>CM076184.1:65263076-67663076 GCA_038277355.1 Encarsia formosa
ATAGTGTAGGAAATTGTTTTAACATGTTTTATTGTATCACTTTCTATCTTAAATAAGTTCTTAATTTGAGTATTGGGAATTAATTTCAAAGGCCAAAGGTTAAACGCTTTTAACCATTGTCTTCCCATAAGTAAAGGTCCCATACCTTTTATAATATACAAATCTAATTTTTTCTCGCTTTCTATGAAATTTACATTTACTTTTAAAATTCCGATAGGATTCAGTGGTAATCCTCCGTAACACGTTAATGTAAGATCACTTTTGATTAATTTTTCGTTTGGAAAATATTTATTCTTATCTTTTTCCGACATAGCTGTTACATATGACCCGGTGTCAATTTCCATTTCGAATTGAATGTTATTTATTATTACTTCTACAAATTGAGGTTTTGCGTCTATTTTATTAATAATTTTGACGTCAGTTTCTAAGATTGAATAAAATTCGTCGTTTTTTTCGTTTTCGTTATTTGACTCTAACTCGTCGGGCTGCACGTGATGACATTGCTTGCTTGCGTTGCGTTTCGCGTTACTATCGTGATTTTTAAAGATAATATTTTTACCGTGTTTTTTAATGCAAGCTTTTTCTAAATGACCTGTTTTTTTTACAATAATTACAATTATAGTTTCTAAATTTACAATCTTTCGTAAGGTGATTATTTTTCATACCGCAACAATAACATACTTTTATATGATTACACGAATTATCAGCGCTTGAATTATAATTATTAATGTTGCCGCTCCTGGAGTTGTTGCCGTTGTTGCTGTTGTACCTGCAGTCCTTGCTCGTTGCTCCGCTCTTGCGCTGGAATTGTTGAGAACTCATGTGTTGAATTGGTGTAAAGTTTTGATTCTTTTCTGTTGACGCTGCATTTTTTACTGCTGTTTCTCGAGTGGTAGCGATCACTATTACTTTTTTCAATGTTAGTTCGCTTTCACTGAATAAAGCAATTTTTGTGTTGTAGTCTCGAACTCTGCATACTATTTGATTACATGAAGCCTCGTCCAAGTCTTTGAAATTGCAGTTCATAGCTAATTCTCTTAACCTAACTACAAATTCGTTGATTGATTCACTTACGTTTTGCTTTGTTTGCGTAAAAATGCATCGTTCTATCGCTGTGTTCTTTTTCGGTGTAAGGTGATCACTTACTAATTTTGTGATCTCTTCGATCTTTTTGTCTTTTGGTTTGCTTGGAGCACACAAATCGCGTATCAATTTGTATGTTTCTGCCCCGCACTTTGTAATTACTGTAGCAACTTTTATATCGTCATCGTTAATTTGATTTGCAATACAGAAGAATTCGATGCGTTCAATATATTCTTCCCAGCTGTCTTTATTCTTGTGGAATTCGAAGTCAGCCATTTCGATGTCTTGTGAAAAAATTTCTGTGAATTGTAATAAACTGTTACTCGTATTAACAGTTTGAATTGTATCGTTTTTTGCCGACGCTTCTTCGTCAGCGTCTACGTATTCGTTTGAAGAATCTAGAATTTCTGATTTTTTTTGGAGTGGTTTCCGTTTCTTTACATTTTTTCCTAATTTACGTAATTCTTCATCAGAAAATTCCTCTAGTACTGATGCTATACACAATTTTTCTAAAAATTCAACCAACTCTTCTTTATTTAACGTATAAATCCACGTTGGTGTTTTATCTTCCACGTAATCTCGTATGCTTTTGTCACTCATTAAAATTTTTGTTCCAAATTACACTTGTCTTCTTCCTTTAGTATAACTTAACTTTTTGAAATTTATCGACTCGTCGGTTGTTTAACACTTAATCCTCGTCGGATTTTCACTTTTTAATCCCTGTAGGACTTTTACCTCAATCCTCGTCGGATTTTCGTAGTTTTATCCTCGTCGCCAATTGTAATGTATTTATAATAGGTTTGTAAGGTGTGGAAATGAGTTGTATTTAGGAAACTCATAAAACTGTTAGTTAACCCGAAGAAGAAGTTTATTCGTTTAGAGGCGCGTTACAACTGAACAGCGTCGTGGCTCAACACTCTTAGCTTGGTCCCGCGTATGTGCTGCGTTAGCATAAATTCTACAAACTTTGTATTTCTGCATACACTACAGTTTGGAAAAAAATTACTCGCCTGAGTCTCTGTATTCAATAAAACTTATCCAATTGAATGATATTAGCCAAATAAGCCCTGCGATAGAGACTATATGGAAAATTATACTTTTATAGTTAAATGAAACAAGGGCTTAGGTTAATCTGATTACAATTGTATTTTACAGCTGTGTAAAAAATTGAAAAATGTCAGTATTCTTGGGAGAAAAAAAACTATCAGCATGACTCTTTTATGGAGTTTAGTAAAACTGATTCAATAGAATGGAATGGTAATTTTTTAGTTAAAAAAAAAAAACGATAATATTTAATTTATAGCAACACCTTTAACACTACAATTTAACTGTATTCAATAAGCATTGATAAAAAACCACTTTGATTAAGTCAAATTGTTTTGGAATCAATTCTTAATCAATATAACTTATATCACCCAATCTAGACACAATTCATTTACACAATGATACATAATAACACAACACAGATGATTTATCAAAAATTGTAGTAAAAAACTTTTTGATTGTAAAGTAATTGTTTTAAAAAACCATTTATTAAAATCACTTGATCTTGTTGATTAATTGTTAACTGTAAAGATCAAGATCAACACTTCATAATTTTATGAAATTTTTAAATAACAGATCAGCTGCTTGCTTCTGCTATTTGGCACCATGTGAGGCCCTCGGCCTTTTGCATACGCCTCATAATTTTGAGTATGCAATGATTTATCCGGAGTGAAATGATCGTTTGCTCTGTAACAAATTGAATAATTTAAAAAATAAATAATTTTGAATTTATTATTACTTTGGCAACTAATTTCAAATACGAAATGACAAAAATCAATGTTTTGGATGTACGGAAATTTTTTTAATAAAAATTCAAAAAAATTATTCAATTATTCTTGAATAAAATATTTTTGTCATGGATGATAACTGCAAAAATGGGCAGCTAACCTCTATTCTATTTAGTTTGTTTATAGTAATTCTTATAAAAAAAGAAAAATCTCTACGCTCTTTTGCTGTACCTTGAAATGAATTTATTTTATCAAATTGAAACAAATGTTTTATCAATGGAAAGGTATCGAGAAAAAAGAGCTGTCTGTCTAAACTGCACGCCTGCATCTTTAAAATTTTCTAGCTCTGTTGAAAAAACCAATTTTGTTGCTTCCTTTACGTTTTTTTCCAAATCATAGAAATTGAACGCAAATTTCCTAATTTTAAAGGCCCTTTTTTTACAAAATATTTTGAATAATTTTCTTAAAAATTTCGGGATTGAGAAAAAAAAGTTTTCAGCGTAAACCGCACCTTTGTAAGATTCAACTTGCTATCACTTGGTTTAAAAAATCAACAAAAAATTCTGTTTTTTGTATTCCATATAAGAAATCGCTCTTTACGCTCTTTCGCTAACTGGATATCTTATTAAACTATTATGCCGATACAAATGATATATTGTTGGATAGGGATTAAAAAAAGGAATCTACCTAAGCCGCACGCGCGTATCTTTAAAATTTGTCCCCCACAGTTCAAAAAACCAACCAAAAATTAAAATTAATCAATTTTTAAACCGTAACAGATCGCACTCTCACCAGGCGCGGATCCAGTAAACATTTTGGGGGGGCGCTTTACAATATATATATATATATATATATACTAGGGGGTACCCCCCCTGCTCGCTTCGCTCGCCAACCCCCCCCCCCCAGAATTTTATGCTTGAATCTACACTTGTACCTACGCTTATATACGTACTCTTGTGTCTACCTCTGTACCTACTCTGATACATACCATTGTTTCTACTTTTATAGCTTGTGACAACACCTGCACCTTATTTCGTGCCCACCTTTGTTCTTACCTTTCATCTTACTCCAAACCCTTGTAACTACCCTTGTTCTTACCGTTGCACTTACTGCTTTTTATAACTAAGCTCTTACCCAGGAATATGCTCATGTTTATATATATATTTCTATCATGGTGATAACTGTAGTTTGAATTTTTTTCATGCTTTTATTTCTAATTCTAAGACTGGTTTGTTCTAATCTTTTATCATACTTTCATTTCAATCCTTTGTTAAACATCTGTTTCTATGCTTTTACCGACTTACTTTCGTCTTTTTATTTATTAACCTTCCCTGCTTTATAACCTTGCTACTATCCACGTCTGTTGAGTATTTTTTTCTGACTCTCTTTACTACGTCTGTTGATTTTTTTTACTTCCTACATATGTTAATAATCTTGTGCTTACTACCTATTTTTTACTCAAGCTTCTAACGCCGAACCTTCTACACATGCATTTGTTTCTACATCTTTTTCTACTCCCATGCTAACTCTAGTTCTTTATTATTTTTTTTTTTTTAATTTTCTACACTGAATCTAGCCTTGTGCATAATCTTTTTTATCCTCTTGTACTAACTATTCTAAATAACCCTTTCACAAACCTTGTTCATAACATTGTTTCAAACTTGATAAGTACTGTGGTAACTTCATTGTACCTACTGCTGTACCTGGACTTGTCATTACGTTTGTAACTTTGAACCTACGCTTATATGTACATTTTTGCTTAATATTGTTTCTATCTCTTTCACATGAATCTACTTGCTTAAATTTTGGTGTTTGCTGTTGTTTTTTCTTTTTTTCATGCTTTGGTCTCTAACTTTGAATCTTTGTTCTCATCTTTGTAAAAACTATCTTTTCTATTGTTCTTCTCAAATTTTTTTGTAATTGCAATCGTGAAACTAATCATCTTCATACAATTTTGCCCACACATCTCTTTAACTTTTTTGACAAATATTTCCTACATCCTTTTGCATTTGTTATCAACGCTTTTTTTACGTAGGTCTGTTCCAATCAATCTATCTTGATTAATATCGAAGTTTATCTTACGACACCAGTTTCCAGCCATGTGTAGTCTCTTTGTTATTATTTTGTTCACTTTGTTATTATTTTCATACTTCAATTTGTAACTTTGAACGTATGTTGTACTTTTTTTTTTTTTTTTTTTTCTTAACATCTAACCCTGAAACTAACATCTTTTATACTATTGTTTTCGATCCTGTACAAACCTTTGTAGGTAAACACTTACCCACTTTTGAATGTACCGATGTACCTACCCTCTTGCCAAACCTTCTAGAAGCTCTCTAAGCGAAGCGCACGCACAATTGTATTATATTATCTAAAACAAGTTTTGTCGAAGCTTCATCTAATTAATCGACGATAAGTTATATATACCCTTTACCTTTACGCTACGTTCAGAGTTCATATTCATTTAAACTTTTGTGGTTATGAGGACCTGTAGAAATCAGCGGCACTAGAGGGCGCCAATGGCAATGGCCTCCTCTCCCAGCAGTTTGGCATGGAGCAGACGTTTGTTTGTGTGCACATCCGTGAGATACGCACACACTCAAACATCTGCTCCATGCCAAACTGCTGGGAGAGGAGGCCATTGCCAGTGGCACCCCCTAGTGCCGCTGATTTCTACAGGTCCTCATAGATTCATTGGTTTTGTTTCAGTTTGTATACTAATAATTATTATTATCATGATTTTAATCGGATAATTTCGAACACTTGATTACATAATTATTTTTTCATCAAATCTATTCTCTAGATGTTTTAATTGAATTGTAATATAAAAATTAAAAATAAAAATTCAAATTTTAAATTTTGTTCTTCAACCAATCACATCACGAATAAAATGCTGATATTCTTTTTGGGTTCTCTCTTTTATCTTTGGATATTAGTTAATTTTTTTAATGCTTCGTAGTTACTTTTTAAATTTCTTCTATAGATACATAGCTGATAACTTGTATCAAAAATTGGCGATGTGGGTAGAAACTGATAACATATATCAAAAATGGGGGGCGTAAGTAAAAAAAAGGGCATGGGGGGGTGATTAGAAAAGGGTCTAATTTATTAGCACGGGAAAAAAAAGCAAACGCACGGGAAATTTTAGGTCAGATTCACGGGAAAAAAGACATTTGCACGGAAAATTAAGTGATTAAACGGGAAAGAAAACAAATGCACGGAAAAAAAATACTTGAGCGGAAGTTAAATGTATTAAACGGGAAAAAAAAATATTGAATGGGAGTAGAATTAACATAGCGCGGGAAAAAAATGTATTAAACGGCAATAGAATTGATCTCGCACGTGAAAACGTCATATATTTTCTAGTGAATGGATTATCCCACGATTCGATTCGATTCACTATTGCACCTGCCACACTTATCCATTTATAAATTTTGTTTCCTGCCCTATAAGTCACTTTGTTGTAAGTTAATTTATAGTACCCCTGGTCACTCTAACCACAAAATCTAATCTTTGATGCGTGTTTTCGGTGACTCGTACTATAAAATAGTATATAGTACGAGTGCAGTACGTCAACAGGGCTTATTAAGAACCTCGTGCTATGCTTCGCTACGTACTTGGGTCCTTAAAACCGCCCCGGTGACGATGCTGCACCTGTATTATAATAAACTATTTTAAGTGCATTTATTATTCTATCTACGAGAACGTGCTATTATATATTATATCTTTGTTATTTACTTCGTTGTAATCTAATTTTAAGTGCATTTAATTATCTATTTATGCGAACGTGTTACCATATATTTGTATCACTCGATGTACTTGTCAAGTGACCAAATAGGGTTATACCCCAAGGCCGAAATAAAAACTATATACAGTCAGTCAGTCAGGGTTGGATAAGTTTTTTTGGATCATCGATTGCATTGTTCAGATTTACACTTTTTGAGTTAAGATTTGAAAATATTTTTCTCTTAAAGTTCATAAAGAGACAAAAACATGCGAGGATAAACATGTTTAGGAGTGCAATGGGTTTTGAACACAAATTGTTTGAAAATTATTTAAAAAACAAAAATAATTCAAACATTTTGTGTGGATAATCGAAAAAAAGGACCATTTAGAAAAATTATTTATGATTTTGCTCATCATTCAGTACCAGAAAGCGATTTCCAAAGTTTCTGCAATCGATGATCCAAAAAAACTTATCCAACCCTGAGAGGAGGGCCGACTAGGACTAGACATTTGGGTCACTTCTTTGGGTTTTTAGCTAATTTTCAAACAATTTGTGTTCAAAACCTGAGCCAAAGGCGAGAGTGTCAAGGGTTTGCTAAGGGTTAGCTCGTATTTTCCAGCGTCGAGTGTCATGTTTTTTTCAACTCAAAGCAAGGAGTTCAAACTTCCTGTTTGGGAAAAATCAGAAAGTTTGAACTTTCTGCACCGTGTGTGAACAATAAATTTTATAGAGTTAGGAAGTTTTTTTAATCACAATTTTAATGTTTAGAAGGACAATAATTGATGCATTTATTGCAACGTAATCAAAGTTTTTGCGCGCACGCGGAGATCGGAAGTTTTTGCGCGCACGCGGAGATCTAAAGTTTTTGCGCACATGCGGAGTACCTAAGTTTGCGCGCACGCGGGATAATTTAGTTTGCGCGTACGCGGAACATCTAAGTTGCGCGTAAGCGCAAATTTTTTTTGAAAAGGTAAGATTGCGCCTACGCAGAGACTCCTCCGCGTACGCGCACGCGTACATACATGAATACATACATGAATATATTTGGATGATAATTACAGAATAAAAAAAATAAAAAATAAATAAATAAGGATTTAAAGTTTAACAAGAATTTTTTTAATAAAATTTTTCAATTTATTAAAAAGAAAAAATTACTCCATTACAAATTTAATTTTTCTGAAAATAAAATATTTTTTTCATTATTTATAAATTAAAAACTTGGATTTTTCTAATTAATCTTATAATGAAATTTTTTAAAATTAATGAATTCAAATTTTAAAATTTTATATAGTTTAATTATACCATTAAAAAAGAATTATTAAATTAAGAAAATATACAAAACTTGTAACAAAACATTAAAAATGGGGGGCGGGGAAAAAAAAGGGCGGGGGGGGCGTGGGAAGGGCCGGCGGGGGGCGTGATTGGAAAATCATAGGATAATTCAAAACTCATAGAAATAAGCATATTTCGGTACACTTTTACGGTTAGTTAAGCACTTTTTTGAGAGGCCTGTGGGGGTTGGGGGGAGGGCGTGGGGGGGGGGGCGTGAGAGAGAAAAAACAACTATATAATATAGTAAGATATATACAGGGTGATCGGAAACGACCAGACCTAAGGTATATCACGTGATAAAAAGTTAAGTCAGAACCTAAAAAAAATCTTGATTTAATCCATAAACTAATTAGTTATTTAACAGTTATATTAACCAATCAGCGTGAAATATGCAAATTTATGGGAGGGCCAAAGTGCAAGAAGGCGGAACCATCCACCTCGAAGGTGCTTTCCCTTCAAGAAGAAAAAATCTGGAGTAATATCTGGAAAACACATGTTAAACATGTGTTAAATTCACAAAATAAAATTTTTTTAAAATCCAAAAGTAACAATTTTTTTTGTTTTATAATTATCACATCGCGACGATTTATAAGTAGTTTGAATTACAGTTGTAGCTTCAAAATTGACTGAATTAAGATACCTAATCATTTAAGATTAATTATATTGATACACTTTATTTAAGGGGGTACATATACCTAAAAAAAAAAACCTCAGAAAAAATTTTGTAAGTTTTTTAAAAGTTATTTATTTAAAAAGATATTTTTTTTTTTCCATAAAATACACACATTTTTACACTATTTTACACATTTAGTTAGTCCAAAAACATGATTTTCTAAGTAACATAAAATATAGCTTATTTGAGCTATAAAAGTTCATTGCTCGTAGAGCCAAAATTTTTCCAATCAGCGGATAGACCCAGACTTTGCACACTTGTTCTATATGTGAATCCTCATGAGCGGAACCTCAGAAAACCAAATCCAAGCATTTTAAAGCTACTTGCATTCTCTGAAGTTGCTTAATGTAGTTAAAATTTGGATAGTTTTTATTATTTTAGTCAATTTATGGCGTGCAAGTAGCTTTTTAAAGCTTGGATTTGGTTCCCTGAGGTTCCGCTCATGAGGGTTCACATGTAGAACAAGTGTGCAAAGTCCTGGATCCATCCGCTGTATGGAAAAGTTTTGAGTTTACGAGCAATGCTCTCATTTTCTCAAAAATCACATATTTGAGAAAATGGCTTTTAAAGTTCTGAACAGATTTTAATGAATAAAATCTAACACACCAACACATAAACATTTATATCTTGAAAATATCTTGTCGCAGTTCTCTTGCTTGATGTAAATACACTCTTTTACACATAGCTGGATACTTTATTTTTTGCTCCTGCTCCTAAAGTGACCCAATTAGCTTTTTTATCAAAAACACAGATTACACACTATTAGGCACTAAGTTTCTAAGTTACTAAGACTTTGAGTCAGTTGAGTCTTCATATGCAATTATCTAAAAATTATCTTTAACTTTAAATCACAGAATTATTCTTTTACTTTCACATTTTCACACAATAATCACCTTTTTTTTAACAACTAAAAAATTTCATAAGTTTAACTGGTAAGAATTGGTCATTTATTCTTAAGACTTAACTTATTATAAAATGACAAGATCTCGATCCAGAGATCGTCATCGCCATCCTCGAGATCGGAAAAGAAAGAAAAATCGCACCAGGAGAAGGTCACGAGAGAGTTTTCTTTCTTCACGTTCGAGATCGAGACGCAGGTCGTATTCGACTTCCTCATCATCATCCAGGTCGAAGTATCATGCTTCAAAATACCGTAACAGGAGACACTCATCGTCAAGCTACTCTGACTCTTCTGGAAGAGCGTCGCCTTACTCTAGGAGAAGGATGAGAGAGCTATCTCGCGGTAGGCGTTACGACAACGAAATTCGTAAACGCCACAAATATAACGACGAGCGCCAACGCAGTCGCGCATCGCCGTCGATTTCCTCGAGATCGAGCCGCTCACGAACTCCACGCTCGCAAATATCGCGCAAAGATAGTGATGCACATGATAAAACAAGTATGCCATCACTATACGCGATAAGGAAAACATATTTTCCTATACATGCAATTGTTGCTTCCGTAAATACCAGGTAACTAAAACTGATATGTTTTATTTCGACAGTTGATTTAGGAAAAGAGGTGAGCGACAAGAACGAAAACGAAAGGGTTAAGGACCAGCAGGAACAGGTTAAGGACCAAAATGAACCAGCTCATCCATCTGAGACAACTGCGGACGATGAAAACTTAAAACTACTCGGCGAAGTTACTAAAAAACTCGAAGCGGGACCTGAAATTCACGCTGCACTCGCGACTAGATGGACTGAAATTTTGGAAAACGGCATGAATGCGGAAATTAAAGAAAATTTGATAAAAAAATATCCAGCACCAAAAAATTGTGAGTATCTTAACCTATTAGGTCCCAAGAGTTATGAATTTTTTTTTGTACTTTGAGCTTATAAATCAAAGCGAAAAAGTTGAAAAATAATTTAAAAAATACCCTACCCCCCTATTTTCGGATATGCCCTACACGATGGCATTGTTTAAAATACTCAAAAACAACATTTTAATTTGTTAATAAACAAATTTAAAAAAAAAATGAAAATTTTTACGTCATTTTTTTTTTTTTCAAGCTGGTGAACAATGCCAAAAAAATTATTTTTGCCCTCAAAAAGTTGACCACAGGTGTTCACATTAGTTGAACTTTACGTGCATATTTGATTTTTTGGTTTCGATTTTTTTAAACAAAATGGCGGACTAAAAACTTCAACGCCAATAATTGTACGGCAGCGCATGGTTGCATAAATACCGAAAAATTATTTTTTATAAAAAATGACTGTGGTTCCTAAGATTTTTATGGTCGCTGATTATGAATCTGAGATCAGAATATCAAAATTGTAAGAATTGGGCCCAATACCATAGGACCCAATACTCAAAGTTAAGATTTTATAAAAACAAAAAATATCATCATATTTTACGTAGAATTTCAAGATCATAGTATACTTGGTCGTTTTTCGAAAAAAATCGTCATTTTCGAGTAAAAAATCAAAAAAAGTTCAAAGTGTTGGATTTACTTCCAGAGATCCACAACAGCTCGTCCCCGTGTGCCTGTAACGAATTGAACACAACTTTTGAGATGGCAAAAATATATTTACGAGGTTTTTGGGTTGCTGATAGTGTATCTGAGGTAAAAACATGAAAATCCCAAATATAGGGCCCAATACCGTAGGACCCAATAGTAAAAATTGAGATATCATAAAAATAAAAAATGAGATAAAAAATCTGTGCAGAGATCCTGCATTCTAATCATTTCACGTGAGTTACGTCGTATAAAAAGATCGACGAAATAAAAAACAATCTTGAAAAAAACGATCTTGAAATTTTGCGCAGAATAAGATGGCATTTTTTATTTTTATGATATCTCAATTTTTACTATTGGGTCCTACGGTATTGGGCCCTATATTTGGGATTTTCCTGTTTTTACCTCAGATACACTATCAGCAACCCAAAAACCTCGTAAATATATTTTTGCCATCTCAAAAGTTGTGTTCAATTCGTTACAGGCACACGGGGACGAGCTGTTGTGGATCTCTGGAAGTAAATCCAATACTTTGAACTTTTTTTGATTTTTTACTCGAAAATGACGATTTTTTTCGAAAAACGACCAAGTATACTATGATCTTGAAATTCTACGTAAAATATGATGATATTTTTTGTTTTTATAAAATCTCAACTTTGAGTATTGGGTCCTATGGTATTGGGCCCAATTCTTACAATTTTGATATTCTGATCTCAGATTCATAATCAGCGACCATAAAAATCTTAGGAGCCACAGTCATTTTTTATAAAAAGTAATTTTTCGGTATTTATTCAACCATGCGCTGCCGTACAATTATTGGCGTTGAAGTTTTTAGTCCGCCATTTTGTTTAAAAAAATCGAAACCAAAAAAATCAAATATGCACGTAAAGTTCAACTAATGTGAACACCCGTGGTTAACTTTTTGAGGGCAAAAATAATTTTTTTGGCATTGTTCACCAGCTTGAAAAAAAAAAAATGACGTAAAAATTTTCATTTTTTTTTTTAAATTTGTTTATTAACAAATTAAAACGTTATTTTTGAGTATTTTAAACAATGCCATCGTGTAGGGCATATCCGAAAATAGGGGGGTAGGGTATTTTTTAAATTATTTTTCAACTTTTTCGCTTTGATTTATAAGCTCAAAGAACAAAAATGCTCCTGAAAATAATCCCCAAATTAGAAATATTTTACCAAAATTTAATGATAATAAAGATAATTTTAGTAAAAGCAGACAACAGCAGCTTGGCAGCGGTATCACTGCAGTTGCTCAAGTACTGACAAGTATTTTAAACATGAAAAAAGATGAAATTAATCCTGACACACAAGCTTGTTTCATAGAAAAATTAGGTGATGGCACCAGGATTTTGACTGATCTTTTTAATGAATTAAGCAAGCGACGTCGTTCATCAATTTATCCTGCCCTGAATCCTACTGCCAAAAAAGTTGCAGAAAACAGCAAAATTGATTTGTTTTTATTTGGAAAGGATTATTCTGAATAATTAAAAAATGCCATGGATGTTGAAAAAGAAGGTAAAAACATCGCCAAAACTCCTGCTAACCAGAAGAAGAACACGACCCGCTACGATGCTGATTACAACAAATCCGACGCCAGTGCTACATCAAATAATCGTCCTTTAAACTCGAAATTCCTTCCCAGGAAAAACACCACGAAACCATCAAAACCGTACAACCAGGGAAGGAAACATCGATCGTACGGGAATTTTCGACATCAACGGAATCGTCGATAAATGTAAGTATTCCTCGTGTTGCAGGAAGGTTGAGAAATTTTTTGGAAAATTGGAAAAATATAACAGACGATAAAATAATATTACAATATATAAAAGGTTATAAAATACCGATAAAATTTGATGTAAATCAATCAGAGGTTCCGGAAGAACCCAAATTTTCAAATGATGATTTTTTACACTGTAAAAATGCTATCAAAACTCTTTTGCAAAAAGGAGCAATTCAAAAATGTTCTTATTGTAAAAATCAATTTTTATCCTCTTATTTTTTACGAGACAAGCCCGATGGAAGCAAAAGATTCATTCTTAACCTTAAAAATTTAAATAAATTAATAAAAAATGAACATTTTAAAATGGAAGATAGAAAAACAGAAATATTTCTTTTAGAAAAAAATGATTATCTTGCTTCTATAGATTTACAAGATGCTTTTTTCTTAATTCCAGTCGATACAGAAAGCAGAAAATATTTAAGATTTTCTTTTGAGAACACATTGTATGAATTTTGTTGTCTTCCATTTGGTTTAAACGTTTCTCCTTATATTTTTACAAAAATACTAAAACCAGTTGCTCAATACTTGAGATTGAAAAAGTTCAGATCAGTTTTCTATTTAGACGATATATTATTGTTTGGTAGAACTAAAATCGAATGTTTAAATAATATCAATGAAACTAGAAAATTACTCGAATTACTCGGATTTGTGTTAAATTTAAAAAAGTGTAATTTAAATCCATCTCAAAAATGTGATTACTTTGGCTTTACATTTGATTCAATTGATTATTCAATAAGTTTAACAGTTAAAAAACGTGTAAAGCTTCTTAATTTAGCAAAAATGTATTACAAAAAATCTAAATGTAAAATTAGGGAATGGGCCCAGTTTGTTGGTAATTTAGTTGCTGCTTCCCCAGCAATAAATTATAGTAATTTGTATTTAAAAAATTTCGAAAGATGCAAATATTTAGCACTAATTAAATTCAATGGTAATTATAATAAAAACTTAACTTTTTCAAATGAAATTTATGAGGATTTGGAATGGTGGATAGAAAAAATACCTTTCAGTAAAAATAAAATAAAAGACAAAAATTTTAAACTTACAATTTTTTCGGACGCATCCCTTACTGGTTGGGGTATTTGTTGTGATAACAAAAAATCTCACGGGTTTTGGAGTGCTCAGGAAAAACTTCACCATATAAATTATTTGGAATTGAAAGCTGTTCAATACGGATTAAAATGTTTTGCGGAAAATTTAGATAACTGTGACCTTTTATTACGAATCGACAATACAACAGCTATAAGCTATATTAACAAAATGGGCAGCATTCAATTTCCGGAACTATCAAACTTAAGTAGAGAAATTTGGAAATGGTGTGAAAAAAGAAATTTATACGTTTTTGCTTCTTACATAAAGTCGTCAGATAATGTAATCGCTGATGAACAATCTAGAATTATGTCGGTAGAGACCGAATGGTCTATTGCAGATTATGCATTTGAAATAATTTTGAATGATTTTGGTCCATTTGATATGGACTTATTTGCTTCTAAAATTAATAATAAATGCTCGAAATTTGTTTCATGGTTCCCTGATCCTGAAGCTTTTGCGATCGATGCTTTTACTTTATCATGGTCAAACATATATTTTTATATATTTCCACCTTTTTCATTAATTTTAAAAATTTTGAGAAAAATACGACATGATAAAGCTAAAGGTGTCTTAGTTGTGCCTTACTGGCCTACACAAGCATGGTTTCCAATATTTTCAGACTTACAAATTTCTAAAATGATTAGATTGGAACCAAATAGAAAATTAATTTCTTCTCCTTTTAGGAAGGAGTATCCGACGTGGAAATCCCTTTCGTTAGTAGCCGCGATTTTATCAGGAGAGCATACGTAAAGCGTGGAATGCCAGAAGCAGCTATTGACACCATGATTGCGTCTCTATCATCGGCCACTCTACGTCAATACAATAAACCTTTGAAACTTTGGTCTGATTTTTGTACAAAAGAAAAAATTTGCCCCTTTGACGCTGAAATAATTAAAATCATTGAATTTTTAAATTTATGTTTTGAAAATATAAATAGTTACAGTACATTAAACTCTTACAGATCAGCAATTTCTTTAGTGACGACTAAAGATGTAGGCTTTGATGCAAACGTGAAAAGATTTTGTAAAGGAGCTGCTAATCTCAAACCTTTAGAGCGTAAATTTGATTATATTTACGATCCCAGTGTTGTCATAACTTATTTAGAATCATTATATCCGAATGAAAGTTTGTCAATAGAAAATTTAAGTAAGAAACTTGTAACTCTTTTGGCTTTGATTACAGCTCAACGCGTTCAAACTCTATCGCTGATCAAAATTTCTAATATAATTTTTGAAGAAAATCGGGCTCAAATTTTTATTACTGATAAGATTAAGACATCAAATTTCAATAAAACACAACCAATTCTAATAATTCCTAAATATTGTCAAAATGAAAAGGTTTGTGTGCTGTCAATTCTTAAATTTTACATTCAATTTACATCAAAAATCAGACCAAAAAATTGCGATAATTTAATATTAACTATAAAGAAACCTCACCATGCTGCGTCATCTCAAACCATAAGTACATGGATAAAATTAACATTGAGAAATAGTGGCGTAAATACTGATATTTTTACTGCACATAGCACTAGACACTCGTCTACGTCAGCAGCTGCTCGTAAGGGCGCTACGATTGAAATAATTAGGAAAGCGGCGGTTTGGACAAAAAATTCTAATGTATTTTATAAATTGGACAGAACTAAAACAAAAGTATATATGTTGTTACTTTCAGATCTATGTTAATATTAATGAATTTATCCCGAAAGATACGAACAGATGAATAAAATAAAAAAATAAAATAAAAAACCATCTTTCAGTAGAGTTACAGTGAATTCTGTTCATTTTTTTAAACTTTAATTATAAATTAATTCGAGTATCTACTCTGATTTTGATATTATGTTTTCGGGGATACGAACAGATGAATGAAATGAAATCAAAAATCATTTTCCGGACGAGTTTTTAATAAATTTTTTTCAGTTTTATTTCTTTAATTAATTTTTACTCAAATTATTTAAAATTCCTACTCTGATTCTGTTGATATTTTTTTGGAATATGAACAGATGAAGGAGATGAAATCAAAGAATCATCTTCCGGACGAGTTTTAAGTAAATTTTTCTTTTCTTTTTTACGCATCTTTTTTCTTTTTTTTTTTTTTAAACTTGAATTCAATTTTTTTTTAGTAAAAGTTTACTATCAATTGATTCAATTTAGGTGTCGTTCAATATCGTTAAAATCATTCGAACTCGACGGAGCCGCAGATTAACGATTAACAGTCGACCAAAGATATTCATGCATCACCGAAAAGCAGAAACTGTATTAGGGTAACTAAAAATAAAAAGACTTAAAAATCTAAGAGCTTTTTTTTTTAATTGATTCTTTGAAAAGTAATATTATTCTAATTAATAAATCTGCGGCTCCGTCGAGTCCGAATGATTTTAACGATATTGAACGACACCTAAATTGAATAAATTGATAGTAAACTTTTACTAAAAAAAAATTGAATTCAAGTTTAAAAAAAAAAAAAGAAAAAAGATGCGTAAAAAAGAAAAGAAAAATTTACTTAAAACTCGTCCGGAAGATGATTCTTTGATTTCATCTCCTTCATCTGTTCATATTCCAAAAAAATATCAACAGAATCAGAGTAGGAATTTTAAATAATTTGAGTAAAAATTAATTAAAGAAATAAAACTGAAAAAAATTTATTAAAAACTCGTCCGGAAAATGATTTTTGATTTCATTTCATTCATCTGTTCGTATCCCCGAAAACATAATATCAAAATCAGAGTAGATACTCGAATTAATTTATAATTAAAGTTTAAAAAAATGAACAGAATTCACTGTAACTCTACTGAAAGATGGTTTTTTATTTTATTTTTTTATTTTATTCATCTGTTCGTATCTTTCGGGATAAATTCATTAATATTAACATAGATCTGAAAGTAACAACATATATACTTTTGTTTTAGTTCTGTCCAAAAAAAAACCACTCGCCGTAAATTCTTACCTTTTTAAAGGTCTTTCTTTTTAAAGATTTCATTTCTTTCGCTAGGTATAAGGTGAAACTAAAAAAAAAATGGTAAAATTTACCAATTGATACCTGAGTAGAACAAAAAACTTATGACTCCATTGAGATGATTGATTTTATCGATATTGAAGGACAATTAAAATGAATTGATTTTATTGTAAACTTTTTTTACTGATTTTTAAACATCAAGTATAAAAAAAAATTTTTATTTTGATAATTCTGTTATAGCAACTATAGCAGTAAAAACCTAAGTTGCCGTTGGTATCTTACATTTTTAAATGTTTTTTTTTTTTTTTTAATTTTATTTATCTCCAGGCTTTAAAAAAAAAAATGATATTTTAATAACTATTAATTTTTTATTTTTCAAACTATTTAATAACTAGGTATAAGGTGAAACTAAAAAAATTGGTAAAATTTACCAATTGATTCCTGACTAGAACAAACAACTTATGATCACCATCACATTTGAATGCGGCAAATGTCAATGACCAAGTTGAGGTAGTTGGTACACAGCGGATAAAACTGAAATGAAACTTGATAGTCAGACAAATTCATCTTGGAAAATAAACTGAGAACAATAAACCTTATCCGTGTTGGTGTATTGACTCAGAATTTATAAGTTCCAGTAATGATTTAAATGTATTTACTTGCCTGACAATTTGAATAATTCCATGAGACATTGATCACACTTAAACTACCTCAACTTGGTCATTGACATTTGCTGCAGCAAGTTAAGGTAGTTGGTATATAGCGGATAAAACTAAAATTAAACTTGATAGTCAGACAAATTCATCTTGGAAAATAAACTGAGAACAATAAACCTTATCCGTGTTGGTGTATTGACTCAGAATTTATAAGTTCCAGTAATGATCTAAATGTATTTACTTGCCTGACAATTTGAATAATTCCATGAGACATTGATCCCACTTAAACTACCCCAACTTGGTCATTGACATTTGCTGCAGCAAGTTAAGGTAGTTGGTATATAGATAAAACTAAAATTAAACTTGATAGTCAGACAAATTCATCTTGGAAAATAAACTGAGAACAATAAACCTTATCCGTGTTGGTGTATTGACTCAGAATTTATAAGTTCCAGTAATGATCTAAATGTATTTACTTGCCTGACAATTTGAATAATTCCATGAGACATTGATCACCATCACATTTGAATGCAGCAAATGTCAATGACCAAGTTGAGGTAGTTAGTACACAGTGGATAAAACTGAAATTAAACTTGATAGTCAGACAAATTCATCTTGGAAAATAAACTGAGAACAATAAACCTTATCCGTGTTGGTGTATTGACTCAGAATTTATAAGTTCCAGTGATGATTTAAATGTATTTACTTGTCTGACAATTTGAATAACCCCATGAAACATTGATCACCATCACATTTGAATGCAGCAAATGTCAATGACCAAGTTGAGGTAGTTGGTACACAGCGGATAAAACTGAAATTAAACTTGATAGTCAGACAAATTCATCTTGGAAAATAAACTGAGAACAATAAACCTTATCCGTGTTGGTGTATTGACTCAGAATTTATAAGTTCCAGTGATGATTTAAATGTATTTACTTGCCTGACAATTTGAATAGTTCCATGAGACATTGATCACACTTAAACTACCTCAACTTGGTCATTGACATTTGCTGCAGCAAGTTAAGGTAGTTGGTATATAGCGGATAAAACTAAAATTAAACTTGATAGTCAGACAAATTCATCTTGGAAAATAAACTGAGAACAATTAACCTTATCCGTGTTGGTGTATTGACTCAGAATTTATAAGTTCCAGTAATGATCTAAATGTATTTACTTGCCTGACAATTTGAATAATTTCATGAGACATTGATCACATTTAAACTACCTTAACTTGGTCATGATAGTCAGACAAATTTATCTTGGAAAATAAACTGAGAACAATAAACCTTATCCGTGTTGGTGTATTGATTCAGAATTTATAAGTTCCAGTAATGATTTAAATGTATTTACTTGCCTGACAATTTGAATAATTCCATGAGACATTGATCACACTTAAACTACCTCAACTTGGTCATTGACATTTGCTGCAGCAATTTTCACTGGATAAATAAATCTCTACAGCACCAGCAGAAGGTTTCACAAGTTCAACTCACTCTAACTCATAGATGATTATCATAGGGAGACTTTAGATATTTTGTTTTGAAAAATTATAGCCAAATATTTTTCTATAATTATTGATGGTTAACGGTCATAATATTTATTAATTAAATTATGTTAATAGTGAATTTAGCGTGATGCCGCTGTATATTTTATTATATCCTACTTTTTTAATTACTTAATTATTTCTAAATCATGTAATAAAATAATAATAATTATGACCGCTGTCTTTTGCTCAGCTGCTCGGGTCTCGGCGGCTCGGCCTCTTGCGTGCGCGCACCTCACCTGCGCAGCCTGCTCGCATGCCTTGCTGCAGGCTGCAAGAGTGAGACGGCGTTACGTAAGATCCGGTTTAAGCCACATGCAGCGCATGTAGAGAAACCGGATGCTCAGGGACTGGAAACGAAAAAATTTCTAAAGGAAATCACCGTTTCGAATTTTGAGACGGTCATAACTTCTTTACGCAGAAATTTTTCAGGATGATTTTTTTTTTAATCTTCTCAGGGGATCTTAGGCTATGCGTAGAATATATGGTCAAGGAAAAATAATCATCCTAATAGTGTTTTTTTCATGAACGACCTAACCTAAAACCGAATTTCAATGTATATAAAGCGTACGCTTTAACGGCAGTCGGTTAAAAAAACCTACTCGCCGTCAAAGTGCTACCGCATTTTAGGATTTTATAATCTTCCATTATGTGATGAACAAAATTTTGCGGATTTTATTTTGTAATATGAATATAGAAAAACAAATAAATAAAATAAGCACTTAAAAAAAAAAAAAAAAAAAAAAGAATATTGCACCCACTCTTTAAACAACTACACTTTGATCTCGAGGACGAGACTTACATGCAGTATAATTAAACAATTAAACGAACTTACCTGTAAGTGAAGTTCGATTGTAATTATACATATATTGTAAACAGAACGCCAAGCACTACAACCCCATAACGCTGGGCGTCTGAATTTTTCTAATAAATAAATTAAAAAAAAAATTAACAAACTGCCAAGCTCTACAACCTCAAAACGCTAGGCATCCAAGTTTTTTAAATAAATGAACTCATAAATAAATTAACAAAACGCCAAGCACTACAACTCCATAACGCTGGGCGTCCGATTTTTTTAAAATAAATAAACAAATATGACAATGAATCACCGAACAATACAACCCCCTACACTGGGCATCCGAATTTTTCTAATAAATAAATTAATCAATCGCCAAGCACTGAAACCCCATAACGCTGGACGTCCGAGTTTTTTTTTTTTAATAAAGTAACTAACCGCCAAGCAATAAGACCCCATAACGCTGAGCATCTGAGTTTTTCAAATAAATAAATTGATAAACCACCAAGCGCTACAACCCCATAAAGCTGGTGTCCGAGCTTTTTTTTTAAATAAATTAACTATCCATCAAGCAATAAAAACCCATAACGCTGGAAGTCCGAGTTTTTTTTTTTTTTTTTTTTTTTTTTTTTTATAAATTAACTAACCGCCAAGCAATAAAACCCCATAACGCAGGACATCCGAGTTTTTCTAATAAAGTAATTAATAAATAAACTCATGAACCGCAGGGCATATCAACCCCATAACACTGGGCGTCCGAGTTTTTCTAATAGATAAATTAATAAATAAATTAACAAACTGCCAAGCGCTACAACCCCATAACTCTGGACGTCCGAGTTCTTTTGTTTAAAATAAATTAACTAACCGTCAAGCCCAAAAACTCCATGACGCTAGACGTCTAAGTTTTTTTTTTTTAAATAAATAAATAACTAAATGAGCCACCAAACAGTACAACCCCATAACGCTGAGCGTTCTGGTTTTTTTTTTTTTTTAAATCAATTAACTAATCACAAAGCACTAAAACTCCATATAGCTGTGCGTCCAAGTTTTTTTTAATAAATAAAATCATATATAAATGAACTACCTAACATTACAACCCCATAACACTGGGCATCCGAGTTTTACTAATAAATAAATTAATAAGCCGTCAAGCGTTGTAACCCCATAACAATGGACGTCCGGTTTCTTTTTTTTAAATAAATTAACTAACCGCCAAGCAATAAAACCCCATAACGCAGGACATCCGAGTTATTCTAATAAAGTAATTAATAAATAAACTCATGCACCGCAGGGCCTATCAACCCCATAACACTGGGCGTCCGAGTTTTTCTAATAGATAAATTAATAAATAAATTAACAAACTGCCAAGCGCTACAACCCCATAACTCTGGATGTCCGAGTTCTTTTGTTTAAAATAAATTAACTAACTGTCAAGCCCAAAAACTCCATGACGCTAGACGTCTAAGTTTTTTTTTAAATATATAAATAACTTAATGAGCCACCAAACAGTACAACCCCATAACGCTGGGCGTTCTGGTTTTTTTTTTTTTTTTTAAATAAATTAACTAATCACAAAGCACTAAAACTCCATATAGCTGTGCGTCCAAGTTTTTTTTAATAAATAAAATCATATATAAATGAACTACCTAACATTACAACCCCATAACACTGGGCATCCAAGTTTTACTAATAAATAAATTAAAAAGCCGTCAAGCGTTGTAACCTCATAACAATGGACGTCCGGTTTCTTTTTTTTTATAAATTATCTAACCGTCAAGCACTGAAACTCCATAACGCTTGACGTCCGAGTTTTTTTTTGATAAATAAATCAATAAATAAATTAACAAACTGTCAAGCAGTACGACTCCATAACGCAGGGCGTTCAAGTGTTTTTTTAATGAATAAATTAATAAATAAATTAACAAACTGTCAAGCGCCACAACCTCATAACGCTGGGTGTCCGAGTTTTTTTTTAAAATAAATTAGCTAACCACCAAGCACTAAAACCCCATGAAGCTGGGCGTCCAAGTTTTTTTGAATAAGTAAATAAATATATGAATGAACCGCCAAATAATACAACTCTATAACGCAGGACGTTCGAGTTTTTTTTTGTTTTTTTTTTAAATAAATTACTTATCCACCAAGCACTTAAACCCCATAACGCTGTGCTTCCAAATTTTTCTAATAAATAAATTGATAAACCGCCAAGCGCTACAACTCCAAAACGCTGTACGTCAGATTTTTTTAAATATTTTAAATAATAAATAAATTAATAAACTGCCAGGCACTGCAACCCCATAACGGAGTTTTTTTTAGAAAACTCGGACGTCCAGCGTTATAGGGTTTTAGTCCTTGGCAGTTAGTTAATTACTTAAAAAAATAACTCGGATATCCAACGTTATGGGGCTGAAGCGCTTGGTGGTTTATCAATTTATTTAATTGAAAAACTCGGACGCCCAGTGTTATGGGGTTGTAGCGCATGGCAGTTTATTAATTAATTTATTGGTAAAACTTGGATGCCCAGTGTTATGGGGTTGTATTGTTTGGTGGTTCATTTATACATTTATTTATTTATTTAAAAAATCTCGGACGCCCAGCTTCATGGGGTTGTAGTGGTTGGCGGTTTATTAATTTATTTATTAAATTATGTAATAAAAAAAACTCGGACCATGAGCGTAATGGGATTGTAGGGCATATGACGAGAATGTAGTCGCGACAGGGGAGCTCAATTACCAAAAAGAAGACACGAAAACGACCAAGCCCTCAGGGCCACAAAATCGTTTCCCCGGTCACTACTACTCCTCGAAATAAACAAAACGCGAGGGCCGTAATTTTTCTGGGCGCCAAGGCCCCGCTAGCTCGCCGGCGGGCTGGTCCGCGCCGTTGTCACTCGACGATCCACTGCTCTGCTGCTGATGACTCCGCAAAGGGTTGCCGTCGCCGCGTCTGCTACCTTCGGGCAGCCGACGGTTATGCTAGAGAGAGATGCCAAAGGGGTAGGAAATTAAATTAACAGAAAGAAAAAACTCTAAGTCCACTGTTCATTCAATTTAATAAAAATAGAAAAAAGAACTCGGGTGGCAAGGAGTTTACGCGTCGCTACTTAAAACTACAAATTACCGGGCCACGCCCAGTACGCATCTTGATCCGATGATCCACACAACCCAAGTTTTTCGACCGCTGCTCCTCCCACGAGGATGGATTGCTCGTTCCGTGGCTCGCGTCCTCCGCTGGTTGTCGGACCGCGTTGCTCTGGATGGTGCTGGAGCGGTAGTTGAAGTCGGGCTCAGAGGTGCGATCCCCGCGATCACCGATCTCGTCCTCTCGTACCTGGCTGGCTGGATTCGTCCTTGACGAAGGAGAGGGCGAGCTGTCGCGACTCCTTGCACAATCACCGCACTTCTCGAATTTCCTGTTAACTCGTTCACTAGATTCGCGCGCGCGAGATACGTGGCTCTCCGTAGCTACGACAGAAGTAAAATTCAAAAGGCCGTCGGTGCGATCGAGCCCACGGCCGATCGCGAGGAGAGAAGAAGACGGCCGTGCTACCCTCTGGAACCGCCCTAGACCTTCCCTGACTTTTCCCTTCCCCCCTCAACGCCATTCCCACGTTACAAACACCCCTGTGGCGTGCCACGCCACAGACCACCCCGCACCAAGATGGGACATCTTGGACAAAAAAAAACTACCCAACAATTACTACCAGGGCCCAATCTTTACAACAATTCATACCCCTTGTCACCTACATCATCAAATTAACCTAAGAAAAAGGAATAAAAGGAAAAATATGATTTTAACTACGTCTTAGTCATACCACATGGTACTTTCTAGATTTTTAACGGAAACGCTGGTTTTTAAAGAAGGAAATAAAAAAAACTACGAAAATTACAATTAGTAATTATATAAAATAAGAATACCAAAATTATAAGGAATAATTATACAAGATAACGAATACAAAATTTAGCAACTGCTGTTACCGTAATCTATCCTACCTCAAAGTTTCCCCATGGGAGACTCGCTACGGGACCCGACGGGAATTGTTATCCTCCCAGGCCACGCTGAGCAAAATTTGCTCGCGGGCCTCCGGGCTGAAATCGGTTACCATAGACGCAGCAGAGACGCAGAAAAATTCGGATGCCCAGTGTACGGGGTTGTCTTTTTCGATGGTTCATTGATATATTTGTTCATTTATTTAAAAAAAATTGGACGCCCAGCGTTATGGGGTTATAGTGCTTGGCGTTTTGTTAATTTATTTATGAGTTCATTAATTTAAAAAACTTGGATGCCTAGCGTTATGTGGTTGTAGAGCTTGGTAGTTTGTTAATTTTTTTTCTAATTTATTTACTAGAAAAACTCGAACGCCCAGCGTTATGGGGTTGTAGTGCTTGGCGTTCTGTTAATTTATTTATTAGTTCATTTATTTAAAAAACTCGGATGCCTAGCATTACGTGGTTGTAGAGCTTGGTGGTTTATTAATTTATTTATTAAATTATGTAATAAAAAAAACTCAGACGCCGAGCGTAATGGGGTTGAAGCGCTTGGCAATCCATTAATTTATTTATTTTAAAAAACCCGGATGCCCAGCGTTATCAGGTCGTCTAGCTTTGTTTGTTTGTTTATTTAATTTTTGATTGTTCATAAAAAACTTTAACGCCCTGCGTTATTGATTTGTTTTTTTTGGGTCTATTTATTTATTTATTTAAAAATAAAAATAAATAAATAAAAAATAAAAAAAACGAAAACACGAATGACCAGCGTTGTTGGGTTGTCTTGCTTGGGGTATATTTATTCATTTTTATAAATAAATAATACACTCTGTATATAAAGTGGTTAAAATCTTCACTTTATTAAAATATTTTCATTATTTTTACATTAATCAAAAACCGTGACAATTGTTTCGGACGCACTGCGCCTTCTTCGGACGGTGGGTATTTCAAGACTAAACGTAATACATACAATTAAGAAAGTGAGCTCAGTGTTTATCATAATCAGTTGTCTAAGTTATTTCAGGACTTCTGTCATTAATATAAATACAAATACATACACATAGTTTAATTCAATCTAATTTAATTCAATTTAATTCTTGATTTGACAATAATGACGATGACCTTAAAAATTCAGAAAAGAGAGAGAGCAATTTAATTTATTTAAATAAATTAAGTAAGGGTGAAAAAGAACATTTAAGTTCAGTCTGAGAGTTTAAAAGTAATTTCGGATTTAGTTTTTTAATTCTGTTAATTTCTAAAGATTCCAGAGTATTCAATTTCAAACTTTTATTACAAAAATGGAGAGCTTTAATCTTATCATTATATAGGTGATTTGTTTCCAAAGCATGAGCTGCTATACTAGATTTGTATGGTTGTCTCTTTTCGAACGCTTTACGATGATCGTCATTTCTCGTTCTAAAATTTCTACCTGTCTGGCCTACATAAACACAATTACAATCTTTCGTACCGCATTTCTTAATATAAACTCCTGTTTTTTCGAAGAAATCAGTCTTCGACTTATTATTCTTCACAATAGTTTGAAGGCTTTTGTTAGTTTTAAAAGCGATATTAACGTCATGTTTTCTAAAATAATTATAAATCATATCACTAGTTTTTCCAACGTAAGTGATAACGTGAAAAACTGTCTTTTCCCGAGTTGGTAAAGGAGAAACTTGTTTGATAGCTAATTTAAATTTTATCTTCCTTACTAAAACGTCCATAAAATCTGGGTTGAAATCATTGTTATAAGCTATTTGTTTGATAATTTTCAATTCTTTATTGTTATTCTCAGGGGACATAGGGATTGAAAGTAATCTATAAATATAACAATTAAAAGCTGCGATTTTGTGAGTATATGGGTGTAGGGATGAGTATGGTATAACTGTATCTGGTTGGGTGGGTTTATGATAAATACTAAAATCAAGTTTGTTATTAATTCTAACGATTGAAAGGTCTAAGAAATTTATACTTTTATTTTCATCTTCGAGTTCTATAGTAAATTCTATATTTTCATGTAAGGTATTTATATAATTTAGAAAGATATTGAGTTGTCTAGAGGTACCAGTCCAACAAGAAAAAACATCGTCAACATAACGATGCCAGAATAATAAGTATTTACTAAGGGGATGTTTCATAATTATATTTTCAATGTGGTCCATAAAAATTTCAGCAAGTAGGGGACTTAGAGGATTACCCATAATTAATCCTTCTTTAACGGAATATAAATCTCCGTTAAATTCAAAATAATTTTGTCTTAAACAAGTTTTCAAAGCTAGGAGAATCTCATTTATTACAGTTGCACTAGAACCATTATTATCAAACAAATAGCTTATAACAATGATTTCAACCCAGATTTTATGGACGTTTTAGTAAGGAAGATAAAATTTAAATTAGCTATCAAACAAGTTTCTCCTTTACCAACTCGGGAAAAGACAGTTTTTCACGTTATCACTTACGTTGGAAAAACTAGTGATATGATTTATAATTATTTTAGAAAACATGACGTTAATATCGCTTTTAAAACTAACAAAAGCCTTCAAACTATTGTGAAGAATAATAAGTCGAAGACTGATTTCTTCGAAAAAACAGGAGTTTATATTAAGAAATGCGGTACGAAAGATTGTAATTGTGTTTATGTAGGCCAGACAGGTAGAAGTTTTAGAACGAGAAATGACGATCATCGTAAAGCGTTCGAAAAGAGACAACCATACAAATCTAGTATAGCAGCTCATGCTTTGGAAACAAATCACCTATATAATGATAAGATTAAAGCTCTCCATTTTTGTAATAAAAGTTTGAAATTGAATACTCTGGAATCTTTAGAAATTAACAGAATTAAAAAACTAAATCCGAAATTACTTTCAAACTCTCAGACTGAACTTAAATGTTCTTTTTCACCCTTACTTAATTTATTTAAATAAATTAAATTGCTCTCTCTTTTCTGAATTTTTAAGGTCATCGTCATTATTGTCAAATCAAGAATTAAATTGAATTAAATTAGATTGAATTAAACTATGTGTTTGTATTTGTATTTATATTAATGACAGAAGTCCTGAAATAACTTAGACAACTGATTATGATAAACACTGAGCTCACTTTCTTAATTGTATGTATTACGTTTAGTCTTGAAATACCCACCGTCCGAAGAAGGCTCAGTGCGTCCGAAACAATTGTCACGGTTTTTGATTAATATAAAAATAATGAAAATATTTTAATAAAGTGAAGATTTTAACCACTTTATATACAGAGTGTATTATTTATTTATAAAAATGTATATCAATCTTCATCAAGTAGAGGCTCAATCAATCCAAAAAAAGTATATTTATTCATTTAATTATTGATTATGTTAATCTCAATGCCCAGGGTTTTTGGGTTGTGTAGTTTGGGGGATTATTTATTTACTCATTTATTCATTTATTTATTTATTGAACCCAGCCGCCCGAGGTTTTGGGTGTTTTTTGTTTGCCTGATCTTCGCCGGAAGATTTTTAAATTTCTCGGTACCCCCTGGGCCGGGATCGGACACACTTATCATAGAGTCTATACATTCAAGATACCAAGAAGAGGGAGGCATTCTAAGTACAGTCACTTTATTTTTGAATAAACATTTTCTTTTATTCCAATGAAAATGGATTACTTATTGCTTGATTAGAAATGTTATTTGTTTATCTTTATGAAGAATCATAATGAATCTGTTCATTTATTGTTAGGAAAATTTATTACCAAAATAAAAAAATGCCCCTGAAAAAATTATTTTTTTTCATTTATTTATCCTCCACACGGTTATTAAAAAATTAAAATTTTTAAAAATGAGTGTACCGATGCATTTATCAATAACAATTTTAATAGTTAGAAAATGTCCTTAAAAACCCCTAAAGAGCGTATGAATATGATTTGTTAAAAAAAAAAAGCACAAAGATTCGAACCTGTGACGGCAAAATAGAGAGCGGTGACTCTAGCTATCAAACCACACATTATCGTTAGAGATAATGGATTAGTACTAATATTTAAGTTGTGCCCCTTCGGGGCTTGATTATGAAATTTCATTTATTTAACTATAATAAACTTGATCAAATATTTTCTTATATTTATTAAAATTTATTAGCAAAATAAAAATATTCCCCGGAAAAAATTATTTTTTTCATTCATTTATCCTCCATAAAGTTATTAAAAAATTAAAAATTTTAAAAATAAGTGTACCAATGCATTTATCAATAAAAATTTTTAAAAGTTAGAAAATGTCCTTAAAAACACCTAAAGAGCGTATAATTTATTAAAAAAAAAAAAAAAAAGTACATAGAATCGAACTTGAGACGGCAAAATAGAGAGCGGTGACTTTAGCCACCAAACCACACGTTAACGTTAGAGATGATGGATTAGAACTAATATTTAAGTTGTGCCCCTTCGGGGCTTGATTATAAAATTTCATTTATTTAACTATAATAAACTTAAACAAATATTTTTACATATTTATTTGTTTATTTATTTATTTATGAATATTTAAAAATTTTTTAGTTTACATTTTCATGAAAAAAAAAAAATTAAACCTCCCTTTTTTTTAATTTTTTATTTTTACTATCGTCAATTTATTACTAGCTAAAAATTAAAATTAGAATTAAGAGCTAAAAACTAAGTATGTTTTTAACATGTATATTAAAATACTTTCAATGCTTTTTAAGACCTAACGACTGCTAACGCGAAATGAGTAGTTTTGCGTCCCATCCGCTAGGTGGCTTACCGTTAGAACTGAGCTCTCAGCAAAGTAACAAGCTGTGGAAATATAAACCACCAAATTTTGTTACTCCGGCCGAGCGACTGAAAGTCGTTTCAATAATTTTTGAATGATTTGACTAGACTAGCTGTTCTTACCAATTTTGGTCGAATTATTTACAAAAAAAATTAAAAACATAAAATTTTTCTACCTCAAATTCATAGGTATTTTTAATTAAATTACTCAAACTTGAGGTTCTCGCTAAAACGTTTTAAATTCAAATCGGTAATTTGGAATCTTGTCAACACTCTGTAGCAACTTTGAAGGAACGTTTTACCATAAGGTTCTAGAAACGTTGCCAGAACAATTTGTGGTCACCTTTTGAAAAAATATGGTTGACCAACTTCGTTGCCATAACGTTGATTGAAGGTTTTCTTTGAAACTAATAACGGAGATCTACACGATTGTCACAACGTTTCTAAAACCGTTCAGCAACCTTTCAACGAAAGGTTGCAATGGTTTCTGTGCAACGTTGCCAGAACGTTCTGAAAACTTTTTGTGCTATCTGGGAATTGCAATTCAGGTTTTCAACGAATATTTTACTTGTAAAACCAGATATACTGAGCTAATATTTATGTAAAGTTTATTCTTATTCTGTGTGTATTATATTTAAAAGTTTTGACTATTAAACTTCTTCAAAATCAAAAGTACTCTCAGTTTAATAATGTAGGAAAATGAAAATTAATTCTGTATTAATTTATTTTTTATTAACTACCTGCCACTCTTACTTTGAAAAATAATTGTTTGTAGTTAAAAATTTTTCAGGATGTATGCTGTATGGTATACATATATTTATACTGGTGGTATATAACTCATACTGTATTGGCTGTTTCAAATTTAATTTATTTTTAATTATTACATTTATGAATTTATGAATGTAATTGAAGCAATTTACAATTGTTTTTTATGAATGATACAGCAGACAACATATATGGCATCTATATAGAATGTGTATATATATCTGATCAAACGGCAACTCGCACGGCAAATCATGCGTGCCGGGTCCGGATTAGAGTTACATGTCACATCCGATCCGTGGCCCGGCAACACGGCAACCGGGCCCGGAACGAATCTTTGCCGTGCCGCCTCTTGAGATGGGGAAAGTCGTCATGAACTTGCAACGCTGCAGAAATAATTTGATATCGATAGATCGATATTCGTAATATACTAAAGTAGACTCGTAGAGGTAATATACATCATATTCATATATTATGTCCTAAACTAAAGGTTATCAATTTCTTTATGCGATCGATTTTAACTTAATAAATTGTTTTCAGCATTAGACTTGAAACGAAAGTTAATCTGTCATTCTTAATTTTCATTATTAAGATATTACGTCGTGGAAAAAATAAAATCACAGATGAAAAAATTTCTGTTTTTTCATCGCTTTTATTAGACGAAAACGATATAAAGACAGTATGTTCGTGGATAAAAAAAAAAAAAAGATACCTACATTGCGAAAATTAAAAAAGGAAAAAATACATCGAAAAAACATTTGTAGTATCGTAGAAAGTATTTCTGCTACAAGAACTGACTTGAAATTCTTGAATTTCAAAAAAAGTCATTTTAACGTTAATTTAATAAATTAAATGTCTTCATTAAATTAAGTATAACTTTTTTTCCTTAACGAATTAAGAAACGCGGTTTTCGGCATTCAAAAGAGGAGGAAAAAATACATAATGATATGCCAAAATCATAACATCCATTTTTTGAAAAATTTTAGGTATATGTACCCCCTTAACTCATAACTTAGGCAATTATTGTCGTACAATCAAGATTCAAGTTTTTTTGAAACCGTTATTTCGAGTAGAACACGATCATCTTTTTAAAAATTGTCAATCTAAAATTATTATTAAATTTTTTTATTTTGTAGTATTGTGGCAGTGGCATTGTGCAGGTCAGCCCCCCTGCCCCCGCCCCCCGTGAGTCTTACCGCTCAGGTGAGAGCAGAGCTTAGCCGAAGGGTGAAAGCGGGCCTTATTTGCATTTACTTTACGGCTTTACACAAAATAAAAAAATTTAATAATAATTTGCGATTGACAGTTTTTAAAAAGATGATCGTGTTCTCCTCGAAATAACGATTTCAAAGAAACTTGAATCTTGATAGTACGACAATAATTGCCTAAGTTATGAGTTAAGGGGGTACATATGCCTAAAATTTTTCAAAAAATGGATTTTCTGATTTTTGCATATCATTATGTATTTTTTTCTCCTCTTTCGAATATATATAGTAGTGATCAAAATTATAGAGCACCCCCAAATTTCATACTTCAGTCTTTAAATTTTTGTGCTTTTATACGACTGCAAACACTTAAGTATTTTTATAAATTCCTGAAACTTTTTTTTTCACTTAAACTACATAAAAACTGGAAAGAAGAAGTTTTACTTAACTTAAATTCAATAAAAAAATTTACTTTTACCTCCATTTTTATGAAAAAGTTCATTTTTCAAAAAACAGCTAATTATCGCTTTTTTAAAAACTTGCGTAGTATATTTCAACCAGTTAAAAACATACGAAAATATTGTAAATTTTTTTTCTTTTCTTTTTAGTATTCAAAATCAACGAAAAAAATTTTCATGTTGATTGGTGCAAAATTGTTCAAACCACAAGCAAATAACTCATTTTTTTAATCATTGTAAAATTACCGATTTTTCATGATTTTACATAATTTAATGCCTCAATCTCATTTTTTTTTTCAGTATTACAGGTAAATTTGAATAAAAACACTAAATTATTAATAATTTAACTGATTGAATTTTAAATTGAAGAAAATCTTACAGAAAATCACCATAAGTTTTAAAATTTTACAAATTTTTCAACACAATTAATCTTTGAAAAGAAAACGTTATTTTTGTAATAATTGCTGTGTATAAAGTATACTTTTTAAAATGTTTTTACCTTTTGTTAACAATTCAGTAAAAATCTAAAATAAGCTTATTTTAATTAAATATATTATTTGAATTCTTCGGATTCGAATTATAGACTATAGTTGCGACGTCTATTCAATTGGTAGATTATATACCTGCCTTACCAACTGAGCAGTTATTATACACAAAATAATAATTTTAAATGTTTATTAGTAACTGTAATCATGGGCAGAAGAGGAATATCTGAGTCAACAAAGTGGCAAATCGTAGGATTATTTAAGGGAGGGAAAAATTAGTGTGAGATATCTAGAACTCTAAAAGTGAGTAGGCATTGTGCTCAAAATACTATTAAGTCTTACACCAGTGCGAAAACCGTAAAAGTTAAAAAAGGTGCTAGGAGACCAAGGATAACAAGCGATCGAATAGACAGAATAATTTTTAAAAAAGCAAAAAAAGAACGCAGTGTTACAGCAAATACTATAAAAAATCAATTAACTAATGAACTGAATGTAAAAGTTTCAAGAGTAACAATAAATAGGCGCTTGCTTGAAAATAATTTAAAGTCTGCTGTCGCAGTTCATAAACCACTTCTGACTGCAAAAAATCGTAAAGCTCGTTATGAATGGTGCAAAGATAAACTATCATGGACTGTTGAGAAGTGGAATTTAGTTTTGTTTAGCGATGAATCCTCTTTTCAATTATTTTCCAACAGACCGAGAAGAGTTAGACGTTCTAGTATTGAAAAATATAATGCAGATTGCATCGCTCCCAGGGTTCAAAAAGGTGGTGGATCTATTATGATTTGGGGCTGTTTGTCAGGAAAAGGAATAGGAGAATTAAAGTTTGTGCGAGGAACTGTTAACAGCGAAAAATACATCGACGTGATGAAGGACTACATGCTTCCGTCAAAAACCAAAATCTTTGGACGTCGAAAAGTTTGGTACTTTCAACAGGACAAAGCCCCATGTCATACCTCAAAGAAAACTATGCACTGGTTAAAATATAACAAAATACCAGTCCTAGATTGGCCAGCCCGTTCGCCTGACTTAAATATAATTGAAAATGCTTGGGATCAACTAGAAATGATGATCAAAGATAAGAATCTGAGAAATCTTAATGATTTAAAAAGAGAAATTGCAGCAGCTTGGCAAACTTTAAGTCAGACCTATTGTAAGAAGCTTGCAGAATCCATGCCACGAAGGGTTCAGGCTTGCTATAACGCAAAAGGAGGAGCTACTAAATATTAGCTGGATCAAAATTTAAACAAAACAAAATTTTTTTATTCATATTATGTATAAATTATTACTGAATTGTATTAATTTTATTATTTTAAAGCAATTATTACAAAAATAACGTTTTCTTTTCAAAGATTAATTGTGTTGAAAAATTTGTAAAATTTTAAAACTTATGGTGTTTTTCTGTAAGATTTTCTTCAATTTGAAATTAAATTAGTAAAATTATTATTAATTTAGTGTTTTTATTAAAATTTACCTGTAATACTGAAAAAAAATGAGATTAAGGCATTAAATTATGTAAAATCATGAAAAATCGGTAATTTTACAATGATTAAAAAAATGAGTTATTTGCTTGTGGTTTGAACAATTTTGCACCAATTAACTTGAAAATTTTTTTCATTGATTTTGAATACTAAAAAGAAAAGAAAAAAAATTTACAATATTTTCGGATGTTTTTAACTGGTTGAAATATACTACGCAAGTTTTTAAAAAAGCGATAATTAGCTGTTTTTTGAAAAATGAACTTTTTCATAAAAATGGAGGTAAAAGTAAATTTTTTTATTGAATTTAAGTTAAGTAAAACTTCTTCTTTCCAGTTTTTATGTAGTTTAAGTGAAAAAAAAAAGTTTCAGGAATTTATAAAAATACTTAAGTGTTTGAAGTCGTATAAAAGCACAAAAATTTAAAGACTGAAGTATGAAATTTGGGGGTGCTCTATAATTTTGATCACTACTGTATATATACCCTGGGTGCCCGAGTTCAACAAAAAAACTTATTGGCTATCCCCCAAATACCCTGAGCGTCCAAGTTCAACAAAAAAAACTTATCAGCTATCCCCCAAATACCCTGGGCATCCGGGTTCAACAAAAAAAACTTATCAGCTATCCCCCAAGCTCTAATCCCCCAAAACCCTGGGCGCCCGAGTTCAACGAAAAAGATGATTGGCTACCCTCCAAGCTCTAAACCCCCAAAACCCTGGGCATCGAAGTTTAACACAGAAGCTGATTGAATTCGGGAGCCCAGGGCTTTGGAGGCTTAGACCTGGGGGGGTAGCGAATCATCTTTTTCGTTGAACTCTGCCGCCCAGGGTTTTTGGGGCTTAGAGCTTTGGTGGTGGCCAATCAGCTTTTTTGTTGAACTCGGGCGTCCAGGGTTTTGGAGGCTTAGAGCTTGGGGGATAGCCGATAAGTTTTTTTGTTGAACTTTGGAGCCCAGGGTATTTTGAGATTCAGAGCTTGGGGGATAGCTGATCGGTTTTTTTATTGAACTCGGGCGCCCTGGGTATTTGGGGATTCGGAGCTTGGGGGATAGCTGATCAGTTTTTTGTTGAACTTGGACGCCCAGGGTATTTGATGGATAGCCGATAAGTTTTTTTGTTAAACTTTGGCGCCCAGGGTATTTGGGTATTCAGAGCTTGGGGGATAGCTGATCGGTTTTTTTGTTGAACTCGGGCGCCCTGGGTATTTGGGGATTCCGAGATTCGGGGATAGCTGATCAGTTTTTTGTTGAACTCGGGTGCCCAGGGTATTCGGGGCATAGCCGATAAGTTTTTTTGTTGAACTCGAGCGCACTGGGTATTTGGGGATTCAGAGCTGGAGGGATAGCCGAAAAGTTTTTTTTGTTGAACTTGGACGCCCAGGGTATTTGGGGGATAGCCAATGAGTTTTTTTGTTGAACTTGGACGCATTGGGTATTTGGGGATTCAGAGCTTCGGGGATAGCTGATCAGTTTTTTGTTGAACTCGGGTGCCCTCGGTATTTGGGGATTCCGAGTTTGGGGGATAGCTGTTCAGTTTTTTGTTGAACTCGGGTGCCCAGGGTATTTGCGGCTTAAAGCTTGGGGGGTAGCCAATCAGTATTTTGTTGAACCCGGGCGCCCAGGGTTTTTTGGGGTTTAGAGCTTGGGGGATAGCCGATCAATTTTTCTGTTGAATCCGGGCGCCCAGGGTATTTGGGGCTTAAAGCTTAAGGGGGTAGCCAATCAGTATTTTGTTGAACCCGGGTGCCCAGGGTTTTGTGGGCTTAGAGCTTGGGGGGTAGCCAATCAGTTTTTTGCCATCCGACAGAAATTTTATTTAAAAACTGTCTTACCGTCAGAGAATTTCTTTTTCAGCAAAAAAAAATTTTGTTGCTGAGATTGATTGTCGGCGAGAATTTCATTTAAGAATTTGCAACATACCCACACAAATTATACATCGTTAGAAAGGTATTGAATAAAGAAAGCTTTTTACCCCATGATCTTTAAAGCTGCTGCGTCGCGGTACAAAAGCCCAACCATAAATTGATCAATTCAAATAAAGAGAAAGATCGCGCTTTAGCTTCTCTGAATTTATTTACTTGTTGAACCGATACCAATCATATATCGTCGTATGGTATTGACGAGGTGTGGTTCAAACCAAAAGATTCCTATTTTAAATACCTTTCCAACGTTAAATGATTTTTATCGTTTTTTCAAATAAAATCATTTCCTGTTAAAGAAAGAGCATAGAGCGTGATTTGTTTAATATTAAAAAATGATCAATTTTTGGTGTGATATCAATCACCGCATGATAACTATTTCAAAGATACGGAGTTCCGGTTCATGCAGAAAACTTTCTTTTTTTTATACGTTTTCAACGATACATAATTTGTATCGGTTATACAAATAAAAACAATTTCAGTTAGAGAAAGATCGAATAGAGAAATTTTTTGGTCACCAACCAATCATCGGTGCTTTATTCGTGCTGTTTTCTGACCAAATAACAGGTATATATAGTCTGTTTTGCCGACCAAATATTTTCCGTTATTTGGTTTGTTTTCTAATGTTTGGTCTTTTTTGCAGTCGCCATCTATCTAATCGTCAGAAAAACTTAAAAATGAAAAAGACCAAGGTGCTTTGAGGCTAGAACGCGGCAACACAGTTTACGACTGAACTTGCTGTCATTTGTTCAAAAAACAACTCTCATAAAGCACCTTCAAATTGATTGCAGCTCAAAAAAACATATTGATATTGATACTTGATATTGATATTCATTAAAACAAGTGTAGATACAGAGTGAAAAACACTCCCTGCTAGCCTAAGCCTCGTGTAGGCTTGTAATTACATAGAATAAATTACAATTAGAGATAATGTTTTAGGAAATTATAAGCTAGAATAGAATATATACAATAAAAAATAATAATAATAAAATTAATAAAATTAATAGAATAAGATTGAAGATTTCAAAATTCAAAATCCAAATTAAAATTTAAAATTCAAAATCAAATTTAAAATTTCGAATCAAATTCAAAATTTAAAATCAAATTAAAAAATAAAAAATTTAAAGTAATAAGAATATAAAATATAACATATGAAATATATTGTATTAATCATTCTTCATATTCTAAATTCACTACAAATTTCATCAATAGAATATATATTTGAACATGTTTGATCGTGGGAGTCATATACGAGCGTGAAACACATGCCTGCATATAACCCTCATAATCGAACATATCCAAATATATACTATATTTACGCATTATTAAATGATCAATTTTCTAAATTTTTTATTGTAAAGTTTTTTTTTATAGATCTAACAAATCATTTATAATTAAATATATACATTGAATATTTTTTTTTGTATGTAAAATAAAAATTTTCACTCATTTTAAATTCGTCAACCATCGTAAAATAGTTTTTTTCAAGAATAGCTGAAATATTTTTTAAATTTTTATTTTAAAGAGATTTTTCCGTGCATCTAAAACATGGGTTTTCATTTTTTGGTATCCGAAATATGTTGCGAAAAGTAATAGTAAATTTAAAATTATTTATCTTTGTAATAATTTATTTTATAATTTTCATGGCTTTTGACATAAAAAAATGGTTATGTGAAAAGCTTTCACAAATGTATAAAAGATTGGAGCTAAAAAAAAATTTTCGTATTATCAAGTTAGGCCAAGATCCTACGGTTCACACACACCAAACTAGTGTTGTTTACAAACTCAATTGTAAATCTTGTCCTGCTACATACATCCGCCAAACAAAGAGGGAATTGAGGCACAGGATGAACATAAGATTAAAGAAGACTCTCTTGTTTTTCGACAGGCACAGGATAACAACCATGATTTTGATTGGAAGGGTGTTCGTATTTTAGACAGGGAAACGATTAAAGAGAAATGTCTTATTTCGGAATCACTTTTCGTTAACAGTTATGATGACACTTTGAATAGGAAGGAAGACTCCCAAATAGTTAATTGTGTTTACAAAACTTTCATGAAATCATTTTCTGACTAAATGTGAAATATACATAAGCCCCCCCCCCCTCCTTCCCGTTTGCTTTCCTAATTACATTTTCACACATAATAAGATACTCTTATTTTTCATTTTATGTTCAACTCTTGATCAAGAGCGATATAATTATCGTCTTCACTATACAATATTTTATTTAAACTCAGTAAGATAATTATCCATATTTGTAATACTTTTAATTTGTACTGTATATCTGATATTTACTTTTAATAAAATTAAAGCCTGAAGAAGTCCACTATCACATGGACGAAACACGTTGCTGTAAATAGAAAAAAGAAGTTTTTTATTGGCCTTGCCCGTAAAGATCCTAATATAATTACCTTACTTCTTATTCTGGCCTTTTGTTTAGTTAACGGCACCACGGTCAATTCGGAACTCTCTACTAGGTAGGCAGCACTGTTAAAACTCTATCATTGTATGTGGTCGAATAAATAAATACATGTCAGTCTTGTGCTTTCCCCAAAAAATTTCCATTTAAGCATACACTTCTATTGGATTACATAAAAAGTTTTGTTTTTTTTTTTTTTGTATTTCTTAATAGCTCATGATAAAAAATAAATTCTTTTTTATGATTTTTTTTCTTATTTAGAATACAAGTATTAAGTAGACAGTATGAGTTCTACTTAATAAATTGATGAGATTTGTAAGCTGTTAGAATGTTGGCTTTGCCGACAGCTCCCTGCAATATCGGTATAGTAAGCGCGCCTGAGGGTGCAGGACTTTGAATGCTGCACTTCACTTGTGCAGCATCCTAGCTCCTGCATGGATCTAAACTGACGCACTGCGTTTAGCTTTTCGAGTGTTTGAGAGAACCTTTTGCTAGAGAATAAATAAAGTGTTTAATTGAGAGAATATACTATTGTGTTTGTGTTGTGATTAATCCTGTGAAAAACCTCCTTATTAATATTCATCCATCTAAGAGGTTATGGGCCCAGTGCACGCATCAACTGCGCGCTATAAAATCAATTCCAGGAACAACACTTTGATCAACCAACACAAAAGAGTCTTTCGAGAAGTTTATTTGAGGTAAGAAATTTTTAAAAATAAGTGCACTTCGAGTAGAGTTAGAGAATTAAGAGAATTTTTAGAAAATTCTGTTAAGTAGTGCACGTATAGAGAAACAAAGAGTGAATAGTTTACTGTGAGAGAATAAGTAACTTTCTTGATTGATAATTGAATAATTAAATTAGAGGTGATGGAATTATTTATTATTCTGTTAATAATTGAAAAATTTAGAGAAATATAATTTCAATTATTGCATGGTGAGAATGAATTTTCTTTGCTTGAAAGAAAAACTAAAACGACGCTAAGTGACGTCATTAACGAGTTTTCAAGTGTTGGGGGAGAGGCTAGTTGCAGGGCGAATCGAAGGACACATAAACGGTCGAATGTTTACGATTTCTCTGAACGGGCCAGCGCCGGCCGGTATCAGCTGGCGCACACGTGTTGCTCCGGGCCCGAATACCGAGCGAGAGAGGAAAGCGCGCGGCATTTTCCTTCTCTCCTTTTCTTCTTCTTCTTCTTCTTCTTCTTCGCAGGGGCGGCATTTTGTATTGAGTTAGGTAGGTTAAGTAAGTAAGTAGTAAGTTAGGGAGCAGAAGGTATATTACACGCGTATAAAAATAATTGGCGTGAAATTTAAAAAAAAAAATTATGAAATTAAAAAAAAAAGAAAGTACCAGTAATAATTGTAAAATTAAAGCTTTTAGTATTAATAAAATAATTTTAATTTAAATATTTTTTTAGTTAAAAGTGAAAAGTTAAAAAATTAAAGGTTTTGATAGCAGCTGGTAGTCAAATCAGACGTCTGCACCAGTCTGCACTCTGCACGTTGTTGTGTTTTGGAGTTTGTCGGTCAGCTGTTGAAACTGAATAGAAAATGCAGATGAATGACGAAGATGAACGATTTCATGTTCAACAAATAAATAAACGGAATCTTGAAAAAAGGTTGATGAGGGATTACTTTAACCCATTTCAAGAAAATCCAGAGGTTTTTCAAAGTTATTACAGGACAGTTCATAACATTTTTTTTTTTTACAATCGATTTGCATTAAACAAATAATATAATGCATGTTTAATACAAAAATGAACATGTGAATTGTGAATACATTTTATTTATTTAAATTTGTGCATTCATGTAATTTTTCTAAAAATAGTGTAGAAAAAATACTTGAGAAAAAAACATACTATGAAAAAAGTAGATTTAGCAAATTAGAAAACACATACTACATAAATCTTTCAAAGTTTTTACAATTTGAATGAAAAATTATCAGGACTTAGGAGATTGCAGAGCCTGAGGGCAACATCAGGAAACATCCTGGAAAAATAAAAACCATGCTGATAATTTTTCATTTTTTCTACACTATTTTTAGAAAAATTACATGAATACACAAATTTAAATAAATAAAATTTATTCACAATTCACATGTTCATTTTTGTATTAAACATGCATTATATTATTTGTTTAATGCAAATCAATTGTAAAAAAAAAAAATGTTATGAACTGACCTGTAGTAACTTTGAAAAACCTCTGGATTTTCTTGAAATTAGTTAAAGTAATCCCTCATCAACCTTTTTTCAAGATTCCGTTTATTTATTTGTTGAACACGAAATCGTTCATCTTCGTCATTCATCTGCATTTTCTATTCAGTTTCAACAGCTGACCGACAAACTCCAAAACACAACAACGTGCAGAGTGCAGACTGGTGCAGACGTCTGATTTGATTACCAGCTGCTATCAAAACCTTTAATTTTTTAACTTTTCACTTTTAACTAAAAAAATATTTAAATTAAAATTATTTTATTAATACTAAAAGCTTTAATTTTACAATTATTACTGGTACTTTCTTTTTTTTTTAATTTCATAATAATTTTTTTTTAATTTCACGCCAATTATTTTTATACGCGTGTAATATACCTTCTGCTCCCTAACTTACTACTTACTTACTTAACCTACCTAACTTAATACAAAATGCCGCCCCAGGGGAGGATTTACTAACACAGTGGAAGCGTGATTTTCGGATCGATTTTTCGAATTTCGGGTATACGCGCAGTGTTGCCGGTGCACCCAAGAGACTCGTGCATTCTCCGTATACTGCATTCAAACGCAGGTCCTCGCGCGCGTCCTGAGTTTTTCTTCACTCTGAGGTGCCTCGAATCTACCCGTGCGCGCAGTGGCTTTTCTCGCTACTGCAGTGCACAGCAACAACGCCTATCCTTCGCGTGGACGCAAGTGGAGTGCTTGCGCCCGCACAAGTACATCTTGTGACGCTTGGATTTCTCGCGCCAGTTCGCAATGCATACAGCACCCAATATTTGTTGTCCTCGACATCAGTGTCTCTTTTTCTTTCTTTATGCTGGTGTAACGCGGTGACTTGTATGTATGAGACTGTGCAATGATTAAATTTCATTGAGTAAATTTTAGAGAAATTAAACAAAATTTGTAAAACATGGATGTTAGAGTTGATTGAGAATAAAATTGCATGTAACAATTTTCAATACTTATTGAGAAAGTATTAGTGTTGATTTTTCTATTTTTTATTTTTGTTGTGAGGAAATTTGATTACCCTCTTGCTTGACACTGTCAATCAAAACTAAGGGTTTCTGATGGTTCTGTGGTCTATGATTTTAGATGAAACTGCTGTGCAATGTAGTCTTATTATTGACTAGAGAAATTTTGAGAGTTTGTGGATGTTCCCGTGTTGTGTACTTGCGCAACCCAAATCCAACCCATTTCACAGCTGTGTCTTGGAGTCTTTAGTTGGAGAGTAGTGTATACATGCGTGGTAGCACTGCAAATAATCTTAATATCTCGTTTCAAATCAAAATGAGCAGTAGTACATTTATTTTGATTTAGAAGCATGAAATAAAAGTATTCTTTAATGGGACAGAGAGAAATGCCTGATTACTTTAGAGAAATTTGAGTTGATTAAATCTTTTTAGAAGGAAAATTTTTTTTAATAAAGAATCTTTATTTCAAAAACCCAGATCAGTTGATTACACATTTTGAGAAAAATATGGAAGGCGTATCTAACAACTTCGCTTGGGCTGATTACATGCACAGCCGACACCTGGCAGATGAAGAGGTGTCTGATAATCAACTGAATAACCGTAAGATATAAATTTTGTTAGAGAACTGTGCAATTTTAGAGAATTTTTAAAGTTTTTTTTATTTTGAGAAAATTTTTAATTGAGAATAAACTTTAAAAAATTAAGAGTTTAGAGTTCAGGCCTGTCATGATTTTTTTTTTATCAGGTTGAAAAAAATTATGATTTTATTTTCACAGCACCATCCATGATTAGAGAAGTCCCGATAATAAATCTAGAGGACAACAACACTGCAGTACTACCTGCTAACATGTCGACTGCAACACCACCGTCAGCTCCTGCAACCATACCCTCCACCTCTGCGCCATTAAATATTATGGTTCAGCTTAAAGAGATGGCCGATAAAATAGCGGCTTTACACCAACAGTCTCTTGATTTTGATAAAAGTAGACTTGAAAGAAGAAATTTAGAAAAATCTTCCCAAGCTACAAGCCTGGACAGAGCACCTCAGGCATCAGGTAACAGAGAGAAAAAGAGTCATCGGTATCCTGATTTGAGATTCAATACACCAAATAACTTGGTTTTGACACCTAAAATGCGATTTGATGGTTGGTACGACCACTTAATCACGGATCTCAAATTAAAAAGTATCCATTACCTGATTGACCCAACGGTAGCCAGTCCAAGTGGTCTAACTTCTGATGACCGTGAACAAGATAAAATTCTGTTCAGAAAGATAATTATTACGTCTATCGACCCTGAGTACCACCACAGAATACTTGGCATTGAGGATCCAGTTGAGATTTTGAATAAGTTAAGAGAGATTAGACAACGATCAATCGGAGTCAATCCAACTATTTTAAAAACTCAGCTGTTGAGCATAAAATTCAACCAAGGTGAGTCAGTTGATTCTTTTTGTCAAAGGTTTGACGAAATAGTTAGAGAAATCCGACTGAGTGACACCGAATACGAACTGACTGAGTCTGAAGTCAGAACAGCGTTTTACCACGCAGTCGTAGTCATGCCAATGTTTGATGAAGTTAGACGTGAAAATTCTTCCGTAAAAAGGCGAGAAAAGCGAGAATTGACCTTGGAAGAAATGAGAGCAACGATGCAAGACATCGAGGTCGACATAAACTCCAAAAAATTTAGAGAAACTAGAGAAAGCCAGCCAAAAGCTTCCAGAGCTTTCAAAAAGCAGAAAGGTAACCGTGGAGGCGGGTACCATGACTCAAATGCCAAAAAGGACAAATGTCACCGATGTGATAAGCCAGGACACTGGCAAAACGAATGCTCTTTAAAAGAGCGAAACCAATGGTATTGTTACATATGTGAGAAAATAACAAACCACAAGTCGAGATAATGTTGGTACAACCCCAACAACGAGGGTAATAAGAGAAAGGGTGGTGACCAAGATGGCCCCCCAAACAAAAAATCCAATGGTCAAAACTCTACAGGAGGAAGAGGAGGCAGAGTTTGTAGAGGAAACTACAGAGGCCGCGGCAGAGGTTGTGGTGGTAAGCCTGCAAACGAGCAAGCTGCAACAGCTGCTCGAGCAATTGGACCTTCAAACCAAGGTAAGAGAAGTAAAGATAATTCACTTAATTTTAGAGAATATATTGAGTTTGTTGCTGATTCGGGGGTGACAGAACACATAGTGAATAAAAGTCTCATTCTTAGTGATTTTAAAATTTCTAAGAACGGGGTTATAAAAAGTGCGAATGAAAATGAGCTTGCAGACATTGTCATTGATGGTAAGGGAGAGCTCTTACTCAAAAGTAATACACCTGTAGAGAATTGTTTGAAATTAACCGACGTTTTAGCTGCCAAAGATATTTCAGAGAATTTGTTATCGTTGAGAAAATTGGCAGATGCGGGTTTTCAATTTATTTAGATGATAACTTATTTAAAGTCTTTTGCAAAGAGAATGGTAAAATTATTTTCCAAGGCATTTATGAGAAGCCAAATTGGATTATAAAATTTGAGATAGTCAAAGATTTTGATAATAATGGTGTAATTACAAAATGTCATGACAATTACAGCTGCAAAGCAAGAATAATCAAAAATAATGAACTTTCAGATCAATCTCAGACAACTAATGTAGAAAATAATCAATTGCTACTTTCGGAGGGAGCAGATATTCAAACTCTGCAAAGATCGGAGGGAGAAAATTATGAGATTGAAAACTTAGAGAATTCGTTGTCAGAGATTGGGAGGGAGAATGTTGAAAAGTTCATTGAGCTTGAGAATAATAATTCAAACAATTTAGAGAAAAATAATGATAACAATTTTGAGAAAATTTCTGAATTAAATTCGAATAACATTGAGAAAAACTTAATAACTGTGAAAGAGAATCAGTTGTTAACGGATTTTAATTCAGAGTGCGGGACAAGTTTTACACTGCCAAAAATCATTAATATGGATAAAATAGAGAATTTAGAGAATTTAGAGGAAATATTTACTGATAATTCAGAAAGACCGAGTGATTTTAAAATACCTAATGAAGGTATGCTATGGCATGTAAGACTTGGTCACGCCTCACTTAATTATTTAAAGAAATTACAAAAACTAGAGAAAAAGTTAGAGAATGTCAAATTTGACCAATCAATCCTTGAATGTGAAATTTGTATCTTGGCAAATATGGAAAAATTACCATTTAAACAAACTAGAAGGAGAGCTAGTAGGCCATTAGAGTTAATTCACTCAGACACGATGGGTGCAATTAAACCTATTTCTTGGCCAGGCCAAAAGAGGTACATTTTGACTTTGATTGACGATTATTCTAGATTAGCTAGAATATATTGTTTAAAAACGAAAGATGAGTCAGGTGATGCTCTTGAAAAATTCTTAATAACTGCGAGAAACTTATTGGGAGAAAATAAAAAGGTCTGTTATATCAGATCTGATCAAGGCACTGACTTCACTGGTGGAGGGTTTATTGAAGTAATGAAAAGAGAAAAAATTGAGGCCGAGTATTCGCCAACAGGGACTCCACAGCACAACGGAGTCGCTGAGAGATTCAATAAAACTATTGAAGGCAAAATAAGAGCTTATATGTGTGATTCGGGAATTCTTACGACCATGTATGAGTTTGCTGCATAGGCAGCAGTTCAAGCATATAATGTTACGCCTCATAAATCGATTAATTATAAAATCCCCACATTAAAATTTAGAGAAAATGCAAGATGTAATTTTGATCAATTGAAACGCTTTGGGTGCATAGCGTATGTAAAATTGCTAAAGATAGAGTCAAAATTCAAGGCAGTATCTGTAAAGACAGTCTTAGAAGGCTACTTGCCAACAGACTATTTACTATGGCACCCAATCTCGAGAAAATTCATTGAATCAAAACACGTAAGATTTTTAGAGAAATTTGTCTATAAAGATTATTACTGTAAGAAACAAAGTTTGAGCGAAAGTAATGATCTGATCATTGAATCACAGCATGATAAGTCTGCTGAAGTTAGAGAAAACGATTCAAATCAAATTGAGAATTTAGACAAAGAAAAGCCTAAACACAGAAAAAGGGGTAGACCAAAGAAAGAGAACCAAAAGGCGAAAGCTGAAATAAGAGAAAACAAAGACACCCCTATTACGAGAAGCAAATCAAAGAGAAAGTTAGAATCTGTAGAGCAGATGAATAGCGTTGCAAGCGCTAAAAGAGTCAATGATATCAGCTGTGTGGCCAGACACACTACTGTCGCAGATATAGATGAAATGGCACACGTTTTATTAGCGAAAATTCAAAAAGATCCGTCAAGCTATGATGAAGCGATGAGATCGAGTGAAAGAGAATTTTGGAAGGAAGCAGTAAGAGAAGAATTAACTTCCATGAAATCAAATAATGAATGGAGTTTTGCGGATCGACCTAAACCAACTCCTGATGGTAAAAGAGCAAACATTATTGATTCAAAATGGGTTTTCAAGAGAAAAATTGAAATAGGTGGCTCTGTAAAATATAAAGCTCGACTTGTAGCTCGAGGTTTCAAAGATAGAAATGATTACGATCTTAGAGAAACGTATGCACCTGTGTCGAGGTTATCTTTGATTAGAGCATCTCTTTCAATAATAAATAAACAAAAATTGCATGTCTGCCAAATGGACGTAAAAACGGCATTTTTGAATGGAGAACTTGATGAGGAAGTTTACATGGAAATTCCTGATGGCTTAGACGTTCCCATTGAGATGAAGAGAAGCAAAGTATGTAAGTTAAAGAAATCAATGTACGGCTTAAAAGTAAGTTCGAAAAGATGGAATGAAAGATTTTCGAGAGAGATGGAAAAACTTGGTCTAACGAATGATTTGCATGATCCATGCTTGTTTACGTGGAGACATAACAAGAAAATGGCTTTTGTTATGCTTTATGTGGATGACATGCTCATTGCAAGCAATGATTTAGAGAAATTGAATGAAATAAAGACTACTCTAAGTAGATCCTTTGAAATGAAAGACCTTGGTGAACCCAAGAGCTTTTTAGGCATGACGATTGAGGAAAACAAAGAGAAAGGTGAAATTTTAATTCACCAAGCCGACTACACTGAAAGAATGTTAGAGAAATTTAATATGAAAGATTCGTATGCACAAAACACACCAATGGAAACACGGCAAGTCAGTAATCGAAATAAGAAGAGAAAGTTAGAGAATTTAAAAATTCTAGAAATATAGTCTGAGAATCAAATCAGAAAGGTACCATATAGAGAAGCGATTGGTAGTCTTATGTACTTAGCGAATGCTACTCGTCCTGACATTGCATATGCTGTAAACTACCTAGCTAGAAAACAGCTTGAGCCGACAGAGGAAGACTGGAATGACGTTCTAAGAGTTTTTCGGCACTTGAGAGGTACGACCAACCATGGACTGAAATACTCATCGAAGTCAGAAATTTAGAGGCTTACACTGATTCAAGTTGTAGAGACCTACCCGGGTCAATATCAACTTGTGGTTATGTGATAAGATCATTTGGTGATGCGATTGCGTGGAGAAGTCGCAAACAACAATATGTGTCACTGTCAACCTGCTTCGCAGAATACTTAGCCATGAGTGATGCCTGATTACACTTGACAAATCTCTCAGGTATATCACGGGTAAAACATTTTACCCAGTGACTGTTTGGTGCAACAAAAAAGCAGCAAAAGATTGCACCGAGATGGATGGCAGTCACAAACTGAGAATATTTGATGATAACCTAGAAGAGATCAAGAGAAATTTGCGAGAGAGAGAAGCCACTGGCGTCAGAACACATATGGCTGAAACTCATGGAGATTTCATAAAACAATGCGTTCAGAAAGGCTACGTAAGAGTTCTAAAGATTGATACTAAAGAGAATATCGCAGATATCATGACCAAACCGTTAGAGTTCAATTCACATAAAAAATTTAGAGACGTCATAAGTAATATCAGTTAGAGAATGAAAGCAAGAGTGTCAGAATGCTTTAAAACTTAAGATTTAGAGAATATTAAGTTCAATCTAGAGAATAAGTGTAAACTACTTTGAGCTTGATTAACTAAAATTTTTTTTTTTTCTCTGTTCACAGGAAACCAGAATTAACCCAGGCAGCAGCCCTATACCCGACACCGAGAGAATCATTTTTGTATTAAATTATAAGACATGAATATGATTGTTATTTTTATTTTTTTTTGATAAATTAATGTAAGGTCATTGTCGACAAAGGGAGGGAGTGTTAGAATGTTGGCTTTGCCGACAGCTCCCTGCAATATCGGTATAGTAAGCGCGCCTGAGGGTGCAGGACTTTGAATGCTGCACTTCACTTGTGCAGCATCCTAGCTCCTGCACGGATCTAAACTGACGCACTTCGTTTAGCTTTTCGAGTGTTTGAGAGAACCTTTTGCTAGAGAATAAATAAAGTGTTTAATTGAGAGAATATACTATTGTGTTTGTGTTGTGATTAATCCTGTGAAAAACCTCCTTATTAATATTCATCCATCTAAGATAAGCTTATTAATTTTTTTTATTTTTTAATAACTTATGAAAAATATGCATGCAGTTTTTATGCAGTTTTAGTAAGATTATTTGCTTTTTTATGATTGATTAAAGCATCGGCATGGCATCTTCACCAGGATGATTTAGAGACATCGAGGGCATATAATTTGACGATTTCCAAAAAGCCCTCTAAATTTTTATAAGGAAACTTTTTCTCAAAATAAAACTATAACAAGAATTCAGAAGAGTCAACTCTGAGTTCAAAATATAGGTTAAAGTTTTTTAGAGATAATTTTAAGTTGGATCATCAACAAAATGTAAGTTTTCAAAATAAAACTTGCTCATGAAGATGTGGATTTTTGATAGAGTGCGAATCAAGTAAAAGAGTGAGAAAAAAGCTTCCTAAGATTTTTTTTCTCTTGCATAGATATTCTGGGCACTTACTAAGCACAAGCTTTAAATGAACTTAGTCTCCAAAATATTATGTATGTCACAAAATATTTTGGAACATACATGATGAACATATTTGAAACATACATGATGAACATATTTGAAACATACATATCTCATCTCACAAATCATAAGTCACAATGTTTGGAGTTTAGTATATAAAAATATATCACAGCTTGGCGATATTTATTGATTAAAATCATAAGGGTACACAAATCTTTCTGTGATGTGAATTACCAATATTTTCTAAGAAATTCAATTTTTTACAACTCTATCAACTCATGGAAAAAATTGATACTTACCAATTTGTGTGATCCCTCGCCACTGTATAACTGATACAGCTTCCACTCCATAATAAAATTGAGAAACATATTTCATCCAACGAATATATGCTGGTAAATTTCTAAAAAAGATTTAGAAAAATTTTATTGCATAAGCTTTAAAAACTTTAAAACTAATCTCGATTTAGAAGTAATAATAGTATCTTTGAATGTTGTATTTACAATAAACTTTTTATTTCTATTTTTCTTTCTGAACTTGCCCTATTTGTACATTTCAGGTAAAAAAAAAAATTTTTGAAAAGTTTTAATTTTGTAGTGACAATACCATGCTTATATTGTAGATGCCCTTTGTGACGGTACTCTGAAATCACGCTATGAAAAAGCACCAATAAGAGACTATGTGATGGAAAACTGATATTTTTATCCGAGCATTTTTTAGATTTTTACATGTATTATTCACAAATATATGTTTTTAATTTATTAAAAGAAAAAAAAAATTATTTTTCATAATTCTGGGACGAAAACACTCAATTCTTTCCCCTGTTCAAAGTGGGACTTTGAGTTTTCCTTCCGTCGTAATGAAAAAAGCATTACACATGGCGCATGGAAAGAATAAGTCAACCCCTAGCAAACCTTTGACATCCTCGCCTTCGGCATGGGCGTCACTTTGGGTTTGATAGGGCTGGCCATACTTTTCCAGCACCTGGTGTGTAAAATACTATAATTATAAATATAACTGCATTAAGCAACAAAACTAATAAAACAGCGTTTTTCTATAAAGTAAAATTACAATTTTCACAAACTAGAGGAAAACAAGAAAAACAGAGGTGAGCTCGAAGAGCTTTGAAAGCAGCTTTGAATTTCTTGAGTAAATAAGTCAAACAAGAATCTGTTACAGATTTATGAGAATACACTCAACTCTCGTTGTTATATGTCCCCGTGGACATATCACCGGCTCCTAATTTTTCAGACCCGGGAAGGAGTCGCGGGGAAAACCGGGGGTGAACGGCACCCCTTGTGTGACGACAGGAACGCGCGAACTACTAATTAAATAAGGTTAAAATTTTATACTAAACTCGTTACCTTGATTCTGGATCCAGAACTCGCAGGTAACTGGTCGATGCGTTCGTATTCTGCTTAGTCTCTCAGACGTAGGTACAATAGGTTCAATTATTTTATTCACTCACTGGCAAGTTACTTTTAAAATAGGCTTTATTAGGTCAAAATCAAATACACTGGGTTACAATTATCGGATGCTGAGATCAACGAATTTATGATTATTAGGGAGTAAGATCTAGAGTTAACATCTGATAGGTCAAAATGGGCAAATATAGTATTAGGTAATTAGCTTGACTTTAATAATGCTCGCGATCTTTGCGCTATTTAATTATATTTCATACTGACTCGACGTCCGGCGCTCTTCCTCCCTGCTGCATCTAAATCCTTCCCCCGCCACCTTGATTTTTTCCCATCAAAAGTGCAGGAGCAGCATTCAGCTGCAGCTGAAATCCGAAGTGCTGACCGGACCCCTCATCCATATGTACGCACACTCGCGCGAGAATGCACGATTGCGGATTTTATTTAATTGTCACGTAACAGTATTTAACTAAATTTAACAGTATTTAACTTAAATAAACAGTTTATTTAATTGTCACGTAACACTCGTTATAAAAAACCTCTGTGTAAGAAATTTCTCCGCCATCGCTAGTCATTTGGCGTCCCCCACCACTCGACCTTCTAGCAAAAGCAGATGGTCGCTCTGCGTAAGAAACGCTTTCTCTCTCGCCCCGTTTTGTTTCCTGTAATGAGAGTTGAGTGTATAGTTCCAAAAGAAATTAAGTGATTCTCGCCTTCCTCAAAAATAGGAAGTATCATTATCCTCTTCAGGATTATTCAATTTCTAAAATGGATAAAAATTGATTATAATTAAATTTAACAGAACAACTGTCCAACGCGAACTTAAATTAAAGGATTTGAAAAAATAATAAAATTTTGGCTGCAATCGAGATTTGAACTCAGGTCCTCTCGCTTACCTGGTGATTGCTCTTTCTAACTGAGCTAACGCAGCCACGGACTCGCACTCTGCTGAAACCATCCTTTCTTTATTATTCCCTAACAAGAGTCTCTGATGAGGAGCCGAAGCCAGCTTGAAACATTGGACAGCTAAGGATTAATAGGGAATAAAAAAAAAAAAAAATTTCAGGTTTCTTTGCAGGTTTCTGGAGTGTCTTTAAAGGCGATGCTGCGGAGGATCATTAGATGTTTCTTTATTGCAAAGCCCAGGTGTTGCACATATTGTGAATTTTGAAATATTGATCACTCATCGAAATTTTAGGTTAGTTGGGGGTGATTTCAAGTAAGGATCATCTAATGGTCCACATATGTGGTTAGACTTGAGACAGAAGTAGTATAACATGCGGTATAGGCCGTCAAAACAAACCCCCACCCCGCCTACCTGGTGTTTACAGGTAGACGTCGGTGTCTCCGTTCCCCCCGCCCCCCTCCCCTCTCCACGGCTCTCGCAACTCTGACCGCGCGGGATCAAGAGGTCACAGAGGGGGGAAAGAAATCCATGCTGCGTAGGTAGGAGGAGGAGGAGGCGTTCGCGGACACGTCTCGCTCATCTCGCGTGAGGAGGATGCTGTGGCCCGGGTGCGCGTAGGGAGGGTTCCTGAAGTACCGTTATCATGGCCATGCTGCGGGGACTTCTTTTTTCTGTCACTGTCCATGCTGCTGCTGTTGGTGGCTCTTTTGTTGTTGCTGTTATTGTTGTTAAATTTTTTTTAATTTTTTTAATTTTAAGAAATTAAGCATTATTGTTCTAATAATTTAATAAGATATTTATGTTTCTTTGAATATATTTAATTTTGTTTTTTAAAAGAGAAAAAAAATTTAAGATACTAGTGAAATTTTTTCAATTTTAATTATTAATTTTCTAAGGTAAGGTGTTTGAAATAAAAACATTTTTGGAATCCTTCAATTTTTTTTTTTTTTTTTTTTTTTTTTCTTTTATTTACCCAATTTATATATTTTTTACAATTATTCTTTGAAAGCAAATTCAAATTTATAAGAACCTAGATACGTTGCAAAAAAAGCGTTATTTTCAATATTTTCTAAGATTTTACTCCAAAATTCGTCGAGTTTTGTCATTGCTTCTGATATTTTTTGTGGCATGTAAGCGCAAAATTCATCATCCATGGTCACAAGAATTTTTTGCCGTATTTGGTGGTTGTTTTTACGGCTGCTGTTACTCGATGTTTTTGATTGACCACCAGCTGTTTTAAATTTTTTTTCGGCAGTTCCGGAGCCTGAGCTATGCTGTTTAAGTTGTTGATTCCGAACGCTTCTGAAGACATTGTGTATCTGAAATGTAGAGTTTTTTACTTTTAGAAAAAATTAAATAAAATAAAATACGAAATAAAATACAATATTCAATTTACTTACGTTTTACAATAATTAATCGGTTTTGTCGTAGCTGATGTGGTTGTTGTTGTTTTTTTTTTTTTTTTTTTTTAAGTTGAAGAAGCGATTTGTTTGGCAGGGTAGCTGTGCTCTAACTGGCCTTTTGCTACGTAGCTCAAGCAACAGAGAATGACCAGACGGTGGAGGGGATGAGAATTTTATTGATTAGTTAGCAAATTCCATCAAACTTATACTATTTTAGAACTGCAATTTTGCAAGTGTTGCAGAAAACAGACACCTTTACCAGAATAATAATTTTTATTATTTGACATTTTTTGACACACAAATTTTCTTGCTATTTCATCATTTTTTTTTAAATCACTTGAAAAATTATCTAGAAATTTTTGCATGCCTCAGCCTGAAGCCATGTAAAAAAAAAAACATAATACAATATTGTCCACAAACATCAGAGTCTTCGCTTTGTAATTGTGTATGGTTCCAATGAAAACATTTACAATTTTTTCTTATTCGTCTTATGTGATCTGGTATGAATGGGGGCACCCCAAAGCTGTCCATAAACCAGGCCTTGTTTGCTTTATTTACAAATATTGCTACCCAATGTGTGCCGGGTTTACTATGATTGTCTGTGTTAAATACAAATGTTGTCGGTTTCGTCCACACCTGGGGAATTCGATCTGCTGGAAACACTCCTACTGTGTGGTGAGGGATCCGGTCTATAATTTTTAAGATGTCTAGGCTGTTCATCGTAGGTATTAATAAATGGCTCGTAATCGATGTTTAAATGTTTGTTAGCAATAAACCACAATTTTAATCTTTCGACGTTATTTTGTGCACAACTAAATCTAAGGTGCGGCTCTCGAACTCCATGATGGAAACAATACTTAGTTGACCAAGGTAGATCGTGAAATGACGCGCAGTTGTGTTTGTCCTCTAAATTAATCACCTCGCGAGAAGTAATTTTTTTTAGATATAATAATTTTTCATTACCTCTTACATACACTTGGCGAGTTTTTTGAATTAATTCTCGCAAATTTTTAGAAAGAACCTTTAAAGAGACCTCTCCGTCAAAGTAGTCAAGGCCATGATGATGTCTCGTAAGCCACTCGTTTTGACTTCTTGTTCTCTTGCTTATATGCTGCACTGATAACGATGGCGGTAAAACGACCCAATGAGATGCAAAGTCCTCGTTGATTGCTACTAGAGCAACTTCTTTAGGTATATAATCATTATGGTTTTTTTTTTAAAACTGGATATCGATAATCACGTCCATTTTTTAAATTTGTTATTATTTTATTTGAAGAGAGAGTACGTGTTTTCGCAAAGAAGACCGAAATGAAACTAAAAAATTTACGACAACGTAGCTAGCAAAGAGTTTTTGAATTTTAATCAGAGTCATCTAGTGTTTTAACCGCCAAAGTCAATGAGTACTTGTCGTGACGCGTCAATTTCTAAGATATTATCGTATTCAGTGTATACCATACAATTAACTGTTGTAGTAAGAGGTGTGTTAAAGCGGACGTCTAAACGTAGAGAACCATGTTTAATTAAATTCCAGTGACCACACTCATGCGCCGAAAGATCAGGAGTTAAATCAAAAGCAAGAAGATAGTAACCATTAGGATATTCTTCTCGAGATATCTGATTTCCCATATTAAGAAAATGAATGCCTGTTCCGGCAAACAAAGTGTGATATGCGTCTATGTACAAATTTTTCTTAGAAAAATCGCTCTGGATAGGTTTTGATGGTACTTGTACACCGTCAACAAATAAACAAAGATAATTTATATCTTACTAAGAAAAGTTGAAAAGATTGAGTTTTCTGTCACCATTAAAAGCCTTGTTTTTAACAAACCCAATGATTATTCGTTTTGATAACTGACTTAGTATGACATTGTCCAAACTCTCACCGTGCACACCACTGTGCATAGTTATAGCCTTTACTTCGACTCTCGAAATAGGATATTTAGCTGTTGTTTTTGAAAATGATTTTGCGTGAGCAAGCAATACACCCGGACTGATTTTCACTCGCCTCGCGAGAAGACTTGTTTCCTCTATACGAACTAAGAAATGTCTTGTGGGGTCCATGATTGAAAAACATCTCTCGCTTTAACTAGACGAACTCGAACCTCAACGCCATTAATGAGTAATTTTTCTTGATTGAAAACATCACAGTGAATATATCTAAGCATATCAACAGTTTTGTTTTCACCTAAAAGTTCACGTCGACACGCAAGGCCCTCATTGGCATCGGCCAAGTCATAGATTTTACCTGACGTGTCTTTAAGCCACAGACTACAGGTGAGATGAGAATTTTTTGAAGCTCCTCCATAGTTGAGTAATGTTTCTATGTAAGCGCGATAGGCGTATAAATTATTAGTTGATGACACGGGTTTTAGATTAAAGTAAACATTGACTTGACTAAAAAGCGAATGCATAAAGTTGTTCACAGGTCCTACTTTTTCAAAAGCCGCTTTGTCGGTTGTATTTAATTTTGTAAGATCAATGTCTGTAGGTGGCAAAATAGCGACACGTATATTGAGCATGGTATGAGCGAGGTCCAAATACTCATCTCCGGCTCCTGGTATCATGAATTCTATTGGTGCATCGTCGGTCAACGATGATATTGGCTTGTATTGAACGTAGCGTGAGCCTTCTACCGTCATCTGTGTTGGTAGAAGATCAAATAAAAGCAACTCCGACTTGACACACTCGGAAGACTGTGTGTGAAAATATGCCATTTTTAAAAAAATATTTTTTTACTTATTTATTTAACCAAAAATGTCTCTTGTAGTTCTGGATTTTTTAATTAATTTTTTTATTTTGAATTTGTACACTTTTTTTCTTGATATAAATATTTTTTTTAACAATCTTATTATTATTATTATTATTATTTTTTGTTTGTTTTTTTTTTTATTCACACTTGGTGGTTTTTTTGGGGTATGCACTTCCTCACCTCTTCGGTGCCGCCGGGTGACTGAAGAGAGCCAATGTGGTGATGAGAGAATTTATAGTTTGAGCCATCCATCATTAACTTGTCCAATTTCTCTTCGGCTTTTCTTTTCAAGTTCTTGCCTGATTCTCGAATACGATTTCTGAATGCTTCCTTTATAGGCATGTTTTGGTCAGTGACGTCCGACACAATGTTAGCACCTGTTCTTAAAGCCTCTTTACCTACCGTCTTGTTACTTTGTTTAAGCAGTGGTAGGACACGACGGAATAAACCAGCGAGAAGTCGTCCTACACCGCCATGACCTCGTTGATAAGAGCTACTCAACGCTACTCACGCAAGTCCAACACCTGCCGAATTACCGCATCCACTTTGACTATAAAATATTTCTTCGTAATCCATTCTTGTTATTGACAGTGTAAATTTTTATCATATTTTTTTTAATCAATTTGTTTGAAGTGTAGTACTGCGGTCAGCGTACCAAAGTCGAATGACAATGGTCGAGCATGCTCGTCTCTTATATCAATTTCAATTGTCTGAAATGAGTTTAGTAAAAGCGATAAATACATAGTGATAATTATAATAAATACTTAAAAGGTGTTTTAGTATGAAACATTTATTTTATGTAAAACAGGTTATATTAATCAGGTTACAAACAAAAAAAAAGTAATCAATCACCAAAAAAACAAAGCAACGCTACACAACCGAACGTGTTCTCAAATACACACACTCATACCATTCAAATAATTCCAAACATTCCGCCCGCCTTGTTCCTTGAACAAAACCCGGAACCTCTTCAATCAGATGATTATTAAAATATAAGACAAGGCAGTTTCATCGATGTGAAGATGCATGGTCTCGTGATCTTTCCACCGGTAGTAGTGACAGCTTACTCAAATCCCTGACGTAAGTTCCGTTTGCTGTACGAACTGTAGCCACTCGAACAAGTTTGTCTTCACCAGGATGAATTTCCAAAACACGTCCCAAAGGCCATTCACCGTTTGGTCGAAGCAGCGACGGATCAATAATTACCACCATATCGTTTACCGAGATGTTAGGCTTGACAGGGGTTAGTTTAGTACGCTGTCTGAGTGTGTTGAGATACTCGCGGCTCCAGCGTTTCCAAAAATGATCCCTGATCTTGTCCACTAATTTCCAGTGGGTGAGATGATCGACGAATTCGGTGATATCTGTCGGTTTTGGGATGGCAGACAATCTTCGGCCGTTCATTAGGTGACTGGGAGTTAAGGCTTCCGTGTCTTCAGGATCTCCTGAAAGTGGTCCCAGTGGTCGACAATTTAATATGCGCTCCACATGCGTCAACAGTGTGGCAAACTCTTCGTATGTGAGGCGTCGATTCCCGATGAGAATTTTCAAGTGCCTCTTTGCTGACTTAACTCCAGCTTCCCATAGTCCACCAAAATGAGGTGCGCCAGGCGGTATAAAGTGCCATGTTATTCCTTTCTTGGAAAGTTCATTCTCAACCATTCCCCAATCTGGACCAGCATTTTGAAGCATCTTCTTTAATTCAATGTCAGCTCCCCTAAAGTTCGAGGCATTGTCGCTCCACATTTCCGTGATAGGCCCACGCCTATTGTTCAGTCGATCCAATGCTGCCAAAAATTTGACAGTCGAAAGATCACTTACCAATTCCAGAGTGATGGCCTTAGTGCTCATGCAGACAAACAGAGAAACATATCCTTTCGTCATAATAGGGTGCCTGCCTTGTGATCTCAGTATTTGAAAAGGTCCAGCAAAGTCAACTCCGCACTTGCTGAAGGGTGGAGTTGGATTTACACGAACGGCTGGAAGCAGACCCATTGACTGTTGCATAGGCTGTCCTCGCTCTCTCTTACATCTAACACAGGCTCGGAGAAAAGCTCGAACTCTGGCAGCTCCTCCCACTATCCATGCGAGCTGAATTGTCTCTGTAAAAGTACCACGGAACCCGGCATGTGAATTGTGCTCATGAGCCCAATGAATGATCAGGTGAGCTAAATGACCTCTGCCACTTATTATTACTGGGAACTTCTGATCGTATGATAAGGGTGCGTTTCCTAATCGACCACCAGCTCGCATGATACCTGAAGAATCCAGAAACGGAGCAAGATCTCGGATGTCATCTCTACATTTGCGACCAATGGACTGCCCATGCTTCAATCTTTCCAACTCAGACCCATAGTGATCCTGCTGACTGACGCGTACGCACGTCATAAATGCCTGATAACGCTCGTTTGACGTCATTGCAGACAAAGGAGGCGGAGTCTCCGCTCCTTTTCGCCTTTGGAACAATCTCTTCAGGTTCACAACTGCTCTGAGTAATTTCTCAAATTCCGAGAAACGCTCAATAAATGTTGTTTTACCAGGAACAGGAACAGTTGTACGGAGTACGAAACAATTCGTCACCACTGGTTCCGAGAGCTGCCCAATTGATTCGTCAGACTTGCCGAAACATTCAGTATGTGGCCAGCTTTCAGAGGGTTTGCTCAACCATGAGGGACCTTGCCACCACATAGAATCCTTGACAAGCTGTTGAACTTCAGTACCTCGAGATGCAACGTCGGCTGGATTCTCCTTTGTTGGTACATGATGCCAAGTAATTCCAGGAACTAATTCATGAATTTGTGAGACATAGCCATCAACGTATTCACTCCCAGTTGTCCCATCTGTGTGCAACCAACAAAGAACAGTCCTGTTATCGCTCCAAGCGTGGCATCTTTCCAAGGAAATCTTAAGGCTTTCTGACATCAAACGTAACAGCTTTGCTGCCAAAAGAGCAGCCCGTAGTTCCAACCGGGGAATAGTCGAACGGGGTTGAGGCTTACTTGCTGGTCGAAGACTTCGAATGGTTTCTAGCTTAGTTTTTGAAACAATCAATCCTGTTTTTATATTAAAATTACCGTCATCAACTCGTGAGTAAACAACCGCGGTCATTGCTCGACGACTGGCGTCGGCGAAGACGTGAAGATCAATCGAACTAACGTTGGTTTCACCAGTCCATCTGGGAATGATAACTTGATCCAAATGAGTCAGGGAGTTTTGAAACTTCTGCCATCGCTGTGCCAACGACGAAGGTAACTTTGTGTCCCAATCAAGCTTTGCTCGCCAAAGATCTTGAATTATCAGCTTTGCAGTCAATACCACTGGAGCCAACCAGCCAGCTGGATCAAAGATTCGTGCCATCTCTGATGTAAGTGTTCTTTTCGTGAGAATTTTGCTAAAATTCGTAGGCACTGGAAATCGAAAGTTGTCTTGCACTGGATCCCAGCTCACTCCAAGCTCACTGACCGGTCCATCTTTGGCAAACTGAAGCCAATTTGATCTTAAATGATCATCCACTGGAACCTCTCTCAGGATCTCAGGATTGTTTGATACCCATTTTTTTGCAGAGAAACCACCAGCCTTGAAAAGTTGAATCAGCTGCTTAATCTTTCTCGCAACATCATTGATTTCAGCTGCTCCACTGAGAACATCATCGACGTACATTTCATCTTCAACGATTTCCACTGCTTCCGGGTAATCTTTACCAACGTCCCTGCACAGTTGAATCAAAGTTTCAATAGATAAATAAGGAGCGCAGTTCTCTCCGTAGGTCACAGTGAGCAGTACATAGTGCTTGACTGGCTCCTTAGAAGATGGGCTCCAAACAATTCTTTGAAGATGAATGTGATCTGGATGTACCAAAATCTGTCGAAACATCATTTTTATATCCGTACAGAATACCCATCGATGTCGTCTAAAACGAGTGAGAACTGCCAAGAGATTAGTCTGAAGTTTGGGTCCAACATGTAGCACATCGTTCAAACTGTATCCAGTCGAGGTTGGACGAGAGGCGTTGAAGACCGTTCTAAATTTCTTGACATTATCGCCCCGCTGCCAGATGCCATGGTGTGGGATGTAATTCACGACGATGCTTTTATCTGCTTGCTCAGCTGATGTTACGAGTCGCATATGATTCATTTCCAAGTATGTCTGCATGAATTTGCGATACTCAGAACCGAATTCTGGATCCCTTTCCATTCTGCGATGCATTACAGACAGTGATGTTAAAGCATACGAAAGACTCTCGCCAATCATCGACAAACCATTTTTCTTCAATGGAAGTGGAACTACGTAACGTCCGGATGAAAGTCTGAAGTGTTTGGTGGTGAAAATTTTTTCACATTCGACATCTGATGATGAGCGACGAATTGATTTGGGTACTTCCTCAATCTCCCAAAATCTTTGAATCAATCTGAGCAACTTTTGATTACACAAATCTTCGAGTCCATTGTCACGCATTTCAGTACAAAAAACAGAAAGTTGACGAGAAGTTTCGCTAGTAATTTCCACTGGAGCTTGCCCTGTGATAATCCAACCAAAAGCAGATCGTTGAGCCAATAAAGCTTGCTGAGTTACGACGCCTGGCAGTATGATTTTTTGATACACATTAGCTCCAAGGATAGCATCAACGCTCTTTGGTAAGTTAAAGTTTGGATCAGCCAATTTGATGCCACTAAATTTACTCTTCACATTGTCGGCAAGTTTTCTCAAAGGTGTAGTGATTCCAATGTTTCGAAGACCATACACTTCCACTTTCCATGGAGTTTGATCAATGTCGTGACAGTGAGGATAAATAAAGACATTAGTGCGGATGTTTGATGAACACAAAGAACGTCCTGAGACTCCTGCAATGTTTACGTTTGTGTGCGTAATAATATCACCGAACCGCCGCGCCAAACTCAGAGTTAAAATGGACGCTTCACAACAAGGATCAATCAACGCTCGGATTTTCTCTCTTCGGAAACCCGCATCTCCGATGTCGATCATAGCCGTAGGAATAATTGATAGTCATGGTGAGCTTTCATCGTTTCGGATTTGAGAATTGGATTCAGGATTCTGTGAGGTAGTAACAAAAGTCTGAATTTTACGCAGCTTACTGGGAAGTCCGCTTGAATCTTGCAGTCTACGCTTTCCAGCGCCATCATGTATCAGGGTATGATGTTGGCCATTGCACTCACGGCACAGATTCTGAGATGGGCAAGATCTTGAAATATGACCGTCTTTAAGGCAATTAAAGCACAGACCCTTTTTTGTTATTAAGCTACGACGCTCATTTGAGCTCAAAGCTTGAAATTTTTCACAGTGACCGATGTAATGCGAGCTTCCACAATGTGCACAGGAAAGAGCATGATGAGAAGTTGTTGTAAAAGTGTTAACGGAACGTCGACCTGATCGACTTCCTTCCTGCTCAGTTGAACGAGACGAGCTCGATTGGGGATTATCACTTTTGCAGCCAATAGCTCGCAATGTACGACATTGTCTTTGAAGAAAACGTTCCAGAACATTAAAATCAGGGAAATCAAAATCCTTTCCAACCAGATTGCCGTTGTACTCATCTACTTCCTTTTCCCAATGACGTCGAGTTGTAGGGTCCATTGCCTCGGCAGCCAGAGTAATGAACCAGTCATTCCACTCTTCAACTGGGCGATCGAGGGCTTTCAGCTGATTTCTGTGGCGAGCAAACTCATCAGCGAGGAGTTGAAGACCGGTAGCCGACTCTTCCTTGAGTGGCTGGAACCGAATTAAAGCCTTCAGATGATCCTGGATCAAGATTTGATATTGATCATAACGTGTTACCAAAATCGCCCACGCTGGAGCATAATTTTGATCTGAAACGTGAAACTTTTCCAATGCCTTTCCTGCCTCACCTTTCACATGAATTTTCAGGTAGGATAATTTCTGTGCATCACTCAAATCGCTCCGTGTATGAACCAAAGATGTAAAAATATCGCGGAAAGACTCCCAGTCTTCTTGGAGTCCGGAGAAGTTTGGTAGTTCTATCGGTTTTAGACTTGCATTTCGTGTCCAGCCGAAAGATTCGGAAGAAGCTGAGGGATTACCTTGAGTTGGTTTGTTAAGGTAATCTTGCTCGTCTAGCAAACAACCTTTAGCATCTAGATAACCCCGCTCGCAAGTGGTGTAACAATCTTCAGAGAAGTATTCCGAATCTTGTACCTCCTGGTCACCGTGCAGCAATTTGACGTGATTTTCCGAGAACTGACGCCAGTAACCTTCAAGAAGATCCAGGTAACTTGAAATTCGTCCGAGGGTCCATTTTTCAAAAGGCATGTCCACGATGTCCTTTACAGCGCGCTCAATGACCTTGAACAGAGCAAGTTGAGTCCGAACCAAATCCATTTCTGAAAATTCGTGATAAACTTAGTTAGTGTGGTAGCCTAATATCGAATCACACCGCCCCACCGAATTGAATTTCAAATTGAATTCCCTTTGAACGTGCAACGAGTTTACTCTGATGTGTGACCGCTCAGGTAAAGCGACGCGCTTTACACACGTCCCCGTTTCAGCAATAGCATTACGAACAATTCATTCAAAACATGCTCCATGAATGACGCACTCCGTGATGCTTAATGAATCGTAAATATACCACCGACCGTGTAAATCGATCCATACTTATGTACATCACACTTAGCGTCAATGCTCCGCGCGATTCATTCAAAACATGCTCCGCGAGTGACGCACTCCAACATGTTTAATGAATCACCCGCCGTAAGCAGAAATTATGTACAACGAATCGCCCACCGTGACTAACGCTACACGCAGTTCATTAGAAACATGCTCCGTGAGTGACGCACTCCATGTTTAATGAACCGCCCGCCGTGAGTAGCAATCATACTCAGTTAACCGTAGCAGCTATATTCAACTAACCGCCCGCCGTGAGTAACAAGTTATTTTCATTTTAGTGAACCGCTTGTTTTGAGTAACGCACTCCTTACAAACCATCCTCTGAGAGCAGCGAGCCCTGTTATTTAGATAATCCGTTCATTAAATATGCGCATACCGTAGCATCAATTAAATTTTCATCGATGGTAAGAAAATCCTGCGACGTGGAGCTCGATGTTAGTTGTTAAACTTATAACCTTCGAATTTCACTCGGAAAGTTGAGTTTCAGGTAACTCTTGCGATAAATCAGCAATCCGGCTCGAGTAAGGACCAATGATAATTATAATAAATACTTAAAAGGTGTTTTAGTATGAAACATTTATTTTATGTAAAACAGGTTATATTAATCAGGTTACAAACAAAAAAAAAGTAATCAATCACCAAAAAAACAAAGCAACGCTACACAACCGAACGTGTTCTCAAACACACACACTCATACCATTCAAATAATTCCAAACACATAGGTGGGGTAAAATTATTGATTTTTATGTCACCGTAGGTATATTTATTCGTTTTTATGGTTGTAGTTCTCAAAAGTTTAACCTCTACATCACCCATCAAATACGGCTCGCAAAGATCACAGAACACCATTATTGAATTTGGTCATACATTTGATAAATTTGCTGGAAAGTTACCAACTATCGGCTCGTTACCATTAACATTAATTATTCCAGCAAAAGTTAACGACTTGAGTTCTTGAAAGCCTAAAATTTTGCTCAATTTTGCAGACAACTCGACAGTGTGGTCAAATTTTTTGCAATCGGTACATGATCTATTCAAAGAAATGTATCCACCACGTTCTATTTTAAATTTTAAATGTTTTTTTACGCAATTAAGTTCATTTATTTCATTCATGAGGCTTTGTAAATTATCATATATACCAGGTCGTAATACCGAAGCAACACTTTCTAAAGAAACCTTTGCTTCTAGTGATCTCACATCATTTGTCAACGAAGACGGTTGTGGCGCTGTTATAACAGTCACTGTGCATTCACCTTCCTGATTTACGGGTAAATGTTGAAATGTAAGCGGAATCTGAATTTCTGTTAAAGCCACAGACAATTTTTCTTGTAACTGTATTTGTTGAGGTAGCTGAGTAATGAAGTGTGTTGCAGTATTTTCTGGATAATATTTTATACTACTGTTGCTTGGTAGAGCGATATAAAATTGGTCTGTCATATTTTATTTATTATTTGAGTATGTATTATTGACTGTATTTAAATTTTACCAACACGACTCAGCTCTTCTTCGTAAAAAAATCCGTCAATCTCTTAACCGCCAGAGTCTTCCAAGAAATATACAAGTGGTTGGCATGTCAATGAAATGCGTTTAATTTTACATAACTCCTCTGACCAGCCACCCTCAGTAACCTTTGTCAAAGACACTTTTCAAACAACTGACACGAACGACGTCGCCAGCTTTGTATTAATAATAATAATAATAATAATAATAACTTTATTCAGATGTATAAGTGATATGTATACATAAAACCGTAAATACATAATTTTGCATGAATGCAAAAATCGCCACTATGACTTTAATAAGTCAGCGCGTGGCCTGAATATAATAACTTATAATTAATTAATAAAATTTTAAATTTAAATTTACACTTAAAATTACTTACAATAGATATAAGAATTACAAATTTTCAGATCATCTAAAAAAGCTTTAACGAAAGTATTTGTTGTGTGATTATCCTCCTCTTTTATAATTCAAAAATATTTAACAATTATCAATAATCCATCTTTTTAAATTTAATTTTATAGACTTCTTGTTAGAAGTAATATTTTTCAAATCATTAGGTAACATGTTGAAAGTTTTTATCGCATTATAATGACTACTTTTTTTTAATATAGATTTTTTTATAGTAGGCAATGTTATTAATTTATTCTTAGTAATACTATTTGAGTTTTTATAAATATAACAGAGTTTGTCATAATGAAAAACAAGTGAATTTAAATAATACATCTGATTAATTCTCAATATATTTTTACTATATTTAAGTGAAATTCTTTTTAAGATTTTTTTCTGTAGATTAGAAAGTAAGTTTTTGGCATTTTTATAGCACCCTCCCCAAGCTAAAATACCGTATGAACAAAAACAATTAAATAGTGCATAGTAAATCATCATTAATGAATCAAAGTTCATAATTTTTCTGAGTTTGGAGAATACATAAAGCAAATATTTAGTTTTGTTAACTACATTTTTCAAATGTTTTTCCCAAGTTAATCTATAATCAATTGTGATTCCTAAATATTTAGTTTCTAATACTCTTTCTATGCTTACATTATTAATATTTATGTTTATATCTATATCACTGGGAACACTATTTTTATAAGCACCAAATGTCATAAAAACTGTCTTTCTTATATTTAGTGATAGCCTATTTGCACATAACCAATTATTAACTATATCCAACTTAGAGTTCATATTATCACTTGATGACAACCAAGAATCTCCTTCACTTAAGATAACAGTATCATCAGCATAAGATATAATTGTACCATCTGTATATTGGGTTAATAAATCATCCATATAGACAATAAAAAATAGGGGACCAAGAATAGTTCCCTGAGGAACACCCATATTTAAATATCTCATTTCACTATTGATTCCATCAATTTTGACGCATTGTTCTCTATCACTTAGGTAACTGCGAATAAGTTGTAGTGGATGATCTCTAATACCATATTTTTCTAGTTTATCTAGTAAAATATCATGATCCACAGTATCAAATGCCTTACTAAGATCAATGAAAGTGGCAATTGCATGTCTATTTAAATTCGTAGTATTATATATGTAATTTGATATGTATTCAAGGGCATCTTGAGTGCTTCTTTTTTTCATAAAACCAAATTGCATTTCTGATATTATCTTATTTTTTTTGAAAAAATTTTCCAGCCTAATATATATGATCTTTTCAAACACTTTTGCCAGATTGGAGATTAGAGAGATTGGTCGGTAATTGTTCATATCACATTTATCACCAGATTTAAAAATTGGAATAACCTCAGCAATTTTCAATGCGCGTGGCCATGTCTTTGTTTCTATACATTTGTTGAAAATATTTACTAGAGGATTAGCAATAAAACAATTTAATTTTTTTAGAATTTTTACGCTTATTCCATCAACACCTCCACTTTTATTTTTTAGATTATTGATAGTTCCAATGATTTCCATAAAGTCAGTTGGATTGAGAAAGAGAGAGTTTTTATTAGGTTCAGTCATTTTGATTTTATCATTATTGTATGACTTTTGAATTTTTGTTGCTAACTTCTCACCAATTGTGCAAAAATGTTTATTTAGTTCATTAGTAATAATATTTATATCGTTAATTTTCTCACCATTTAGATTAATTTCATTTATAACTTTCTTTTGTTTAGTTTTATTTTTATTTATTTTATTATTGATAAAAGACCACAATTTTTTACTATCATGAGAAATTTCTTTAACTTCTTCAGTATCTTGTTTTTGTTTTGCTTTTTTTATTAAAATTTTTAATCTACTAATATATTTTTTATAATGCATTTTTGCATTTATATCTTTAGGATTATTTAAGCAAAATTTATGTAATTTTTCTTTATTGACACATGAAACTATTATACCTGAAGTTATCCAATTTTTCCTAGGAATGTACTTTCTCTTTTTCTTTTTACAACATTTTTTAGAAGCAGTAATAATATTTTTAATGTCAGTTATCAAATTGTCAATTGCTGTATTTACGTTTAAGACTGTGTTATATTTGTTCCAGTTATGTTCTGAAGCTTTTTCTTGTAATTTATTAAAATCTATGTATTCAAAAGTTGTTTTTAAAGAATTTGTTTTATTAAGTACTTGATCTTCAAATTGAAGCAATAGAGGATAGTGGTCAGTAAAACCTTCTATTATTTTGAAAGATTTTATAGCAAAATGGTTAGTTTTTATAAATGCATTATCAATGCAAGATCCTTGTCCAATTTGATTATTACTTGGTCTGGTTATTCCATTAAAATAAGGAAGGTATTCTGCATTGGTAAAATTGTTTAATAAATCTAAAGCGTGTTTTGAAGTCTTTAGCATATCTATATTGTAATCACCTAGGAGACAATGATTAATACAATTTTTATTTCTAGATAGATAATCATTTAACAGTTTAAAAAATTTTTCATTTTTTGTTTGGTGAGATTTATATAAAGCTGATATTTTTAATTTAACTTTAGATTTCATATCAAAATTTGTACTAATAATTTTAAGATCTTCTATTACTTCTATTTCAGTAGAATGTGATAAATCTTCTTTTATGTAAACTATAACACCATCAGCTTTGTTTATAGTGCTATTATTTGAAAGTATCTTATAATTAGGAATTTTATAAAAATTAATTTGTTCAGGAGTCCAAGTTTCAGTACATATGATAATATCTGGCTTTTTTTTCATTCTTTCAATAAAAATATGTAAGTATTCAAAATTTGCATTTAAACTTCTAATATTAAACATTAATACTGTGAAATGATCACAATTGAGTATATCGTTTAGAGCAAGTATATCAGGAACACTCTGTTCTTCAATTTTGAAATCATCTTCTAGAATAGAATCAAGATCTAAAATTTTACTTACTTTTTTGACTGTGGTTTGAAGCAGAGTTTAGATCAATACTGTTCTTGACGTCATATGATGTACTCATTATATTTATTTTATTTTTTGGCCAAATAGGTTGGATAGGATAATCTATGCTATTTATGGTTTTTTTCAGTCTGTATTTATAAGTTGTACATTTATCAAAATCAATCATTGTGTGATTAATATCTCTTTTTTCTGTTAGAAATTTGTTTGCAAAATCACAGTTTGCACATTTCTTAATATTCTGTTGATCACATTTATTAGTTTCATGTTTACCAGAGCATAAGAGACATGTTATCTCATACTCACATTTTCTACTATTATGTCCAAATTTACCACATTTTAGACAGGGTCTAACTCCAAATTCATCATAGAATTTACAATTTTGATGTCCTAAAAAAATTTTGTTATTATTATTTCTCAAATTTAAATATAGATTAGGACTAACTTGAACTAAGGCACCAAATTTTTCTTTCTTAGTTTTATAAATATTCAAAACAGAACACTTATCAGGTAAACTATTAAAATTTCTATTATTTAAGTCATCTTCAAGTTCCTGCAATTCATACTTAGATTCTATGCCCACAATTTTAATAATTGGGTATTTTAAAGATTGTATTTTAACCTCAAAATCATCATTTTTGAGTTTGCTTTCCAATGAATCTTTCACAATTTCAATATCACTTTTATTGTTACATTTAATAATAACAGAGTTGTCTTTTTTCTCAAAAGTGTTTGATATAGGTGCATTTATTGAAGTATGAATTGTTTTGACAACTTTTTCAAAACATTTTGTCTTGGATTTATCATTTTTGGGTACAATAATTAGATTAGGAACCTGGTTTATTTTTTTATTATTTGTAACTCCATTCTTCACTACACTAGAAAAGCTATTGAGATTTGAAGACTCTTTATTTTTTAATAGATCATTTAGTAGTTTATTTTCATTTTTTAAACTCTGATTAACTTCCCTGAGTAATTTATTCTCCATGTTGACTACACTATAAAATTCACTTTTGTTAAAATCATAATCAATCTGAGAATGAAAACTATCATCATTATTACTATCAGTTTCACTTTTTATCGTTTCTTCTTCACAGTTGTATTTGATTAATGCAATCAATTGTTTAGCTTGAATTGTTAAATCATCGTAGTTTAATTTCGAGGTTATGTTTTCCATCATACAATTTTTACAAATTACAAAAGATTCACTAACGATTTTGGCATTTTTTTGGTTTAAAATATCACTAGGATAATAAACATCCTCACAAATTAAACATATCACAAAACTAATTTTTTGCTCTGAATGACCTTTAATAATTTTCTTTTTACGAATATCAGGTGGCACATGCTTGGTAGGCAGCATGGCGCCGAAAAAAAGTGATTTAAAAGTGCTTATGTTGTATTTTTTCATAATATTTTTACGCGCTATAGCTGCATTATCAATGTTTACCTCGGCGGGTATCATTTTTGTAGCACTGTGTCTGCTTCGATTGTAACTTTCAACGATTTGTTGTATCACGTCAATATATCTTTTTGTATTTTTAAAGGTTAAATATCGCCAAATTTTTTCTTTTATAGTTCTTATAAATCTCTCTGCAACGGCGGCTTTTGTATCTGGACTGCGTGACACACGAAATTGTATTTCATTTTTTTTTTAAACTTCCTGCATTTCTCGGCCAGTAAATTCTTTACCTTTGTCCGTCTGAAAACATACTGGTTTTCGACCATTACTTTTTAACAAGATACAGGTAAAAGCCTCGGCAACACTTTTAGATTTTTTATTCCGAACTGGCTCCAAATATACATACTTGGATAAAACATCAATTACTGATAAAAGATAAGATACATTATGAATGTAGGACTTAATTGATCTAAGGTCAATCAAATCACCCTCCCATAAATCATCAATGTTACGCACATTGTAACAACGACGGGAGAAGCGTCGACGCACAAGTTTGTGTTTGTTGTAAGAGGCCTGACTTTCTAGCCACTTTATTACATTTTGTTTAGGATGTTCTTTTCGCAATGCTCCAATCAGTTTATCTGCACCGGCGTAAGCTGTCGGTAATGGTAAATTGTAGTACAGTTCTTCTAATTTCTCAGTCATAATGACCGTCTCTTGTCTTACTTTTTTTCTATCTTTTATTATTTTTATTTATTGGTTTATTTATTTATTATTATTTCTAAGCAGTTATTTTTTTAACTTTCTTTAATTTTTTTTCATCGATTTTTTTTTTTTCGGTTTTTCAAAATCTTTTTTATATGTGCAAAAAACTTTTCAAAAGTAATTTTATTAATCATGCAGCAGGTAGTCATCAAAGCCACAGTTCGCTCCTCAGATGGTGTTTCTTCGTCAAGCATGCGTGAAAATGCTTTTACAGCCAATATACGATCAGCTTGTTGTCGATTTTTAGTTTTATCTGCGTAACTAATATCATGCTCGCGACACGCCTCGTCAAGAGGATTGATTCCAACTTTAGCATGGCTCAGATGTTCTGCTAGTTTTGTACCAGGACCGCAAAATCTATAACCAGGAACGTGTAGTTCAAAAGGTAGCAGATCGATCAAGTCATTTACGGCACAACTTTCTTTTTTTTTTGTTTCCTCTTTTGTGTCTTTAACTTTATGACTATTTTTTACGTTTGAAAAAAATTTCTCAGTCGTAGCCATCCTTGTGTCGCAGGTTGCTGATGATGAGAGTTCGGTGACGACGAAGCTGACGACGTCAACGCCAGTTGTGTTGCTAACGGTGGAACTGACGTTTCCCCTAAAACACCTACCGTCGATAGGCTCTCTATTTTTTTAATTTTTTTTTTTTTTTACTTCTTTGTCACTACTGCTAAAACTACTACTACTACTACTGTAAATTGCCCTAGACACGTCGCTATCGTTAGAGTTGTAGCGCGTTCTTTTTTTTTGTTTTCCTCTATTAAACCGCGATAGCTGATGACCACGAACTACGTCAATGACCTGGGGCGACGATGACGACGACGCACTAGAAGATAGTGCACGAGCTGTTGTTTGAGTGGCCGATGTAGCAGATGCTTAAACATTTCCCCAAACACGGGAAATACCAATGAATTCTTTGGGTATGTGTGCTCGTTGAAGTGCTGCCGCAAACTGAAGGTGTCCTTGCGGCGCTTCTCTTTTTCTTTCTCTTAGAGTATCGTTGATGAGATCAACTATAGTTGCATCCGGTAAAGTTGTCCCCTCTATAGTCAGCTCGTTTGTATCCCAATTGATATTAGCTTTTTTTCTCAATAACTGCATGATTTTACGCGCTTTGGTCTGAAATCTCAGTGGTACGGTGTCAATGACACTTTCATCCGTATTTTCTTGTGACTCAGCATTGACGTTACCTTAGTTTGTGTTAGAGTCAATGACACCTGTGACATTTGCTCCTTGTGCTTTGTCATCTGTATCTCGTAAATTTAGATATAGTTGTAGTAGTTCGGAGTATCGTGTCCATTTTTCGCGTTCGCTGAGGGTACTGTAGTCTGTTGAGTTTAAGATTTTACTCATCTCTTCATCTAGTCTGCTCGTTGGTGTTCCAGGAGTTTGAACAGATTTTCTCTCATGATTATCACCCCCATTACCAACTGATATAATGTGCTGCATGCGCTCGACGCTCTCTTGTGGCAATAAAATCATTTTTTTTGTATATTCCATTTTTTTTTTAATTTTTTTTTTTTTTCAAAAAATTTTCTTTATTAACGTTGCGAGTAAAATTGGTAAAAAGCCGTTACCATGTTGCACTAAAATTTTTTTTTTACTAACAAAACTACCAGCAGGTTTTACCAGTTTTCGTAAAGTATTTGCATGTTTTCGTAGCCTAAGTTTGTGGTTGTCCGCGAGGGGTACGTTACCGGTCAAAACATTTAAAACACACTCACAAATCTGTTTAACAAGTGCTGGATCAGCTGTGCGTAAAACTGCGCGTCTTTGCTCGTTGTTCAAGTGATACAAGCCTGTCAATATAGCAGCGTTTTTTTTGCCGATCGGACACCGACTCTTTGAAGCCATTACAAAGAAACAACTGGCAGTTCATCGCGTGTGCTTGTGCCTTTTATATTTTTTTGCTTTGGCACGTAGACGTATTGATACTCATCATCAGGAAAAATACATGTGTGAAATCTGCAGTTGTCTGGGGTATTTTGTTTAAGATCTAGTCATAAATAACCATAGCGCCTTGAAGTAGCGTCCCAATAAGCTTCTTGTAAAAATTTGGAATTTTCAGGACAAAGTTGACGTGATAAATGTTGTATTTGCGCTCGATCACACAAATTCCTAAAAATTGCAATGTACTGTGCATTTAAAGAAATATCTCTTTGTCATTTTCCCTGGTGAAAAACATTTTGCGTAATAAATGTAATGCTCAAATTTTTGTGGTGACTGCCTTTTGTGAACAAATTGACGATGATTCCATCGCTGCCTCTAGATGATTCACACATCAAGTCGTCTGTGATCAAAAGTTTAGGACGCGGATCACTAGAGTAGTCCTCGCGGTAAACCTTCACGAAACTCAATATTTTTACCTTACTCATTGTAAGCCGGCTGCCATTCAGCATAATGCACTATGATTCGTGCAAACGTTGTGTCGCTCAGCTGATGAATATGTTTTAGAAATTTTTTTGTAAACAGTGTCTTGCCGCAACCTGTTGGTCCACACAGTATTGATGTCCACGGATGTTTCCAGAAAATACTCATATTTTGTCTTGGATAAAACGCACTCAAACTAAGAAAATAAACAATTAAAACTGGAAAAACAATCACAGAGGTGTTTAGCAGTCCTAAAATAAAAAAATAAAAGTGTACAGGCAGCAACGACGACCACAGTAGAAATGACAAAACAAAGTCACGGTAGACAGTTTTTAAATTAGCAAGAAAAATTAAAACGAAAATAAAGTAGACTCGCACAATTCGAAATAATCAAACTTAAATTAAGCTCCTAATAGAAAGAGTGAGGTGGAATAAAGCAGGAAAAAGGTGTTCAATAATTGAGTAATTACATAGTTATTTTTATGATTTATTTGATACACAGTAATTATTATTGACAAAAATTTTTTATTTAAAGTAAAAATTAGGTGATAACATAAAAAAAAAAAAAAATTGCAGACATACAACAAGAGTAATTATTATAACGAGCAGCCGCTTTTTTTTTCTTTTTTTTTCACAGTTGTAGTGCTGGTGATAGCAGTAGAGTCGCTAATAGTTTTTAAAACCAAACGGAAAGCTTTTCTCAAGGTTAACGAATCATTTTTTACTGTATACAAGCTGACATTTTTGTATCTCTTTTACAGATACCACGTCATGAAAAACGGTTTGTCTGATAGAATTATTCGACACGGTTAAATTACACAAATCGCCATCAATGAGTTTACAAATTGTGTGAAAATTAATTTTTTGACTATTTGTGTAATTTAAACGTTTTCTTTTTTCTTTGCATACGGACTCTTTTGACCCGTCTAGTTCAGTATACTCGTAAGCATAAAACTTTGGCCCGCAACTTGCAAAAATATTTATGAAAGTACCTGTACCCTTTTCCACAAGTTTATCCGTAAGTTCTCCAAGCAATGTACCGATTGGTAAATCTTCATCACCCAGTTTGCTCAGGTAGATTATAGAGTCTGTGTCGTAGTAGCAGACCCTTTCTTTAAGAACTTGCAAACATTCATTTAATTTTAGTCACGCTTGAGCGGTTGTATACGCCGCAACCGCAACATTTGTAAGAGGAGACGCGGAGTGCGTTTCAGTAGCATAGGACCAGTTAACGTATAAGACGTTATCGTTAACCAGTACTATACCGTTCACTTCAGTATCCTCCCTACTCAATAACTCGGCCAGTTTACAGGGATCCTTAACGACTTCTGTTTTTACCATATTTTCCCTCTGCCCAAACTTGCCCCACAACGAGTTTAAGCATAATTTTGCCATGGATCTCAGACCAGCGTTGTGATCTATTTCGGTTAATGTCAAAGATATATCCTCAACTTTTTTTAGTTTATCGATATATCTTTGTTTTTTCTCTTCTGTTACGCAACCAGGGGGATAGCCGGAGGCTTTAACCTTTAGATTAAAAAATGACCGAATATACTCTGAAAAGAGACTGCCCTCGTGCGTTTGGGGATTGTATTTGGTTGTTTTGTAATGCCAAATTTCATAAATATTAATAATTCTATACCCGTACATTACGGCTACTTTCAGTTCTTCGGACACCCAAGTCCCGTGTAAACACCGGTCCGACTGATTTTCGTGCTGACATTCCGTATCAGCCATTTCTTCACAACACGTCCGACATAGCGGAAATATAAGTTTGTTGTGCATTTTTACCGGCAAAATCGGATGAAAAAGATTCAGTGGTGGCAACACGTTGCATTTTATAAAACCATCCACGTTTGCGATGTCGTTCGATGGTCCTATTATTGCATTGCACTCGCTGCCGACAAATATTTTAGGATGGCCCAAAATATATGTACCATATCGGTTTACCCAGGGGTACAAAATGCAGTAATCAACGTAATAAATTTTCTCGCCCTCTTTACAGACGTATTTTTTTACAATGTTACCTGTTCGGCCCCCAAAAATGCGTCTCGTGGATTCAAAGGTAAATATTTTATCAAATCCCGATCTGTTTCATCAATAAATTTTCTAAGCTCGTTGTTATTTTTAATTTCCAAATCAAATCGACACTCCCACTGTTCGATTAGTTTGTAACCCCCTGATAAAATTTTTTTCCCATTTTATTAATGTATTTTCATAACGATTGTTCAATGTAACACTGCTTGAATCTTTGACATCGCGATTTGTTCGAAGACAAGGGCATTCGTGCCAATAGCAACGATAAAATTCATAAACTATACCTCTGTACCCCGCGTATTCTTCTTCCTTGTTGGTGTTGTCAATTTCGCGATATCCATCTACAAGAAGACCTCCTGGTAGTCGCTTTTCACTCGAATGACCCGCGTGACGAATAGATTTATTACATTTTTTTTCCTCCCAGTATAGCCACTGTAGAGCTTTTTTTGACTGTTTATTACAGCGTCGGTACCCTTTCACAGGAATTATGCCGATTTTCTCGTGTTTCAAAAAATTTTTGCGAAATACTTGTAAGCAGGAGGAGGCTATTGTAGTACACTCCGCAAAAGGATCAACGTTCATCTGTTTGAAAATTTTACGAAATTCCAAGCAAGCAATTCTTAATATTTTTACATCCTGCTTACAGTACTTTACAAACTCATTTTGAAAATCAAAAATATAATTTTCGTCAACTTTTTCATTGTACCACTTAATTAAATTTTCACGATCTTTTGCAAAAAGAGTATTTTGGGAGAAAGTTTCTAAAGGTGGCATTTTGCCACGATAATTTTGAAATTGGGATAAATTAAAAAGATGAGGAAAAGTGCCTTTTTCAACACCTGAGAAACCATACGCCTTAGGCAAGGATGCCAAAGACATATGAAAGTAATTTAAACCATCTATAAATTTTAAATTTTTGTATTTTATTGAGATAATCTTTGACCCGTTTAATATTACCGATGGACTTGAGGCCGGCCCGTCATAATTTTCGACGATATATTTTAGAACGAACTGCGCATCGAAACCTTGTGCATTGTGAGCAATGCAAATTATTTTATTAAACTCTTTTCGGGGCGTGAAAGCTAACTCTACCAGCTGTTTTACCGGGTCGATTTTGAAAACATATTCGCGTAGCCCACAAAAAGCGCAATCATTCGAAATGTCGACATCATTTGCACAATATCGCACAATTGATGAACAACACACAAATTTGGCACGTGTTTTTTAATGTTTGTGTCCCCTAAAGTTTCATTTTTCATCGTTTCAAAATCGTAGAAGAGAAATAAATATTTTATATCGCTATCTAGACTATTTTCAATAGGCTGCATGTAACAGAAGTGTTCAATTGGCATCATTTTTTTGCAAATTTGACAATAAGTCATATTGCATTGGTGCTGCCTGAACACATCTGTTCCTTTTATTTTTTTAATTTTGTACATTTTTCCGCATTTTTTACATACTTTTATCGCATTGCATACGCGTAAGGTTTTGTAAAAAGCCCCTACCTGTAGATGTTGATTGAAACATTCTTCGCCATAAAAATATCGAAAGCAGTTGTCGCATTTTAATAAATCTAGGCTTTGTTCGCATTTCGGTTTTTTTTTACACATATAACACTCGTACGCACACTTGTGATACAATTTATCGGTATATGCTTTGTTACATGGCACACAATAATAAGCATACCCACTAGCACCCGTTAAGTTTAAAATTGGCTGATAATATGACCCCGATGGGTTCTCGTAATACATTATTCGCAAAGTATAATTAATATTTTGGTTTGCAGCTAATACCTGCGCAGTTCCGTCAAAAATCGGTAAACTACCTTTGCCAAAATTTTTGTACTCATATACTACAGTAGCTTTACTGGTTCGAGCGTAGAATGCTTGAAATTTTTCTATTTCAGCAAGCCCACAGCCTTATGGGTATGTCTACCTGCACTTCCTTTACAAGATATTTAGCAGCAACAGTTTGCGTGCCATTTTTTTTTACCCTAGCACCACCCGAGCCAACCAAATATTTTTTAACATTTTTAACGATGTCGCAATTTATAATAATACTATTTTCTATATTGAAATCAGTACAACTTTGTGAAGCTTTAAAAAAAATATCCCATAAATCGTTGCTGTTAAAGTTTCTTACATATCGAAAAGAAAGCCAAAGTGGCCCCAAGTTAAAGCTTTCCGACTCTACTGTAATACCGATATAATCCATGGACCTACCCTTTCTCCGTAGATTATCAGCAAGCTCACAAATTCCTTGACGAAGAAACGTAAAAAAATCCTCACCCTGAGATAGCCTGTTGAATTGAACCCGCATTCGTTGTCCACTGTAATTGAATCGTTGGTAACACCGGATTTCCTCGGTCTCCATTTGAAAATATTGGCACTGCTCTGGTTGTTGTTGTTGCTGTTGTTGTTGCTGCTGCTGTTGATGGTCTTGTTGTTAGTTACGCCATTCGTTCTCTTCTTTTTCTGCAGTAAAATTAGGCCGTCAACGACCTGCCCCTGTCTGGGAAAAATAGTTTCCTGTAAATTCATTTGTAAAAAAAAATAAAAAAAAAAAAAATCATAATAAAATTAAAATAAAAAAAGGTTTATTTACCAACAGACGCTGCTTCTTCTTCTTCTTCAATTAATAGAGGCATCTCTCGATTGTTGCCTAATACTTGTGTGGTGTCCTCTTCATCGCTACTGCCGGGGCTACTAGCACTGAGTGTAGCGCTACTGCTTCTCGATGGTCTTCGACTCTCGGTAGTACGCACACTGCAGGATCTTTTGCTGTCGTTGCTAGTACTACTACTACTACTACTGTTGCTGTTGCTGCTGGCTGTGGTGACAGTATCGTTGGTGGCGTTGCTGCTACTTCGTTTTCTGCGCGAGCTTTTACCGTTGTTACTGTCACAGCTACTGCTGCTGCTACTGCTACTGATGCTTCTTCTTCTTGTATACACACTGCAGGATCTTTTGCTGTCAGTGCTACTACTGCCACTAACACTTTTTTAAGATTCGCGACTAGTAGTGCTGCGTGAACCACTGTAGCTCCATGATTTACTACTACAGTGTGCGCTACCAGTAGCACTGCTACTGTTATTGCTGCTGCTGTGGCTGCTACTTCGTTTTCTGCGCAAGCTTTTACTTTTTTTACTATCACAGCTGCTGGTGCTACTGCTGCTTTTGCTACTCCTACTTCTTCTTCTTCTTCGAGAATCACGATCACTAGAACCACTAGGGACCGCACCTGCATTTTTTTTTATATATTCGTCGGATGAACTTATAATTTTTCTTATTTTACTTCTTACTCCGCCTTCTATAGGACTCAAATCGTCGCTGCTGCTGCTGCTGCTGCTGCTAATAAGTCTTCTGCATCTTTTGTTGTTAACTTTACCCTTTATAAAGTCCGAATCATCGCTGCTGGTGCTGGTGCTGGCGAGCCTTCGCCTTCTTTTATTATTGCCCACTACTCCCCTTATAGGACTATCAATCGAATCTAAAAAAAAAAAAAAAAAAAAAGAAAACTTTACTATAAAATAACACAATAAATAATGTATAAATGTATAAACATAAATACTTACCACGAGACAGTTCCACAGCCCGTAGAACAATAGCGTCCCCTAAATCATCCTCGTTCATTTCTCTCATCGCTACAAAATTTTAATGTATTTTTATTATTATTATTTTTTTGAATACTTAGTAATACACAAAAAGTATGTAAAAAAACTTACCATGAGACAGTTCCACGGCCCGTAGAACAATAGCGTCCCCTAAATCATCCTCGTTCATTTCTCTCAGCACTAAAAAATTTGAATAAATTTTTTTATTTTAACTTTTTTTTATTATTAGCACACACTAACAACTATGCACAATAAAACTATTTACTTACATTGATTTCGTAAATCACTCATTTTTTAAATTTATTTATTTTTTTTTACTCTGACGCGTAACAGGTTTCGTCAAAAGCTCAATCGAAACTACGGAAATATCCATCAAATTCCAAAACTATGCAAAATTTGCTTTAATTGCTGACGCTAAGCAGCACCTTTCCCCCACACACACACCCACCTACCTCACCTCTCCTATCTCACGTGTACAAAAATTGCAAATGTAGCACTTTTTAATGCAGCTCTAGCTTGCTGCGCTAATTCGTTCTCACACTAGAAACTAAGCAAATCCCATTTCCCCCGTAAGTCTCCTTGAAGTGCCTAAAGCAGGCCTATTCGTCGGCTAAGTCGATTTTGGTGCCAGGAACTTCTTCTGTTACGTTCATAAAATATGTGTAGTTTTGTTTGATTTGTATAAACCAGAAGGCAATCATAAGGAAGGAGAGCATCGCAGCTAGTCAAACGTTCCCTCACTAAACCACGATGCTACTACGTCGCTACGGTATGGATGAGTAGTGGAGAAAATTTAGGGAAAACGGCCCGCGGCATCGAACCTTGCCTTGCGATGATAGAGACTCACTCGATAGTCAGCTTTCATTAGGAAAACTCCTGAAGTAAATTCGAAAGGAATTTGTGCATTTTCTCTTCAGTAAAAGCCCTTTAGAATTTTTTGTTTTGTTTTTTCATTTATGAATTTTTGAGATCACATAAGTGTATTACACGTGATCAGAATTCACAGATTAATTCGTCTAAAGTGTGGTATCGACAAATAAAGTTTTTTTTGTTGTTTGTATATTCTGATCTGCACACGATGACGCTCACTGCTGTCAGAGCTACGTGAGCCAGCTACACGAAGTATGCAGATATTGAAACGTAAAGCTTTTTTTTATTTATTTTTTTTTATTTATTATCTATCTGTTTTTCTTGATCTACTCTTATTTTTTTATAATTATTATTCAGCTATTATTAAGATATTAATCTAGATGGTAGTAATGGATTTATTACCGCAGGAAAGTCATTTTCTAAGTTAGATTTCATAATAGCTTTAAATTGTTTAAACCTAAGGTCAAGCAAAAAGAGCGCTAACTTGAATTGAGTTAATTCACTGATTGAGTTCTTGATTAAGTTGAGTTCATAGAGAATTAGTAAAGATAGAATTGTAATGGCCTGTTCTTGATTCTATTAAGTAAATTTAATTCAATTTCTATTTTTTGTTGTTGTTATGAATATACATATGAATTTTGAAATGAGAATAATAATAATAACAATTTGTTAATTGAATGAGGTCAATTTGTTTTCCTTGTGACACAACGACACTACACAGATTTTCACCTTTGTTCCGTTTGTCCTCGACAGAGAGTGTTTACCACGAGTGAGGGTCAGACACAGAGATATTATTTCGTGGTCGCATGTTTCTAATGATTATATATCCCTACTATTTATAAAGGAAAGTCGTAGTTCTTTGTACGCGCTAACCGAAAAAACGACTGGACCGATTTGGCTGAAATTTTTCAGGATGATTCTGTAGGATTTGTAGATGGTTTAAGTACAAGTTTTAATACAAAAAATTAATCCGTTCGTTAATAAATAAACAATAAAAATTTTCATCGTGTTGGCCTTTCTTCGAGGTCCACGCTCCGAAATGACTACCCGCGTACGTTGCTCACTTTAGCTGCGGCTGCTAAGCAGACGTCGAGATCCATGCTCCGAAACAAAAACAGAGTTCACTGGAGTTAGCAAACTTATTGCCAGTGTAAAAACTGTTTAGTTTTTTCAAGGCTATACAAAAATTTATAATGTAAACAAATCGATTAAAAAGTTCCATTGTTTATTTACTAAAAACTTTGTTTCACTCACGATCGAGCTGCGAGCGCGAAAGTTCCTACGGCTTGAGGCTGCAGCGCACCAATCGCGCTACAGCTTTCAAGGTCACTCGAAAGCTGTTGCGCGATTGGCGCAATTGCGAGTTTTCTAGTCTTGAGGAAGGTGGGTGATTAATTTATATTTCCTCAGAAAAATTGATGATATTTTTTAATTTCTTTATATATCTGTGAATTTCGAGTTTATGAAAACTCTTTTTTATTAAAAAATCTTACAGTTTTTTTTAAAGATAATTTGGCTTGAAAATAAAAAAAAAGAATTTAAATAACAGACTAAACCATTACTTAGTTTTAAAAAATCGTTTCTTTTCTTTACTTTTATAAATAAGAAATCTTAAAAAAAAAAAAAGTTAAAAAACGTTTTCAACACCGTTTGAAAAAGACATTTAAGCTTAGTTTTTGGTATATTAAATTTTTGTTACGTTGTTTTTACTAAGTTAGAAATATTTCGGAGCCCTAAAAATTGCCTTAGAAAATATATAAGTATTATTGTCATCAAGGGTCCATGCTCCGAAACGACTTTTTTGCGTACGTTTCTCATTTTAAGAGCAGTGCAGCGGCTTTCAAGCAGACTTCGAGGTCCTTGCTCCGAAATAACTGTGCTGTATCTTGAAGTCGTGGCCACAGAGCTGTTTTTGGCAAAGAATTTACTTTATTCCTGCTGTAAATTGTTCAATTTTTACGAAGAGCCCTTTTTAGAGCTATCAAAGGTTTAAAACGTAAACAAATTAATTTAAAAGTTATCCTGTCAAAAACTTTTTCTTTACCCGCACGAAGCACTCGTGACTTGGGGCTGCAGCGCGCTAATTGCGCCACAGCACTCAAGGCCACCCGAATGCTGTTGCGCGATTGGTGCGCTGTAACCCCAAGTTACGAATTTGTTAGCCTTAAGAAAATTGATTATTGCCATTGTGACGTTTTAGAATTTGAGCATTTTAAAAAATCATTTTATCATGCAAAACTGAAGTTTTAAGAAGAAAAAAATTGGGAAAAAATTAAGTTTTTTATCAATAGGAGGATTTGATCAAGAAATAAAATAAAATTTAAAAATTCTTTCACTAATTTTTCGATCAATGATTTTCTGATAATTAATTTTTTGTGAACTAGAAGGAATGATTCCTATTTTTTAAAATTATATATATATCATATACAAAATACGCAAATGATAGTTTTTACGTAGGAAATTTTTGGTGGCCGTTAAAAGGGCCGTTCTGTGTTTTGAAAAAGAACTATTGGCAAGATTTTTTTTGAGATAACTCGATGTCAGAAGTGTCACAATCTATAAAATCCTAATCATCTTCTGCCGAACATATGCCAGAAGATGATTGGGATTTTTGGGAGGGTCTCAGTGAATCTGTCTTCGCTTCTGAAGTAGTTGGACTTGATTATTTTTCGCGCCGTCTCAAATACTCGCGTAAATAAATTTTTTTCACAGATTTGGAGGAAACTTCTTTTTTATTTTGAGCTGGTTCAAAGGGTGATCCCAAGACTGAATGGTAAAAGGGTCTTCAAAAGCACCGATAAATTTCGCGAAACGCTTACGCCTGCGACTCATTTTCTTACTTTTTGTTTTGCGTGACTTCATCGTGTTGAGAAGTTAGACTTAACTGATTCGTTGCGACACAAAACTCGTGTTTATGTACTTCTTTATTCATTTGCTACGAATCAATCACAGAGAGAGCTTGCGACCGCCAGGAGTAGTGTCAATGAGGGGAGGAGGGAAGGGGTACTCTGACCTGCGCTTGGTGCGCTGTGGTGTCACAGATTAGCTAGCTTATCAGAGCAGTAGCTTTAGCGTGCATATAAACGTGCGTTTTGAAAACAATCCATCATTTAGACATAGCTCTAGAAGTAAGCATCGTTAGCTTTTGCTCACGTTTCTTGCTGCTCAGCATGCACTTTTATACTTATCCTGCATAGTTAGACAAATCTCTTTTGAGAATGGTTGGACTGGCTTGAGAAGTTTGCTACGCCCTGGTCCTTTTCAGGGCCTTAATTTTTTCTAATTAATTTCAGTATTGAAATTTTAGTTAAAATTTGCCTGCATAGTTGGACAATCTTTTTTGGTTGTTGGACTGGCTTGCAAGTTTGCTGTGGCGCGCGCCGCAGCATCTTTGCCTTTTTTAGAAACTTTTTTTAAATTATGGTTTTAAAATATTAGTCAAAATTCGCCTGCACAGTTAGACAATCTTTTTTGATTGTTGGACTGGCTCGCGAGGTTTTTTACGCTTCGGTTCTTTTCAGAGCCTTTAACTATTTGAAACGTAGTGATAACTATAAGGTAATTTACTTTACACTCTGGTTGCAGAGTCAAACTTGAAAGAAACGTAAAACTTAACTTAATTTAAAATGCCAAGAGTTGCAAGAAGAAGGACTTCCAATGCAAATCAGGTGTACAATTTGAGACACCAAGAATCTTCTGAAGCGCGTTCTCGCGTATTACAAGAGCAAAATTTGAGAAGATTAAATAGAACGGCTTTAAATTTAAATTCGGCTTTTGACTATCGATTGGAAATCGATTATTTAAACTTGCCCCCTATTCAAATTGGAGCTATGACAACTGTATGCACAAAGTGTGGGGCCCGAAAATGGAAAGATGAGACTCCAGAATTCTGCTGTGCGGGTGGTAAAGTTGTACTTGAATGATATGAAGATCCCCCTGATTTAGTTCGTAGTTTGATTTTGGATGCACATCCTCACTCAAAACATTTTCTTGACAATTCGAGGGCTTATAACACTCTATTTCAGATTACATCTTTTGGTGCCAAAGAAATAAGAGAAGGAAATTTTATGCCAACTTTCAAAATTCAGGGCCAAGTCTATCATTTGATTGGAAGTTTACTGCCTCAACCTGAAGAGACTCCTAAATTTTTGCAAATATACTTTATGTCTGATTCTGATCAAGTATTTGCGCGATCTAATATCAACCTTACTTTGAATACAGGTCTTATTAAATCTTTGCAAACAGTTTTACAAGAAAATAATCATCTTATACAAAATTTTAAATATAACGTTGAAACTCGATCTGTCGATGAATTGCAAAATTTAAAACTGATTATACATGCTGATAGAGTTCTTCAAGAAGAACAAAGAGGCCAGTACAATGCTCCCACGATCGATGAAATAGCCGTACTATTAGTTGATGAAGATAAAGGTGGAAGAGATATTGTGTTACACGGTTGAGATGGACAATTACATAGAGTCAAAGAACTTAATCGTTCTTATGATGCATTACAATATCCACTCCTGTTTATCAAAGGTGAAGAAGGATATTGCATTAATATCCTGAAACACAATGTATCAAGAAAAACAGTAACTTGCTTACGATTTTATTCCTATCGATTCATGGTTAGAGGAAATTGTTTGAATCATCTTCATTATTTCAAAAAGTTATTCAGTCAATTTGCAGTGGACATGATGGCCAAAATGATCTCAGAAAGGCTACTTTTTATTAAATTAAATAAAAAAAAGCTGTGAGCTGAAGAATATATTCATCTTCAAGATGCTGTAAACACCGATACTAATGTTAATGCGGCCAACATTGGGCAATCAGTCATTCTTCCTTCTTCATTTACTGGTGGTCCACGTTACATGCACAAAAAAGCTCAAGACGCTATGGCTTATGTACGAAAATTTGGCAGGCCTGATTTATTCATAACTTTCACTTGCAACTCAGACTGACCAGAAATAAAGAATGAACTACTAAAATACCAACACTAATATTATAGACATGACTTGATTTCTCGCGTTTTCCATTTAAAACAAAAAAAATTAATTGATCTATTGACAAAACAGTGTGTTTTTGGAGAAGTTAATGCACATCTTTTAAGCGTTGAGTGGCAGAAGCGAGGTTTGCCTCACTCCCATATACTTTTATGGTTAAAAACTGAAATTCAGCCGGATGACATCGACAAAATTACATCAGCAGAATTGCCTAATAAAGAGCAAGATCCTTTGCTTTACGAAATCGTCACCAAAAATATGATTCATGGCCCTTGCGGGGAATGTAACTTGAGGTCCCCATGTATGACAAACGGAAGATGCAGCAAAAAGTACCCTCGGCAGTTTGTTAGTCAAACTCAAAGTGCAGATAATGGTTATCCAACTTATAGACGAAGATCACCAGCTGACGGTGGACATGTCGCAACTTTAAAAATACGTGGCACAGAAATCCAAGTTGATAATCGTTGGGTTGTACCATATTCTCCATTGCTCTCTCGATGCTTCAATGCTCATATTAATGTTGAGTTCTGTCACTCAGTGCACGCAATAAAATATGTCTGTAAATATGTCCTTAAAGTATCTGATAGAGTGACATTCACTGTTAATAGTAATGACAATGATGAAATTTCTAACTATATAAATGGTCGTTACATATGTACTTCTGAAGCATTTTGGCGTATGTTTAATTTTAATATACATGAAAGGTCTCCAACTGTGCAACATTAAGCTGTTCACCTTGAAAATCATCAGAGAGTTAACTTTAACGAGGAAAATATTAATCTTCAGCAGATTCTAGAAAACCCAAGAGATACCACGTTGACTGCATTTTTTTCTCTCTGTTCGACTGATGAGTTTGCAAGGATACTTTTATACCCTGAAGTATCTTCCTATTATACTTGGAACGAAACAAGCAGGAAATTTTTCAGAAGAAAACAAGGTGAAAATGTTCCAGGTTATCCAGGAGTAAAAAAATCTTTAGTGATTGGTAGAGTTTATACAATTCACCCGAATCAAAGTGAATGCTTTCATTTAAGAATGTTGCTGCATCACATTCGTGGCCTAACGTCTTGGAACGACTTGAAAACCGTTAATGGCATTCTGTATCCTACTTTTAAAGCCACCTGTCTAGACTTGGTCTTTTAGAAAATGATGACCAGTGGAAAAACACTCTAGCAGATGTTGCTTTATCAGAAAGCCCTTCAAAGTTGAGGGACTTATTTGCAATAATTTTAGTTTTCTGTCAGCCATCTGATCCCCAGTCATTGTGGGAACAATTTCGAAATGATCTTTGCGAAGACATACTTTACAGAGAACGTATTCGACAAAATAATTCACAATTATCTTTCTCTGAAGAGATTTTCAATAGTGGTTTAATTGAGGTAGAAGATAAAGTTGTTCGACTATTGGAAAAATATTTGACTGAATTTGGATTAAATTTACCAGCCAGAGATGAACAAAGCTGATTTAATCCATTTGATTTTGCTATTCAAAATTCATATGATTTAAATCAATTGAATGATTTTGTCACGATTAATCTTCCAAAGCTGGTTAGTGATCAAAGACATGCATACGACGTCATTGTAAGTAGTGTTCTCAACAATCTTGGAAAAAGTTTTTTTTTAGATGCTCCTGGTGGTACTGGAAAAACTTTCCTACTCAATTTAATGTTAGCCTTCACAAGATCTAAAGGAAAGATTGCATTGACTGTGGCGTCTTCTTGAATTGCAGCAACCCTTCTCTGTGGCGGAAAAACTGCACACTCAACATTCAAATTGCCACTAAACATTTCCTGTGGAAGTGATTATGTTTGTCCGATTCGTAAAAATGGCCCCCTTGGAAAAATTCTCCAAGAAGTCTCATTTGTTGTGTGGGACGAATGTACAATGACACACAGAGCTCACATTGAAGCCCTTGATCGTACATTACGAGATCTTAGATCTAACAATCAACTTATGGGTGGCATTACATTTGTATTTGCTGGAGATTTCCGACAGACTTTACCAGTGATTCCAAAAGGTACTCGAGCAGATGTTGTCAACGCATGCTTGAAAGCCTCAAATATTTGGAGCTTCGTTGAAAAACTCAATTTGCGAACAAATATGAGAGCTCATCTTGGCGGAGGAGATTTAGTTTTTCCTGAACAAGTACTTGAAATTGGCAATGGAAACTTCGAAAATGATAATGGGTACATCTTTATAGACCAGACAGTTGGAAGAGTAGTGAACAAAGTTGATGAGTTAATTTCAGAGATTTATCCGGATATTGTTAATTTATCAGACGAACCTTATCAGTGGTTATGTGAAAGAGCTATACTTTTACCAAGAAATGCGACAGCAGAGGAAATGAATAACTCTATACTTGAAAAATTTGAAGCTGAAACCCGTGATTTTCTTTCGATTGATACGGTGTTAAATGTTGATGACTTAGTACAATATCCACAAGAATTTCTAAATTCTCTTACTCCATCAGGGTTTCCTAATCATAAGTTAAAGTTGAAAGTTGGAGCCTCAATTATGTTGCTGCGAAATCTTCAACCTCCGAATCTCTGTAATGGCTCCAGACTGCAAGTTAAAAGTTTACGGAACAATATAATCGAAGCTATTATCCTCAATGGACCTGGGGCTGGAGAAGTTGCGTTCATTCCCCGTGTCCCGATGATTCCTTCAGATTCGCCCTTTGGATTTAAACGTCTCCAGTTTCCAGTAAAGCTTTCGTTTGCCATTACGATTAACAAGGGACAAGGTCAAACGATTTTATACAATGGAGTTGATTTACGAGAGGAGTGTTTCTCACATGGTCAACAGCAAAGCTAAATCAAAAAGAAATCTAAATCATCAAAAAATTATACTTTAAATGATCTGTAATATATAAAAACCTGTGCATCTTAGCTCGGCCGAAGCTTAGACGGGGCGTGCTAGTAATATTTATAAATAGTGATTATCAAAATTTTTTTTCTCTTTTTTTTACAATTCTTTTAACGTGTGGATTTAAAAACAGTGGCCATCTAGGAATTGGCAGTGATTTCAAATGGAACGTGGTAAAATATCAAATTCACTCGCAAAAACGTGGGTATGGAACTTTTGCAATTTTCTCTTTAAGTACTACGGTGCACGAAATCACACACTGTTTGTACTTTTTGATCAGGATATTATAAAAGAAAAAAGTACGTAACACTTCTACATTCCAAAATATGGTTAGGGTTTTATCCAAGTGTCATAAATTTATAGTCTTGACGTAAATATTTTTAAGGAATGAGATCTTATGAGCAACCTGTGGTTCTGGAATCTGATAGAAAAAGGGTTTGCTGCATTTCATGGGTTTTTAGTGGGCTTTTTACGGTATTTTTGTCTCTTGTCAGTGTTCGGATTAATCTAAATTGAGATCGTATTCAATTTTGTTTTTCTACGTCGTTAGAAAACCAAAGTCTTTATTCCGGTGGAAAGTCTGGGATGATTTCATGAGCATTAAGAGTAGTAGATTGATTATTGTTGATTTACACTCGTTGTCCTCTAGGAAAAATTTTCATTTGTTGTTTTAAGGGTTGACTTTGAAAAGTTTCTTGCAAGTTGAGTAGGTAGTGGGGGGTGATTAATTCTGGTGATTAATTAGTTTGGTAATCGTAGATTCGAATTGTTGTTAATTTTTAGAAGTAGATCGGACATTTGTGAGTAAGATAACAGAAGAGGATGTAGGATGCTTTGAAAGACGAATTTGTTAGTGATTTGGCCATAAATAGAATTAAAAGAAAATTGGAATTGAGTAGAAAAGTTCCTACAGAATAGTATATATTAGTTGAGGCCCGCTGTCATAGCTGGGCTTGACCTTTGGCAGTTTGAATGGGGTCAACATCACAGGCAGTGGGCGTTGATCGTCTACCGTCAAATTTCATCAAATCTGCACTACCTACCATAAATCCATTAGTCAGTTCTATTTTTAATCAATCACTACAGTACTGCTCAAAAGTTTAGTGCACCCCCAAATTTCATATTATACATATATGAAATTTGAGTTCACGCTCAACCGTGGCAACTCAAATCGTTGCGTCAAGGTCTTAAACTTTTTTTTTCACTCGAGGAACACATTAATTTGAAAGAAAAAAGTTTATTACTCTTATATTTAGATTAAAAATGAATGCTGATTCATATTTTTGTTAGAAAAGTTATTTTTTGAAAAACAGCAAATTTCAGCCATTTTTTGATTTTAGGGACTGTTTTGAAATTTATTATTAACATCCTACCACATAAATTATTTTTTTTTAATGTTTTCTCAACGTTGAAGTTTAACGAAAAAAAATTTCAAAGTTATTTGTTTGAAATTATTCAAACCACAGAGAAAAAATGTAAGTTTTTAGTCACTTATGAGTAACTCTTTTTTAGTAATTTTACTGAGTTTTATGCCAAAATCTGTTATTTTTTTTTTAATATCATGGAAAAATAATTATATAATAACACATATTCATTGTATTTTCAATTATTTTATTTCAAATTACTTAAAAAACTTACAAGATTTTATAAAAAGTTGCAATTTTTACACTAACTAGTCTCTCTCAGCGCGCAATTGTATTACATTATCTAAAACAAATTTTGTTGAAGCTTCATCTAAATTAACCTATACAATAAGTTATGTGTACCCTTTACCTTTGCGCTACGTTCATAGTTCATTTAAACTTTTCGGGCTTAGATTCATATATTGGTTTTGTTTATTTACTAATTATTATTATTATTTTCATGATTTTAATCGGATAATTTTGAACACTTGATTACATAATTATTTTTTATCAAATCTATTCTCTAGATGTGTTAATAAAATTGTAATATAACAATTAAAATCTCAAATTCAAATTTTTAATTTTGTTCCTCAACCAATCACATCACGAATAAAATGCTGACATTCTTTTTGGGTTCTCTCTTTTATCTTTGACAACATTGATAAGGATAACAATAGTTTTTAAAAAGAAAAAAAAAACGTCAATTTTTTTATTAAACTATTTAAACTCAGACCCAACTAACATTGGTGATTACATACACAACTTAATCATTTTTTTATAACTTATGATACTATTTTTAAGATATTCTTGTTTTTTGTTGCTCCTCCTTTCGCTTCATAGTAAGCAGTGACTCTGCAGACCATTGACTTTGCGAGGTTTGAGCAATAAGTTTGACTTAAATTTTGTAAACCGGCCGGTATTTCCAGTTTTAAATTTTTGAGATTTTTCAAGTTTTTGTCTTGAATCATTCGTTCAATTTGATCCCAAGCATTTTCAATAATATTTAAATCTGGAGAACGAACCAGCCCTTTCAAAAGGGAAAATGAGTTGTCACTTAACCACTTTGAAAAATCTCAAAGATTTAAAACTGGTAATAGCGGCCGGTTGGCAAAATTTAAGTCAAACTTATTGCTCAAACCTCGCAAAGTCAATGGTCTGGAGAGTCACTGCTTACTATGACGCGAAAGGAGGAGCTACAAATAACTAGAATATCTTAAAAATAATATTATAAATTATAAAAAAATGATTAAGTTGTGTATATAATCACCAATGTCAGTTGAGTCTTTGAGTTTAAATAGTTTAATAAAAAAACTAGTAAAATTACTCTCAGTAAAATTACTAAAAAATAGTTATTCATAAGTGACTAAGAACTTACATTTTTTCTCTGTAGTTTGAATAATTTCAAACATATAACTTAGAAATTTTTTTTCGTTAAACTTCAACAATAACAATGAAAAAAATAACTTATGTAGAAGGATGTTTATAATAAATTTCAAAACAGTCCCTAAAATCAAAAAATAGCTGAAATTTGCTGTTTTTCAAAAAATAACTTTTCTAACAAAAATATGAATCAGCATTCATTTTTAAATTAAATATATGAGTAATAAAATTTTTTCATTCAAATTAATGTGTTCCTAGAGTGAAAAAAAAAGTTTAAGAACTTGACGCAACGATTTGAGTTGCCACGGTTGAGCGTAAACTCAAATTTCATATATATATGATATGAAATTTGGGGGTGCGCTAAACTTTTGCGCAGTACTGTATAAACAACCAGTTTCTCTGATCAATAGAAGAAATCGCTCGTGTTTTTACTCAATAAAACTCCATCACCGACAACTCTGGGTGATTTTCAGCCGATCTCACTTCTCTGTTTCTTGTCTAAAGTTCTCGAAAAACTGGTCTTTGACCAAATTTCAACATTTGTGGAGGCTGAGGGTCTTATAGATAGTCTGCAGACTGCCTTAAGGCAAGGTTATAGCATCCAGACTGCACTTCTTAAGCTAACAGATGACATTCGTACGGGCATGGACAGAAGACAAGTGACAGCACTACTTTTGTTTGATTTTAGCAAAGCATTCGACTCCATCTCCCCTACAATCATACTCATGAAACTCCAAACTCTAGGTTTTTCTCACAATGTTCTTAGGTGGATTGCATCTTATCTGTCTGTTCGCTCACAAGCTGTGAAAAAAGGAGGCAGCAGGTGAGACCTCTTTTCATTTCCTGAATAGGGGCGTACCTCAGGGCTCGGTGCTAGGCCTCCTGCTTTTTTTAATGTTTATTGCGGACATAGCCAATGGCATTGACCCTGGTGTACGCCACATAATCTATGCTGATGACCTCCAAATCTACGCCCAAGGTCGACTCGAGGATTTGAGCAAGACTTCATTGATGCTGAGCAGAGCAACACAGTTGGTAGCGGATTGGGCCGCAGAAATGGCTTGAATCTGAATGTTAGTAAAACGAAAGCGATGATATTTGGCATCCTTTTCAATATTTATAAATTCTTGGAGCTTGGCATTGACAGCCTTTATTTTGGACATTCATGTGTTCTATTTATCTCATCGGCACGTAGTATGAGTGTGGTTCTTGATAGCAAGCTTAACTGGAAAAAGCATTTGAAGTATATTTACAAGAGAGCTCACTCCCTCATGTATAGACTCTACTATTTCAGACTCAGCACTACCCTCAATCTACGCATACATTTCATTTAGTCACTACTTATTTCTATTGTAGACTACTGTTCTCTTCTTGACTGTGATATCTTGAAAGAACAAAATCTTCAGTTTCAGCGCATCATGAGCAGGGGTATCAGATATATCTACGGAATTAGAAAGAGTGATCATGTTACTCCCTACAGGCGTAAACTTGGCTGGCTTCGGGTTGAGGGACGAAGGAGTTATTTCTCTGCTTATCTTCTGTATAAGCTACTTCACTTGAGAATCACACCATACTTGGCCAATTTCTTTATTGCTCGAGGTCAGCACACGCCCTGATAGGGAAGTCCATAAAATTCTGATTGTTTCCAACTGCCACATAAACTGCCTCCAAAACTCCTTTCACGTCTCCACCACGTATTCATGGAATGCTCTCCCTTCTAATATTCGCTCAGCTCCTTTCCTACCTATTTCAAACGCCTAATTAACACTCATATTTTTACCCCTGAGGGCGGAGAATAGCTACCTGGTCTCAACACTTGTCATACAGTCGGGGACTCGGTGATTGATAAAAGCCAGTCTAGGCCAACTGTGATATGTTTTTTCCCGTAATAAGTGAGGCGAAATGTGATGAACTCTAAAATTTTCCAAGTAACACTGAAGAATTTATAATGATGAACTCTAGATTGTATACCTGTTATTACCAATTGTCATTGCAAATTATCTTTATTTTCATCTTTATTCGTATTCTTAATTTTATTGTTATTAATCAAAATTGTATTGCCTAGGAGTAAATTAGTAGGAAAATTGCTTTTTTATTGATGATCCAGGCACAATAATAACAAGATGTAGTTTGTTATCAATTTTTTATTGCACAACGTTTCAAGGGCAATGCCCTCCTCTTCAGGTGTCTAAATAATATTATAACAATTTTAAAAATCATAATACATAAGTAGAATATTCATAACAGTAAAATGTACAAATAATAACATACCATACGATAAGAAAAACATCACAATGATTGAAATATACGTTAGAAGTAAATATATATAAGCAGAAAGGTGTGTACCCGGAGGTATGACTAGCAATTAAAAGTCTAAGCATAGTACATAACAAATAAAGGTATGATTAAGCTAAAGTTAAATCTGAAGTTAGTTTCTAGAGTATTAGTCTTTATATTAATACTATCATTATCACAGTTTATAAAAAAGGCTTCAGAAACCAAACGCTTAAAATACACAGTTTTTCCATCGAAAATCTTAGGATTACCAAAATCAAAAGTGTGTTTAAACTCGCGCATATGTATGGCAACTTCAGACTGTCTTTTATAACATTTAGAATGTTCATTCATACGTACAGATAGGCTACGACCAGTTTTGCCTGTATAATTAGCTTTCCAATCATTACATTTCCTAAAATATACACAGCCCTTAGTATCGAGAATATCAGTCTTGTTTTTGGCTAAGGTTATAAATTTACTAAGAGAATGATTAAGTTTTGGAATGCATCTTAAATTGTATTTGAAACAAATTTTTTTAAATTCATTATAGATTTTATCATTCAAAAAAGGAAGAGCTATAGTATTTTCCATTCGGTCATTTACAATATTAATTACAACCCTGATTGAGAGAGGATGGTTGTTACATCAAGGTTTGAATTTCTTAATGAATGTTCGACACACTATTTTGATATACTTTACTTATGTAAAGAACTTTTAACTTGTAAGAAATTATTAGCATACATATAGCATTCAAAGGAGAAAATTCCTAACAATGGGCAAACTTTATTCTATTTTTCCTAAACACATAACCGATCGATTTAAAGACATTGTTACACCTTTATAATACTAATTTAGATAATTAATTTAATAATATCATTACTCATTTTAAGTACAAAATTTTAAAGTGAGAAATTAAAGATATTTACAGTTACATTAGAATTTTGAATAAAAACATAGTTTTTATTGTTAATCCACTTGAGGATTTATTGAATGATGAAATTAAATTAAAATTGAATGAATTTTTGCAAAATGTATTTGAAACTAATAATTATAATTCTAGAGAAAAGTTTAAAAAGAAACTCTACAATCTCACACACACAAAGATTTAAACATACATAGCTATAACTAAACAATATCGTCTCGCACTGATACCGACAATGACAATAACAACAATAATAACTTTCTTGACCATAATATTGGCATTGACTATATTAACAACAATAACAATGACAATAACAATAACAATAAATTCATTAATCTGACAGAACATAATATTCCCAGACACATAATTGATGTTTTATCGTTAGGACCCAAATTTAATGTTTATAGTTCTTACCTTAAGAAAAATGATGTACTTTTAACTGTTGAAAATCTAGAATCTACTTTGAGACTTATAGATGTTCCTGTTGAAGTCAAAGATAATATTCGCTTCTCCTTTAATAGTATAATCAGCAATAACTTTAAATGTAAACAAAGAATTACTATTCAACAAAAAATTCTTAATCAAAAAATTTCAGAGACCAATAAATTCATAGCTAATTACCCTCAGTTGCTTTTCATCAATTCTGATAAAAGTAATAAATCAGTTTGCATAGATAAGGCAGAGTACATTCAAAAATCAATGTTACTACTGACAGATATGAACACTTACCAAACTAGTGATCTCTTCTCAAACAGGAGAAAATTCCCTATCAATATTATGAATGATGCCGTATCTACTTTTTTACACTGATTGAATGAACAAAATTGGTTACATAAAAAATTTAAGAACAAAACTAAACCTAATTCTAATACTTTTACTGACTGTTTTGCCAAAAATGTATTGTTTACCAAAATTACACAAACAAGGCATCCCCTCTAGACCCATCATTTCTACTATTAACTCTTCCATCCATTTTCTCGCAAATATTATTCTGAATGAACTTAAAAAATGTCATTTTAAGTCAAATTTTTCAGTACTCTATAGTTATGACCTTATTAACAAAATTGAAAATCTATATACCTAATAAACTAGTTTCTCTTGATGTTTCAACCTTATTTACTTGTGTACCACAATCTTTAGTCATTCAATCTTTAGACAGAAGATTTGATAGTAATAATTATAATTGTAGAGTACCCCTCATGGACATCATTGAAGGCATTAAAATACTTTTCGACAACACATATTTCCAATTTGATAACATAATTTACAGATGAATTTCTGGAACCCCCATGGTTTCTCCTGCGTCCCCATGTTTTGCCGAATTTGTTATGACTGATTTGGAAAATTTTTGCTTAGACTTGCTCAATCAATTAAATTGCCGTATTTTGTTTTATATTACTTATGTAGATGACACTTTTCTTTGTGTCCACGAGGAAGACATTGAAGTTCTACTTAATTCTTTCAACAACTAAAAAGATAATCTTAAATTTACTAATGAGATTGAATCAGATCTAGGTTTATGTTTTCTTGATGTTTTATTTAAAATTACTGACCACAAACTAACTTATAATTGGTATATCAAGCCTACTTCTTCAGGCAGGTTTCTTGACTACAACTCAGCACATCCTAAAAATCTAAAGATTAATATGATTAACAACCTTACAGATAGAGCTATCAAACTTTCATCACCTAAATTTCATGCAAAACCTCTACACTGTTTCACAATTACTGACTGCTAATAACGACCTTGCTAAATTTATTGACAAATATATACAACACAGACTCAGATACCTCAAATACAACAACAAAGATAGTACTACTAATCGTGTGAATGACCGAGTGAAAAATACTATAGCTCTTCCTTTTTGAATGGTAAAATCTATAATGAATTTAAAAAAATTTGTTTCAAATACAATTTAAGATGCGTTCCAAAACTTAATCATTCTCTTAGTAAATTTATAACCTTAGCCAAAGACAAGACTGATATTCTCGATACTAAGGGCTGTGTATATTTTAGGAAATGTAATGATTGGAAAGCTAATTATACAGGCAAAACTGGTCGTAGCCTATCTGTACGTATGAATGAACATTCTAAATGTTATAAAAGACAGTCTGAAGTTGCCATACATATGCGCGAGTTTAAACACACTTTTGATTTTGGTAATCCTAAGATTTTCGATGGAAAAACTGTGTATTTTAAGCGTTTGGTTTCTGAAGCCTTTTTTATAAACTGTGATAATGATAGTATTAATATAAAGACTAATACTCTAGAAACTAACTTCAGATTTAACTTTAGCTTAATCATACCTTTATTTGTTATGTACTATGCTTAGACTTTTAATTGCTAGACATACCTCCATGTACACACCTTTCTGCTTATATATATTTACTTCTAACGTATACCTTAATCATTGTGATGTTTTTCTAATCATATGGTATGTTATTATTTGTACATTTTACTGTTATGAATATTCTACTTATGTATTATGATTTTTAAAACTGTTATAATATTATTTAGATACCTGAAGAGGAGGGCATTGCCCTTGAAACGTTGTGCAATAAAAAATTGATAACAAACTACATCTTGTTATTACTGTGCCTGGATCATTAATACAAAGTCACTTTTCCTACTTAATTTTATTATTAATTTCTTATATTTAGATACTAGGGGGCGGGGGGGGGGGTACTCTCCTGCTCGCTGCGCTTGCCAACCCCCCAGAATTTTATGCTCGAATCTACAATCGTACCTACACTTATACAGATACCCTTGTGCCTACCTTTGTGCCTACTCTGATACATAACATTGTTTCTACTCTTATAGCTTGTGAATACACCCACACCTTATTTTATGCCTACCTTTATTCCTACCTTTCATCTCACTCCAAACCCTTGTCACTACCCTTGTTCTTGCCGTTGCACTTACTGCTTTTTATAACTAGGCTCTTACTCAAGAATATGCTCATGTTTATATATCTGTTTGTATCATGGTGATAACTGTGGTTTGAATTTTTTTTACGCTTTTATTTCTAACTCTAAGACTACTTTGTTCTTATCGTTAAGCATACTTTCATTTCTATCCTTAGTTAAAAATCTGTTTCTATTCTTTTTCCGACTTATTTTCGTCTTTTTATTTATGCTTCATAATCCTGCTACTATCCACGTCTCTTGAGTATTTTTTCCGACTCTCTTTACTACGTCTGTTGACTTTTTCGTCTTCCTACATATGTTAATAATCTTGTGTTTACTAGCTATTTTTTACTTAAGCTTCTAACGCTGGTAACTCGACAAAATATCCGAAAAAAAATATCCGGGGACTAAACATCCGGCGACAAAATATCCAAATTAAAAAAAAAACCATTTAAAATCAAAAATAAAAAGCACTAAGGGTTATTTTTTAAAACAATGCACGCCGTGGGGCTTGGAGGGTCCCCGATGAGGTGCGCCATAAAATTTAGTTCCAAGCAAAAGACGTTGTTTACATTTGCGTAAGTATTTCCCTATAATAAACCAGCTCAGTGTCTACTCAGTGTCTCTCAGTTAGTCATGGATTCTCTAACGCTGAACCTTCTACACATGCATTTGTTTCTACATCTGTGTCTACTCCTATGCTAACTCTAGTTTTGTATTTTTTTTATTTTAATTTTTAACACTGAATCCAGCCTTGCGCATAAATAAGTTTATCCTATTGTGCTTACCACTGTAAATACGCTTATTATTACGTTTGTAACTTTGAACCTACGCTTGTATACACTTTTGCTTAATATTGTTCTTATGCTGATCGTGACAATTGTAAACAATAATTTTTTACCTCGTCTCCTTCACATGAATCTACTTGCTTCAATTTTGGTGTTTACTGTTGTTTTTTCTTTTTTTCATGCTTTGATTTCAAATTCTGAACCTTTGTTCTCATCTTTGTGAATACTATCGTTTCTATTGTTCTTCTTAAATCTTTTTGTAATTCAATCGTAAAACTAGTCTTCCATAGACTTTTGCCCACACAGTTCTTTATCTTTTTTGACAAATATTTCCTACATCCGTGTACATTTGTTATCAACATTTTTTCTGCCAAGGTTTCTCCCAATTAACCTACCCTGATTGATATCGAAGTTTATTATACAACACCAGTTTCAAGCTATGTGAAACCTCTTTTACATGGTTATCATTTTAATACTTCAATTTGTTATTTCAAACGTAGGTTGTTCTTATTCTTGTGCGCACTTTCGTTTCTACCATTAGTTCAGTTTTTACTTTTTTATCTTCCTTGACCTGTTTAAAGCCTTGGAACTATCATCGTTTCTACCCTTTGTTCTAACGAAATCCTCTACCCACAATTGTGCCTACACTGTAACAGCTAGCACGGAAATGTAATTCGAATTTTGCGCTAACTGTTAGGGAACGCAGATGTGGATCGGTGAGTCAGGTGATGACGAAATCTACCGTTCAGCATTACTCTAAGTTTGACGCTTGGCGTGATCACATGTGTGTCAGAGAGCAAATGTAGAATTTACTTTTTTGTGTTGTTAGATAACTTTATCAAAGTGTGTTAGATGACGTTATCAGTGAGAAGTTGTGTAGATTTTCCTGTGATCCAGTTGTCATTGGATCGGAGCGGGGAAGACGAACACGAAAGTCAGCGTGCGGCCTAGGAAGGCATTGTCGTCTTGTGTAAAGCCATTTGGACTAATCGTAATTATTATAATTATTGTTACATCAAACGAAGGTGCACCTGCTAAAAAAGTAAGTCCATGTAGCGGTTCATCATGGTATGTATAATCATTGTATATTTGCTTGTGTTATGATTAGAGCCAGAGTGTGTGTGAAGTACAGTAAGTACTTAGATTTTTGTCTCTGAGTCTTTGTCTGGGTTTTGGCACGCTTCAGCTAGTAGCTGAGTGTACGAGTGTGTGCATGTTGGTGTGCGCACCGACCGGTGAATTATCGCGCGAGGAGAGAATCGCCATAATTCGATTTGTTTTGATATGTTATATCGGACTGATAGCCGTTATAATATTATTTGTTTGTAAGCAATACAGGTTGTAAATTTGATTGTATTGTTTATTAGTTTTATTTTTGTTATTAAGATTAATTAAGTTAATTGAGGTTATTTGATTCATCAAACCCGTGTTCCTGCGTTCGATCCAGAATTAAATTCACGCCACTACCGACGAGATAGCAGCCGCGCCGCGTAACAAGTAAGTTAGTTCGCGTACGCGTCTTTCCCCCGATTACAGGTATTTGAAAAATCAACAAGTTGTCGTGTGCACTGTATGTACACTTTGTCTACAGGCTGAGGACTGCTGATGTCGAGGGTATTCGTGAGAGCCAGTCACGATCGTTTATAAATTAGTCCTCGGGAAAACGAGCCCTGTGACAACACTTCTGCCTACTATTGTGCATTTTTGAAAACATTCTCTTGTTCATAAAATTATTTATACCTTTAAACCCTTTTATGGTGTCTACTGACTACTTCTAGGGTTATATTTATTTTTAACACTGTGATAACCTTGTTACTTTGAACTCATCCCTTTAACAATAATCGTACATATCGTTGTTCATGTCTTAGTTCTTACAATTGTAAAAATCTTTTTCGTTAACTAGCCTCCTATTCATGCACCTACTGTCGTTTCTATTATAATATTCTTCATATGCTATTGACCTCTGCTGTTACTTCACCTTTAAATTCCTTTTTTAAGTACTGCCGACTAATCTTGTTTACTCCTAATTAATTTTACATTTCTATATTTGATAACATATATAAAAAATGGGGGAAGTGGGTAAAAAAGGGCGTGGGGGCGTGATTAGAAAATTATAGGAAGAATTAAAACACATTGAAATAAGTATATTTTGGTACACTTTTACGGTTAGTTAAGCACTTTTTTGGGGGGTGCGTTGGGGGGGGGGGGGAATACAACTATATAATATGGTAAGATATATATATATATATATTTATAACTTATAATTATGATCTCAAATCATCTCTGTATGAACAGCTTACTTGTTGATTTATTTTTATCAATCTACTTTTCTATTTTATCACTATGGTATTACTTATTTGTTTTTTTGTACAACATAATGTACAATAAATAAACTTATTCAAATCAAAAATATCACTACAAACCTTCAATATCCGGCTCGAAGGACCAAATTTCCGATGAGGAGAGGCCCAGCATGTGCCGAAAACTTGCGGATCGAAGGGTGGATTGAAAATGACAAACTCACTGTACACCTTTTCTTGTTTATTTTCTCACCAAGTTTATTTCAAACTTTAATTAAAATTACAATAATAATTTTGAATGAGGATGATAACTTATGATGATGTGGGCACTAAGAATATACTGCAAGACGCTCTCGATCGCATTGTCGCAGTGACAGGAAAGTCGCCAGCGCTTTTAACGTGACGCTGGTTGGACTACTTAATCTTGCGATAATTTCGAATACAATCGGCGTGAACAATTCAGCTTTTTCAAAGACTAAACAGTGGGTTGTACACAAAAAGAAAAGCAGACGTTGCGGAACGTGGCTGTCACCCACGTTTCTCAGATACAAATCGATTTTAACTGGTAGTACCACTGATAGGGGTGCAACCGCGTAAGTGCGGGCTTGACCTTAGGAGACGGTTCTCCTGGGGTTCACGTAAGGTAAGGTTCTCTCATTGCCTGCCGTCAAGACAGCTCTGCTGCAAAACTAGAACTTCTAAACACTCGTAGGAACTGCTTTTTATAATGCTCAATCTTTGATACAAATGTGCTTAGTTAGTGGAATGCGGAGTTTGCGAAAGAAAAAATGAGGTAAGGAGAATGGAAAAAAGAATATAAAAAGAGATGGATCGATATGTTTTATTAACTGAGGTAGTGCTGGAAAAGAAGATAGCTCAGCGTCAGCTGATAAGAGCTTGAACTTATTCTTCAGAGAATACGCAAACATTGTTTTCAGAACTCACTTTACCAGTCATTTTCTAAGAAGATGGCTATTCGGTTGTATTTGTGGACAAAAAATGTTTGTCACACTAAAATTCTAGTAAATTTTTCCCCTAGATTTCAAAATTAAATTTCCAAATTTTTTGGTTGAACAAAAATTTTGTTTTCTACAATAATTTTTGTGGCACAAAAATTTAAATTTTTTTGCGACTATCACAATAATTTTTGTTCGACTATTACACAAATTTTTGTGGGACAAAAATTTACATTTTTATGAAAACACTTTGAAGGATCGTTAATTTTTTCACAGAAAAATTATCTTTTTGCAAATCACTGCAAATTTTTCGTATCCATTGTTTCTTAATTAGTGTGGAATGTGGATTGTGGATAGACTTTGAGTGATGTGTATATATATATATATATATATACTAGGTGGTACCCCCCTGTGTAGGGGGTCCCTCGCTCCGCTCGCCAACCCCCTAATTATAATTGATGACTATAAAAATTAATCGAAACAATACGTAAGCTCTATGTTTGGTAAAATAATAAAAAGACTTAAGTGCTCAAAATCAATTAAAATTAGACTCGAGAGTTCAGTTTCTTTACTTACTCATCATAATTTGATTCATAACCCTACCAACCCTACTTAATTTTTCATCTTTAGTAATATAACATTTTAATCTTAGCCACATTACAGACCTTACTAATTTCACTTACTTCAAAAACCGCATTTAATCCCCAACTCATCTCTTACTCACTCTCCCAACAAACCCTACTCACCTTATTCATTCTGGACCTTCCTCATCTTGGATCACTAGCTTAAACTGCCCACCCTAGTGATTAGCTAATCTAGTGATTAGCAAAATAGTAAAAAAAATCACGATTATTTTCAAATTTCGCAATCTCGTATAAGCAAGCCTCGATTTTCAGTCGTAATACCCCTAGTGCTTCAAAATTGTCGATAATTTTCCGACTGTGTTTTGTTACACATGTGATTTTTTGTCAAATTTGCCCAGCAAGTTGCTGTGCAAAAAAACTGAAGGAAAATTATCTAAAATTTTGAAGTTCGAGGGGTATTCGGCTGGATTATTTTCCCCAACTGAATTTCAACTCATAGAAATGCTGTATTTTACATTTTTGCGGTAATAGTTCTATTACTCTTTGTTTACTATGAATATACCCATGAATACTCATATATAGGTATACACCGCAGTGACTCGGGTCTAACCCAAAAAGCTGATTCAAGTAAGTCTAACAATTCAAGTTGCTATACGACTCAAAACGTTCGAATTGGAAATAACCGACAAATTATGAAAATAATTTAAGCCACACCCCTCCGCCAAATGTCAAATGCAGCGTTCCTATTGATTAGAATTCAGCTCGGGAAAATAATCCACAAATTTTTTTTTCAGATTCTTCATGAGATGAACTTACTTCCTGCGTAGTAACAGCTTGCGAAATTGCGTTTAAGCTGATTTATGATTTTGTAGGGGTAGAGTTGGATTCAAAATGATAAACGGCTTTGTTCAGCACCCTCTGATGACAATAAAAAGTATTTAATAAAAATTTCAATGACATAAAATGACATAATTAGAAAGCTGAGCCCAAGACCTTTTGATGATATATGATTTTATATGAAAATTCAAATTAGTGCCAAAGTTATAATTTTAATATCTGATCAACCAGCCCACAACCACCTTACCTACACTCTACCCTCCGCACACACTCGCCTTATCTAACACGATTTACTATTCTCACCCATATTCAGAACCCTACTAACTACACTTACTTTTTTATCTTCAACTACCTGACCTAATTCAATCTTCTACTGGCCTCACTAATTTGATTAACTTCAAATACCGTATTTTATCCTCCAAACTTATCTCACCCAATCTACGAACAAATCTTACTCATTTTATCCATCAACTCAGTCACTAACTTTAAATATTTAGTAAGCTCTATTAATATTTTTAAGTGCAATCACAAACCCTTCCCACCTCACCCCCCCCTCCACGCTTCTCCCCCATAACCTCCGCCTAACCAACCTCATCTACCTTACCAACCGGAACCGACTGAAATGATTAGCTCTCACTAAACTAACGTATTTCGCTTATCTAACCAGCTCGCTTGAGATTGCGCAAATCTGCCCACTTAAGTGTCCCTTTATTACCCGGAAAAATTTCTCGTGCGGCACAAATTTTAATTTCTAAGTAAATTTTTTATATCAAAAAGTAAAAATTGGTATAAAGGTTAGGTTTCGATTTAAAAAAGTTTGTTTCAAATTGAAATAAAAAATTTTCAAATGAAATTCATTATTATTTATAAATTACTAAAATTAATTATTTATTTTTTTGAAAATAAAAGATACTATATTTCAGTAAAAAATTTAAAAAAAAAAAGGGGATCCAATATTTTTGACGAAGATCCAATTTGGGGGATCAAAAAAGTGCGATATTTAACTGTGTTTTGACCGTGTTTTTAAGAATTTCAGATTTTCGAAGATCCAATTTGGAGAATCCAATTTATGGGATCAGAATAAAAAACGGAAATATAATATAGAGAGATCAGAATTTTTAGATGCTGATAATGAAACGTATAATTGTCCATGAGAAAAAAAATTCTGTTTTTAAATACAAACCTACTTTATTAAAACTTTGTCCTTGAGATTTATTAACTGTCATTGCAAAAGTTAAAATAATTGGAAACTGTTTTCTGTGAATTATAAATGGATGATTTGAGTTTTCATTGGTACTTAAACTTATTTTTGTAATAAATACTACTTTTCCTATTTTTTCTACCTGTAACTCCAATATTATGTTCATATAAATTTGTTATTTTCAATCTTGTTCCATTGCATGGACCATATTTTTTACTTAGATTTCTAATTAACATTACCACTGAATTTTTTTTTAATTTTAGTTCATGAGTGGAAAGCCCGTCATTTACTGAATTTAAGTATTCAATTGGATAATCTAAACATATATTTGAATCAGTTTGATCTACTCCGTAAATATAATATGTCTATACTGTAATATGTTTTACTTGGACCATTTTATATGTTTAATACTTTTCGGTTTAACATTGCAACATTTTCATTTTTTGGAGCTAAAATAACTTTGTTTAAGTTATTATTTTCATTTATATCTCCAAAAATTGAATTGCAAACATCTTTACTTTTCCATTTCATAGGTATTTTAAAATTTTTAATTTCACCTTCTCCTATTAAGAAAAATTTCTATCTTTACATCTCATATTTTCAGAGATTTAAGAATTTTGAAATTTTTCCACAATTTACTGTATTTAATCGTATCTTCTACAATAATTTTTTAATTGCCTCTTTTGACTACAGGGTGTACAGAACCTACACAAGGTGTAGGATTAATTACGTTTATTTATTATACTCTTAGTACAAGCTGTCGCACGAGGCGCGAGCAGCTTAGGTCTGTGCCGTTCGGTAGCTAGGCATGCACTGGTGGGCTGGCAGGCTAAGCTCGACGCAGCGAGCTGCAGGTGGCCATACTCGTTCACTCTCTCTCTCTCACCGTGGTCTCGCAGCGTGGAGCCCACAGTAGGGTGGGCCAAAAATGAAAAATTTTGGAATTTTGACACGCCTGAGGTCTCAAAAGCTGTTTTTTAACATGAAAATAAGAAAAAAAATTTTTCACACGCAAAAAAAAAAGTTTCCTCCGCAAAAAGAAAAGTTCCCTCTCCTACAGGTACGGTCCGCCTAAACTATTATGGGACCCGTTTCTTTGATGCCTAATTGGGTAAATGTCACTGACCGATGATCATGGGGGTTTGTTTATGGCCTCCAGCCTCCTTGCCGTGACGCTCTATTGTTTGGGTCCGCTGCTGGCTTTTCCTTCCCTCAGCCAGGCGTCCTGTGCTGACGCGTTTCTCTTGTCTTCTCCCTCTCTTCTTTTCCCAGCTCCTGTTCGCTTTTTCTCTCCCTCTCTGTTTTTCTTCTTTTTATTCTCTCTCTCTCTCTCTCTCTCTCTTACTTATACTTATTAATTCATCTTATTTAACTAATAAATAAATAATTTGTAAATAATTTAAGAATTATCTGAAAACTATTTAAATATTAAAAAGGGGAGCTGGTGTCGACACGACAAAAAGGAAAAAATGTTTTACCTGTACCACCTGGTTCATCTATAAGGTACATATTATTTTTGCTTTTTGTTATTGTATTAAATATATTTTTTTGATAATTATTAAATTTTTCAAACAACTCTTCTTTTCAGTTTATTTTGCATTTATAATTTTCAGAAATATTAGAAATATTTTCTAAGCTAAACCAAAAGGTAAACCAAAATATTTATAACTTAAATTAGAATATTCGCTAGATAGAAATTTGTTTATTTCATTTAAGCCTCTATCTTCTGCATTATCTTTGAAATCTTTTATAAAATGTAATTTATATTTATCCTAAATTAAATTACCAGGAATTTTTTCAGACAATCAAAAAAATCCAAAAAATTCTTGTAATTTTTTCAGAGTTAAATAGTTTATAGCTTCTTCAAAAATGACATTACATTTTTATCATTTTCTATTAAACCAATTTAAATATCTCCTTCTCTATATGTTTATAAATAATTTTCTCAAATATTCGTGAGAAGTATGACCTTTTACTTAATCTAATATTAGTTTTAAGTGAAAACTCTCTGAATCTTTAAAAGAAACAACGTTTATTCTACCTATAGTTTGAAATTTTTTTAATTTTTCTATCTAACAAAAGTTTTATCATCTAGAAATCTTTAGTAATTTGGTATATTGGCATATTTAATATTTCTAACATATCAGTTTTATTCAATTCAAACCAAGCTGTTAAAGTTGTTTTCCAATTTTTTAACTTTTTTCTTCTTCATTTTCTTTATATATTATGTTTTGTTAATTTTCTGTATGAATTGCTCAACATTGTACTAAATAACTACATTTATACAATTCAAAGCTTTCTATACACAAAGCTGCTTCTATAGAAAATATTATATGAGAATCTAAAAATCACCGTTTTGAGAAAAGGAGGACTCAACTTTCCCGTCGTAGACTCAACTTTGAGGACTCATAAGTATCTTTTTTACGTGTCTTTTGACCATGTCTTTATTGATTTTCAATTTTGAGGAGTCAACTTTGAGGATCATAAAAAAAAACCAGATTATAATATAGGGAGATATACTAGGGGTTCAATATTAAATTAAATGGTTATGTTTATCTTTAATTTTTTTTTTTGTTTTGCTTAACAACAAATGTTAAATAATTTTTAAATTAAAAGAATAAGAATAAGAATAAAAAAACGGTAAAAATGTAAAAATGTTTCAGAATCACCTAGCAGAACATGGAATATAAAAAATTTTTTTAGATTTATTTAATTTAATGAAATTTTTAATTTTTTGTAATTGTTATTTTCTAACCATATTGTATTTTTCTATTATTTTTTCAAGTTCTTTTTACAAGCGATTAAAACTCTTCACCGTGGAGTGTGGAGGGTGGGGCCGAAAATGGATCAGCCAAAAAAGGGGAGGGGTGGGGAAGAATGGGGAGGAAATGGGGAGGTATTGAATAAAAAAAAATATTAAAAAATTGATATTTTTTACGGTTAAAAAGTAAAGAATTTAGGGTAGGGAGAAATGGGGAGGTAGTAGGGAAGAATGGGGAGTTAATGGGGAAAAAATGAAAAAAGTGACTATATAATATAGTTAGATATACTAGGCGGGGTACCCCCCTGCTCGCTCCGCTCGCCAACCCCCTAACTATAATTGATTACTATAAAAATTAAATACGCCCTTTATAACATCTCACAATCACCCATTCAATGGATGTATGTTAAAAAAATTTTACTATTTATATTACTTCAATACTTTTTGAAACACGCTGTATCCAAAATTATTTCTTTTTTACTTTGTTTTAAAATAGAGCCTTACTTAGATTGAATGTCTTGTTTTAGCACAATAAATAATTTAAAGTTGCAAAAAAAATCAGTTAGTTAATCTCATTAAATTTTGAATAATTTTAAAAAATTAAAAAAAAAAAAAATTAAATTTTATTATTTGTAATATTTTTATTCGATTGAAGTCTTATGGTTATTATTTAATGCTATCATTAAAATCCATTGTTTTTTTCAGAAGCCCATTGAAAAAGAATTACCATTGGAGAGTGTCGAAAGTGCCTCTAGGACAGAATTACCCACAAAAAAAAACATAAATTTAAACGTCGACAGCAACATGAGGATGGCTGTCATCTCAAGTACAAGAAGTGCCTCGGCTGAAGAGCCTCAAACAGAACCAGCCGGTAGCTAGCTACTTAGTAACAAAAAAAAGTTGTCTGAGAACATTGCGATTACTAGTATGACTGCCAGTTGTGGTTAAAAGGAGTCGGTTAAAATTCATCAACTGGAAAAGGTAGTTTTTATAACCTTATTTTACTTTTTTATTATATTACTCATTAATTTCATTATTTTAACATCAGTAAAAAAACTTTTAGTTAAAACATTATTTTAAAATATATAAAAAAGTATTTTTTTCTAAAATATTTCATCATTTGTACAGCAACTTGATATGTTTAATACGTACATTTTTTAAATGAGGATACTTACATAGTTTAATAACTTTTAATTTTGTTTTTTCTTTTTTTTTTTTTTTTTTTTAGCTAGAAAAGACTACAGAAAACAATGGAAATATTGCCATAATTAACAAAACATTAAAATTAGAGAGTAAGTTGATGAATAAAGATTCTGATGAATTTCAAATATTAAGTGCCATAGAAGTTTCATCAGAAGATATTAGTGAGGTCGATATGTTTCAAGATACAGAAGACTCTTGTTCAAAGTTACGAGAAAGTTTTGATGAAGTGGCAGGAACTCCAGTTATTAAGCGAATGACATCTTTAAGCATCATTCAGGCTAAGTGTAATGGAGTTGTGCATACCTTCAAAGAACCTGTTGATAAATGTAGAGCTCCAATAGAATTGGAGCAAACGAATGTTATGAATCAGAACAAGGCTGTTGGCTATGCAGAATCCAATTTGTATGAGAGCAAAAACTATTCTGAATCAGGTATGCTTTTATAAATTATTTTGTACAAAAAAAAATTTAGAATTTGTAAAACTTTAATTTGGGTTTAAAAATTCAATCACAACTTTCAAAAGTTGTAATTGTTACATTTAAATTATTTTGTGATATAAAAATTCTATGAGTATATTAAAATAGTTTTTATATTTAAGATTAATTGTATTTATTTCCTCGGAAGCAACATCAATAGGGCCCTTCCTGAACCCTTCTGGAGTGTTGCTCTCTCTCTCTCTCTCTTCTATTTTGTACAACATAATGTACATTTAATAAACGCATCAAAATCAAAATCAAAATCAATCTCTCTCTCTCTCATGAAAACATTTTTTTATTTTTGCGCGTGAAAAGTACTATTGATGAAGAATATATAGCTGAATTTTTAAGCATTAACAGTATTAAAGATATGTTTAATGTCACCGATAAAATAAATGGAAAGTATTTAGTAGATATTAATCTATTAGAAAAATTTTGTACAAGTGAAGGCTTCAAAGCTCTAAAAGCATTATTGAAACAAAAAAAAAAAAAAAAACAATTACTGGACATGCTTCGTATGTAAAAAAAAGCAGACGGTTTTCAAGTTGAGTGTGAGTCTTGCTTAAATCGGTACCACAAGGTCTGCGTAGGTATGCCTGATGACAACTCTGAAGTTCCTGATGATTACTTTTGTTATAGTTGTTTAACCGAGTATCGAAGCAAATGTTTATAAACGTAGAATTAAGCATGTTCATTTTTGAATATATAAATAAATATATTAATTTTAATAAATAAATAAAATTATCAACCCTATAACGTGTTTATTTTTCTATAATATATCAATTTTAAAATTAATAAAACAAAAAAAATCAAAATATACTACGTTTTTTCCATTTTTTTAAAGGTTTATTAAGACGTATGGAATATAAAATTAGTGACCGTTAATAGTAGTCGCACAAAAATTTAACTTTTTGTCCCTTAAAAATTATTAATTTTTTGTCCCACCAAAATTGTAACTCACTTGGTGCGTGTATGAGTGTTTTAACTGCGATATATATATACGCACATACACATATCACTTAAAGTCTATCCACAATCCACATTCCACACTAATTAAGAAACAATGGATACGAAAAATTTGCAGTGATTTGCAAAAAGATAATTTTTCTGTGAAAAAATTAACGAACATTCAAAGTATTTTCATAAAAATGTAATTTTTTGTCCCACAAAAATTGGTGTGATAGTAGCACAAAAATTTAAATTTTTGTCCCAAAAAAATTATTGTGATAGTCACAAAAAAATTTAAATTTTTGTCCCACAAAAAATTATTGTGATAGCCACACAAAAAGTTTATTTTTTGTCCCACAAAAATTATCGTAGAAAACAAAATTTTTGTTCAACCAAAGAATTTGGAAATTTAATTTTGACATCTAGGGGAAAAAATTACTAGAATTTTTGTGGGACAAAAATTTTTTGTCCACAAATACAACCGAATAGCCACCTTCTTTTCTAATATCTGGATCAGCTCTAGCGTTAACCAAGCTGGTTAAGAGATAAATTTAATAAAAAAATGAATAAAAAGTTTGTTACATAATCTTCCCCTGGGGGCTGTAGGACCTTGTCGTGGTGGGGAGGCCTAGTCGGTCGACTGACGGTGAGTATGACTGGACCGTCGTATGGATGTTTTTGGCTCCCTATAAACAGGACGCCCAGGCGCATGAGCAGCCCCCTATAATGGGGGACCGGGGAATGAATGATCTAGGCAACCTGGGAAGGGTTCGTCCAGGCAACTGGGTTGGTCTTTTGCCTCTCGCCACGGACAGGCTGGTGACCAACAAACAGCCCTCCATTCAGGTTGGTGGTCTGGGTGGGTGCAGACAACTCTCATCCCTACAACACGGTATTTGGGATGAGATGACACGAGCGCACATACACTCATACACACACGCTGCGAATCCCAAAGTCGGGATGTGGTAAAGTCGAGGGTTAGCAGGATGTGGAGGGTACAGGGGATAAACTAGGACTGGCACGCCTGGGCCGACAGATAGTACAGGGGCCTGGGTAGGCCAATAACCAGATCACCTAGCTGCCTCACCAGCCGTCGAAAAACCCTCGGAGCAGTGGTGCTACCGGCTGGTGACCAGACTGAGACCGCATCACTGAGGAGGGGGGAGGGGGGGCACCGCGGTGGCCACCGCATCAAGCGGACCCTCAACAGACCATGCCCTGCTGAAGGACTAGCAAACGGGACACACCTCTACACCGAACACAACATAATGCACTCGCACAAACAAACAAACTTTGGTCTAATTTTCGGTACACTGGTTGAACTCGAGCACTGTTCAGAGTCTCTTCAAAAAGCACTGGTGACGTCCTTCGAGAACAACTGGAGGAGGAGCAAGAAAGGTAAGAGTCAGGGATGCCAATAGTCGACACCCAAACTTACGGCCTTCAGGAAGGAAGTAAGAAGACTCTACAACAGGTCGTACAAGACCAAAGGAAGGTGGATGAAGACGCCTACGGATAGGCACAAAGGCAATACAAAAAGGAGTTAGAAAAAACGCCCACACAAGGCTGGCTGGATTACTGCACGGAGCAAAAAATTGTTTTAGGGACATCCAGGCTCTGTCGTATTCTGCGGACAGTCTGAGGCAGACGCCAGGTATGATGAAGCTGGAATTGGGACAGTGGGCTGAAAGTGGCACGGACTGCCTCAACGTGCTGCTAGAAAACCATTTTCCCATTCAGAACTATCCAGGACCATCGCAGCCCTGGAGAGAGTCTGACGGGCTATAGGCACCTTTGACCCGTTCAAGGCTGCCAGACGGGACGGTATTTTCCCGACCCTTCTTCAAAGAAGGCTAGAGGAACTGTTAAGCCCACTGGTCAAACTCTTTAGAGCGTGCCTGGCTCTCGGGTATATCCCAACCTGCTGGAGGACAGTGGAAGGAAGTGGTATTTATACCAAAACCAGTTAGAATGGCCATATGTGCACAGACCTATTTGTCTGTCATCCTTCGTACTAAAAACACTCAAAAGGCTGGTAGACATAAAGGAAAAGTCTTTGGTCAATCGACCACTGCACTGTAGACAGCATGCCTACCAGGCAGGCAAGTCTGTAGATACAGCCCTCAGAGAGGTGGAATCATGAATGAGAAAATGAATGAGAAATGGTATGGAAAACAAAGGATATGTGTTAGCAGCCCTGCTGGACATTAAAGGTGCGTTCAACCACACCAGGGTAGAAAGCATCCGCAAGGGTGTGGAGGATTATGCCATCCCGCCAACACTTGTGAGATTGATGAGTCATATGTTGAGCACTAGAAGCCTGCTTACTACATGGGGCAAACGTACCCGAGTAGGTAAGGTTGGGAAAGGATGCCCACAGGGAGGAGTATTATCTGCCACAATGTAGTGTCTAGTCGTTGATACCCTGCCGAGACTGCTGGACGAAGCCGGAATTTTTGCCTTGGCATATGCTGACGACGGCCTCATCCTCGCTAGAGCCAGCGACCTAGATGTGGTGGTGAATCTGATGCAATGAGCACTCGAGATTGTCGAGAAATAGTGTAAAGGAGTTCACTTGACAGTGAACCCAAGCAAAGTTGGGGTCATGTGCTTTACTACCAGATACAAGGTAGGTCCCATCAAATGGGCAGGACATTGGACCTGACCAATGAGATCAAATACCTGGGAGTAACGTTTGACTTCAAGCTCAGTTAGAAAAGGCACCTTGAAGCTACCTGCGAAAAGGTGATACAGTCCTTCTGGGCATGCAGGAGAGCTTTCGGCAGGACATATGGACTGGAGCCCGAGAAGATACACTGGCTGTATACAGCCATGTTGAAACCTAGGCTTCTACACGGGGTGGCCGTCTGACACCCCGTCTGGCACCCCAAGTAGCTCAGGCAAAGGATGCTAGAACGACACTAAGCCGCTTACAGGCCCTAGTCCTGAGTGGCAAGACGGGATGCATGGGCACTACACCGCTGGCAATGGAACGCCTGACAGGAACCCTTCCACTTGACCTTGTGGTTAGATGTGTGGCCTTTAAGGCCGTTTGTCGATACGAAGGCAACGTGGGAGTTGACCATTTGACAGATAACCAGAAGTTTGAATCTGGAGAAGCTGCTCAAACTCAATCACATGGCTCGGTGCATCAACTTCGACAAGCCGTTTAGAGTCAAAATTAGCATCATGGTCGATTGGCAGGGAGAACTGCACAGGTATACCGAACAGGAGGTCGTCTGGTTCACAGATGGCTCGAAACGGGCAGAGGGGATGGGAGCAGGAGCCTGGAGACAGGGCTGCATCAGGAAGGTTGCGCTATACCTGGATGACTTCGCCATAGTCATTCAAGCTGAGGTGAGGGCGATGACGGAGTGCGCGCGGGTCACCCCGACGGAAGTGGACAGGAAAGGACCAGTCATGATTTGCTCGGACAGCAAAGCGGTGCTCTTAGCGCTGAAAGACTGGACCACAAACTCCAGAGAAATAGCCCTCAGCAAAGAGGCACTGAAGAACCTCACACCGAACCACTGTGTCACTCTACTCCGAAGGTAAATCAAGGCAGAGTAAGGTGCCAGATTTGCTGCTTAACCACAGAAAATCGGTACGAATGTCTCTGCGAAGATCCAACTGTCCACGTCAAAGAGTAAGTGTGAGTTGTGGCACACGACTGTCCTTCGGTGGCAACGTGACGCCAAATACTATTGGCGATCGCGGCTAAGTGAGACAGCTCTGGCATGACATTTTGCCCTGAGATAACCTTCTCCCGGCATATGCTGCTCAAACGCGAGGTAGCAATTTGACTCGTCATTTTAGTGGCGCCTTTCGACCACGTGATCGACCCGCTGCGGTCGGTCGAGGCCTGTGGGTAATGATGTGGGGATGACTCACTGTGATTGTATGAATCCTAAACTTGGACTTTGTCTCATATTCACAAAACTCCTCGAACGCACGGTGGTCACTGCCATGGTAAGGTGATCTTACCCCAGTGGCGCTCGGAAGGGAGGATAAACCCACCAAAGGGCGTACCGGTTCCAAGCCGGGAATTCAGAGGAACATTGCGCTGATTCTTTAACGGTCACATGGGTCTGGACTCTTGGGGGCAGTGGTTTCACCCCTGTCGTATTGACAGCTAGCAAGGCGCCCAGCGAGTGGCGTCATATATAGGCTGCGGCTCGGCATTCATGGATCTGCGTTAAATTGCGCGTGAAGTTGACGTCTAGCTCGAGTTGGACTCGTCGTCACTCGGATCAACTGGGTCGAACGGTTGTCACTCTACTATTTAGCAAAACCACTGCCAGACTCCTTCCAACCGTGAGGGAGCGCTGGCAGCAACGCGAGGTACTAATTGGACTCGTCATTTTAGTGGCGTTTTCAAATTTTCACGGTATCAATCTCCTGCGGATGGCCGTGGCCTGTGGGGAGATGCTGTGGGGATAGCTCACTGTGACTGTGAGTCATCTTGAACTTCTCATAATAACGAGCGGTGGCCTCCACCGGAGGTTAAAAACAATTCGTTGTTTAGTACCTTGGTCAGTTAACTGAAAACACTCAGGTCGTTGTGGTGAGCTTCGATTTGCTGCTGTGCTCGGGGCCGAGGATAGGTGGGAGCCGGTGATTCTAAGGATCGCTTAACCTGAGCATGGATAATTGCGAGTCAAAGACGCAAAGCAAGAGCAATGAGGGCGTTAAATGGAATCAGACAACTGTAGTTGGCTTTCTCGGGGATTTTCCCAGCCTGTAACCTCGTCATCTAGAGTCATTTCTACGAAGTATAAATAGAGGATCCTCCAAGAACGTATAGGGAGACATCGTTGAGATCATACCGTGATACCGTGATGTCGAGGGTTTTGCAACCCTCTGCTCCCCATGCTCTTGTCATAAATTTTCACAATGGCCGTATGGCACGAAGATCTAATTGCTTCTCATGTGCTTGTGGATCATACCGTGAAGATTGAACGTCAAATCGAACCTATGGAACTGAGAACCCCGTGGTGGACGATTTACTGAAGGGATAGCAGCCTCAAAACTGCTATGGACAACCCGCTTTTATCCTAGCTAGAGACGTTGGACCACGACGATCTCTCGTGGTCATCTTGGTGATCGCAATTAGTTGCCTATATGTCGAAAGTGTCCTGTGACCGAGGTAACATGGGTGTTAAGCATATTATATAGACCCAAGGCTACGCTTAATTACGTAATCGAGAGGTGGTTGTCTCAATAACTCAACCCTGGTATGAAGTCCAGCAAAAATTTCCCGAATCCTCGTGCTCTAGCGTCACAGCCCCGGGACGAATGATTGGACGGTCTCCAATAGATGTGACAGTGCTGAGTTTTATGAACATGTGTCATTGATATTTTCTCTCCCTCAAAGGAGGGCCTCGCCCTCTGAGTAAAGGGAGGCACAAACCAGATGACATTACCTAACGAGAAAATAAACTCGAATTCAAAGGATTGTCTATTGTTAACTCCGGCAATTGGCTCTTCTCAAAAAGGAATGAAGGGTGGTGCATCCGAAATCCATAAAGGAAGTTGGAATGCCACAACCAGAAAAAGGCGGCATCCACATGTTTTGAAGATTCCTCTCGATCTTAGCGAAATACCTCGGCCTCTATCAAACCAAATGCGGATCAACGCCGACCCAGGATTACACTGCTCACACGGTGAAACCGGGTGTGAAGTTGCGGGCCCATGGCCGGATTGTGAGGTAGGACCTAGAGTTCACCACAACTCTGGTGCCGACTTGGTTACATGAGATAACGAAGGTCCTGAGGATCCTTATCACCTCGATCATGTCGACTCTCTCAATGCGTCTAGTAGGGTTAGTACTCCATCGAATGCGGAAAATCCCAAGGAACCTGGAGTGGTCAGTAAGCGAAAAGCTGAATCCCACGCGTGTTATCTCAATAACGATGACGACGTAGTTGGAGAAGACGTGGAACACCCTCGAAAGCGATCTCAAAATAATTTTGCCAACTCGAGATGGCCTTTGGTTGTCCAGTCGGTCTTTCGTTTGATCTGACTGTTTTTGCAACTGCAAATGGTAAATCGGCCATAATTGTATTACAGGAAGAGATTTCTGCCATCTTTGTAGAACTAAGTTCCTTCGAAAATGGTGTATGTGTTAACACCAAGGGCCCCTTCGGGGAGTTCTTATTGGTATCTCTGTATTGCACTCCGGGCCAAGATGTCCATCAGAGTCTGAATTATCTCGATGATGTAGTTGTACACGCTGCAGGACGTAGGATTTTGATCGGAATGGATTTGAATGCGATCTCTGACCTATGGCATAGCAAGGACAGTCTTGGGAAAAAGGCTGCACACAACGCTGCTATTAGAGGAGAAACCCTATCCAATTGAATTCTTGCGTCTAAGCTAGAGATTTTGAATGAACCTAGCGAGGCCTATACTTTTGTAGGGCCGAGAGGTTTTTCGGACATCGATGTGACTCTGGGGGGGGGGGGGGGATTAGGGAGACCAAAACAAGGTGGCAAGATTTTCCTGGAAAATTCTGGAGGGATTGGGGCTTAGTGACCACAATCCAATTGAAATTGGAGTTGAGGGCACCTCAGACCTAAATACTGCTGAGCTCTTACCGTCCAAAAAGAGATGGAACACTAAGGACGCGGATTGGTTGGCTCATACATGTTATGTCAAGCTTTGCCCTAATGATTACGGCATTGAGCCGTCTAATCAACTTGAGGTTGAGGATAAAGTCATTATGCTATGTGGTTGGATCACCGATGCTAATGACAGATTCCTCCAAAAAACCTCGCGCTCGAAAAGGCCACAGAGTCTCAAGTGGTGGAACCCCGACTTATCCAAGCTCAGAGCCCAGACCCAAAAGATTAGGAAGGAATACCAGATGGAGAGGAAAAGATCGGGTGACAAAGACGGGCGTAGTCGGAGAAAAGGGAAAAAATCTGAATCGGAAAAAATACGCTTCCATGCTCAAGTCAGCCAAACTTCGCAAGGGAGGATAAACTCACCAAGGACGTACCGATTCCAAGCCGAAGATTCAGTGGGTGCGTTGATTCCTTATCGATCGAATGGGTCTAGACTCCTGGGGGCAGTGGTCTCACACCTGTCGTATTGACAGCTAGCAAGGGGCCGCGCGAGTGGCGTTACATATGAACTGCGGCTTGGCGTTCACGGTTCTGGGTGAAATTGCGCGTGAAGGTTGCGTCTAGCTCGAGTTGGACTCGTCGTCGCTTGGGTCAACCGGATTCCTGGCCTGTCTTGGCCAGAATGAAAGAGCATTTGAATGGTGTGACATGAAAATGCCCCTACAAAGGGCCTGGTCTTGAGATGCTCACCCACTCAAGATCGGAAAGGGTATAGCCGGTTAAGGGGGGGGGGGGGTAATCGTCCCCAAGAGCAAACCCGTACAATGTATATATCATTCGAAAGGGCATGGAAAAAGAAAATTTTTGGCACCAATCAGAATTTTGTATACCCACTACTGCGCATGCGCGGTCCAAACTAATGATTTTTCAACTTTAATTCATATCTCAGAACCTATGAGGGCTAGAGACATGCGGTTTGCTGCAAAATTAAAAAAAAATGTAGTTCACTTATATTTTTTAATATTATTTTTGGTGCCAAATTTAAACCGTTTGAGCCGTTTTTCGAATTTTTTTACCTTAAATTTGCGATAAAAAAAAAAGGTGTGGGTCTATAAAAAATATATGTGACGTATTTAAACAAAAATTAACCGCTCTGATTTTTTCATATTTGTAAAAGGGGGGGGGAACTTTCCTGACCGATTTATCAAGACTTTTTACATAAAACGCCACCTAGTGTGCGCATATTAAGTCAAAATTGAAAATTATATACATGGTTGAACTACATTTTTTTTTTTAGAAAATTTTGCCACAAACCGCGTTTTCCTAGCTATTTTAGGTTATGAGATATTAATAAATGTTAAAAAATCACTATTTGGCTCCGCGCATGCGCAGTTGAGGAGAAAAAAATTTGCGGTTTGCGCCAGAAATTTCCTTTTTCAAAGACCTTTCGATTGATATGTATTTGTAGGGGTTTCTGCGAAAAAAATGTTGACTTCTATATGTAGTGTGACGCCCGGACGTCGTCCCAGAGTAATATTTTTCTTTTGTTTCGTCTATTTATATATTTATACACATATTTATATATATTTTATTCTGCATTGAATTTATTCACACGATAAGTTATCTAATCTAAACTATAAATTTATTTAGGTTATCTCAAAGCCAGGTTTCTGAAAAAAGAGAGAGGCTTGTTTTTTTTTTTTTTTTGTTGTTGCCCTGGTGTTTTATCTCGAGTTACCCTACGCATGTGCACCGGAAGAGCCTAGTCGTAAATTCAAGATTCTCTACTTGAACCTTGACTTTACGACCCTTTTCACTGGAAGCGCGCCTGGGGACCACTTAAACATAAAATTACCAGTGGACGTTTAAATTTTTGTATATACATAAAAAAAAAAGAAAGAAAATTTATTTTTCCGCCGTACACCTGAGAAAGGAAAAAACCAGATGTACAGACTTTTTAGATTGCACCTGACCCCTGAGAACCTCCTCCGGAGGTCGTAAATCTGCAACTTTATTGCCTGACTCTTTTGAGAACCCTGGAGGTTGAGTACCTACGTGCCGTTTTCTTGACCAGATGCAACCTCTGGCAAGGTTTCTGGAAGAGACAAACAAGCCGTAGGTCAAACACGCGCGTCGGGAAAGAGAGGGAGAGAGAAAACTGCCATGGGGGAAAACCCCGAATTTTCATTGGTCCCCCAGAATTAGGAGGCCCGCCTCGAGGCAGCCAGCCCTAGGCCATAAAACCCCCAGCCGGAGCCCAAACTGCGTCTAGTCGTTACTTAGGTCTACGTCAGTGGCCGGAGAGGTTCGCTCACACTTAGGTCCTGAGAAAACCGTCTTCGTTATTCGTTTTGCATTTTCATTTCTTCGAGTGCATGTTTAAAGTAACAAATAAAATAAAAGTTTTATAAGATTCTCAACTTTTACTTAGGTCTAAAGTTGAAAGTTTTCTTTCAGTTCGAAATATTTTCTGAGTGCGTGAGTAAATTAAATTTAAATCAAGACTATCGAAATTATAACTTTTACTTGGATCTAAAGTTATAATTTCTTGTTCGGTTTCTTCGTGTGTGTAAAATCGTGCGTGTAACTTTTCATTTAGGTATCCCCCACGTGAAAAGATTTAAAAGACTTAAAAGACTAAATTGTGACTGCGGTTTCCCCGCAGTGCAAAAACAGTTGCGGCTCCCACCTAGGTCTGGTTCTGCGGCAGAAACTTCAAACCTCTCTCTCTAACCCAAACAAAAAGTAAGCAGTAAGCTTTTGTATCTCTATTTTGTATCTTTATTTTTGTATTTTTCTTTAATTCAATAAACCACTAACATTTAAAATTACTTAAATTTTCGAATCCTTTCTAATAAACCTACTCTCTTCATTTGAACCCTATGCAAGAAATCCCTTTTAAGGGGTAAATAAATAATTCACCCTGTGGATGATTTGACATTATATCCGCTCTGTAGATAAATATAAATAAATTTCATAATCCACCCTGTGGATTATTTAACATCAAATCTACCCTGTAGATAAATATAAATAAATTCATAATCCAGCCTGTGGATTAATTAACATCAAATCCGCTCTGTGGATGAATATAAATAAATTTCATAATCCACCCTGTGGATTATTTTAACATCATAATCCACCCTGTGAATTATTTAACATCAAATCTACCCTATAGATAAATATAAATAAATTCATAATCCACCCTGTGGATTAATCAACATCAAATCAGCCCTGTGGATAAATAAAAACATCAATTTATATTCATTTCAAAAAAGTAAATAAATGAAAATTAAGACAAGTAAACCCAAGCCATTCTAGGTCTGCTTCAGCAGTTAGAACAGGCAAGGATCCATCACACAACCTGACTCTCGCTACCTGGGTCAGGACCTGAATCAAACACAGCATTGATTCAGGTAAAATTTGATCTGAACAAATTTCACAGTTTCACTGTGAAAAATATTACACTAGCTTAATTATTTATAAGGTTATTGTATTAACTTTTAGGATTTTTAAGTTATAAATTGGCCCTGGGATGATTCTTAAAAAAGCTTTTTCGCAGAAACCCCTACAATATATATATTAATCGAAAGGTCTTTAAAAAAGAAAATTTTTGGCGTGAACCGCAAATTTTTTTCCCCTCAACTGCGCATGTGCGGAACCAAATAGTGATTTTTTAACTTTTATTAATATCTCATAACCTAAAATAGCTAGAAAAACGCGGTTTATGGCAAAATTTTCTAAAAAAAAAATTTAGTTCGACCGTATATATAATTTTTAATTTTGACTTAATATGTGCCCACTAGGTGGCGTTTCATGTAAAAAGTCTTGATAAATGAAAGTTCCCCCCTTTTAAAAATCTGAAAAACTTAGAGCGGTTGATTTCTGTTAAAATACGTCACATATATTTTTTATAGACCCACGCCTTTTTTTTTTATCGTAAATTTAAGGTAAAAAAATTCGAAAAATGGCTCAAACGGTTTAAATTTGGCACCAAAAATAATATTAAAAAATATAGGTGAACTACATTTTTTTTAGAAAATTTTGCCGCAAACCGCATGTCTCTAGCCCTAATAGGTTATGAGATATGAATTAAAGTTAAAAAATCACTATTTTGGACTGCGCATGCACAGTAATGCGTATAAAAAATCCTGGTTGGTGCCAAAAATTTTCTTTTTTGATGCCCTTTCGAATGATATATATATTGTAGTGGTTTTCTCTGGGGGCCGATTTACCGCCCCCCCCCTTCCCCCCGACCAGCTATACCCTTTGTAGGCGAGCCGAACGGATTACTTTCGGGTTTTCTGAAGAGGTAAGTAACGCAGGAGGACGTAATCTGGTGTCCCATTGCCCAGGGGGCCCGTGCGAGTGAGCTTCTGCAGGTACCGCACGTTAATCCAATAAACATTACTGTGTCACTCTACTATTTAGCGAAACCACTGCTAGTTTCCTAGAAAGCCAACAAATGTTTGACAAAGAGGGGCTGGTGAGGCCAACAGGACACGTCCCTGTCGTGCTAAATGGGCAACGTTTTGATTTGAACGTTATAAAGTGGCTAAGATTCAGCTCTGGTTTGGCATGTCGCTCCGAGATATCCTTCTTATGGCGTATGCTAGTTAAAAACTATTCACCGAAAGATGGTAGGCTGAAGGGATGGCCGGTTAAACTGTCACAGGGTCTAGCAACCCTGAAGCAGCCTTAGCTAATCGAAAGTCAGACGCGTTGGATCTGTAGTCGGTTCTTGGCTCCGTGGCCTGGTTTTAAGGTCTTTGGCTTTAAGTCGCTCTTTCCTGTATTGACGGTCGGTTACCATGATGCTTCCATGAGTTATAAGCCTGGTGGGCTCTGAGACTTAAAACAGCCGGATCGGGAAGAAGGTTAAGTTTCCTGTTGGGTCGATACTCAGTTCGGATCCCAGTATGATTCTCCAGAGAGATCCGTGAGGGCTTAGCCTCGTGGATCGGTACTCCTTGGCGGGAGCTGACGCTGCGTTGCGGTTTACTTCGGTTTACCAGGCTGCAGTCATGGGTCAACTGAACAGTGGGGTAGCTGAAAAGGCTATCGGCAATAGGTGTTAATGCAGTCCTGGGTCTTCTGATCTAAAGACCTGGGTACGATTTATACGGGTTCACAAAGACTGATAAGCTAAAACTTAACTGGTCTCTTCCATTGCTTTCCGAGTACTCCCGTGACTCGCAATTTTTGAATGTTTTTCACTCAATCCCTGGGAATCGCCTACCAGCAGGACCTGGGTGGCTGGCTAAAACCGGCAACTAGATCGCAAGGCGCGTGCCTTTCTATGTATTCACGATTTAGTTTTGGAGTTTATTGCGTTTCCAAGTTTAGTGATAGGTTGTGATTTGTGCATCCAGTTACAGCCGGATACGAGAGGAAGTTGGTGGAACTCAGAGTAAGTGGAACCTGTGCTGAGTACCGAAGAAAAGAAACTCAGTTTTTCGCTCCCACCCTGAGTGGATTCCCACGAAGGGTGTCGAAATATTGCCTATCGAGAACTCTGACGATAGACTCTTATCAGAAAGGAGTAGAGGGTGGCAAATCTGAAGTCCGTAAAGGAGTTTGAAATGCCATACCCAGAAAAAGGCGGAATCCGCGCCTTTTAATCCAGTTTCTTCTCAGTCAGATTGAGTCACTTGAAGGCTTGCAGCTCAAGGGTGTGATGGGGTTTCGAACCCATAGCCCAGAAAATGGTGTTGCGACTTCTCGCGATTTTGAAGTTTCAGAGGATCCTTATTGCGAAATTCAGGAGGTGCTTCATCTGGCGTTTAGTGAGGTTAGTACTCAGAATTCTGTGAAAATCCCTGTGTAGCTTCAGTTGGTTAGTAAGGAGTTCCCTAAATCCCGCGCTGAATCTCATAACGATGATAACTGTCATGATAATGTTCTTCAGCTTCTATTGAAACGTGAACGGATTATGACCAACTCGAGATTACACTGCTCACCCGATGAAACCGGGTATGAAGATGTGGGCTCGTGCCCAGATTGTGAGTTAGGACCAGGAGTTCACCACAATACTAGTGTCAACTTGGTTGCAAGAGATAACGAAGATCCTGAGGATACTTATCACCTCGTTGACTTTCTCAATGCGTCTAGTAGGGTTAGTACTAAACCTAATGCGGAAAATCCCGAGAATCCTGGAGAGGTTAGTATGCGGAAAGCTGAAGCGGTTACGAACTGCGGTCTCGCAAGAGCAAAGCACGCCTGACCGGAGTTATCGAAACTGCGAAGTTCTCAGGATGCAGCTGCGGTTGAGCACGAACGATCGATGAATGAGAGCTTCGTCCGCGCTTCGTACCACCCAAAAGCCGATTGGGCGGGAGGTGGTAGTAAATACTTTCTCGGAACTAGGGGGTAATTTACTCGCCTAAGTCCAGCTTGACTCGAATTGAACCAAATCGACAAATTCCTACATATTTTGGGGAGATTCACACTGTGGATATGCTTGATAGGATGAGCTTACTGTGCTAGTATTTCGTAATGTAGTCAAAAAATCTGATGTTCAAAAAACTCCTGATCAAATTCGAATTCACAGTGGCCACCGCCGTGGTAAGGTGAGTTACTACAGTTGTGTTCGTAGGGGAGGATAAACCTACCAAGGGCCTACCGATTCCAAGCCGGGATTAACGAGTTCATAGAGGTGGTCGTAGCGTGGAAGTGGCTTTGGCCGAATTATGCTTCTCCCACTTCATTTCATTCGGCTTGTTCTTCCTGATCAGTCAAACGGGTCTGGACTCTCGGTGGCAGTGGTTCACACCTGTCGTATTGACAGCTAGCAAGAGGGCCCAGCGAATAGTGTCACAAATGGGCTGCGGCTTGGCGTTCCTGGCTCTGGGGAAAATTGCGCGTGAAGGTTGCGTCTAACCGGAGGCGGACTTGTCGTCACTCGAGTCAACCGCGTTCTTAGCCTGTCTTAGATAAGATGAAAGAGCACTCGAATGGTGTGACTTATGAACACACCTACAAAGGGTCTGATCATAAGATCTCACTTGCTTTTTGGTCGGAAATTTTTAGGCGAGCTGAACTGATTGCCTTCAGGTTTTCGAAGAGGTAAGCCACGTTGGAGGATGTAATCCAAGACCCTTTGGGCCAACGGCCCATGATTTTAAGCTCTGCTGGTATTGCATGTAAAACCATGGATATACTGTGTCACTCTACTATGGGTGCCGGGACATTCGATGATCACAGGCAACGAGAAGGCAGACACGCTTGCAAACCGTAGTGCACTGGACATCAGGGCCGACCACTGTAGTGTGGAAATGCCTGACTGTTCAACGCCTCTGCCTTATGGACGGCAGGGAAAGAGGATCGGAGATGGGCCGATCATCAGGGGCTGAGGCAGTCAAAAGCCCTGATCGGTGAATGGCTAAGGAATGGCTACACAATCTAAAGAAGACTGGTAGGAGGGAACTCAGACTGGTCATCGGATGGCTTATGGGCCACTGGAAGGTGAGACACCACCTATCTAAGATAGAGATAGGGAAGGTCTCCGAATGTAGGTGGTGCGGAGAAGCAGCTGAGACGACGGTACACCTCCTATGTGAGTGTCCCGCTTAGGTTACACTCTGGACCTGTAGGCTCGGCAGACCCATAATATATCCAGGGGATCTGAGGGAAGCCAGGCTATAGGCAATCATGACGGTAATTGGCTCCATAGACAGAGCCATGGTCAAGGAGTGAGTGAGGCGGGGAATTCAGCACAACGGGTGTATATCTGAGTGCTGGTGTTGCATGTTCTCAGCTAACCCCTGCAAAAAAAATTACGTAAAATTTAGAGGGTACCACTGTTAAAAGAACGGAATAGAATTCAAATTTAAATTTACTTATGTCCAAAAAAACAATTTTCGGCTTCCTGCAGAGAGTTTTAGATTAGTAATTATTGTTATTCTCACAAAGTAATTCAAAAATCTTCGCGTTTTGCTGGTCTCTCGAGTCCCACCAAAGGTACCATGAAAGTGCCCTACTTTCCCCGAAAAAGACAGTATGACTTAAATGTAATATTCGCGTCTCTCTAGCTGATGCGAATATCAGGCTTATCTCTCGTTTCTTGTCCTTGACTTCAGTAAAGAAAAATGGAAATAAAGAATATCTTGTCTCAAGGAAAGCTAAATATAAGTCAATTGATAACTATTATTTCTAGATATGCTATCTATTCATCTGATTTCATACATGACTACCCTTAATATAATACTTCAACTATTATTTTTTTTTTCTCTTCCATAGAGTCTCATTAACTTATATATGGGTCAAAATAATACTTTTTTAAAAAACCGCACGAGGTTCACTGATTTTATTGCAATTTTTTTTGGCGAAAGTACTATTCAATAGAAGACTTTTTCCGCAAACTAGAGGTCTCCATCTTATTTCGGCTTGGTGCTAGATTTTTTCAAAGATTGAAAAATGGCTTATTTTTAAGCTGTTTTAAGCAATTTTAAGGTATTTTTCGAAAAATTCTAACATTTTATCAAAATTATATAGAAACCTCTAGTTTGTGGCAAAATTTTGTTCAAAATAAGTTCTTTTTTGAAAAAATATTTTGACAACATAGTTTGGTTATTTTTATAATAATACAGTCCTACACAGATATTGCTATTTTTGCTCATTTGCAGGTATCTTCAAACGACCGTAGCTTTTTCTAGGCTAAATTTTTGTGCATAATTAAAAATTGTTAAATTTTTTTTATGAAAAACCAAAAATTTTGCGACCAACCGGAACCTTGTACGATCTTCCGCTTCCAAGATACAGCTGTTTAAAGTTGTCAAAAAACACAAAAACGCGTTTTTTACGATTTTCACACGCATTTTTGGACGGTTTTGACCTTTTTTTTTCTCTCAAAAATATGTGGAATTCTCTCTTCATATGTTTCTAAACAAGCTCCCATAGTAATTGTAGTGCGGATTTAGGGTTTTAGTTGATTCCAAAGCATACACTTTTGACACATTTTATGTGCTAAACTAGTGTTTTTTTAACAATATACACGCTAAATTTAACTTTTTCGTTCATTATAGATGTTTTGAAATTATTTTTTGATTAAAACTATTCAAATTCCAGCCCAAATTAGGTCACCTGCTATGAAAAAATTGATACTCAACGAAATATTGATCTCAATATCAAAATGATATACTACATTTATTCAGTTTTTTAGTTTTTTGATTCGTTAAAAATCTATGTTCAAATATTGTAAATAATATACCACTTGTTTATTTATTTTTTTCTATTTTTGAAATTACAAATAATTGATCATAGTTCATTAATTATTCTGATAAAACAATCATGTATAACTATTGCTTACTCTGAAAAAAATGAGTCCAAATTAAAAATTTTATTTTTTGAATGCTATGAAGCATGCAACAATCTACCAATCTAGATTCTACTTATAATTATATCCACTTATGAAAAAGAGAATGAGAAGAAGAGAGTAGAAATTGAAAAGAAGAGATTAGAAAGTCGAGTCGATATATTGAATCGAAACTTGATCTTTGATTCTTGGAGCAAGAGCGCCCCCTTTCAGGCCTCTTAAAAGTGTGAACTAGCCAGACTCGTCAAATTTAAAATCTTTAGGCATGCTTGATTTGAATTTTGTGATTTTTTGTTTTTTTAGTTTTTTTTTTAATTAATAAAGTGATTAACGAAATTTGAATTTTTAATAGACAAATAAGCGGACAAGCTTACAACCCCATAACCCTAGGCGTAGTGAATAACAAATAATTAACTTTTGTAATTAACAAATAAGCCGATAAGCTACAACTCCAAAACTCTGGGCGTACTTAGTAAAAATAATTAATTTTTTTTAATAAACAAATAAGCCGATAAGCTATAACACCATAACCTTAGGCATGGCTGAAAAAAATGTTAATATTTTTAATAAAAAAATAAGCCGATAAGCTACAACACCATAACCTTGGGCATGGCTGAAAAAAATGTTTATATTTTTAATAAACAAATAAGGTTATAAGCGACGACCCCATAAACTTGGGCATGTCTAAAAAAAATGTTGATATTTTTAATAAACATATAAGGTGATGAGCTACAACCTCATAACCTTGGGCATGGCTAAAACAAATGTTAATATTTTTAATAAACAAATAAGCCAATTAGCTACAACCCCATAGCATTGGGCATGGCTCAAAATTTTTTTTTATCTATGTCCAAGGTTATGGGGTGGTAAACTTGTTTGCTTAGTTGTTTATTTAAATATTCACATATTTTATATTCGCTGCGCCCAGTGTTTTGGAGTGTAGCTCATCGGCTTATATGTTTAATAAAAAAATTAATATTTTTTCATTTGCTACGCCCACCGTTATAGGGTTGTAGCTCATCGGCTTATTTGTTTATGAAAAAAATTAATTATTTTTCATTCGCTACGCCAACTGTCATGGTATTGTAGCTCATTGGCTTATTTGTTTATTAAAAAATTTTATTATTTTTCATTCACTCTGCTTAGTGTTATAGGATTGTAGCTCATCGCCTTATTTGTTTATTAAAAATATTAACATTTTTTTAAGCCATGCCCAAGGTTATGAGGTTGTAGCTGATCGCCTTATGTGTTTATTAAAAATATTAACATTTTTTTTAGCCGTACCCAAAGTTATGGGGTTGTAGCTTATTGCCTTATTGATTTATTAAAAATATTAACATTTTTTTCAGCCATGCCCAAGATTATAGGGTGGTAGCTTATTGGCTTATTTGTTTACTAAAAAAAATTCATTATTTTTACTAAGTACGCCCAGTGTTTTGGAGTTGTAGCTTATCGGCTTATTTGTTTATTACAAAAGTTAATTATTTGTTATTCACTACGCCTAGGGTTATGGGGTTGTAGGCTTGTCCGCATATTTGGCTATTTAAATTCCGTTACTCACTTTATTAATTAAAACAAAAAAACAAAAAATTCAAATCAAGCATGCCTGAAGATTTTAAATTTGACGGGTCCAGCTGGTTCACACTTTTGAGAGGCCTTTAAGGCGACACTCTTGCTCCAAGAATCCAAGTTTAAGTTTCGATTCAATATATCGACTCGACTTTCTAATCTAATTATAAGTAGAATGTAGATTGGTAGATTGTTGCATGCTTCATAGCATTCAAAATATAACATTTTTAATTTGGACTCATTTTTTTCAGAGTAAGCAATAGTAATCCATGATTGTTTTATCAGAATAATTGATAAACTATGATCAATTATTTGTAATTTCAAAAATAGAAAAAAATAAATAAACAAGTGGTATATTATTTACAATATTTGAACATAGATTTTCAACGACTCAAAAAACTAAAAATTGAATAAAAGTAGTATATCATTTTGATATTGAGATCAATATTTCGTTGAGTATCAATTTTTTCATAGCAGGTGACCTTATTTTGGCTTCAATTTGAATAGTTTTTAGTCAAAAAATAATTTCAAAACATCTATAATGAACGAAAAAGCTAAATGTAGCGTGTATATTGTTAAAAAAACACTAGTTTAGCACATAAAATGTGTCAAAAGTGTATGCTTTGGAATCAACTAAAACCCCAAATCCGCACTACAATTACTATGGGAGCTTGTTTAGAAACATATGAAGAGAGAAATCCACATATTTTTGAGAGAAAAAAAAAGGTCAAAACCGTTCAAAAATGCGTGTGAAAATCGTAAAAAACGCGTTTTTTGTGTTTTTTGACAACTTTAAACAGCTGTATCTTGGAAGCGGAAGATCGTACAGGGTTCCGGTTAGTCGCAAAATTTTTGCGACTAACCGGAAAATTTGCGAAAATTTAAAAATTTTTTATCATGCACAAAAATTTAGCCTAGAAAAAGCTACGGTCGTTTGAAGATACCTGCAAATGAGCAAAAATAGCAATATCTGTGTAGGACTGTGTTATTATAAAAATAACCAAACTATGTTATCAAAATATGTTTACAAAAAAGAACTTATTTTGAACAAAATTTTGCCGCCAACTAGAGGTTTCTATCTCATTTTTATCAAAAGGTAGAATTTTTCGAAAAATAACTTAAAATTGCTTAAAACAGCTTAAAAATAGCCCATTATTCAATCTTTAAAAAAATCTAGCACCAAGCAGAAATAAGATATAGACCTCTAGTTTGCAGCATAAGTCTTCTTTTGGATAGTACTTTTGCCAAAAAAATTGCAATAAAATCGGTGAACCTCGTGCGGACGGTTTTTTAAAAAAGTACTATTTTGACCCATATATATAAAAAAAAAAAAAAAAATAACAAGATTCAATATTATAACAACCAGAGAACTTTAGGACAGTGAGCTACTTAATAAACTAATCAGTCTTACGCGTCCAATCAGTGAGTTTCCCAAAATTCCGTATGGTCTAATTTTTCGCTTACATCATGATTGAATGGAAATCGCTCAAGGAGGCACGACAGGATGTTAAAGTAGGTTAGGAGTTAGGTTAGGTACCTAACTCGGGCTAACACCTAACTAAAATTATTCGGAAAAAAAATTTCTTCTGCTCGGTGTTCTCGCCGCTTCGGCAATAAATAAATTATTTTTGATAAACAATTAATTAAACCGATAAGCTTTAAACCCACATAACGCTGGGGAGAGCAATAAATAAGTAATTTTTTATAAACAATTAATTAAACCACCAAGCTCCAAACCCCCATAATGCTGGGGGGAGCGATAAATAAATTATTTTTTATAAACAATTAATGAAACCACCAAGCTCCAAACCCCCATAACGCTGAGGGGAGCGATAAATAAATTATATTTTTTAAACAAATAACTAACCAGCAAGCTTCAAACTCCCGAAACGCTAGAAAAGAGGATAAATAAGTATTTTTTTATAAACAAATAATTAAACAGCAAGCTTGAAACCCCCATAACACTGAGGAAAGCGATAAATAAAAAAATTTGTATAAACAATTAAATAAACCGACAAGCTCTCAACCCCCATAACGCTGGGGAGAGCGATAAATAAATTATTTTTATAAACAATTAAATAAACAGCCGGGCTCTAAGCCCCCATAACGCTGGGGAGAGCGATAAATAAATTATTTTTTATAAACAATTAAATAAATCGACAAGCTCTAAGCCCCCATAACGCTGGGAAGAGCGATAAATAAATTATTTTTAATAAACAATCAAATTAACCGACAAGCTCTAAGCCCCCATAACGCTGGGGAGAGCGATGAATAAATTATTTTTATAAACAATTAAATAAACAGCCGAGCTCTAAGCCCCCATAACGCTAGGGGGAGAGAATAAATAAATTATTTTTATAAACAATTAAATAAACAGCCGGGCTCTAAGCCCCCATAACGCTAGGGGGAGAGAAAAAATAAAATACTTTCTATAAACAATTAAATAAGTTGACAAGCTCAAAACCCCCATAACGCTGGGGAGAGCGATAAATAAATTATTTTTTATAAACAATTAAATAAATCGACAAGCTCTAAGCCCCCATAACGCTGGGAAGAGCGATAAATAAATTATTTTTAATAAACAATCAAATTAACCGACAAGCTCTAAGCCCCCATAACGCTGGGGAGAGCGATGAATAAATTATTTTTTATAAACAATTAAATAAACAGCCAAGCTCTAAGCCCCCATAACGCTAGGGGGAGAGAATAAATAAATTATTTTTTATAAATAATTAAATAAATAGACAAGCTCTCAACCCCCATAATGCTGGGGAGAGCGATTAATATATTATTTTTTATAAACAATTGAATCAACAGCCGAGCTCTAAGTCGGTTTATTTAATTCTTTATAAAAAATAATTTATTTTATCGCTCTCCCCAGCGTTATGGGGGTTAAGAGCTTGTCGGCTTATTTAATTGTTCATAGAAAATAATTTATTTATTTTCTCCCTCTAGCGTCATGGGGGTTTAGAGCTTCTCGGTTTATTTAATTGTTTATAGAAAATAATTTAAGGTACCTGTACCTAATATGGCCCCCCTAAGCGAGAATCGACGTTGTGGCCAATCAAATCAATATTTTTTGACGGGTAAGGTCTCATTTTAAAGCTTTATTCAAGAGCTTTAAAATGAGACATTACACGTTTCATTTTGATCAATGAGCTTCAAATGCCGGAGGATTTATCAAAACACGGTTTTTTAAGACACCTAAAATTTGTGTCCTAATATGGCCCCCCTTGAAGTAATTAATTAATTGCAATTTGTTCCTACTTTTTAAATCAATCAGGATATATAAGATTTTAAAAAATTCAAAATTGTTATTATTTTAAAAATGATTTATTTAAAAATTGAGCCTTTTTTACAATGTTTTTGAAAGCTTTGCAACCAGTAGAAAAATTTCAACTTTAAATTTTGGTCAAAGTTTTTTTTTTGAGCTAGAATGCTTTTTTAGTTATAAAATGAAAAAAAGCTTTGAAACAATTAAATTTATTTTTCTTCAATAACATTAGGATAGGATTTTCTAAAAAGTAAACATGAAACTAAGGACTCTTAATATCGATATTTCTACTAATTCGTGGGGGGCCGTATTAGGTACACTGCATAGTAAAAAGTTATTTAAGAATAAAACCCGTTAGAAAACGAGTTGAACAAAAACTAAGGTCGCGTTTTAAAGCTGAAACGATAACGAATCGAAGCTACTTATTCGAATTTTGATCAGGTGCGTCTAAATATTTTGGCAGACCACTTAATTACAACGTAAAATAATAACAGAGGTATACGAAACGAGTTTTAGCTATTAGGCGTGCCTAAAATAATTTTAAAATGTTCTTAACAACTGAAAACTTCATAATTCCGTGTTTTCGACATCTTCCTACCTTGCAGAGATGCCGCATACCTAGCATATTCAAAATAATAGGGGGGGGGCCATATTAGGCACAGGGCCATATTAGGCACACTTACCTTATTTATTCTCTCCCCCTAGCGTTATGGGGGCTTGGATCTCGGCTGTTTATTTAATTGTTTATAAAAAATAATTCATTCGTCGCTCTCCTCAGCGTTATGGGGTTTCAGAGCTTGTCGGTTTATTTAATTGTTTATAGAAAACAATTTATTTTTTTTCTCCCCCTAGCGTTATGGGGGCTTAGAGCTCGGCTGTTTATTTAATTGTTTATAAAAAATAATTTATTTGTCGCTCTCCTCAGCGTTATGGGGTTTCAGAGCTTGTCGGTTTATTTAATTGTTCATAGAAAATAATTTATTTATTCTCTCCCCCTAGCGTTATGGGGGTTTAGAGCTCGTCGGTTTATTTAATTGTTTATCAAAAATAATTTATTTATTGCCGAAGCGGCGAGAACACCGAGCAGAAGAAATTTTTTTTCCGAATAATTTGAGTTAGGTGTTAGGCCGAGTTAGGTACCTAACCTAACTCCTAACCTACTTTAACATCCCTGGACACGAGCCGAGGTAACGGTCCAACAAATTCTCGAGCGTTTCCGGGATCGCATCAACAAACGAACTACGAGTACGGTGAGAGAGACCAACACGAAAACTCAAATTAATGACACCCAGCCAGACCTGGAGGCATGGAAAAAGGATTTTCTCGAGATCATGCCCACCGAACACGAGACCGCTTGGATCGCAGAGGTTGAAGCTACCATCAAACAGAGAGCTTTGGAAAGAGCAGAGCAAGCCTTGAGAAAAAGAAAAACGCAGCACGAAGAAGTCATGCAAGCCAGACTCCAACAAAAAGAGAAGGCTCAAACAGAAAGGCAGCAGAAGTACCAGAGGATGGTCATTAAGCATTGGCTGTCAAAAGACAAGAAGGTCCACTTCCAGGACCAAGGACGAGTTGCCCAAATACCAACGTCATCGACCAGGGCCATCACCAGGTGCAGTGAAGTAGGGATAAAAGAGTGATAGTGTCGGGCATAGTGAAAAAAAAGGGAGAGATTAAAACTGTTTTTTTTTATGAAAGAAAGAAAAAAAAAAGACTATATATATGGGTCAAAATAATACTTTTTTAAAAAATCGTCCGCACGAGGTTCACCGATTTTATTGCAATTTTTTTGGCAAAAGTACTATTCAATAGAAGACTTTTGCCGCAAACTAGAGGTCTCTATCTTATTTCTGCTTGGTGCTAGATTTTTTCAAAGATTGAAAAATAGCCTAGTTTTAAGCTGTTTTAAGCAATTTAAAGGTATTTTTCGAAAAATTCTAACTTTTGATCAAAATGAGATAGAAACCTCTAGTTTGTTCCAAAATTTTGTTCAAAATAAGTTCTTTTTTGTAAAAATACTTTGACAACATAGTTTGGTTATTTTTATGATAATGCAGTCCTGCACAGATATTGCGATTTTTGCTCATTTGCAGGTATCTTCAAACGACCGTAGCTTTTTCTAGGCTAAATTATTGTGCATGTTAAAAAATTGTTAAATTTTTTTTATGAAAAAACAAAAATTTTGCGACCAACCGGAACCCTGTACGATCTTCCGCTTCCAAGATACAGCTGTTTAAAGTTGTTAAAAAACACAAAAAACGCGTTTTTTACGATTTTCACACGCATTTTTGAACGGTTTCGACCTTTTTTTTTCTCTCAAAAATATAAGTAATCTTCTCTTCATATGTTTCCAAACAAGCTCCCATAGTAATTGTAGTGCGGATTTGGGGTTTTAGTTGATTCCAAAGCATACACTTTTGACACATTTTATGTGCTAAACTAGTGTTTTTTTAACAATATACACGCTACATTTAACTTTTTCGTTCATTATAGATGTTTTGAAATTATTTTTTGACTAAAAACTATTCAAATTCCAGCCAAAATTAGGTCACCTGCTATGAAAAAATTGATACTCAACGAAATATTGATCTCAATATCAAAATGATATACTACTTTTATTCAGTTTTTTAGTTTTTTGATTCGTTAAAAATCTATGTTCAAATATTGTAAATAATATACCACTTGTTCATTTATTTTTTTCTATTTTTGAAATTACAAATAATTGATCATAGTTTATCAATTATTCTGAAAAAACAATCATGGATTACTATTGCTTACTCTGAAAGAAATGAGTCCAAATTAAAAATTTTATTTTTTAAATGCTATGAAGCATGCAACAATCTACCAATAAGGCTTTTTCATAGCAGACTACATCTAGCAGAACATGGAATAACCAAAACGTTATTAGCCAGTTTTATTTGATTTCATGACCTTTATAATTTTTTGTATTTGTTATTTTCCAATCTTATCATGATTTTCTATGATTTTGACAACTTCATTGAAAAAAGATCTATGCTCTTTTCACTTTACAGTTGATTGAAGGTCTTCGCCGACCCCGAGCATTTGACCAAAAATGCTCGGGGTCAGCGAAGACTTTCAATCGACGAAAAAGTAAAAACAGCACAAATCTTTTTTCAATGAAGTTGTCAAAATCATAGAAAATCATGATAAGATTAGAAAATAACAAATACGAAAAATTAAAAAGTTCATGAAATTAAATAAAACTGACTTATATCGTTTTGGTTATTCTATGTTCTGCTAGATGTAGTCTGCTATGAAAAAGCCTTATTATCTACATTCTACTTATAATTATATCCACTTATGAAAAAGAGAATGAGAGATTCGATTAGAAAGTCGAGTCGATATATCGAATCGAAACTTGATCTTTGATTCTTGGAGCAAGAGCGTCGCCTTAAAGGCCTCTCAAAAGTGTGAACCAGCTGGACGCGCCAAATTTGAAATCTTCAGGCATGCCTGATTTGAATTTTTTTTTTTTTTTTTTTTTTTTAATTAATTAAGTGAGTAACGAAATGTAAATTTTTAAGAGCCAAATTTGCGGACAAGCTTACAACCCCATAACTCTAGGCGTAGTGAATAACAAATAATTAACTTTTGTAATAAACAAATAAGCCGATAAGCTACAACTCCAAAACACTGGACGTACTTAGTAAAAATAATTAATTTTTTTTAATAAACAAATAAGCCAATAAGCTACAACCCCATAACCTTGGGCATGGCTGAAAAAAATGTTAATATTTTTAATAAACTAATAAGGCGATAAGCTACAACCCCATAACTTTGGGCATGGCTAAAAAAAATGTTCATATATTTAATAAACAAATAAGGCGATGAGCTACAATCCTATAACACTAAGCAGAGTGAATGAAAAATAATTAAATTTTCTAATAAACAAATAAGCCGATGAGCTACAACCCCATGACGGTTTGCGTAGCGAATGAAAAATAATTAATTTTTTTATTAAACAAATAAGCCGATGAGCTACACTCCAAAACACTGGGCATACTTAGAAAAAAAAATTAATTTTTTTAATAAACAAATAAGCCAATAAGCTACAAGCCCATAACCTGAGGTATTGCTTAAAAAATTTTAATTTTTTTAATAAACAAATAAGCCGATGAGCCACAACCCCATAACATTGGGCGTAGTGAATGAAAAAGAATTAATTTTTTTAATAAACAAATGAGCCGATGACCCCATAACATTGGGTGCAGCGAATATAAAATATGTGAATATTTAAATAAACATCTAAGCAAACAAGTTTACCACCCCATAACCTTGGACATGGATAAAAAATTTTTTGAGCCATGCCCAATGTTATGGGGTTGTAGCTAATCTGCTTATTTGTTTATTAAAATATTTAATTATTTCTCATTCACTCCGCCCAGTGTTATGGGGTTGTAGCTCATCGCTTTATTTGTTTATTAAAAATATTAACATTTTTTTTAGCCATGCCCAAGGTTATGAGGTTGCAGCTCATTGCCTTATTTGTTTATTAAATATATGAACATTTTTTTTAGCCATGCCCAAAGTTATGGGGTTGTAGCTTATCGCCTTATTAGTTTATTAAAAATATTAACATTTTTTTCAGCCATGCCCAAGGTTATGGGGTTGTAGCTTATTGGCTGATTTGTTTATTAAAAAAAATTAATTATTTTTACTAAGTACGTCCAGTGTTTTGGAGTTGTAGCTTATCGGCTTATTTGTTTGTTACAAAAGTTAATTATTTGTTATTCACTACGCCTAGGGTTATGGGGTTGTAAGCTTGTCCGCTTATTTGTCGATTGAAAATTTAAATTTCGCTACTCACTTTATTAATTGAAAAAAAAAAACAAAAAAACAAAAAATTGAAATCAAGCATTCCTGAAGGGGGCGCTTTAAGGGGGCGCTCTTGCTCCAAGAATCAAAGATCAAGTTTCGATTCGATATATCGACTCGACTTTCTAATCGAATCTCTCATTCTCTTTTTCATAAGTGGATATAACTGTAAGTAGAATGTAGATTGGTAGATTGTTGCATGCTTCACAGCATTCAAAAAAAAAACATTTTTAATTTGGACTCATTTTTTTCAGAGTAAGCAATAGTAATCCATGATTGTTTTATCAGAATAATTGATAAACTATGATCAATTATTTGTAATTTCAAAAATAGAAAAATATAAATAAACAAGTGGTATATTATATACAATATTTGAACATAGATTTTTAACGAATCAAAAAACTAAAAAACTGAATAAAAGTAGTATATCATTTTGATATTGAGATCAATATTTCGTTGAGTATCAATTTTTTCATAGCAGGTGACCTAATTTTGGCTGGAATTTGAATAGTTTTTAGTCAAAAAATAATTTCAAACATCTATAATGAACGAAAAAGTTAAATGTAGCGTGTATATTGTTAAAAAAACACTAGTTTAGCACATAAAATGTGTCAAAAGTGTATGCTTTGGAATCAACTAAAACCCCAAATCCGCACTACAATTACTATGGGAGCTTGTTTGGAAACATATGAAGAGAAGATTCCACATATTTTTGAGAGAAAAAAAAAGGTCGAAACCGTTCAAAAATGCGTGTGAAAATCGTAAAAAACGCGTTTTTTGTGTTTTTTGACAACTTTAAACAGCTGTATCTTGGAAGCGGAAGATCGTACAGGGTTTCGGTTGGTCGCAAAATTTTTGTTTTTTCATGAAAAAAATTTAACAATTTTTTAATATGCACAAAAATTTAGCCTAGAAAAAGCTACGGTCGTTTGAAGATACCTGCAAATGAGCAAAAATAGCAATATCTGTGTAGGACTGTATTATCATAAAAATAACCAAACTATGTTGTCAAAGTATTTTTACAAAAAAGAACTTATTTCGAACAAAATTTTGGAAAAAACTAGAGGTTTCTATCTCATTTTGATCAAAAGTTAGAATTTTTCGAAAAATACCTTTAAATTGCTTGAAAAAGCTTAAAACTAGGCCATTTTTCAATCTTTGAAAAAACCTAGCACCAAGCAGAAGTAAGATAGAGACCTCTAGTTTGCGGCAAAAGTCTTCTATTGAATATTACTTATGCCAAAAAAAATTGCAATAAAATCGGTGAACCTCGTGAGGACGGTTTTTTAAAAAAGCATTATTTTGACCCATATATATATAATTATAAATTTTTTTTTTGGGTTTTTTATCGTTTAAAAATTTTTTTTTTGGTGTTATAAAAATCTTTTTGTTATATTGTTATAATCATTAAGGGGCAGTGACCAGAATTTTTGGTTATTAAACCTTTAAAATTGTTTATTTTTAGAAAAATTTTTAAGTTTGAAGGGGACTATGCAAGGTGTCAGTATCAATGAAATCTGTAGCTTCACAGGTTTCGAGACAATATGCTAGTAAAAAAGGGCAAAGCGAAAAGAAAATGTCGCGCATATAGCCGATCCAGTCGGGCGCGCCTGTAGCGCGGCAAGATGGCAAATTTAATACCGCGCTGAAAGATGAATGCACGATCACGAGGAAGAGCACGGAATTGAGAGATCGGTGACCGTAGCTTCCCCCCATCACGCGTGCATAAGATCTCTTTCCACCACGAGAAAAGATTCTCCCTCCCCGACGCTTGAAACACAGGAGAAGACGAAGCAATCAACGTACAGACCACTGAGGGCGCTAATTAGCACGGGAGTCACTACCTTTGCCTACCTACCCCACCACTCAATGCAAATCTTCTTGCAGCCCCGAAAAAGATCGCTTATTGGCTCCTGGGACCTAGGTCCCGACACCTAAAAATAGACCGCCAGGGGCCTGTGGGAGGCATTTTTTTCCGATTTTTCTAAAAGTAAAAATCTAAGATTTTTCAAAGTAAAACTTTTATTCAAGTCGGACAAGATAAAATACTACGCGGATTATTATGCATCGCAAGTGAAGACAAAAATAATTATCATGTTTATTCAAACGTTTCCCGTATTCCTTCCTTCGTGTTCGCGAGAGAATAAAAAATATCCCCGTTAACTGCGAGATACGTGTGTGTGTGTGTTGTATACAGTAAACCGGAGAAGCAGAAAGATTTAAACTTGACGATTTTTCTCTTGGAATAGGAAATCTGCGAGGTGCACCTTCTGCGTTGCGGTTATTAGTAAGTTGTTTCTTTGTCAGTGTAAATAGTATAAAGAGTGAGTGTGTGCGTAGAACTGTATGTTCTGTTCCCTGTTCACTCTTGAATCTGATTTTGAATTTCTCGATCACGTGTATGTGATGCTAACGAGCATCGGTGTGAGTCGACACATGGATTCTTTTTTTAATCCTGGCCGGCTTGTATTAAAGGTGAACCGACGCTATTATTAAATTTTGTATTAGTTTTAAGGTTTTTTTTGTAATAGGTAGAAAATTATAGAATTTCCTATTTTTATTTGAAAAACCGGTTATTTCCTCCGCCCATCTCCTGTGGATGCCGCCACCTCCGATCTAAGAGCTAGCGCACCCTGTATTTTTTTGGGTTTCATTAAATGGTTGAATAATGAAGGGATTTGATTATCATTAAATAAAACTGCGTACGCGTTCTCCCCATTTTTGGTTATTTCAGATAACGACGGAAGTGTAAGAGCTGTACACAAGTTTTCAGTGCTGTTGGACAAGCAGAGCCTATCGATCTTCGAGGGTTCTTGTGTTGGAACAAGTTGCTCACACGATTTATTGTTTTAGATAAACAATTAGTCCCAGCCCTGTTACACTACCTAGAGCACGTAAGTTTTCCCTTTTATTATCAGTGAGCTTTTTTTTTTAGGAATTAATTACTAGCCCTGATTAGTTGGATAATTTCTTTTTACAACAAAAAGGTGAGCTCTAGTGAGCTTAGTAAAACAATTACATGTGGTCAAGAGCGGAAAAAATATACAAGTTGCGGCGGAGAAAATTCCTCTCCGTGCCGCCAAAGTATATGGTCCTAAACCTCCTCTCTCACCGCGCCTGAGGGATTGGAATATTCGATCCTATCTACTAATTAAGAGTAGTACATTCATGATGTACGTGGAAAATTAGACCGTACGGAATTTTTGGAAACTCGCTGATTCGACGCGTAAGACTGATTAATTTATTAAGTAGCTCACTGTCCTAATGTTCTCTGGTTGTTATAAAATTGAATCTTGTTTTTTTTTTTTATATATAAGTTAATGAGACTTTATGGAAGAGAAAAAAAATAATAATGAAGTATTATATTAAGTGTAGTCATGTATGAAACTGTACTATAAATCTCGTTACTTGCATAATTAAATTGAAGAATGAAATGAACCTTCAGTTTTATTAATATGCTATACCTTATGTGAAAATCCCTTAAGAGGATTCCGGAGTCTCCGAGGAGCAAAAGTGGATTTTTTTTTCAATAATTTATTAACAAAAAATGATACATAAATTCAAAAAAAGAAGAGAAGAGGCAATCAAGTTCGAGTTTGAAGTTATTTTTGAAATTTTTTAAATCTAGAAAAACCTTTCATTAAAAAAGATTATTGGGAACAAAGTTTGGAAAAATTCTGTTGAAATCGAGTATGTCCAAGTTATTCCCAAAAATCTTTTTTATTACTGCTTCTATCGTCATGAAAAAATTTTTTAAATGTTTACCCAAAATTAATGCAGCCCCCTCTTCTCTTCATTTTTCATGAAAATTTATTGTTTTTTTACAATAATTATTCAAACAATATTGCTATCAATTTCGAGGTTTGAGTCCGAGCTATGCAAGGTTATGTTTATGTTTCGGGCCATCGGCCATGCAATATGCATCTCACTCTCTTGGTTCCTATGGTTCATGGCTTACGGCTGCTGCCCTGCCGTCTGCAGTGCAGTCAGCAAAAGCAGCTCAAAAAATTGAGCTACTTCTTGCTATTTAGCAATTAAATGAATTGAATTATTGATTGTGTTCACCTGTGCCATGATAATCATCTAGATTTTATTTGTGTGTATTCTGGGTGTTGAGTTGAGGTAAGATTGTTTGAGGTGAATTAAACCTCATAGATTAAAAAAAGGAGAACTTTGATAAATAAAAAGTTTTGTTTTGTAAGTGTATTTGCATTTATAAAAAGTTTTGTGTTGTGTAAGTGCATTTGCAGGGAGTTTAGATAAATATTAGCCGACTTGACAAACAAAAAGTTGAAACTACTACAGTCTATTTAAGTGATTACTCAGCCAGCAAACAAATCTTGGGAAATTTATTATTAATTGTATGCACTGGTCTAGAGTCAATATTTTGAAATTTTTATTACAACTAATGATGGTAGTAGTTTTGACTCTTTGTTGAGAGCCTTTGAACCGATACACTTACACTAATAAAGTTCATTGAATAATAAATTTTATCAGTGCAAGTGTGTAGTTTAGAGACTAAAAATTTCAACAATGATGCAAGCGAAACTATATTGTCAAGTGCAGCATGCCTGTTGACATTGGCATCATCTCCTACTTTTATACTTGTTATGGGGGTGAGATGATTATAGCTGATTTGATAATAAAAGTTGTTAGTACAGCTCTACTTAAATTATAATTTAAAAAAAAAAAAAAAATACACTTACTAAGTACTTAGTGATTTATGACGTACAACCATAGTGATTAAACTTGGTTGTCACAACTTTTTCAATATACACTTGTTTGCATATTTTTACTCACCCTTCCTTCCTAGTTCCAGCATATAAAAATGTAAGTACAAATACTGGAGATGATGTCAATGTCCGCACGCAAGCTGCACTTAAAATAATAATTTCATTTGAATCATTGTTAAAATGTTTAGCTTTTGAGCCAATACACTTTTACTGATAAAGCTTATTACTATTATCTCTTTTCCAAGATGAAATTGACCAAGCGGACTAACTACATTATTTTTTTGTTTTTTTATTTTATACCAGTGTATCTAATTGCAAAGACTGTCAAAGATCATCTTGGAAAAGTGGTGGGTAAAATGAACTTGATTAGTACAACTCTATTGGATCAGAGGCCACATCTCAACAATAATGAAAAATGCAGAGAGAGTCAAAGACCAAACATTATTGAAAAACAAGTTTATTTTGGAAATACAAAATAAAATGCGATTTGAAAAATTAATGCCATTTGATGGATGCATGAAAATTTATTTATTTAAATAATAAAAAATTCCGAAGCTGTGTGCTATGAAAATTTTTCATGTTTGGAAAAACATGTAAAAATTTTATTTTGAAAAATCATTTATTTTTCAATTAAAACAAAGTGGAATAGATCCTTTACTTTGAAAATATAATGCCATGTGATATATCACATGAAAATTTATTTACTTAAATAATAAAAAATTCCAAAGCTGGGTGCTTTGAAAGTTTTTCATGTTTGAAAAAAACATGTAAAAATTTTATTTTGAAAAATCATTTATTTTTCAATGAAAACAAAGTGGAATAAATCCTTTACTTTGAAAATATAATGCCACGTGATATAACACATGAAAATTTATTTGTTCAAATAATTAAAAATTCCAAAGCTGTGTGCTTTGAAAATTTTTCAAGTTTAAAAAAACATGTAAAATTTTTTTTTGAAAAATCATTTATTTTTCAATAAAAACAAAGTGGAATTCACTTTGAAAATATAATGCCATGTGATATAACACATGAAAATTTATTTGCTTAAATAATAAAAATTCCAAAGCTGTGTGCTTTGAAAATTTTTCATGTTTGAAAAAACATGTAAAAATTTTTTTGAAAAATCATTTATTTTTCAATGAATACAAAGTAGAATGCACTTTGAAAATTAAAAGCCCTGTGATAGACGCATGAAAATTTTTTATTTAATAATAGAAAATTACAAAACTGTGACTTGAAAATTTTTTATTTCAAAAGATACGCGCATAATTTTGAAATTTAAAATTTGGCGCGTCCAATGGTTTCGCCATCTATCATTCAAAAAGGGCGAGTGTGTGGCTGCTCTATATTTTTTATAACTCTAGACCATCGGTCAAGCAGTGAGCACATAAGTAAGCTCTCCAGACTCCGGAATCCCCTTAATGATCCAAAGGATCTTTTACCATATATGACTATTTCAATCTTATCAAATTTTTTTGATAAGAACCTCTCCCCCCAAACCCTACTTAACCTAAACGAACCTCGTTACTTAATACATGTTATCTTTATTATAATAAATTCAAAACACAAATTCAAATGTTCTTCTAATTAATAAAAATAAATTTTTTATGAAATTCTTATTTTTACGTTCGACCAGTTTTTTAGGGTTTCTTTTACACAAGGACGGTAGTGATATTGCTAGAGTGGAGATTAAGACAAAAAAGTGGAACAAATATGTATATCTTTAAGGAGGAGGGGACTACAACGCAAGGATGTCCAGGAAAACAACGCTGTCAAGAATCACCAGAACGACAATCGGTCTAGCCGTATGCCGATGCAGTTGGGCCTTCGAAGGCCTCCATGACTTCACGAATTGCTTCGATCATCGAAAGCCCTTCTGCATCGCCAATAAAATTGCATACCACCGCAATGCTCTTGACGAGCTGTACCTTAAGAAGAAGCTTAAGGACCTGCCTCAGCGTGTCCAGTAGGCTCAAGAGCCTATAGGACGACGTCGAGTCCGGGTCGCTTTTCTTATTCTTTTGGAGGAGCACAAGCCTAGCAGACTTTCAACTGACACAAAAAGCACTGCATCTCAGAAATTAATTGTAGAGATCGAGGAAGATCCCCGGTCTTTCGCGTGCCACTAGCCGTATGATCTCGCCCGGTATTCCGTCTGGTCCTGGGGTCTTGCCGGGCGTTAGGATGGAGATTGGTTTTTGCCAGCTAGAGGAAATTTTATAAAACCTTTATATGATTTAGGTAAGAAAAAAGAGTGGGTACGGTCGGATGACTGTACGAAAGCGATCGAGTGGCTTAAAAATCAGATAATGTCAGATCGAATACTAGTTATGTATAATCTGAATAAACAACTTGTTTTGGGATGTGAAGCAAGTTATTATGGTGTCAGCAGTTTTATCACATAGGTTTAAGGATGCGGCTGAAAGACCTATTGGATCCGAATCGAAAATTATTCAAAAGGGTGAATTACGCAGAACTACACTAGATAAACAGGCAGGAGCGATAGTTTTCATTTTTAAAAAGTTTTATCAGTACGTATACGGTGGTAATATAATTTTGAGAACAGATTATAAGGCTTTAAAGTTTATTTTAAGGACACGTAAAAATTTATCTATTATGATTTAAAGTAGATTACAGAGATGGGCTTATTTTTGAAGTTGGTTTACGTATACGATTGAGGTTGTAAAATCACAAGCTAATGGTAATTGTGCTGCTTTATCGCGATTTCCTATTGAAGATAATACACCTGTATTTGATAGCGGAATTTTGAGTGTAAATTTTTTCGGAGAGAGTATTTAAACAGTCGATTATAAATATATTGCGTATTGCGGACAAAACTAAGAAAGATCAAACTTACAAGGAGATGGTTTGTCCTTTGGGACCTGGATTTTCATGAAACTTTGCACACAGTTTTTATTCATCATAAAAACAAGCTCTTCAGTGTTCTTTTTCCAGGATGGGCCTTTTTTCACATACTTCCCATAAAACCCCTGTGTTAAAAAGTAGGCTGTTTCCTTTAAAAAGCCGTTTTTGGCCTCCTTTTCAAAAAATTCCTCCTTGGACCGTATTGCCCTTAGAAATATCTGGAACCTCGTATTTTTTCGTTTTTCTAAGTACTTTTAAAAAAAAATTATTTCAAAAATTTCGTGAATGGTTTTAGATATGAAAAATTAAGGTTTTTGAAGTAAATTTTTAGTATATTTTGGTTACAATATACATGGACAAGATCATTCAAAAAATTTTTTAAATATTTTTTTTCAAAATTACTTAAAAAACGAAAAAAAATGCGAGGCTACAGGTATTTCTAAGTGCAATACGGTCCAAGGAGGAATTTTTTGAAAATGAGGCCAAAAACAGCTGTTTATAGGAAACAGCCTACTTTTTAACACAGGGGTTGTATAGGAAGTAGATGAAAAAAGGCCCATTCTGTGATTAAAATGAAGAAATTTGCGAGGAATAATTTTTGGTGGCCAAATTTAGATACGAAAAACGAGAGTTTGACAAACAGTTATAAAATTTGTTTAGAATCGCTGAAAGATATTCCAAAGGTGGAATTGACACCGTGGTTATGGCCTAGTAAGTCATGGGTTAGAATTTATTCTGATTTTTTAGGACCTTTTCATGGTAGCATGTTTATAATTATGTTTGACGCATATTCAAAGTGGCGAGTAGTTTATAACATGAAAAGTAACACTAAGGTTGACAAGGTGATTTCTGTTTTTAAATGCTAGTTCGCGCGTTCTGGTTTTCCAGAACATCTTGTAACTGATAATGGACCTCAGTATAGAAGTGACGAATAGGGTTGGCAACCGGTACTTTAAAAATATATTTTTTTAAAAGTACTCGATTTTTAATGAATTCTAACATTTTTTTTAGAATTTTTAAATCAAAATTGAGCAAGAAAAAAATTAAGAAAAGTTTTTGAAACTACGGGTTAATGACGTCATTAACCCGAAATCCCATTAGAAGTATATCTATATATATCGAAATTAAAAAAAATTTAACCACTTGTAGTTCCTTTAATTTTAGTTTTTTTTTTTTAAAGAAAAAATACGTGTCGATTATTTTTCGATATTCTAACTAAATACGCAAAAAAATATTATAAATTTCAAAAAGTCACCAACCCTATTTTAAAATGTTTCTCAGGGGTCTTTGTGACACTCAGCGATCGTAATTAAATCGTCGGTAACGATTTAGGATTTGGCGCGAGTCACATGACTGTCGAACGCAGCTCAGAGCGGACCTCTGAGGTGGTAGAGCGGGAATAGGGAAGCCACTCGTAGTTCTCGTGTTCGTGAGTTCGCACGTACATGGAACTTAACTCGTCTCGGTTCGACGGCTAACCGGACTCCTCGGAAGTGGAATGTCGTCAAAGAGAGAGTTGGCAGAGACTGACAGAGAGAGTTGACAGAGAAGGTGCGGGATCGATGGTCATCACCCGGGAAGCATTCTTCTGTCTAGACGAGTCAACCGGCTTTTGGAAGCCGTGGACGTCAGGGAACCCGACCGACGTCCGGCAGACACGTAAAGATCTGGAGATCGATTCATGGCAGATCTTGAAGCAGCTTACTCGTTACGAAAGTCAAGACAATGATTGACATTCGCGTCGCGCGTTGTGGTAGAGCCGTAGTGTGAGAGTGTGGTGTTATTTGTGAAGTTGTCATTTCACGTCATCGCCTGGACCGCTTTCCGACGGCTACACGGCGACTCGAGTATGGTAGATATTGCGGCTGGTCGGCATCGTAGCCTGGCATTTTGTTTAGCCTGACGGCTTGGTATGAGGTGCACCTTAGCGACTCCGTAAGTTAATTGTAAATGTGCGAGTGAGTGTGAATGCGTGTGAGTGTCCTTAGTACACTGTTATTGTCATAATCTTTGTTTTTCTCTTGCGCGCGTTAGCTGCCGATAGCAGCAGGAATTTGTGTGCGCGCGCAACGATTTAGAGAACATTGAAGATTCTTTTGTTTACTGGTTTAAACGACACCGAGTCGTAATTCGGAATTGGTATTTTAGGTTTAGATTTGTTTTAATAAATTATTAAATTGTTAATTTAATTTTTATTGACTAAACCTGGTGTTCCTGCGAATCGATCCTGTTTTAATACCCGCACCCACTAGCGATAAACAAACTAGCCGACCGCGTCGCGAAGTATAGTAATATTCGCGGACGCGACTTCCTCATTTTATTATTTCAGGTCGACGAGTTGCAGTTCGACCGGTGCTTGGATCAGCACTAAGTACAGGTGATAAGGATTTAGTACGCACCATGGGTATTTGTATCGGCTCATACAAACCCTTAAATCCACCCCTGTTACATGGCGCCCAACGTTTAATGGGGAGGCTAATTTTTCCACACGTGTGTGTGCCAGGTGTTATATGGCACCCAACGTTGTGGGGAGAAAAAGTGGCCGAGGTTTGAGCGATGTTACATTGTGCTCAACGTTTGAAAGGCAGGCTAGAATTTTCTGCGAAAGAAAGATCGCGAGACGGTTGTCTACAAATCTCGTGATGTTAGACTTTTCGTGTAGGTGCGTAGGATCGACGCAGTGACGTACAGTAGCCGACGGGTTCAAGGTTGGCCAAGTAAACAGAGAAAAACAAAGAGCTCGTTATTGCTTGGCCGAGCATAACGAGTGTGTGTGTATGTATGTGTGAGAATTTAGACTCTTACTCTGTGTTTACAAAGTGAACAATTTTTGATTTTGCTGTGTTGTTTTGATTTCTTGTATTCTCCACTTTGTAAAATACCCGGAATTCGTGACAGTAGTGTGAGTTGAGAGTTTAGCGAGATAAATACTAACTTGAATTGTAAAATTGCTAATACTTAATTGTTTATTTGAATACAGCGTGTTACCGACCTGTAAAATATATTTCCGAATTATAAAGAGAAGCAGTGTTTTGACGCGAGTTAAAACAGCTGGATTTGTTTGTTTATTTATTTTTTTGTTGTTTTGGCTTTCTAGCCGACTTTGGGTTTTTGTCAAAACCAGAAGCGAGTCGGCAGGCTATTAAGCCTATTCAATTTTTCTTCTTGTTAAACCTTCGGGTGGATTTCTTTTTTTTTCTTCTCTCTTGGAAATACTCAGGAATATAAAAACAAGTCAGAAATTTTTCGTTTTTTTTAGGACTGTTGAAGATCGAAAAATGATAGTATTGCGTTTGTCAATTTAGAATAAGTTGGAGTGTGCTAGTTACTGTCACGAGGGTTTAGGGACTTTTTTTTGTAAATTTTAGGCTAGCGAAGATGGAGCAGCAAGCAGAAGAAGACCTTGGGCTTGTTCAGCTAGACGGAAGATGTTGAAGAAGCTGGCAGATAAAAATCAGCTGGTAACTGGAAATTTGAGGGGTTTATTGTGTAAAAATCCAATCTCATAGTTACAGCTGTGATTTTGACCGGATTAACGAATTTGAGGATAATCGGTCGAACCATAGTCTCTTTGATAGAGACTGATCCGACTGTGACAGCCGTAAGCTATCGTATCCTAGGCTGACGACTGGTAGGACAGTCGGAAGTAATAGCAGCTTGCACTGTCTGGAAAATTTTCATTGGTTGGAAGATTGGATCGCAAGAGTAGAACCGGAATCTTCAGACGAAGAAAATCAGCCAGCGAGGGATGCGAGCGAAAATCCTGGTAACAATGAGCATCAGGTGGCGGGCGTTCCTGATTAATCTGGACTGCGTTCATGCTTTTCGAAGCGACGTATTTTTTTTACCGATACGTCACCTCTGGGAGGGGAGTGTGACAGTCAGTGATCGTAATTAAATCGTCGGTAACTATTTAGGATTTGGCGCGAGTCACGTGACTGTCGAACGCAGCTCAGAACGGACCTCTGAGGTGGTAGAGCGGGAATAGGGAAGCCACTCGTAGTTTTCGTGTTCGTGAGTTCGCACGTACATGGAACTTAACTCGTCTCGGTTCGATGGCTAACCGGACTCCTCGGGAGTGGAATGTCGTCGAAGAGAGAGTTGGCAGAGACAGAAGGTGCGGGATCGATGGTCATCGCCCGGGAAGCATTCTTCTGTCTAGACGAGTCAACCGGCTTTTGGAAGCCGTGGACGTCGGGGAACTCGACCGACGTCCGGCAGACACGCAAAGATCTGGAGATCGATTCATGGCAGATCTTGAAGCAGCTTACTCGTTACGAAAGTCAAGACAATGATTGACATTCACGTCGCGCGTTGTGGTAGAGCCGTAGTGTGAGAGTGTGGTGTTATTTGTGAAGTTGTCACCGCTTTCCGACGGCTACACGGTGACTCGAGTATGGTAGATATTGCGGCTGGTCGGCATCGTAGCCTGGCATTTTGTTTAGCCTGACGGCTTGGTATGAGGTGCACCTTAGCGACTCCGTAAGTTAATTGTAAATGTGCGAGTGAGTGTGAATGCGTGTGAGTGTCCTTAGTACACTGTTATTGTCATAATCTTTGTTTTTCTCTTGCGCGCGTTAGCTGCCGATAGCAGCAGGAGTTTGTGTGCGCGCGCAACGATTTAGAGAACATTGAAGATTTTTTTGTTTACTGGTTTAAACGACACCGAGTCGTAATTCGGAGTTGGTATTTTAGGTTTAGATTTGTTTTAATAAATTATTAAATTGTTAATTTAATTTTTATTGATTAAACCTGGTGTTCCTGCGAATCGATCCTGTTTTAATACCCGCACCCACTACCGATAAACAAACTAGCTGACCGCGTCGCGAAGTATAGTAATATTCGCGGACGCGACTTCCTTATTTTATTATTTCAGGTCGACGAGTTGCAGTTCGACGAGTGCTTGGATCAGTACTAACAAGGAGAGGTCACACCCTCCGGGTCACCGATCTTGACGAAACTTTGGGGATCGTTTTCTTATACCAAAAGATAAAGAAATCTACCAATCATCCCGTCTAATGGGCCTTTTATACCTAGTTCCTACATAGCTTATATCGTATTTTTAGCTCTTTTTGGGTTTTTTTGCGATTTTTCAAAAAATTCCTGTTCGTAGCCTACTGCACTTACAAAATTCTGCAACCCCGCATTTTTTTTGTTTTTTCATCTTCTTTTGAGAAAAAATATTTTTAAATCTAATTTTGAAGAAATAGTCCATGTAAAATTAAGGTAATCAAAAGCATATTTTTACTGTTTTTTTGGTTTTATGAACTTAAACTGTACGTCGTCAGCCTTATCAAAATTATGTCTAAAAATATTTTTTCTAAAAAATTCATAAAAAAATAAAGAAAATGCGGGGTTGCAGAATTCTGTAAGTGCAATAGGCTTTGAGCAGAAATTTTTTGAAAATTGGCACAAATAACCACAATAGTCGCACTAAAGTGTTAAAAGTGTCAAAACAAGCTGATTTTCAAAAAATTCCTGCTCAAAGCCTATTGCACTTACAGAATTCTGCAACCCCGCATTTTTTTGTTTTTTTATGAATTTTTTAGAAAAAATATTTTGAGACATAATTTTGATAAGGCTGACGACGTACAGTTTAAGTTTATAAAACCAAAAAACAGTAAAAAAATGCTTTTGATTACCTTAATTTTACATGGACTATTTTTTCAAAATTAGATTTAAAAATATTTTTTCTCAAAAGAAGATAAAAAAACAAAAAAAATGCGGGGTTGCAGAATTTTGTAAGTGCAATAGGCTACGAACAGGAATTTTTTGAAAATTCGCAAAAAAACCCAAAAAGAGCTAAAAATACGATATAAGCTATGTAGGAACTAGGTATAAAAGGCCCATTAGACGGGATGATTGGTAGATTTCTTCATCTTTTGGTATAAGAAAACGATCCCCAAAGTTTCGTCAAGATCGGTGACCCGGAGGGTGTGACCTCTCCTTGTAAGTACAGGTGATAAGGATTTAGTACGCACCGTGGGTATTTGTATCGGCTCATACAAACCCTTAAATCCACCCCTGTTACAACGTATAAAACATATTTTCTCACCTCTACATTTTTCTGCTACAAACGGTGCATCTGAGAATTTTAATAAACTTATCCATCAAATGTAGATAAAATAGTGCAAGATGGTCATTCGCTAGAGGACACAGTTAAAATGTTTTTATTCGATTACAGATTTATCGAGCATACAACGACAGGTCGATCTCCCGCATTTTTAGAGGATATATAGCGACAATCAGCGCCCTCTAGTGTAAGTTTCGTACTTTTCAAATAACTTTTTTTTTACAATACAAAAGTTAATAAAATTTTATACACATATTTGAAATATGGTTTTGTATAGTGCTTACCCCTTTATATGCCAAAAGTCGACAAAAAAATTTTTTATTTAAAATTCACTCACCGTAGCAGATGACACTAAATGACGCCTAAACGCCCATCACCGACTTAATTTCTCCCGTAAAAAAAAATGGTAGTATTAATCGTAAAAACAAATAGTAAGCACCATGGAGGCTATTTCACAGAATCTATTCATGTCGATAATTTTTATTTTAAAGAAAAATTGAAGATTTCACATGAAAAGTACGATCTAAGGTGTAAAAAGGTAAAACAGATTCATGAGAAGTTGTCTTGTACCATGAAACATACCATGTAGATGGTGAACTCACACGCAGCTTCTTTGCAAAATTGATGAGTAATTTTTTTTTCTTTTAAAGTTAAAAAACAAGTTACAACTATTAAAATTAATATTTTGTAAAATACTATTAATTTTTTTCAAAATCCATTTTGTAAAAAAAAAGTTATTTGAAAAGTACAAATAACTTATTGAGGTTACGTCGTTAGCTAGTAGAGTGTGGTAGAGTGCAGGCTGCAGCATGGTGTGGCAATTGGCATGCAGTACTGTGAGCTGACAGCTGACACTGCTGACTGCTGCAAAGCAGTGAATTTTTTATTTACCAATTTTCAATATAAAACATTACTAAATTTAATAAGAGCTTAGTGGTTATTTGAAATGATTTATAAATCATGAGTCAAAGGGCACCAATGGAATTGGTAAGTTAGCCGAGCATTTTTTTTATATCTCTTATAATTATCAACTTCACTCAAGATTGAACATTCAGACTTAAAAAAGTTGTAGGATTAATAAATGGTGTATACATTTCAATGATGACTCGAATCAAGTTGCAATGCTCCTACTGCAGACTGCCGGCAGTCATAGGAATTGTCTCCTGCATTTATACATTTAACCTAGACAGGATGAATAGTAAGAGTGAACTTGATAACTAAAAGTTGGTATCTCAGTGATAATTAAATTGTAACAACGACATTTCAATGATTATCAAATTACTGTTTCCTTATGAGAACCAACTTTTTGTTTTTATTGATTTTTCTTAAAGATTTTTACTGACTCAGTGCTGGCATATTTTGATGATTTGACTCAAATGAAGCTGCATTGCTCTTGCTGCACACTGCCAGCAGACATTTACATTTCATGATATGATTTAAATGTAGCTGCAGTGTGCAGTGCAGTCTTTGACATCTGCTCCGGCTCTTACACTACTTGGTTCAGCCGGATAAATAAAAGTTGTAAAACCAATAGTACCTAACTACACAAATAAAAGTTGACACATAAATGATTTTTTAATTCACTGTTTACTTTTTAGCACCAACTGTTTGTTATTGATTTTTCTTAAAGATTTTTACTGACTCAGTTCTGACATATTTTAGTGATTTGACTCAAATGAAGCTGCATTGCTCTTGCTGCACACTGCCAGCAGGCATTTACATTTCATGATATGATTTAAATGTAGCTGCAGTGTGCAGTGCAGTCTTTGACATCTTCTCCGGCTCTTATAGTTCTTGGTTCAGCCGGTTAATTAAAAGTTTTGAAAGCAATCATACCTAACTACACAAATAAAAGTTGACACTTAAATGATATTTGAGCCACTGTTTACTTATTAGAACCAACTTTTTGTTTTTATTGATTTTTTTAAAAGATTTTTACTCACTCAGTGCTGACATATTTTAGTGATTTGACTCAAGTGAAGCTGCATTGCTCTTGCTGCACACTGCCAGCATCATGTACATTTCATGATATGATTTAAATGTAGCTGCAGTGTACAGTGCAGTCTTTGACATCTGCTTCGGCTCTTATACTTCTTGGTTCAGCCGGATAAATAAAAGTTTTGAAAGCAATCATACCTAACTACACAAATAAAAGTTGACACATAAATGATTTTTGAGTCACTGTTTACTTATTAGAACCAACTTTTTGTTTTTATTGATTTTTTTAAAAGATTTTTACTCACTCAGTGCTGACATATTTTAGTGATTTGAGTCAAATGAAGCTGCACTGCTCTTGCTGCACACTGCCAGCATCATGTACATTTCATGATATGATTTAAATGTAGCTGCAGTGTGCAGTGCAATCTTTGACATCTGCTCCGGCTCTTACACTACTTGGTTCAGCCGGATAAATAAAAGTTGTTTGTTTCACAGCGGCATTCAATAGGTACTTTTCGAGGCGCCCTCTCTGGGAGCAAAGTGCAACATTGACGCCCCCTTCGAGATACTACTCTCCGTACTTTGACTCCCGCTTTTGCGGTGCGCGCTTGCGCGCGCACCTTCACCTCGTGCCGCTAGCCGAAAATTCCTCTTTCGACGTCAATGTGGCGCTTGCCTCCCATGTATAACAATATATCAAAAACCAATAGTACCTAACTACGCAAATAAAAGTTGACACATAAATGATTTTTGAGTCACTGTTTACTTATTAGAACCAACTTTTTGTTATTATTGATTTTTCGTAAAGATTTTTACTGACTCAGTTCTGACATATTTTAGTGATTTGACTCAAATGAAGCTGCATTGCTCTTGCTGCACACTGCCAGCATCATGTACATTTCATGATATGATTTAAATGTAGCTGCAGTGTGCAGTGCAGTCTTTGACATCTGCTCCGGCTCTTACACTACTTGGTTCAGCCGGATAAATAAAAGTTGTTTGTTTCACAGCGGCATTCAATAGGTACTTTTCGAGGCGCCCTCTCTGGGAGCAAAGTGCAACATTGACGCCCCCTTCGAGATACTACTCTCCGTACTTTGACTCCCGCTTTTGCGGTGCGCGCTTGCGCGCGCACCTTCACCTCGTGGCGCTAGCCGAAAATTCCTCTTTCGACGTCAATGTGGCGCTTGCCTCCCATGTATAACAATATATCAAAAACCAATAGTACCTAACTACACAAATAAAAGTTGACACATAAATGATTTTTGAGTCACTGTTTACTTTTTAGCACCAACTTTTTGTTATTATTGATTTTTCGTAAAGATTTTTACTGACTCAGTTCTGACATATTTTAGTGATTTGACTCAAATGAAGCTGCATTGCTCTTGCTGCACACTGCCAGCAGGCATTTACATTTCATGATATGATTTAAATGTAGCTGCAGTGTGCAGTGCAGTCTTTGACATCTGCTCTGGCTCTTATACTTCTTGGTTCAGCCGGTTAAATAAATGTTTTGAAAGCAATAATACCTAACTACACAAAAAAAGTTGACACTTAAATGATATTTGAGCCACTGTTTACTTATTAGAACCAACTTCTTGTTTTTATTGATTTTTTTAAAAGATTTTTACTGACTCAGTGCTGGCATATTTTGATGATTTGACTCAAATGAAGCTGCATTGCTCTTGCTGCACACTGCCAGCATCATGTACATTTCATGATATGATTTAAATGTAGCTGCAGTGTGCAGTGCAGTCTTTGACATCTGCTCCGGCTCTTACACTACTTGGTTCAGCCGGATAAATAAAAGTTGTTTGTTTCACAGCGGCATTCAATAGGTACTTTTCGAGGCGCCCTCTCTGGGAGCAAAGTGCAACATTGACGCCCCCTTCGAGATACTACTCTCCGTGCTTTGACTCCCGCTTTTGCGGTGCGCGCTTGCGCGCGCACCTTCACCTCGTGCCGCTAGCCGAAAATTCCTCTTTCGACGTCAATGTGGCGCTTGCCTCCCATGTATAACAATATATCAAAAACCAATAGTACCTAACTACACAAATAAAAGTTGACACATAAATGATTTTTGAGTCACTGTTTACTTTTTAGCACCAACTTTTTGTTATTATTGATTTTTCGTAAAGATTTTTACTGACTCAGTTCTGACATATTTTAGTGATTTGACTCAAATGAAGCTGCATTGCTCTTGCTGCACACTGCCAGCAGGCATTTACATTTCATGATATGATTTAAATGTAGCTGCAGTGTGCAGTGCAGTCTTTGACATCTGCTCTGGCTCTTATACTTCTTGGTTCAGCCGGTTAAATAAATGTTTTGAAAGCAATAATACCTAACTACACAAAAAAAGTTGACACTTAAATGATATTTGAGCCACTGTTTACTTATTAGAACCAACTTTTTGTTTTTATTGATTTTTTTAAAAGATTTTTACTGACTCAGTGCTGGCATATTTTGATGATTTGACTCAAATGAAGCTGCATTGCTCTTGCTGCACACTGCCAGCAGGCATTTACATTTCATGATATGATTTAAATGTAGCTGCAGTGTGCAGTGCAATCTTTGACATCTGCTCCGGCTCTTACACTACTTGGTTCAGCCGGATAAATAAAAGTTTTAAACCAATAGTACCTAACTACACAAATAAAAGTTGACACATAAATGATTTTTGAGGCACTGTTTACTTTTTAGAACCAACTTTTTGTTATTATTGATTTTTCTTAAAGATTTTTACTCACTCAGTGCTGATATATTTTAGTGATTTGACTCAAATGAAGATGCATTGCTCTTGCTGCACACTACCAGCAGGCATTTACATTTCATGATATGATTTAAATCTTGCTGCAGTGTACAGTGCAGTGAGCATTCTTTGACTGCTCTTGTACTATTTGCTGTAGCTGGATAAATATTTGGGGTATTCAAATCGTATTACAGAAATAAAATAATTTATCAAAATATATTTATGTTGCAAAACATTTAATATTACAAAAAAGTAACATGAAACAAAAAATAAATAAATAATAAAAAAAGAAAAAAGAAATTCTTGATAGAATGATGGTCTAAAAAAATAAAAATAAAAACTTATTCGAAATCAATGAAAGTTGTAATTTTCAAATTATGGTATAATTTAAAAAAATGTTTGATTATTAAACTATGAATAAAAAAAATAAAAAAAATTACAAAAATAAATGAAATACCAGTGAAAAATTTGATTGAAACGAATATCGATATAATTTCACATGAAATAAAAAATATTATATTGATTCAAATTAAGTTTTGAAAAATTTGAAAAAATAAGTTATTTATAAAAAAATGAAAAAATTAACATTGATAAAAAGATAATGCTTGATTGATAATTAAAGAAATTAATAATAAATTGATCAAAAGAAAATTTATTTAAATATTGATATTCTAAAGAATTTTAAAGTTTTAATGAGTTACATGAAACTATTGTATCACAACTTAAAAAAAAAAAAAAAAATTTTATTATTATGAATAAAAATGAAAAAAATTAAAAAAGTTGCTTCTAAAAGAAAAAAAAAAAAACAAACAAACAAATAAACAAAAAGAATATAAATTTAAAAAGAATCTTTTTAGTTGACATATGCTGCGAAAAAAATTGGATCACATGTAATCAAATTTTTACCTAAAAAAGAATAAGATGAAAAATAATTATAAAAAATGTGTATTAATTACACTGCTAAAATTAAAAAAAAAAAAAAAAAAACAAGAATAATATTCAAATCAAAAGATTTAAAATAAATAACAAAAAGTAAAAAGAGTGAAAAAGTATTGTACTTATTCTGTCAAAAATAGAAACTTAAAAATGATAAGATTCAAGTAAAATTGGAAAAAAAACAATACAAAAAAATTATAGAATGACTAAATGGCTATCAAAGTTTTTTTTTTCTGAAAATGATAAATAAACTGCAAATAAAATAAATAAAACAATAAAATCAAATTTTAATAATAAATCTTATGATTTATTATAAGTGTTAAAAGAAATCAATAAACTGCTTTATAAGCTTATTACTTTTTCAGAATGAATAAATAATTGACGATGGTATAATTATCAATTTGATGGCAAATAAAAAAAAATCATATTCATAACTATGACAGTCATAAAAAAAATGTTGCTTATTCTATTTTTTAATTTGCCGCTGGTTTCGGTTTGTTGCCGCAAGGCGGCGCAGACACGACCACGCGATTGTGTATGGGAGACTATCTAGGTTTATGTTTTCATGGCAAAACTGCAATCAGAGTTACCGGCATACCCAGACGAGCCATATACCCTCCTCTTAAGAGAGAATTGAGATGTAAATTTGATTTGTTGAAACTAAATGTCGAACGAGAAGTTAATTTAAATCAGTATAGGCAAAAAATAAATAGAAACGGTAAGAGGAAATGTGCTTTTGTCGTAGGTGAAAATGTTTCTGTAAAAGATTTGAGGCATAATTCAAAATTGAAGCATTTATAATAAGAAAATTATCTCCTGTAATTTACGAGATAAAATTCAATGATGGTGTTATTTTGAATAAGCATGTGAATCCAATTTTTAGAAGTAATTATTGCAGTTTAGAAAGAGAGGAACACAGTAAGTTATAGAAAAATCAAAATTTTGGAACAGAACCACAAAGGTCTGAGCGTTTAAAGAATAAAAATATGTAAAACAAATTTGTTGTTATGAAATAGTGTAGCATTTAGAAAGAAGGGAATTTTAGTGTATTGTGAAAGTATGTGTAAAGTGCAAGCGCAGCAATTAAGAGCACGCAGCGACTTGCGAATTGCCAGCACATTCGAGTGCTCTGGGCAACCGCTGATTGTAGTTTAGTCATACTAATATCAGTAATAATTAATCGTTTATAACTGATTGAAGTATTTATTTATTCATAATCAGCTCATACCTAATACTTTACAGTCAAGGCGAACCAGACGAGTCAACTCCTTTGCAAACAGTCGATGCTGCGTACGGGAGGACGATCGTATCAACCTCCTGCATACTGACGGACTGAAAAGATCGCGGAATTGTGGCGACACTGCATACGGTAACGTAGGAAGAAGTCCCGTGATATGAAAAGCCTTCATGAACGGGTGCGGAAGACTTCCGATGGAGCACAAACTGACGAGGAAAGCCTTAACCAGTGTGATTAAGACCAGCAAACGCCGTTGCTGGAGGCAACTTTGCACGGAGGTGGATAGGGACTCGTGGAGCACCAGATACAAATTGGTAACCGGCAAACTACGGGGAAAAAGTCCACCAGAGGTTCGAGACGCCGAGTTTATGCGTAGGATAGACGACGGGCTATTCTCGACGCACGAGGTGAGGGTGGACACGCGTGATGAGGACATCCTGCCCGACGTGCCGGACTTTACGGAGAAAGAGCTGCAAAGAGCAGTGTGAAGATCATTTTGTAGTAGGAGTTGAAATTTATGATTTAAAAAATATATAATTTTGATTTATGTAACTAATAATTTTGTTAAATTTTGTAGTAGGAAGATGACTTGAATAAATTTGAAGATCGAAAAAATGGAGTTACAGCTAGGAAACGACTAAAACCTGATGTCGTTCTTTGCTTAGCACTTGGAAGATCAATTGATGTAGTCATAAACAGTAGTAAGCAAAACCAAAGCTTCAGCGTTCAAGATTCTGATAATTGTATTGATTCCTATGAAATCATTGAAAGTCTGGATTCATCAGATGATGTTAATTCTACAAGACTGAATTTTAATTCTGATACTTCTTGCAGTACAGTGATAGATTTAAGTCGAAATCTAACTCAACCTTTTGAATTAACTTTAAATGCATCTAACGAAACTGCCATAGATTTGAGCTTTTCAAGACTAGATGATCATTCCGAAGCTGTAGTAACTCATGATTTTTACAGAACTGAAACCGACTATTCTGAATTTGAATGAGTTTAGACTTGTACATTTAAACTAGTACTTTAATTTAATGGGTACAACAGCTTAAAACTGTAAAAGAATTTAAAAAATTTTTTTATTATTTAAAAAATATAATCTATTTTAAAAGATAAAAATATTTAAATACACTTATAATTTTACTTTTTTAGGCCTTTACTTAAGTATTTTCCTACAGAAGACAAATTTACCCAAACATCATTTGAAAAAGAACAGCAGTTGGAAACTCAAACATTTGGTCTAGAAAGCCAAAGCCAAGTCATACCTTACAGAACTAAAAAAAAAAAGTTAATTAGAGCTTCTCAGGTGTTAAAATAATTTGTGAAGTAAATCCAAGTGTAGTTATATCTTGTACTGTAAAGAACATAATGAATTCTGTAAATATAAATAAATCATTTAAAAGTGTTGATACCTATGAAAGCTCTAATTTAAATACAAGTTAAACTTCTTATGCGGCTTCAGTTGATGAAATTTCATCTGGCAATGAAGATCATGTATTTAAAATGACTCTTTTCAAAGAAAAAGTTTTTGAAAATATTATGAAGGTTATATATAATATATAATTATATAATTGAACATGATCCAGCTTCATTTTTAGGTATTGTCAGAGTGAATGTTTGTGTTAGACTTGATTCAGAGTACATCACTATTAGAATGACATGATATATACTTAGCTTTAAACAAAATAAAAACAGATTTACCTTTGTCACGTCGTGACGTGGCATCAGACTCTCCATCGGGTCATACACGCGCCAGATCGTATGTGACAAAAGTCACGTAGGACTATCGATTAGTCCAAGGACATGCGTGGTCTTCCGAAAAATATGTATTTTAAGGAAAAGATTGACAACCCCACCCCAAACATCTCACTATGCAAATTCTGACATCCGTTGTACCCCTTCTGTGGGTATATAAACGGGATGGAAATGCGAACAAGGGAGCAGAAGAACAGAAGATTCCCGCACGACAAGGGTGGATTGTTGGTGACGATAAGCGTACACTTGGCGTCGATCAACTTCCGATTATTCATCAGGCTCCTGATCCTCGAGTTTAATTAATTTAAGTTCAGTCGGTTTTATCCCTTACACCTAGTAACAGTCTCTTGTGCATCCAACGTTTAATTTATTAAAGTACAGTTTGCTCAAAACATCTCGTCTCACTTCAAAACCCTTCACCGGAGTTCCTGATACAGACAAGGTAATACTTTACATTTATTAACGTGACTTCTTTTAGAATTATTCAAGCCTCTGGTCAATTGGCGTAAGCCAAAACCTAAAAACACGGTCAAGAGCCAGGGCCTCTCTTTAAATGTTAATACAGTGTTGTTTACTGTACATTTCAATAATTTTCTTTATTTTATTTTACACGTTCCTAGTAGAACGTGACAGATTTTGGGGATTCGTCTAAAAAAAAAATTGTCAGCGGCTTGAAAATTCGAAATGTCAAATAAAGATTACAATGACGCATATTATGACGCTAAAAAAATTATGAATGAATTCGCAAATTCTGTAGTTGAAAAAAAATTCGGGCCGATTGAATCTGTAAAAATTGAAGAACTCTTAGATGTTTTCGCAAATAGATATTGCGGTGATGAAATCGCGGAATTTAATCCATATATAAAAAGTATTCAAACGCTATGTAAAGTTTTCAAAAGATTTGTGGAAAAAAATAAAGTCGAAGCAGTTACTCGTGATCCAGTTTTTCTTAAAGTATTGTACAGTTTTTTTTATAAGAACATAAATCCAGATACAGTTATCGAATATATTATAGATGAAAATCCTCAGGAAACGATAAAAGAAATTAATACTATTATATCGGAAATTTTAGATGATGAAAGTCAACGCTGGTATCAATCGGTTTTTTTTGATAATTTAAAAACTTTAGAACCAAAACTTAACGAGAACGACAAATCTAAAGTGAAATCACCCGAAATCGAAAACGATAAAATAAAAGAAACTCCAATAATTGATAAATTTTCTCTTTTCGCATCGACAGAAAATAATTCAAAATTTCCAAATTTAAAAATGCTTAACTCTAGTATCGGGCAGGTAAAAAATTTGTCAATTAAAGACGCAATAGGGTTCATTCCATTATACTCAGGATCCAATATTAGTTTAAATTCCTTTCTTGAAAGATGTAAAAATGCGAGAGAAATTTTACCAGCCGGGAGTGAAAGTGACCTTGCAAAAATAATTAAGCTGCGATTATCCGGAGAAGCGTTGAAATGCGTAGAAGGAAGATCATTTAACTCATTAGATGAGGCCGGAAAATTCTTAGAGGGAATGTTCGGTTCAGCCAAGACTTTACTACATTTAACTGGCGAGTTAGCTAATATTAAGCAAGAAAGGGGTGAAAACGTTTTAAAATATTCTAACAGGATTCGCGCGCTGTATCAGGAAATAATTTCAGCAGCAAAAAGAGAAGATAAATATAATATAAATTTTTTAAGAGCACTAGAAATTGATGTGGTTAAATGTTTTGTACGGGGACTAAAATGGGTGATTAAAGCTCGTCTGGTTGCGGTGCAAAATTTGGATCAAGTGATTAAAGACGCAATTGAAATTGAACGTGAGTTCAGCTGTTACGAACAGGAAGAAGTGCCAGATTTAAATAAACCAAATGAGTGTAAAGATGCAGTTCCAGTCCCAATAAAATTTTTTGATACAAAAGAACAAGTTACCTGTCAACTTTGTAGAAAAATCGGTCACGAAGCAAATACGTGTCTCTCGCTGGGGAAAAGAGGCATGTCAAACGATAGATGGAGAAACGGCGCGCGCAGGGAAAATCGATTTAATAGCCTTCCAAGGAATAATAATCAGAATTATAATATTCATAAAGCTGGACAGCCGGGAAATAATCAACAACATTTTAATAAATTTAATCAAAATTTTGAATCGGATGAATTATATCTGGAGAGACAAAAAAACACGTTTCCGGACTGTCAAAATCCTGTGATATGTAGATATTGCAAAAAGGCAGGTCACATTTTAAAAAACTGTTATAAAAGAATGTATAATAATAATAAAATCGCGCAGGAAAACGGCGACCTTCTCCAGAATATCGGCGCGATTCAAGAGACTTCGGATACTACGCGCCCGTCAAACAACAATTAAAAACGGTTATCGTAAAAAACGTTAAGCTTACGTATAATGAGGAAACGCCTACGATTAAATTATTGAACCCTATAAATAATGAAAAAATAATTTTTATTCTGGATTCTGGTGCAGCTCCAAATTTAATTAAAATTAATAACATTCCGAATAATTTTCCAGTCGACTCAAGCTGTATTTTAGAACTTAGAGGTATTTCAAATACTAGCATTTATACGTTGGGGAAAATTATGATTGGTTTTCAAAATTTTCAATTGAACTTCACTTAATAGAAAATGATTATCCGATTAAAGAAGATGGACTTTTGAGAGTAGAATTTTTCAAAAACTTTAACGTGAGCATTGATTTTAAAAACAAAAAGATTGCTTCCGATCATTTTAATATTCCATTTATTCAAACTAAAGAACTATTAATTATTACCACAAAACTCAAAACCAATATTAATCAAGATTCTGGAATGAGCAATAAAATTATTGATAAATCTCAATTGGCTAACGCCCCAGAATTTCTGTTTGAAGGGTTCAAAAATAAAAATATCGCAGTTTAATAAAACCGCGCAGTCTATAAAATCAAGTAAAAATAAAACCGCTCAATATACGAATTCAAGTAAAAATTAAACCGCTCAAGAAATTACCGCTAATGAAAAAGAAGTTAAAATTGAAATTAATAATATTGATATAAAAGATGCATCTAAAATAACCAGCGCTGGAAAATCCGGATCGAAACATGGTGTAACGGCCGAAAAACATCAATTAATATCCTTGTTCGATTTGGATTCTGATATTGTGCACAGTAATACAAACTCTCGGTATACGGATCCCGAAAATCCAAACAACATCTCAAACTCTCGGAATAAGGATCTCGAAAATCCAAACAGCATCTCAAAGTCTCGGTATACGGATTTCGAAAATCCAAATAACATCTCAAACTCTCGGTATACGGACCTCGAAAATCCAAACAACATCTTGAACTCTCGGTATAAGAATCTCGAAAATTCAAACTCTCGGTATAAGGACCTCAAAAATCCTAATGATAAAGAAAATAAGCGGTATAAAAATCAAAATTCACGGTATAAGGACCTCGAAAATCCTAATGATAAAGAAAATCAGCGGTATGAAAATCAAAATTCACGGTATGAGGACCTCGAAAATTCTAACGAAACAGAGCGAAATAAAAATAAAAAGCCTCTCCTTGAGGATCTCGAAAATCTTGTTGACGTCAGAAATTCTAGATATCTAAAGCATGAAGAATTTAATAAAGAAAATATTGAACAAAGAGAAAATATTAATTCTCTATGTTCTGATTTTGAGTATGTCGCGAACTCTCAGGATCAGGATCTTGGAATAAAATGTAAATTAGAGAACAATTTTTGTCTAAATCGGGAAAATATAAATTCGTTTAAAGAAAATTATGATAACGATATTATGCGGGACGCCGCTTTTAAAAACTCACTGAATAAAAAATTATTCATAGAATATGATGATTCATGTCAATTTTCAGGGGTAAATAAAAATGAATCAACGGGAGAAAATGACGTTTTGAAAAATCAAAGTTCCGATAATAAAAGTCTGATTGAGGATAACAAGAATGAAAAACCCCACTTAGCTAATCAATGCAAGATGAATCCCTCGATAATGAAAGAAAACACCAGAACAAATAATACGGATATTATGCACCAATATACGATTATAAGTTCACAAAAGGGAAAACTCTCTTCCAGCCGGGAAAACCTACAAGGGGAGGCACAGGGGGAATGCCATCCCCCAAGGCTGACCTTCACCGCGCCCTTAAAAGGGGAAACACCGATCCTATAGCAACAAGTGGGTCATGGACAATAGAGTGGGGTGATGATGAAGATATCCTCGAAATAATTAATAAATGTATTCAAGTTGTAACGGGGTATTTCTTGAGAAAAGGGCCTCCCTTAAATAATTAAGAAAGTTTCCCGGGCCCTCCCGTTACAAGGAAAATCTTTTCAAAAATAAATGGGGGAAACACTCCTTAATCTGGGGTCAGGGTTTCCACGGAGAGAAAACCTCCGGGAGCGGTTGGTGAGCTAGAGAGAGAAGAAATAAATTATATAAAGAAAATTTAGGTTAATTTCATTTTTTTATTCTTGTCTACAAAAAAATAAAAAAAAATCAAGTCTACAATTACAAGAAAATAAATTTTAATTTGAGAACAAAGGAAATAAACAAACTATAAAGTAGTCGACAAAATGGCGGGTAATGACGCCGCGCCAAGATAATCTCGATCGAATTTATATAACTTTCAATAATATCCAAACAGAATTTTCATTCAGCGTACCATACCCAAAATTTCCCGAAAAACATGCTTTATAAAATTTTCAATGAAATAATAAAAAAAACCTTACGTTTACAAAAATTTCAAAAAAAATTTCTCTGATTCCCAAAATGGCTACTCTTTTGTTTTTCCAACTCTCGGTATAAGAAATAACCCAAGCTTCGATTCCTAAATGTACCTAGCTGTAAAATAAAGAAAAACACAAAAAAAATTGTCTACAAACTCGACTAAAGAAGAATAGGAAAAAGAAACTTAGAAAAAAGTCTACTCAAGAGAAACTTAAAAAAAAAAAATCACACTCAAAAAAAATCAACCTCACACCTTGGCTACTGAGAACAGAGTGACGCTCCCCGCGTCTCTCTGACTAGACTTCCTTCTTCACCATCCCCTCCAAACACTCTCCGCCAATCAACACAAATTAATCTGATGAAGCCTCATTCATACTCGAGGAACAGTCATATGTCCACCAATCAGACACATTCACGCCACAACACCCAATCACGCTCCCGTCTACAATCTTCCGGTGGCGATCACCATGCCACCTATAGTACGCGCGAAAATCCGAAATAAAGAATAAAAATAATGCACACGAGGCACTCACCGCGTTAACCTATCCCTCGCGCACAGACTCTCTCTCTCGCTCTCCTCCATACGCACACATTGTTCGCGCAACGTACTCAATACAAAAAAAAATAAAATCTCACTCACGCCCGTGTCTACTGTGGTGAGCGTGCGCGCACGCGCTTGGCGACGCAGTTGCGTCGTCTGCCGACACGCGCCGCGCACCTCCTCCGTCGCCGAAAACTCCATGACGGAGAATCGGAACCCGTGTGTGGTGTATGTGTGTGTACGTGCGCGCCCTGAGCCAGGAGAGCCTTTCCGGGTGGTGAACATGTGTGTGTATATTTCGTGCGCGCGCCGTGTGCTCGTGCTACTGCAACAGCAGCGCTCAGCCGACGGCGATCGTCGCCACGTGGTCGGCTTCTGCTGCGCGAGAAAGTGGCATGGTTATCACCTGGGAAAGTAAACAAACAAATTAATTATTTCATTGTTTCCCAGGTGACCTGACATTGCCAAATAAGAAAAATAATTTACGAGGGATTCACTCCCTCGCAACTCCCCCCTGCCAAGCCGAAACATACCCGTTATGTTTTGCCTGACAAAACACCTGGCAATGTCCAGTCACCTCTGGAAACCACAAAAAAACAAGATTGGTGGTATACTCACTGCTCAGTCTACCCAATTTTCCTCACAATGGTCTACTCGTCTACAGTCCGTCAGTCTACAAATTGTCTACAAAAAAAAAAAAAATAAAAAAAAAATAACAACAAAAAAAAAAAACCGACAAACAAAAAAAAAAAATAATAATAATAATATAAGTCTACAAAAAAAAAATTTTATCCGAGTCGTCGTCGCTTCAGTCGCTCGTTCTCCCGCCAGACCTGACGAATAATCTCGGGTCTGACATCGTCTGGGAGCCGTTGAGCTATGAGCAATATCTCCATGGCACTCAATACTCTGGGCTCAACCGGATTCATCGGCTCCAGGCGATGCCAGACCGAAGCGTCGACAAGGTCGGCCGGAGAAGGAGCGACCGGAACCTCGACGACCTTCACAAGCTCGTCCCCGTTGCCGTCCCGGGCGCGTTTCCCCGAAACCGTTTTGCCAACCGCTGGTCCCGAACCCGGTATGGCCCCCCCTGGAATAACCCCGGCCGCAGAGTCCGGCGTGTCCCACCGAGTCCTTCGTTTGGCTCGGGACATGGCCGCAAACTGATCGACGGGGAGGACCGCCCTCGCTTCGCTGCGTTCCCGATTACGCAGGCGTAATCGGTACGCTGAACTACAGCGAGGGCACTCCTCCACCCGAACACCCCTGCGACCGCAGTTATCGCAGAAGGGCCTCACCAGTTAACGGGGGCAGCGGCGAGTCTCATGACTCAGGGACCAGCACCTGAAACAACAATTGGGGGGTGGGTCTATGTGGGGGTCGGTGGCCACGATAGCCAGACCCCCGAACAATCGACCCTTGAGCTTGGCTGGAAGGCCCCAGTTGTAAAAGGGTAGGTACCCGTTGGGGGGCGGGTCGTCGACGTCCATCTGAGTAGGAGCTCCAGTCACCCCCGCGGTCTCTACGTCAATCGAAACTGGCACGGAGGTCGCGGTAAGGACCGGACTCGAACCCATAACGGTACGCTTGACGGCTCCCCACCCCATGGGAACCCGGGGTTGCTCGTCCGTCAACGTCGTGGTCGCCGGGGTCTCGTCTACGGCTGGTGGGGTTACTGGGGAAGGAGCGCGAGGTGGAGAGCGGTGGGAAGAAGGGTAGGACCCCCCCGAGACGTAATCGTCAAGGGTAAGGTGTCGTTGGGGGTTGTTCTTCCTCTTCTTCTTCTTCTTCCTTCGCGGCGCTGTCTCTTCCGCCTCTCGTTGAGTCTCCTCCCTCAAGTCGTCCTCGTAACCAGCCGGGTAGATATTGAGTCCCGAGTAGTCTATCGAGGGCGAGGCAATGACCTGGGGTGGGATCTGGTCCCAAGGGATGAGCCCATCGGTTGGGGTGCTGGACGGCGGCATCTCCTTCACGAACTCCATGCTCTCCCTTCCCTCAGGCAAATCCCGGCCCGCGTTTCGCCGCTCGTAAGCCACGAGCTCCTCTTCGGCAGCGCGGCTCTCGGCCACCGGGTTGAATCCCGCTTCAGACCCGGTGACCACCTCGTCGATAACGCGCCATGGTCCCTCACTCCCTTCCTGCAAGAGGAGTACTTCCACCCCCTGCAGGACCTTATTAAAGAAGGGAGTCTCCCGGTTCTCGTCCAAGGAGAGGGGGCCAAGGTCTACCGGCAGGTCATTCGGCGCGGTGATCACCACCTGCTCCGGGATTTCTTCGCCCTCGAGGGCTTGTCGTTGCTCCGATGGCAAGGAAGCCGCACATTCTTCGGCCACGAGCTCATCCAACATGTCGTGGAAGTGATTCTCCACGAACATGTCGGTGAGTTGTCCGGACCAGTCGTTCGCCGTGTCTACCGCTTCTGCCATCCTGTGAACAAATTTTATCACAAACAAAATAAGAATATGTCTACAATTCATTCTGATCCTTGCCTTCCCCGGACTACACAGGACAGCACAGTCTACTACATTACAAACTTCACGTTGACCTGCTAAGCCTAACCCAAAAATAAAATAAACTAAAATAATACCCAGACGACACAATGTTAGTCTACACATACCTGAAAAAAAAATTTCTAACAATAAAAGAATAATCAACCACACATTATCCATTCCTCGGCTTCAGATATTTCTTCAACCGACTTACATGGATCATACTGTTAGCCTTAGATCCAACTCCCTCTAACCAATAAGTCACTGGAGGTTCGAACTTAGCAATCTTGAATGGTCTGTCTCACTTGGGCGCTAACTTTCCAGACCTTCCCTCTGCCGCGTTCGATAACGTTTTCATTCGTCTCCATACCCAATCTCCGACGTTAAATGTCACCTGTCTACGACCTTTGTTGTACGCCCTTGCCTGTGTCTCCCTGGATTTGTCAAGATGCCTCGCTACTAGATCCCGCAAAGCATCCAACCTCTTCATCCGATCTATCCACACCTCTGGATTCATCTCTAGCTTCGGACCTCTCACTTCCAACTCTCACCGAAGACTTTTGACCGGTTGCGGTTGTCTACCAAAGTTTAGATACGCCGGGGACATTTTTGTTGAACTTTATATCGCCGTGTTCACCGCATGTCTGAACTCATGTAAGTGTTGATCCCAAGTTCGATGATCGTGTCCCACGAAGATGGCGATCATGACCTTGAGAGTTCTATTACTCCTCTCTACCGGATTTGATTGCGGGTGATACGGTGGGATCAAAGCTCTCTTGATACCAAATTCTTCCAGGAATTTGTCCAGATCTTTGTTTTGAAACTCCTTGCCACTGTCCGACAGGAAGAAATCGGGGGTTTCCCAACGGAACAAGATTAATTCTTCAAAAGCTCTCGCTATGCTCTTCCCTGTAGCAGTACGCAGAGGTTTAAGCTCCACCCATCGCGTAAATAAGTCCTGGAAAACCAAGATGTATTTTTTTTTAGATTTGCTCATTGGAAACTCCATCAAGTCGGCTGAAACCACTGCCCAAGGCCGTTCCACTATTCGCCTGCCCATGAGTCCCTGCGGTCCCAGTTGAGAAACCTTGTACTGCTGACAGAGTTCGCATTCATATATGTAGTTCTGGACATCGTGCCAAATGCCCGGCCAATAATATTCTCCGGCCACCCTGTCAGACAATGAGCATCGTGAAGAATTCTCTCTCTTTGGTCCGTTGGAATTACCATTTTCCAACCTTCCTCGTTGTTTGACACCGGATCCAACAACTTATCTCTGCGGTAACAACAAAGCAAATCCCCGTCCATCCTCCATTCTTTATACTTGTTTGGATACTGTCTAACCTCTTCCAATTTCTTGACATACCACGGATCTACACTCTCTACAATTTCTCCCACCTCGTCTATATCATAACTCCTTGACAACCAGTCGGGCAAGTAATGATTAGCACATTTGCGATGAATTATCGTGAAATCCCATTGTTGTAAAAACAAAGCCCATCTTGCCAGTCTACCAGTCGGATCCATCAGGTTTTTGAGATACTTCAAAGCACTGTGATCGGTTATTACCGTAAAATGAGTACCCTCAATATACGGCCCGAATTTTTCGATGCCAAATTTAACAGCCACCATTTCTTTTTCCGACACTATGTAGTTTTTCTTATGGTTTTTTAGCATACGGCTGGCAAAACAAATGGGATGTTCTCCGTCTTCAAAGTCTTGGGTCAAAACCGCTCCAATTGAATCTTTGCTGGCATCGGTTTGGACCGTGAAAGGTAGCGTGAAATCTGGTCTCGCTAACACTGGAGCTTCGGTGAGTGCCCTCTTCAGAGTGTCGAAAGCTTCCTGTTCTTCAGTTTCCCACTTCCAAGGGAATTTCTTTGACGTCAATCTGGTCAGTGGAATTTTTATCTCTGACTCATGTTCTATGAATCGGCCGTACCAGTTAATGACGCCGAGAAAACTTCTCAAACCTTTCATCCCTTTTGGCGTGGGAATCCTCAAAATAGGGTCTACCTTTTCTGGATCAGGTCACAACCCTTCCGCGTCCAGCAAATAACCCAGGAATTTCACTCGTGAGCAACAAAACTCACATTTCTTTGCATTCACTACCTAACCAGCTTCTGTCAACCTCCTCAGTACGAACTCTACCCAATACAGTAACTCCATAAATGTGAGGGCAATGATGATTATATCGTCTAAGTAGGCAAACACATTTGGTTCTACATCCGGGCCAAATAACGCGTCTATAAGTCTTTGGAAAGTTCTTGGGGCATTTGAAAAACCAAAAGGCATTCGCAAAAATTCGAACAATCCTTTCCCTAGGACTGCGAAAGCTGTATACTTGCGACTCGCAGGATCCATGGGAATCTGAAAGTACGCCTGTTTTAAGTCTATCTTACATATGTACCTGGCTTTTCTCAACTTGTCTAAAATCGTGTCGACACTAGGCAAGGCATACGCGTCCTTGCGAGATACTTTATTCACTTCTCGGTAGTCTATGCAAAACCTATAATCCCCATCGCCTTTCTTTATGATTACCGGTGCACTTCTCCACTCACTATTTGATGGTTGAATGATCCCGGTCTCTAACATCTTGTCTACTTCTCTCCGAGCTACTTCCTCCATAGCCGGTGACATTCTACGATGAGCATGACGTACCGGCACTGCTCCTTCGGTTAGTTCTATCCGATGCTGCGTTAGCGTAGTGAAACCCTGGAATTCTTCCGGTGGAGGCAAAATTTTCTTTGCGAGATCTTCGATCTGTCGTTTTTCTTCCTCGGAGATTTCGACCAGACCTGCGCATTCAGCCAATATCTCGGCCACCATTTCAACCCGCCGTTTTTCTTCCGGTGTTTCCTTCACTACTGCACATTCTGCCATTAGCGTTTCACCGTTCTCTCCATCAGCCTTCGTGAACTGGTGCCGTATGCCACTCGAACCACTTTTCCAGGAGCCATCCGCATATTCACAACAAATCTCAAACGCTTGGATGAAGTCTTGTCCCAGTATTATGTCGTTAGAGATGCCTTTCACCGCTCTGGGCGAAATCTTCTCGACCCGGCCATCTATACTCATCATCAGATCTAACTGGCCTAATACTGTGAGATAGTCATTACCCACTTGTTTGAGACTTGTAGCGCAAGGTTTTAGTTTCTCTCGAAAATGCTCAGCTACCGACTCCCCCACAATAGACACCCTGGCACCAGTGTCGTGTAAGGCTTGGAATGGTTTCCTATCCAGCAAGACCTTGAAGAAAAACCTGTTATCTCTCACCAAACCACTTACTTCATCGTCTACTTCCTCAACTGGGCTTCGCACAGTTCCACCCCCCCCCCCTTGACGTGAACTAGTCTGAAAACCTTCAGCTTGTCCACTCACACTTCCAGTAGGGGCTATGTAAAACCTTCGATTTGGAGACCAGTCGATTTGTTCCACAAATTTCTGCATTGCAACATTTATCTGTGTTAGTTGCTCATCACTTATATTATCCCCACTTGCCAACCTTTCAATCAATTGTCCTATCTCTTCCTCATTAACCTCTAAATCACCTTCCTTCCCCGTTTCCACATTTTCTACCTCATCCATTTGTCTACACTCAACGCGGATTTCACAATTAATTTCACCAGCCCTTTCACCTGTAGTTACTTTTGTCTTGTTTGCTCTGTCGCTAATACTTTCGTTTACCTCCCTGTATACGATTTATGTAGGATTTTCACAAAACTTTTTACTTGTAGTTACTCCTGACCTCGTTACTCTACTGCTAATACTCATGTTTACACCCTTGTCTACATTTTCTTTGGCATTTTCACAGGTCCTTTCACTTTCGGCTTCTCCTGCTTCTGTTACTTTATTACCATGATTACTTTCTTCCTGCTTTGGTGTTATTTCCTCCTCACCCCATTTTATCCCACTCTTACTCTTGGGAATTGCTCCTGTTCTCCTGGCCTTAAAATCATTCACCACTTTCCACACATCCCATTTTTCACTTTCCCCACTCTCACTTTCTGTCTCCCTAAACTCCTCTACCTCCTCACTTTCCTCCTCACCCGACCAATCTTCCTCCCACATTTCTTCCACCTGTTGTTCCATGTCCACCTCCTTCTCCCCGTCTACTTCATTACTGTTGTTGTGGCCCCTGTTTGTTGTTTGGGAGTGTTGGGCCACCCGACGCTCCCGCCTTGGCGTTTCCCAGCAAGGCTAACAACTTTGAGCAATTTCCACAGTTTCTCACTGTAACACCCTTTGCACCACAAACTTGACAACTTGATGCCTGGGCATTCAATGGGCCACTATTTGCGAAATGTCCAGTCTGTCTGCATTTATAGCAGCATAGATCTGGGCATTCCCAAATCCGATGACCAGTTCTACCACAACTACGACAGTTACCCATCGGTCTACCTTCACTTTGAGTTTGTTGTTGTCGTGATTGTTGTTGTTGAGTTTGTCTATTTTCTCGTTCTAATTGATGTCTAGCTTGCTGGGGTTGTTGGTCTACTTGTTGTTGTATTTGTGGACGTGATTGTTGTTGTGAATTTTGTTGTGTTTGTATTTGAGGACCTAGTTGTGGTGGCCTCATTTGTTTGTTGACGTTTTGTTGGTTATACTGATTGTTCTGCCAGCCATTTTGGTTGTTTCCGTTGTTTTGTCTATTTTTCCAATTTGGTTGATTACCTAACTGATTACTTTGCACCTGAATACTTGCTACTTCAATTCCCTGTCCTTGAATTGGGCTGTCTACGTTTTTGTTCTTTTTGTTTTTCTTTTTCGCTTTCTTTTCCTCACCACTAACCATCGCAACTTCATTTACTGCAGCCACTTTACTTTTCTTGTTCGTAAATGCTGCTATAGGTATCCGGCATTTGTCTTTGGTTGGTGGTCCTACAACTCTGTTACAATCCTCTTTCTGTCTTTCGTATTTTCTTCCGTACTGTTCCAAATCGTCTATTGTGTCTACTCTTTTATTATCCAAGTACCACTTGTATTCAGGCTGCAATCCTCTTTTTATTATCTCTATCTGTTCGTCTTCCTCCAGAGGATGCTTTAAATATTTAAATAGGACTCCCAGACAAGTGATGTAGTTTGAGATCGCTTCTCCTTTGCCTTGAGTCCTATTCCTTATTTCATCCATAACCTCATACTGTGAGTATTGGCCAATAAAGTTCCTCTGGAACGACTTTTTAAGCTCATGCCACGTTTCAATCTTCAAAATCGCCGTGTCGTACCATCTTAGTGCACAATCCTCCATTACACTCGCCACTGCGTTTATTATTTGAGTGTCCGACATGTTACTATTTCGACTACACCTGTCTAGCTTGTTCAGGAATTGTTCTGGGTTCTCTTTTCCCTCATCCCCTGAGAATTTTAAATTTCAATCTTTTAAGATTCTCACACAATTGATATTGCCAGATTGTGTATACCCGTGTCTACGATGTCCTATTGGTGATCGGCTGTCCGACGATGAACTGCTGCGATTTCGTCTTGAGACATGTCTATACTCTCTCGAACCGGATCTACTACGATAATTTCGTCTACGTCTACTATGTCCTCTATCACATCTATGGCCTCCGATCCACGACCCATGACGACGTTCCTCCTATGAAGAAGACGATCGGTGTCGATGGCCTCGTAGTTTACTACTGACTCTTCTATGACTCCTTTCTCGTGACGATGAATCCCTTCTCTTACGAGACGGGGATCCGTGACGATTGTGTCGAGTTATGGAAGTTCGTTGTTTACTACCATGTGAATGTCCATGATGTAGTTCTTTGGACCTCGATCTTCGATCTCTTCTTTCTAGAGAACTGTGATCGAGATCCCGAGATTTAATGTTGAAGTGACGTCTTTCCCGTGATGTAGATTTATATCTCTTATGACCAGGTGTAGATTTGTAGTGGTTCTCCCTAGAGGAGGATCTATAACGTTGTCCACGATGACGAGACGACTCATTCTTTTCATTGTTATTAAGCTTGTTATTCTCACGCTGTCTAGTTATCTCATCTTCGTTTGTTTCACTACCACTACTTGTACATTGTCTGTTTTGTCTTCCTTCATTGTACAGTTTCTTTCCTTTCCCGAATCTTTTCATCTCTTCCTGTCTACTTTCCATTTTTCCATTTCTAGTACTTCTCTTTACTAGCCGTTTTCTTCGTTTCTCTATCCTACTATCACCTGAATCTCCACTCTCATCAATTTCTCTGACTCATTAGCATATCCACCAATCAATCTATTTTCTTCTTTTCTTCGGTCCATTGAATTTTCCATGTGTCTACTTGTGTCTACTTCTTGTTTTCTCAAACCCAAGTTTAATTGCTTGTTTTCCCACTCCGAGTGAACACCGTGTGAAGGAGACATAAACAAGTTTCTCACATTTAGAGGTGGATGAATTATGGTTTTTCTTAAACCCGTTTCATTCATTCTCTTCTTTGTGCCATCGTTCTCTGGAATTGAGTAACTTGTCTTAGATTCTTGTTCTTTATTGTTAGCCACATCTCTCCCCAATTGATTTTTCTCTCTATCCCGCGAATCATTCTCGTCTCCATCTGTCTGATATTCACTCCCGCTATCGTCTGTCAACAATTTGTCTTCTCTCGTTCCCCGTTTTTGATTCGTTTGTCTCGATTTCCTCTGTCTGTGTACTCTCGTGTCCAGCTCGTATTCTTTCACTGGTTGTTCTTTCGGATCCATTCCTTCATTGTCTACGGATGGTATCCACGGGATGTCCAACCTCTTTCCTTCCTGGATTAACTCAACTCGTAACAGTCTTTCACAGTTTGTCTCGAAAGAGCCTGTCCTGCTAACCTTCGCTTTCACCAGCTCTTCCTTCACTTGATCTTCACTCATCGATCTTATTTCATTCAACCTTCTCCTTATGTCACGAGAAATTGTTAATAATCTTCTCATGCTGTCTACATATGTTCGGTATTTCATCTTCTCTGCCATTTCTCACGAGAACACAACCACAAGAAAAAAAAATACTGTCTACACTCAATCTTGAATCTGAGAAAACAAAAAAAAATTTTTGTGTCGACACTTAATCTTGGACCTGAAAAGAAAATTATCACTGTCTACAATACTCTTGAAACTGGAAACAAAATTTTCACTGACTCTAAATTTCTTCAATCACCAAAAAAAAAAATTACTGTCTACAATGTTCTTGAACCTGAAAAAAAATTTTCACTGACTCTAATTTTCTTTATTCACAAAAAAAAATTTACTGTCTACAATGTTCTTGAACCTGAAAAAAAAATTTTCACTGACTCTAATTTTCTTTATTCACCAAAAAAGATTACTGTCTACAATGTTCTTGAACCTTTGCTTTTCAGTAGCTGTTATTTTTATTTTATAAACTCTTTTCTCTTGTACTACAAATAAATCTTCCTTAAACCTGGTAAAATCCAAAAAAAATAAAATAAAAATTTCAGTTGGACACTAGCCAACAATTAAATTATTATATTGGTTGGACACTAACCAACAATTAATCATCATATTTGCCACAAATATTCCCAAATATCCCCAAATATCCTTCACCAATTGTTAATTTCCATACATCCACACTCATCCGTTCAAAGTTCAACCTTTCGAAAATTTCCTATGTACCACCCTGGAAAATTCTACTAAGTCCAACTGCCGCGAAAGAACAACTAATTCTAACTTCTATCACCGAAAAATTTTCTAAGTCCAACTTTTCGAAATTTTTCAATGTTCCACCTATGAAAAATTCTACTAAGTCCATCTTCCGCGAAAGAAAAAAAAAATTCTAATTTCTATCACCGAAAAATTTTCTAAGTTCAACTCTTCCGAAATTATTCTAAGTCCCTAACCTGTCTACAAAAATTTTCTAAATCCCTAGCCTGTCTACAAAATTTCCTAAGTCCCTTTATTCTCGGGAAAAAAAAACAAAACACCCTTAGTCAAAACTAAACAAAATAAAAAAATGCAATAACCGAAAAAAAATAAAATATTTACTCTCTCCTCACCAACTCTCCGTGGATTAATTTTTAAAAAAAAAATTAACAAAAAAATTATGCTCGGGCGCCATTTGTAACGGGGTATTTCTTGAGAAAAGGGCCTCCCTTAAATAATTAAGAAAGTTTCCCGGGCCCTCCCGTTACAAGGAAAATCTTTTCAAAAATAAATGGGGGAAACACTCCTTAATCAGGGGTAAGGGTTTCCACGGAGAGAAAACCTCCGGGAACGGTTGGTGAGCTAGAGAGAGAAGAAATAAATTATATAAAGAAAATTTAGGTTAATTTCATTTTTTTATTCTTGTCTACAAAAAAATAAAAAAAAAATCAAGTCTACAATTACAAGAAAATAAATTTTAATATGAGAACAAAGGAAATAAACAAACTATAAAGTAGTCTACAAAATGGCGGGTAATGACGCCGTGCCAAGAAAATCTCGATCGAATTTATATAACTTTCAATAATATCCAAACAGAATTTTCATTCAGCGTACCATACCCAAAATTTCCCAAAAAACATGCTTTATAAAATTTTCAATGAAATAATATAAAAATCCTTACGTTTACAAAAATTTCAAAAAAAATTTCTCTGATGCCCAAAATGGCTACTCTTTTGTTTTTCCAACTCTCGGTATAAAAAATAACCCAAGCTTCGATTCCTAAATGTACCTAGCTGTAAAATAAAGAAAAACACAAAAAAAAAGTTGTCTACAAACTCGACTAAACAAAAATAGGAAAAAGAAACTTAGAAAAAGTCTACTCAAGAGAAACTTAAAAAAAATAAATCACACTCAAAAAAATCAACCTCACACCTTGGCTACTGAGAACAGAGTGACGCTCCCCGCGTCTCTCTGACTCAACTTCCTTCTTCACCATCCCCTCCAAACACTCTCCGCCAATCAACACAAATTAATCTAATGAAGCCTCATTCATACTCGAGGAACAGTCATATGTCCACCAATCAGACACATTCACGCCACAACACCCAATCACGCTCCCATCTACAATCGCCCGGTGGCGATCGCCACGCCACCTATAGTACGCGCGAAAATCCGAAATAAAGAATAAAAATAATGCACACGAGGCACTCACCGCGTTAACCTATCCCTCGCGCACAGACTCTCTCTCTCGCTCTCCCCCATACGCACACATTGTTTGCGCAACGTACTCAATACAAAAAAAAATAAAATCTCACGCCCGTGTCTACTGTGGTGAGCGTGCGCGCACGCGCTTGGCGACGCAGTTGCGTCGTCTGCCGACACGCGCCATGCACCTCCTCCGTCGCCGAAAACTCCCCGACGGAGAATCGGAACCCGTGTGCGGTGTATGTGTGTGTACGTGCGCGCCCTGGGCCGGGAGAGCCTTCCCGGGTGGTGAACATGTGTGTGTGTGTATGTGTCGTGCGCGCGCCGTGTGCTCGTGCTACTGCAACAGCAGCGTTCAGCCGACGGCGATCGTCGCCACGTGGTCGGCTTCTGCTGCGCGAGAAAGTGGCATGGTTATCACCTGGGAAAGTAAACAAACAAATTAATTATTTGATTGTTTCCCAGGTGACCTGACACTGCCAGGTAAGAAAAATAATTTACGAGGGATTCACTCCCTCGCAAAGTCTTAAAAAGCACGGATACTAAGCCGGAATCTTTTAGGAATAATTTTTTTGCATTAATTAATATTATTGAAAAAGAATGAAATTAAAAAAATATCTAAGTACGCTTAAAACTTTATTCTTGGACCTAATACAGCTACCCGAGGGGAACGAATCAATCATGCAGCAAATAGTAGGGGAACTACTGGCGCAACTTTCGAAAATTAAATTTATTTCCAAGGGAAAAGGTAAAGGGGAGAAAAATTCTTCTCATTACCGCGTTTTATTTTGTCAAAATGAAACTAAATCAAGGTTCGAAAAAATTAAAGAAATGTTAAAACTTGAGCATTTATCGATGGAAGAAAAAAGTGCAATTTTAAAATTAGTCGAAAGATATCAAGATATTTTTTATCTGGAAGGGGATGAACTCACGGTTACCCCAATTCTTAAACTAATGATTCATACTACGGATGACATTCCGGTAACTACTAAACCATACCATTTACCGCCAGCTCATCGTGAGGAAATTAATAGGCATGTAGACGAACTTTCAAGATTAGGAATAATTGAACCCTCGACGTCTTCTTGGTGCAGTCCGTGTTTTGTAGTTCCTAAACCGGATAGCAAAGACGGTTCCAAGAACTATCGTATGGTGATTGATTACAGAGACGTAAATTCGAAATCAATACCAGATTCCTTTCCGTTAAGAAGTGTAACTGATATTTCAGATCAATTAGGGAACGCAAAAATCTTTTCAGTGTTTGATCTGAAGTCCTCATATCATCAAATTGAAATTGATGAAAGACACAGGTATAAAACGGCTTTCGCCACAATTAAAGGGCTGTTTGCTTTTGCTAGAGGAGCATTTGGGCTTAGAAATATGCCAGCCACCTTCTCAAGGGCGCTAGCAATCGCATTAGCGGATTTAATCGATAATGAATGTTTTTGCTATCTTGATGACATTATAAGTCAATCAAAAACATTTGAGGAACATATAAAACGATTAGAACGCTTATTTCAAAGGTTACGTGAAACAGTTTTTAAATTACAGCCGGAGAAATGTGAATTCTTAAAAGAAGAAGTAATTTATTTGGGTCACGTAAGTACGCCAAATGGGCTCAAACAGAATCCAAAAATTTTAGAGGCAGTTAAACTTTTTCCAGCTCCTAGTACACCTAAGGGGATTAAAATTTTTTTGAGTTTAGCTGGATTTTATCGTAGATTTATCAAGAATTTTTCAAAAATTGGGAAGCCTTCGACAAATTTATTACGAAAAGATATATAATTCATTTGGGATGATCAAACCCAACAGGCTTTTGATACATTAAAAAATTGTTTGTGTGAAGCACCCTTATTAATATACCCAGATTTTTCGAAACCTTTTAATTTAACTACAGACAGCAGTAGCTATGCAATTGGTGCAATACTTTCACAAGGGATCATTGGTCATGATCAACCTTTTGCATATTAGTCGCGGGTTATGACGCCGGTACAGTTAAGGTATGATACCTTTAATCAAGAAGGGTTAGCATTAGTAAGCGCGATTAAACAGTTTTGACCTTACCTATTAAATATTCAATTAAATTTAATAACAGATCACCGTGCCTTGGTCTGGATGCAGACTCATAAAGAACCAAATTCGCGAATTATGCGGTGGCGTATTGAGTTAAGTGGATTTAACTTTAAAGTTATTTATCGTCCAGGTGCGCTCAACCCAGCAGACGCCTTATCTCGTTTTCCGGTTGAAAACGATGAGGATATAGTGCAGAACGAGGAAGATGATTTTTATTTTCCAGAACCATTGCAGTTACAGAAGGTAAAAAAAAGAAAATGTCTCGTCAGCAACAAGTGTTATGGGGCTACAACCTGTGTATATAATAACAAGAGCTCAAGCAAGGGGAGACGTGCGCGAGCAAGAAAAAACTTCCCACCCTGCACGGGTACCAGTGCCAGGCAGAAAAAGGGGAAGATCGCCCAAACTCCAATCAATTATAGCCCAACCTCCCAACATAACGCAAGTGCAGAGTTCCTCAAGTAAAAATTTGGAAACTGATTTAAACGATGATCAACTGTCCGAAAATAATATATTTGATGACTCTCTTGAAGGAGATTTAAATTTGAGTAATTTATTCAATGATGAAAATAATGAAACAAATCAAATAGAACTATGTGAAGACATAAATACAATTCTCACTGATTTAATTGATCCGACTAAGAAAATAATAATTACTTGCAGAGAAAAACTGTTTATGCGAAAGGATAATTATGTGTATTTTATTGACTCCCTGGGTAACCCCTGTGATGAAGGAGCAAGGCAATTGCAAAAAATAAATAAATTACCATATTTTAAACATATTGAAATTACTGAACCACTATTAATGACCGTAAATAAGAAACTCCATTTTGCTCTTCCATTAAGAGGTGAAACTTCTATTAGCTTAATTTTTATTAACAAAAATCTTGATATTTTATTGATTAAATTAAAAACGTTAATAATAGAAGCAAATATCGAGTCAGTTAGTATGGCTAAATCGGATCACATAGAACATGTAGAATGGTCTGAAATAATTTTTAAATTCAAAATTTTATTCAGCCTACTATCGTTTACGACAAAATTTTTATTGGGAACTTTGAAAGAAGACGTACAAAACTTTATTAGGAACTGCTTGGATTGTCAACTTAAAAAATTGAGAAGAGTTAAAACCCGTCAACAAATGTAAATAACCGATACCCTGCGGGCAAGTTTTTTAAAAATAAGTATGGATATTGTTGGTCCACTAGACCCGACGGAAGATGGTTTCTCCCTATATTATATTTCCGTTTTTGATTCTGATCCCCTAAATTGGATCCCCTAAATTGGATCTTCAAAAATCTGAAATTCTTAAAAACACGGTCAAAACACAGTTAAATATCACACTTTTGTGATCCCCTAAATTGGATCTTCGTCGAAAGTATTGGATCCCCTCAGTTGGATCCCCTTTTTTTCAAAAATCCCCTTTTCAAAGATCCCTTTTAATTCTTCGTTGAAAGTATAATATAATTTAAAATCCAATAATTATTTATATATATTTATATACCGATTTAAGATCAACGAACGATTGGATTTTAATTTATATTATACATATTAATTGAGTCTGTCTGGACGGCACCTTCCGCATACGCGGACACTCTTCCGCGTACGCGGAGACTCCTCCGCGTACGCGCAAATTTACCCGTTCAAACAAAAATTTGCGCGTACGCGCAACTTAGGTGTTCCGCGTACGCGCAAACTAAATTATCCCGCGTGCGCGCAAACTTAGGTACTCCGCGTGCGCGCAAACTTAGGTGCTCCGCGTGCGCGCAAAAACTTAAGATCTCCGCGTGCGCGCAAAAACTTCCGATCTCCGCGTGCGCGCAAAACTTATGATATTCCGCGTGCGCGCAAAAACTTCTGATCTCCGCGTGCGCGCAAAACTTCCGATCTCCGCGTGCGCGCAAAACTTATGATATTCCGCGTGCGCGCAAAACTTATGATGTTCCGCGTGCGCGCAAAAACTTCCGATCTCCGCGTGCGCGCAAAACTTATGATATTTCGCGTGCGCGCAAAAACTTCCGATCCCCGCGTGCGCGCTAAAACTTCCGATCTCTGCGTGCGCGCAAAACTCTAGATCTCCGCGTGCGCGCAAAAACTTTGATTACGTTGCGATAAATGCATCAATTATTGTCCTTCTAAACATTAAAATTGTGATTAAAAAAACTTCCTAACTCTATGAAATTTATTTTTCACACACGGTGCAGAAAGTTCAAACTTTCTGATTTTTCCCAAACAGGAAGTTTGAACTCCTTGCTTTGAGTTGAAAAAAACATTACACTCGACGCTGGAAAAGTATGAGCTAACCCTTAGCAAACCCTTGACACTCTCGCCTTTGGCTCAGGTTTTGAACACAAATTGTTTGAAAATTAGCTAAAAATCCAAAGAAGTGACCCAAATGTCTAGTCCTAGCGGGTCCTCCTCTCAGGGTTGGATAAGTTTTTTTGGTTCATCGATTGCAGAAACTTTGGAAATCGCTTTCTGGTACCGAATGATGAGCAAACCCCATTGCAAGTATCCTCGGTGAAATCAGCGATGAATTCATCGGTGAATTCATCGGTGAATTCCTCGCTTTTTGCGGTGAAATCCTCGGCATTACAACGGTTTCGAAAACGAAGGAGTCAAGAAGGACATCTGGTGTACCTGGTGATACGTACGCCTTGAAGATGATTTCCCTAGGAAGTTTCGACTCCGGATGGGTCAGGGCGGACACTGGTGCACCTGGCGATACTTACGCCTTAGAGAGGATTTCCCCAGGAAGTTTCGACTTCGGATGGGTCAGGGCGGACACCTGGTGCCTCTGGTAATACGTACGCCTTAGAGATAATTTCCCTAGGAAGTTTCAACTCCGGAGGGATCAGGGCGAGCACCTGGTGCACCTGGCGATACTTACGCCTTGGAGATGATTTCCCCAGGAAGTTTCAAAACCAAAGGGCTCAAGACGGACACCTGGTGCACCTGGCGATACTTACGCCTTAGATTGATTGATTGATTGTCTAAGATTTTTTATTTCGACCTTGGGGTGGAACCCTATTTGGCCGCTTATGTAGTTACAAAGGTAGTTTACATTGTATATATAAAACTAGATTAAAACTAGATTAAAGCTAGATTAACAATTAAATTAAATAAAAATGGTTTACAAAATTACGAGCTATTAACAATACAGTTATTATAATAATTATAGCAAGTAGTGTGCGTTCGCAGTGGCGGGTGATCAATTCGGTTGCGTGATTTGGTAGTAGGTTGAGGTGGATGCTAGAAACGGGGTCGTAGGGACAGAGGGAGGATGGGTGAACGGGGAAGGTTGGGTGGAACGGCTACGAGTCTTTCGCGGTGACAGCGCTCGGCCCAGTCTCTGCGATCGCGCTCGAGAAGAGTGGTTTGCAGGGTGAATTTGAAGGATTCAAAGGATAGATCTTCCAGATCGCGTCTACCGAGTGAATTAATTATGCGAGTGGCGTTGCCGGAAAAAGAGTTTTGCTGTGTAGTGGTGCGAGCGGGCGGAACATTGAAATAACCGACGCCCGTGCGCGTTGACCGGGTGGTGGAGGGGAGCCGCTCATAGAGGTAAGTAGGCATGCGCGTCCTAACGACCTTGTGCGTGAGCGTACCGATGAAATATTCGCGGCGACGTTTGACGGACAGCCAACCAAGGGCAAGTCGGTATGGCGTGACATTCGCCATCCAGGGGATGTTGCCATATACGTAGCGGACACAGGCATTGAGGAGGCGATGGAGTTTCAGATTTTGTTGAAACGCGAGATCATGATACACCGCACACGCGTAATCGAAGTGAGGAAAGATTAGGGACTCGACGAGTTCTTTCCGGAGAGGTTTGGCAAGGGCGTGTCTATAGAACCTGAGACTGTGGAGTGATCCGTAGACTCTGGTGCAGATGGCACTCAGGTGATCCTTCCAGTTGAGTGTGGGTGTTATCATAACTCCAAGACTTTTGAGTTTTTCGGCGAAAGAGATGGGTGCATCACCAATGAAGATGGAAGGGGATTCGTGCTCTTTGAGAGCTTTCAAATGAGGCGCGCTACCAAAGAGTATTGCCACTGTCTTGTCGGTGTTCAGCTTAAGCCCGTTCTCTTCTGCCCATTTGGCGATGGCAGTGGCGTCTCGGGAAAGTTTTTGTGTAAGGGTAAGGAGGCCCTGGGGTGTGGGTTCCGCTTCAATATAGATGTCAAGATCGTCGGCAAAAATCTTATGCAGCGCGTGAAGTAATACGAGGGGTAAATCAAGAATGAAGATGAGGAAGAGTAGGGGACCGAGGACGCTGCCCTGTGGGACGCCAGTGGAGAGAGGGAGCCAGTCGGACGGTTTGCCGTCTTCGTCTTTGACTGCCTGGGTTCTGCCGCTAAGGTAGTTTGCGAACCATTGGATGACGTTTGGAGAGCAACCAATACGGCGTAATTTAAGAAGCAGCTGAGGGTGGGGAATGGAGTCGAAGGCCTTAGAAAAATCGAAGGCTATAAGGCCCATGATTTTGCGTCTGTCGATGGCGCTGCGGATGTCTTCGAGAATGCCCAGGAGCGCCGTTTGGGTGGAGTGATGGGGCGTGTAGCCAGCTTGGTGAGGGTCGAGAAGATTCTGTGTATTTAGGTGGGTGAAAAGCTGTTCGTGCACAATCCTTTCAAGAATTTTTGAAGGGGTGCAGAGGAGTGCGATTGGTCGAGTATCGGACGGTGTTTTTGGGGTGCGTATTTTAGAGAGCGGGACGACGAGAGCGCGTTTCCAGGTTTCTGGGAAAATGCCAGTTTTTAGAGACTGATTGAAAAGAGAGGTGAGGTGGGGCAGAAGACAAGGCATAGACAGTTTCAGCATTTCCACAGAGATCCCGTCGACGCCTATGCTGGAAGATATACAGGCGGATAGGGCGCGTGTAACATCGTCGGGGGAGACGGTGGCGAAGTTGAATGCATGGCTGATAGAGTCGAGTGGTCTGGCGATGCATGCTGCGCTGATGTCGATCCTGGTTAGGGGTGAAGAGGCGTTACACACGGAGGCGTAGTGAGCGTTTAGGATTTGAGGGGAGAAGTGCTTTAGGGGTGAGGCTGCTTTTTGAGACCCAAGTCCGAGCTTGTTAAGTTCACGCCATTTGTCGGACACTGAAGGTGCGGCGGCAATGCGAGACCCGAGGAATTTGTTCTTGGCCGTGTCTATGAGGTTGGAGACTTCGTTGCGTTTGGTGGTGTAAGCTTTGGTATGGCGTGGGGTACGATACCGACAGGCATTTCGGAATAGTCGCTGGCGCTGGTCAATGAGTAGTCTGATGTCAGCCGTAACCCATGGCTTTTTGCGCGCAGAAGTGGTGAAAGTTTTGAGGGGTGCGACTTTATCGAACGTGGTGATGATAGCTTGGGTGAGGGAACTTGTAAAATGGTCAACTAAGGGTGTGTGGGTGCTCGTGAGAGGGGATAAAGTGAGGGGTGCATCAGCGGAGGGAAAATCGAGCGTGGGGAGAACCGAGAGAGCAGGTGAAAGTACAGGAGTGATGTCACATGGTTTGAGGGGTTTGAGGTTGCGAGAAGTTATACGTTGTGGTAGGGGTGGTGGGGTAGTGAGTGTGTAATCGATTTCAATTAGGTCGTGACAGTACGAAAAAGGGTCATTTGATTTTCTACATGCAGCGAGACGGTTGGTGTCTTTAATAAGAAATAAATCTAGCCAGGTGTGGTGGGTGGATCCATCGTGCCAGAGGGTGTGATGGGTAGGGGGTGAATCGACGAGGTGCAAGGATTTGTTAGAAAAGTGATGCCGGAAATACTTGGAGTTATCGTCGGCGCTGAGCATATCGATATTAAAGTCGCCGGTTACGATTACGTGGGGATACAGTGGTAAGAATTTTTCAAGATTATCAAGAAATTTAATGAGTAAGTGAGTTTCGGGGGCGCGGTATACTATTGCTAAAAGGACGGTGAAAGTGGTTGTGTGAACGCGATAAATTATGTAGGAGGGGCAGGTGTGATCGGAGGGGTCAGATTTGCTTAACTCAGTGATAGTGAAGTTGGATTTAGCGTATAGACAAATGCCACCGCCGGCTTTATTTACTCGGTCGTGTCTGTAAAGTGTCATGCCGGGAAGAGGGAAGAGTTGGGACGTAATAGCGCAGTCGATGCGTGACTCGGTAATTGCAAAAAGGTCGTACTTATTGTCTTCCCAGTGGTTTTCGAGTTTGCTGAAGTGAGTGCGTAGTCCATTTATATTAACGTGGCCGACACGAAGGACAGAGGTATGACCGGGGCGGGGCGCTGATGCACGCGGGGGTTCTCATTTTTTAGAGTGCGAGTTGGGTGGGGGGTTTGGGCGTAATGAGTTGAGATCAGAAGTGAAAGTTATTGGTATCAATGAGCCATCAAGTGACGGTCTCATTGAAACGCCTGATGTGTTAGAAATGGGAGAGGGGTAATTGATCAGCTTAGCATGTTTGCGGCAAGCGGCACTGAGCTTATGGATTGGGCCGGGAAGAATGGGGTTTATATAAATGTGGACATCATCGCCGACTCCGAAGAGTTTTTTGGCTGTAATGTCTTTTAGCTTGCGTCCGGAAAAGAGGACGTCGTCGCGCGGGACTGTAGAGGTAAACTGTACGGCGATCGAGGTGGATGTGCTGGGTTCGGTGGACGGGGTCTTGCTTTCAAAAATGCGAGTTTTGTAGATGAGGTCTCTCGCGTTGAGGCAGTTGATTGCCTGTAAGATTTTAGTAGTGGCGCTGACTCTGGCTGTCTCGTCGTTGGTTAATTCGCGCGGAATTCCGGAGATGCGGACTTCGCACGTATTGCGTTGGGTGAGGTTGGTCTGTACTGTATTTACTTTATTCATGATGTAGTCTTGGTTGCGTTCAACTACAGTAAGGCGGGTGCCGAGCTCTGCGATCATTCCCTCAAGTGACTTGACATCCCTACTAACTTCGCTAACGTCTTTTTTAACTTCGCTGACATCGTGTTTGATCGTGGCAATGTCGGAGAACAGCTTGTGGGCCCACAGGGGGGTGCCTTCTGGTACTTCGTTCATTGTAGATGGAGAGGCTGTGTCTGCGCACGTGGGTCAAAATATCTTTACGGGCTGGTTGCCGTGAATGTCGGGGGGTGATGAACGAGGACGCTTTGCGGTGGTTTGTATGAGCGCCTGTGAGTGGGCAACCGGGGAGGCGTGAGCAGAAGGTTGGTAAAGGGTACGGTTGCTTGCGGTGGATGAAACAGATGAAGCGGAGCTAGAACCTGTAGGGGAGGGTGGCGGGGGTGGCGATGGTTAACCTTCGGTGGAGAAGTGTGTATTGAAACACTCGCGACAATGGTACGATGCGGAGTCAATGGTACCTGAACGAACGCTGCATGCGCTATGAATTTTTCCCAAGCATAAAGCACAGGTTATAGTAGGTGCAGTTTCACTTCCTCGCGAGATTTTGCGGCATGTGGTGCAGGAGCGACGAGCACGGGTCATAACCGATTAGATCGGGGACATAGCGTTTGCGCTCGAAATGTAAGATAAATGTAGAGAGGATGCACAAGTAGATTAAACACACATTGATCACGAGCACAAGTACTCACTACGCTGTATAGTCACTAAAAATTGGCTGCGTGTGATGATAGTTGCGATATAGCAGACGAAGGTGCTGCGGCAGACGGCGTAGTGTGCTGGTGCAGGTGTAGTGGCTGGTGTACTGGGGTGTAGTGTGTGTGTGCATGCGTGTCGTGCGTGCTTGGCGGAGCAGGCGCGCAGGCGCGCTGTATGATAAAAAAGGTCTTGAGCTCAGCTTTCTAACTAAATCATTCAAATTTTTATTAATTAGTAGATTACTACAATCGGCTGCGCCTCGGCCGAAAATTACATGTGATCTGAGACATTTCGTATTTTCGTGGCCATGTGTGGTATAGGTACTACTATTTTTCTGCTTGACGCACTTTCTGGCCTCTGAGCGCGCCAGTTTTTGCTACTTCCCGGCCGGAGTGCAGAAAATACTTTTTGTTGTCATGACTCTCATGAGCGGGTGCTGAACAAAGCCGTTTATCAATTAGTCGGTTCAAACGCAACTTAGCAAGCTCTTACTATAAATGAAATACGTTCATCTCATGAAGAATCTATAAAATAATTTTGAAGAAAATCAAGGTTTGTCTGTACGAGTTTGCGAAATTTGAAAAAAATCTTGATTTTTTTATCATTCGGCAAATTACTAGAGTAGTTTTCAGGATGGGGAGTATAAGCTAGAGATCTAAGATGAGTCAGATCAAGAATGAATAAGGTGAGTAGGGTTTGTTGGTAGAGTGAGTGAGAGATGAGTTGGGAATTATTTACGGTATTTGAAGTAAGTAAAATTAGTAAGGTCAGTAATGCGGCTAAGATTAAAATAGGTCAGGTGGTTAAAGATGAAAGATTAAGTAAGGTTAGTAGGGTTCTCCAAATGGGTGAGATAGTGAAGTAGGTTAGATAGTTAATGTGATTAGGTGAGTGACACATGTGGGCCGGCAAATATAATAAAGTTTGTAATATCGATCTGAAATGAATCTATTTAATATGCCCGCCATAAGCAAAAGAAGCTCTAAAAAATATTTTTGTGTGTGTAAGATCTAATGAAATGGTTCAAAATACCAGTGGGCTTACTAAAATATTCCTTATGAGTCATCAAAAATTTATGTATGTACCTTACATGAACACTCTAACTATTTTAAAATTGATTTATATCTTCATTTGTCAATTTTCGATCTATTTTAGCCCTGGATAGATTTTGACTAAAAATTATTAAAAAAAGAAATAAAATTCTATACCTCATGATTTTGCCTAAATAATTAAAAATTTTTCTCTATAAGTCTGATTTTATGAATCAAGTTATGATGAGTAAGTAAAGTTCAAACTGAACTCTCGTGTCTGATTTTTATTGATTTTGAGCGCTTTTAGTCTTTTGACTATTTTACCAATCATAGAGCTTACGTATTGTTTCGATTAATTTTTCTATTCATCAATTATAATTAGGGGGTTGGCGAGCGGAGCGAGCAGGGGGGTACCCCCCCTAGTTACTTATATCTTAACTTTTCAAGACATATTTTCTAAATACGCAATTGTAGAACCGTTGCGCACAATGACGGCAATCGATGTAGCAGAAGGGCTAATAAAGAAGGTAATTTGCGTTTTCGGGGCGCCGAACATAATTTTAACGGATCAAGGGCGAAACTTAGTATCTAAATTAATGAAACGTGTAGCCAAGCGTTTTAGAATCAAGCAGGTGCGAACAAGTAGTTTTAGGCCCAGCTCGAATGGAAGTTTGGAACGAAGCCATTCCAGCTTGATGGACTTTCTAAAAATGTTTGCGGAATACAAATAATTGGAATCAGAATCTAGAACTCGCGTGTTTTAACTTCAATATATCGGTTTCGGAAAGTACACTTTTTACTCCTCATGAACTAGTGTTTGGTCGTCTGGCCCGGGTACCAGCAAATTATAATATAGAACAAGAAGATTTAAATCCTACTTATCAGGGTTATATGAAAGATTTAATTTCTAGATTATATAGCATGCATCAGTTCGCGAGAAATAACTTAATTATGTCTAAAGAAAGATCAAAATCTTATTACGATCGAAAAGCAAATGAAGAAACCTTAAAAATCGGTAATTGGGTTTTTCTTCTTCGCGGGCCTAAACCAAAGAAATTTCAGAATCACTTTTTAGGTCCATACAAGGTTGTTGATATATTAGGAAATTCAAATGTAAAAATTCAAATCGCAGAAAATAAATATAAGATAGTGCACGCGGTTAGATTAAGAAGATCATACATTGAACCAGAATAAACACAATTCATGTACTCATTACTCAGTGGAATGTAGACTAATATTTTTTTTTTATTTTATGTAGTTACTATGCGCTTACAAAATTACACACGCATCATACCAATCGCACTTTCTGTCATTCTACACTAATACATTAGTAGTGACAAAACAATCAATAAAACCTCCAATACATTGCACTTATAAATTAAAAAAAAAAAAGAAAAATCCATATTAACGCAAATTAATGTAACAGATGGGATCAAATAAAACATTTGCAAAGGAGGATACTGTATCATTGGGCTTGATTGTACACAAGGGGTATCCAATCTAACGTTTTCTTTGTTACAGGTGGCAGAGTGTGATATTCAAGAACCCATAATTAACACCAACAAAGTGCACGTACAATTATTACAAGCACATGAAATTACTAATATTCATGTGAAATTAGAATCACGTGGCACGCGAGTAGGAACGGCTAGTTTTCGCGTAATTTACAGGTTGATCGCGCGGACGCGTCATATCTTTTAGAAGTGTCACGTGAATAATGGAAAAAAATGCACTTGTATAAAACGATCTCGTATCACGATAAAATAATTAGTAATCTTCAAGCAAATCATGCAGTGTCATATCCAATGACATTTGCAGGTAACATTGACGGTCAGGGTAACTTAGGAACCGTGGGTACTGGAAGGGCCCATATTTTACCTATGATGATGTAAGTGTTGAGAATTTATCAAGCCGAAGTAAACTTACTTACAAACGATATAATTCTTAAATCGGGTATACGTTGTAAAATCACTGATATTGAATGCATCGACTTCGAAGACGGTTACGCGTTTTGGAACGCATTAACACAACGCATTCATACAAAAAAAACATTAGCTTATACGATGGGAAGGTAAATAAAATAATTGAACATGGCACACGAATTAATTTCACAAACAAACGGAGAAATACGGCTTCACTTTGTGCATATGAGGCATGTTTTCTGGATATAGTAATGCCGCTCTTAAAGAACGGTGCAAACATTCAATATTGGCCATACAATAAGCCATTTTTATCGTATTTAATGACTAGCCTGGGTCATGATTTGGAAATGACTAATTTTTTTTTTTTTTTTGAGTTTTAAAAAACAAGGGGAAATTTTGGAAGAAATTGATGATAACGTTTTATTTAAAAGAAACGCAGTCTTGTCTGAAATGCTTCAGGAACTCAAAATTATGAAGAGTACCATATTTTTCATGAATTTCTATGTATATGATATTTATGTTAAAAATACACTGAGTTCATGAATGTTTTTAGAAACGAAAATGTTGCAGCAATCAGGTCTAAAAAATTGAACAATTCAAGTTGCATAAAGAAAAATTATTTTATAAATTGAAAAAAGTACGTTGGGCCTTTATAAAAACGCAAGAACAAGTATGTATGCTCAAAAAGAAGGAAATATCCGAAAACACTTATTTTGGGTTATGCAATGATACGATTATTAAAAAAATTGCGTTATTCTCAATTCAAGACAAGCTATTTAATTTTTGAATTCATAATATGCTTCATGTAAATTTTAATGATCATAGTTGAAGTTTTTTTTGACCCAGGCTCAAATTTCTTTCCTGGAAAACATTTAATTAAAATGATTAGCTCCTCTTGCATTGACAACATTAAAGACTATTTAGAAAATACATTAGAAATAATATTAGCGGAAGCAATTTCCACAGGAGATGTTTCATTGGTGGATAATTGCCTAGAATATGGGAAGAATATTCTAAAAATAATTATTCATATTCCATGGGCAGCAGCAATTGAATCGGAAAATTTGATCTTTATAAACCGTTTAATCGCAATGATCCCGCATCTTGAAAACCAAGAATATTTAGTTGATTTATATTTATCTTCAATTCATGTTAACAACCCAAATATTATAAGTAATTTATTAAGTATTAAAGTACCAATGGAAGGACCGTCAAAATATAGTATCCTACCATTTCAAAAGGCAATTTTGAACGACTCATTTGCCTGATATTCACTATTAATTGATAATGTGAAAATTGATGCAGTTAATGAAGCAGGAGAAACGGCATTGTTCACGGCGGTGTACACTCAAAATTCCTACGCAATTTGCTCTATTATTGGAAAAAGGCTGTAACCCTAACATTGCAACAGCAAGAGGTGAAACACCTTTGATGATCGCGGTACAAGGAGGAGATTGTTTTCAGCTATTATTAGAATATGGTGCAAATTGTAATGACATAGACACAAGAAATTATTCAGTTTTACATTATGCCTGCCTCAAAGGAAATATAAATATAAAACGTATTGAGCTACTAATTAATCACAAGGTAAACTTGAATACGAATAATGACCGTTTGGAAACACCTCTACATTTAGCTTCTAAAGCAAATTATCCTTCATTAGTAAATATATTAATAAAAAATGGTGCATTTGTCGATCCAGTAGATGAAAACGGCAACACACCCTTACATATAGCAATAAAAGCTAACGACATTGAAGCTATTCAAATTCTAGTTGGTAATAAAGCATTAGTCACTCATAAAATTAAATGGGGTGATTCACCCCTCACATTGGCATATAACAGAAAATCAGAAGAAACAATATACATATTACTAAATAATGGAGCATCGATTCTCGATTGGCCATATGAATGCACCTTCTTACATCAAAATATTATAAACCAGGAATGTGCGCGAATTATCGCAATTCACTTAATAACTAGAACAATTGAGTATCCCTGTATGATGATAGAGATACAACTTGGTAATCCCCACCTCTATGATATGATTCAGGAATTACAGCAAATGAGAAAACATATGGCAGGAAAAAACAAATCATTTTTGGATATTTTAATAGAACCAGTGTCATCATGGGTAAGAATCTTAAATCATAATTCTGCGCCGAAAATACTCAATACAATTAAAACCCTTCCTACATATAAATCTGATTTGTTATTAAAGTATGAAATTGCATGGATAAGATTAGGCACGAAAACCGTACGGCGTAGCTTTTCCAAACGTAAGCCATAAGTAAGGAAAATTACAATAGAACAGGAGTGGGAAATGCCCCTCACCTCTATCTTCCTTTTTTAAAACAGCATATTGCGGCGGCTTTTCTAAAACTATGTGTTGCTATGTCAAATCTACATCTAGTTGTAGCCAGACTCTCGTCCTGACTAGATGTTTCATTTGAATGTTGTTCTAACTTATAAATATATATGCATATATATATAAGTATAATATCAAGCCTGTATTCGTGGTGTTTAAAAAAAAAAGAGAAAAAAAAAAAAAAGAAAGAGGTGTGTTTAAACGAAATATATATATATACTTAAAATTAAAAATGTATTAATGGGACATGTATGTGAGTGTAATAAATTCTTCCTCAAGGGTAGATATTGCAAGTATAATTACTTAAAAATAAAAATAATTAAATGGTTAACATGAATCTATGTAAGAATATAATAAGTATATAAATTGTTCTATCGGTGTGTATAATTACATATAAATATATTGATCGTATCAAGTGAACTTTTGGTTTACTACTTTAATTTTCATTAAACCCTTTTTTGTGTTTTACAAAAAAAGAGGAAAGAAAAGCTACAAAGTAAAATCAGTTTAAGCGTTGTACAGTATCAAAAGGCAAAATGTACTGGCAAAAAGAAAAAGAACCAGAAATAGTTAGAGGACTGGTTGCTATAAGAGGTCTGTGTTGTGCGACCTTATACATAAAGGTCGATGGAACGCCCAAGTTATGTGAAGAACCTCGCCTCAATTATAAATATTATTGTGCCCATCATTATAAAATTAAAATAGAACGAGTAGAAAGATATCACTATACGGAACGATGGAAGGGATTTAGGTTCAAGGACTCTAAAGAAGAAAAGAAATTCGAACCATATAACGATATCAGGAAGACATTTAACGAAATCAATAGCGCCTTAGCTTCTTGGTTTGAATGGAAGAAGAGACAAAAACTCGTCATGGATTGGAATCTTGTCTCCGACTATGGCCATCGCAGGGCTGTGGAACGTCGATATAACACAGCAGCTAGTGTCCTGGACATGGAATTCAGCTATCCTCAACTATCAGAAGCCTTTCTACGTAAAAGTCTGGACATAGTTATAAGTAAAACAACAAGCAAAAGAACAAACTTCCCCGAAGCAGAAATTACTAATAATAATTCTGATTGCGGCATCGAGTTGGACCTGGAGGATATCCAAGGATGGCCAGAACCAGAAGAAGCAAAACCCCCTAAAAAAACGATTGGTAAAAAAATTAAAGGTGTGTGGCTTAACGTAAGCTTTGGAGTGTGTTGTGCATTGATACTGTAACGGTCGAGTTAATTAACGCGGCGATGTTAGATTAATTTCACGTTCACCGCGCGACCGTTAGAACGCTGCACGAGTGGGATCGGAATGCGCGGGAAGCTATGGAATATCGGGGCGGGTGGAACGAGGACGGGAGAGCATTCCGGAGTCAACGCTTGAACGAACACGTATCGCTCGTAAACTCGCGTATTAGAAACTTCACTGATATCGTAGAAATTCGCTAAAAAGAGATCGGTTGCAGTGTCGTGCGTGTCGGTGAGAAATCCAGCAAGGCAAACCAAGTCAGCAGGAAGATTGTCATCACCTGACGACTTGGTATTCTCAAGAATAAGACGACGACGCTGAGCCAGACGCCGGTCAGGAGCCATCGTAGCTTTGAGAGCTACACACAGCTGAGCGGCTTTGTTACCAGCCTTGCGACTTAGAACAGGTGCACCTGCGGCGATTTAGCGTGAGTTTTATTCTGTATAAAACAACGATTGTGAGTGTGTATGTCCGGGATCAGTTAATTGTAAATTGCGATATACTTTGTTTTCGTTTCTTTCCTCGCGCGCGCGTAAGCTACCGATAGCAGCAGGTTGTTGTGTGCGCGCGCCGCTCGATTTAAAGAGCAACGATAATCCTTTGTTGTCGTTTTGGAAAACTCGATTGTGCGAGTATTTATTTGGAACGAATTACCGCGTTAGATATTAATTTTGTATTAGTTTTTTTAAGTTGATTTTTTTACATTAAATATTAAAAATTAACTTTCTGGATTATAATTATTTATTCTAACCGATGTTCCTTGCGCTCGAATCCACTAGCCCACGCCCACCTACCGAATTTAACGAGCTGTCGCGCCCTCCCCGATTCCTAGATCACTTAGGCGTTTATTATCGCGGTCGGGTTTTTCTCCTTTTTCAGGAAGTTTGTCGGCAGGTAGCCGACTGCGACAGAGATTATAGCGGCTGCAAGGCGAGCTCGGCAAATCAACGTGGGTTGTATTCCCGAGTCTGCCTCATTAATTTGAGCCCTATAACAATACTAATGGTATGTTTTTTTTTATTATTTATATTATTTGAAGTAAAATGTTCATGCAAATAATAGAAAAATAAATTTTTTCTCTTTAGAATTTTGATGTCATAAAAATAATCAATAAAATGAATAATACAATTTTCTAAGTTTTTATGAAGTGTAATGAATATTGAATGTACTTTTCGCATTTCGTATGAACAAATAATGGAATAAGCAGTAAAAAAAAAAAAATAAAAAAAAAAATAAAAAAAATAATAATAAAAAAAAGATAAAAAAAAAAAAAATTTTTTAATAAAATAATAATAAAAAATCTATGATAATAATAATAAAAAAAAAAAAAAAAACAAAAATGTTGTAGTGTTAGAAATTATGTCTAAAATTTTTTCTCACAAGTATTACTCTTAGAATATTATTATCACTGAATATCATTAATGTTTGTGCATTTTTAATAAAATAAAACTAAAGTATAATAATAAGATATTTGCGTAATCAAATTTGTTGTCGTGATAATATGAATTATAAAATACTAATAATAGTTCAAATTGTATTCGTAATAAACAATTGGGTATGTTTTGCTAAATTGTATGTAACGTAAAGCTAGAATTAATTTAGTATTAAATGATGGCAGTTGTTACTTCTATTAAATTAAAAAAAAAAATTTTAAGGGGTAAGAGGACACTCTTACCTAATTAATTTTTATGCATCTGCCATAATTTAACTTATTAATTTAATAATTAATGTATGTTGTTTCAAATATGTCGCTGCAATAGCATAATGGAATAAATACAGAAACATGAAATATTTAATTCTGAAAAACAAAATTTTCGCAGTTTTCTGTATTTACGCTAATGGGATGAGTGTAAAACAGTGGTCTGTTCCAACAAAGAGTTTATTAAATTTTTTTTTTTCTCCTCTTTCAATAAAACAGCGACAGGCATTTAAGAGCGATAAGGGTACATACCTCTCAAGTCAAGCAAGTGTGATAATAGAGTGGCCTATATGGGAAGGTTCAGGAAGTAGAAAGTCATCAGCGGGCTTTCTGATTTCTCTCTTCTCTCTCTTTAGGCAATACCATTTAATTTTACTGTGTGACCAGTCAATAATTTATGTATAACTAATATATAATTACACGACATATCCAGTTGCCGAAACAAGTTCAAGTATAAAAATCATATCCAAACAATAAAATATATTTTATATACAATTTTCATGTGCCAACAAACCTATGTTTTTAAATGAATATATCATATAACACATGAATATGTGCAGCAAATTATGTAAAACTAACTCAACTATTAGAATTATATTCTGTATGAGTTGAGGTATTTATGTATATTGTGAATGTAATAAACTCATATTTATAAATGTTTAAAAAAAAAAAGAGCAAATCCATAAAAAAAAAAAAAAAACACAAACAAGCAACATCAAGAAAAAAAATACATCCAAGAATGATTAAAATTATGTATGATAAAATACTATGTCCGACCTTGTCAAACCTATCCTTTTAAAATCAGACTGAACTTAAATTGTAAACGCGTCATTTCACCCTATCGTTTCTCGGCTTCTCAATCAACCGTTACACCGTATCCTTGTGTCTCACGGATTGGAAAGAATCATTTATTCAAAGTTTGTTAACTTGATAGTTACAGATGCTTGAAATGCTTTAATGTGTATCGCGGGAGCGATAACATCTCCATGATGGATAGTGTTACGTCGTGACGTGGCACCAGACTCTCCATCGGGTCATACACACGCCAGATCGTATGTGACAAAAGTCACGTAGGACTATCGATTAGTCCAAGGACATGCGTGGTCTTCCGAAAAATATGTATTTTAAGGAAAAGATTGACAACCCCACCCCAAACATCTCATTATGCAAATTCTGACATCCGTTGTACCCCTTCTGTGGGTATATAAACGGGATGAAAATGCGGACAAGGGAGCAAAAGAACAGAAGATTCCCGCACGACAAGGGTGGATTGTTGGTGACGATAAGCGTACACTTGGCGTCGATCAACTTCCGATTATTCATCAGGCTCCCGATCCTCGAGTTTGATAAATTTAAGTTCAGTCAGTTTTATCCCTTACACCTAGTAACAGTCTCTTGTGTATCCAACGTTTAATTTATTAAAGTACAGTTTGCTCAAAACATCTCGTCTCATTTCAAAACCCTTCACCGGAGTTCCTGATACAGACAAGGTAATAATTTACATTTATTAACGTAACTTCTTGCAGAATTATTCAAGCCTCTGGTCAATTGGCGCAAGCCAAAACCTAAAAACACGGTCAAGAGCCAGGGCCTCTCTTTCAATGTTAATACAGTGTTGTTTACTGTACATTTCAATAATTTTCTTAATTTTATTTTACACGTTCCTAGTAGAACGTGACACCTTTCAAACAGTTGGGATATTTCTATGGAGTTTGTGGAAGTGAGGCTAGTAAAATATTTAGAAAATTTTAATTGTGCTAGCTCGCTATCTTAAACAATTACTTAATCAACCTTATCAAAAAGATATTTTTAAGAATCTCCCCATCCCTTTTAGAAGAAAAATTATTGATTGTTTTGAGATCGAGAAACCTTCAAATGCTGTCAATCAAGCTTTGACGTGGCCTCATAATAAAGAATGTAATACAATAAAGTACTTAATAGGTGTTACTCCAGATGGTTTAATTTCATATATTTCAAAAGGTGTTTGAGGACGAACAACAGATATGGCTATAATAGAAAAAGGAGATTATATAAAAAATTTACCATCAGGCGTTGGTGTCATGGCTGATCGTGGTCTCAAACAACTAGATGTTATTTTAAATAGAAAAAATATTGTTTGTTAAGACCACCTAGTGCCCATGTTCCGGATTGACCGGTCTATTAATTTATTTACTTTTTATGCCGGAGTAATCTGGTAGGGGAGGGTTATTTAAAGAAGAGAGAGAACACACCAGATAAAAAACAATAACAATTTGATTCATAAATTGAAATAAATTTCACCCTTTACAAAATAACAGTGGCTTTCATACAGATTAATTTACAAAAAAAAATTGATCAAAAATTTAATTTAAATATGTGACTAAAGTTGAATAATAATTTCAGTGTAAATGAAATTACTGAATTGGAGAAATACCACTCTGAACAAAACTACTTACAAATTGAATTATATTAATTTGACTTGTAAATATGAGTTAGTCAGAATATAAAGAAGATAAACAAACAACAGAGAATGGCCTTGAAAGGAGAGAGAGAGAGCAATAGCCGAGAGAGATGCTAATAGCATCAGCAGCAGAGAGAGAGAGATAACCGAAAGAAACTCAAGTAGCAGCAGAGAATAGCCTTGAGAGAAAGAGAAGAGAAAATGGCCACGTGCATAAAACACATGCACACAACAAAAATAATTTACAGTAAATTAATTACTGCACGTAAACAAGATTGAGTGGTTCAAGTAAATTATTGTTACTTAAACCAAAATACCTGGAAATGGCCTTTGAAATTGTCCTGTGAGCTATTTGATCCACCTGAGAGAACGTTGCCAGTGAATGCACGCTGGCTGGAGTTAAAGAACTGACTTCAATATCATTGATTGAAGTCACGATGATGAGCTGGACCACAATCACTTCACAAGGAGTACTCCAATGATTTTTTAATCCAGAATTTCACACGATCAACTTAAACAATAATTAGATGAACAGCAACCAAAAGAAAAAACTAACTTGAAGTTAGACAGAAAAATTCTCTGCTATGTACTACGAGAGCGCCAAAACGAAAAGTGAACAGAGAGCAGCTGGCCCGGTGGCGTCAGTGACGGCAGCAGCGACAGCTGCCCCAAGCTGCGCAGACGGCAGCGCGATAGCACTAGCACCCTGTAGTTCTGCGTGGTCCAAGAGATGGCGCCACGCAGTCCACAGACTAATACAGTAATGATAATTATAAATTCTCAGGTACTGTTTTCATTAACTCTGTAAATACATTTTTTTCCAAAATGCAACTGCTCTGCAATGACTGCTGTAATAATGTTCTTATCAACCTTTTCATAAATTATGGTAACTGCATTATTTTTTTCAAAATTTGGTGCAACGATACAAAAAAATCTATGCTGTTTTCCTGCGAAAAGTATTTGCAAATGGATTTGTGTTTTAAATTTTTCCACAATTTCTTTACCATTATAATATTTTGAGACTGTTTTTGTGATACCAGGCACTTAATTTCTATGACTGCGCTTTGACTCCTGAAAACTCGGAAGCAGAAGATTCAAATAGTGAAGGTTCTATATCGGCTTCAAGTGATGAAGAATCAGAAAATGAAATGAATGTTTCTGATAAGGAATGGTCTTTTGATACTAGCTTATTTACAACTAATCATGATTTTGAACGAGAACCAAGACTAAATATTTTCAATGTGAGTAAAAAGAAAATTGAAAAATTCTTAATCCATCAGATGCTTAGTGAAGATTTTCTCAACCACATGGTCGAACAAACCAATTTATATTCTCGTCAAAAAAATGCCAAACTAACTAATTGGCATGATACGTGCGTGGAGGAATTACAAGCCCTTATTGGCATCCTGATTATTATGGGAATTCATAGAATGCCTAGAATTGAAAACTGTTGGAGTTTCGATCGTTGGCTGCGGGTTGATCAAGTTGCAAATGTAATTACAAGTAAACACTTTATAAAATTGCTTGAAATGCTTCATATCGCTGACAATAGAAGTATGCTTCCTCGTGATCACCCTGATTATGATAAACTTCATAAAGTCCATCCTCTTATGGACCACATAAATCACAACAGTGCAAGATGTTATGTTCCTTCAAAAACTGTTTCTGTAGATGAGTCGATGATTCCGTTTTCAGGAAGGGTTACTTTTAAACAGTTTATGCCACAAAAACCCATCAGAAAAGGTTATAAAGATTGGTGCTTAGCTGACTCAAAAACTGGTTTCATTATAAGATCTGAAATGTACTGTGGCAAAACTAAGCATAGCTCTTCCAATAAGCTACTTGGCCAACGTGTTGTATTAGATTTAGTGCAAAATAATCTCGACGTCGGAACACTATTGACAGCGGACTATTTTTTCACATCATTTGATATAGTTACCAAACTTCTGGAAAGAAATATTTACTTTGTCGGAACAGTACGCTCCAATCTTTGACATTTAGGTATTGACAGCTGTCGTATCTCAACTGTCAATACGATTTTTTCAAAACTAATGACAGCTTCATGATCAGCGAGCAAAACAACTTTAAAAAACCCCGTTACAATCTTCATCGGCCTGGAGTACGGAGTTTTACTTGAGTAGGATCCAAAGTTTCAATCTTTGTTGATGATTTACTCAAAAAGGGAGTGTTTTAGCAAAAAAACCATTTCTATACTTTCATCATGAAATTGAACGTAGATGATAGTAGTATTTTTTTTTGTTCGAAATTTTTACATTCAAGTGTTGACAGCTGTCATATCTCGGCTGTCAATCCGATTTTTTCAAAACTAATGACAGCTTCATGATCAGCGAGCAAAAAAACTTCAAAAAACTCCATTACAATTTTGAAAAAGTCATCCCTCTTCATCGGCCTGGAGTACGAAGTTTTACTACAGTAGGATCCAAAGTTTCAATCTTTGTTGATGATTTACTCAAAAAAGGAGTGTTTTAGCAAAAAATCCATTTTTATACTTTCATCATGAAATTGAACGTAGATGATGGTAGTAGTTTTTTGGTTCGAAATTTTGACATTCAAGAGTTGACAGCTGTCATATCTCGGCTGTCAATATGAATTTTTTCAAACTAATAGTAGTTCCATGTTCAGAAAGTATTGAAAACACCAAAAATGCAATCCGTTTCTTCTCCTGACTTCCCAAAACCTTCGGCCTGTAAAAGGGTTAATTTTCGTGTAAAGAAAATTAATTAATTTGAGAAAACACCTAGTTAAAACTCTTTGCAGATTTGATAATATTAATTCAAACTATAAACACGAGTTTGGCTTTAGTATAGTTGAGATAAACTCTGCAACAGAAATGGCATTGAAAAGAGAGAGAGAGAGTGATGACCAAGAGAAATTAAAGCAGCAGCAGAGAATGGCTTGGAAAGAGAGAGAGAGAGAGAAAGATGGCCAAGAGAAAGAGAAGAGAAAATGGCCGCGCGCATAAAGCCGCAGGCACAAAACGCAGAAAAGTACAGTAAATTAATTACTGCTTGTAAAACAAGGTTAAGTGGTTCAAGTAAATTATTGTTACTTGAACCAAAATACCCGGAGATGTCTAGTGAATATGTACTTCGCGATGACTTCCTGAGTCGCCAACAAGAAAAGCTGTGGAGTACACTGGGTTAGAAATGGTGTGAGAAAGCTGGAATATTATTGATTCCAGCAACCACATTGAGCTGAAAGAAAATGTTTTGTTTCTTTTATCAAAAAAAATTTTCTTACCCCCAAATACCCTGGGCGCCCGAGTTCAACAAAAAAACTGGTCGGCTATCCCCCAAGCTTTAAACCTTCAAAAACCCTGGGAGCCCGAGTTGAATTATTCAAAAAATGTGAGTGCATTGTAGTTAACGAAATAAATAATTTTGTAACGATACCTAATTACGCTGAACTGGTGCAATTATATCAGAAACTTGTAAATCTGAAATTTTTAACTTCAAAATGGCGTGGTTGATTAGGGAAATGCTATAAGTTTTTACTTATTGTTAAACTCTTTGTTTGCAACGTTATCTACAATTTTTTTTTTTTTTTAATTCTAAATCAAATGCTTCTAAGAATGAGTCTCATTTCGAGAAAAGGGTAAAAATTTTCGTTTGTTTATTGGTTATTTTTTTTTTTATTATTATTTTTTTAAATTAATTTGTAATATTTTCAAGTGATGTAAATAAAAGTACACCACAACCTTTTTGTGAAACAAAAAAAAAAATAAATAAAAAATAAAAACTTTTGTATGGACTTGATATTCAAATAGAAAGTACGCTTAACTTCTAAAATTATTCCACTGGGTAACAAGAGTTTTCAGAGGTTTAGAGCTTGAGGAATAACTAATCAGTTTTATCGTTGACCTCGGACGCCCAGGGTTTTTTGGGTTTAGAGCTTATGAGATAACTGATCAGTTTTGTCGTTGACCTCGGGCGCCCAGGGTTTAAGGGCTTGGAGCTTAAGGGATAGCTGATCAGCTTATTTATTGAACTCGACGCCCAGGGTTTTGGGGGTTTAGAGCTTGGAGGATAACTGATCAGTTTTTTCGTTGACCTCGTGCGCGCAGAGTTTTGGGGGTTCAAGGCTTTGGGGATAGCTGATCAGTTTATCCATTGAACTTGACGCCCAGGGGTTTTGGGGTTTAGAGCTTATGAGATAACTGATCAGTTTTGTCGTTGATCTCGGGCGCCTAGGATTCAAGGGCTTAGAGCTTAAGGGATAGCTGATCAGCTTATTTATTGAACTCGACGCCCAGGGTTTTGGGGGTTTGGACCTTGGGAGATAACTGAACAGTTTTTTCGTTGACCTCGGGCGCCCAGGGTTTGTGGGCTTAGAGCTTGAGGGATAGCTGATCGGTTTATTTATTGAACTCAACGCCCAGGGTTTTGAGGGTTTAGAGCTTGAGGGATAACTGATCAGTTTTTCCGTTGACCTCGTGCGCGCAGGGTTTTGGGGGTTCAAGGCTTTGGGGATAGCTGATCAGTTTATCGATTGAACTTGACGCCCAGGGTTTTTGGGGCTTAGAGCTTATGAGATAACTGATCAGTTTTGTCGTTGACCTCGGGTGCCCAGGGTTTAAGGGCTTGGAGCTTAAGGGATAGCTGATCAGCTTATTTATTGAACTCGACGCCCAGGGTTTTGGGGGTTTAGAGCTTGGAGGATAACTGATCAGTTTTTTCGTTGACCTCGGCGCCCATGGTTCGGAGGCTTAGAGCTTGAGGGATAGTTGATCGGTTTATTTATTGAACTCGATACCCAGGGTTTTGGGGGTTTAAAGCTTGGGGGATAACTGATCAGTTTTGACCAAGCGCGAGGTCGTAACCGGGTTTACACCTCTATGGAGGCTTGGCTGTCAGTGCAGATGCAGATGCGTCTCCTACTGAAGTTCCCCAGAGAGAAGTTGCTGGCGCACGTGTTTATCGCAGCCATCTCGGCCTGGAACACCGTGTTCAATTCCCTGAGCCCGTAGGATTCCCTAAGGCTAGGTCCGTAAATTCCATAGCCAGTGCTTTCATTGGTCTTGGATCCATCGGTAAACCAGATGTCTCCGTGCCCAAGCCCTTGGTTGTTGCTCTATTCTTCCCTATTTGGTATCTTCGTTTTGAAACGTTGCCCAAACAGTAGAGTCTTATCCCCCAAAAAACCTCAAAGAAGAAAACAAACTAAGGGAGAGTTTTAGCACCAAAATATTAATTAAAGGATTTTTAACAAAAATTCATGATATCAAACTATAAGAATTTTTTGATTTTAAAAATAAGACATTTATCTGTTTATTCAACTAAACTCTATCAAAGCTTACAGAAGTCAAAAAAGTATATTCATGTAGAGTTTGGTAGTTTAGTTGAATTAACAGATAAATGTCATATTTTTAAAATCAAAAAATTCTGATAGTTTGATATCACGAATTTTTGTTAAAAATCCTTTAATTAATGTTTTAGTGCTAAAACTTTCCCTAAGTTTGTTTACCTCTTAGAGGTTTTTTTGGGGGATATCACTTTTTTTTGTATGGTATAATGTTTTATTCAATACATATTTTTTGCCTCTCCTTCAATTTTACTAATCGAAGTAAAATCAAAATTTAAAATAAGATACAAAATTTTTTTATCAAACTTTATGTCATAAAATATTGATATCAATTTTCTTTTAAACTAATTCAAATTTAAAAATTAGTGTAAAAATTTGCAAAATTTTGCCATTGTTCCTGCTTTAAGAACTTTTTATGCTTTTTTATGAGGTACTAAAAATCAATATAGGTTCTAATGAAATAGGGAAGTAGGCTCAATTTAAGGTCAAGCCAAGCCAGCTAACGGTAAAAAATTTTTTTAAACGATTGATCAATTTAGCTTTTAAGGTTTTATCAACCTATTGACAGGTTGTATAATTAATTTTTTTTTTATCATTAAATCTATTTGAATCCATAAAATATTAGAAAGAAATCTTTCAATCAAATCGAATATATTTTTAAGTTTATTTTTAAAAGAAATTAAGAAAACAAATTTAAATTTATTTTTTTAATAAAAATCGCTACTGCGCCATCTGGTGAAAATTCTGTGAAGTGCCAAATGTCGATCGGCGTTTGAATGTTTTTCGAAATTCGAACACTGTGGAAAGTCCGAAAAAAGGCTGAATTCAAAAACGCGAGTTTATAAATAAGGAAATAAAAAAAATATACGATGCGAAAACAATCCTCATCTCTTCGGTACTGAAAAATAGGCGTACTCTATAGGTTTTATGACGCAGGTAAAGTGTTTTAATTTTTAAATAATAAATTAATTATGGTTGGTACGGTTAAGGTAGCTCCAGTAGCTGTAAATAAAGCACGGCAGCTGGCTACTATTTTGGCGCGAAAAACTCTCCCAAGCCAGCTACCGCTGGCTTTGATCCATTCTGTCTTGGGTTAAGTTAAAGACCTCGCCCTTCAACATTTTCCCTCGGATAGTTGCATGCCCATTACTATTTTCAACCCACCCCCCACTGCACTTCAGTCTGTAGGCTGTTATGGCCGCAACCAGTTTGATGTCCAGGTCTAGGCTTTGGACATCCAGCAACATCCTGATGGCGGCTGTGGGTGTGCTTCGTTTAAGCCCGTAAATACCCCTCAAGACGGCAGCCTGAACATGGTCCAGTACACGCCTCGAGGTCTTACTTTCGGTCACTTTCCACCATACCACCGCGGCATAGGTAAGCTTCGGTTTCAGAATCACCTCGTGTAACCACAAGGCGACCAAAGGTTCTAGCCCCCAGGAAGTCCCGATTGCTGACCTACACTGCATGAATATATTTAAGACTTTGCTGCATTGAGTCTGCGGGTGTTGCCCCCACTTCAGTTTCTTATATAGGAATACACCCAGATATTTCACACCCTCCACGTACAGTATTTGTTTCCCGTTGACGGAGACTTTCTTACTGACATTACATTTGTATTTCCTCGTGAACGTGACAATCTCCGTCTTATCAGTGTTGACAGCCAGAGATTTAGCCTCGCACCATTCGCAGATCCTCTCCAACGCCCTCCGAATAAGATCAGGTAAGACTTCTTCAAACTTGCCCCTATGACAAGTATAGCGAAGTCGTCTGAATAAGCGATGGTGAAGAATCCGAGTTTGTCTAGCAAGCGCAGTAGTTCGTCCGCGACCAGGATCCACTGGAGTGGTGAGAGGACCCCACCCTGCGGGCATCCCTCACTGATGGTTCCCCTAATCGTCTTGCCATTCCACTCACTAAAGATGCAGCTATCACTAAGCATTCCCCTGATCCATCTTCTGATGATATAAGGTACACCATGCTTAGTCAAGTCTTTGTCTATAGTTGCTCTGTTGGTGCTGTCAAAGACACCCTCGATGTCAACGAAGGCCCCGATTACGGTTTCCTTCGCATCAAAAGCCTCCTCAATGTAATTGACCACAGAGTGCAATGCAGGTTCCGTAGATTTTCCACAGGTATATGCATGCTGCGCTCGGTGAAGGGGACTGTTTATCAGTATATTCTGCCTGATGTATTTGTCCAGCAATCTTTCCAAGGTCTTTATTAGGAAAAAGGTCAGACTGATAGGTCTGAAGTCCTTCACCGAGTTGTAGCTTCTCTTACCAGGTTCCGGTATAAATGAGACCCGCGTTTCTTTCCAGCAAACTGGCACATGCCCTGTGGCGATGCAGCCCCTCAGAATACCTAACAGTAGCCTAAGGGTCTTATCACCTCCTTCCTGTAGCAACTTAAGAAAGATACCGTCAGGTCCCGCAGATTTATACGGTTTGAAGGAGTCAATAGCCCATTTAAGCTTTTCCATGGTCACGACTTTGGCAGCCATGTCCCAATCTTTATTCTCTGTCCCCCTCCTTCCAGATATGGTGCGGGGTATCATTATCTACCCTGACGAAGTCAGGGTATTTGCTGCTGAGGAGAAGTTTCAATGTGTCCTCCTCCGAATCAGTGTAGACGCCCGATCTGTCTTTCAGACATTGGAGACGGGCGCTGTTATCTCTGATCAGGATTCGAGCGAACCTCGCAGTGGCTGCCAGGTTTTCTATGCCTGTGCAGGATTCCCGCCATTTTTCTCTCTTTGCCTTCGCAATTTCCTTCTTGAAAGCCTTCAGCGTGTCTTTGTACGTTTTCCAGCCTTCAGTGGATTTCCTCTTCTTTGCCCTGTTAAACGCCCGTCTAACTCCCACTCTTAGCTCCTCCAGTGTCCTATTCCACCATGGAGTGCCATTGAGTGGTTTGCCAGGCTTTAGTGGGCAGTTGCTCTCATAGGCCCTGATCATAGCCTTATAGACCTGAAAAAGGGTCCAATCAAGCTCAAGATCATTGCCGTATCTCCCTTTGACCTGGGCCAAAGCTTCCTCCAGCTCTTTGCTGTATGCGTCCCAGTTAGTGTCTTTGGGTCGCCTCTTAGGCTCGATCAACGGGCTCGTTATCTCGTTCCTAAAAGTTATCGTCCTATGGTCGGACATAGATGGTTTGTTGTCGACCCTCCATCTACGTATGCAATTCTTGATGTTCATTGAAGCCAGCGTGAGATCCAGGACCTCACTTCTGTTGGCAGTAACGAAGGTTGGCGTGTTCCCTCTGTTGGCAATGTCCATCTGTGTAGCTGTGATGAATTCAAGCAACTCAGACCCTCTATCATTAATATTGGTGCTTCCCCACGCCACATGGTGGGCGTTGGCGTTGCAACCAATAATCAGATCAAGGTTACTACGGCTGCAGTATTCGATCACCTTCATCATGCTCCTTGTGGGAGCTTCTTCGTCAGGGGGAGGTAAATGGATGAGATGATTGCCTTCCACGTTCGGCCGTCCTTGTCCGCAATCTCTATCCTTACGGTCGTGCAGTCCTGGGAACTCAGCTCCTGTAACAAAATACCGTTAACACCCTTCATGGAGATGTAAGCCTGGGCGTCTTTATTTCTGGAGCCCACGAGCAGTTCCCCACAGCCGTTCAAACCCTTCACTTTGTCCCTGTACAACCAGGGTTCCTGTATAAGGACTATGATAACTGATCAGTATTTTCGTTGACCTTGGGCGCCCAGGGTTTGGGGGCTTAGAGGTTGAGGGATTGCTGATCGGTTTATTTATGGAACTTGATGCCAAGGGTTTTGGGGGTTTGGAGCTTGGGGGATAACTGATCAGTTTTTTCGTTGACCTTTGGCACCCAAGGTTTGGGGGCTTAGAGGTTGAGGGACTGCTGATCAGTTTATTTATTGAACTCGACGCCCAGAGTTTTTGGGGTTTAGAGCTTGGGGGACAGCTGATCAGTTTTTTTGTTGACCTCGGGCGCCCAGGGTTTTGGGGCTTAGAGCTTGAGGGATCACTGATCAGTTTTTTCGTTGACCTCGGACGCCCAGGGTTTGGGGGCTTAGAGCTTGAGGGATAACTGATCAGTTTTTTCGTTGACCTCGGACGCCCAGGGTTTGGGGGCTTAGAGCTTGAGGGATAACTGATCAGTTTTTTTGTTGACTTTTTTGTTGAGAGAGAAATGAAAACTTAACAGAGCACCTTTTAACTATATTTTACAATAAAGTTGAGTATATTTACAATTATTACAAGTTGGTTAAGCTAATTTTTTTACAATCTTTTACTTGTTTATTGAGGTAATAGCAATAACACAAGTTGAGTGTAACTATTAAAGAAAGCTGCCAGGTACCTTTTGTGTAAACTTCTTACTAAAACAACTTCCTTACTGAGACTTTCAGATTGAGCTTCTGCCAGGGGCGAGTGTAAACAAGTTGAGTAAACTAATGCTGAGTTTGATTTGATTTGATTTGATTTTGATTTGATAGATTTATTTACAGTACATTATGTTGTAAAAAAACATTTAAGTTAAACAACAGCAAATATAATAAGATATTACAATAAATAGAAAAAGAAAAAATAAATAAATTACATAAAGAAATAACAAAAATAATAATAACGATAATAAAAATAATAATAAGTTACATGAGAAAATAACAGTTGAAATAGATTTCGAACCGTCTCATCGATCGTAAAAAAATTGCACCTCAGCACTAACCGGTAGTTGATGTTATGGTCCAGGTCAATGCTCAGGCAGCTGCTTCTCACTATCTGCTGCAAAAATATGAGTGTAAATGAGGCGTTTGAAGCTAGAAAAGGATAGGGCTGAGTGGATGTTGGCGGGTAAACTGTTCCACAAGTATGTGACGGATACGTGAAATGAATGTTTGAGACAATTTGAAACGACGAGAGTGCCATGGACTTCTTGGTTTGGACGTGCGCTGACTCTGGCGATAAAAAAGTCCGCCAGATATGGCAGTAGTTCCGATGTAAGCAACTTATATAAAAGACAGGTTGCAGAGTAATTCCTGCGACCTTCCACTCGAAGCCAACCTAAATTAGGTCGGTGAGCAGTGATGTGATAACTCTTTCTTACTCCGTAGATGTATCTAATGCCTCTGTTCATTATGCGCTGAATTTTAAAATTCAGCTCAGCAGAGATATCACAGTAGACAAGGGAGCAGTAGTCTACAATGGGGAAGAGAAATGACTGAATCAAATGCGTCCGTAAGTTGAGTGTGGTGCTGCGTCGAAAATAGTATAAACTATACATAAGTGAGTGAGCGCGCTTACAGTCGTAGTCTACGTGCTATTTCCAGTCCAATTTAGAGTCGAGGATGACACCCAGACTACGCGCAGACGGGACAAATGGGACATAAACGTCCGAAGTGCAAGCAATTGATGTCCATATCCCTGAATTCATTTACATAGAATGGGGTGCCAAGATCATAGCCTTCGTCTTGCCAGCATTCAATTCCAGTCTATTCCTGACAGCCAAGTCAGCTACCCGTTGCACAGCTGCCCTTAGCCTCGCTAGAGTTTTCTTCAAGTCCTCAAATCAACCCTGAGTGTAGATCTGGAGATCATGGGCATATATCACATGATATACATTAATGCCTAAGTCCAAAGCAATGTCAACAACGAATAGCAAGCACAGTAGAGGACCTAACACTGAATCTTGCGGTACACTCTTATTCAGAGGACAAAAAGAGTAAGTCTCACCTACTATCATCGTTTTCACAGCCTGCGAACGACGCGACCCGAGATATATGATGCAATCCAACTGAGGACTTACTTGAGAAGCGGAATGAGGGACAAAACGCCCGCAGGACAATACGCCCACCAATGAGAGCAGGCTTTTTCAAAAAGACGCCCACCAATGGGAAAGCAGGGATTTGTTTTTCGTCGACGAAAATCCAAAAAGTCTCCACCGTAAAATCACTATAATTTTCGTCGACGAAAAATTTTCAAAGAAAGTCACTAGATTAATTAAATATTTTCGTAGACGAAATTTTTCGCAAAAAACTTCAGCAAAATAGCATCGACCCCAGAGAAGTTTTACGTGGACGAAAAACTTCTAAACTTTCGTCGACGAAATTTTTCGAACTGAAATCTCCTAAGCAAAAATACCCAAGCTTCCCGACAAGTTTTTCGTCGACGAAATTTTTTCTTACTTAAAACTAGTAAAATGCAATTGGTGCCCAGATATTTTTCGTCAACGAAATTTTTCGCAAAAAACTTTTAAAAATAGCACCGATCTTAGGTAAGTTTTTCGTTGACGAAATTTTACTCGCATAAAACTGATGTAAAATGCTCTTGATGCCCGGAGGTTTTTCGTCGACGAAATTTTTTCCAAAAACTTCTGAAAGATAGCACTGATCCTGGGTAAATTTTTCGTCGACGAAATTTTTCGCATAAAACTCTCCCAAGCAAAAATACCACAGCTCCCGACAAGTTGTTCATTGTTAATATCATTGCTAATATTTTTATTCAAAGTTTTTTTTTCAAATTAATAAAAAACAAAAAAAAAATGTATTTATTGCAATCATACAATATTTTTACATAGCTTACAGTAATTTAAAACTTTTAAACCTTCACGTATTATTATTGTAAATTTATTGACGATTTTTCTTATTATTGACGACGACCTTCCTCTTGGACGACATTTTTGCCTGAAATAATTTAAAAAATTTGGTGATAAACTGTAAATACTATTAATTGAACCGACATTACTTTATTTTTATATTTTTCACATTAATATTGGAATAATATAGTACTCTGTTTAAAACATTGTTACCTTTTTGCTGATCGCTTCTGTCTTCTCGACGGCGGCGACTCGTTTGCGTCCTCTTTTTTTTGGTATAATTTCGGTTTTGGTCAGGGCTTTCTTCTAAAATGAAATCATTAAAAAATTAATAAAACTTTCGTTACATTTTCAAATTTGTACATATTTTCGCGTAGATTTTTTAGTCAAGGTAATTGTTTGAAAAATATCATTAAGAAAAATATCGTTCATTAGACCAATTTTTTTTTTTAAACTAAAATGAAAAAACCAATAAACAATAATGTTTCAGGGCTTTATTGTAAAACTTTAGAGCCTTTACGATTATTCTAAAACTAATTTGAAAATTAACCATGTGAAAAGTTCAACGAAACTTTTATTTTTGACTCAACTATCTTTTGCTGCTATCTTAGATTGAGCTTTTGGCTGGAATATTTATAAAAATAGTTTCAATAAAAATATTTTCAAGATATAAGAACCAAGGAATTATATATGAGTAGAACATGCATAATTAATCATTATTGTATAGAATAATAAGAATCATATCACAGTTTATCAAAATACCTCGTTTTTTACTGTTTGGTTTTGCACCGCTTTTGGTTTGGTTTCTTTTTTGCTTTCAACAACTGTCATGTAAGCTCGTTTTGTGGTTTGAGATCTTGTCTAAAAATTAAAATGAATCAATTAATGTTATCAAATTGAAATGAACTCCTACTACTTTTTTTAAAATGGTTTTGCTAAAATTCAATTTTTAAATCATTAAAAAAGGACTGAGTAATGTCGAATTAAATATATTCTTATTGAAAAAAAATTTGTTAAAAAAACGTACTTGAATGGTTCTTTTTCTTAAATCACCAACGCGTGCCAGAATTTCATTCTCTTTGATCTCTGCATCAGCAGTTTCTACTGCTTCTGCTTGTCGCACAGCTACGAATAAAAGAAATTAAAAGAAAAAAGATGACTGTAAGAATTTCTGCTAAATCATGATAATATATTCTTAAAAATTACTATAAATTAAATCTGAAATTTATTACAATCAACAATCTTTACCTTTTATAACTTGTGAGGAGTCTTTTTGTCCTGAACTTTCTGGTGGAGATTTTGTGCCACTAACGTGCTCGATGAAATCTGCTCCGTCAGTGAGCACATCTCTTCTGAGCTCTTGGTTTTCCTCTCTTTGCTCCTCGTTTTCCTCTCTTTGGGCCTCATTTGATAGGCAGTCTATAAATTTTTAAACAAAAACTTTAATAAATAAATAAATAAATTTATCTATATATATATATATATATATATATACATACATATTTACACTGTGACAGTCAGTGATCGTAATTAAATCGTCGGTAACGATTTAGGATTTGGCGCGAGTCACGTGACTGTCGAACGCAGCTCAGAGCGGACCTCTGAGGTGGTAGAGCGGGAATCGGGAAGCCACTCGTAGTTTTCGTGTCCAAGTGTTCGCACGTACATGGAACTTAACTCGTCTCGGTTCGACGGCTAACCGGACTCCTCGGGAGTGGAATGTCGTCGAAGAGAGAGTTGGCAGAGACAGAAGGTGCGGGATCGATGGTCATCGCCCGGGAAGCATTCTCCTGTCTAGACGACTCAACCGGCTTTTGGAAGCCGTGGACGTCGGGGGACCTGACCGACGTCCGGCAGACACGCAAAGATCTGGAGATCGATTCATGGCAGATCTTGAAGCAGCTTACTCGTTACGGAAGTCAAGGCAATTATTGACATTCGCGTCGTGCGTTGTGGTAGAGCCGTAGTGTGAGAGTGTGGTGTTATTTGTGAAGTTGTCATTTCACGTCATCGCCTGGACCGCTTTCCGACGGCTACACGGCGACTCGAGTATGGTAGATATTGCGGCTGGTTGGCATCGTAGCCTGGCATTTTGTTTAGCCTGACGGCTTGGTATGAGGTGCACCTTAGCGACTCCGTAAGTTAATTGTAAATGTACGAGTGAGTGTGAATGCGTGTGAGTGTCCTTAGTACACTGTTATTGTAATAATCTTTGTTTTTCTCTCGCGCGCGTTAGCTGCCGATAGCAGCAGGAATTTGTGTGCGCGCGCAACGATTTAGAGAGCATTGAAGATTCTTTTGTTTACTGGTTTGAACGACACCGAGTCGTAATTCGAAATTTGTATTTTAGGTTTAGATTTGTTTTAATAAATTATTAAATTGTTAATTTAATTTTTATTGACTAAACCTAGTGTTCCTGCGAATCGATCCTGTTTTAATACCCGCACCCACTGCCGATAAACGAACTAGCCGACCGCGTCGCGAGATATAGTAATATTCGCGGACGCGATTTCCTCATTTTATTATTTCAGGTCGACGAGTTGCAGTTCGACGAGTGCTTGGATCAGCACTAAGTACAGGTAGTAAGGATTTAGTACGCACCATGGGTATTTGTATCGGCTCATACAAACCCTTAAATCCACCCCTGTTACAACAAACACATATGTATGTAAGTCCTAAAAATTTTTTTTATGAATGATTGATACAAATCCGTGATTAAGAGCAATTAGAACTCATCAATCAACAATTACTAAATATAGGAAGTTTAACTTAAAAATCTATACCTTTTATGAGGATAGGCTCTATTACATCAGGAACTTGGGCAGGAGGTTGTTCAGCTTCTTCATCATCTTCGAGCAGGACCAAATTGGGATCATTCTAAAAAACAAAAACAATTAATCATAATCATTTGAGTGCAACATCAGTATATAACTATACATGTTTATAATTTACTTCTGTTATATACTAATTTACTTATAATAATAAGTTGCAAGCCAATAAGATCATTATTTTGTATTTTTTATTGAAATATATAGGTGATTTCACTGAAAGTAATTTATCAATACACAGTAAACATTTTGAGCTAAGTGTTATGAGTAACTCACTAACATGATAGAACTTGAGACCAATAATATCATTTGAATATGATAATAATTAGATTCAACAACTTTTAAATTATGTTTTCAGTAAGTATTTTATGTAGTAAATGAAAAAAAGACGAATAAAGCTTGAAGCGATTGTATTCATTTAAATTTATTTATTATCATGAAATTTCTTTCATCTTTTTATTATAAGGTACAAAAGCAGGAACATAAAACGCTTCAATGTATTTAAACTTTGCTTATAAAATATTATGCATGATTTTATGTACTTTGTATGTACTGAGAAAATTTACTTATTTCTTTTTGTTAAATGCAATTTTTTTTTTATATTCAGTTTATGAGTACACTCTAATTGAACTCATACATTAAAAAAATAACAAAGGTTGCTTAATATGCATAGGTACCATTCATTTGTATAAAACGAAAAATAAGAGTAATGATAAAAACATGTAATTAGTAGGGCTAAAAAATTTGAATTTCATATAGCGTTTAACAACATTTTAAATTTTAATCAAAGAAAACTTTTAGGAGACTAATATCTCAAAGTACTCTTTATTTTTAAACTACACACTCAAATTGTATGTATTTAGGTTTTAGAACTTTAAATACATTGAAAATTTGATTCTTCATGATAAGCATTAGAATGTAAACAGCACTCAAATTGTTTCAGCAGCTGTTAATATCTCAAATAAAAATCTTCATTTTCATTTTATGTATTATAATGTGTACTATTTACCCAAAAAAAAAAAAAAAAAAAAACATTTAATTTGTATCTCAACAATTTAAATTAAAAATTGAAAGATATCAAATTTCATTGAATTTAAATTATTTATATATTACAATGTTTCAACATAGTTGTCAAAAAAAAAAAAGAGTTGAATACTATTAATTAAATAAGTCAGACATGAGTACTTTGCTCTGGTAAGGAAAAAGTTAAATTAATGAATAATAACTTACCAAAATCGCGTGGTCTTCATGCTCGATGCATAGTTCTACGACTTCTAGATGTTCACCTCCTTTGGCAAGTTTAAGACTTATCATGAACTTATCGCAATTATTTTTTACCGTCCCTCGGACACTCTTTTTGCCAACAGGCGTGTACGTGCCTTTTTTTTGACATACGAGGCTCAACGAAGACCATGTCAAACTAGAGCTTTTAGTTGGATTCTTTTTTCCGCGATATTTACTGGCTCGTACTATTGTAAGGGGGCAAAAATTAGCACTATACGAACTTCTCCAATCCAGTAATTCCTTGTCCGTTTTAAAAATTGATTTTTTGTTTATCTTTATGATCGGGATCAAGGCTTGGTCAGCCATCTTGATAATAATAAGTATCTAAACAATTATGAACGGAAGTTAAGTGCGATTGAAGAAATTAGTTACTTCTCAGATTCTACACTTGTACAAACTTGCGCGCGAGCAGACCAAACTGAAAACACATGAGCCGCGAGCGTCGTTTATTTCTTTCCTCTCTTCCCCCTCCCCTCTTTCCATACTCTTCTCTCGTAATCTTCTGCAACTAATAGTTTTTCAGATAAGTACTTTCGCAAAAATAATCGATACATGATGACTCAGAAGACAAAACATTATTCATGCACGCAAAGAACTCGGCGGAAAGAAGCGGCCGGTAAGGCATACCGAGAAAAAAGTCGGGTGAAGTTACGCCCGAAAAATCGGCGGAAGGTTTCTGATTTTTTCCAAAGCCTATATAGGTATATGCCGCGGCCGAGTGCTGCCAGCTGGGCTGTAGCGCTGGAGCTTGATGCAGGCAGATCCATCCGCTTTTTCAAAAACGCTGTCAATTTTTATTTGTTTGAACAATTTCTTTCAAACTTTTCAGAAATGTTCTTTAGGACCTAATGGAAAACTTCTTCGCTGGAAGTTTTTTCAAATATGAACTTTTATGCATACTTTTTTAATCTAAAGTTTTTGGTTATAAACTGCTTACTTTTATTTTTAAATGTTAATTACTCGGTTCTGAAAATTTTTAAAAATATTTGAACAACTCCGTTGGCAGCGGTAAGGGTTCAAGAATATAAAGCTAAAATTTCGTCAAAAAATATTAAGTGGTTTTCGAGTTATCGCGATTTGAACTTAAAATGCGTAAATCGAGAAAAATCCAAGTTTTTGCTCAACACGCGATAACTCGAAAACCACTTAATATTTTTTGACGAAATTTTAGCTATATATTCTTGAACCCTTACCGTTGCCAACGGAGTTGTTTAAATATTTTTAAAAATTTTCAGAGCCGAGTAATTAACATTTAAAAATAAAAGTAAGCAGTTTATAACCAAAAACTTTAGATTAAAAAAGTATGCATAAAAGTTCATATTTGAAAAAACTTCCAGCGAAGAAGTTTTCCATTAGGTCCTAAAGAACATTTCTAAAAAGTTTGAAAGAAATTGTTCAAACAAATAAAAATTGATAGCGTTTTTGAAAAAGCGGATGGGTCTGCCTGCATCAAGCTCCAGCGCTACAGCCCAGCTGGCAGCACGCGGCCGCGGCATATACCTATATAGGCTTTGTAAAAAATCAGAAACCTTCCGCCGATTTTTCGGGCGTAACTTCATCCGACTTTTTTCTCGGTAGGCCTTACCGGCCGCTTCTTTCCACCGAGTTCTTTGCGTGTGTTATTAATATAATTATTTATATTAAAAATTCAGCCAGTTATCAAAATAAAAATGATGTGCCTTCGATCTCTTAGTAGGTATAATTAAAAAATGCCGATGAATGAGGCTAAAATAAAGAATTTTGATAAGCAACATTTAAAAATTTTCCCGAAATGTAAACAATAATGAACAGCTCGGCGCAACAATGAGCTTACCGCTCGAGATCTCCAGGCAGCGTGACACGCATTTTTAAAAATAGGTACCATCATTTCAACATACCTATCAAATATATCGGTTCGAAACCTTCTGGAAAAATCAATTTTAAAAAGAAAGTTTCAAATTTATTTTTCTTTCCAATTTTTAACTTTTATATAAAAACGACTAAAACGCTTTCAAAATATTTCGACCCGCAACTATTAGAAGTGAAAAAATGGAATATTATTGTGTTGCAATTTCTTAAAAATAGTTACAGTAATATAACTGTAATTTCCTTTACGAATGCTTTCTGCGGCTGCTAATAGTAGGATCGAGATATTTTTTCATACTTTCAAGACCCCTGTAATATCAACATTCAAAATAAAAAATTTGGCATTTTGTAACCTACAAATTTTGATTAAAAAAGTAATTATGAAAGTTAAGAGTTGAAAAAAATATAAGCGAGACAGAATTTCATCAGGTTTTGATTGAATTTTTTGTAAATTTTTAATGCTATATTTATCAAATTATGAAGATTAATGGCGTTTTTAAAAAAAAGAAGCTAGCTGCGCTGATTTGCGGCGTCTCGAGCGCGCTTTTAAAGGAGCTAGTATATACCCAGACAGATTGTTGTCGGGCACAGTTCAACATACACTCAGAAAAAAAAATTTTGAAAGACAAGGGATCTATTTGTCTTTAATATTAATTCTCTTTAACTTGGCATCCGAAATGCAATGTTTTTTTATCGAAAAAAAAAAATCCTCTTCTTACAAGATGATTTTTCCACAAAAAGAAATCCATTTGTATTAATTAAATTATCCTTTTTTATTGAAAAAAATATTTTCGAAAGACTTAAAAAAAAAAAAAGTAATGCTTTTGTGACGAACGGATTATTTTATTTGCAAAACGATTTTCTATTTTGAGAGGTAAAACCCAGATCTCATGAGTAACTCCTTTTGAGACAGATATAAATCTATTTGCGAAAATGATGTTTCCTGTCGTCGGAAAAGAAAATTCAAGTAAACATAAAAAAAGTTGAACGAAAACAGAAAATTTTTCCCATCATTGATACTTCCTTTTTACGTCGAATATATTTTGGCGAAAGAATAATCTCTCTTAGACTCGTATATAATACGGATTATTCGCGCACCTTATCTGTGATTTTTAATTCATATGTTAGACATCGATTAATTGTTAGAATTTGTAACTGTGTCATCGCATATTAATGTTGATTTTAAGAAAAATGAGAAAATCGTTTTTCTGAAGCCAATTTTAAACTAAACTGAACGCTTGGTGCAATTAAATGAGTAAGGCGCGAGGCCTGATATATAGCCGAAGATATATTCGAATGCATGATCCTGCTCGAGTGGAAGTTTAAAATACTCAATTTTAAACTTAATAAATCGTGAATTAATTTAGACCTTATTGTAGAGCATAAAATAACGCATTATGAGTTCCCGGCAAGTATTTTATAACTACTTTAAACTTGTTTTGTTTACTGTAACCGTGGAGCTATCCGCACAATGATAAGCTCTCCCGCTTATCTTGAAGGACGGGTCACCATCTGTGCCCGGAACCCTCGATGTCAGCCCCGATGACAGCGCAACTCCAGCGGCCACAGAGAGTGCTCTCCTTCACTCTCCTTCTCAGTCGTACACCTAAATAAAAAAGGGATTCCGCGTCCGCGACCGCGAAATTAATTTACCGACCCTTGCTCGGTGATGACAAACCGCACAGCTGCTCGGGTAGCAGTCGAAATCTCACGGACGACGGGTCTTGGGATTAGCGGAGGAATGAATGAGGTTTAACTCAGAAAAAGGCAAATCGTAATGTTATAAACATTAACTTTAATAATCCAGAGGAATTAAATCAATCTACAGAGCGTCAGTCAGTGCGCGCCGCTCTGACTGACTAGAACGTTAATTTAAATAAATAGAACAAAATAATAATAAAAAAGAAAGGTTGATATGAAATGTCAATAACCTACGGTAGTTCGCTACTACCCGCGAACTAGAGAGAGGTAGATATACAAGATGGCTGCCGCGCTACCGGCAGCCTCGCAAAATATTACAACTTAAATTTATGATTACAAGTAACTCACGGTTGACGCTGTAGGAGATCACGCTGATCCGTACACCGTTGTCGCTATCAGTGGCCACTCTCTCACACACGTCACACCTGATTTCTTGCAGTATTTAATAAAAAACAGCGAGAGCGAACAAAAAGGTCTGCCGCACGATATTCGCGATGGAGCGAGATTGACTCGTGCGCGCGCAACCCTAAACCTCGCGACGACTCGCACTCACACGCACGCACATACACACGCGTTCTTCATCTGCAGCTCGCATCGGTCCGCGAGCTGCGGTTCTCTCGCTAAATCTCATCCGATCGAAATCCGATCGATGATTCGCGATACGGGATGTGAATTCCGTTACACTCCCCCGCCAGACGTTGCTAGCCTCCGGAAAGCAACTCGATCCTTCGCGAACGTCGAATAATCCGAAAGTGTCGGAGTTCGGGATGAGGTTTAGGATAAGATTTCTTTCATAATAAATCAAAATGGAAAAGTAACACTAATAAACTGATAAAAAAAAAAAAAACTGACTTCTGGAATTCTGGATTTAATGTAGAAGGGAGGTCTTTTTCTTCCGACCTCGAATCACAGGCGTTCCGGCATCTCCCGGTGTTCGTGCCTCTTCGGGCAGTTCCTCGACTGTGTGACGCCTGGGTGCCCACACACCCAACACCTGCGGTCCTTGGCCTTTTCTTCCGTCCACGCTGCTCGCCTTTTGATGTTCATCTCGGCGAACATCGCGTTGGTCTTCTTGCGGGCCGCTTCTTCCTGAAGACGCTTTGCCCAGCTTGTTTGGCGTTGCAAGCTCGCTGCGGCCTGGTCCGCGCGCCGTTGTGCAGCTTCAGCCTCCTCCAACACCTTCCGCCGTCGTTCCTCCACTTGGTCAGCAATGGCCTTTAGATTGGTGCGGCGTTGTTGCATGGCCTCCAATTCGTCCAGTCGCTGCTGGACGCGAGTTTTCCAAACCTCCAACTCGGGAGGGCAGTAGTTTTCCCGGCAGGCCGCCTGAAATCTTGGGAACAGCTCCCTCTCCCAATTTGTCTGCCTGGCAAAGCCGGCCCTGCACGCCTCCAACTCGTTGATCATGGCTGACCAATCGAACGGAAGTTGGGGTTGTTCTTGCTCCCCAACATCCTCAGGCTTGTTTCCTTCGGCCTGAGCGGTTTGATCTTCCTGGTCGCTAACCTTTCCCGGGCCAGCGACACTTATGATTGGAAGCGAAGTGCTTCCCGATGTCGGCTGCGGTGGGGAAGGAATTTCCCCGTCTGACTCCGCTCCGACAACTTCTTGAATCGGAAGTTGGGGTGGCGCATTCCCAACCTCCTCAATCTCACTAGGTGGGATCCCATTGGATCCTGCCGTAACCACGGAGGTCGGGGCTAGAGCACAATCTAGCACCTCGACTCCTACTTGACGCGCTGCGTCGAATAGCACCAACTCTCCTGCCTGCACCAAGGCCTCCATCTCGCTGACATCTAATCCATCCAGGTAGGGGTCCATCTGAAACAAAGACCGGGAAATAGGATTTTAGGAAGGAATGTTAGTTTCGCTCGCAATCCGACGTTGCTCTCGCGTCTTTCTCGGTGAAAGCGTTCCGGGGTCAACCGTTGACCTTTCCGACGTTGATCCCACTGGCCTTCCTCGCTTCCTTGCGCTAGGAACCGAGTTATGACCATTGTTATCCCCGGGAATACTACCACGCTCGCGTATTTTTGGTACCGTAAAGCGCACATTCTTACGTGGCCTACCGCGATTTTGTTCTGGCGGGTCGGTTGTCGCGACCGACGATTCCGGAGGCGTAATTTCGCCTGCCGTACGCGTAACGGCCGCTTCAGACGACTCGCCGGTCGTCTCGCTAAGGTTCGCATCCCTCGGTGGTTGAGATTCGGTGTCTTCGAAGTCCGGCTCTGTCCCACCGATGTATTTCTTCAGCTGCCATGCCGCCACAGCTTTCTCTCTCGCGCCATCCGCATTCAGCAAGGAATACGTGTTACTGCCAAGCTTGGCAGTCACCACCCATGGGCCCGAGTATTTCGGAGCTAACTTGCCCATGATTCCTTCAGCCTTGTTGGATAAGACCTTGTTCATCTTCCAGACTTTCTCTCCAACCTCGTACGTTATGTCACGGCGTCGAGCGTTGAAGTATTTAGCCTGTCGATCTTGCTGTCTGCGGGCTCTCTCGGCTACGTCGTAGTGAAGCAGGTCTGCCGTCCTGACTCGGGCCGTCCATTCTCGCAGAGCTGCTTCTTCGCACCTCTTGACGGTGTCTTCCTCAATCTCGCGTCGAACTCGACTCGGATCGTGGGGTTGCCTCAGCATGTTCAAATATGACGGGCTAACCCCTGTGGACGCGTGTACGGACCTATTGTACGCACACACCAATTCTGGCAGGTATTTGTCCCAAGTGTTATGGCTTTCGTTCAAATAACACTTGATTTCGGTTTTTATGGTCCTATTTCCGCGTTCCACTGGGTTGGCCTGCGGATTATAGGTGGCTGTGAGTTCGTGGTGAATACCATACTCATCGAGATTGCCATCTATGAGAATATTATCGAACTCAGAGCCGTTATCAGACAAAAATGTCTCCGGCGAGCCCCATCTGAGGATGATATCGATCCAGATGTGTCGCCATATAGTCTCTCCATCCGCTTTCTTCAGAGGAGCTACCTCTACCCAGCGAGTGAAGAGATCCTCAAGTACAAGTATGTACTTAAAGCCTTTAATTGTTCTCGGGAGCGGGCCAATAATGTCACCCGCTACCACCTGCCATGGACGATTGATGACCCGTTTACCCATCAATCCTCCGGGGAGTCGTTGTTCGACTTTGTGTTGCTGGCAGATCATGCACGTCCTAACATAGACTTCCACGTCAGTGTACATGCCTGGCCAGTGATATCGCTGGGCCACTTTTCGTAGGGTTTTTTCCCTACCAAAGTGACCAGCCGTTGGTTCGTCGTGATTTTCTCTCAATATTTGTTTACGCAAATAGGCACTACCAACTTCCAGGCGTCGTCGTCACCGACAGTATTGTTCAAAATGGAATCGGGGCGGTAAAAGAACAATTTACCCCCCAAAATTTTCCATTTTGGGTGTTCTCGAGGATTATCCTCGACTTTCTTCAGCTGTTTTTCGTACCAATCGTCCAACCTGTCGATTGGATGACTGTCGATCGCAGATATGGACGGTTGTTCTTCCTCCTCCGTCAGACGTGAGAGGCAATCAGGAACTACATTTAAAGTACCTTTGCGGTGGATCACGTCAAAGGAATACCCTTGCAATTCGAGGGCCCAACGGGCTAGGCGACCAGTGGCGTTGGTTAGATTCCTTATCCAACGCAAACTGGAATGATCGGTTATCACGGTAAAGTGACAACCCTCAATATAACCTCGAAACTTTCGTATCGCCCAAATTACAGCCAAACACTCACGTTCAGTGACGCTGTAATTTCTCTGTGCTGCGGACAGAACACTACTGGCAAATTCGAGTACTCTTTCATCGCCATCTATCTCCTGGGTAAGGCAACAACCCAGGCCGGTGTCTGAGGCATCACAATGGAGCACAAAAGGCTTGGACCAATCAGGCCTTTTTAACAGAGGAGCAGAAGCCATGAGCGCTTTAATTTGGTCAAAAGCTAACTGCTGCTCTGCGCCCCATTTAAACTTGACTTTCCGGCTAGTCATTCTGGTCAACGGTTCGGCTATCGTGGCCAGGTTCTTTAAGAATTTCCTATACCACGACGTTAGCCCCAAGAAGCGTTTTAACGCCTTGGCCGTTTTCGGTTCAGGGTATGAAATGACAGACTCAATCTTTTCGGGATTGGGTCTGAAACCGTCCTTGTCGACTATCACTCCGAGATATGTCACCTCAGGTTTGCAGAACTCACTCTTTTCCCGATTAATTGTGAGTCCCGCTTCTTTCATCCTAGCCAACAATTTCCTTAACACTTCCAAGTGCTTTTCGAAAGTATCTGTGACGACAATCACGTCGTCCAAATACGAATAAGCATACTCCTCGAGATCGTCCCCAATAAGCATATCGCTCAATTGCTGGAACGTGGCTCCAGCCCAGCTCAGGCCAAAGGCCATCTTCCGGAACTGCAGTAAGCCCCTTCCACGCACGAAAAAGGCAGTTACGGGTCTATCCTCTCTCTTGATCTCGATTTGATGGTACGCGCTCTTCAGATCAATCTTCGATATGTATCTGCCATTCTTCAGCTTCCGCAGGATGTTATCCATCCTCGGAATACTGTAGGCGTAAGGTTCCGATACTTCGTTTACCTTCCGGTAATCAACACAGAACCGGTATTGATTATTCGGTTTTTTCACCATGACCACGGGTGAACACCAACCGCTAGTCGACTGTTCCACAATACCTTCCTTGATCATTTCATCCACCTGCTGAAGGATGATCTCTTCCATCTTCTTAGATACATGGTAAGGTTTCTGCCTTACCGGTTTTGCATTGCCCACCTTGATTTCGTGTTGAACCCAGGTTGTGCAACCGAGCGGACCATCTTCACCGGGCAGCAACTGGTCTAGCAGCTCCTTGAGCCGAGCCGGTTCGTCATCTTTTAGGTATTCCAACCCTATAGATGCGAGTGTCGTTACTTGCGGTGTCGACACTGCCGCCACTTCTAAACTCACGGTCTTACCCGCGGATTTCAAGTATAATTGATCGGTCGTCGGATCATGCACAGTTTCAAATATGCGCATAAAATTCGACCCGAGGAAACAATCCTCCTGGAGGTCTGGCATGATCGCGACTTTCACGTCCTTTTCAATACCTGCCACTCTAAATGGCAAGTTGACGTGACCTACGATGGAAACAGATCGGCCATCGGCCACTCGTGCGAGCTTTCCGTTCGTAGTCTCGATCTCTCTATCACACTCGAGCGCGAGTTGTAGACCCACTTTTCCCATCACGGTCATCGACGCACCTGGGTCGTACAACGCGCGTAGGTGGAATTCACCTACTTCCAACTTCAGCCACCATCTTGTTGCGGAGTTCGGATCGGCAATATCCAAGGATTGTCCGGTTGGAACGGCAGATGGTTCTGGCTGAACGTTCGCATGTTCAGGGTTGTTACCAGCCACTGAACAGGCGGTCTGACTCGGGCTGTCGGTAGAGGTCGATTGGGAACTAGGTGGATCAGAACCGACCTCTACTGTCCTGTCCTTTCCCCGTTTCCCGACTTCTCGGGGCACGACGTTCTGTAGTGACCTTTCTTCTTGCACGCAAAGCACTCCACTTCTTCGATTGGAATGCGTTGTTTGTCTTTCTTCTGCTGAGAGGTCGCCTCGGCAGATGAGTTGGCCTTGCTAGGTCCTCCCTTCGCCGCCGAATTCTGACTTTGTCGCTGGAACTTGCCTTTTGGCTTCTGAGAATTCCTTGACTTCTCAGATACCAATTTCTTCAACAAATCCCTTATCTGGTCGGTGACGTCGTCCAACGCAGACGGGGCCGCATTTACCACTTTCTTCCCTGTGACTGTATCCGTCGCGGCTACACTCACCTTCAGTGGTTTGCTAATTTTCGTTGAAGTGTCAGCTAATTCCGGATAAATTGATAATTCGGGTGGAATCGGAGGTCTCCATTGCTTGCCCGCCTTCGTCATTTTCTCCGCGTCGACGGCTCTCCTAAGCAAGGTAGGGATGTCAGTGATCTCTTCCCTTTTCACCACTTTTTGTAAGTGGGGCAGCATGTTTTGTATCATCAGCTGCACCTGCTCTTCCTCCGACATGGGGGGCTTAATCCGGAGTAGGTACGAGTGTAACTTCGTCATGAAGTCACGCACTGGTTCCTGCTCCCCTTGCGTACGGTTGAAAGTTTCCACTTTCAGCCGATGTTGAAAATCTTCGGCTCCATACCATGTACGAGCTGCCGCGCAAAAATCCTCCCACGTCCTCCAATGGTTTCGGTTGTTGCGATACCATGTTGTCGCAACCCCCGTAAATAATTCTGACAGGGAGTTCAATACTTCCATGTCTGACAGGCCAGATGATTCTTTGCACTCTTTCACTCGAGTCAAGAAAAATTCGATGTTGTGGCCACTAGTGTCGTTGTTGTCACCACTGAATTTGAGGTTCCAGCGTCGCACTATGTGCCCAACATCTTGATTTCGACCTCTCGGTGTCACGCTTGATCGCGTGGAACCACTTGCGGTCGAATTCACTGTCGACTCAACCTGATGAGTCGTCGCCTGTCTGAGATTAGAAAGCTCTAACTGAGCCTTCGCAATCAGCTCTTCCAGCTCTGTAATCCTCTTTTCGTTAGCAGATAGGATTGGGCTTGAGCTGTTATATTGGCGCATCGTGTAGGTGTCTTGGAATACAACACGGTGGTTGTTGTCCTCGTGAGTCGATATCGTCGACTCACTATCATCTGCATACTGGTCACGAGGTGTCTGGTCCATTCTTGTACTTGAAAACGGACCAGATCGTGCGTGGCTCTGGCTCTCGTCGGGTCTTACATTGTTGCGGGGTCTGTCCTCCAGATGTCCCTGCCGTAATTCATGATGGGACCCCTGCGTGCCCATCTGCTTTCTCAAGCTGTCATTGTCGACCCTGACCTCTGCCACATCTTTCCGCACCAGGTCCAACGCCTGTTTCATTTCGCTGAATCCGGTCGACAAGGTTTTGACCAGTTTCATCAAGTCGTCCGAGACATTTTCGTCCATTGCATGATTTGAGACCCGGTCTTCATCGTTGTTCTCGAGGCCGTTAGCGTCGTCCTCGAGAGCCAGACCGACCCCCTGCGGCGCTCTGGGATGTCCAGGTCCGTTACTAGGATCCTGGACCTCCGTCTGATTGTCCTGCAATGACTCGTGGACACCCGTATGTTGTGAATCCTCGGGTGTTCTCTTGCTTAAGTTGTGCTTAACCACCTCATCCCTGTTTAAAAATGACAGTGGGTGGTCGGGATAGAGTGAATTTCCAGAATCCTCCCCGCTCAACATCGATTCCTGGTTCTTCTCCGAAATAGTCTCGGCGATCACGAGTTCCCGCTTCCTAACTCGCTCCGACCAGTCCAGCTCCGTGTCATCGCGACCCGAGTCAACAAAGTCGCTGGCTGAGTAATTCCCCAATAGCCAGTTACGGAGTCGGCTGATACGGTCAAACTTAGAACCTGTTACTAGAAGTTCTAGTTTGTTCATCGTATCCTCCATTGCCTCTGGACTCCAGTACGTGAGCCAGTTCACTAGCGCGTCGTCAGTCCTAGCGGACATCTTCAGCCAAAGCTTCTTCGCTCTTGAAGCCCTAACTACAACTAATTCACGTGTGACGGTACGTACGCTCTAACTAACGCAAATCGAATCTCGCTCCAGTTCTTGCGAAACAGAAAAAAATACAATTTCTTTTCGTATTTTTCACTCGTCGTAAGTTAAATAATTTTAACCTCCCAAAACTCGAAGTCAATTCGAAAATCTGTACTTCCAATTAGAAGTCGACAACCCGAGTTGCCAATCCCAAAAAAAAATCCAAAAAAAAGGAAAGGCCGTTTGTGACTCGAGTCACCAACGCCACCTATTTATGTGAAAAATACGAATTCGGTTATTTCCTAACACTAGTCGGAAACAGCCGAAGAAAAGAAAGAAAAAAAAATTCGTACAATTATAATCAATATCATTTGAAAATTAATCAGGCTCGCAAGTCACACTTGCTAGTGACCCAGTTCTTGACGCTGATTTTAAAAATATCAACTACCCGTCAATCGTACCGTCACACTATGCACTATGCACGTACCCGGGAGAAAATTTTTCTGTCGCGATAACACGAGAAAATCCCGACGATCGGACAAAAACTCCGACTTCAAACAGCGTGAATATTGTCCGTATCTTGAACGGAAATTGTAAAAAAAACAACACAACAAAATTCTCTTTCTAAAATGGAGAAAATCCAATCTCCTGCCCTCAAATTAATTTTTCAGAATTGAAAAATTATTTTAAGTTAAGCCTAAACCACCAAAAAAAATTTTATCATCCGTCCTTGGTCCCGCGACACTATTCACGTGCACCAAATAAACATTCCGATGTACGAGAAAAATCTCCACGAAGTCGAAATAAATAAAAATCATAAAACAAAAAAAATCAATCGGATCCGCCGGTTGAGTGTCACTGCTCGACCGGTGTCCGAAAAATAATTTTCTCCCGTGTTTACATCAAAACTACTATGTTTTGATTTCTACCGGCCGCTGCCGGAATTCGCACGCTCGCTGTTCTATCTCTCTCTCTCTCTCTCTCGCAGCAGTACGAGGACTTCTCGATTCTGCCGCCGCGCCTACCGATTTCTAACAAAGAAACGAAAAGCGCGCGAGAAATTTAACAATCCTCCGCTATTATCCACTAACTAACGTTGGGCGCCATGTAACCGTGGAGCTATCCGCACAATGATAAGCTCTCCCGCTTATCTTGAAGGACGGGTCACCATCTGTGCCCGGAACCCTCGATGTCAGCCCCGATGACAGCGCAACTCCAGCGGCCACAGAGAGTGCTCTCCTTCACTCTCCTTCTCAGTCGTACACCTAAATAAAAAAGGGATTCCGCGTCCGCGACCGCGAAATTAATTTACCGACCCTTGCTCGGTGATGACAAACCGCACAGCTGCTCGGGTAGCAGTCGAAATCTCACGGACGACGGGTCTTGGGATTAGCGGAGGAATGAATGAGGTTTAACTCAGAAAAAGGCAAATCGTAATGTTATAAACATTAACTTTAATAATCCAGAGGAATTAAATCAATCTACAGAGCGTCAGTCAGTGCGCGCCGCTCTGACTGACTAGAACGTTAATTTAAATAAATAGAACAAAATAATAATAAAAAAGAAAGGTTGATATGAAATGTCAATAACCTACGGTAGTTCGCTACTACCCGCGAACTAGAGAGAGGTAGATATACAAGATGGCTGCCGCGCTACCGGCAGCCTCGCAAAATATTACAACTTAAATTTATGATTACAAGTAACTCACGGTTGACGCTGTAGGAGATCACGCTGATCCGTACACCGTTGTCGCTATCAGTGGCCACTCTCTCACACAAGTCACACCTGATTTCTTGCAGTTTTTAATAAAAAACAGCGAGAGCGAACAAAAAGGTCTGCCGCACGATATTCGCGATGGAGCGAGATTGACTCGTGCGCGCGCAACCCTAAACCTCGCGACGACTCGCACTCACACGCACGCACATACACACGCGTTCTTCATCTGCAGCTCGCATCGGTCCGCGAGCTGCGGTTCTCTCGCTAAATCTCATCCGATCGAAATCCGATCGATGATTCGCGATACGGGATGTGAATTCCGTTACATTACAGGTTATTTAAAAAAAATCATTTAAAAAATTTCGCTTTGACTCATGAAATCTCAGAAATCTCGGGGAACTAATGAAAATTTTTTATGTGATTTTTTAACCATAGCATACCAGATCAAATGTTTTCAAAACTTTTTGAGTCGTCAGAATAGAATTTCGAAAAAAAAAAAAAAAAATATTAGTGATTCGATGGATTTATCTTTGAATTAAAAACCATCGCTTAAAATTGTGGAGTTAATAATATTCTTTAAAATTATGTAAGGGGCGAAGGGGCGAGCTTTAAGTACTATATAAGGAAGAGCGGTGCGCTCTCGGAAAAGAAATGATACTTTGCAATTTGGGTTCAGTCGTCGCGGTCGCGGCGCCATACTGACTGACAGTTCACTCGCTTCTAGAAAGAGTCCCAATACCTGCATGTATACGCGCAGGTACAGTCATTTCACCTTTAGGAGCTTACTTTTGTTTTTTCCTTGAGTCACAACGGAGTAGATAAAAAGGGGTGGAGGGAGGAGAAACACGTGACGCGACGTTGCCCATATAGACGAATGCGTTTTCGATCTGCGACTAAGCTAAGTGCTTGATGACGGGAGCGTAGGCAGACAGTTTTCTGCACAGTGCAATTTATCATTCACATTTTAACTGTTTTAACTTATTCTCTTCATGAATTAGTGTCAAGCGACGAAAAGATAAAACCACATTTTCATAGATTTGTTTTGTTGTAACTCAGGCTCCCGAAATACCACGTTTTTCTCGCGTCCACGTGTTTTTTTTTTTTTTTTTTTTTTTGTTCAGTGTTCTGTTAAGTGATGTTCTTTTGAATTTTGTCATGTGCAAAAACATTAGTGTTTAAAAATGGCAGGACTCAGCAAATTTGATAGAGGCCCAGAGCCTCCATTCGTCCGACCACCAGGTTCCATCATACCTAAAAAAGGTAATTTACTGTTCCAGGGAGCAAGTTGGCATAAGAAGGATAAACATGGACTAAGGTACGTAATTACTGATCATTTTTTAAATTTTTTCTTGCTATACAGACAAATGATACATATTTTTAATGTTGGAAAAAAATCGTTGCGTAAACCTTCACCCATTTCAATCTGACATCGTTATTTGAAACAAGAAAATTGTACGAAAAAAAAAAATTGCAGTATATTTAAGCAGAAAAACAATGAAGTTGATGAAACTAAGTAATGACAGAATTTTCTTTGTTAAAAAATGTATAAAACCGCTTCCTACGACTTTCTTTTTTTTTTCAACTCGCCTTTTTGAACTCATGCATGCATTTACAGCCCACGTGGTAATAACACAACCTATACTAAGAGACAAATGTCAGTATCTCTTATTCGAATTATTATACAAAATGGGAAAAAAAAACAAAAAACCAAAACAGTTTTGTTTAAAACCTTTACAAAAGACGTTATGGAATTTTTTTTGCAACTGCTACTTTTTATTTGACTTAAAATATATCGACAATTTTTCAGAAATATTTTTCACGCATATTTATTCTTATAATTTACAATGAAAACAACTTAAGTGAACACAAAATTTCTACTCTTATTAACTTGTACAATTAATTTTACCGAAAAAGCAATTTCTAAAAGTCAGGGTGACTACAGGCATTATGCCCCGTCTACACCGGCGGTTCAACCGCGTCTCGGCTTAACTTTTTTTAAAGAATTTTTCAATGTTGCCATCGGAATTGAAGTTCAAGATGTAAACATCTTAATCTTATAAATTATTTCATATTTTTACAGTACAAATTAATCCTTTAATCCAACGGAAACATTGAAAAATTCTTTAAACAAAGTTAAGCCGAGACGCGGTTGAACCGCCGGTGTAGACGGGGCATTAGAAAATCGCCTGCGTCGAGGTCGGGTGGAACAAGCTCATATCATATTTCATTTCCTAGAGCGCACCGCTCTCCTTTATAGTGCTCGCAAATTGACCCGCCAGCCTTATAACTTCACGCAGCGGATTATCGGGAAATGTTAAAAATTATTATTCACGTACCGTACATCTTCAAACAAGCAATATATCTATAAAAATTCAATTTTTTAGTTCAACACCCGAGAAGTCGGAAAATGCCGAATATATATTTTAATAAAATTTTAGCGTCACAGTCTTCAACTCATTAAGATTCTAAAAATTTCGGTTCGGATATTATAAAAGTGTTTTGGAGTCGTTTAATCAACTAATAAAAAACATAAATGCACTAATGTAGTTTTATCAATCTTTAAATGTATTGTAATTTTTTTTTTTTACGCGGTTAAAATTGTTTTACTTTGCACTAAATTTAAAGAGCGCTCCAATTTTTTTTTTCAAATATTGAAATTTATTCTCCTCTTACGTAAACAAAAAGAAGGTAGTACCACCAATTTTTCATATTACTATGTATCAAATTGTAATTTCAGGTGGAGTTGCAGTCGAGAAACAAAAGGTTGCCCTGCGAAATTGTCAATATGTCACGCGGGAACTACGGAAACTGTTACTATTGTCGGGACACATACGTGCAGTCTAAAACCAGTCAAAAGCCAAAATAGAAAAAACTTCGAAGAAGTCCTGAAAGAAAGAGCAACGCGCGAGCTTCATGGGGAGCCCTTCCAGCTTTTTACAGACTGCAAATTGGAGTAAGTAATAAATCAACTGAGAAGTGACTACCTTACGTGTTTTACATACCTGAAGGCATGCCTTATTTATATATATATATATATATTTTTTGGACCTTTCAATACTCACCTTTCGTAAAAAAAAAAAATTAAGCTATCAACATTATTACTAAACGTTTAGCGATGAACTCCTTACTTTGATTTTTTCGAATGAATAATAAGTGAAAATTTATTGTTTGTTCAGTGATTTTGCAACTGATTTATTTCCTTTAAAAAAATTTCAACTTGCTATATTAATAAATTTATCAAATCAAAATTGTTAACAAATGTTATTTTCATAATATATACCCTGTAAGAAATGTGTATTAGGTTATCTAGTAAATAGCTATAAAATCTCTAGTTACTAGCAAAATAACAGGTTAACTATTAAAAATAGCTAGTAAATGGGTATTTATTGGGTAACCTAATTCACTTCTTACAGGGTACATTTTGAGTAAATAATCAAAGAAATAAACTAATTCATCATTGAAGTCGGAAAAATTAAATTTTGTATTATATAAATTCTTATGACGACAATATTACAATTTTTTTTTTAATATAAATAAATAAATAAATAGTATATTACACACCGGGCGCTGGAAAGTATTAGCAAGCCCTAGCAAACCCAAATTGACGCCCGAGTTAAGGGTTTGCTAGGGATTTGATAATACTTTTCCAGTGTCGTGTGTAATGTTTTTTTCATAACGACGGGAGGAAAACCCAAAGTCCCGCTCCGGGGATTTCGTGTTTTCGGCCCGGAGGTATGAAAAATAAATTTAAAAATTACAGAGTGTGTTTCATTTTTTTAATTATTGCACTAAGAGCGAATATTAAAATTGAAAACTAGTTCATTTTATAAAATCTTATAATATTTTTTTCGTTTAAATAACATATAAAAAATAAATTCAAGTTACATTATTTTTTGAAATAGCAAGCACCGGTCAAAGATTTTAATAAATTTTATGTACTTATATTTGACTATTCAAGTTTAATTAATACAGTTTTTTTCTACTTCTTAAATCAATGTAGAATAATATTTCAAAAAATTTAGTGTTTCCTCGGTTTGAGTTGACAGCTGCTAAATTTCATAAAGTTTATTTTTTAAATTTTCTCACTATATATATATATATATATATACTAATGTTCAATGGTACAACTGACGTTTCGACTACCAATTTTCATAAAATCATATATCCTGAAATATTGATTGAAAAATTGTCAAAAAAATCGGAAAATTCATCAAAAATTGAACTTTCAGAAAAAATTAGAATTACAAAGTGTGTTTTCTTCCCTATTATCGAATAAATTAAATTAAAACGTTGACATAATTTCAATACTATTTATTTTAAAAATCAAATATCAAATTATTTGTACTTGATAAACTATTAGATAAAACTTGTCTATTGCAAAGATTAAGAAGAGAATAAATAAATTTTTTTTATTGTAGTTGAGGCTTAACAATGACTTTCGATTGGCTTTTTGTACAAGTACGAAGCAGCGCCTGAGTTCCTTTGAGACGATACTATAAGACTATCAAAAAATATTGTTCAGATTCATTTTTTTTAAGTAATATGAAACTTCCACATAATTGATAAAAAAAATTTTTTCAGTATCGTAATTTAAACAAGTATACAAGTTTTAATAATTTGAAACGTTTTCAAAAATTAATTCTCAGTAATATGTGTACCAACAATTTTAAAGTTTATCTTTTGTCAAAAAATAGGCTATACAAGTACTTTGACTTCAATCGAATTCGGTATCGGCTATCGGGTGTATTTTTAATTGAAATGAATCATTTTTTAAACGATCGTTTCAATCAGATATTTAATAAAATATGTATTTATGAATATAATGAAATTTTACAGTGCAACATTAAATATTTAATCAAATTTTTTACGAAATAATTCAAAGTTTCAGTGAAAGATCGATCGTTAAAAAAGTTTGTGCTTAAATTCACTTTCAAAATTTTCAATATAGATCACGAATTAAACAAATTTGTAATGAGAATTATCTTACAGTTGTACAAGCCACCAGAAACACATTTTTTTTAACACTCTTATAACATGAATTATTTGCAGGTTCCCCGAACTAGCCAAAGGAACTGATTACGATGAAACAATCCGTAAACTAATCCAGTGTGAATTAAAAAAGAATAAGGAACATATTAATATGAAAAGTAAATACGGAAGTATAGCTGAATTCTTTGATGCAATCCAGAAGAATCCCTCATGCCTGAAGCTGAAAGATAAGGAAGGAGGAGAATCGAGTTTGACTGCAGAACTACTACAATCATCATCAAAAACTTATCATTTAGCACTGTATGATGAGCGAGTTGTAAATCAGATTTTACAAAACGACCAATTTGAGGACGCGACGTTCTCTATTTGTCCCAGCGTTGATGGCGTGAAACAGATCTTCGTCGTTATGGCAAAAAAATTCGGAGTTGTAAGTATAAAAATAAAATAAAAAATTGTATGTAAACTCTGCGTTAAGAGAATATTGACTTGCATCAATTTTCCCTTAACCATCCACTTTAATTTTATCAGCCCGGCTTCACAGGGGAAAAACCGGGGTTCGTATTCTCTCTCCCTTTTCTACTATTGTAACTTACCTTGCTATAGGTCTACGTCGTCTCTCACTCGACTGGGTTGCGAATCACGTGACAGGTTTCGGTTTTGGTTATTTCTATAATTAAAAATAATTCTACTATTTAATTCCCGCATTTAATTCGTGGTCACGTCTAGGACTGTTTAAGACGAGACGAGACGAGATTTTTATCCGGTCTCGGGATCGAAAAATTTTACCGGTCTCGTTCTCTGTCTCGGTATTTACCTCAGCGCCCGGAGTAATCGGTTGGTAAAAGGTGTCAAAGTCTCGGTATCGGTCGTGATAATTTCATGAATTTAATGAAATTTATTTTATTTAATGAAAGCTAAATTAAAAATTTTTTAAATAAATAACTGTTTTTATGAAACTAGTCTGAATCGGCGCGCAAGTGTGCTGGATTTGTAATCTTGAAAGAAAATAAACGATAATTTTTATTTTTAGTTTCAAAACAAGAAAGTTAAATGAGAAAATTCTCAGAAAATTTTAATTGCAAACGACCTCTAAATAATACCAACCTTTAATTCATCACACATTTTTTGCAACCTGCAGCTAAATTCTGTTCGACTTTTTTTGTTTGTTAGAACTTTTATTTTATTTTATAATTATACCAAGAAATATGTTCTATTTATTGAAACGAAGTATTTAATTATTTTTAAAAAAATTGCAAAAAACTTTTTAATATTTTTAAAAACGAATGTTGCTGATTTGAAAAAGGTTATTATTAAAACCGATATTACTAACCGAGACCGAGACTCTCGGCTGCTCAGTCTCGTCTCGAGAAAAATCTCGAGACGAGAAGTGCCCTACACTCACGTCACTTTTTGTGGGTTTTTTATTCATTTGTTAATCCTTCCAATGAAGGTCAACATTTATCTACTTTGATCTATTTTTTTTTATTCAGTCCGTAACAACTTTAAATTATACAGTAATTATGAAAGTGTTAAAAAAAAAAGAAAAAAAAAAAAAAAAAAATTAACAGTGGTTTGTACACAAAAGATCTCGTCGTGGAACGTGTCTGTCACTCATGTTCCGAAGAAACTTTTCGAGCGGGGGCTAAACCTTTGCTACGGGGAGATCGGGAGCTTGAGCACAGGCTCCCGGCATTCTTTCTTTCGTCAGCTGGGCTCCGAGCCGACCGTTCAAACGGTCGGTTCGAAGCCAACCGGAGCGTGCAGCGAGACGAGGAGAGAGAAGGCCGGGAATTTGATTCCCCTCCCTTCCCCTACTCAGCTGAGTGGCGCTGGCGGCGACCGCCAGCGAGACCAGTCTTTGTTCGTCACGCTTAAAGAATACCCGCGTAATCTTACCGAGTGGAGAGATTCTCACCGGCGTCCGGGAGTCGAGAACCTCCTTTTTCCTCATCTTAGTGAGTTCTTGGAGTGCTGTACCGGTGACCTGAGCCTACCACGAGTCATCGGTTTTCTCCGCCGTCCGGGGGATCGACTAGACGAGGATCATCGGCCTTCTGCTGCTGCGACGAGCCGTTGGCGATACGCTAAGGTAGTTTTTAATTCCTTCCCGGTGCTCCCTCCGCGTGCGGTGTGCAAGGCCCGGATCAGCGGATCCGGCCGGTGTGTGGCCTACGGGCTTGTGTTCTTGGGCCTCGCGTCGGCATTTGTCGACTCGCCCGTGTAGGCGTTTAAATAAATTAGTTAACTTTACATTCTTTCTTTCATTTGATTGTATGATTTTACCTCTCTCTCCTTAAATTTTACTCTCTCTTCTGTGTTTTTCTCTTTTTTTCCCTTAGGGCGCGGCCTAGTAGGGCTGATTCTCCGCGACGAGTCGCGGTAGAGGACGGCGAGACAGCAGCCAGCGGTGGAGCAGTGACGCAGGCCCTTCGCGGGTAGTTTTCCGGCCCCACCTATTCTATTTTCTTTCTTTGTGTTCGAGCTAGCCGGGACGGGAATCAGGGCGCATCGAAAATACTGGCCCGTTCCCGAGTGCAGATTTTTCTTTTATTTTTAGGTTCTTGGGCGTTGGCCGACGGGACCTCGGGGCTGGCTTTGCGTGGCCTTGTCCCCCAGGTACACCGTTGCACCTTCTTCCAGGAGACGGTTCTCCCGGGGCGCAGGCGGGGCGCGGTGCTCTCACCACCTGCCATCAAGACAGCTTTGCTGTCAAACTAGGAACTGTTTTACACTCGCAGGCGACGCTTTTTATATTCCTAATTTTTAGGAGCTTAGTGCTTAGTGGATTACGGGATTTGCAAAACAAGGAAAATAACTAAGGAGAGAATGAAAAGAGACAGTGCGAGAAAAAGAAAGAGATGGTTCCGCGACAGCTAGGGCTGCTCGAGACTCCAGATTTTTCTCCGTCTCGGACTGCTGACGATGTTAGCTGATGCGAGCTTGCATTTTTTTCTCGATCAGGAGGCTAGTGAACTCTGATTACATCTGATTACAATACTTTATGCGATGACAACAGCGTGAGCTTTCTGAAGTTTGGGTCAACTCGGGCGATGGGCGAGCCGATTCGATAATGATTATGATAGAAGAAAAATACAAAAAAATTTGTCTCGAAGTTTGTCACATATCAGTCTGAACTTACGTTTAGTATTATTGTTAAATAACATGTCTAGTTCGAAGGACAAACAATTGTATCTGTTCGCGAAAGATACACTCAGAGAAAGCTTTGATTGGGTCAACAATATATTGTAACATCTAAGATGCCATAGTTGATATAGAGACAATGATGCACATTGTAGCAGTAACAATATCATGGCATCGCTGACTAAATGCGTATTAAGGGTTAACATGTTTCTAGTAACACTGGTATAGCACAACTTAATTTTAAAAAATTTCTTTTTTGTGATTTTGGTATAATTAATGTATTTAATGAATAGTTTTAATCTTAAAAAATATACAAATAGTTATAAAAATCACAATATTTAAGAAATAATGACTTCAATTGAGATTTTTTTAAATAGCTAGGTTAGGTTAGATTTTTGAATATTTGCTTTGCTAGTCGCAACGATATGTATTGTTTTCCTTACCATACGTATTGTAACTGCTACAATGTTTAGACTATTGAGGGAACAAAGAATATTTAATTGGTCCAATCAAATCTTTCTCTGAGTGTAGCTTCTCTCAGCCTAGTACACCGACTTCAATAATCGATAAACCTAAATGTAAATTATAAATTTTGACACTTTTAACTGTAATTTTTATCAGTAATTAGAGTTTTCGTTTAAAAATTTTTTAGAAATCATCGAAAGTTAATAGTAGCTTTGGGGCGAGAATTTGTCTCGATGAAAAACTGTGAACTCTTGATTGAAAAAACACAGGTCTCGCCTATGCCGAAGTATTCTCGGCCCTTCGGCGATAACACGCCTTCATGCCAGCTTCGTTTGCTCGTGCGCGGCAGTAACTCGTGTGTTACGAAGTTGAATTTTTCACCCTTGATATAAAATGTTTTTAATCCTAAAGTACGGTAGCACTTTGACGGCGAGTAAAAGCTTACAAAGCTTCATCAAAAATTTAAAAAAATACTACAATATATTTTTGTAATCAACAAAATAGCCATCTCAATTTATCCATTTTATTAAAAATGATTTAATAAAAAATCATATTCATAAAGTAAAGTAAAAATATTTATTATGATATCAAATTTGATATTAAACGCGTCGGCTATGAAATAAAAACGGGTTTTAAAAGTAGAAGTATAGGAAATAGAGCGGTCGTTGGGTCAGTGGTTAGCGTGCTCGCTTCTGAAACAACGTCGTTCTTTGGGGTCTTGGGTTCGATTCTCCGCGCAACTAACTTGGAATTATTTTCTTCGTTCGTTGCATCGGTTATGTCGATCCCTACGTTCACCCCGACTGCTTTGGAGTCGGTTTTACCGGGGGCCATCATTTCAGCGCTGGTCGTAAGTTTATTTGGGGCATAATTTCCAAATGAGCTAAACTCGCTTCGGCACTGGTCTAATCCAAGACTATCTGATTGGGGGCGATATGAGGGATAAAAAGTCCCAATGAGCCTGCCGGTTCAGCGCTGGTCTTACGATTAACTCGAATGAGGCACATACCTACCCTGGGTTTCCCGTACTCCACAAGGTCCATATGAGCCATGGGCTAATGCGAAGCAGTGTAGGGACAAAGTCGTCAATAAGCCCATACGGAGCATAAAAAGTCGCGACTATAAATAAGTATTAAAAAAAAAAAAAAGTATAGGAAATGAGGACAATAAATTATCATTTTGATCGTGTGCATCCTGTTTAATTGGTAAATCATAAAATGTATTGATTTTCACCGATAAAAATTATAACAAAGGTGTAAAAACCTATTTGTTGTCATAATAGTACACTACTGTAGTATAGAGCTATCGCAATTTTATTGAAATCATATTGAAATCTTCAGAACTATGAAAAATTTCATAATTTATTTGTTTTTAATTATTCTTACCCTGTGGAGTGGTCATAAAAAAGCACACATTCAAAATATCAAGGGTGGCCATATGAGGCACACCTACATTAGTATATATCATTTGAATCATTTCTATCATGGTTATGTCACAACTTATGGAAAAAAAAAATTTTTTTTTATGTAGACCGTGCCCTACTGCTGGGTACTGATGAGTAGGAAGACAACGAGAGCGTATCAGTCAATTTGGCAATTTTTAAAAAACAAATTTCCCGGTTTCAAGCCATCGAAGTTCCATAACGACTTCGAGTTAGCGATCATTAAATCAGTGGAACTAGAATTTCCCGAAGCAGAGGACAAAGGATGTTGGTTTCATCTGACGCAAGTATGAAAAGTATCACATCTGTGATAAATAAATTTTAAAATAATGTGAGGAAATCCATAAATTTTGATTTGAATGCATAGCTTCGGGCATTCCTTGTGTATTATATTGTAATCAACAGGGCCATGTAATATGATACTGTCAGATAAATTTGATAGCTTTTGTTTAAACTTGCAGTAAATGCACCCTATTATTTACGGCCGTGATGAAAACAAATCAAGATGTAATAATATTACTTCTCTTGCGTATTTTATCCGTCGAAAGGTATCTATTACATGGCTTACAAGGAGATGATTTGTCCTTTGGGACCTGGATTTTCATGAAACTTTGCACACAGTTTTTATTCATCATAAAAACAAACCTTTCGGTGTTCTTTTTCCAGAATGGGCCTTTTTTCGCCGACTTCCCATATAACCCCTGTATTCAACAGTAGGCTGTTTCGTATAAAAAGCCGTTTTTGGCCTCATATTCAAAAAATTCCTCCTTGGACCGAATTGTACTTAGAAATGTCTGGAACCTTGCATTTTTTACGTTTTTCCAAGTATTTTTGAATAAAAATTATTTAAAAAATTTTTGAATGGTTTTATCTATGAAAAATTAAGATTTCTAAAGTCAATTTTAAGTCGATTTGGATTACAATATACATGGACAAAATCATTCAAAAAAAATTTTTAATAATTTTTTTTCAAAAATACTAAAAAAAACGAAAAAATTGCGAGGTTCCAGATATTTCTAGATGCAATACAGTCTAAGTTTAAATATTTTAAAAATAAAGTCAAAAACAACTTTTTATTGGAAACAGCCTACTTTTTAGCACAGGGTTATTTGGGAAGTAGGTGAAAAAAGGCTCATTCTGGAAAAAGAACACCGTAAGGCTTGTTTTTATGATGAATAAAAACTGTGTGCAAAGTTTCATGAAAATCCAGGTCCCAAAGGACAAACCATCTTCTTGATAGTTGCATACAGATATTCATTAAAAATTGTTTACCTAAACATAGAATAATAATAATGTAAATTTATTTTTTATATAATTAAAGTAACTGAGAACAATATTTTTACAGGCCGTAATAAGAAAAGCAAAGGCATTAAAACTGTTCGTGAACAATAATCCAAAAGAGAATCCGAAAGGACACTATATAATCAGGTGTTTATGCCAAGTGCCGTTGCTCCCAGAATCTAAAATAGATGAGGGTGTTGTCGTGTGCAAAGATATTGTTAAGGAAACATACAGCGACGATGACACCACGAAAAATAAGTGGATCAATTTTATTAACACTTATTTTACGAAACAGTGGGGAAAAACAGTTAAGAAACGCGTATTCTGCGTTTTTAATGAAGTAGATAGGAGCAACAACTATTCCGAGACAAACAATCACCTGACCTCGGAAATGATGAAGGTTCATCCAACTTGCTACGATTTTCTAAGTACGATTAATATTACATTTTAATATTAAACAAATTGCCTATAATTAAAGTTAAAATTGACTTAATAAAATTGTTAGTAGTATCTTACTACATTATTTAAGGTTGGTGTACCTAGTATGGCCTCCATAAGCGAGAATCGACGTTGTGGCGAATCAAATGAATATTTTTTGACGTGTAAGGTCTCATATTAAAGGTTAATTCAAGAGCTTTAGAATGAGACCTTACGCGTTCGATTTTGATCAATGTGCTTTAAATGCCAGAGGATGTACCAAAACATGTATTTAAGACACCAAAAATTTGTGTACCTAATATGGCCATTTTAAAGTAAGTTATCAATTGAGATTTTAAAAATGTTTTATTTAAAAATTGAGCCTTTTTTACAATATTTTCGAAAGCTTTGAAACAATTAAATTTATTTTTATGAAATAACATTAGGATAAAATTTTATAAAAAGTAAACTTAGAAAATACATTTTGAAATATCGGCAATTCTACTAATTCACGGGGGGCTATATTAGGTACACTGCAGACTAAAAAGTTATTTGAGAATAAAACCCGTAAGAAAATGAGTTGAACAAAACCTAAAATTGCGTTTTAAAGCTAAAACTAGAACGAATCGAAGCTACTTATATTAATCTTGGTCAGGTATGTCTACATCTTTAGGCAGACCATTTCATTACAACGTAAAATAATAACGAAGGTATACAAAACGAATTTTAGTTATAAGGGGTGCGTAAAAATAATTTTATAAACAACTCAAAACTTCATAATTCAGTGTTTTGACTTCTTTCTAGCTTGTAGAGCTGCCGCATATCGAGCATATTCGAAATAACAGGTGGGGCCATACTAGGCACATGGCCATATTAGGTACACCTACCTTATAACTGGTTGCACTTTTATTTTTATTTGGCCTCAGACTTTCATTTGGAGGGCCTGAGGCGCAGCTTCGTTATTATTTTACGTTGTAATGAAATGGTCTGCCTAAAGATGTAGACACACCTGACCAAAATTAATATAAGTAGCTTCGATTCGTTCTAGTTTTAGCTTTAAAACGCGATTTTAGTTTTTGTTCAACTCATTTTCTTACGGGTTTTATTCTCAAATAACTTTTTATTCTGCAGTGTACCTAATATGCCCCCCCGCGAATTAGTAGAATTGCCGATATTTCAAAATGTATTTTCTAAGTTTACTTTTTATAAAATTTTATCCTAATGTTATTTCATAAAAATAAATTTAATTTTTTCAAAGCTTTTTTTTTCATTTTATAACTAAAAAAACATCTTAGCTCAAAAAAAAAACTTTAATAAAAATTTAAAGTTGTAATTTTTCTACTGGTCGCAAGACTTTCAGAAACATTGTAAAAAAGGCTCAATTTTTAAATAAATCATTATTAAAATCAAAAAAGATTCGTAGTTTTCTTAATCTCATATCCTGATTTATTGAATAAATAGGAACAAAACGGAATTAATAAATTACTTCAAGGGGGCCATATTAGGTACACAAAATTTTGGTGTCTTAAAAAAACGGGTTTTGGTAAATCCTCTGGTATTTCAAGTTTATTGATCTAAAACAAACGCGTAAGCTATCATTTAAAAGCTCTTGAATCAACCTTTAAAATGAGACCTTACACGTCAAAAAATATTGAATTGATTCACCACAACGTCGATTCTCGCTTGGGGGGGCCATATTAGGTACACCTACCTTATTTATTTTATGTATATTACTCATAATTTTAAACATTTTTTGAAAAATATATTAACAGTAGTTTTACATTAAAAAATTAAATTAAAGACAACAAGAATACTAATCGATTTCAAAACCAAATTTTTTTTTAATGCGTTATGCACTTGGTGGGCACTTTATAAACGTAGTTATTGAAAATTGGCTTTGAAAAGAAAAAATTTCCATTGCATGACTCGTTTTGTAAATTTTAGATATTTTATTAATTACTTTAAAAACTACTCTCTCTCAGCGTGCAAGCGCTGATAGAGAATTAATGAATATTAACAATAAATTAATTTACAAAATTGTAGGTCATACGAAAAAAATTAGCAAGTTGTCCTTGCTGAAGTTGGCCGACGCAGCTGATGACAATGCTGCTCGCAAAAAGATGTCTTTGACGACAAAAGCACGAGATCAATTGATAAGAGACAAATGGCTAAACATACCTGGGAACCCGAGAAAACTAGCGTTGAAAGGTTTATTAAAGACCTCGCGGCTTTCAACCAAACAGATTTGTTTGAACGTATTGAAAAAGGTAAATATTAAATGTTTTAAATCAAAGATTAGAGTAACACACTCACAGGAATAACAGTAATAACTGTCCCTACAAACTTTTTGCAGCCAATGAAATCAAAGATAAAATTGAAAGTGTCTCTGTTGATATTGAGGATTCTGATACAGAAACTGAGAATGATCTTGTCTGCGATTTTGAGGAGCGGGTGGTATGTTATGTAAAACAATTTATAAGTATTTTTTTAAAAATTTCGAATATTTGTGAAAATTTTTTATAAAACATAATAATAAAAATATAGTGACGACATAAAATTTGATACATAATAGTTGTTTGTACATCAAATAACAGCCAAAGTAATGGTTCGAAAAACAAAAAATGAATAAATAAATCAATTAAATTTGCGCATGTAAATGATTTTTAAAACGTTATTTTTCTGTTAAGCCAGTAGATGTTGTAAAATCCATTTTTCTAGCTCTTACTTATATATACAAAAGTGATTGAAAAAAATATTTTGTCAACCATTTTTACTAAAACAAAAATAAAACGTTTGTTTAAGGAGGACTCCATTCATTCTGAAGAAGATAAAAGTTTCGATCGTGAGTTCTCATTAGAATCCGACAATGCAAAATTAAAAAAAAAAGATCAATAAAGTGCGAAGCAGAAAGCCAAAACAGGTAAATATTGAAATGTAACAATGAATTAAGTTTTCGTGTATAAGTTTTAAAGGCTATAAGCTCGAATTGCTTAACCACAACTTGTGTTCTGCTTTTATGAAGAAATTTATTTTAAAAATTATGTTCGAACATAAGTTTTTATTACAAATATTTTTCTACAATCTCAATGATATGAATGAATGTTAAAAACTGTTGTAAAATCACTATTATAAACAGAAGTTGGTTGTATATCGTAAAAATGCTATAATAACACGAAAAAATAATATACGGTAAAAAAATTTTTCGACATATACGATGAAATAATTTACGGACGAAAGAATCTACGCGAAAAAATGTACAAATTTGAAAATGTAACGAAAGTTTTATTAATTTTTTAATGATTTCATTTTAGAAGAAAGCCCTGACCAAAACCGAAATTATACCAAAAAAAAGAGGACGCAAACGAGTCGCCGCCGTCGAGAAGACAGAAGCGATCAGCAAAAAGGTAACAATGTTTTAAACAGAGTACTATATTATTCCAATATTAATGTGAAAAATATAAAAATAAAGTAATGTCGGTTCAATTAATAGTATTTACAGTTTATCACCAAATTTTTTAAATTATTTCAGGCAAAAATGTCGTCCAAGAGGAAGGTCGTCGTCAATAATAAGAAAAATCGTCAATAAATTTACAATAATAATACGTGAAGGTTTAAAAGTTTTAAATTACTGTAAGCTATGTAAAAATATTGTATGATTGCAATAAATACATTTTTTTTTTTTGTTTTTTATTAATTTGAAAAAAAAACTTTGAATAAAAATATTAGCAATGATATTAACAATGAACAACTTGTCGGGAGCTGTGGTATTTTTGCTTGGGAGAGTTTTATGCGAAAAATTTCGTCGACGAAAAATTTACCCAGGATCAGTGCTATCTTTCAGAAGTTTTTGGAAAAAATTTCGTCGACGAAAAACCTCCGGGCATCAAGAGCATTTTACATCAGTTTTATGCGAGTAAAATTTCGTCAACGAAAAACTTACTTAAGATCGGTGCTATTTTTAAAAGTTTTTTGCGAAAAATTTCGTTGACGAAAAATATCTGGGCACCAATTGCATTTTACTAGTTTTAAGTAAGAAAAAATTTCGTCGACGAAAGTTTAGAAGTTTTTCGTCCACGTAAAACTTCTCTGGGGTCGATGCTATTTTGCTGAAGTTTTTTGCGAAAAATTTCGTCTACGAAAATATTTAATTAATCTAGTGACTTTCTTTGAAAATTTTTCGTCGACGAAAATTATAGTGATTTTACGGTGAAGACTTTTTGGATTTTCGTCGACGAAAAACAAATCCCTGCTTTCCCATTGGTGGGCGTCTTTTTGAAAAAGCCTGCTCTCATTGGTGGGCGTATTGTCCTGCGGGCGTTTTGTCCCTCATTCGAGAAGCGCAGTGAGCGGAGCTTTGAGAGTAGGGTCATATGACAGACCGAGTCGAAAACTAATAGTGCCGTCATTTGTCTTCTATCCATGCCCTCTCGAATATCATCCGAGAGTTTAAGTAGCGCAGTCTGAATGCTATTTCGTGTCCTGAAACCAGTCTGATAGCGATCAATCAGACCCTCAGCCTCAACAAAAGTATAGATCTCCAGCCTCTCAAAGATTTAAGATAAGAAACAGAGAAGTGGACGAAAGTCACTGGGACTCATTGGAGTTGGAACTTTATTGAGTGGAACAACAAGTGATCTTTTCCAATGGTCAGGGAAGGTAGGTATTGAGAGTGACTGGTCGAAGATGGTACAAATGTATGCACCAATAGTTGGCAGTGAGGACTTGATAAAGCTTTGTGGAAGACGGTCGATGCCCACCGCCTATGATGTAGAACTATTGATAGCACGCATAATATCCTCAACGGTTACAGCAGAGAATCTAAAGCGACCAACGTGATCCTCACCACCCTGACCATGAAAAGAGCGTAAAAGTTCTGGAACCGTAGCATCGAAAGACACCAACGCAAAATGAGCATTGAGTTCGTCCGCAGTATAGCCAGCAAGGTTGGTGTTATACTTGGGGGATATTCCGAGATTGCGTAGCTCCTTCCAGATCTGATGAGGGTCACTCAGGTCCTTGATACGATTCCGGTAAAAATCAAGCCTAGCCGTTTTAATCTGCTCATTGACAAAATCTCCGACTCAAACTTCGAGCACTTATAACTGTCTTATAGCCTGTAAAGCCGGTCTCTCTCAGTTATAAGAGATCTGATGTAAGGGGTAGACCAAGGGCGCTTATTTTTCCCGTGGGGGACGGTATAAACTGGGGCAGCAGCTTCAAGAGCTAGGTGTAGGTTTGCCACCAAACAGTTCAATCTCACATCTAGAGAAGCCAAACGACACGAGACAGCTGACCAGTCACATTTAGCCAAGAAATCATTCAGAACCGTGGGGTTGACTGACTTAAAGTCTCTATACGTGAAATTGCTGGACTCATTTTCCGGAACGAGGATCCCAAGTGTAGCCGTTATCAAGTCGTGTCCAGCTATAAATGGGGTGTCCATTTTCGAGTAGTCAGGTCAAGGGCATCCACCAGACATAGATCTAACCAGGCATCCGAGTGGGCAGTGTGAATTGTGGCACCGTAAGGGATAGAGAATGGAGAGTTATCCGCAATGAGGGCTCTCATTAAATCTGCATCAGCACAGCTTGACAGCACATCAGAGTTAAAGTCACCAAAAATAAAATAGTTTGAGGAGGATTGGAGAAATTTTTTAAGCTAGCTCCAAAAATGTAACTATTAAAGAAAGCTGCCAGGTACCTTTTTGTGTAAGCTTGTTACCAAAACAACTTCCTTACTGAGACTTCCAGATTGAGCTTCTGCGTGGAGTGAGTGTAAACAAGTTCAGTAAACTAATGCTGAGTTTGAGGAGAATTTAAGAAATTTTTTAAGCTAGCTCCAAAACCAGACTCCAAAAATACCATGTGATAGTAGTGAGGTTATGGTCGCCGTCGACCACCAAAAAAGGTTAGCTGGTGAAGTTTTTAGGCTGGAGATAAGGATAAAGCGACTTGTGCGCACATAATTATATTTATTGGCACTTACTGACCACTTCCTGACACTAAGTTTTGTTCAATTAATTGACAGAATGTAAGTTTTGATTTATTTGTACGAGGCGTTCCGAGGACGCACACTCTCGTTCGTGAAACGCGAGGCACTGGCCGAGCATGCCTTAGTGATTCGGCTAGACTCTTGTAACTTAACTGAATCATGTTTTTCTTAACAACTAATAAATTAAATCGTTGGCAGTGTTGTTAATTGAAGTGTCACTGATTAAAGCAAACCTATATTCAACATTTATTTCCACGTATTTTAACAATAGTAACTTATGTATATTGCATACATAGATCACAAAAAAAATACTTTCAGTCCCATGTAGAAGTTTATATTATATTATTAATTTTCTTCTCTGTTTCTTCTTATTTATATTATGAACCATGTGTCACTGTCATAAGTCACTTAAAGTTTGAATGATAGTTATAATAAAAAATTTTGTTGAATGATCATTCTCATATACTTACTCATAAGGTTTCTGAAGTTTTTTATATAATTTTTTTTTCTTGATTATAACTTACCTTAGCTGTAAAAATAAGCCACTAAAGATTAAAGTAAGAAAGTCGATAGGTACAGATAATAATGAAGCAGTGTCTATAGACTCAAAGACTGCAGACATGAGATGTCCTATAAAAAAATGGATATTCTTGAAAATTGTAACTAAAGTTGAATAATTACGAATTTTTTTATTAGATTTATACATACCTACTGCTGAAGCAGAAAAAGCACTTAAAATAATCGGTACAGCAAATAAATAAAAATTATCAATATTATGAAACAATCCAACTGCATAGTAAATAAAACTTGCATAAATAAGTGGCTGAAAAATGGCACCAGGTACCTGCAACAAATGTATCATTATAATTAGCAAGCTATTCGTGAGTAATATACTCAGAGTAAAAATAGTATTTCTTATTCTTTGGTCATCGAAACTTTCATTTTTTGATGATTCTAGTAAATTTTGATAAATTTTTGACATGTGTTTTGTAATAGTACATTAGTATATTGAATTTTTTTTTTTTTTTTTCATTTATTTAAAGTCTACCCAGATCATTTCTGATCCATACAGCTATATCAAAATTAAAAATTTATAACATACAAATAATTTTACAGATTGACAAAACAGATAATTTAGATTCTAACTGTTAATAATTCATTAAATTCACTTATTCTTGAGAAGAGTCGACGATCATCTCGTCTTCTTCTTCGTCGTCGGGTAATGCTTCTATTTTTTCTATTAGACTATGAATTCTGTTTACAAGTGTTTCGTCCACTTTGCCATCACACCAATATATACTTTCTAGACTATTAACTGCCCTATCAGGTTGGATATCAAACTCTTTCAATAGACTTCCCAGATCTTCATCTTTCCTGGCTGCGACTATCAGTTCGATACTGCCCAAGTACGATAAATCGATCTTGTCTTCTGTATGAGTCGCTATTTCGATTTTCCAAGGAGGTAATTGGGTGTAGAGTTTTTTGATGTCTTTAATACGATCCTTGTTCCCACCGAATATTTTGACAAGTTCCTCATCGGATACATTATCAGAAACGCTTGAACTTGATTCTTGTTGTTGAATTCTTTCAGGGTCGACAGAAAGATCCTCTACACCCACATCAGACCTAAAATTTTTCATAGGTTACGCATCACTTGACGAATCTGATGAGTTTTTTGTTCTTTTATTAAACCTCAATGTCTGCCGATCAACAGTAGATTCCAATTTAATTTCTCTTCTGGGTTTCCACTAACGACTTTTTCATTCTGTTTTTGTTTTGATGGTGGCGTGGTTTCAGATTTTCCCTCTGTACGAACACTGTCGATCGAGAAGGTAGCATCAGTGCGCGGCTGGTCAGTATAGTACTGTTGTTTGTATCTTGACATATTTTCCTAATATGCCCTTCAAGACTACATGAACTGCATTTAATTTTATCTGATAAAATGTAAAAATGGTAGACCATGTTTTCAACCGTGAATTTCAGAATCTCAGGCATCTTCTCAGCGTCTTCCTCATTGATGAATAGCTGGTGGCTGATGAGGTGTTTGTATCCTGCATCAGCAATACCAGTTTTTATAGCAATCACTTTTCCCAAAATCCTCACACCTCGATTTTCAATCGCATTGATGATTAAGTCATTCGAAATCCACGGACAGACGTTTGAAATTATGTATTTCTTAGAAACCGGTCGATTGTTCAGCAATTTCAGAGTCACTGGCTAGTTGTTGACAAACACTTGTTTTGTAGAATTAACGAGACTTTTAGCTGCCTCTGTTTTGTTTACGTTCACTCGGTTTTTGGAGATTTTCGAAATGGAAATCAAGCTTTGCGGGCCAATAATGCTGCCGATTGCGACTGCGTACTGTCTAATTGAAGTGTTTTCTAGCGTTTCCATGATGATGGCTTGATCTCTTGGGGGAAATTTTTCCATTTGTGCCACCTTGGAGTACGATAGGGCAGAATGGTCAGTTTGAGACAGCTGATTGGCATCTGCTGCTTCGGAATAAACGGTCGAGGCAGAGGTTACCAGAGTAACTTCACTCGTTAGAGGTGCTGCATTTTTTTGGAGTACACCCTACAATTGCTCAGTCTGCATCACTGCAACTAATGGTGTATCAATGGCACTTACTATGAAGGAGTAAACGCGATAACGCACATTTGAGTACAACGGCTTCACACAATGTTGACAAACACGTCCTACTCAGACGAGCGTTCGAACGCGACTGAGTATATTGTATTACTATATATTAATGTAAATGTAGTAGTATTAATAATAATGTAGTACTCTATATTAATATAGTATAATAGTATATTGTAATAGTATATACCTTAAGAGTTAGTGAAGCAAGTGTCGCTAAAAAATCGTCAACTAGGAACATTCTTCTATTTTACAAATACTTAGAGAAAAACATTTTTCGTTTTATCAACAGAAAACTTTACGTAAAATCAATTGTTTTGAAATCTTTTAAATAATTTTCTCTTTACTTTTTAACTAAGAGATTTTGTGGGTTTTCTTTTACACTGTGATGTCGAGAAGTTTATGCCAATGAATTTATCTACAGAAATTTTTTTTTTTATTGTTACTCTATTTTTTATAATAATTTTTTTGGAAGAAAAATTTTCGAAAAAATGCTGGAAATAAAATCCTAGATTCGGTTCAGCTCAATCAGCTCTTGCTACGCTCATTCTTCCTTTTTTTTCCTCGACCATAAATATCTTGCTCAAAATTCCCAAAGCAATTATTTATAAGCCCTTACAGTAGTGATCAAAATTATAGAGCACCCCCAAATTTCATACTTCAGTCTTTAAATTTTGGTGCTTTTATACGACTGCAAACACTTAAGTATTTTTATAAATGCCTGAAACTTTTTTTTTCACTTAAACTACATAAAAACTGGAAAGAAGAAGTTTTACTTAACTTAAATTCAATAAAAAAATTAACTTTTACCTCCATTTTTATTAAAAAGTTCATTTTTCAAAAAACAGCTAATTTTTGCTTTTTTTAAAACTTGCGTAGTATATTTCAACCAGTTGAAAACATCCGAAAAATATTGTAAATTTTTTTTCTTTTCTTTTTAGTATTCAAAATCAACGAAAAAATTTTTCAAGTTGATTGGTGCAAAATTGTTCAAACCACAAGCAAATAACTCATTTTTTTAATCATTGTAAAATTACCGATTTTTCATGATTTTACATAATTGAATGCCTTAATCTCATTTTTTTCAGTATTACAGGTAAATTTGAATAAAAACCCTAAATTAATAATAATTTAACTAATTTAATTTTAAATTGAAGAAAATCTTACAGAAAATCACCATAAGCTTTAAAATTTTACAAATTTTTCAACACAATTAATCTTTGAAAAGAAAACGTTATTTTTGTAATAATTGCATTAAAATAATAAAATTAATACAATTGAGTAATAATTTATATGTAATATGGATAAAAAAATTTTGTTTTGCTTAAATTTTGATCCAGCTAATATTTAGTAGCTCCTCCTTTTGCGTTATAGCAAGCCTGAACCCTTCGTGGCATGGATTCTGCAAGCTTCTTATAATAGGTCAGACTTAAAGTTTGCCAAGCTGCTGCAATTTCTCTTTTTAAATCATCAAGATTTCTCAGATTCTTATTTTTGATCATCATTTCTAGTTGATCCCAAGCATTTTCAATTATATTTAAGTCAGGCGAACGGGCTGGCCAATCTAAGACTGGTATTTTGTTATCTTTTAACCAGTGCATAGTTTTCTTTGAGGTATGACAGGGGGCGTTGTCCTGTTGAAAGTACCAAACTTTTCGACGTCCAAAGATTTTTGTTTTTGACAGAAGCATGTAGTCCTTCATCACGTCGATGTATTTTTCGCTGTTAACAGTTCCTTGCACAAACTTTAATTCTCCTATTCCTTTTCCTGACAAACAGCCCCAAATCATAATAGATCCACCACCTTTTTGAACCCTGGGAGCGATGCAATCTGCATTATATTTTTCAATACTAGAACGTCTCACTCTTCTCGGTCTGTTGGAAAATAATTGAAAAGAGGATTCATCGCTAAACAAAACTAAATTCCACTTCTCAAAAGTCCATGATAGTTTATCTTTGCACCATTCATAACGAGCTTTATGATTTTTTGCAGTCAGAAGTGGTTTACGAACTGCGACAGCAGACTTTAAATTATTTTCAAGCAAGCGCCTATTTATGTTACTCTTGAAACTTTTACATTCAGTTCATTAGTTAATTGATTTTTTATAGTATTTGCTGTAACAGTGCGTTCTTTTTTTGCTTTTTTAATAATTATTCTGTCTATTCGATCGCTTGTTATCCTTGGTCTTCCAGCACCTTTTTTAACTTTTACGGTTTTCGCGCTGGTGTAAGACTTAATAGTATTTTGAACACAATGCCTACTCACTTTTAGAGTTCTAGATATCTTACACTGATTTTTCCCTCCCTTAAATAATCCTACGATTTGCCACTTTGTCAACTCAGATATTGCTCTTCTGCCCATGATTACAGTTACTAATAAACATTAAAAATTATCATTTTGTGTATAATAACTGCTCAGTCGGTAAGGCAGGTATATTATCTACCGATTGAATAGACGTCGCAACTATAGTGTATAATTTGAATCCGAAGAATTAAAATAATATATTTAATTAAAATAAGCTTACTTTAGATTTATACTGAATTGTTAACGAAAGGTAAAAACATTTTAAAAAGTATACTTAATACATAGCATTTATTACAAAAATAACGTTTTCTTTTCAAAGATCAATTGTGTTGAAAAATTTGTAAAATTTTAAAACTTATGGTGATTTTCTGTAAGATTTTCTTCAATTTAAAATTAAATTAGTTAAATTATTATTAATTTAGTGTTTTTATTCAAATTTACCTGTAATACTGAAAAAAAATATGAGATTAAGGCATTAAATTATGTAAAATCATGAAAAATCGGTAATTTTACAATGATTAAAAAAATGAGTTATTTGCTTGTGGTTTGAACAATTTTGCACCAATCAACTTGAAAATTTTTTTCGTTGGATTTGAATACTAAAAAGAAAAGAAAAAAAATTTTCAATATTTTCGGATGTTTTTAACTGGTTGAAATATACGACGCAAGTTTTTAAAAAAGCAAAAATTAGCTGTTTTTTGAAAAATGAACTTTTTAATAAAAATGGAGGTAAAAGTTAATTTTTTTATTGAATTTAAGTTAAGTAAAACTTCTTCTTTCCAGTTTTTATGTAGTTTAAGTGAAAAAAAAAGTTTGAGGCATTTATAAAAATACTTAAGTGTTTGCAGTCGTATAAAAGCACAAAAACTTAAAGACTGAAGTATGAAATTTGGGGGTGCTGTATAATTTTGATCACTACTGTAGTTACGAGCCTACTTTCCCAAACGGTCCAGAAAAAATGCAGCAATATAACTGAACATTGAAAATATCACCCCAAGTTAGGGTAAAAATGCAGAATTGCTGCGCCTAAAATGTTTCTCGTTCACAAATATTATCCCAAAATAATCTTTCATCCTAATCTACTTTAGTAATAGCTAAAATCTTTTTATGAGTAACTTTTCTTGCCAAACGCATAATAATTAATATTAGCTATACTTTTTGTGATATTTCATATTCGCGTGCGTATCGGAACTAATAACTGCGACTAAATATTTTAAATGCGTCATTAGTTATTAATTTAAACACTTAGATTATTAATTTACTAATATTTGTTTTTGTATCTTAATTAAGTTTGATGATAAAAATCAGTTACCAAATAATTTTTAATGAGTATTTATGGGCATTTGACTGGAACCTTTAACGACAAGGGTTATGAAGGATTTCTGGGGGCTAGGCCTTGTAGTTAATTAAATTTACACATTTATTTTCCTCGTAGCGACGTTTCATTGACAATGGTCAACCTCATCAGGCTAATTTATTAAAAACAAAATTCAAATTTTTACAATGTGGTCAGGATAAATAAGAATTAAAAATTAAATATATAAGACAATTGATTGAAATTACAATTATTCACAAATTACAGTATTTTTCATAAGTTTAATATAAGATATTGGTTTATAGAGTGATTCTATGTTTATTTATTTATTTAGTAGCAAAGAAAAATAATATTGAAATGAATCTTCTCATACCTGTGTGTTTAAAAATAATATGATTTTTGAGAGACATGAGTCTCGAATCAGAGTTGAAGCGTAAATGAAATGATTTTAATTCTCGGGCGAAATTTTAATAGTGTCCAGGAACAGATGATTTTTGGAATTTTGGAAAGAGAAAAGAGGGGGAGGGTGTGGGGAATTTTTGGTGTGAACGAACTCAAGACGAAGTAGTGTAGAGGGTAAACAACAAGAATTTAAATTTGTTGTGGTTTTGAAATGTTATTCGACACTGAATAAATGAGATTTCTATAGATACGATTTAAGGAATTACGATCTTTTTTCTTGTTAATTGTGTTTTTTGTACTAGTGACATGAAACATTTCTGAGATATGTCTTTTATTCCAATTAGGTTCTCTATCCAGAATTTGTGTTTTTGAGAAATTAAATTTATTATTATTTTCAAGCATGAGTAGGGAAACAACCTCTCGTATCCTAGCATAAAAGTAAATAATAGTTAAATAAAACTCATAAAATTTACTTATTAATTTGTCTTGAGTTGTTTATTACACTCTATATAAGAATATTTTTCTATCAGACTTCTCTAAAAGTCTCTTGGCTTAAGAAAATTAGTTTTAAAGATACCACATCACTCAATATGTCAATGTCCCAACCTCAATTTTAAAATAAAAAAATCCGTGTGCATTAATTAAAAAAAAAAAAAAAAACTTGCAAAAAAATTAATGCATGTTTAAAAGATGATGAAGAATAGTAAAAATTTAATGTAGTTGTATTTTTTTGGGTTAAAATAAGATAAACAAATGATTAAAAATTGTCCCTGAAATTGACGTCACTGGTCCAACGCATCAATTATTTAAATAAATATCACCTACAAATCTTTTATTATAGTCTTCAATTCAAGGCACATTTAGTTCATTGTATAACAAACAATTTTTTCTATTATTTTTTCCGAAAATTTTTCATTGATCGAAAATAATTGCGGAGACAAATGTAAAAATTGAAAAGCAGTTTATAAATGTCGCTAATTCATGAAGGAAGGGCAGTGATATTTGAAAACTTATCGATAATTGAAATATCTGCACATATTTATTGAATTTTTATTGATATTCTATCAAATGTACTTATTGAATGATATATATTTTTATTTTAAAAATCCTTTGGAGGTTTAGTTTTGTCACAGGTCAAACGTTGCTTGGTTCAACAACCCGGCGAATAGAATAGAGTGAAGTTTGATCTTATTAAAATTTTTATGACGTAGATCGTTTGAATTTGATATTGTTGGGGTTATAAATGATTTAAGTATATATCAAGTCGACCGCATACCGTGCCTGTCCAACAGAATAACCTTTAAAAACTATTAAATTTCAATTATAAATAAAACACACAGGAAGTTGAAATAAGTGGGAAGATTATCTTACGTGAATAGTTGAATCAAAATTATATACATATTTTGAATCTTAATAGGGTGCACACCAATTTATATTTTAATTTTTTCTCATCAAGATTTTAAAACTACCTGTCGAATGCCCTTATTTACTTGAAAATGTTTGTTTTTTTTTGGTATCAAAATTTCGAATAATTAAAATTCCGAATGGTCAAAAATCCGAGTCTGTAAGATATCCGAATGGTCAAAAATCCGAGTCTGTAGGATATCCGAATGGTAAAAAATCCGACCAATCAGAAAATCCGAAAAAAAAATTAGATTCAGCAAAAACCCGATTGGAAGAAAATTCCGATAAGTTAAAAAATCTAACTGGCCAAAATTCCGAAAAAAAAAATTCCGACTAGGCCCAAGACCCGATTGGTAAATGATTCCGACTGGCAAAAATTCCGAAAAAAAAAATTCCGACAAGGCCCAAGACCCGATTGGTAAAAAATTCCAACTGGCCAAAATTCCAACGAAAAAAAATCCGAATAGTTTTTTTGAAAACCTTTTTTAATTTGTAAATAAAATAAAATGATTTGAGAGATAAAAAAAACCTTTATGTACAATATCTATATAGAACCATGCGAAGATATTAATTTAGGTACAGCAATTATAAAAAGTAGTAGTAAAAAAAGGTAGATTGTATAAATTGCACATGAATTTTGTAATTAAATCAGGTAGAAAAGATAATTGGATAAAAATTATATCGATACTTTTATATTAAATAGTAGCGACCATTTCGAAAGTGCCATTTCGAAAATGTGATACCGCCAAGTATGTTCGGATGTAAGGAGTAGCCAGAAGATCAACGAGGTAAGTCTATGCACCTCATTTATGTTCTTTTGACTTGATTGTAAAATAATATCTTTTCATTTTAAAAATTGATTTCTCATCCGAATAATATCAGATGAATAATAAATTAGATGAGTAAACTTTTACATACAATGTTTGGGTTAAGTGACGTATTCCACTTTTCTTTACATATAATTGATGTAAAGTATAAAAAATGCTTGTAATATTTCTAAAAAACTGTTTTTCTGTGAGGTTTACCATAGCCTGGAACTAGATTATAGTCTTGAATTATGTAAAGTTTGTAATTTGCAAATAGCGACCAAAAACTAAACAACAGAAAATTCTTTACAGGCTATTAATGTTAAAAATTTTTCAAAAACACAATTGAGTTTAATTCATTAAAAATAACTCAATAAATTATACGATTTATCACATAAATTTTATATCACAACTTTTTCAAACTGAGCACAATTTTAGAACCATTATATTTGAATAAATTTTGGAGTTTGCATCCCGGGATCAAAATTAAAATACGACCAAAACTTGTTACACTTATTCCCATATTTATAAAGAAACTCAGATATTTATCATTTGGTCTTAGGACCCATTTTATACTTAAGAATGAGTTAAAAAGGTACTAAGTTATCCAGGGATGCAAGATGCATAACATAAAAATCCTTAACCCCATGCGTAAGGTTTCTTATTACTGAAAAATTTGATTTTCACAGTATCTTGAACCTTCCATTGTCCAAACTTTTATCCCATTTAATAGTGCTGCTTTAATTTACTATCTTTCTGCTCTTGCTCGCTGGCTCCCGCGCTAACACAGCTACGCAAGTGCATCAGGACTTTTGAAGACTGAATCAGTGTTTTATGCTGCTAATTGTCGTTGAATTGTGGTGTGCCGGATCTGATAGACTTTCTGCTATTGTTTGTGACTTTTGTGCAGTGGCGTAACTTTATGTATTCACAGTTTGAGTGAAATTTTAGTCAGGTTTGTGACTTTGAGGTTAGCTTAAATGCTTTGTTGTGGTAACGTCGCTGCACTCCATAATTAAAATTTCTCCGCTAGGTGGCAGCACTGTTGGCCTTATCGACTGAGTGGAGTCTGACCTAACGTTGATTAATTTATTTATCTCTTGCCGTGAAAACTTAAATTTAAAGTACCTGCCGCACTTGTTTTTGACTTTACTACTCGCTTGCCTGAAATTTTTGACATCTCTTTCTGCTGGTCTTTTTGAACTGTACTCGTTCCATGATGCTCAGTGAAGATATTTGTTCGGTCTGTAAACTACCAAAGCGTAGCAGAAACCTGATTCATCCGTGCTCAGAGTGTAAACTATTGTTTCACACACTCTGTATTAAATTCTCAATCTGCGACAAAAGTGGTATTCCCACGAAAATCTGTCAGACATGTGCCACTTCGAACGTAACCGAGTGTGCTGAATCAACATCTGCCACGGCTGGTATGCCTAATTCGGAAGTGCCTGCTACCTCCACTGAAAACAATCTTCAGTTACTCCTGCAAGAGATGAGGGACCTTGAATCCTCAGTTAATGGACGTCTTGATGGGATAGACGAGAAGCTTCAGGGGCTCGACGTTATACCCGGCCTGGTCACGAGAGTTGACAATGCTGAGGCTCAGATCGATGAACTTAAACGCGAGCTCGATGAAATTAAGCAAAGACTCGCGCTGCCACAGGTTCAACCAGATTCAGATTCGAATGGCAATCCAGGGCTTCTAAACAAAGTCCTTGGGCTCGAGCGGAAAAATGCAGAGATGTCTAAGCGCCTCGTACAGGTCTCTTACTCCAGACCAGTGACATCCACCGAGATGGTAATTGGTGGTTTGTCTGTTCCAGATAGTGCATCCCTGAATGCTTGGTTCTCGCTACACTAAAATCTGTCCATGCAGATATTGAAGCACGCGACATCATCTCGACTCGCTTGCTTATCAGCAAAGCTGCTGTAAATTCAGCCCTTGACAAGGCAGTTACAAATGAGCCGGGCAGTTGCCCCCTGCAGCCGCCTTCTACCTCTTCCTCTGCTGGACCTGCAAGATCTCCACGCCAGTCACGACCACCCTCGATTATAGTTACTCTAAGCTCCCGTGCACTGCTTTTGGAGGTCGTCAGAAGTAAAATTAAACTAGGTAAGCTGCATACTTCTGCGCTTACACCCAACCTTCCTGCAGGCATCGCAGCTACGTCCCTCGTACCTGCTCTCATTAACATCAATGAGTTTTAACCTAAGGACATCTTTGATCTTCGCCGTACTATGTACCAAAAATCACATGCTCCGAACTCTGGCTTCGTTACTTTTTTACGCAATGGTCAAGTCTTTGTCAGGAGAAAAAAGGGAGATGTCCCTGCACTCATCACTTCTGAAAAGGATCTCATGCGGTTTTTAGCATAACAGGTATACTGATACATCTTCTCTCTCGCGGTAATATCACATTCTCATCATATCATTACAATTTTATTCATCCTTCACCCTTTTATCCCTCTTCAAGCTACACACTCCCCTGTTCACCTTCAAACTCACCTCACACCTCTCAGTATTCTATGCGGAAGCAGAGGGGCAGACTTCGCGTCTGTTATTTTAATGTGAACTCTCTGCGCGGCCATATTGAGCAGGTCAGGCTTTTTCTATTGACGCAGCCCTTGATATATCTGATAGCTGTTGCTGAGACCTGGCTAAGCCCTTCGATTGAGGACACGCTTGTTGCACTCGATGGTTATGTCATCCTTAGGCGGGACCGCAATACTCAGGGGGGTGGGGTTAAACTCTTTGTGCATGAGACGCTTTCGATAAAGCACCTCTGCTCGTCAACTACGGAATGGGACGGTAAGCCGGGTCATCCTCAATATTTGTTTGCTGAGGTTTCCACTAAGGGGAGTGACCATGTGTTTGCTGCTGTGGTGTATAGGCCCCCTAAGGCCCCTTTTGTTGCTGGTACCCATTTTGTGTCTGATCTGCGTGATACTATGCACGAGTATGGCTCCAAAGTTATCGTCGGTGACTTTAATGCTGACCAGCTGTCAGACTCAGATGCAGATGCGGTTTTTGTGCGTAAATTTATTGAGGAGAACTCATTATTCTCTGTGCCATATGGGGCTACACACCACACCTCTCACTCTGATACCTGGTTTGACCTGTGTCTTGTCGATGCTCTTGATACTGTGACTGAATACTGGAAAACCGATACTCCATTTATTGCGGGACAGGACTTACGGACTGCTTCTCTTGACATTCAAACGCCACAACTGACGACTAATGATTTCACCTACCGCGACTTTACATCCGTGAATGCTGAGGCTTTGAACGATTATTTGCTTAAATGTAATTGGTCGGTTGTCACGGATGGGACGAGCTCTCTTAGTGTGAGGTTGGATTGTTTGTATGCTAATCTGTATGCTGCTCTTGACGTATTTGCTCCACTGAAAACACTCAAACATAGAAAAAATCGCCATCCGTGGTTCACCACCTATCATTGCTCATTGATATCCGAGAGAGATAAACTCTACAGACGCTACAGACGCTCAAGACTTGATATTGAAAAACTCTCATATACAGGGTGGGCAATTTTAATCAATCCAGCTGAATAACTTGCTTGGAAAGGCCCAAATCGAAAAAAATGTAGAGACCAAAGTTTCATGATTTTTCGGGGCTAATAAAATGGCCCAGCCGAAATAGGGCCTCTACCTTTATTTTAGGCCCTACGAGCCTCAACTTCGTTTTTTTAAAAAGGAACCCCTATTTTCGACCCCAGATTCGGAAAGAGCGGAAAATTTAACGATTTTGAGGTATTTTTCGAAATTTTTTTGGAACTATCTGAGCCGAGATAGGGCCTTTATCTTTATTTCGGGCCTTACGGACACTATCCCCGAGTTTTCAGTGGGAAAACCCTGCTTTTGGCCCCAGATTCGGAAATAGCGGGAAATTTTACGATTTTTAGGTATTTTTTGGAATTTTTTATGGGCCTTATTGAGGCCCTGCAGGACCCGTTTATTAAGAACCTCTGGTAACGCTCACACCTGGGGCCTCAGGTTGGGCCCTACGGAAGTAAAGTCCGATTTTTTAAATGGGAACCCCTATTTTTGACCCCAGATTCGGAAAGAGAGGGAAATTTTACGAATTTTAGGTATCTTTTGAAATTTTTCATGGGCCTATCTGAGCCGAGATAGGGCTTTTATCTTTCTTTTGGGCCTTATGGACTCTATCCCCGAGTTTTAAGTGGGAAAACCATACGGTTGGCCCCAGATTCGGAAAGAGCGGGAAATTTTACGATTTTTAGGTATTTTTCGAAATTTTTTTTGGGCCTATCTGAGCCGAGATAAGGCCTTTATCTTTTTTTTGGGCCTTAAGGACTCTATCCCCGAGTTTTCAGTGGGAAAACCCTACTTTTGGCCCTGGATTCGGAAAGAGAGGGAAATTTTACGAATTGTAGGTATTTTTTGAAGTTTTTCATGGGCCTTGTTGGGGTGCTTGTTTAGTGTGAGTCCCCTTGCCACTCACGATAGGGTGCTTGCTTAACGTGAGTCCCCTTGCCACTCACGATGGGGTGCTTGCTTAACGTGAGTCCCCTTGCCACTCACGATTGAGAGATTTTCTGTTTCATTAACCACGACGCAAGTGTTCAAAATTTCCACCTTGCGCTTGAAGGCTTAAATTTATTCGCCTTTGAAAATTTTGAACAGTCTTTAGCAATGTTGCTCTTGGAATGGCGTCACATGCTTGACGTATGCGCTGTATCATATCCTCTCTTGTAGTCGGACGTTGAGCGTATACTACGTTTTTTACGTAACCCCACAAATAAAAGTCAGGTGACGTCAAATCAGGTGAGCGAGCAGGCCAGTTGAAGGGACCTCCCCGTCCAATCCATCTCTCGTGGTAGTTTTGATTCAAAAACTGCCTTATAATTTGTGAATAATGGGGTGGGGCCCCATCTTGTTGTATCCACATTCTTTGTCTGGTAGCAAGATCAACATCTTCTAACATCTCTAGTAATCGATCTAACAGTAGTTCTAAATACGTGTGTCTGTTGACATTCGCATCAAAAAAATACGGACCTACTAAATAGCCATTTACTATTTCACACCAAACCATGACAATCCAACGATTTTGTCTATTCACAGTCCTGTACCAGTGGGGGCTTACATTGGACCAGTAGTGGCAGTTATGTCTATTCAATGTTCCATCATTTTTAAATGTAGCTTCATTGGAGAAAAGAATGTACTTAAAAAAGTCATTATCTTGTGCAATTCTAGCTAAAGCCCAGTTGCAGAACTGAACTCTCATTTGAAGATGCACTGGCTGCAACTCATGAACCAATGTTATATGATACGCATGATATTTAAGTTTCTTCAAATTGTGTAACACAGTTCGTCGTGGAATCCCAGTTACACGTTCAATTTGACGACTACTAACCTGAGGGTCGAAATGAGTAGCAGCTAAGATTGTTAGAACGCGAACGTCATTTTCGTCGTACTCACGACGTCTGTGTTGACGAGTAAGATGTCCACCACGAGCTCTGTTAGTTAATGTGCGTATTGTCCCATAATTTGGGTGACGCCTGTGAGGAAAACGTTCACCATATTAACGTGCTGCTGCTCAAAAGTTATTTTGACACTCACCACTTTATGAATAAATGGGATCGACTCTCTTGGCGAGGCACAAAAATTTTTAAAAACATGCAAAAATTAAAAAGTAAAAAAAAATTAAATTTGTATCTACGAAATTCAGAGGGCGCTAAACTCGCTCATAAAAAAAAGAAAAGTTTATTAAATTAAGAATTTTTAAGAATTTATGAGGAATCGATTTCCGTTGCTAACATTTCTAAAAAACTAGTTTATAATTTACTTTTTACAAGATTCAGGCAAGTCAGATTTTGCTTCGAACTTTATCGAGTAGACGAATTTTTTTTTTAGTACATGCAATGAAAAAGTATTTTTGGGCCAGCTAAGATGGTCGGAATCGGGACCAGGGCATTAGATTGGGTCCTACGGACCCAAAATTTATTTTTAAGTGGTAACGACTACTTTTTACAAGGTTTTGGAAAATGTAGAAAACTTTTTGGTTTTTTCATGTTTTTAGAAATTTTTGGGACTTACCAAGGCCCCGTAGGTCCCATTTATTCATAAAGTACAGTGGATATAAAGTTCGAAGCAAAATCTGAAATGCCTGAATCTTGTAAAAAGTAAATAATAAACTAGTTTTTTAGAAATGTTAGCAACGGAAATCGATTCCTCATAAATTCTTAAAAATTCTTGAAATTCAATAAAATTTTCTATTTTTTTATGAGCGAGTTTAGCGCCCTCTGAATTTCGTAGATAAAAATTTAATTTTTTTTAACATTCATGCTTTTTTGTACAATTAAATAACAAACAGAGCGTGCATGTGCTTAGTTTACTTCACTAAGATTTCTTTCAATTCACTAATTGTTTTCGTGTTTGTATAAATTTCAACCGAAAAATGGCTGATTATCCAGCTAACGAGATCGTTGATTTACTACTTATCCTTGGTGAGTGTCAAAATAACTTTCGAGCAGCAGCACGTTGATATGCTGAACGTTTTCCTCACAGGCGTCACCCAAATCATGGGACAATACGCACATTAACTAACAGAGCTCGTGGTGGACATCTTACTCGTCAACGCAGACGTCGTGAGAACGACGAAAATGACGTTCGCGTTCTAGCAATCTTAGCTGCTACTCATCTCGACCCTCAGGTAAGTAGTCGTCAAATTGAACGTGTAACTGGGATTCCACGACGAACTGTGTTACACAATTTGAAGAAACTTAAATATCATGCATACCATATAACATTGGTTCATGAGTTGCAGCCAGTGCATCTTCAAATGAGAGTTCAGTTCTGCAACTGGGTTTTAGCTAGAATTGCACAAGATGCTGACTTTTTTAAGTACGTGCTTTTTTCCGATGAAGCTACATTTAAAAATGACGGAACATTGAATAGACATAACTGCCACTACTGGTCCAATGAAAACCCCCACTGGTACAGGACTGTGAATAGACAAAATCGTTGGAGCGTCATGGTTTGGTGTGAAATAGTAAATGGCTATTTAGTAGGTCCGTATTTTTTTGATGCGAATGTCAACAGACACACGTATTTAGAACTACTGTTAGATCGATTACCAGAGATGTTAGAAGATGTTGATCTTGCTACCAGACAAAGAATGTGGATACAACAAGATGGGGCCCCACCCCATTATTCACAAATTGTAAGGCAGTTTTTGAATCAAAACTACCACGGGAGATGGATTGGACGGGGAGGTCCCTTCAACTTGCCTGCTCGCTCACCTGATTTGACGTCACCTGACTTTTATTTGTGGGGTTACGTAAAAAACGTAGTATACGCTCAACGTCCGACTACAAGAGAGGATATGATACAGCGCATACGTCAAGCATGTGACGCCATTCCAAGAGCAACATTGCTAAAGACTGTTCAAAATTTTCAAAGGCGAATAAATTTAAGCCTTCAAGCGCAAGGTGGAAATTTTGAACACTTGCGTCGTGGTTAATGAAACAGATAATCTCTCAATCGCGAGTGGCAAGGGGACTCACGCTAAACAAGCACCCCAACAAGGCCCATGAAAAATTTCAAAAAATACCTAAAATTCGTAAAATTACCCTCTCTTTCCGAATCCGGGGTCAAAAATAGGGATTCCCATTTAAAAAGAACGGACTTTAATTCCGTCGGGCCCAACCTGAGGCCCTAGGTGTGAGCGTTATCAGAGGTTCTTAATAAACGGGTCCTGCAAGGCCTCAATTAGGCCCATAAAAAATTCCAAAAATACCTTAAAATCGTAAAATTTCCCGCTCTTTCCGAATCTGGGGCCAACAGTAGGGTTTTCCCACTGTAAACTCGGGGATGGAGTCCATAAGGCCCAAAGATAAAAGCCCTATCTCGGCTCAGATGGGCCTATGAAAAATTTCAAAAAATACCTAAAATTCGTAAAATTACCCTCTCTTTCCGAATTCGGGGTCAAAAATAGGGGTTCCCATTTAAAAAAAACGGACTTTAATTCCGTCGGGCCCAATCTGAGGCCCTAGGTGTGAGCGTTATCAGAGGTTCTTAATAAACGGGTCTTGCAGGGCCTCAATAAGGCCCATAAAAAATTCCAAAAAATACCTTAAAATCGTAAAATTTCCCGCTCTTTCCGAATCTGGGGCCAAAAGCAGGGTTTTCCCACTGAAAACTCGGGGAGAGAGTCCGTAAGGCCCTAAATAAAGATAAAGGCCCTATTTCGGCTCAGATAGGCCCAAAAAAATTTCGAAAATACCTCAAAATCGTTAAATTTTCCGCTTTTTCCGAATCTGGGGTCGAAAATAGGGGTTCCTATTTAAAAAAACGAAGTTGAGGCTCGTAGGGCCTAAAATAAAGGTAAAGGCCCTATTTCGGCTGGGCCATTTTATTAGCCCCGAAAAATCATGAAACTTTGGTCTCTACATTTTTTTCGATTTGGGCCTTTCCAAGCAAGTTATTCAGCTGGATTGATTAAAATTGCCCACCCTGTAGACAGGCACGTGATTTTGCTCATGAGCAGATTGAGTCTGCAAGACTCAACTTTAACTACCACAGGCTCAAGGACATTCGACCCTCAACAGCTCTGGAAGGAACTTAGACACCTTGGCAACTCTTTTAGTCCTGATTCCAACTTGGGTGGTTTCTCTGTGGAGGACCTCAACGCTCACTTTGCCTCTGTTTCGTTTGACGCATCAGCACCGGATCTCTCTCACCTCGCCACGCAAAAAGCCGTGGGTTACGGCTGACATAAGACAACTCATTGCCCAGCGTACCCGCAATTATCGCATAGCCCGCCGCTCACCCTCCACCAAAAACAACGCTGCTTATCGGAACATACGTAACGAGGTTTGCAACCGAATCGCCACTGCTAAGAACAGTTTTATTGCTGCCCGCATCTCTCGCGTATCCTCCGTCTCCGATAAGTGGCGTGAGCTGCGCAAACTCGGCCTTGGCACACAGGCTACAAATACCCCCCTCAAGTACCTCACTGCGGACTCCCTCAATGCGCACTATGCCTCTGTGTGTGACGCCTCACCCCCCCTGCTCGACAACGACATTGCGGCCGTCTTGAACACCCCCCTCCCTCCAGGCATACCACCCTTTGAGCTCACACAAGTCTCCTCCATGACTGTCAGTAAGGCCCTCTTCGCTTGCACTTCTTCCAGTGTAGGTGTCGATTGCATTTCCGCTGAAATGCTCAAACTGTCCTCTCCAGCAGTTTTGCCTCGACTGACTGCCCTGATCAATACTTCACTCGAGACAGGAGTCTTCCCTTCTGACTGGAAGAAGGCCCTGATAGTGCCCTTACTCAAAGCCCCTAGCCCGAAATCTTTGTCTGATACCCGACCCATTGCCCTACTTAGTACTCCATCCAAGCTTCTGGAACGTATTGTCCACGATCAACTGATGGACCACCTTACATCCCATGACCTTCTCGATCCGCGCCAGTCCGGATTTCGCCCCGGCTACTCCACCCAGACCGCTCTCCTCGGCATCCTTGAGGACGTTCGCGAGAACATGGACCGCAAGAAACTCACGGGGCTCATTCGACTTCTCCAAAGCGTTCGACACCCTGCCCCACTCGCGACTCCTGGCGAAGCTGCGCCTAGTTGGTTGCTCCGATGCCGCCATACGATGGTTTGCTAACTACCTCAGCGGCAGGTCCCAGGCCGTCAGGTCCAGAGACGGCACCACCTCTAGCTGGCTCGGCCTTTCAACCGGTGTTCCCCAGGGTAGTGGTCTCGGGCCCCTGCTTTTTCTGATTTTTGTGTTAGACCTGCCCCGGGTACTTGCCTTCTCCTATCACATGCTCTACGCCGACGACCTGCAGATCTACCGCTCGGCCCCGCCTACCGAGGCCGGCCTCGCCACCCTCTCGCGTGAACTCTCACTTGATGCCGCCGCCATACTTGAGTGGGTGACTGAGAACGGCCTGAGATTAAACTCAGGCAAGACGACGGCCCTACTATTCGGTAGCGCGCAGTACCTCGCCAAACCTGAGCTTGCCTCGCCACCCCCGATCCACATCGGAGACGCAGTTGTTGCGTTCTCCCCCTCTCTCAAGATCCTTGGCGTCACCCTCACCCCGTCCCTCAACTTCGAGTGCCACATTAATGGCATATGCTCGCGCGTGTTCTCCTCACTTCACAGTCTCCGTTACTATCGACATGCCCTCTCACGTACACTTAGGAAACACCTGGTCGAGGCCCTTATTTTGCCCCACTTTGATTACGCCTGCGCAGTCTATGGTAACCTGACTGTGAAGCAGGACCTCAGACTTCACCGCCTGCTTAACGCGTGCGTGCGTTATGTCTACGGGAACATACCCTGGATGGCACATGTCACTCCCTACCGTCTTGCCCTCGGATGGTTGTCGGTCGCTCGACGTCGCGACTTCTTCGTGGGCAACACTGCCTTCAAGGTATCGACCGATGGGACCCCACCCTTTCTCTCCGAGAGACTTATCCCTGCCCACACACGCCCCGACATCCGGCGATCTGCCCGCGCTTTCAGCGGGTACTTCCAGCTCCCCCAGGCGCGAGGTGTAGCCCTGGCAAAATCCTTCACCCATAATGCCATTCGCATCATTAACTCCATGGGCATCAGGGACCTCAGCTTGCTCACCTTTGACGCCTTCCGTACTCAGCTCTGGGACCAGCTGCTTCTCCTTGACAAGCACGACTGGATCACGTGGGCTCAACGTGAAGGCCTAACGCCTGTGCCTCCTCAGCTCATGGACTCGCTGAGGTTATACCCTCCACCCCTGGCCCGCCTCTGAGACCACCTCACTTGGTTCACTTGCCCCCCTGATGTGACACTTGACGCAACGATAGCGAGACGACCACGCGAGCCCGGATTCGCTCGCAAGCCTACAAATCTATATTGGTCTTCACGCGCTGCACCAGCTGATCTCACCTTACTATTAAGAAGAAATTTTTATCTTTTATTTTTATATATGCTGTTATACTTACATTTGTTATACTTATACTTACGCTCTACTTATACTTATACTTATGTTATACTTATACTTTTGCTGTTATACTTTATATTTTCTGTTATTATTTATATTATATTTGCTACGATTTTGTACCTCAAACGCGGCCACATAGGGTTCTACCCTTGGTCGAAATAAAAAACCTTATACAATCAATCAATCAATCATTTTCTAAACAACTTGGAAAATGGGAGAGATGATGGTGTCTTTGATTTCTCTGTTGTGACAATGAACGCAATCGCTACTGCTGTTAGCCAGTCAGCATCTCAAGCGGTGGGTGTTGACTCTCTTCCGCAGAGCTTCATTCAAACAGCATTCCCATCCATTGGCCACATTATCCACAATAGTTTCAATACTTCCTTATCTACATCAACATTCCCTGAGCGGTGGAAAGAGTCTATTGTTATTGCTCTCAACAAAGTTCCTTCTCCATCTTGCCTGAATGATTTCCGTCCGATCTCCCTGCTTTGTTTTTTGTCGAAAGTACTTGAGAGGCTGGTCCATGACCAGATTTCTTCTTTTGTTGAATTGCAGGGACTGATGGATGGGTATCAAGCAGGTTTTAGAGCAGGGCACAGTACTCAGACAGCACTACTGAAACTTACAGATGACATCCGAGAGGGCATGGACAGGAGACAGGTGACTGCACTGTTACTGTTTGATTTCAGCAAAGTCTTCGACTCGGTCTCTCACGTATCGCTACTCGAGAAACTACAGTCACTTGGATTTTTGCGCATGGTTTTGCAATGGATTGCTTCCTATTTATCAGACCGCTCGCAAGCGATGAAGGCTGAGGACCGGAGTTTCACCTCTTTTCGTCCCCTCAATAAGATTGTGCCCCAGAGCTCTGTGTTGGGTCCCCTGCTTCTTGCTCTGTTTGTCGCTGACATTGCCCTGGGTCTTGGTCCTGGTGTTTGTCATATAATTTATGCGGACGACCTTTAGATTTACGTGCGAGGCGGAGTCGAGGACATACGTACCATTCTGGACAGACTGAGCCGAGGTGCTGTGCATGTCACGGACTGGGCTGACGCGAGTGGGCTGATTTTGAATGCTGGCAAGACTAAGGCCATGATTTTGGGTACCACGTCCTATGTCGATGACTTTGACAGATTGGGTATTCGCACCCTACAATTTGGGGAGTGCGCTGTCCCGTTTGTCTCGTCTACACGTAGTCTGGGGGTGGTGCTGGATTCCAAGCTGACCTGGAAAGATCATGTTCGGTATGTCTGTCGCAGAGCTTATTCTCTCATGTACTGTCTTAACAACTTCAGACGCAGCACCACCTTTGAACTGCGGAAGCACCTCATACAAACCCTCCTTTTTCCTATCGTTGACTATTGCTGTCTTGTTTATCGGAATATCTCAGATGATCAGGACCTGATGCTGCAGCGTGTGCTCAATCGTGGGATCAGATACATATTTGGGGTTAGGAAGAGCGATCACGTCACTCCTTTCAGACGTAAGCTTGGCTGGCTCTGAGTGTCGGGTCGTAGAGACTACTCTGCGGCCTGTTTGCTCTATAGCATACTGAATTCGGGAATTCTGTATTATTTGGCGACTTTTTTTATTGAAAAGCACAGCTCGCGTCCGAAGAGGGTGGTGAATCAGCACGCCTGGGATGCGCTGATTATTCCCTACTGCCGCACAGAGTGCTTGAAACGCTCCTTTCATGTATCATCTGCCTACATCTGGAATAGTTTACTCCTTCATATTCGCCAGGCATCATCATTTGCAACCTTTAAACATCTCATTAAATCACGCATCTTTACTACCGAGGGAGAAGGTTGAGTACTCTGTGCCGCTGAACAACCTGTGCTTAAACTGTGTGAGGAATTGTTGTGCTACTAGTGACTGATTTGCAAAGACATTTTGCAGGCTCTGGTTAGATAAAATTAAATTAAATTTAGTTAAAGTAGATTACCGAATATTGTTATATCTTGATGAATACCTTTATTTTTATTTTTATTATTTTCATTATTTTATTATTATGTTTATTTTATTTCATTTTAGTATTTTGTTATTTATTATTTACTATTGTTAACCTTTGATGGTTTACTTGTTGATCAACTTTGTAATTTGTACAACATAATGTACAATCAATAAACTTATCAAAATCAAAAATCAAAAAATCTTTAAGTTGATTAACTTTAGCGGATTGGTACATAATAAAAAATGGTAAATAATATGTAAAACTAACTAGCACAAGCATATAAAAATAATAATTCATTACAGTCAAGCTGAATGGGCTGAAGCAGCTGCAGTTTACCACTCCGGCGTTTGCATTTAGTACCTATAGTCTGTGCTGCAAGCGACTGTATACCTATACCCCCCAACTGGGAATTGCAGCCCAGCCAATGAGCCTGGCCCTTTTTAAGTTTCAAATATTTTAAAGTTATACCGACCAAATCATCAAAGTTTATTACATTATTTTCTAACGAATGAATAATAAAAAAAAAGGCATGAAATGACTTATGCAGTTTAAATAAATGCTTTATTTCAGTGTCTTCCACTGTTTAGGAATGAATTCATGGATTCATCATTGTATGAGTCCACCGGTCATGTTGTAGAGCTTCGGCGAAACAACTCGTGTTCAGTGTGACTCTATCGATGTATCTGTCAGTCCAAGTTTAAAAATAGAAGATTAAAATTTAAATAAGTTTCATCATCATATGAGTCCACCGGTCATGTTGTAGAGCTTTGGCGAAACAACTCGTGTTCAGTGAGACTCTATCGATTTATCCGTTAGTCTAAGTTTACAAATAGTCGATTTAAATGTAAATGAGTTTCATCATCGTATGAGTCTGCCGGTAATGTTGTAGAGCTTCGGCGAAACAACTCGGGTTCTGTGTGACTCTATCGACGTATCCGTCAGTCCAAGTTTAAAAATAGAAGATTTAAATTTAAATAAGTTTCATCATAGTATGAGACCACCGGTCATGTTGTAGAGCTTCGGCGAAAAAACTCGTGTTCAGTGTGACTCTATCGAAGTATCTGTCAGTCCAAGTTTAAAAAAATTCAATGTCAATAAGTTTCATCATCGTTTGAGTCTGCAGCTCATGTTGTAGTGTTTCGAATAAACAACCCGTGTTCGGTGTTTCCTATCGATGTATCTGTCATTCCAAGTTTAAAAAAAACGATGTAGTTTAAAAATAGAAGATTTAAATTTTAATAAGTTTCATTATCGTATGAGTCCACCGGTCATATTGTAGAGCTTCGGCGATAAAACTCGTGTTCAGCGAGACTCTATCAATTGATCTATCAGTTCAAGCTTACACATAGTCGATTCAAATGTAAATGAGTTTCATCATCGTATGAGTCCGCCGGTCATGTTGTAGAGCTTCGGCGGAACAACTCGTGTTCAGCGAGACTCTATCGATTAATCTATAAGTCCAAGTTTGAAATAGTCGATTCCAATTTAACAAAGTTCATCATCGTGTGAACCCGCTGGTCATGTTGTAGAGCTTTGGCGAAACGACTCGTGTTCAGTGAGACTCTATCGATTTATCTGTTGGTCTAAGTTTGCAAATAGTCGATTTAAATGTAAATGAGTTTCATCATCGTATGAGTCTGCCGGTCATGTTGTAGAGCTTCGGCAAAACAACTCGTGTTCAGTGTGACTCTATCGATGTATCTGTCAGTCCAAGTTTAAAAATAGAAGATTTAAATTTAAAGAAGTTTCATCATAATATGAGTCCACCAGTCATGTTGTAGAGCTCCGGCGAAACAACTCGTGTTCAGTGTGACTCCATCGAAGTATCTGTCAGTCCTAGTTTCAAAAAATTCAATGTCAATAAGTTTCATCATCGTTTGAGTCCACAGGTCATGTTGTAGAGTTTCGGCGAAACAACTCGTGTTCAGCGAGACTCTATCTATTAATCAATCAGTCCAAGTTTGAAATTGTCAATTCAAATTTAAATAAGTTCATCATCGTGTGAGCCCGCTGGTCATAATGTAGAGTTTCGGCGAAACAACTCGGGTTCTATGTGACTCTATCGATGTATCCGTCAGTCCAAGTTTAAAAATAGTTGATTCAAATTTAAATAAGTTTCATCATCATATGAGTGCGCCGGTCATGTTGTAGAGCTTTGGCAAAACCACTCGTGTTCAGTGAGACTCTCTCGATTCATCTATCAGTACAAGTTAAAAAAAAGTCGGTTCAAATTCAAATAATTTTCATCATCGTATGAGTCCGCTGGACATGTTGTAGAGCTTCGATGAAACAACTCGTGTTCAGTGTGATTCTATCGATGTCTCCGTCAGTTCAAGTTTAAAAAAAGAAGATTCAAATTTAAAAAAGTTTTATCATAGTATGAGTCCGCCGGTCATGTTGTAGAGCTCCGGCGAAACAACTCGTGTTCAGTGTGACTCTAACGATGTATCCGTCAGTCCAAGTTTAAAAATAGTTGATTTAAATTTAAATAAGTTCCATCATCATATGAGTCCGCCGGTCATGTTGTAGAGCTTTGGCAAAACCACTCGTGTTCAGTGAGACTCTATCGATTCATCTAAAAGTCCAAGTTAAAAAATAGTCGGTTCAAATTTTAATAAGTTTCATCATCGTATGAGTCCGCTGGTCATGTTGTAGAGCTTCGGTGAAACAACTCGAGTTCAGTGCGATCCTATCGATGTATCCGTCAGTTCAAGTTCAAAAATAGAAGATTTGAATTTAAAAAAGATTCATCATAGTATGAGTCTGCCGGTCATGTTGTAGAGCTTCGGCGAAACAACTCGTGTTCAGTGCGACTCTATCGATGTATCTGTCAGTCCAAGTTTAAAAAAAGTCAATGTCAATAAGTTTCATCATCGTATGAGTCTGCTGGTCATATTGTAGAGCTTCAGTTAAACAATTCGTGTTCAGTGTTTCCTATCGATGTATGGGACATTCTAAGTTTTAAAAAAGTCGATATAAATAAGTTTCAGCATCGTATCAGTCTGCTGGTCATGTTGTTGAGCTACGGCGAAACAACTCGTGTTCAGTGAGACCCTATCGATTTATCTGTTAGTCTAAGTTTACAAATAGTCGATTTGAATGTAAATGAGTTTCATCATCGTATGAGTCCGCCGGTCATGTTGTAGAGCTCCGGCGAAACAACTCGTGTTCAGTGTGACTCTAACGATGTATCCGTCAGTCCAAGTTTAAAAATAGTTGATTTAAATTTAAATAAGTTCCATCATCATATGAGTCCGCCGGTCATGTTGTAGAGCTTTGGCAAAACCACTCGTGTTCAGTGAGACTCTATCGATTCATCTAAAAGTCCAAGCTAAAAAATAGTCGGTTCAAATTTTAATAAGTTTCATCATCGTATGAGTCCGCTGGTCATGTTGTAGAGCTTCGGTGAAACAACTCGAGTTCAGTGCGATCCTATCGATGTATCCGTCAGTTCAAGTTCAAAAATAGAAGATTTGAATTTAAAAAAGTTTCATCATAGTATGAGACTGCCGGTCATGTTGTAGAGCTTCGGCGAAACAACTCGTGTTCAGTGCGACTCTATCGATGTATCTGTCAGTCCAAGTTTAAAAAAAGTCAATGTCAATAAGTTTCATCATCGTATGAGTCTGCTGGTCATGTTGTAGAGCTTCAGTTAAACAATTCGTGTTCAGTGTTTCCTATCGATGTATGGGACATTCTAAGTTTTAAAAAAGTCGATATAAATAAGTTTCAGCATCGTATCAGTCTGCTAGTCATGTTGTTGAGCTACGGCGAAACAACTCGTGTTCAGTGAGACCCTATCGATTTATCTTTTAGTCTAAGTTTACAAATAGTCGATTTGAATGTAAATGAGTTTCATCATCGTATGAGTCCGCCGGTCATGTTGTAGAGCTCCGGCGAAACAACTCGTGTTCAGTGTGACTCTAACGATGTATCCATCAGTCCAAGTTTAAAAATAGTTGATTTAAATTTAAATAAGTTCCATCATCATATGAGTCCGCCGGTCATGTTGTAGAGCTTTGGCAAAACCACTCGTGTTCAGTGAGACTCTATCGATTCATCTAAAAGTCCAAGTTAAAAAATAGTCGGTTCAAATTTTAATAAGTTTCATCATCGTATGAGTCCGCTGGTCATGTTGTAGAGCTTCGGTGAAACAACTCGAGTTCAGTGCGATCCTATCGATGTATCTGTCAGTCCAAGTTTAAAAATAGAAGATTAAAATTTAAATAAGTTTCATCATCATATGAGTCCACCGGTCATGTTGTAGAGCTTTGGCGAAACAACTCGTGTTCAGTGCGATCCTATCGATGTATCCGTCAGTTCAAGTTCAAAAATAGAAGATTTGAATTTAAAAAAGTTTCATCATAGTATGAGTCTGCCGGTCATGTTGTAGAGCTTCGGCGAAACAACTCGTGTTCAGTGCGACTCTATCGATGTATCTGTCAGTCCAAGTTTAAAAAAAGTCAATGTCAATAAGTTTCATCATCGTATGAGTCTGCTGGTCATGTTGTAGAGCTTCAGTTAAACAATTCATGTTCAGTGTTTCCTATCGATGTATGGGACATTCTAAGTTTTAAAAAAGTCGATATAAATAAGTTTCAGCATCGTATCAGTCTGCTGGTCATGTTGTTGAGCTACGGCGAAACAACTCGTGTTCAGTGAGACCCTATCGATTTATCTGTTAGTCTAAGTTTACAAATAGTCGATTTGAATGTAAATGAGTTTCATCATCGTATGAGTCCGCCGGTCATGTTGTAGAGCTCCGGCGAAACAACTCGTGTTCAGTGTGACTCTAACGATGTATCCGTCAGTCCAAGTTTAAAAATAGTTGATTTAAATTTAAAAAAGTTTCATCATAGTATGAGACTGCCGGTCATGTTGTAGAGCTTCAGCGAAACAACTCGTGTTCAGTGCGACTCTATCGATGTATCTGTTAGTCTAAGTTTACAAATAGTCGATTTGAATGTAAATGAGTTTCATCATCGTATGAGTCCGCTGGTCATGTTGTAGAGCTTCGGTGAAACAACTCGAGTTCAGTGCGATCCTATCGATGTATCCGTCAGTTCAAGTTCAAAAATAGAAGATTTGAATTTAAAAAAGTTTCATCATAGTATGAGACTGCCGGTCATGTTGTAGAGCTTCGGCGAAACAACTCGTGTTCAGTGCGACTCTATCGATGTATCTGTTAGTCTAAGTTTACAAATAGTCGATTTGAATGTAAATGAGTTTCATCATCGTATGAGTCCGCTGGTCATGTTGTAGAGCTTCGGTGAAACAACTCGAGTTCAGTGCGATCCTATCGATGTATCCGTCAGTTCAAGTTCAAAAATAGAAGATTTGAATTTAAAAAAGTTTCATCATAGTATGAGACTGCCGGTCATGTTGTAGAGCTTCGGCGAAACAACTCGTGTTCAGTGCGACTCTATCGATGTATCTGTCAGTCCAAGTTTAAAAAAAGTCAATGTCAATAAGTTTCATCATCGTATGAGTCTGCTGGTCATGTTGTAGAGCTTCAGTTAAACAATTCGTGTTCAGTGTTTCCTATCGATGTATGGGACATTCTAAGTTTTAAAAAAGTCGATATAAATAAGTTTCAGCATCGTATCAGTCTGCTGGTCATGTTGTTGAGCTACGGCGAAACAACTCGTGTTCAGTGAGACCCTATCGATTTATCTGTTAGTCTAAGTTTACAAATAGTCGATTTGAATGTAAATGAGTTTCATCATCGTATGAGTCCGCCGGTCATGTTGTAGAGCTCCGGCGAAACAACTCGTGTTCAGTGTGACTCTAACGATGTATCCATCAGTCCAAGTTTAAAAATAGTTGATTTAAATTTAAAAAAGTTTCATCATAGTATGAGACTGCCGGTCATGTTGTAGAGCTTCAGCGAAACAACTCGTGTTCAGTGCGACTCTATCGATGTATCTGTTAGTCTAAGTTTACAAATAGTCGATTTGAATGTAAATGAGTTTCATCATCGTATGAGTCCGCCGGTCATGTTGTAGAGCTCCGGCGAAACAACTCGTGTTCAGTGTGACTCTAACGATGTATCCGTCAGTCCAAGTTTAAAAATAGTTGATTTAAATTTAAATAAGTTCCATCATCATATGAGTCCGCCGGTCATGTTGTAGAGCTTTGGCAAAACCACTCGTGTTCAGTGAGACTCTATCGATTCATCTAAAAGTCCAAGTTAAAAAATAGTTGGTTCAAATTTTAATAAGTTTCATCATCGTATGAGTCCGCTGGTCATGTTGTAGAGCTTCGGTGAATAACTCGAGTTCAGTGCGATCCTATCGATGTATCCGTCAGTTCAAGTTCAAAAATAGAAGATTTGAATTTAAAAAAGTTTCATCATAGTATGAGTCTGCCGGTCATGTTGTAGAGCTTCGGCGAAACAACTCGTGTTCAGTGCGATCCTATCGATGTATCCGTCAGTCCAAGTTTAAAAAAAGTCAATGTCAATAAGTTTCATCATCGTATGAGTCTGCTGGTCATGTTGTAGAGCTTCAGTTAAACAATTCGTGTTCAGTGTTTCCTATCGATGTATGGGACATTCTAAGTTTTAAAAAAGTCGATATAAATAAGTTTCAGCATCGTATCAGTCTGCCGGTCATGTTGTTGAGCTACGGCGAAACAACTCGTGTTCAGTGAGACCCTATCGATTTATCTGTTAGTCTAAGTTTACAAATAGTCGATTTGAATGTAAATGAGTTTCATCATCGTATGAGTCTGCCGGTCATGTTGTAGAGCTTCGGCGAAACAACTCGTTTTCAGTGTGACTCTATCGATGTATCTGTCAGTCCAAGTTTAAAAACAGAAGATTCAAATTTGAATAAGTTTCATCATAGTATGAGTCCACCGGTCATGTTGTAGAGCTTCGGCGAAACAACTCGTGTTCAGTGTGACTCTATCGAAGTATCTGTCCGTCCAAATTTGAAATTGCCGATTCAAATTTAAATAAGTTCATCATCGTGTGAGCCCGCTGGACATAATCTAGAGTTTCGGCGAAACAACTCGTGTTCTGTGTGACTCTATCGATGTATCCGTCAGTCCAAGTTTAAAAATAGTCGATTCAAATTTAAATAAGTTTCATCATCATATAAGTCCGCCGGTCATGTTGTAGAGCTTTGGCGAAACAACTCGTGTTCAGTGAGACTCTATCGATTCATCTATCAGTACAAGTTAAAAAATAGTCGGTTCAAATTCAAATAAGTTTCATCATCGTATGAGTCCGCTGGTCATGTTGTAGAGCTTCGGTGAAACAACTCATGTTCAGTGAGACTCTATCGATTTATCTGTTAGTCTAAGTTTACAAATAGTCGATTTAAATGTAAATGAGTTTCATCATCGTATGAGTCCACCGGTCATGTTGTAGAGCTTCGGCGAAACAACTCGTGTTCAGTGTGACTCTATCGATGTATCTGTCAGTCCAAGTTTAAAAATAGAAAATTAAAATTTAAATAAGTTTCATCATCATATGAGTCCACTGGACATGTTGTAGAGCTTTGGCGAAACAACTCGTGTTCAGTGAGACTCTATCGATTTTTCCGTTAGTCTAAGTTTACAAATAGTCGATTTAAATGTAAATGAGTTTCATCATCGTTTGAGTCTGCCGGTAATGTTGTAGAGCTTCGGCGAAACAACTTGGGTTCTGTGTGACTCTATCGATGTATCCGTCAGTCCAAGTTTAAAAATAGAAGATTTAAATTTAAATAAGTTTCATCATAGTATGAGACCACCGGTCATGTTGTAGAGCTTCGGCGAAAAAACTCGTGTTCAGTGTGACTCTATCGAAGTATCTGTCAGTCCAAGTTTAAAAAAATTCAATGTCAATAAGTTTCATCATCGTTTGAGTCTGCAGCTCATGTTGTAGAGTTTCGAATAAACAACCCGTGTTCGGTGTTTCCTATCGATGTATCTGTCATTCCAAGTTTAAAAAAAACGATGTAGTTTAAAAATAGAAGATTTAAATTTTAATAAGTTTCATTATCGTATGAGTCCACCGGTCATATTGTAGAGCTTCGGCGAAAAAACTCGTGTTCAGCGAGACTCTATCAATTGATCTATCAGTTCAAGCTTACACATAGTCGATTCAAATGTAAATGAGTTTCATCATCGTATGAGTCCGCCGGTCATGTTGTAGAGCTTTGGCGAAACGACTCGTGTTCAGTGAGACTCTATCGATTTATCTGTTGGTCTAAGTTTGCAAATAGTCGATTTAAATGTAAATGAGTTTCATCATCGTATGAGTCTGCCGGTCATGTTGTAGAGCTTCGGCAAAACAACTCGTGTTCAGTGTGACTCTATCGATGTATCTGTCAGTCCAAGTTTAAAAATAGAAGATTTAAATTTAAAGAAGTTTCATCATAATATGAGTCCACCGGTCATGTTGTAGAGCTCCGGCGAAACAACTCGTGTTCAGTGTGACTCCATCGAAGTATCTGTCAGTCCTAGTTTCAAAAAATTCAATGTCAATAAGTTTCATCATCGTTTGAGTCCACAGGTCATGTTGTAGAGTTTCGGCGAAACAACTCGTGTTCAGCGAGACTCTATCTATTAATCAATCAGTCCAAGTTTGAAATTGTCAATTCAAATTTAAATAAGTTCATCATCGCGTGAGCCCGCTGGTCATAATGTAGAGTTTCGGCGAAACAACTCGGGTTCTATGTGACTCTATCGATGTATCCGTCAGTCCAAGTTTAAAAATAGTTGATTCAAATTTAAATAAGTTTCATCATCATATGAGTGCGCCGGTCATGTTGTAGAGCTTTGGCAAAACCACTCGTGTTCAGTGAGACTCTCTCGATTCATCTATCAGTACAAGTTAAAAAAAAGTCGGTTCAAATTCAAATAATTTTCATCATCGTATGATTCCACCGGTCATGTTGTAGAGCTTTGGCGAAACAACTCGTGTTCAGTGCGATCCTATCGATGTATCCGTCAGTCCAAGTTTAAAAATAGTTGATTTAAATTTAAATAAGTTTCATCATAGTATGAGTCCGCTGGTCATGTTGTAGAGCTTCGGTGAAACAACTCGTGTTCAGTGCGATCCTATCGATGTATCCGTCAGTCCAAGTTTAAAAAAAGTCAATGTCAATAAGTTTCATCATCGTATGAGTCTGCTGGTCATGTTGTAGAGCTTCAGTTAAACAATTCGTGTTCAGTGTTTCCTATCGATGTATGGGACATTCTAAGTTTTAAAAAAGTCGATATAAATAAGTTTCAGCATCGTATCAGTCTGCTGGTCATGTTGTTGAGCTACGGCGAAACAACTCGTGTTCAGTGAGACCCTATCGATGTATCCGTCAGTCCAAGTTTAAAAATAATTGATTTAAATTTAAATAAGTTCCATCATCATATGAGTCCGCCAGTCATGTTGTAGAGCTTTGGCAAAACCACTCGTGTTCAGTGAGACTCTATCGATTCATCTAAAAGTCCAAGTTAAAAAATAGTCGGTTCAAATTTTAATAAGTTTTATCATCGTATGAGTCCGCTGGTCATGTTGTAGAGCTTCGGTGAAACAACTCGAGTTCAGTGCGATCCTATCGATGTATCCGTCAGTCCAAGTTTAAAAAAAGTCAATGTCAATAAGTTTCATCATCGTATGAGTCTGCTGGTCATGTTGTAGAGCTTCAGTTAAACAATTCGTGTTCAGTGTTTCCTATCGATGTATGGGACATTCTAAGTTTTAAAAAAGTCGATATAAATAAGTTTCAGCATCGTATCAGTCTGCTGGTCATGTTGTTGAGCTACGGCGAAACAACTCGTGTTCAGTGAGACTCTATCGATTCATCTATCAGTACAAGTTAAAAAATAGTCGGTTCAAATTCAAATAAGTTTCATCATCGTATGAGTCCGCTGGTCATGTTGTAGAGCTTCGGTGAAACAACTCATGTTCAGTGAGACTCTATCGATTTATCTGTTAGTCTAAGTTTACAAATAGTCGATTTAAATGTAAATGAGTTTCATCATCGTATGAGTCCACCGGTCATGTTGTAGAGCTTCGGCGAAACAACTCGTGTTCAGTGTGACTCTATCGATGTATCTGTCAGTCCAAGTTTAAAAATAGAAAATTAAAATTTAAATAAGTTTCATCATCATATGAGTCCACTGGACATGTTGTAGAGCTTTGGCGAAACAACTCGTGTTCAGTGAGACTCTATCGATTTTTCCGTTAGTCTAAGTTTACAAATAGTCGATTTAAATGTAAATGAGTTTCATCATCGTTTGAGTCTGCCGGTAATGTTGTAGAGCTTCGGCGAAACAACTTGGGTTCTGTGTGACTCTATCGATGTATCCGTCAGTCCAAGTTTAAAAATAGAAGATTTAAATTTAAATAAGTTTCATCATAGTATGAGACCACCGGTCATGTTGTAGAGCTTCGGCGAAAAAACTCGTGTTCAGTGTGACTCTATCGAAGTATCTGTCAGTCCAAGTTTAAAAAAATTCAATGTCAATAAGTTTCATCATCGTTTGAGTCTGCAGCTCATGTTGTAGAGTTTCGAATAAACAACCCGTGTTCGGTGTTTCCTATCGATGTATCTGTCATTCCAAGTTTAAAAAAAACGATGTAGTTTAAAAATAGAAGATTTAAATTTTAATAAGTTTCATTATCGTATGAGTCCACCGGTCATATTGTAGAGCTTTGGCGAAACAACTCGTGTTCAGTGCGATCCTATCGATGTATCCGTCAGTCCAAGTTTAAAAATAGTTGATTTAAATTTAAATAAGTTTCATCATAGTATGAGTCCGCTGGTCATGTTGTAGAGCTTCGGTGAAACAACTCGTGTTCAGTGCGATCCTATCGATGTATCCGTCAGTCCAAGTTTAAAAAAAGTCAATGTCAATAAGTTTCATCATCGTATGAGTCTGCTGGTCATGTTGTAGAGCTTCAGTTAAACAATTCGTGTTCAGTGTTTCCTATCGATGTATGGGACATTCTAAGTTTTAAAAAAGTCGATATAAATAAGTTTCAGCATCGTATCAGTCTGCTGGTCATGTTGTTGAGCTACGGCGAAACAACTCGTGTTCAGTGAGACCCTATCGATGTATCCGTCAGTCCAAGTTTAAAAATAATTGATTTAAATTTAAATAAGTTCCATCATCATATGAGTCCGCCAGTCATGTTGTAGAGCTTTGGCAAAACCACTCGTGTTCAGTGAGACTCTATCGATTCATCTAAAAGTCCAAGTTAAAAAATAGTCGGTTCAAATTTTAATAAGTTTTATCATCGTATGAGTCCGCTGGTCATGTTGTAGAGCTTCGGTGAAACAACTCGAGTTCAGTGCGATCCTATCGATGTATCCGTCAGTCCAAGTTTAAAAAAAGTCAATGTCAATAAGTTTCATCATCGTATGAGTCTGCTGGTCATGTTGTAGAGCTTCAGTTAAACAATTCGTGTTCAGTGTTTCCTATCGATGTATGGGACATTCTAAGTTTTAAAAAAGTCGATATAAATAAGTTTCAGCATCGTATCAGTCTGCTGGTCATGTTGTTGAGCTACGGCGAAACAACTCGTGTTCAGTGAGACTCTATCGATTCATCTATCAGTACAAGTTAAAAAATAGTCGGTTCAAATTCAAATAAGTTTCATCATCGTATGAGTCCGCTGGTCATGTTGTAGAGCTTCGGTGAAACAACTCATGTTCAGTGAGACTCTATCGATTTATCTGTTAGTCTAAGTTTACAAATAGTCGATTTAAATGTAAATGAGTTTCATCATCGTATGAGTCCACCGGTCATGTTGTAGAGCTTCGGCGAAACAACTCGTGTTCAGTGTGACTCTATCGATGTATCTGTCAGTCCAAGTTTAAAAATAGAAAATTAAAATTTAAATAAGTTTCATCATCATATGAGTCCACTGGACATGTTGTAGAGCTTTGGCGAAACAACTCGTGTTCAGTGAGACTCTATCGATTTTTCCGTTAGTCTAAGTTTACAAATAGTCGATTTAAATGTAAATGAGTTTCATCATCGTTTGAGTCTGCCGGTAATGTTGTAGAGCTTCGGCGAAACAACTTGGGTTCTGTGTGACTCTATCGATGTATCCGTCAGTCCAAGTTTAAAAATAGAAGATTTAAATTTAAATAAGTTTCATCATAGTATGAGACCACCGGTCATGTTGTAGAGCTTCGGCGAAAAAACTCGTGTTCAGTGTGACTCTATCGAAGTATCTGTCAGTCCAAGTTTAAAAAAATTCAATGTCAATAAGTTTCATCATCGTTTGAGTCTGCAGCTCATGTTGTAGAGTTTCGAATAAACAACCCGTGTTCGGTGTTTCCTATCGATGTATCTGTCATTCCAAGTTTAAAAAAAACGATGTAGTTTAAAAATAGAAGATTTAAATTTTAATAAGTTTCATTATCGTATGAGTCCACCGGTCATATTGTAGAGCTTCGGCGAAAAAACTCGTGTTCAGCGAGACTCTATCAATTGATCTATCAGTTCAAGCTTACACATAGTCGATTCAAATGTAAATGAGTTTCATCATCGTATGAGTCCGCCGGTCATGTTGTAGAGCTTTGGCGAAACGACTCGTGTTCAGTGAGACTCTATCGATTTATCTGTTGGTCTAAGTTTGCAAATAGTCGATTTAAATGTAAATGAGTTTCATCATCGTATGAGTCTGCCGGTCATGTTGTAGAGCTTCGGCAAAACAACTCGTGTTCAGTGTGACTCTATCGATGTATCTGTCAGTCCAAGTTTAAAAATAGAAGATTTAAATTTAAAGAAGTTTCATCATAATATGAGTCCACCGGTCATGTTGTAGAGCTCCGGCGAAACAACTCGTGTTCAGTGTGACTCCATCGAAGTATCTGTCAGTCCTAGTTTCAAAAAATTCAATGTCAATAAGTTTCATCATCGTTTGAGTCCACAGGTCATGTTGTAGAGTTTCGGCGAAACAACTCGTGTTCAGCGAGACTCTATCTATTAATCAATCAGTCCAAGTTTGAAATTGTCAATTCAAATTTAAATAAGTTCATCATCGCGTGAGCCCGCTGGTCATAATGTAGAGTTTCGGCGAAACAACTCGGGTTCTATGTGACTCTATCGATGTATCCGTCAGTCCAAGTTTAAAAATAGTTGATTCAAATTTAAATAAGTTTCATCATCATATGAGTGCGCCGGTCATGTTGTAGAGCTTTGGCAAAACCACTCGTGTTCAGTGAGACTCTCTCGATTCATCTATCAGTACAAGTTAAAAAAAAGTCGGTTCAAATTCAAATAATTTTCATCATCGTATGAGTCCACCGGTCATGTTGTAGAGCTTTGGCGAAACAACTCGTGTTCAGTGCGATCCTATCGATGTATCCGTCAGTCCAAGTTTAAAAATAGTTGATTTAAATTTAAATAAGTTTCATCATAGTATGAGTCCGCTGGTCATGTTGTAGAGCTTCGGTGAAACAACTCGTGTTCAGTGCGATCCTATCGATGTATCCGTCAGTCCAAGTTTAAAAAAAGTCAATGTCAATAAGTTTCATCATCGTATGAGTCTGCTGGTCATGTTGTAGAGCTTCAGTTAAACAATTCGTGTTCAGTGTTTCCTATCGATGTATGGGACATTCTAAGTTTTAAAAAAGTCGATATAAATAAGTTTCAGCATCGTATCAGTCTGCTGGTCATGTTGTTGAGCTACGGCGAAACAACTCGTGTTCAGTGAGACCCTATCGATGTATCCGTCAGTCCAAGTTTAAAAATAATTGATTTAAATTTAAATAAGTTCCATCATCATATGAGTCCGCCAGTCATGTTGTAGAGCTTTGGCAAAACCACTCGTGTTCAGTGAGACTCTATCGATTCATCTAAAAGTCCAAGTTAAAAAATAGTCGGTTCAAATTTTAATAAGTTTTATCATCGTATGAGTCCGCTGGTCATGTTGTAGAGCTTCGGTGAAACAACTCGAGTTCAGTGCGATCCTATCGATGTATCCGTCAGTCCAAGTTTAAAAAAAGTCAATGTCAATAAGTTTCATCATCGTATGAGTCTGCTGGTCATGTTGTAGAGCTTCAGTTAAACAATTCGTGTTCAGTGTTTCCTATCGATGTATGGGACATTCTAAGTTTTAAAAAAGTCGATATAAATAAGTTTCAGCATCGTATCAGTCTGCTGGTCATGTTGTTGAGCTACGGCGAAACAACTCGTGTTCAGTGAGACCCTATCGATTTATCTGTTAGTCTAAGTTTACAAATAGTCGATTTGAATGTAAATGAGTTTCATCATCGTATGAGTCTGCCGGTCATGTTGTAGAGCTTCGGCGAAACAACTCGTGTTCAGTGTGACTCTATCGATGTATCTGTCAGTCCAAGTTTAAAAATAGAAGATTCAAATTTGAATAAGTTTCATCATCGTATGAGTCTGCCGGTCATGTTGTAGAGCTTCGGCAAAACAACTGGTGTTCAGTGTGACTCTATCGATGTATCTGTCAGTCCAAGTTTAAAAATAGAAGATTTAAATTTAAAGAAGTTTCATCATAGTATGAGTCTGCCGGTCATGTTGTAGAGCTTCGGCGAAACAACTCGTGTTCAGTGCGACTCTATCGATGTATCTGTCAGTCCAAGTTTAAAAAAAGTCAATGTCAATAAGTTTCATCATCGTATGAGTCTGCTGGTCATGTTGTAGAGCTTCAGTTAAACAATTCGTGTTCAGTGTTTCCTATCGATGTATGGGACATTCTAAGTTTTAAAAAAGTCGATATAAATAAGTTTCAGCATCGTATCAGTCTGCTGGTCATGTTGTTGAGCTACGGCGAAACAACTCGTGTTCAGTGAGACCCTATCGATTTATCTGTTAGTCTAAGTTTACAAATAGTCGATTTGAATGTAAATGAGTTTCATCATCGTATGAGTCTGCCGGTCATGTTGTAGAGCTTCGGCGAAACAACTCGTGTTCAGTGTGACTCTATCGATGTATCTGTCAGTCCAAGTTTAAAAATAGAAGATTCAAATTTGAATAAGTTTCATCATAGTATGAGTCCACCGGTCATGTTGTAGAGCTTCGGCGAAACAACTCGTGTTCAGTGTGACTCCATCGAAGTATCTGTCAGTCCTAGTTTCAAAAAATTCAATGTCAATAAGTTTCATCATCGTTTGAGTCCATAGGTCATGTTGTAGAGTTTCGGCGAAACAACTCGTGTTCTGTGTGACTCTATCGATGTATCCGTCAGTCCAAGTTTAAAAATAGTCGATTCAAATTTAAATAAGTTTCATCATCATATAAGTCCGCCGGTCATGTTGTAGAGCTTCGGCGGAACAACTCGGGCTCAGGGAGACTCTATCGATTAATCTATAAGTCCAAGTTTGAAATAGTCGATTCCAATTTAACTAAGTTCATCATCGTGTGAACCCGCTGGTCATGTTGTAGAGCTTTGGCGAAACGACTCGTGTTCAGTGAGACTCTATCGATTTATCTGTTGGTCTAAGTTTGCAAATAGTCGATTTAAATGTAAATGAGTTTCATCATCGTATGAGTCTGCCGGTCATGTTGTAGAGCTTCGGCAAAACAACTCGTGTTCAGTGTGACTCTATCGATGTATCTGTCAGTCCAAGTTTAAAAATAGAAGATTTAAATTTAAAGAAGTTTTATCATAGTATGAGTCGGCCGGTCATGTTGTAGAGCTCCGGCGAAACAACTCGTGTTCAGTGTGACTCTAACGATGTATCCGTCAGTCCAAGTTTAAAAATAGTTGATTTAAATTTAAATAAGTTCCATCATCATTTGAGACCGCCGGTCATGTTGTAGAGCTTTGGCAAAACCACTCGTGTTCAGTGAGACTCTATCGATTGATCTATCAGTTCAAGTTTAAAAATAGTTGATTCAAATTTAAATAAGTTTCATCATCATATGAGTCCGCCGGTCATGTTGTAGAGCTTTGGCGGAACAACTCGGGCTCAGGGAGACTCTATCGATTAATCTATAAGTCCAAGTTTGAAATAGTCGATTCCAATTTAACTAAGTTCATCATCGTGTGAACCCGCTGGTCATGTTGTAGAGCTTTGGCGAAACGACTCGTGTTCAGTGAGACTCTATCGATTTATCTGTTGGTCTAAGTTTGCAAATAGTCGATTTAAATGTAAATGAGTTTCATCATAATATGAGTCCACCGGTCATGTTGTAGAGCTTCGGCGAAACAACTCGTGTTCAGTGTGACTCCATCGAAGTATCTGTCAGTCCTAGTTTCAAAAAATTCAATGTCAATAAGTTTCATCATCGTTTGAGTCCACAGGTCATGTTGTAGAGTTTCGGCGAAACAACTCGTGTTCAGCGAGACTCTATCTATTAATCAATCAGTCCAAGTTTGAAATTGTCAATTCAAATTTAAATAAGTTCATCATCGTGTGAGCCCGCTGGTCATAATGTAGAGTTTCGGCGAAACAACTCGGGTTCTATGTGACTCTATCGATGTATCCGTCAGTCCAAGTTTCAAAATAATTGATTCAAATTTAAATAAGTTCCATCATCATATGAGACCGCCGGTCATGTTGTAGAGCTTTGGCAAAACCACTCGTGTTCAGTGAGACTCTATCGATTGATCTATCAGTTCAAGTTTAAAAATAGTTGATTCAAATTTAAATAAGTTTCATCATCATATGAGTCCGCCGGTCATGTTGTAGAGCTTTGGCAAAACCACTCGTGTTCAGTGAGACTCTCTCGATTCATCTATCAGTACAAGTTAAAAAAAAGTCGGTTCAAATTCAAATAATTTTCATCATCGTATGAGTTCGCTGGACATGTTGTAGAGCTTCGATGAAACAACTCGTGTTCAGTGTGATTCTATCGATGTCTCCGTCAGTCCTAGTTTCAAAAAATTCAATGTCAATAAGTTTCATCATCGTTTGAGTCCACAGGTCATGTTGTAGAGTTTCGGCGAAACAACTCGTGTTCAGCGAGACTCTATCTATTAATCAATCAGTCCAAGTTTGAAATTGTCAATTCAAATTTAAATAAGTTCATCATCGTGTGAGCCCGCTGGTCATAATGTAGAGTTTCGGCGAAACAACTCGGGTTCTATGTGACTCTATCGATGTATCCGTCAGTCCAAGTTTAAAAATAGTTGATTCAAATTTAAATAAGTTTCATCATCATATGAGTGCGCCGGTCATGTGTTAGAGCTTTGGCAAAACCACTCGTGTTCAGTGAGACTCTCTCGATTCATCTATCAGTACAAGTTAAAAAAAAGTCGGTTCAAATTCAAATAATTTTCATCATCGTATGAGTCCGCTGGACATGTTGTAGAGCTTCGATGAAACAACTCGTGTTCAGTGTGATTCTATCGATGTCTCCGTCAGTTCAAGTTTAAAAAAAGAAGATTCAAATTTAAAAAAGTTTTATCATAGTATGAGTCCGCCGGTCATGTTGTAGAGCTCTGGCGAAACAACTCGTGTTCAGTGTGACTCTAACGATGTATCCGTCCGTCCAAGTTTAAAAATAGTTGATTTAAATTTAAATAAGTTCCATCATCATATGAGTCCGCCGGTCATGTTGTAGAGCTTTGGCAAAACCACTCGTGTTCAGTGAGACTCTATCGATTGATCTATCAGTTCAAGTTTAAAAATAGTTGATTCAAATTTAAATAAGTTTCATCATCATATGAGTCCGCCGGTCATGTTGTAGAGCTTTGGCAAAACAACTCGTGTTCAGTGAGACTCTATCGATTCATCTATCAGTACAAGTTAAAAAAAAGTCGGTTCAAATTCAAATAAGTTTCATCATCGTGTGAACCCGCTGGTCATGTTGTAGAGCTTTGGCGAAACGACTCGTGTTCAGTGAGACTCTATCGATTTATCTGTTGGTCTAAGTTTGCAAATAGTCGATTTAAATGTAAATGAGTTTCATCATCGTATGAGTCTGCCGGTCATGTTGTAGAGCTTCGGCAAAACAACTCGTGTTCAGTGTGACTCTATCGATGTATCTGTCAGTCCAAGTTTAAAAATAGAAGATTTAAATTTAAAGAAGTTTTATCATAGTATGAGTCGGCCGGTCATGTTGTAGAGCTCCGGCGAAACAACTCGTGTTCAGTGTGACTCTAACGATGTATCCGTCAGTCCAAGTTTAAAAATAGTTGATTTAAATTTAAATAAGTTCCATCATCATTTGAGACCGCCGGTCATGTTGTAGAGCTTTGGCAAAACCACTCGTGTTCAGTGAGACTCTATCGATTGATCTATCAGTTCAAGTTTAAAAATAGTTGATTCAAATTTAAATAAGTTTCATCATCATATGAGTCCGCCGGTCATGTTGTAGAGCTTTGGCGGAACAACTCGGGCTCAGGGAGACTCTATCGATTAATCTATAAGTCCAAGTTTGAAATAGTCGATTCCAATTTAACTAAGTTCATCATCGTGTGAACCCGCTGGTCATGTTGTAGAGCTTTGGCGAAACGACTCGTGTTCAGTGAGACTCTATCGATTTATCTGTTGGTCTAAGTTTGCAAATAGTCGATTTAAATGTAAATGAGTTTCATCATAATATGAGTCCACCGGTCATGTTGTAGAGCTTCGGCGAAACAACTCGTGTTCAGTGTGACTCCATCGAAGTATCTGTCAGTCCTAGTTTCAAAAAATTCAATGTCAATAAGTTTCATCATCGTTTGAGTCCACAGGTCATGTTGTAGAGTTTCGGCGAAACAACTCGTGTTCAGCGAGACTCTATCTATTAATCAATCAGTCCAAGTTTGAAATTGTCAATTCAAATTTAAATAAGTTCATCATCGTGTGAGCCCGCTGGTCATAATGTAGAGTTTCGGCGAAACAACTCGGGTTCTATGTGACTCTATCGATGTATCCGTCAGTCCAAGTTTCAAAATAATTGATTCAAATTTAAATAAGTTCCATCATCATATGAGACCGCCGGTCATGTTGTAGAGCTTTGGCAAAACCACTCGTGTTCAGTGAGACTCTATCGATTGATCTATCAGTTCAAGTTTAAAAATAGTTGATTCAAATTTAAATAAGTTTCATCATCATATGAGTCCGCCGGTCATGTTGTAGAGCTTTGGCAAAACCACTCGTGTTCAGTGAGACTCTCTCGATTCATCTATCAGTACAAGTTAAAAAAAAGTCGGTTCAAATTCAAATAATTTTCATCATCGTATGAGTTCGCTGGACATGTTGTAGAGCTTCGATGAAACAACTCGTGTTCAGTGTGATTCTATCGATGTCTCCGTCAGTCCTAGTTTCAAAAAATTCAATGTCAATAAGTTTCATCATCGTTTGAGTCCACAGGTCATGTTGTAGAGTTTCGGCGAAACAACTCGTGTTCAGCGAGACTCTATCTATTAATCAATCAGTCCAAGTTTGAAATTGTCAATTCAAATTTAAATAAGTTCATCATCGTGTGAGCCCGCTGGTCATAATGTAGAGTTTCGGCGAAACAACTCGGGTTCTATGTGACTCTATCGATGTATCCGTCAGTCCAAGTTTAAAAATAGTTGATTCAAATTTAAATAAGTTTCATCATCATATGAGTGCGCCGGTCATGTGTTAGAGCTTTGGCAAAACCACTCGTGTTCAGTGAGACTCTCTCGATTCATCTATCAGTACAAGTTAAAAAAAAGTCGGTTCAAATTCAAATAATTTTCATCATCGTATGAGTCCGCTGGACATGTTGTAGAGCTTCGATGAAACAACTCGTGTTCAGTGTGATTCTATCGATGTCTCCGTCAGTTCAAGTTTAAAAAAAGAAGATTCAAATTTAAAAAAGTTTTATCATAGTATGAGTCCGCCGGTCATGTTGTAGAGCTCTGGCGAAACAACTCGTGTTCAGTGTGACTCTAACGATGTATCCGTCCGTCCAAGTTTAAAAATAGTTGATTTAAATTTAAATAAGTTCCATCATCATATGAGTCCGCCGGTCATGTTGTAGAGCTTTGGCAAAACCACTCGTGTTCAGTGAGACTCTATCGATTGATCTATCAGTTCAAGTTTAAAAATAGTTGATTCAAATTTAAATAAGTTTCATCATCATATGAGTCCGCCGGTCATGTTGTAGAGCTTTGGCAAAACAACTCGTGTTCAGTGAGACTCTATCGATTCATCTATCAGTACAAGTTAAAAAAAAGTCGGTTCAAATTCAAATAAGTTTCATCATCGTATGAGTCCGCCGGTCATGTTGTAGAGCTCCGGCGAAACAACTCGTGTTCAGTGAGACTCTATCGATTTATCTGTTAGTCTAAGTTTACAAATAGTCGATTGAAATGTAAATTAGTTTCATCATCGTATCAGTCTGTCGGTCATGTTGTTGAGCTACGGCGAAACACCACGTGTTCAGTGAGACTCTATCGATTTATCTGTTAGTCCAAGTTAAAAAATAGTTGGTTCAAATTTAAATAAGTTTCATCATCGTATGAGTCCGCTGGTCATGTTGTAGAGCTTCGGTGAAACAACTCGTGTTCAGTGTGATTCTATCGATGTCTCCGTCAGTTCAAGTTTAAAAAAAGAAGATTCAAATTTAAAAAAGTTTTATCATAGTATGAGTCCGCCGGTCATGTTGTAGAGCTCTGGTGAAACAACTCGTGTTCAGTGTGACTCTAACGATGTATCCGTCCGTCCAAGTTTAAAAATAGTTGATTTAAATTTAAATAAGTTCCATCATCATATGAGTCCGCCGGTCATGTTGTAGAGCTTTGGCAAAACCACTCGTGTTCAGTGAGACTCTATCGATTGATCTATCAGTTCAAGTTTAAAAATAGTTGATTCAAATTTAAATAAGTTTCATCATCATATGAGTCCGCCGGTCATGTTGTAGAGCTTTGGCAAAACAACTCGTGTTCAGTGAGACTCTATCGATTCATCTATCAGTACAAGTTAAAAAAAAGTCGGTTCAAATTCAAAGAAGTTTCATCATCGTATGAGTCCGCCGGTCATGTTGTAGAGCTCCGGCGAAACAACTCGTGTTCAGTGAGACTCTATCGATTTATCTGTTAGTCTAAGTTTACAAATAGTCGATTGAAATGTAAATTAGTTTCATCATCGTATCAGTCTGTCGGTCATGTTGTTGAGCTACGGCGAAACACCACGTGTTCAGTGAGACTCTATCGATTTATCTGTTAGTCCAAGTTAAAAAATAGTTGGTTCAAATTTAAATAAGTTTCATCATCATATGAGTCCGCCGGTCATGTTGTAGAGCTTTGGCAAAACAACTCGTGTTCAGTGAGACTCTATCGATTCATCTATCAGTACAAGTTAAAAAAAAGTCGGTTCAAATTCAAATAAGTTTCATCATCGTGTGAACCCGCTGGTCATGTTGTAGAGCTTTGGCGAAACGACTCGTGTTCAGTGAGACTCTATCGATTTATCTGTTGGTCTAAGTTTGCAAATAGTCGATTTAAATGTAAATGAGTTTCATCATCGTATGAGTCTGCCGGTCATGTTGTAGAGCTTCGGCAAAACAACTCGTGTTCAGTGTGACTCTATCGATGTATCTGTCAGTCCAAGTTTAAAAATAGAAGATTTAAATTTAAAGAAGTTTTATCATAGTATGAGTCGGCCGGTCATGTTGTAGAGCTCCGGCGAAACAACTCGTGTTCAGTGTGACTCTAACGATGTATCCGTCAGTCCAAGTTTAAAAATAGTTGATTTAAATTTAAATAAGTTCCATCATCATTTGAGACCGCCGGTCATGTTGTAGAGCTTTGGCAAAACCACTCGTGTTCAGTGAGACTCTATCGATTGATCTATCAGTTCAAGTTTAAAAATAGTTGATTCAAATTTAAATAAGTTTCATCATCATATGAGTCCGCCGGTCATGTTGTAGAGCTTTGGCGGAACAACTCGGGCTCAGGGAGACTCTATCGATTAATCTATAAGTCCAAGTTTGAAATAGTCGATTCCAATTTAACTAAGTTCATCATCGTGTGAACCCGCTGGTCATGTTGTAGAGCTTTGGCGAAACGACTCGTGTTCAGTGAGACTCTATCGATTTATCTGTTGGTCTAAGTTTGCAAATAGTCGATTTAAATGTAAATGAGTTTCATCATAATATGAGTCCACCGGTCATGTTGTAGAGCTTCGGCGAAACAACTCGTGTTCAGTGTGACTCCATCGAAGTATCTGTCAGTCCTAGTTTCAAAAAATTCAATGTCAATAAGTTTCATCATCGTTTGAGTCCACAGGTCATGTTGTAGAGTTTCGGCGAAACAACTCGTGTTCAGCGAGACTCTATCTATTAATCAATCAGTCCAAGTTTGAAATTGTCAATTCAAATTTAAATAAGTTCATCATCGTGTGAGCCCGCTGGTCATAATGTAGAGTTTCGGCGAAACAACTCGGGTTCTATGTGACTCTATCGATGTATCCGTCAGTCCAAGTTTCAAAATAATTGATTCAAATTTAAATAAGTTCCATCATCATATGAGACCGCCGGTCATGTTGTAGAGCTTTGGCAAAACCACTCGTGTTCAGTGAGACTCTATCGATTGATCTATCAGTTCAAGTTTAAAAATAGTTGATTCAAATTTAAATAAGTTTCATCATCATATGAGTCCGCCGGTCATGTTGTAGAGCTTTGGCAAAACCACTCGTGTTCAGTGAGACTCTCTCGATTCATCTATCAGTACAAGTTAAAAAAAAGTCGGTTCAAATTCAAATAATTTTCATCATCGTATGAGTTCGCTGGACATGTTGTAGAGCTTCGATGAAACAACTCGTGTTCAGTGTGATTCTATCGATGTCTCCGTCAGTCCTAGTTTCAAAAAATTCAATGTCAATAAGTTTCATCATCGTTTGAGTCCACAGGTCATGTTGTAGAGTTTCGGCGAAACAACTCGTGTTCAGCGAGACTCTATCTATTAATCAATCAGTCCAAGTTTGAAATTGTCAATTCAAATTTAAATAAGTTCATCATCGTGTGAGCCCGCTGGTCATAATGTAGAGTTTCGGCGAAACAACTCGGGTTCTATGTGACTCTATCGATGTATCCGTCAGTCCAAGTTTAAAAATAGTTGATTCAAATTTAAATAAGTTTCATCATCATATGAGTGCGCCGGTCATGTGTTAGAGCTTTGGCAAAACCACTCGTGTTCAGTGAGACTCTCTCGATTCATCTATCAGTACAAGTTAAAAAAAAGTCGGTTCAAATTCAAATAATTTTCATCATCGTATGAGTCCGCTGGACATGTTGTAGAGCTTCGATGAAACAACTCGTGTTCAGTGTGATTCTATCGATGTCTCCGTCAGTTCAAGTTTAAAAAAAGAAGATTCAAATTTAAAAAAGTTTTATCATAGTATGAGTCCGCCGGTCATGTTGTAGAGCTCTGGCGAAACAACTCGTGTTCAGTGTGACTCTAACGATGTATCCGTCCGTCCAAGTTTAAAAATAGTTGATTTAAATTTAAATAAGTTCCATCATCATATGAGTCCGCCGGTCATGTTGTAGAGCTTTGGCAAAACCACTCGTGTTCAGTGAGACTCTATCGATTGATCTATCAGTTCAAGTTTAAAAATAGTTGATTCAAATTTAAATAAGTTTCATCATCATATGAGTCCGCCGGTCATGTTGTAGAGCTTTGGCAAAACAACTCGTGTTCAGTGAGACTCTATCGATTCATCTATCAGTACAAGTTAAAAAAAAGTCGGTTCAAATTCAAATAAGTTTCATCATCGTATGAGTCCGCCGGTCATGTTGTAGAGCTCCGGCGAAACAACTCGTGTTCAGTGAGACTCTATCGATTTATCTGTTAGTCTAAGTTTACAAATAGTCGATTGAAATGTAAATTAGTTTCATCATCGTATCAGTCTGTCGGTCATGTTGTTGAGCTACGGCGAAACACCACGTGTTCAGTGAGACTCTATCGATTTATCTGTTAGTCCAAGTTAAAAAATAGTTGGTTCAAATTTAAATAAGTTTCATCATCGTATGAGTCCGCTGGTCATGTTGTAGAGCTTCGGTGAAACAACTCGTGTTCAGTGTGATTCTATCGATGTCTCCGTCAGTTCAAGTTTAAAAAAAGAAGATTCAAATTTAAAAAAGTTTTATCATAGTATGAGTCCGCCGGTCATGTTGTAGAGCTCTGGTGAAACAACTCGTGTTCAGTGTGACTCTAACGATGTATCCGTCCGTCCAAGTTTAAAAATAGTTGATTTAAATTTAAATAAGTTCCATCATCATATGAGTCCGCCGGTCATGTTGTAGAGCTTTGGCAAAACCACTCGTGTTCAGTGAGACTCTATCGATTGATCTATCAGTTCAAGTTTAAAAATAGTTGATTCAAATTTAAATAAGTTTCATCATCATATGAGTCCGCCGGTCATGTTGTAGAGCTTTGGCAAAACAACTCGTGTTCAGTGAGACTCTATCGATTCATCTATCAGTACAAGTTAAAAAAAAGTCGGTTCAAATTCAAAGAAGTTTCATCATCGTATGAGTCCGCCGGTCATGTTGTAGAGCTCCGGCGAAACAACTCGTGTTCAGTGAGACTCTATCGATTTATCTGTTAGTCTAAGTTTACAAATAGTCGATTGAAATGTAAATTAGTTTCATCATCGTATCAGTCTGTCGGTCATGTTGTTGAGCTACGGCGAAACACCACGTGTTCAGTGAGACTCTATCGATTTATCTGTTAGTCCAAGTTAAAAAATAGTTGGTTCAAATTTAAATAAGTTTCATCATCGTATGAGTCCGCTGGTCATGTTGTAGAGCTTCGGTGAAACAACTCGTGTTCAGTGTGATTCTATCGATTTATCCGTCAGTTCAAGTTCAAAAATAGAAGATTTAAATTTAAATAAGTCTCATCATCGTATGAGTCTGCTGGTCGTGTTGTAGAGCTTCGGTTAAACAATTCGTGTTCAGTGTTTCCTATCGATGTTTTTGTCATTCTCAGTTTAAAAAAAGTCGATATAAATAAGTTTCAGCATCGTATCAGTCTGCCGGTCATGTTGTTGAGCTACGACGAAACAACTCGTGTTCAGTGAGACCCTATCGATCTATCTGTCAGTCTAAGCTTACAAATAGTCGATTTAAATTAAAATAAGTTTCACCATCGTATGAGTCCTCTGGTCATGTTGTAGAGCTTCGGCGAAACAACTCGTGTTCAGTGAGACTTAATTGATTCATATATTAGTCGTAGATCTAAATCAGTTTATTTCAAAACTATTTAGTGCCTTCATCCTCAGTCCACTGGTCATGTTTTTGAGTTTTAGCAACACAAATAGTGTTCAGTGAGTTTCGTTTTACTGGGGGCTTTCATTTCAGTGCTGGTCAGAGATTACCTTGACTGCGGGCAATATTTGGGGCATAATTTTCCAATGAGCTCAACCCGGTTCAGTGCTGGTCTAATCCAAGACTATCTGATTGGGGGCAATATTTGGGACAAGTTTCTCATGAGCCTGCTGGTTCAGCGCTCGTCTTTAGATTATCTCGAATGGGGCATATACCCTGGGTTCCCTGTACACCACATGGTCCACTTGGATCATGGGCTAATGCGAAGCTAATTTATTTAATATCTTATAAAAACTTTTTACTATCATAAGAAAGTTAGTGGATTAATTGTTTTTATCATTTATTATACCAATAAATTAACTTTTCATTGTTGATCCTAGGACACATAACAAAGTTGCTTTTTTTTTGCAGGCAAACCACACAATATATTTCGAACCCGTCTCAATACATACATGTGATGGTCATGCGAGAGACCCATACCGGAAGTACCCAGCGGCAGTCGTGCTGCAACCGTTATGCCGCTACCACGCATCGCGGGACTCACTGCCGTTCGTCGTAGATCTTATCTACGACGATCTACCTTATTTACCTGAGGTTGAGGGACTGTCGGTCAAACCGTTGACTTACCTCTCCTCATTTGTACATGGTTTAAAAATCCTAAACCGCGGTAGCGGTTGAACGGCGAGAGGTTTCAAAAACGACCGTGAAAAAGCGTTATTCTTTATATACTTTGATTTCTGGTTTTCAAGGTTAGTCCATGAGATGAAAACCATAATAAACGAATTTTTTTTCATATCTTTCATGTGCTATAAATAGCCAATAAACTGTGGAACAATAAAAAAAAAATTGTCCCGAAATGATTGCTGCTTAAAAAGTTATTACCTTTTTCTTTGTATCATGCGCTGTTTCAGGAGTTTCAGCTTTTTTTAGGATTTCCGTACTCAGCCCTTTGGCTCGATCGAACTGCGAGTTCGATTTTTCGAGATTCTTCGAGATCGAGATTTGTCGATAGGTTGTTGAGACGCGATGCACAGGCAGTACTCTGCAGTCTGCAGTCTGTCTGCACTCTTGCTGATGCCTCGACAAAAGACATGTTGTTGTTGTTGTTTTTTTTTTTTTTTTTTCATTATTAAAATAAAATAAATATGACCTTTAGTGAACTTCGTCAGTTCGATCATTGTGTTATTGTTGCTTATGGAGAAAAAATTGATGCTTATATTATTAGTGCTTCAAACGTGCATATTTGAAATGAGAAAATAAAATGTGTGAAATAGTTAGTATATAACAGTGTATAATGAAAGTGTATATTATTATTATCAAAATTATTATAAAAAATGCTGTGTTATTAAAAAAATAAATATCTCTATCTCTACCACGATCTCTACTAATTTTTTTTTTTTTACTTAACTGATAGTAACAATAAAAATTCATTTTTTTTTTATTTACATTATTATTCATAATAATGATAATAATGATTTATAACTGCTAACTTTTAATTTTTTTAATAAAAGTTAATGACCCAAGTTTTTTTTTTTTTTTTAGTGTATGTTCATGCTGAAATTTTTTATAAAAGTTGATGAAAGTGAGGTAGATAAAAATGAAAACACTGCTTTTCAAATAAGTTATTTAGTGGGTTTATCATTTTTGTATAATTATTGAGTATTGTTGTTATTCATCTTAATTTGTTATCATATTTTTATTGATCCGTCTTTATTCTCATCCTGACTTAGAATGAAAATGTAATATTATAATAAAGCCACAAAATTCATGAAATTATATCTTTTGGTATCCGAGTCATCACCCAAAGATTAATTTCTTTTTTGATTGATATTACCTTTAAAATTATATTTAAAATTTCATTAAATTTAATCTGTTATAGATAATTTTAAAATTACAATTAAAATTTACATTTTTTGACAAATCACACACAATCATTTTTTACAGTTAACTCTGAACTTTTAACTATTTAAAACAAAAAATTAACCATGTTTATAAAATTTTTTGATCTTTCTGATTTTTTTATCTTTCACTAGTTTCTTAAACTTGTCTTTTTTTCAGTCATTTATCTTATTATAAGGAAAGATTTTTTTAATACCACATTTAAAAAAGTATGTTAAACTTTTTCATTTTCCTATCAGACAAAAGAGTAGAAAGCGAACAAGTGGTTGGTTATTGATAAAGTCATTTATTAAGTTGGGTTTATTTGTTTTGATTAATTGACATGCAATTTTGCATTGATGAAATATTCAAACTGGTTAAAGTCTAATGTAAAGGGAGAACTTTTTGAGGCAATGACTCAATATAACAAAAGTTTTTAAGATCTCTTGTCACAATTAAATTGATTTAAAAAATATAATGTATAATTTAGTATAAAATTTTAAATGAATAGTTTGAGCACATGAAAATGAATTTATTCTTCCATCCTCAATCCTGATGTTGGATTCCAATGATAATTGTTAAAGCAAATTTAGGTGTGTTTCAAATTTTATAATTTTATCGGTTTCATGATAAAAGTTTGGTATTTCTGTTGACCTTAATTAAAGACCAACTAGAAGTAGAACCATAAACTCAAAATTATTGAATCATGTAAAAAATTAGTATATAATCTTACATTAGCTAAACTCTGATTTAATTATAATTCTGATTATAGTCTGATTCCCAGCATCTAGATTTTAAACCAAAGCTTAAGCGAATACCTATTTTTTTTATCAAGCCAATGAAGCTTTGTATTTGTTAAACAACTCTTAGATTTGTTTTTCTAAAACTTGAATTTGATTAAAGTTTAATTTAATGACATGAATTAAAGTTTGCAAATGCTTTGAAAAACTAGAATTAAAAAATTCTAAAGAGCAACATAGCAGTAACTTATATGACTGACCTGTCGACTGAGGTAAAATCTAAAAAAACTTACTTTTAAAAAAGTAAAAAATAACGGCAAGATGTTTTTTCATTTGAAAAATGGTGTCAGAGTTAAAATTCAGTTAAAATTAACAATAAAAAAAAAAAAAAAAAAAAAAGACATAAAAGAGAAAACATTCAAGCCATTTAGTCAAATTATACATATATTATACTAATGCTTCTAATATTTTCTCTAAAATGAACTCTTGAAAGTAGTAAAATCAAAATAATATTGAACGGACGAGTTTTATGCAAACTAACAAAAAGTATTCTTGACAAACAATTTTTTTTTCTTGAAAAGGAAATTGACAATTTATGAAATTTATTTGTCATACGATGTTGATGAAAATTATTCATTGATCTCGACGCGGAGCCATTTTGTATTTACAATTGTTCAATATTAAAAACTACTAGTTATTTTGCCTTTACATAAACATTTATGCAAATCCACTTCTGGGAGCAGAGCTTTTCAGAAGCCAAATTTTCTTTCAAAATTTCACGGCACTTCTTCATTTGAACATGCACAAATAAAACTTTTTCATGCAACTAACCGCTCAATGGCTCTTTTCACAGCTCGTCTAGTTGCAGGGTATGAGTCTCTTTATCTGCAAGTTCCACTAAAAATTATTTCGGAACTTCCACTAAATAGCGCCAATTTTTACTTGGTTGTGTCTAGGTACCATCGCCGTGTACCGTTGCACGGTGCACGGTGCACGGGCGCTATACCAAATGAGCTTTTATGTACACGGTACACGGTGCACCGTGTACGGAGGAGCTTTTTGGTGCACGGTGCACGGCGGAAAGCAGGGAAAAGTTTTGGTTTTGCTATTGTTTCGTACACGGTGCACCGTACACCACGTACGGTTCAAAAAATGTTTTTTTTATATCATTGCGTACACCAGACACCGTATACTGTTCGGTACACGGTACACGATGCACCGTGCACGGGTGAAAATATTTTTTATATCTTTGCGTACACCGTACACCAGACAACGCGCCATGCTCGGTACACGGTACACGGTACACCACGCACGGTGCAAGGTTGAAAAAATGTTTTGGCGTACACAAGACACCACGCACCGTTCGGTACACGGTACACGATGCACCTTGCACGGATGAAAATATTTTTTATAACTTTCCGTACACCGTACACCAGACAACGCACACTGTTCGGTACATGGTACACGATGCACCGTGCACGGTTGGAAATATTTTTTATAACTTTGTGTACACCGTACACCAGACACCGCACACCGTTCGGTACACGGTACACGATGCACCGTGCATGGATGAAAATATTTTTTATAATTTTACGTACACCGTACACCAGACAACGCACACTGTTCAGTACACGGTACACGATGCACCGTGCACGGTTGAAAATATTTTTTATAACTTTGTGTACACCGTACACCGCACACCGTTCGGTACACGGTACACGATACACCGTGCACGGGTGAAAATATTTTTTATAACTTTGCGTACACCGTACACCAGACAACCCGCACTGCTCGGTACACGGTACACGATGCACCACGTACGGTGCAAGGTTGAAAAAATGTTTTGGCGTAGGAGACAAAATTTTTTCATAACAATCATTTTAGTGTCGGATGTCACCCGAATCCTCAGCGAAAAGAAATCAGCGCTTCGAAAATTGAAACGTTGATAACTTTTTAATTCGGTATTGCTTCAGGACATTTTTTTTTTTAAATAAATCAGGGGATATTTGGCTACATGAAAGACGTAATCCATCTATAAAAAGGAGAAGGCTATTTTCGATTTTCGAGTTAGAGATCGATTGTCAAAAGTGAAATGCTATTGGCTAAAAAAGTTTCAAACTTTTATTCGTGATGTCATTGGTCGATTCCGTTTGGTTTAGAAATTCAAAACTTCGTCTGTCGAGCAGAAGGCTAACCTTTCTGCGTAAAGCCAAGAGGCTTCTTTCGTATTAAAAAAAAAAAAACTATAAACAATCTTTAAAAGAGGAAGCAGTATATAAAGTTAGTAATCCGAGTGAAGTGCAAACAAATATCGAATTAAGAAGTAACCAATCATTTAAAAATAGAGGTTATCCGAAGTGCTGTTCAATCTAACATAAGAAAGTCAATTACAAAAAAGTAGGTATTATTTTTTCTATAAGAAAGTAGGTATTATTATTTTTTCTATAAGAAAAAAAAGTTAAGTCATCAATCAAATAAGTAAACTTTAAAAAGCAGTGCAAGGAGTCTCTTAGTGTATCCAATAAGGCAGATAAAAACAATATTCTTCAAGTAGTATGCTTTGCTATTTTTTAGATATAGTTGATCAAAACATAATCAAAGTTTTTTTTTTTTTTTGTATTGAAAATAGAAACTAAGAGAGATATATCTTTGGAAGTTTCAGAAATTTTTTTCATGTATATCTTATAACATATATATATTTAAAATGTAAATTGATTGAGATGATGAGATGGCCACCACATTATTAAAACAAATTGTATTTCTGAAATTATGATCAAAAACATTTTTAAAAAAATATTTAAAGACTTGAAACTTAATCGTTAAAGTAGTTGTCGATTATATTCATATATATCTACAGATACATTAGAAATGTAAATTGGTAATGACTTAAGATTCAAGCGTTGAAAGAAAGAAAAATTTTTTTTGAACTCATCATCTTTCCTATACTTTACTCATTTATATTATTACTCTCCAATCAGTTGGTCAATTTTTATATAAAAAATACCATCTAAAGTAGATGTCAATTATATTCATGTATATCTATGCATACATTTAAAATGTAAATTGATAGTGATGATGAGATGGCCACCACATTCTTCAAACAAATTTTATTTCTGAAATATATATGTAATTAAAAACATTTTTAACAACAAAGTCTTAAGATTCAAGCGATGAAAGAAAGAAAATTTTTTTTAAAGTTATCATCTTTCCTACACTTTACTCATTTATGTTAAAACTCTCCAATTCCTTTGGTCTATTTTTATATAAAAAATACCATCTAAAGTAGTTGTTGATTATATTCATGTATATCTATAGATACATTTAAAATATAAATTGGTAGTGATGATTACATGGCCACCACATTCTTCAAACAAATTTTATTTCTGAAATATATATGTAATTAAAAACATTTTTAACTACAAAGTCTTAAGATTCAAGCGATGAAAGAAAGAAAATTTTTTTTAAAGTTATCATCTTTCCTATACTTTACTCATTTATGTTAAAACTCTCCAATTCCTTTGGTCTATTTTTATATAAAAAATACCATCCAAAGTAGTTGTTGATTATATTCATGTATATCTACAGATACATTTAGAATGTAAATGGGTAAAGTCTTAAGATTCAAGCGTTGAAAGAAAGAAAAATCTTTTTTAAAGTCCTCATCATTCCTACACTTTACTCATTTTTACTCTCCAATTTCTTTGGTCTATTTTTATATAAAAACTACTGTCTAAAGTAGCTGTTAATTATGTCCATGTATATCTATAGAGACATTTGAAATATAAATTGGTAGTGATGATGACATGGCCACCACATTATTCAAACAAATTTTATTTCTGAAATTTATAATCAAAAACTTTTTAAACAAATCTTCAAAGACTTAAAACTTAAGCGTTGAAAGAAAGAAAATCTTTTTTAAAGTCATCTTTCCTATATTTTACTCATTTCTGTTCATAATCTTCAATTTCTTTATTCTATTTCTATTTTTTATAAAAAATACCACCTAAAGTAGTTGTTAATTATATCCATGTATATCTATAGAGACATTTGAAATATAAATTGGTAGAAATGATGACATGGCCACCACATTATTCAAACAAATTTTATTTCTGAAATTTATAATCAAAAAAAATATTTAAAACAAATCTTTAAAGACTTAAAACTTAAGCGTTGAAAGAAAGAAATTTTTTTTTTAAGTCATCATCTTTCCTATATTTTACTCATTTATGTTCATAATCTTCAATTTCTTTATTCTATTTCTATTTTTTATGAAAAATACCATCTAAAGTAGTTTTTTATTATATCCATGTATATCTATAGAGACATTTAAAATGTAAATTGTTAGTGGTGATGCCATGGTCACCAGTAAACAAAAAATTATATCTCTAACATTTTGGAATGATAAATTATTTTAAAAATCTTTTAAATTTTAAAAAATTGTCAACTTTACGAGACAATATTTCTGATTATTACATAGTGAAATTGATTCAAAAATTATTTTATTTTTCAAGAAAAGTCTGAGAAATCGTCATTGGCTTATTTTGTACTGCTAACTTATTTAATTTTTTATGTTTAAAACCTCTACATACTTTTATATAAAAAAAAAAAACTTAAGACAATTTAAATTAGTTGTAATGACGTTATGGTTACCACATATTCAAAAAATTATTTATATAATATTTAAAATCTTAGTAAATTTTTAACTTTAAACGAAAAATATTTCTGAAAAGTTATCATTGGCCCTATTTTGTATTGCTAACTAATTTAAAAATTTGATTTTCTTTTTCATAAAAAGTAAACAGAAATTAAGATGAGGTATAAATTTTTGAAGTTTCAAATTGTTACATGAATATACTAAAAGATTCACAGTAAAAATTGTTAGTGATTATGTTATGTTTACCGCATATTCTAATCTTTAGTATTTTTGATCAAAAAATTATTTTTAAAATCTTAAAATTTTTATGAAAACTATTTCTGAAAAGCCATTAACATCACTATTGTGTTTATGATTTATTTAATATTTTATGCATATAATCTCTATTATTTTGTGTCTTATTTAGTTATTAATATTTCTACCACTCTTTTTAGCGCAACGATACAAAAATTCTGTACACCACCAAAAAGACATCGAATCGTTTCTCCCTTCAAAATTAACGGATTCTCAGGATTCATTTATCCACAGAAATAAATTATAATGGTGCTATTTTAAGATTATCAACGATTAAAACAGTTTTTTTTTTTAAAGTTGATGTAAATCAGGGGCGCAACAACTCCTTCCAACTAGGGGGTGTCCTGAGGTCCAACCCCCCCCCCCCCACAATGAAACTGACGTCTAAAAAAAAAAAAAAAAATGTGAGTTTAATGAATAGACTGGTTAATCATCCCCCAAGCTCTAAACCCCTAAAACCCTAGGCGTAGAGTTCAATAAATAATCTGATCAGCTATCCCCCAAGCTCTAAACCCTCCAAATACCCTAGGCGCCCGAGTTCAACATAAAAACTGATCAGCTATGCTTCAAGCTCTAAACCACCAAGACCCTGGGTGCCCGAGTTCAACAAAAAAACTGGTCGGCTATCCCCCAAGCTCTAAACCCCCAAAAGCCCTGGGCCCCCGAGGTCAACGAAAAAACTGGTCGGCTATCCCCCAAGCTCTAAACCCCCAAAAGCCCTGGGCGCCCGAGGTCAACGAAAAAAGTGGTCGGCTATACCCCAAGCTTTAAACCTCGATAGCCAACCAGTTTTTTCGTTGACCTCGGGGGCCCAGGGCTTTTGGGGGTTTAGAGCTTGAAGCATAGCTGATCAGTTTTTATGTTGAACTCGGGCGCCTAGGGTATTTGGAGGGTTTAGAGCTTGGGGGATAGCTGATCAGTTTTTCCGTTGACCTCGAGCGCCCAGGGTATTTGGGAGGTTCAAAGCTTGGGGGATAGCCGACCAGTTTTTTTGTTGAACTCGGATGCCCAGAGTATTTGGGGGTTTGGAGCTTGGAGGATAGCTCACCAGTCTTTTTGTTGAACTCGGGCGCCCAGAGTATTTGGGGGTTTAAAGCTTGGGGGATAGCTGACCAGTTTTTTCGTTGACCTCGGGCGCCCAGGGTATTTGGAGGGTTTAGAGCTTGGGGGATATCTGATCAGATTATTTATTGAACTCGATGCCTAGGGTTTTAGGGGTTTAGAGCTTGGGGGACAGCTGATCAGTTTTTCCGTTGACCTCGAGCGCCCAGGGTATTTGGGAGGTTCAAAGCTTGGGGGATAGCCGACCAGTTTTTTCGTTGAACTCGGACGCTCAGAGTATTTGGGGGTTTAAAGCTTGGGGGATAGCTGACCAGTTTTTTCTTTGACCTCGGGCGCCCAGGGTAGTTGGGGGTTTAAAGCTTGGGGGATAGCCTACCAGTTTTTTCGTTGACCTCGGGCACCCAGGGTATTTGGGGGTTTAGAGCTTGGGGGATAGCCGACCAGTTTTTTTGTTGAACTTGGGCGCCCAGAGTCTTGGACACCCCTAAGTAATTGTAAAGGGTGTCCTCTACTAGCTTAGGGGGTGTCAGGACACCTCTGCCCCCCTCCCCCCGTTGTTGCGTGCCTGATGTAAATAAATAAAATTTTAATTTTATGCTAATTTAAAAAAAATAATTTTTCTATTTTTCGTCTACTTTCAAATAATCAATGCTGCTTTTTTTCAGTGTAAAGATGAAAAATGATCTTCAGCTTAATTTCGATTTTCTTGATGAAGTGTCTATTTTTTCTGATGCTCACTTTCAATTTTTGTACTTAAGGCGAAGTCATAAGGGTCATTTTAACAAAAAATTGAAGATTTAATAAAATTAAAAATGAAAATGAAAAAAGGGCTCTGTAGCGCTCAAGTTCTTCATCGATCTTTTGAGCCCAACCCCATCAAAATTGGATCAAAATTAGCGTCAGAATATGGGAAAAACTTCCTGAAGATTCAATAAATATAAATATGGGTCAAAATAATACTTTTTTAAAAAACCGTCCGCACGAGGTTCACCGATTTTATTGCAATTTTTTTTGGCAAAAGGACTATTTAATAGAAGACTTTTGCCGCAAACTAGAGGTCTCTATCTTATTTCCGCTTGGTGCTAGATTTTTTCAAAGATTGAAAAATGGCCTATTTTTAAGCTGTTTTAAGCATTTTTAAGGTATTTTTTGAAAAATTCTAACTTTTGATCAAAATGAGATAGAAACCTCTAGTTTGTGGCAAAATTTTGTTAAAAATAAGTTCTTTTTTGTAAAAATATTTTGACAACATAGTTTGGTTATTTTTATTATAATACTGTCCTACACAGATATTGCTATTTTTGCTCATTTGCAGGTATCTTCAAACGACCGTAGCTTTTTCTAGGCTAAATTTTTGTGCATATTAAAAAATTGTTAAATTTTTTTTATGAAAAAACAAAAATTTTGCGACCAACCGGAACCCTGTACGATCTTCCGCTTCCAAGATACAGCTGTTTAAAGTTTTCAAAAAACACAAAAAACGCGTTTTTTACGATTTTCACACGCATTTTTGAACGGTTTCGACCTTTTTTTTTCTCTCAAAAATATGTGGATTCTTCTCTTCATATGTTTTCAAACAAGCTCCCATAGTAATTGAAGTGCGGATTTGGGGTTTTAGTTGATTCCAAAGCATACACTTTTGACACATTTTGTGTGCTAAACTAGTGTTTTTTTAACAATATACACGCTAACATTCAACTTTTTCGTTCATTATAGATGTTTTGAAATTATTTTTTGACTAAAAACTATTTAAATTCCAGCCAAAATTAGGTCGCCTGCTATGAAAAAATTGATACTCAACGAAATATTGATCTCAATATCAAAATAATATACTACTTTTATTCAGTTTTTTAGTTTTTTGATTCGTTAAAAATCTATGTTCAAATATTGTAAATAATATACCACTTATTTATTTATTTTTTTCTATTTTTCAAATTACAAATAATTGATCATAGTTTATCAATTATTCTGATAAAACAATCATGGATTACTATTGCTTACTCTGAAAGAAATGATTCCAAATTTAAAATGTTATTTTTTGAATGCTATGAAGCATGCAACAATCTACCAATCTACATTCTACTTATAATTATATCCTCTTCTGAAAAAGAGAACGAGAGATTCGATTAGAAAGTCGAGTCGATATATCGAATCGAAACTTGATCTTTGATTCTTGGAGCAAGAGCGCCCCCTTTTAGGCCTCTCAAAAGTGTGAACCAGCCAGACGCGCCAAATTTAAAATCTTCAGGCATGCTTGATTTTAATTTTTTGTTTTTTTGTTTTTTTTTTAATTAATAAAGTGACTAACGAAATTTAAATTTTTAATAGACAAATAAGCGGACAAGCTTACAACCCTATAACCCTATTCGTAGTGAATAACAAATAATTAACTTTTGTAATAAATAAATAAGCCGATAAGCTACAACTCCAAAATACTGGACGTACTTAGTAAAAATAATTAATTTTTTTTAATAAACAAATAAGGCGATGAGCTACAACCTCATAACCTTGGGCATGGCTATAAAAATGTTAATATTTTTAATAAACAAATAAGGCGATGAGCTACAACCCCATAACCTTGGGCATGGCTATAAAAAATGTTAATATTTTTAATAAACAAATAAGGTGATGAGCTACAACCCCATAACACTGGGCGGAGTGAATGAGAAATAATTAAATTTTTTAATAAACAAGTAAGCCGATTAGCTACAACCCCATAACATTGGGCATGGCTTAAAATTTTTTTTTATTCATGTCCAAGGTTATGGGGTGGTAAACTTGTTTTCTTAGTTGTTTATTTAAATATTTACATATTTTATATTCGCTGCGCCCAATGTTATGGGGTTGTAGCTCATCGCTCATTTGTTTATTAAAGATTAATTATTTTTCATTCACTACGCCCAATGTTATGGGGTTGTGGCTCATCAGCTTATTTGTTTATTAAAAAAATTAAAATTTTTTTAGCAATACCCAAGGTTATGGGGTTGTTGCTTATCGGCTTCTTTGTTTATTAAAAAAATTCATTATTTTTTCTAAGTACGCCCAGTGTTTTGGAGTGTAGCTAATCGGCTCATTTGTTTAATAAAAAAATTAATTTTTTTTCATTTGCTACGCCCACCGTTATGGGGTTGTAGCTCATCGGCTTGTGTGTTTATGAAAAAAATTAATTTTTTTTCATTCGCTACGCCAACCGTCATGGGGCTCATCGGCTTATTTGTTTATTAAAAAATTTAATTATTTTTCATTCACTCTGCCCAGTGTTATGGGATTGTAGCTCATCGCCTTATTTGTTTATTAAAAATATGAACATTTTTTTTATACATGCCCAAAGTTATGGGGTTGTAGCTTATCGCCTTATTGGTTTATTAAAAATATTAACATTTTTTATAGCCATGCCCAAGGTTATGGCGGTGTAGCTTTTCGGCTTATTTGTTTATTAAAAAAAATTAATTATTTTTACAAAGTACGCCCAGTGTTTTGGAGTTGTAGCTTATCGGCTTATTTGTTTATTACAAAAGTTAATTATTTGTTATTCACTACACTTAGGGTTATAGGGTTGTAAGCTTGTCCGCTTATTTGTCTATTAAAAATTTAAATTTCGTTACTCACTTTATTAATTAAAAAAAAAAACAAAAAAAAAAAAATTAAATCAAGCATGCCTGAAGATTTTAAATTTGGTGCGTCTGGCTGGTTTACACTTTTGAGAGGCCTAAAAGGGGGCGCTCTTGCTCCAAGAATCAAAGATCAAGTTTCGATTCGATATATCGACTCGACTTTCTAATCGAATCTCTCATTCTCTTTTTCATAAGAGGATATAATTATAAGTAGAATGTAGATTGGTAGATAGTTGCATGCTTCATAGCATTCAAAAAATAACATTTTAAATTTGGAATAATTTATTTCTGAGTAAGCAATAGTCATCCATGATTGTTTTATCAGAATAATTGATAAACTATGATCAATCATTTGTAATTTCAAAAATAGAAAAAAATAAATAAACAAGTGGTATATTATTTACAATATTTGAACATAGATTTTTAACAAATCAAAAAACTAAAAAACTAAATAAAAGTAGTATATCATTTTGATATTGAGATCAATATTTCGTTGAGTATCAATTTTTTCATAGCAGGCGACCTAATTTTGGCTGGAATTTAAATAGTTTTTAGTCAAAAAATAATTTCAAAACATCTATAATGAACGAAAAAGTTGAATGTTAGCGTGTATATTGTTAAAAAAACACTAGTTTAGCACACAAAATGTGTCAAAAGTGTATGCTTTGGAATCAACTAAAACCCCAAATCCGCACTTCAATTACTATGGGAGCTTGTTTGAAAACATATGAAGAGAAGAATCCACATATTTTTGAGAGAAAAAAAAAGGTCGAAACCGTTCAAAAATGCGTGTGAAAATCGTAAAAAACGCGTTTTTTGTGTTTTTTGAAAACTTTAAACAGCTGTATCTTGGAAGCGGAAGATCGTACAGGGTTCCGGTTGGTCGCAAAATTTTTGTTTTTTCATAAAAAAAATTTAACAATTTTTTAATATGCACAAAAATTTAGCCTAGAAAAAGCTACGGTCGTTTGAAGATACCTGCAAATGAGCAAAAATAGCAATATCTGTGTAGGACAGTATTATAATAAAAATAACCAAACTATGTTGTCAAAATATTTTTACAAAAAAGAACTTATTTTTAACAAAATTTTGCCACAAACTAGAGGTTTCTATCTCATTTTGATCAAAAGTTAGAATTTTTCAAAAAATACCTTAAAAATGCTTAAAACAGCTTAAAAATAGGCCATTTTTCAATCTTTGAAAAAATCTAGCACCAAGCGGAATTAAGATAGAGACCTCTAGTTTGCGGCAAAAGTCTTCTATTAAATAGTCCTTTTGCCAAAAAAAATTGCAATAAAATCGGTGAACCTCGTGCGGACGGTTTTTTAAAAAAGTATTATTTTGACCCATATATAGCAAATGCTATTAAGATACAAAAATTTAAAAAACTGTTTCACACATTCTGACTTTAATTTTGATCCGATTTTGATGGGATTAGGCTTAAAATATAGTTGAAGGAAGTAGCTTACGCGCTACAGAGCCCTTTTTTTTATTTTCGTTTGAGTTTAATTTTAAATGATTTTTTTCGCAAATTCTGCAACTTCCCTTATGACTTCGCCTTAAGCAAAGACGTATAACGGATTCTTGGTATTTAAAAAATTCAATTAGTGCTATATCTTCAAATTAGCAAAATCTTAATAAGTTTGAATTTGTACATACAATTTACGCTTTTTAAAAACAAAATTTTAAAGCGCAGATTGATACTTTAAAAAAAAATTTTTTAATTTCTATTGTTACAGTTTAGAAAGTAAACGTTTTACGTTTAAATGTCTATACTTTGTATTTCAGTGAATTAAAAAATTTTTTGAACTTGATTGCGACAGTTGAGATGAATATTGTATTGAAAATGATATATGAATTAAAAAATCGAATAAATATTGATTGAATTTTCAAATTTATAAAACGATTGCCATTTAAATTGCATATAAAATAAGTTATATATATTTTCGTTTAACTTAAAATAATTATACTGCAGAGCACTTTTATATAAGAAAGCTTAAAGTTGACTGAGTATGTGCAGAGTAATTTATTTAACTATGCTTTTTATGCCAACTAATACAAATAAATCTAATTTATATCAATAAATAATTTTTGTCTTATTGATTTCTCCTGAGTTTTAGAGTAACTTTTTTCATTTTTTCAACAGTTGTATTATTTTGGATATTGTTCTTTTCATCAGCTATAGTGAGTGAATTATGGCCGTGTAAACCTTAAAGATTTAGGTACGTTACTAAATAAAAATAACGAGTGACCAACTGTATCAACCAGCGAAGGCTCTTCGATGACAGGAACATTAAATTGTAAATGTCTTTGCCATTACTACCTCCTTATCCCGGTTTAAATTAATTGTAATTAGTGTAATTATAATATTAGACACGAAATATTTTTCAAAAATCGATGTTTCTGTCCAACTTCCAATTTGAGTGTATGTTTTATTTTCTTCGATCCATTTATCATTTAATCCTTCTTTTAACACGTCAACAATGTTATTTTCAAAGACTAAACACACACACACACACACGCGCGCGCGCGCATGAATGCACGCGCATGGTAGCCAATACTTACAATTAATAATCAATCAAAAAAATAAAAATTATCAATATGCTCTTAAAAGACTAATATTATATTATTTTAAACGAATGTTTATAAAACTGATTCTGTGTAAAAACAATTTATTTTTTCATGTTTAAAAAAAGATTTATTTCATTTCTATATAAAAACAGTATGAAAGTTTTAAGATTCACATTATAATTTTTTTTTTTTTTTTTTTTATTATCAAATTAGTATCTCATTATTTACTTTACTTTCTTATTAACAACAAGCGCGCGTACGCGCGCAGCTCGATTTCTAGTATTATGAATGAAATAATCATCTTATATTATTTTTTTGATATACAACCTAACCTAAAACCAAAAATCAAAGTATATAAAGCGTACGCTTTAATGGCAGTCCGTTGTAAAAAACCAACTCGCCATCAAAGGGCTACCGCCCTTGAGGATTAATTTTTAAACACGAGGTGTCTACGACATAAATCTTTAATTAAACAATATATAAAAGCTTAACTATTCTTTCAAATCTCAATAGAACTATTTATTTGAAAATATCAGTCTGGTTTGTAATACACACTCCTTCGTACAAACGCCCTCCCTTACCTTGATTAAAAAAATGTTTGGCTGCGTTATACTTTACTACCAAGCACCTAAATAACCCATTTTAGACGAAAAAACCAATAAGAGAAAGTGTAAACAATCTTTCTATGGGTCTAGAAAAAAAAAACATTTTAAAACATCCAATTAAGTTCTTGCTTCATAATTTGAAGCCCTTTACCCTTTCTGATTAATAAAATGTGTCACAGAGTTTATACATTTAAAATACCAGGGGTGGGGGTGAGATACATTAGGTATAGTTACCTTACTTTAATTCCCAATGATATAGAAGATTGTTTCGTGATAATACATATATTTAATTAATTATTTTTATATGTAACTCTTCGCTTTCAACAGGCGTCCAAGACACCTTTTTCTTGCTTTATCATAAAGTATAATTTAATCAAATTAAATTTGCAATCAAAAATTGAACTATTTAAAAGGGTTGTTTTAACCGCAATCGCGAGGGGTTACAAAGGGAGAGTGGATGTGGTTTTAAAATACAACACGTTCGGTCTTATGCTAAACTTAAACTATGATTTATATTTTTTTTATCAAGCCAATGAAGCTTTGTATTTGTTAAACAACTCTTAGATTTGTTTTTCTAAAACTTGAATTTGATTAAAGTTTAATTTAATGAAATGAATTAAAGTTTGCAAATGCTTTGAAAAACTAGAATTCAAAAATTCTAAAGAGCAACATAGAGCAGTAACTTATATGACTGACCTGATGACTGAGGTAAAATCTAAAAAAACTTACTTTTAAAAAAGTAAAAAATAACGGCGAGATGTTTTTTCATTTGAAAAATGGTATCAGAGTTAAAATTCAGTTAAAATTAATAAAAAAAAAAAAAAAAGACATAAAAGAGAAAATATTCAAGCCATTTAGTAAAATTATACTTACATATGTTATACTAATGCTTCTAATATTTTCTCTAAAATGAACTCTTGAAAGTAGTAAAATCAAAATAATATTGAACGGACGAGTTTTATGCAAACTAACAAAAAGTATTCTTGACAAACAATTTTTTTTTCTTGAAAAGGAAATTGACAATTTATGAAATTTATTTGTCATTCGATGTTGATGAAAATTATTCATTGATCTCGGCGCGGAGCCACCTTTTAAAAAGATTCTTATTCTATTTTACAGCTGAATTATAGAAAAAAATAGTATTTTTCATGAAGGTTCCATAAAAACAGGTGGAAGTAGAGTTCAGCAGCAGACGGTTATTGTGGCGAGCGAGCCCGCGAAGCGGTCGAAGTGAGTCTATTAGTGATTTTATTAATCAGAAAGGGTAAAGGGCTTCAAATTATGAAGCAAGAACTTAATTGGATGTTTTAAAATGTTTTTTTTTTCTAGACCCATAGAAAGATTGTTTACACTTTCTCTTATTGGTTTTTTCGTCTAAAATGGGTTATTTAGGTGCTTGGTAGTAAAGTATAACGCAGCCAAACATTTTTTTAATCAAGGTAAGGGAGGGCGTTTGTACGAAGGAGTGTGTATTACAAACCAGACTGATATTTTCAAATAAATAGTTCTATTGAGATTTGAAAGAATAGTTAAGCTTTTATATATTGTTTAATTAAAGATTTATGTCGTAGACACCTCGTGTTTAAAAATTAATCCTCAAGGGCGGTAGCCCTTTGATGGCGAGTTGGTTTTTTACAACGGACTGCCATTAAAGCGTACGCTTTATATACTTTGATTTTTGGTTTTAGGTTAGGTTGTATATCAAAAAAATAATATAAGATGATTATTTCATTCATAATATTACGTCTTTCATGTAGCCAAATATCCCCTGATTTATTTAAAAAAAAAAATGTCCTGAAGCAATACCGAATTAAAAAGTTATCAACGTTTCAATTTTCGAAGCGCTGATTTCTTTTCGCTGAGGATTCGGGTGACATCCGACACTAAAATGATTGTTATGAAAAAATTTTGTCTCCTACTCTCACATCAAAATCACCAATTCGAAAATCAATTTTAAATTGACGTAAGAGATGATTTGATTTGATTTGATTTTGATTTTGATGCGTTTATTAAATGTACATTATGTTGTACAAAATACATAAGATTATACACAAAGTTCAACATTAGGATATAATTTCAATATAAATATAAAGTAAAATAAAAATGAAAATGAAAATGAAATAAAATATAATAAAATAAAGTAAGATAGAATAAAATAACAATAATATAAGTAATAATAATAACAATGAAAATGAAAAACAATGAAAGTAATAAAAGTAATAAATGAATGTAATGGTATACTATACAATCTATAAATTTAAGTAACAAGGGTAACATTATCAGTCTCAACAGTATTAGAATTCACTCCGAGAATCACAAACTAACATTTATTCCATACAGATCTCGAGTTCAACAGTGTAGAAAAACTTAATCTTCTCCCTCGGTAATGAAGATGTGCGATTTGATGAGGTGTTTGAATGAAGTGAAGGATGTAGATTGGCGAATATTTGGGGGTATGGTATTCCAGGAGTAGGTAGTTGATACATGGAAGGATCGCTCCAGAGATCTAGTGCGGAAAGAGGGGACAATCAAGGCATCAAGTGCATGCGGATTAGCCAACCTTAATAGACGTGAGCCGAGCTTTTCAACAAAAAAATTCGCCAGATAAGACGGAGTACCTGTGTGCAGGATTCTATAGAGCAAGCAGGCAGCAAAATAAACTCTGCGGCCCGCCACCCGAAGCCAGCCGAGCTCACGTCTATAAGGTGTGACATGATCGCTCTTCCTGATCCCAAAGATGTACCTGATCCCACGATTGAGCAAGCGCTGTAATACGAGATCCTGCTCACCCGAGATATTACAGTAGACAAGCGAACAATAGTCAATTATAGGAAAGAGCAGGGTCTGTATAAGGTGCTTGCGCAGTTGAAAGGTGGTGCTGCGTCTGAAGTGGTTAAGATGGTACAAAAGAGAATTGGCTCTCCGAGAAACATAAAGAACATGGTCCTTCCAGCTCAGCTTAGAGTCCAGCACCACCCCCAGACTACGCGCTGAGGGGACAAACGGGACAGTGCAGCCACCAAACTGCAGGTCATGAATTCCCAATTCATTAAAGCTATTGACATACGACGGAGTCCCAAAAACCATTGCCTTGGTCTTACCAGCATTCAGTACCAGCTGATTGGCAGCAGCCCAGTCAGCAACGTGCTCAGCACCCCGGCTCAGTCTTCCCAGCGTGGCATGTATGTCCTCAAGTCGGCCCCGCACGTAAATCTGCAAATCATCCGCATAAACCACATAGCAGACATCAGGGCCAAGGCCATGGGCAATATCAACGATGAACAGAAGGAAGAGCAGAGGACCCAGCACCGAGCCCTGAGGCACACCCTTATTAAGGGGATGGAAAGAAGTAAAAGTGCCGTCCTCTGCTCTTACCGCCTGCGAGCGGCCAGTCAGATAAGAGGCAACCCACCTCAAAACCCCATGCGAAAAACCCAGAGATTGCAGCTTCCTGAGCAATGTTACGTGCGAGACCGAATCGAAGGCTTTACTAAAATCAAAAAGTAGCAGCGCAGTCATTTGTCTCCTGTCCATACCGATTCGAATGTCGTCCGTGAGTTTAAGCAGTGCTGTCTGTGTACTATGTCCTGCCCTGAAACCCGCCTGATTATCGTCCATCAAACCCTGCGATTCAACAAAAGTAGAAATCTGGTTATGGACAAGCCTCTCAAGTATCTTCGACATGAAACTGAGCAGGGAGATGGGACGAAAATCATTCAGGCAAGACGGAGAGGGAGTCTTATTCAGTGCGATCACCATCGACCTCTTCCACTGCTCAGGGAAAGTCGAAGTCGATAGGGAAGCATTAAAGATCTTGCAGATGAAAGGACCAATAGATGGAAAAGCTGACTGAATAAAGCTCTGTGGAAGAGAGTCATTGCCCACTGCCTGGGATGTCGACCGACTGATAGCAAGTGCTATCTCGTCCAACGTCACATCCACAAACGCGAAGCCACCATGATCTTCCTCTCTTCCCAAGTCATTCAGAAAGAGAGAGAGAGATCCGGCGCCATACTATCAAAAGAAACAGAGGCAAAGTGAGCATTAAGATCTTCCACTGAAAACCCGCCCAAATTAGAATCCGCTCCGGAAGAGATACCAAGTCGCCTTAGTTCCTTCCAGAGCTGCTGAGGATCAGTGATGTCCTTGAGCCTACACCAATAGTAATCAAGTCTCGCAGACTCGATCCTTTCATGAGCAAAATCTCGCGCCTGTCGCGGTTAAAAACAGTTCAATATCGAGTCTTGAGCGTCGGTAACGTCTGTAGAGTCTGTCTCTTTCAGTCAATAGGTCCCGGTGGTACTTAGTAAACCACGGATGGCGATTCTTCTTTTGTTTGAGGGTTTTTAGGGGAGCGAAGATATCAAGAGCAGCATTAAGATTAAAATACAAGCAATCAACCCTCTCACTAAGTGAATACGACTCATCCGTGAATTCTGACCAGTCACAGTCAAGCAAAAATTTATTCAAAGCCCCAGCATCTACAGATTTAAAGTCCCTGTAAGTAAAATCATTAGCCAAAAGTTGTGGGGTTTGAATGTCAAGGGTAACAGTCTGTAGGTCATGTCCTGCAATGAAAGGGGTCTCTGTCTTCCAATAGTCAGTCACAGTGTCAAGTGCGTCAACGAGAACCAGGTCAAGCCAAGTATCCGAGTGAGAGGTGTGGTGCGTAGGCCCAAATGGAACCGAGAACAGAGAGTTCTCCTCAATAAAATTACGCACAAAATTCGCATCAGGGGAGTCTGAAAGCTGGTCCGCGTTAAAGTCCCCGAGTATGACCTTGGTGCCGTAATCATGCATACTATCACGCAGGTCGGACACAAAGTCAGACCCGAGGACAAATGGGGCATGCGGGGGCCTATACACCACACCTACAAATATGGGGTCAGTGCCTCCAAGAGAGACCTCAGCTAGAAGATACTCAGGATGACCAGGCCTACCGTTCCACTCAGTGGAAGACGAGCAGAGGTGTTTGACTGACAGAGATTGATGAACATAAAGTGCCACCCCGCCCCCCTGGTTATTACGGTCATGCCTTAGAAGAGTATAACCCTCCAAAGCAACAAGCGCATCCTCAATCGAAGGACCCAAATGGGATTCAGTAACAGCGATCACGTGTATCATGGGCTGTGATAAAAGAAACAGCCTTACCTGCTCGATATGTCCCTTAAAGGAGTTAGCATTGAAATGGCAGACACGCAGCATCATGCCCCCGCCACGCACGGACCTCTGGTGTAAAGAGTGTGTAGGAGGCTGGAAGAATGATTGAGGATGAGATGAAGAAGAACTAAAGAGTAGCGGGTTGAAATAGGATGTAGTAGAGGAAGAAGTAGTTACATGTGAGGTGAGAGATGAAAGATGCATACTGTGAAGAATACTGAAGTGATAATATGAAAATGTTATATTACTGCGAGAGAGAAGATGTGTCAGCATACCTGTTATTACAAAAAACGATTCAAATCTTCAATGCTGGAGATGAGTGTAGGGGTGTCTCCCTTCTTCCTGCGAACGTAGATTCGGCCACTGCGGATGAAGCTGATGAATCCAGAGTCAGATTGTCTCGCCTTCTCACGTACAGCACGATGCAAATCAAAAAATTCCTTAGGAAGGAATTCGTTCAGATTCAGCAGTCCAGGCAAGATTGAGTTGGGATCAATCTCAGGGGGTAAATTCGATGACAATGCAGAGGTGTGCAGCTTACCCAACTTAATTTTGCTCTGGATAATTTCTAGCATGAGTGCTCTGGAGTGAAGTGTAACCAGAATCGATGGTGGGCGACTTTGCTGACGATTCGTAGGCGAGGTTGTGGTTGGAAGTTGAGTTGAGGACGTTGCAGCGTTTGAAGTGGAAGTTGACGTTGTTGACCTTGTGGTGGCCTTGCTGATGAGCATCCTTGCACCCACTATATCACGGGCTTCAGTATCCGGACGCAGAGTCTTGAGTACTGAGAGAACAAGTGATTTCACGTTGGCACCAGGAGGAGTAGCAAGACCTCCAATTACCAGCTCCGAGAAATTTGTAGCACGTGTCGTCGCGTTCAGTCGAGCAAGATCAGAGCTGAGAGTGGCATTCTTTTTCTCAATTTGTTGAATTTTATTTAACAGCTCAGTATTACAGTAGAGGGTGGCAGATGATGTAGAATCATTCATATATAATAATAAAAAAATAAATTGCAACATGCATAAGTCCAGTTTTATCAATAAGATCAGAATATTGAAGCATATTTTAAACAACCTATTAAAGAATTTATTCTTATAAATTACTAAATTTGCTTTTATAAATGCTTTAAAAAATTTTAAAGCTATATGGACATTTATTTTCCTGTCGACTTGAGTGAAATCTACAAACATACTTTTAAAAAAGTAAAAATTACGGCGAGTTCGGTTTTTTTTTTTGGCCTAATTTTTACAAAACTAGAAATTACTCAGCGCGCAAGCGCGCACTGACCCTTATTTATTGCTTTTGCAAAAGAAATTTTTGTTAAATAACATAAAAAATTCTAACTCCATCAGTTTTCAAGCGCGTAAGCGTGCATAGGAAAAAAACAAAAATAGTAACCTCAAATGGACTTTTCGAATATTTTAAAAACTTCTTCACCAATGAGCTCACGAATAAATTGTTTACGCAAGATGGCGATAGCTCTCTTTTATAAAGGGATTAAAATACAATTTTCCAATGAACAATGAAATCAAACAAATAAAAACACGAAATTACCCGGGCAAAAAAAAGCAGCTGAAAAAGCAGCTGCCAATTTGAAACACTTTATCAGCTGCTTTAGCAGCTGCTTTATAAGTTTTTGTTAAAAATATATTGTTTGGCCTTACTTTGGGCCCTATGGACCCAAATCCCAAATTTTTTAAATGGGACCCTTATGTTTAGACCCTCGATTCAGAAAGAGCGGTTATTGTACATTTGGGTGTCTAGCAAAAAAAATGGTGTCTTACACGAACTTATAAGGCATAAAAAAATTTGTTCTCTTCAAGGAACGATATTTTCAATAAGTATGCATCTTTTTCATAGCATGTATGTATGGGAAAGATAATTGTAAAACAATTCTGACCCTGCACGTCCAAAAACTTTTGACTTTACTTAATTTTGGGCTTACTATTCAACTGTTTACTAGTATACAAACTATTTTTCAGAAATATTTATACGTAAATTTTTGTGCTTTCTAGCAGCTGTTTTCTGAAGAAAAAAAAAATAATGTTTGTAACTAGCGTTAAGTATAAATTAAAATTTTTAATAAATTTACAATTTCTCGTTTTCTTATCTCAAAGCAGGAATCTTGTCATTGAAAAAATTGTATAGTACTGCTAGTCACTCTAACCTCAAAATTGAATCTTTGATTCGTGTTTTTGGTTACTCGTAATATAAAGTTCTATTTTGGTACTGTATCAAAATATGCAGGGATTCCAGGGACCCCATATATGTTACTGCTAGCGTTATCAGGTTGAATTGGTGATGTGGCCTTTAATAATTAATACCTGACGTTCAATTGAAGACATCGAAGAGAAACTTTTCGTTATCATTCAACGTTTAATTCGTTTCTCGAGATTTGTAATGATACTCCAGTTCGAAATTTGCTTTATTTCAAATTTCAATTTAATTTGGAAAATAAAGTACAGTAAAATCAAGAAATACATATCAATCAATATATTGCGTATTTATTACTTATTATTTAATCATTATTCTTTTTTATTTTTTGTTGTTAAATATTGAGAAATGCTGCGAGCTAAATATTTATTTTGCTAAAATTTATGAAACAGCTGCTTAATCAGTTGATTTGGCAGCTGCTAAATGAGCTGCTTTAGCAGCTTCCGAATCAGCTGATAAAGTGTTTCAAATCGGCATCTGATTAAGCAGCTGATTTTTTTTGTCCGGGTATTTAAACGCATGAACTTCGCCCTATTTTTAAAATTTTATACTCTGATTATGTTGAAATATTTTTAAATTTGAACAGTTGATAAGGTAGAGGACCCAATTGTGGTCCGCAAAAATCACGTTTTTTCAGATTTTGAATTTTGTTGAAAAAACAAAGCTCTTTAAGGTCTATTTTTTTCACAAACTTAATTTTAAGGATGTTGAGCATCAAGATAAATTTTTTTTACTTCAAATATTTATTTATTTATTGAATTATTAATGTTTAAAGTCAACACCTTTTTGACCCAATTAATGAGAGCACTTTTTAACTTACCCCAATTAATGGTCCTTTTTTATACGTGAAATCCCATCTGCAATCTGCGTAGCCCAATTAACGGTCCGAAGACTCGAAAAGTGAGGTTAGATTTTGAAAATTTTGCTTCGTTTCGATTTATTGGTCCATTAACCGGGGTAAGCAGAGCTGCATGCATGAGATTTGCATGGTTCATAATGGGGGTACTTTGAAGCTAAAGTCTCATTTACTACGGGTAAGGACCGCGAATTGGCTCCTCTACCTTAGTATTGAAATCAAATAAAATCTGACGGACAAGTTTTGCGATTCGAGTACTATTGTTTTAAAGAGGTTACACCTTACTGCACTAGTCAAGTCTGTAAGGTTAAGATATAAATTTTTTAATATTTTTCAAATTTTGCATTCTATAAAATTTGAGCTATAGCTCGATCCGAGCGAGATAGAGTTAGCTCACAGGACTAGCTTTATTCACAAACAAATATAAATAGAGTAGGTAGAGAGGTACGGGAGGGGATTTTTACTCATTTTCGCGAGCCGTACTATTATCTGCTTTTCACGAGCTGGACACTTGGATTCTAAACTCTTAACTGATAGCATCGTAAATTTTGTAAAATAAAAGATTTTCATTTATATTTTTTTTTGCATCGTGTTGTAAATTTAATTATTTATTATAAATTTGTTTTTTGTAAAAAAAAAAAAAAAAAAAAAAAAAAAAAAAAAAAAAAAAAATTTAACTTTCTTCTTAAATTTTTTTTTAGCATCACGCTTGAGCTGGAAAGCACGAGTTATTTAATATATAAAATAACATACTAAACTAAATAATCTAATTGTAAAATTTTTAACAATCACCGAACACAAATGACAGTGCGGATGTCAGTTCGTTGATCGTAGTATTTCTTATACGAAACTTAATTGCCATAGAGTCTTGGACAACGTGATTACAACGGAGTTCCAGAAGGTAATATTTAATTTTCTTGAGAGGGTACACCTAATGACAGAGTAATATTTTACACTTAGATGGAAGCATCCTTAGTTAAGTTATTAGTATAGATACATTATTATACATAAATAAAACCTTATAATAGGCGAGTTGTGTAGGATTAGGAATAATTGTTAAATTAATTAAATCTCGTAATATTAATAAAATTGGATTTTAAATTGAATGGATTTTTTTCTAATTTATTTATTAGTATGTATGTTATTTCCTTACCTAATTGATTTGATTGAAATTTCAGTGAATTTTTCTTTTATTTTGATGAGAATGATTAAGTGAGTTTTTTTTTTTTAATTAGATTTATCATTATTTCATTTTTGACTTTAGAGAACGTTCACAAACCACCTAACCAAAACAGGGGGAGGCTATTAAAAGGCTACGAAAGGTTGAGTGGGGGGTAGGGCTGTTGATTCAGAAAGGCACGTGGTTTTTAAAGTGCATGAATCAATGTTTCGATTCATGATATTTTACTGTTGAACGTTAAAACCGAATTCATGCCTGTTATCTGATTTGCGCCTGCGTGGCCGTGTGCAAGTAAACACTCGTCAAAGTTTTGTTTTGACTGTCCCGTATGTGCTTCATTATCACCGCGTGTAGGTAGCTTCTGTAGCTCATGATTCTCTGCAGTCTGCAGCTGTTTTGTGATCGGCTATCTCCCAAGTCTTGAACCCCCAAATCCCTGGGCGCCCGAGGTCAACAAAAAAACTGGCTGGTTATCCCCCAAGCTCTAAACCTTCAAGACCCTGAGTGCCCGAGTTCAACAAAAAAACAGATCGGCTATCCCCCAAGCTCTAAACCCTCAAAACCATGGGTGCCCGAGTTAAATTATTCCAAAAATATGAGTGCATTTTAATTAACGAAATAAATAATCTGATCAGTTTTTTTGTTGAACTTGGGCGCCCAGGGTTTTGGGGGCTTAGAGCTTGGGGGATAGCTAATCGGTTAATTTATTGAACTTGACGCCCAGGGTTTTAGGGGTTTAGAGCTTGGGGGATAGCTGATCAGATAATTCATTGAACTCTACGTCCAGGGTTTTGGGGGTTTAGAGCTTGGGGGATAGATGATCAGTTTATTAATTGAACTCTGCGCCCAGTGTTTTGGAGGTTTAGAGCTTGGGGGTTAATTAACCAGTCTATTTATTGAACTCAACGTTTTTTTTGTTTTTTTTTTTTTTAGACGTCAGTTTTATTGGAGGCGGGGGGGGGGTAGACCTCAGGACACTCCTTAGCTGAAAGGAGTTGTTGCGCTCCTGGTATTAAATCATTAAATTATAACTTAAAAAATAATGTTTTTAAAATACTAATAGTATACATATTTACAATTTGAAATATTTAAAAAACCACGTGTTTTTAAGGGGGGGAGGGTCGAAAATTTGATACAAATACTACGATGATCTTCATGGGAAGGAGGGCCCTTTAAAATCTTCGAAAAAATGATCACGTGGTTTATGAACGTTCCCTAACCACCAGTGTAGTGTTGACACTAGCAAACTGGACACACGCTTTTGCTTGTTTATTTCAGTGCAAGTCTCCAGATTTATTGGCATACCTTTGTCCTGGTTTATTTATTTGGAACTTGAAATTCGAATTTTTAATACCGCGAGTAAGCACGGGCATTATGTTGCGGGTGTGTTATTGACCATCGTAAAAGTCAACTCAAACTGGGAAAGGTACCCAGTGGAAATTAGAAGGTAGCCGCGGCTAAATTAATTTATGTTGCCGACTCACTGACTAATGTGCTGGGGTATCTCAATTTAAGAGCACATTCTTTTTAAATTATTTTTTTTTACCTTGAAGAAAAATAACGCAACAAGTCGAAGTTAGGGTAGTTTGCTCAGTTGGAGTGAGAGGTAATGTGTAGCAGAGCGTGATCAGCAGTAGTATAGTAACACTATGGCGAATGTCAACAAAGATGATTCACCGCAGCGAGCAGTCTCGCGCGGTGGGGGCGGCCGGTTACGCGGTTGAGGCGGCTGCTCGCGGGTGCTGCGGGAGGGGGTGCTCGGGGCCGTTCGGCAAGGAGGAGGGCTTCCTGGCGCTGCGAGCGGCCTCGCGCGGTGGCGGGGGCCGGTGCCGCGGTCGAGGCTGCTGCTCGCGGGTGCTGCGGGAGGTGGTGCTCGGGGCCGCTCGGGGAGCAGGAGGAGGGCTTCCTGGCGCTGCGAGCGGCCTCGCGCGGTGGCGGGGGCCGGTGACGCGGTCGAGGCGGCTGCTGCGGGAGGTGGTGCTCGGGGCCGCTCGGGGAGCAGGAAGCCCTCTGGCGACGGTGACGAGACAGACTCCGCGGAAGCGAAGGTCGCTGAGGCGGCTGCGCTCGGACGTCGCGGCTGCTGCGGGGGGGGGGGGGGGGTCTGACCGGCTTTGCTGCTGCCTCTGCAGGAGCTGCTGCTGCGTCTGTATCTTGTTCGAAGGTCGTTGAGGCGGCTCCTGACGCCGACGACGGTGCTGACTCCACAGAAGTGAAGGTTGTTGCAACTGCGTTTAGATTACGTATTCTTCAAGAGATTATTTTATTCTGGATCGGGATTTTTTTTTTTTTTTTTTTTTTTTTTTTTAAATTAATAAAATAGTTTAAGAAATCAAAAAAATTAGAAATTAATGATAATAATTTTTAATCCATTGAAAAAATACTTTGATACTAATTAATTTTACTTTAATACTAACTAATTTTACTTTTTTTTTTTTTTTTTTTTTTTTTTTTTTTTTTTTTTTTTTTAAAGAAAATATGATTTGAGTGAAGAGGAGGAGGTGGATATTTAAAAAACAATCCAAGTATATATTTATTTTAAATTTTATTTTTAATTTTTTAAAGTTTTACATACACAAAACTTTTTACAATTAAGCATCGAAAGTAAACGCAAATTGAAAATTACCAATATACGTGGCATAAAATTTATTTTCATCAATTTTCTCCAATACTTTTTCCCAAAAGGACTCATGTTTCGTCAGAGCATCCGAAATTTTTTGAGGCAGATAAATAGCAAATTCGTTATCAAAGGTAGCCAAAACTTTGCGTCCATATTTTGTTGTCGTCTTGTTTACAGATGTCACTTTGTATTTGTGATTTATGTCTAGCTGCTTTAAGTTTTTACGGGGTAAATCAGGTGCTTGAGATATACCGTTGAGCCAGTCGATGCCTACTTCTTCTGCAGCCATATTTTCAAGCCTGGAACAAATTTTTTGATTAATTCAAGAAAATTAATAAATAAAGTGTAAAAATAATAGAGATCGACAAATCTACTTACAAGTATTTCAAGGAAGATGACTTTCAAAAATCCGAGAGCTCGTTTATTGGCTTTTGTTCGGCTGGTAAAGAGTAGGGGGCCAGTTAAGTCGAAGGCTGTACACTTTGTGACTGATGGAAAGACTGACTTTCGTCGTACAATTTATAGGTATAAATATTGTAAGCCCCGCAAATGCAGCATTGGCGTTTTACAAAGTCCTGACAACGTGATTTTACAATAAAGACATTTTTGCACTACTACTTTGTAAACAATGTATGACACAGCCGCCGTTACCCGTAAATTGATAATTATCACGTGATTTGTGTTTAATAAAAGATCTTGCAATACAATCATTTTTTTTCAAGTCATCAGAAAAATTATTTAGAAAAGCTTCGAAACCCAATCCGTTAGTCATATAATGTAAAAACATTAAACAATATTGACCACATACGTCGGATGTCTCACTTTGAAATTGTTTAACATTCCATTTTAAATGCTTACAATTTTTGCGCAAAGTTTTAATATGATTGGGTATGAACGGGGGTATACCGTAGCTATCTAGATAATGCCCAAAACCGTGTGAATCTACATGTATAGCAACCCAATGCATACCAGGTTGAGTGTGATTATCAGTGTTAAATACAAAGGCCGTCGGTTTCATCCACACCCATGGAATCCGATCCGCAGGGAACACACCGATAGTATGTGAGGGCATCAGCGACAACTTGTTTAGAATCTGCAGGCTGTTCATTGTAAAATATTACAGGTGAACTTAAAGGGAAATCGTTATTTAAGCTTTGAGATTTAGATAACAAGTATGCTTTAATTCGATAGACGTTATTTAAAGCACAAGCAAATTTTAAATAATTATTTTTTACAGCGTGATTTATACAGTACTTATCGCTCCACGGTAGGTTATTAAATGACGGACAGTTCGTATCGTACTCTAAATTAATAACTTCTCTAGTAGTCATTTTATGAAACATTAACCACTTTTCTTTACCCCTAACATAAGTTTTATCGACACTTTTAAAAATATCGCTGAGCGTACGATTGAGCGTTTTCAAAGTCACACTCCCTTCTAAATAATCTATACCGTGTTGATTTCTTGTCAACCAATTATTCTCTTTACGAACTTCACAAGGTAGCGAATCTACTCGGTGCACAGCGCTAACAATCCAATGCGCGACAAATTCATTTTTTAAAGATAACAAAGCTATTTCTTTAGGCACCAACTTGTTATTTTTATCTTTGAAAAATTGAACATCTGCAATGAGCTCCATTGTAGGACTCTATTTTGTTAACTAACTCATTTTTTTAACGAGACTAACTTTATATACTTAAAAAGCGACCTCTAGTGATTCATCCGCTAAAGTCTACAAGCACCTGCCTCGACGCGTCAATTTCTAAAATATTTTCATATTCCGAATAAACTATACAATTTACTGTTTCGGTCAGAGGATCGTCAAATCTAACATCTATTCTAACGCTACCGTGTTTAATTAAATTCCAATGAGTACACTCATTTGCAGATAAGTCAGGTGTTAAATCGAAAGCAAAAAGGCAGTAGCCATCAGGGTAAGACTCGCGAGGTATGTTATTACCCTCGTTAAGAAAATGAACACCAGTACCCGAAAATAGAGAGTGATAACAATCTATATAAGCGCCGTTTTTTTTGAAATCAGGCTGTAAAGGTTTCGATGGTACCTGTACACCGTCAACATACAGACATAGAAAATTAATGTTAAAATTTTTAAAGTTGAAGGGATTAAGGTGACGATCACCGTTGAAAGCTTTATTATTAACAAAACCTAAAATTATTCTTTTTGGAAGTTGCCCTAAAATTACGTTATCTAAGGTTTCACCGTGAATACCGCTGTGCATCGTGATAGATTTTGTTTCTACGCGCGTGAGGGGATACTTACTAGTTGACTTTGAAAGCGCTCTAGCATGAGCTAACAAAACACTAGGACTGATTTTTACACGTCGCACTAATAAAGACGCTTCTTCGATATGAACAGAGTAGCATCCTACAGGATCCATAAGACTAAAAGAATCTCTCGATTTTACTAAGCGAACTCTCACTTCGACGCCATTTATTAATAATTTTTCTTGATTGAAGACATCTCCGTGTAAATGGCCAATTAGATCCACAGATTTTTTGTAGTTGAAAAGTTTTCTACGAGCTTCGAGGCCACTGTTTGCTGTTCCTAGGTCATCCATATTTTTAGCTGTATCGTCGTACCAAAGAACGCTTGTCAAATGAGATTTTTTGGCAGCGGGACCGTAGTTGAGTAAAGTTTCTATGTACGCTCTATAAGCGTAAGCATGATTGGGTGGCGAAACAGCTTTTTGATTGAAAAAGACATCCACTTGGTTAAACAGGGAGTGCATAAAATTGTTAACAGGTCCAACTTTTTTTGCTTCTTCCTCTGAAGATTCTTTTGGAATTGTACCTCTTAAAGCTACTCTCAAACTCAACATCGTGTGGGTTAAATCGAGATATTCGTCTCCTGTACCAGTGATAACAAACTCTATAGGTGAATCGTCAGTGAGCGAAGATATTGGTTTATATTGAACGTACTTTGAACTTTCTATAGCTGTTAAGGTTGGAGGAATATCGAATAACAAGAGCTCCGATTTTAAACACTCGCACGATTGAGTATGTAGAAACGCCATTTTGCTGATTAATCAAAAATATCTCTTGCACTTCTTTTCACAATTTTTTTCTTTTTTTTCTTTGTTTTATTTTTTTTTTTTGTACTTCTCTTAAGTATTTTATTTATTTTTTTTTTTGATTTTCTCTTGCGCTTGCAAACAGTCTCAGAGTCGGCTAACAACTGCAAAGCGCTCATGCCGCGAGGCCTTTTATAACCTGATCCTTCCATCATCATCATTGCATCCAATTTATCTTCGGCTTTACGCTTCAAGTTCATTCCCGACTCACGTATGCGATTGCGCAGTGACTCTTTTACCGGAGTATTTTGAGTCACGTCGGTCACAACGTTCATACCAGCACGAAAAGCTTCTTTGCCAACGGCTCGAGCACCACTCGATAGTAAAGGCAGAACTCGCCGAAAGATGCCCGCAAGAAAAGAGCCTATGCCTCCATGACCTCTTTGATAGGGAGAGCCGATAAAAATATGACCAACACCTTTTCCAGCACCTCCACCATTTTGAAGGATAAAAAATTCGTCGTAGCGCTCCATATCCATTTTGTTTTTTTTTTTTTTTTCAATAGTTTAATCCGTACGCTTGAAATGTAGTGTCACTGCCAACGTACCAAAATCAAATGGTATTGGTTCACCATTTTCATCTCTTATATCGATTTCGATAGTCTCGAAAGAATTAAAAAGTAGATCTAAATACATGGGTGGGGAGAAACTTTTGATTCGAAGACCCCCGTAAGTGTATTCATCGGTACCCAGAGAGACAACGCGTAGCAATCGAGTTTGCACGTCACCTGTAAAATACGGCTCACAAATGTCTGTGTAAACCATCAACATCGATGGTAGACAATTTGAAAGATTAGCAGGGCGAATTCCAACAAGCGCCTCGTTTGATTCAAATATATTAACACTGTTGAGGTCTAAACCAAGAATAGTTTTTATTCGCGCAGAGAGATTGACTTTATGGTTGAAACCTGCACACTCAGCTTCAGTGCACAGACGTTTAACAGATACATAATCACCGCGTTCAATGCCAAACTCTAGATGATTTTTTGTACAGGCCAAATTATTGAGTTCGTGAATAAAAGTTTTTATATCTTTATAAACACCCGGCGGTACAGTTGAAGTCGAAGAAGTTGTTTCTTGATCTTCTTCACCCGTGTCAGAGGTTAAATTAGTTTCATAAACAGCAGTCAAAGCCTGTGTTTTTTCTGCGCCGAGTAACAAGTAATCTATCGTCGGTTTCTTTCGGTATCGTATTACAGAAACTAATCTCTCATCGCGCTCAAGTGGAATGTGTTGAAAGGTCAATGGAATCCTTATCTCTGTTAAAGCGACTGCCCAGGCACCGTGTAAGCGTATCTGCTGAGGTAGCTGCGTGACGAAGCGAGTTGTAGTATTGTCAGGGTAATAATGCATGCTACTGTTACTGGGAAGAACAATATAAAATTGATCCTTCATTTTAGATTTTTCAATTGACTTGCTTTGATCCAAGAGCAAAATTTTTCTGGATAACCACGCCACCGAACAAAAAATTCTTTCGAGCGACCACTGGTTCTAGTTTTTAAAATTTTTTCGACGTCAGAAAAAACCTTTTTTAAATCTTTTTTTACGCGACTAAGCTCTTCCTCGTAGAAAAATCCATCGATTTCTTCATCGGCTAAATCTTGTAGGTGATAAACAGGAGGATAACTAGTCAAGGATATCCGAGAAATCTTGAATAACTCCAAGGTCCAGCCACTCTCGTAACCTTTCGCAAAAACGTTTCGAGCTCGACTGACGCGCACCAGGTCGTTCACGTTATATTTAGGAACTCTGACGATGGGGCGTTCGTAACGATGCTTGATGTTTCTACGAGCTTCGGCAGCGTTATCAAGGGTAACGGACGCCGGTGTCATTTTTGTAGCTGTGTGTTTAGTATGATTATAGGCTTCTACAATGTTAGACAAAACATCTAAATATCTATGCGTGTTTTTATGCGTTAAATATCTGTAAATTCGCTCTTTTATTGATCTTATAAATCTCTCTACGATCGCGGCTTTAACATCGGGACTACGGACAACGCGGTACAATATATTTTTGTTTTTCAGGTAAAGTTGAAACTCGCGATTTACAAACTCTTTACCTTTGTCGAATTGCATGGAAACGGGAACTCGGTTGTTAGACTTTTTGAATATATTATCGAAAGCAAGAATTACGCTTTTTGCAGATTTGTTTTTTATCGGCTCAACCCATGAATATTTACTCACAACGTCTATAACGGTAAGAAGATAAGCGTAATTATTGTTGTAAGATTTTAGGGACCTCATGTCCATCAAATCAATTTCCCATACATCATCCATGTTACGAACGTTGTAATGGCGTCGAGGAAACCGTCTTCTCACCTGCTTATGTAAGTTATAGGTATCTTGACCTTCGAGCCAGCTTAAAACCTTCGGTTTACTATATTGCTTTCTTGTAGAGTGTAAAAGATTGTTTGCACCCGCGTATGCCGTGTCGCGAGGTAGGCCGTAATACAAGCTTTGCAGTCGTCTATGCATTTTTTTTATCACTATTTTTATTATTATTATTCTTCTTCTTCTTCTTCTTCTGCAAAGGTTGGCAGTTTACTGACTTTGTCTTCTTCTTGTCCTTCCTCTTGATGGCTTTTTTTATTCGATTGAAAAATTTTTCAAATGTAATCTTGCTGACCATGCAGCAGGCCGTCATCATTGCAACTGTTCTTTCATCGGGAGGAGTCTCACCGGCTAACAAACGAGAAAATGCTTTTTCGGCAAGCACGCGATCAGCTTGACGGCGGTTGGCCTTTTTATCAGCGTATGCTATATCGTGTTCACGACACGCTTCGTCTAGAGGATTGATGCCTACGTCACCACGATTCAAACGCTCGGACAATTTTGTACCGGGACCGCAAAACTTATAACCTGGTACATGCATTTCAAAAGGCATCAGGTCTACTATAGCATCCAAAGCACTTTTTTCTTTCTCTTCGCTCTCAGGGAGAGTAGCGTTTTCTACAGAAACTTCCATCTTCCCTGGTTATTTAATTTTTGTTTTTTCGGAGTTCCGGTAGCGATTGAATTTTTTTCCAAAGCCTTTTTAGCGTTTCTCTTTTGCCGTCTCGACAAACTTTTTTCAAAATTGTCACTTTTTTCGAAAGCACTACTTCGGTCTTCGGTAATATCAGCTGGTGAAATCAAATGAGGTCTTTCACCTCCTGAGTTGTAGCCATGAGCCAAAATATCCGAGGAAGGAGAAGAAGTAGCACTGGATGACTGACTATGAGCACTGGAAACGATTTGCTCCCACAGTTGATTATTTCCGATAAACTCGCGCGGTGTGTTCGCCTCTCGAAGAGCAGCAGCAAACTGTTTACGACCTGTAGGTGGAGAGCGTTTTCTGTGTCTCAGAGCATCGCCAACCAAGTCGACGATATTAGCCCCCGCCACCGAATTTCCGTTTATAGTTACAGCGCCACTCGGGGACCATTTCACGTTACCGGCCCGTTTCAAATGACGCACAAGGTTAGTAGCAGCGCTTTTAAAAGTTTTGGGTACTCCTGCGATGATGAAGCTGTCTTCCAAAAAAGTTTTTCTTTTTTTCTCTTCACTTTCATCGGTCGAGGCATCTTGAGGTAAATTATCAGGGGCCGAGACATTTTTTTTTTCCGTCTTGTCGTTAAAAAGAAGAAATCTCTGCAGCGCACGACTGTAATCGAGCCACTTTTCTCGATCGTCCTTTCCTCTTTCGGCGGAGTTTAAAATATCGTTCATATGCGCGTCGAGCCTTTCGCTTGGTGTGCCAGGAGTCTGGACTGTTTTGAGGAGACCATCTTTGCCTACTAGCTGTTGTATTCGCTGAAGACTGTCGTACGGTAGTAGAACTAATTTTCGGGCGTGGTCCATTATTTAGCTATGAGAGTTGATAAAACGGTACCGAGAAGCGGTGCCAACAGCGCCGGTAAAAATCCGCCTCCCCGCTGAACGATTAGTTTTTTTTTTCGAGCCAAACTAACCTTGGGCTTGGATAGCGTTCGTAAAGTAGAGGCGTGTTGCCGAAGACGCGTCTTGTGTTTTTTACCCAGTGGTACGTTCCCCACTAAGATATTCAAGGCGCACTCGCAAATACGCTTAATCAATGAAGGATCAGCTTTGCGCAAAACTGCTTTTTTCTGCTCCTCGTTGAGGTGATACAAGGCTCGCAAAATATGTTTTTCTTTTTCGGAAAACGGCGCTCTACGTTTACGAGCCATCACAGTGACGCGACTGGTACGAGATTTGCTTTGTCACCACCTTTTATATTTTTACGCGGCACGTAAACGTACTGCCACTCGTCGTCGGGAAAAATAGATGTCCGAAATCTGCAGTTTTCCGGAGTATTTTGTTTCAAATCCAGTAGCAGATAGCCGTAGGGCTCAGAAGTAGCGTCCCAGTATGCTTCCTGCAAAAAACGCGGATCTTCAGGACACAGTTGACGCGAGAGATGCGTAATCTGAGCGCGATCGCGGAGATTTCTAAAAACAACGATATACTGCGCATTCAGCGATATGTCGCGTTGACCTCGGGCTTGATGAAAAATATTCTGAGTGATGAATATTACCGACAAGTTATTGTGGTGACTCCCTTTTGTAAATAAATCGACAACTGCGCCCCCTGTGCTCGATTCGCGCATCAGGTCGTCAACAATTACGAGTTTTGGCCTAGGGGCGCTTGCGTAATCCCCGCTTTGAGGCAACCCCTCGCGAAATTCAATCTCTTCACCGAGTTCGCGATAGCCGTTTTGCCACTCGGCGTAATGCAATATTATTCGTTGAAAGCGAGTGTCGCACATACGATCGATGAATTTTAAAAATTTTTTCACAAACACAGTTTTTCCACAACCTGTGGGACCACTCAGAATTGACGTAAACGGGTGCTCCCACTGTAAGGTCATCGTTACAACTGCCGCGATTTACTCGATTGTCTAAATTTTACCGCCCCGCCGGAGAGGGAGACGCCTGCTCGCCAACAGAGCGCCAGCGCCTGATACTCTTTTTGCTTGAGCTTGAGCTAGAGCTAGAGCTAGAGCTTGAGCTAGAGCTTGAGCTAGAGCTTGAGCTAGAGCTAGAGCTTGAGCTAGAGCTTGAGCTAGAGCTAGAGCTTAAGCTGGAGCATTAGCTTTTGCTTGAGCTAAAAAAAAAAAAAAAAAAAAAGCAAGTGTTGGTTTGCACTTTTTCAACGTACAAAGTCTTCAGCTGACGCTCGCGAGCGGGCGTATTGTGAAAATCGGGATCTGTTCAAATAAATGAAAAAAAAAAAAGTTAAGCAAGGTTATGGATTTATTTATTTACTTTATTTTATTCTCTTACAGGTTTTATTTTAAATGCAGTTTTTAATAACAATACTTAAATTCAAACGTTAATTATACTTTTCCAGAGATATGCCTTTCGACTTTAATCATGTACACTTTTCGAAACATCGAGGATACAATATTTTTAGAGGCTCACATTTTAGCTGCGAGTAGCAGCGATGTGCGGTCGCAGAGTTCTATGACCGCGAGCTCTTTGATACTCTCGTATCACAACTGTATGACAGCGCGCGTAATCGACCTAGTAAAAAACGCTGACGAGCAACTCCGCGGGGCGCTTACATTTTAAAACCGTAAGGATAACTCTCTTCTACGGATTTAAAATATCTCTTATTGTACACCGTCTTGCAAATCTTGGTTTCGCTTTGTGTTATTACTTCGTGAAAAGCTGTTCTGCGTATGTTAGAAGATTCTACAACGACATTTTCAATTTTTTCTGTTACCATGTCGTGTATGGACTCGAAATTAATTTTTTGTTTGTTTGCGAAATTAAGTCTGATGCCTTTTACTTTACATACATAATCCTTGCTACCGTCGGGTTTCACGTACTCAAAAGCGTAAAATTTAGCCCCTCCTGATAAAAATTTGCTCACATATGTACCGACACCTTTGTCAGCTAACTCGTCCGTCAGTTCTCCCAACATGGAACCAGTAGGTAAGTCGTTCATACCCGGTTTGCTGATGTAAATCACTGAATCTGTGTCAAAATAAAGGGCTCTGGGCCCCAAAAAGTGTAGACACTCAAAAAGTTTCAATCGTGCTTGCGCTGTAGTAAATGCGGCTACTACAACGTTCGTAGATCGTGAAGGTGTAACCGCTTCAGCTTTGAAAGACCAGCTTGTATACAGCAATTCGTCATTCACAGGTAAGATACTATTTACATCTATTTCTTTACTGTGTAATAACTCGATCAATCTATTTGGTGAAGTAAGCACTTCAGTTTTTTGTTTATTTTGCGCTTGTGCAAATTTTCCCCATATAGAGTTGATTGCAAGTTTCGAAACTAGACGCAAGCCTGGATTAAAATTTATAGCTTCTCTATCTAGTTTGATACCTTCAACTTTTTCAAATTCCGAAATATATCTTTCTTTATCTTCTTCGGTCGTGCACTCGGCGGGGTAACCTGAAGCTTGCGTTTTTTGAGTAAAAAAAGTGTCTATGTATTCGGCAAATATTCCTCCTTTTTTTGTTACAGGATCATACTGCGTTATATTGTACTGCCAAATTTCAAACATGTTAATGACTACGTAACCTACTTCTATCGCTTTTTTTAATTCTTCGGATACCCAAGTACCTATTAAATATCTATCTTTCGGATTTTCATGGATGCATTCTCGTTGTATCATTTGCTCGGTACATGTTCGACACAGTGGAAAAAGCAATTTATCGTGCATTTTCACTGGCAATACAGGGTGGTACAAATTTCTAGGAGGTAACACTTTGCATTTTACTAAACCGTTAACGTTTGAAAAATCGCTCTTATCGCGCACGAGTAGACTACACTCCTCTTCACCTACGTATAATTTAGGGTGACCTACGATATACTTCGATCGTTTACAAATTAACGGATACAAACTGTTGAAATCGACGTACTTTATTTTTTCGTCCTGCTTACAAAAGTACTTCTTAACAGTATTATCCGTGCGCCCACCAAACAAAGCATCGCGAGGATTCAAGGGTTTTTGATAAATCATGTCTATTTTTTCACTCAAATACCGTTTTAAATCTTCGTTTGTTTTTTTAAATTCATCAAAGTCGTGCTCCCAGATTTCAATTAACCTGTACTGCAGACTCTTTATCCTTTCTGATTGAGCATAAGTTCTTTCAAACTTCTCATCCATCGATTGACCGTTCGATAATTTTTCATCTCTATTAAAGCGGTAACAACTCGGGCAGCCGTGCCAATAACAGCTAAAAAGAAAGAAAAAAATTTAAGTGTCATCAGTGTTTGCGAAAAAAAAAAAAAAAAAATCAAGTTACCCATGAAACTGAAAAACCAATCCTCGGTGACTTTCCAGGTGTTTTGGAGCACTGTAACCATCGACTAAAATCCCTTCCAATAATCTTCTTTCTCGACAGCGACCTGCATGCTCGATGGTGCGTTTCAATGATTTCTCCATCCAAAACAGCCATTGAACAGCTTTCAAAGATTGTATGTTACGACCTCTGTATCCTCCTGCTGGTATTATACCAATCTGATTATTTTTCAAAAATTTTTTCTTGAACACTCTCATACATGTGGAAGCAATAGTGGTGCACTCCAGAAACGGATCCACACCAAATTTCATAAATTTTTCTCGAAAATTCAAACAGGCCAGTCTTAAGATTTTTACATCTTGTTTGCAGTATTTAGTTAATTCAGCATCAAAGTCAAAGATAAAGTTTTTAGCTGCTTGCTCATTGTACCACGTAATAAAGCTTTCTCTTTCTTTTTCACCCATGGTATCAGGGGAGTAAAATTCAATCGCCGGTAAAGGACCTATGTAATTCGCATTTTCTGGTTTATTAAAAAAATGCGGGAACGTGCCTTTTTCTATGTTCGTCAATCCATAGGCTTTGGGTAAGTTACTAAGAGGCATATGAAAATAGTTTAGACTGTCGATAAATTTTATGCCCATGTACTCCATCACTATAATCTTTGTACCATTCAGTATCACCGAAGGTTTTTCACGTTCACTTTTTTCAGCCAAAAATTTAAAAATAAAGTGGGCATCATATCCTTGAGCATTATGAGCTATACACACAACTCGCTTAAACAGTTTACGTGGCTTCAAAGCTAAATCCATAAATTGTTTTACAGGGTCTGTCTTAAAAATATGTTCACGTACCCCGCACTTATCGCATTCAGCCGTTATATCGGTCTCATGTAAGCAAAAGTTGCAAACTTGATGAACTACGCACAAGTTTGGTTTATGAATTTTTTTGTCTTCATCTCCAAGCACGTGCACGTTTTGTTGAGTTTCAAAGTCGTAAAAAAAAAATATCACCCTGTGTGATTTTTCAGATTCTTTTATTGGTTGCATAAAACACTCGTGATCAGACATGTACTTGCAACAAATTGTACAAAAACTTTTACCGCACTCGTGCTTGTCATCGGAAACTTTAAAACATATTTGACAAATTTTAATACTCGAACACACGCTAGATTTTTTGAAAGAATTAATTTTTAAATGATTTTGATAACACTCTTCACCGTAAAAATATCTATTACACAGTTGACATCGAGTCATTGGATGTTGCTCGTCGCACACAGGATATTGTAAACACTTTGAACATCTGTTCGTGCATCTATGACTAAGAAACCTTGAATAACTTTTATTGCATGGAATGCAATAACCTATACTCCCTGATACACCAACCAAATTAAGTATAGGTTCAAAATGATTTAAAGAGGCATAATACATTATACGTAAAATATACTTGATGCTTTTGTACTTGTAAATAACTAAATTTGATCCATCGTAAAGAGGCTTTTCACCTCGTGCGAAATCTCTAAAAGAGTAAACTACTATAGCTATTCCTTTTGCTGCAAAATATTGTTGAAATTTTTCGATTTCTCTCATTCCACAACCTTCTGCAGGTACATCAACTCGAGCTAATTTTATTAAATCAAGAGCTGCTTTTTTTTGAGTAGAGCCATTGATTTGACGTACGCTGTTCCAATAGGCATGCAAAACACCTGAACGTATCTGTCCTCTGATACTGTAAGCGCATGCAGCAACGAGAGAGCGAGGCAAGCAAAGATTATCATCGTTTCTAATAGTAAGTATTGACTTTTTTTTGACAGACTCTTCGGTGAGCTTTACGCGTCCGCAACCTGTTACATTTTTAACTATGTTGCAAGTTATATTCAAAGGATCTTCAATGTTATACTCGTTTGAGCTCTGAGATATACTGAAAAGTAGTTGCCACAACTCTTCTACGTTAAAATCGCGCAATGGCCGAAATGAGAGCCATACTGGACCGTGAGTGAGTCTTTCTGTATTTATTGTCAGCCCGATAAAATCAGAAGAAGTTGTGTCTTTAATAAGGTCAGCGTGCAGATCACTTAAAGCTTCTCCTAGCCACCGAAAAACGTCTGATTCAGCACGCGGTGGCAGTATCCTTACATTTATTTCACGCCCTTCCACTCCGAATCTCTGGTAAAATCTAGTTCTAATGTTTTCTATGACTAATCGTTGATTTTGTTGTCTACCGCTGCCATTCTGAAATAATACATCTAATATAAAAAAATAAAAAATGCAAAATTCGTTAATTATTATTTTAATCCAATAAACAATTTTATACTCACTATTAAGATTTTGAGCCGCGACATCGTCATCATTATCATCAGATGAATCGTTATCAGATGAATCGCTATCAGTACTGCAAGAACACGAACTACTTTCAGATGACGAAGACGGTGAATTGTTATTTTCTGCTGATGTTGATGGTTCGCCTTGCTCGTACGCACAGAGTTTGATAAACTCATCACCTTCGTGATCAAGCATCATTTCGGTAAATTCTAAAATTATAATATACAAAGTTAAAAAATTAAAAGAATGGCTCTTTTTTTTTTTTTGTCGCACGCACACAAATTATTCGAATACCTTTAGGTTTGTTAAGATCCTTAAAAGCTGGTTTGTTCAATAAATTTTTGAGTTTCAAAACATTTTTTAAAATCAAAATAATTTTCTCATCGTGAAATATTCCTCGCTTGTACAGGTATTCAATTGTATCTTCACTGCAGTGTAGAAGCAAAAAATGCAGTTTCTTTTCCAGGATCTGCATCGGTAAGCTTGATAAATTTTTCGACCACTCTACACCACACATTGTTTTAATATATACATCTCTTTGATAAGCTACTCTCAAAATGCATTTTATAATATTCACTAACTTTTTTACTGTTATTTCAGACATGTTTAAAAGTATTTTGCTCAAGTGCTGTGTATTCTGTAACGTTCGAAAAACGACTAAGAACACGAGTAATGCTGAAGTCTAAGCGTTGCACTTTTTTATTTTTTCATCACTTATAGAACGTTTAAAAGCTCAAACGACTTTCATTCAGTGTTTTGCTTTCATGGAAAATTGATAACTTGATATTACACATCAAGAAAAGAAACAAAATAAAAACTGACGAGCAACTAAAATAAAATGTATTTTTTGCATTACACAAAACATAATTACAGAATGTGATACTCTGAGAAAGTTTTAGAGTTGCAATTTTTTAAAGCCTTGAATAAAACAGATGGCTCAGGGAGTTACATTTTTTTCGAAGCTCGCACGGCTTAAGCGTAGGCAGTCAAAAATTATGTCGCGAACTGTAAGCAGCTCTTTTCGAGGTTCTAAACACCTTTACTTACGTACTAAATATCGTATGTATACTTCCGAATAAATTTACTCACCGTTTTAATAATTTAAAACTGATTAAATATTTTATTATTCCTCCTAGGTGAAAATCAAAATTGTCGGAGTACTCTGCAGATGCTGAAACGAAAAAAATTAATTGATAGTGTCGAATTAGTATCTCAAGCAGTACATGAGGAATTAGTGCGTCATCTGATGCAGAAACATCGAGATCCTCAAGAAATTCAAGATCTCTTCGATCTCGAAGCCTCGGACTCTGATGAAGAAGAGGACCTGCCTAACCTTGATCGAGATGAAGAATTTATTAGTCGAAGTGCCTACTCCATACCACAGCTACAACAGCTTTATCGTGACACGATCGTGTTTGGTATACCCGAACCGAACGAGAGTTTGGAACAAGGAAATGAAACCATGATGACGAAAAATTTTCTCCAGCCTTTGATAATAAGTTGTGTGATGCTTAGTGTTATTGAAGAGTTACTAAAACGTTCTTTATTAATATTAGATCTCGAAACTTTACAAAGTTTGATTCGTAACGAATCAGAACGCCTAGTGATGTTTTACAAGAGGCATTTACCAGAGACAAGACAGAGACTTTTGAAGAAGTACGTGAACCAGCTGAAAAAATCTTTGATATGCGCGATCCATGTTGTATCCAGGACAACTCCTCAACCTCGCAAGGTGTTGTTAAAAAAAATAATTTTGGCTTTAAGTGATTATATGAAACCGTTTTCAACACTATATAGTCAGCGCGTTCGGATCTTTAGGGAGGTTACATTAAACCTCGTCAAAGCCGTAAAATCCTTAAGTTATTAAGGCCTTTATATTGTATGTTACAGTTAGTAGACACTTTTAACCCTGGTATGCAATACACTATATTGTCAGCAGAAAAAATACTTCCATAAGTAAGTTTTTATACAGCTATTATGTTGCATGATTACTCTACCCCTTAGTGCAGAAGAATCCGCGAAAGAGGCAACATCTCAGTTTAGAATGGCCTCGAATAGTGAGTTAGTAGTTGTGATTAGAAATTTAAACGACGAAGTAGATGAAATCGATATTGGAGGGCCTGAAGATTTTCAAACACAACAATACAAACATCTTTTTACCACACCAGAAAAAGGTTCGAACGCACAAGAAATTGAACCAGAGATAATAGACGTTGAAACAGTTGAAGACAGTGTTATGGACCAAAGTGCCGGTCGTTTCGAAAAGCCGAGAAGTACAAATTGTGTAACAGATCCCTTATTAAAAAAGTGCCTAAAACACCTCGAGGCCTTAGATGCCCTTCTAAAAAAAGTTGCTGTGTTAAAAGCTATTAAAAAAAGAAATAAAGAACAAAAAAAATTAGAAGAAGAAGAAGAAACGGACTTTAAAGGATTTTCGAGTGATGATAACTCCTACTCGCGTAATCAATACCGAACATGCAAGTTCATTAAAGATAAATACAAATTTTTAAAACGTAGTGAAGTGAAAAAATTACGTCGAGCAGTGAAATGTGTAAGGTGCAGTTCGGCATATATTCCCGAAAAAAAATACAAGCTAGAGTGGCTTTATTGCCAAAACGACTGTCGGGGTTGGATTTGTCCTCGTTGTCGTAAGCACTGCCAATGGTTGAAACACTAAAAAGCCTCGTAAGTAAAAATTACTACCTCTTTTTATTTCATAGTTTTTATTTTTTACTTTTCTAAAACAAAAAAAAAATTGTTTCAGACTGCATAAGGAGTAGGTAATATCTGGCTAAACAGTACATCACCTGCAGCCCTATTACCTGTAAAAAGTTTTGTAATGAAATGTAAATGTAACGAAATAATGTAAACATTCAATAAATGGAAAAAAAAGTTAAAAAATATATACTTCACTTGTTTTTAAATATCCTTCTCCGGACTTGAATCATTTTTATCAGGATTAAAAGTTATTATAAAAGTAAGATTGATTAGTATTAAAGTAAAATCAAAGTATTTTTCAAAGGAATAAAAATTATTAAAAAGTAAAATTAATTAGTATCAAAGTATATTCAAAGTATTTTTTTCAATGGTTTAAAAATTATTATTATTAATTTCTAATTTTTTTTTGATTTCTTAAACTATTTTATTAATTTAAAAATGACCGATCCAGAATTAAATAATCTCTTGAAGAATAGAACAAGATACAGATGCCGCAGCAGCAGCAGCTCCTGCAGAGTCAGCAGCAGTCGCGACGTCCGAGCGCAGCCGCCTCAGCGGCCTTCGCTTGCGCTGCATCAGCCTCGTTGCCGTCGTCAGAAAGTCCTCCTCCTGCTCCCCGAGCGGCCCCTAGCACCACCTCCCGCAGCACCCGCGAGCAGTCGTCTCAACCTGCAGAGTCAGCAGTCGCGACGTCCGAGCGCAGCCGCCTCAGCGACCTTCGCTTCCGCTGCATCAGCCTCGTCGCCGTCGTCAGAAAGTCCTCCTCCTGCTCCCCGAGCGGCCCCGAGCACCACCTCCCGCAGCACCCGCAAGCAGCCGCCTTGACCGCGTCACCGACCCCCGCCACCGCGCGAGGCCGCTCGCAGCGCCAGGAAGCCCTCCTCCTTGCCGAACGGCCCCGAGCACCCCCTCCCGCAGCACCCGCGAGCAGCCGCCTCAACCGCGTAACCCGCCGCCCCCACCGCGCGAGACGGCTCGCTGCGGTGAATCATCTTTGTTTACATTCGCCATAGTGTTACTATACTACTATCAGCTGTTTCGCGCGCACAACCTAGCAGGCTTACTTTGAACATACTTCCAGTGAAAAATAATCGATAGTTAGATCAAGAATTATTAAAAACTACTTTTATTATGAATCGAAAAGTATGATGAATACTCATTAACTATGAATTTCACGTTAAAAAAGACGTTTGAAAGATTTTAAGCGAAGACCTCTACCATAGCAGACAGCTGCGCGCGCAACAGCTGAAGAGACATGTTGCTGATAAAATCGGGATTTTCGTAGTTTTGAGTGATTGCTGTATTTTTTTCTTTGCAAATAACCCATGAAATTTTATGAGAAAAATATACTTGTATTCAGTGAATACTGTTTCTTACTTGTGATTTTTTTTATTTAAAACTCCCTGATAGAAATGTTTTAAAACATTAGTCAAAGTGTAAAAAATGTGATTTTCCTATTAGCCACTGTGTAAAAAGAACCAAAAATTGATTTATTCATATTTCGTAAAATATCCCATGAATTGCTTCAAAAATTAAGCTGTGAACTTATATCTTATTTATAAAACTTTCTGTGAGGTTTCATTAAAATCCTCCTTGTAATTCATTTTGGGTAGTAACCTCCTTAAACAATCTTTTTTTCTTGAAAAATAAAATCGACAAATTATTCAATTGATTCGTCATTCAAAATCAATAAACCATTCGTTTTCGACGAAGCCACCTAAAATTTAACTTAATTTATAAATTACTAATTATTGGTATTTCCATAAAATTACACGAATCTATTTCAGAAAACATCTATTATTTTATATATCTATATGCTGATTTACCCAATTAGTTATTCAATTTTTCTGGTTAAAATTTTGGTGGCTTCGTCGAGAACGAATGGTTTATTGATTTTGAATGACGAATCAATTAAATGATTTGTCGATTTTATTTTTCAAGAAAAAAAGATTGTTTAAAACAATAGTACTTGAATCGCAAAACTCGTCCGTCAGATTTCATTTGATTTCAATACTTTCAACTGTTCAAATTTAAAAATATTTTAACAGAATCAGGGTATAAAATTTTAAAAATGGGGCGAAGTTCATGCGTTTAAATAATTTCGTGTTTTTATTTGTTTGATTTCATTGTTCATTGGAAAATTGTATTTTAATTTTGTAAAAATTTAGCCAAGAAAAAACCGAACTCGCCGTAATTTTTACTTTTAATTATATTTTGATAAAAAAACAATATCCGCACTGCAACTTCGAACTAACAGACGCATCAGTACATGCGACCTTGATTGAGGCTGTTACTACGAGGCAACCTAGCCCTAAAATCTATTAGTACGAGGGTTTTAGTACGAATTTGTCTGCGCGCACCCTATTCGAACAGACGGCCTCGTACTAAAAGCCACGATTTCGTACAACTAGCCGCAGTAAACTTATTTTAAATAAACTTTTTTATGCATAAAATGATGATTTTAGATCGGGTAAAAAATAGTAATGCTTCTCATAAGTTCAACCTAATATTTAAAAAAAAGGAAGTCAAACATTTCAAGTTGTTTCTTTTTTATGATTATTTGAAAGTGTCGAGACACTTACAGTTCGTACTAACGCCCTCCCTTATTGGTTATTGGTTATTGGTAATGAAAGTTGACCGAGGTGCCTTTCGGCTCAGGGACACTGAGCTTTCGCCATTGTATCCCTATCCCCCCGGTTAAGTGGCCATGCTTCTAGAGCCTTTTAATTTTTGCTCCAGAAGGGACCTCTTCCCCCCTATAATCTCAGTCTCCTTTACATAGCACGGAAGCCGGTAGGTGCAATGCTAAGCGTGCTATGGGTATAGTAAAAACCCACATCGTAGGGAAAAAACCTATACCTGGATGATCGAGGCCGTAAGTACAGAGTTTCGATGCATGAACCCCCGTTGGTATCAGTCGCCTGTCCCTGTGGTACGTTACTTTACATCGAACTCCCATCTTCCGGCCTCTGTGGGGATCACGCTTCAATCGAGAGAGCGTTTATAGGTCTCTGACCAAGCCGTGGTCCCCCATTCAGAACCACGGTAATAGGCACATGAAAAAATTTTTCAGAGGTGCCGGCAGCGGGAATCGATCCCGGGCCCTCGGCGTGAGAGTCCGGTATCTAACCCATCGAGCCACCGCGGCTCAACGCCCTCCCATACACTATGGGCTTTGATTCACGTCGAAAAGGCTTTTGAAAACCATTTCTTTTTTTTTCGTAACTAATTTTTAAGTATATTTTACGCTTATATGATGATTTTTATCTTCAACACACCTATACTGTACCTTAAGTGCCCCCTCCCTTTAAAATTTTTCTTCATAATTCTAGATCATAAATCTATCTTAAATGATCTACTTACTCAGAGAAATCAAAATTATAGTATAAGTGTATATTCTAGTCTATTCTGAGTTCAGTTTTGCCTTTAAGGTTCGTTTCAAAGTGTTTTTTTTTATAAATTGATACAAATAATTTCAATTTTACTTGCAAAAGAGTGTGAGTTAAAAAACTTTTAGTTTTTCTTAAATTTTTATTAAAAATTAACTGTAGAGTCTTATAATATTATTAATCTATTACAAGGATTTTAACTACAACGGGTGGGGGGGGGGGGGGCACTTTAGGTATACAATTTTTTCATTGGACGAAAAACTAAAATTTAGTAAGCCAGCTGGCATATTGAAACAGAACATCGTAATATACATATATGTACACCAGTTGGACACCATATCGCATTGAGGTTTGAATTGGCGCTTGAAATATGACCGTCAGCCAAGAGTTTTCACTTTAGTAAATAGTGCCAACCTTCGGCACGAGTGCAAAAAAATTTTGAAGTTAATAAGCCGATGTGAACGGTGAAAATTGAACTATCTTAAATTATAGCTCAGATATTTTATAAAAAAATGAATGATCTCTAACTAATTTAACGAATTAAATTTGTTAGTTTTATGATATCCATTATTTTTCGTATTAAAAAATCTGATAACAATTTCAGAACTCTACTGTGAATGATAAAAATTTTATAAAATGATTTCTGCCATTTTTTGATTATTCTTTTTCATATAATTTTTAAAATATAAGAATTAATTAAAATTTGTTGATCTTAATAAAATATTAAAATGCTTTTTATTCTTAATTGAATGAATATTTAGAAAATTAATTAAAACTTTCAAGTTTCAGGCAAGAGTGCGCAAGAAAAATGAGGTTAGATAGTCGATGTTAATGATCAACATTAAACTATTTTTTGATTGTCAAGATTTTTTATAAAAAAAAAAAGAAATGATAATAGCAGACTGATTATGTTTAGTTACTCGTTCATCACATATTAACAGTTTTGTTAAGAATCAAACTTTGCATAAATTTTGTGCTTATAATAGAAAGACTGCTGCGTCTTGGTTTTCTAACTGAGACGTGCTTTCATTACCTCGTACTTACAGCAATTGTAAGTACTTATTTTCTGCAAAGAACCGCGTGCGCTGGACCTAATTGTTTATTTTAAATTACCTTTCGGTCTCAATCGGGTCACAGGACGAGGTCCTGCATCAAATAAAAACAAACGCGGTAAGTTTCTAGGCTTACCTTGCTGTGAGTACGAGTCTTTTCTTCTTTTTTTTTTTTTTTTTATTATTCCATTGGATAATATCCAATCACCATTCAAACCTCCCAACCCAGAATCAGACAATGGATACGCACTGCACTGATTTGTATAAGCCCCTAAAAGTATCTTACCAACTATTTATTATGTGACAAGAGCGTAGGGTGTGCAAATGAAAGTCAATTTCTATTCCATGAATTGAATTTCGGCTTGGCTAGTGCCTTTTATTACCTGGTTGCTGACTACAATGCAAACTATCTCTTCAAAATTATTTAAAGTAATCGTAGTTTCTATGCATGAATTTATCTCCAAAAAAAAAAATCATATAACAAAGGAAACAATCTCAAGTCTCTTGACTTGACTTGCTTAGTCATTAAGTTAATACAATAAATAGTAAATTACTGGATGCTAAAATCAAAGAATAAATACCGAAAATCATTTCAATAATTCGCACATTAAATTAGAAAATTTTGCTACTCTAGTCTGTCACACAACCAGGCATGCCGTTAGCTGGATCTCACGTTTGTTTACAAATATAGTTTAATGTTAATCCGACGTACTCAAACGCTTGAATTTCTTGTTACCCTGGTTCATGGTGCGGAATTCCATTTAGGAAGCTGCAAAATATATAAATTGCCTTCCTTTAGTTTATTTCAAATTTATTTATCACTCACTATGAAAATCAAAATTGCAATTTCCAGAAAATAAGTTAATTCATTCTCATAGAAGCGAAATCCACCAAGTATAGTATTTTAAACTTCAATAAAACCAGATAATTATGATTCGAACCAACATGTAAAGTTATATGAAAATACCTTGATAAATTAACGAGAGTTGTTGACCAAATAAGTAGCACAGCAGAAGACCGTCACGCAATCAAGTCAGTGGCCCACCAAATCCAAGGACGCAGAGCGCGTTACGTGGACCTGCCAACCCTAGGCTATTTGAAGTCTCCTGCAACGACCTCGGCGACGACGCTTCGAGCCTGGGTGGCGCTCGTTGGACACGACCCCTATGGTCCCAAAGTGTGCGCCCCAAAACCTGTGGATTTTTGTGTGTGGTTGTGATGTGCGTGTGTGTAGCGAATGTGCGCGGGTGTCTGGCACCTGACGTTTCCACCTGTGCCTGTCCACATATGGTTGGCTACTTATTGGCTACTGCCTCTCTGCAAACTGAATTTTAAGATATATCTATTGCGTCATACCGCAATAGAAATGTTAGCGTAAAATGTATTTTGAACAGTATAATTAGCGTAGCGATCTCTTGCAAGTTCACTTATAACACTTCATCCGCACTAATCTCATCGGCCCCGATTTTAATTAAATAATTATTGTTATGAATGTTTATCTTAAATCGTATTTTTTGTAACGAAATTAATATTTTTATTTTAAAATAATCGAGCAAGGTTCATCTGATTTATCTTTTCTTTTATTCGACCACGCGTTATACCGGCGCGCCACAAAAAAAAACTTACACCTTTCTAACTTAATTAATAAATCAAAAGAAATTCGTTAGGCTTCTTCCGGAAGAAATTATTTAAATTTACGTCCACCAAATACCTTACTAGAATTTATTTGATTATTACCTTTTTTCAGTTGATCAGTTGCTACACTCTCGTACCACGTGGTAGAGTTTCCTTTCTTTTTTTTTTTTTTTTTTTTTTTCTTGTAAATAATTACCGAGAATTTAATTTATTCTTTTCAATTAGTTATTTCAAACTAACACAAAAAAAAAGAAACTTATTTAATTCCGTCCGCGCACTTTATAAATACCTGAATTTTATTTTACTGAGTATTATAGATGCGATGTCGACGTTTTGGTGGTTTCGAGAGAAGAGCTAGCTCCGGCCGACGACGAGTCGAGCGACGCGAGAACGAAGAGTCGCGCAGGAGTGGGGATGTCCAGCGACGTAGGACGCGAGAGTCCAACCGCGCGACTTCTCCGCTTTCTCCGTCGCTGCGGCTGTAATTTTTGCACTCTTACAAGACTTAACCTCACAAATTTAAAATTTTAGAGTTATAAAAAACAATAATTAGTGAGTTTGTTTATCCTACTAGCTTTTTTCATGTAAATAATGAAAATGAAACAAATTTAGTCCTTTTAATAACTTATTCAAGCTTAAGTTTTTTAACAAAATATTTTTTTCGCCTAACAAAGTCGGACCCTCGAAGGCTTCGCCTCTTTGTTTTGGGTTCCTTGGCGAAAAAATGATATTTTTCCCTTGAGAGAGAGTGATCATTTGGCGACCTCGTTGCCTCAAACCCCGCGGAAAACAAATGCTAATATTTCTAAACTGAAAAGTCTAAAATACGGATAAAAATGTTGATCATTTACATCGGCTCTTTAACCTTACTTTGAGAGCGGAAAGATATTTTTTGTGAACTCGGGCCAAAAGTTGGCAATAAGCCGACGGTCATATTTCGAGCGCCAATTCAAACCTCAATGCGATATGGTGTCCGGCTGGTGTACATAATGGTTTCGGTTTTTTGGGTCGCTACTTTCTGTTGTTTTTTACAGATTCACTTCTCATATAAAATGCGTCGCTTCAAAAACTTTTTACATTGGAATTGTGATAAAAAATTTTGATGATTTAATATAAATTATCATAATTATTATAATTATTTTTGTAATAACTATTTGTTTTTGAAAATTGGTAAATAGCTGCAAAGATTTATAGCGATATGTAATTAAAATCTTTGATGCTTTGTATAAATCATGGATAAAAAATCAATTTTTAAAATGAAAAAATATTATTTTACAATCAAGTCAAAAGAAAATAAATGAGGTGCATAGACTTACCTCGTTGATCTTCAGGCTACTCCTTACATGCGAACATACTTGGCGGTATCACATTTTCGAAATGGCCGCTACTTTTTAATATAAAAAGTAACGATATAATTTTTATCCAATTATCTTTTTTACCTCATTTAATTCAAAATTCATGTGCAATTTTTACGATCTACCTTTTTTTACTATTACTTTTTATAATTGCTGTACCTAAATTAATATCTTCGCATGGTTCTTTATAGATATTGTACATAAAGGTTTTTTTATCTCTCAAATCATTTCTATTTATTTACAAATTAAAAAAGGTTTTCAAAAAAACTATTCGGATTTTTTTTCGTTGGAATTTTGGCCAGTTGGAATTTTTTACCAATCGGGTCTTGGGCCTTGTCGGAATTTTTTTTTTCGGAATTTTGGCCAGTCGGAATCATTTACCAATCGGGTCTTGGGCCTAGTCGGAATTTTTTTTTTTGGAATTTTGGCCAGTTGGATTCTTTAACTAATCGGAATTTTCTTCCAACCGGATTTTTGCTGAATCTAATTTTTTTTCGGATTTTCTACTTGGTCGGATTTTTTACCATTCGTATTCAATTTTTCAAGGAACAATCTCAGTTGAAATAAAAAGCATAGACATTTATGACACGCATGTATGCTCACACACAATATCGTTTATTGATCCCAGCCTAAACTTTTTTTTCTAATATAAATTTATTTAAAAGCCTTCGAGCTTTTTATTTTTTTTGAAAGATTTCCAAGTCTTGTTACAGTGCTCGTCCGGGGAAACACGGCCCTGCACTCTCGCCGTCGGACTGAGCTGTAAACAATCATTTATCCTGGAGTACTCCCTTCCGAGTACTCCCGTTGTTGTCCGTGCACCTGAAAAACGGAAAATCAAGACATGCTTGGGGAGACGCGTTCGCGAACTAGCCTTCAAATGCCGGCAGTGGGCGGGGTAATTTTCCCCAAGCTAAAAAGAAAGAAAATCGAAAAGAAAAATAACTATCCTAATCGTAGGAGGATAACGGAGGAGAAAGAGAGATGTTTTTTTTTATTCAATAAAAAGGTCTAATTTTAACTTTGATTTATTAGCAAAAAAAATAAACAATAAACAAAATAAACTAAAATTATTAACTCACGTTGTTGACAATTAAAGTTCGGCCGATCGCGCGGTGGCCGAACAAAGAAACTAAAGCGTAAAAAAACGCTCTGCCAGGCGGCTACGTGCGCCAGCTCGCTAGTTTCTACGCGAGATTTCTAGCAAGAATTCACGCGTAGAAGCTTTCTTAAATATTACCCGATTGGGAAAGAATAATCGACAATTCTTTCCCTTATCACTCTACACACCTGCACACCGGTACGCTCGCTGACACAAACCTTTGAGCCGCGTGGGTGGAGATCTCCGTGTAGCGGGTTTCTGTGTTGCTCACACACTTGCGACAACACACACACACTCGAAAGCGTCGCACTCTGCGTTTTCGCTAGTCGTAGCAAAACAGCCACACTTATACCGCGAATCGCGCTAACAAAAAAGAACTTTCTTTTATTACGACAAAAGAAATCACACGACGACGAGGTGTCTAGTCTCAGCTAGTAGAAAAGACTGGCGCGCTTACGCCTCGTTCCAGCTGGTCCGGCCGCTAACGGTCGGTCCGTTCCGGAATGGTCCGCCAGCAGCTGTTCGTCTGCTGCTGGCCCGCGTCCACACGAAAAATCTCGATCGTGTGGACGAATATTTTCACCGACCGTGACAGTCTTTAAATGCAGTAACTAACTTTTTTGAAATTTAATTTTAAAAAATTGTGATAACTTTTTTGTGAATTAATTTTTCAGCATGAAAAACTCAGTTAAAGTAATATTTCAATTTTTTGCTTGTAACTTTAAAAATCCATTGTTTATAAATTTTTTTATAAATCAAGCAAAACTTAACAAAAATTTTAAAAGCAAGAGAATTTAAAAATTGAAAAAGTAAGCAGCTCCGTCAATTTCCAATGATGGTTCTCGATATTGAAAATGACTCAAATTGAAAAATTGTTAACTTTACGTATATTTACGGTGATTCAACATAGGGGATGTAGGGGCATAAATGGATGATCGGGTAAACTGGAGCGTCAATTTTTTAGACTTTAAATTGAAAATTTGAACCAAAACAATTTATAATATTGTTTTTAATCATAGGAACTATAATTCCTGTCAAAAAAATCGACTGAAAAACATTTTGACACGTATTTATGTCTTATGGATCATGGAAATCATTTAAAAATCCCCATGAAATACGTCCTTTAAGCAGAGAAAATCATTTTTAAATAATAAGTAATTCGGCCTGCATTCGTCCGTAATTTAAATTAACTTTGAATTGTCATAAAAACACCATTCTAATTTTGAACATCAATTAAATTTCCAGTCCTATTTAATTTTAAAACTAAAGATATAGTTTAGACAATAATTTAAACTTTACAAACATTTTAGAAATTTAAGAAAAAAAATGCAAAAATATAATGTGCTAGTTGAAGCTCTTTAGTGTTATAAATACGTGTAATTTTCCCAAAAACTATTGGTTGATCTCTCGTCACTCTTGCAAACTCTCAAATAATTGAGAAAATACACAAATAAGCAGTTTCGGAGGCAGGTGCTGTAAAAACAGGGCCATCCTGCAGTTAGCCTCGGAGCATCCTGCAATAAGCCTTCCAGGTAGCTCCGGCGTTTTAGGTAAAAGCGTCGTCAAGTTCAAATCATCTGCTAGAACTCTTGTTTTAGAAAAATCAAGTCACAAGTTCCACCATCGCTATCCAGTCAAAGTTGATTGTAACAAGAATCTAGCTGATATTTTAAGAAAGGGCTTAAGCTTAAATAAATAAGTATTAAATTAAAAATTTTGATATATTTTTTTTTCTTTCTAATTTTCGAACTTCTTTTCCCTCCAGTGACTCGAACTTGCTGAAATTACAGTAAGTTTTGTTACGGCTACACAAAGTGTAGTTATGACCCTGTTCGCTGGAGTAACTACATTGCTAACCAGAGTAGAGGTGCGATTCACCCCATTAAAACAATATAAAATAAAATGAAACTGTCTAGGTACCATCACCGTGTACCGTTCGGTGCATGGTTCACGGCTTATAAGAGTTACGTTAGACACTCTGTAAATTTAAGTGGGTTATTTAGGAAGGGCAATTGGATTTAAAGTAAAAACTAGTAGTTTTTTAAACTCAAGTGGATTATTTGGGATAAATTATATTATCTAAAGTAAAAAGCCGTGTACCATGTACCGTGTACGGTACACGGCGGTGGTACCTAGAGACAACCAAATAAAATTCCCTATCAAAAAGGCATTTCCTGGATGTATTAACATTTGGGATTTGTTTATCCTGACCTAATTAGGTTCAGGTTCTCACTTTTTTTTTATTTACATTCATTTGCATCCCAGGCCAACAGGCCTAAAGGGTAGAATTTTGTGTGTATATTTCTTTACCCTAGATTGAACCATAAAATCATTTTGTTGATTATCAAAATATTGAATTAATTTATTCAAACCCCGACATGACAACAAACTTAAAAAAACTCGGTTTTTAAAAATGAAAATTAATATTAAAATAGTCTTTGATGTCTGAAAGTATATTAGCAAATTTTCTAAATTCTGTTTTATTTTTCTTTAATTTATTCGGATTCTAATTTAACTAATACGAAGCACATTCTTGAAATTTTGGCAATAATTCTTCATAATAATTATCATGTATCAACCCTTTAATTCTCTTTAATCCCCAAACTGCACTTCAAATTACACCGCCAAAAGTAGGAGAGGAGCCGCGTAATAAGGCGTCAAATGATCGATGTCCACCTTCACGCTTCACGGCAAGGTGGGAGAAGACAAGCTCTTCATCGTCATCACCCGCGCTTCAAACCTTCTTAGCGACGAGCGACTTAGGGCACACGTCGAGGCAAGGGACCGATACTGAGGAAGATCACAACTCGTCAGCTTCTGATAGCGGAAGTGAGGATGAATTATCCTGTGGTACTTGCGACTCACCGATTTACGATGAACGAAACTTTTCGCAGGGTAATTCAGGGAACAGCAAGGGGAGCGAAAACTAGAAGGTCCGTCCCAGTATCGACAAATGGACCTCGGTTGTGGGAAAAGAGGCATCCCAGCTCAGATAAACTAACAAACTGAGGTAGCCAGATTTGAGGTACTTAAGATCGGTGCGTTAACTCCAATTGGATGGTCTGACTAAAGGTTAGAGGAACATGAGTTCCTGATGCACGAGGTGAAGAGAAAATCAACAGAAGCCCGGTCATCCAAAGAGATCGGTGAAGAAGCAACCTGGTTTGTTGATGCTATCCGCAATGGATGAAAATTGAGCATGATTACCTGTGCGTGCATGTCCATTATGGTATGGATGGAGTGCTGTGAATCTGAATGTGTGTTGAAATATTGATATTGGAGTGTAAATTTAGCTTAGATCTATTTTTTTTAACTTTGATTTTTCTACGCTCGTTGAGAAAGTTTCTGTGAATGCACAAGTATTCCCCCTGTTAGATTTTTTTTATATAAAAAATCCATTTCCTTTAAATTTATCCTGGATGCACTAAAATTGAGTGCATGGATGGAAATTTCAAGCACTAAGTGTGCGTGGAAAATTGTTTCTTGGACGCACTGAAACTTTGTGCTGATTTTTCGAAATTTTAATTTTCTACCCTGGACGCGCTTGAATAGGGTTGGCAACTTTTTGAAATTTATAATATTTTCTTGCTTATTTAGTTAAAATATCGAAAAATAATCGACACGTATTTTTTCCTTTTTAAAAAAAACTAAAATTAAAAGAATTACAAGTGATTAAATTTTTTTTAATTTCAATATACATAGATATACTTTTAATGGAATTTTGGGTTAATGACGTCATCAACCCGTAGTTTTAAAAAATTTTCTTAATTTTGTTCTTGCTCAATTTTGATTTAAAAATTCTAAAAAAAATGTTAAAATTCATTAAAAATCGAATACTTTTAAACAAATATATTTTTAAAGTACCGGTTGCCAACCCTATTGAGTGCGTGGATAAAAAAATTGAGCACTAAGTGTGCGTAGAAAATTTTCCTGGACGCACTAATACTTATGCTGATTCCATTTTCGAATGAATGTTAAAATCGAGCATAAAACTCGGAGGTCAAATGCAGCGCAAAGTGTTGTCTGCAGATAAAGCCCGTAAGATCCGCATGCATCCGAAAGGATGCAGAGAAAGCAAAATTTCTCTGACACTTAGTCAGATGGTGAGGACCGAGGTTCTAACTAAATTCCATCGGTACTAAGCGTAAATCCGCATGCATCGTAAAAAGTTGCAGAGGAAGCGAAATTTCTCTGGGGTTGAGCCACAATTTGGCAAGACTCGTAGCAAGTCCTGGAGACGTAAACCAATGCGTTTGGATTGCTGGTAATTTGAAGGCAGAAAAATAGAGTACGGGCAAAAACTAATGTTCGACCTATGCCTACGATAACGTCGAGTACGTTGTGTTTTTAAACTTGAATTTTTTTACTTTCCTATGACAGATAGCGCGGATAATATTCGAATTTGGCGCTAACTGTTATGGAACGCAGATGCGGATCGGTAAGTCAGGTGATGACGAAATCTACCGATCAGCATTACTCTAATTTTGGCGCTTGGCGTGATAACACGTGTATCAGAGAGCAAATATACAATTTACTTTCTTTGTGTTGTAAGATAACTTTGTTAAAGTGTGTAAGATAAAGTTATCAGTGAGAAGTTACGTAGACTTTCCTGTGATCCAGTTGTCATTGCATCAGAGCGGGGAAGACAATAACGTCTTACGGAGAGTCATTGTGCGGCCTAGGAAGCCATTGTCGTCTTATGTGAAGCCATTTGGGCTAGTCATAATTATTATAATTATTGTTACATCAAGCGAAGGTGCACCTACAAAAAAGGTAAGTCCGCGTAGCGGTTAGTCATTGGAAGTTTGCTCGTGTGTTGATTAGAGTCAGAGTGTGTGTGAAGTACAGTAAGTACTTAGATTTTTGTCCTGAAGTCTTTGTCTGGGTTTTGGTGCACTTCAGCTAGCAGCTGAGCGTACGAGCGTGTGCATGTAGGTGTGCGCGCCGACCGGTGAATTATCGAGCGAGAAGAGAATCGCCATAATTCAGTTTGTTTTGATATAAAATATCGGGCTAATAGCCGTTTTAATATTATTCATTTGTAAACAATATGGGTTATAATTTGATTGTATTATTTATTAGTTTTATTTTTGTGCATTAAAATTAATTATATTATCTGAAATCATTTAATTTATCAAACGTGTGTTCCTGCGTTCGATCCAAAATTAAATTCAGGCCACTACCGAAAAGAGAGCAGCCGCGCCGCGTAACAGATGAATTCGTTCGCGTACGCGTCTTTCCCCCGATTGCAGGTATTTGAAAAATCGACAAGTTGTCGTGTGCACTATATGTGCATTTTGTCTACAGGCTGAGGACTGCTAACGTCGAGTCGTCGAGGGTATTCGTGAGCCAGTCACGATTATTTATAAATTAGTCCTCGGAAAAACGAGCCCTGTAACATCCTATCGTTTCAAATATTTTCATATCCTTACTCCTAAAGTGAGAATTTTTATTATCATTGTTAAAAAATTTTTTTGTCACATATATGTTTTTTTTGGCAATTTATTTGTTAATTGAATTAAAAAGTGAGAAGAGTAATAAGTGTGTGAATGGTAATAAGAAGGAGTAAGCGAGGTAAAATTGTTTTGATTTGGGGGACATTGGAATTTGTTGATTTTTTTTAATGATTTTTGTAAATTTTTTCTATTATGCTTTAGTAAGCATAAGTTCATTTTTTTTTCTCGTTGGAGAGAAAAACCTTGGTCCAGGAGGAGAAAAGTCGAGCTGGTACACTTGTATGCTCAGTCTACCAGCCTTTGGGGGAGAGGCGTTTTAACGGTCGTCTGACCCGCGACCGCTCCCCCGGAGGTTTTTCTCACCCAAAGTGAGTATAATTTACTTTAGGTTTAATGAAAATGTACCTGCTAAATGCAGGCCCGTTTATAACCTTTATAACGGTCGAGCGGGAGGAGGTAACGAAAAGGCACCAGAGCAGACAGTAGTCTGAGCTGAGCATGGCAGTGTCGCTACAGCAGCTAGTTAGATTAGACGTGTGTCAGCTGCGATTGTGACGCTGGAGTCTGCTATCGCGATACCCTGTGCTGTACCGAGATAATTTTTGTCCGGGTGATTGAGTGCATCGTTCATAAAAGTGAGTACCCTTTTCGTACCTGCTGGGCCAAGGGCACCCACCTGCTCCTATGGTACCGTTGGTATGTTATATTTAAGAAACGAATGATAAAGTTGCAGGGAGCAACTCTGTTGTTGTGATTTCGTTCCCCCCAGTGTTTTACCCACATTAACAATCCTTATTTTGTTTGATTTTATTAGGGGAATGAAACCCTTACATAATAAAATATGTATATCTTGGCATTAAGTAACTTAAAATTATATCCCTTGAACGTAGCCATCCTTTAAATAAAAGATCTGAACGTAAGTTCAAATGTTAGTTAGCAGTATAAATATTTTTCAAGTTAGTTAAAATAAACAATTTAATATTTTGTCTTTAATTTTTTCGTTTTTGGTTCGTCTAAGGAAAACCTTTTTACATTCATGGATTTAGTATCCAGAGATTTGAAACAATTATACCGTTTTGTATCTTCGATTGTTTCAGCTGAATCGAATCGGCCTATTAGTCTCACTTCTTCTTTGAACTACATCTTTTGGCACGAAAAGATAACTAAAATTTATGAAAAAGTTATAGCATGTAAATACAAATAAAAATTGGGTATGATTTATTGCACGGGGAAAAAAAAAGGCAATGCACGGTAAATTTTTATACAAATGCATGGGAAAAGAAGTAAATGCATGGGAAAAAAAGTATTTCAATGGGAAAAAAAGAAATCAAGCGGGAATTAAATTTATTGAACGGGAAAAAAATACTTTTTAATAAAAGTAAAGTAACGGTAAACAAATCTTTTTTGAACAGGAAAAGTAAAATTCATTTTATTATAAAAATTACACATGTTACAGTAGTTATACATGTAAAAGTTATTAATGGTAACCATACCAATAAAGCTTTCTTTGCTTTCGATGGGCGGCCGGGCCTCGTTTTCGCTTCTGCCCTAGGGGAATATTTTTCGTTTCATCTGGTACTTCAACTTCCTTGCGTTTGATCAGCATACCAAGAGAGTGTTTACACTGATTTTTTTGTTAAGTATGGACAAGAGCACGTGACGCGATTAGAATACACTTCAATTTTCCATAATTTAGTACGCCAATCACTATACTTTTCGAACGTTTTCCACTTTCCTTCTGAACGTTCATAATCCTTTAGAATTTTAGTAGTAATTGGAGTCGGCGATTTTGACGAACAGGTGAAGTATTGAACGCGGTCACGTGCCTTATGTTGAATCACAGTTTGTGTGGGTTTTTGTGCAGCCCACTGAAATGCTTGCGTCCACAACTGCAGGGAAATGGAAGAAATCTCATTAGAAAGTACACAGTTAATCGATTTTGGATCTCGGCGCTGCGACCATTGCTTCACCATGTTTGTTGCACAGTCCAGAAATTTTCCCACTGGCAACCTCTCTCTGAAGGTGAATTCATCTTTAATGACAGCGTTGGTAGCCTCGACTCCATTGTTCGTTGATGGCAGTCCTACAGCAGCTCCTTCATACCAGTTTGGGAGTTTCACTATCCGTTCTTCCTCGAAGTACTGTATGAATTCGCAGACTTTTTGATCTGAATTTGTTTTCCATTTTTTGATGAACAACTTCGATGATTTTTCAAATATTTCTGGATTTTGACTTGATTCCAAGGTATTTATGTCTTCTTTTAGTTGCGAGCACAAACCAGCCTCAATCAACCGCAAGTATTTATCCACATTTTTTATGACATGGAAGAAACACATTAGGCGAATTTCAGGTGCACCAAAAACAGAGGTAAAACCATTGGTTATTGCTTCACTGCCATCAGTCAATAAGACCGTTGGCTTCCATTTAGGAGCAGCTTTCTTAAGAGCTCGAAATAAAAATTCAAAATTTTCTTCGGTCTCGCCTTTGGTTACTGCAACTGCAAACGGATGGAACACAAAACTTGCGTCACTGGTACCCACTAAAAGGAAAGGATAACCCTGCCATATTAGTTTGTACGTGGCATCTGTTTGCACCAGTTTTTCAAATTTTTTCGCTATTGACAATAATCTTCGCGTTGATATCACGATTTTCAGGTCTTGCTTTTCGGGTTCATAAGATTCGGCACAAATACAAAAATCAACTACGCAAGGCTCGTCTTCATCCTCTGGAAGTTGGGTTAGCTCACTGCACCATTTTTTAATTTCAATTGCCGATTCATTCGGGCATTCCGACACTCTGTATATTCCTTCTTTGCACCAATACTCAACCCGTTTTCCTGCTGTAGTTGATTTTGAAGAACTTTTATTCCAAATTTGCATGTCTTCGACAGCTTTTTCAGCCTCTGATGCAGATGAATAAGTCTAGCGTTGGCACTACTTACGTGTTACGTGCCTGCGTTTTTTGACGGGCTGAATCGGTTCATCTTCGGACGAATCTTCAGAAGAATCTTCAAAAAACGTTAGCTCCTCGTCCATAATTCTCGTCGTTTGAACTAAAACTGAATTTATGAGTCTGGGTGTCAACGTTATGTAGGAGGTTGGTTGGGCGGAGCAACTACCTAATAATAAGGTGCTGAGTGCCATGAGAGTCTTGAGTAGGAGCAATAAGCTCTTATACTTAATACAGATATCACTCCTAATACAGAAATTATTTATTCTTTTTCCCGTGCAAATTTAGTCTTTTTCCCGTGCTAATTTATTATTTTTCCCGTGCAAATTTATTTTTTTCCCGTGCAGTGCCTTGTCGTTCAAACTTTTTTTTCCCGTGCATTTTAATACTCCCCATAAAAATTTACTTAAGGGAGGGTTCTACAGTAAAAAAAAAAAATCGATTTTTTTTTTCTCCAAAAATCTGTTTAAAAACATCTCAAAAATGTTCCCTTAAAATTTTAGAATGATATCTTGGTTGGTTTTCAAGTTACGGCGATTTTACTGAGGCAAGTGTAAAGTGAGCGGTCGAGCGCTCCACGGGAGACCGGCCCGCCCGCAAAAATAAAGTCTGCTCTCTGCAGCTCCGTCTTACATTGATAGAGCCGAATCATCTGTGATTCCTTGAAATTAAAATTTTAGGTTTGGTAGTATACTAACATTTTAGATGGTTAGTATATCAGGACTTAAGGAGGGGACCGTTCGACTGTAGCTATTCTCCGTCCGGTTTATTGTTCGAGTAGGGAGCGCGTCGCAGCTGCTACTGGCAGTACCATTCGAAATTTTGTAACGTAAACATCAGTTCAAGATGTCTCATTTTCACCTCGGTAAAGGTAGTAGAGTAAAGAAAGTGAATCGTTCGCGTGCAAAAAAAAGAAGCTTTACTGAAAATCAGTTTGTAGATAAAGACGGAAATAAAAAGTTTAAAAAGCCGGAGTTTGAAGGTAAACCTTTCAGTGAAATAGGAATAAATAAAAACATTTCTTACCGTATCATTGATTTTTTTACTGTATTCATGGCATTAACGGAAATGCTAATCTGTGGTACGTGCAAAGGAAAATTAAATTTTAAAGAGACTCCTTTACGTGGCTTGGGTTTCTATATAATTGTTACTTGTCGTTGTGGTGAAACTAAAATTAATTCTGGACCAATGGTCGGCAATGGATTTGAAGTTAATCGTCGGTTTATTGTAGTCATGCGTTTATTAGCAGTAAGTGGCGAAGGAATCAACTTGTTTTGTAATCTGATGGACATCGGAAAAAGTTTCGCGAATAACACGTACAGTCGCTTGAATACGAAACTACACGAAGCGTGTCAAACTGTGTTTAGTTTTTGTTGTAAAAAAGCTGTTGAAGAGGCGATTGCTAAAAATGAAGAAGATGAAGTTGCACCTGTAACAGATTTAGTCGTATCAGGTGACGGAACATGGAAGAAACAGGGTCACTTATCATTATTTGGAGCTGTCACACTTATCGCCAATAATATAAAAAAATGTGTAGGCATTATGGTAAAGAGCAGTTTTTGTCAAGAGTATGCCAACAACAAAATAAAGAAAAAACACTCCGGAGTATGATACATGGTGGAAAAAACACGAAAGTGAGTGTAGTAAAAATCACGAGGGTTCTGCAGCAGCTATGGAGCCATCAGCAATGATCGAAATGTTCAAGCAGTCGGTTCCCAAGTATGGTGTTAGATATAACAAGTACATCGGAGACGGCGATTCCAGTACTTTTAAAAATATTGTTGATTGTAAACCGTATGGTGATGACTTAGTAGTGGAAAAAGCAGAATGCGTGGGCCATGTTCAAAAGAGGATGGGTAGTCGGCTTAGAAATTTAAAAAAAAAAGAAGGTTTGGGCGGGATTGGTAAACTTACAGATACTTTAATCAAAGACCTAACAATGTACTATGGGTTGGCCATAAGACGAATGCAAAATACTAGTGTTGAATCTATGAAAAACGAGATCCAAGCAACGTATTTCCACAAAATTTCTACCGATGACGCTCTGCAACATACATACTGTTCAGCAAGCTGGTGCTGGTGGAAAGCGCGCGAGGAAGCTCGCCAAGAAAATGACGATCCTGAATATGAAAATAAACTTGAGCACGACCGACCTTTAAATGAAGAAGTTGCTGAAAAAATTTAGCCTATTTATGAGGAGCTGAGCAGAGACGATTTACTGAAACGTTGCTTGGGTGGATACACTCAAAATTCGAACGAGTCCCTCAATGCCGTCATCTGGAAATTTGCGCCGAAACACTTGCAGTCTGGATTTGAAACCGTGGAAATTGCATCTTGGTTAGGGGGATGCATTTTTAATGAAGGTTACCTAGCAATTCTGTGGATTCTGCAAGTCATGGAGATAGAGATTGGCGAGAGAAGCTTTGAATATGCTCAGTTCGTGAACAAGCGTCGAGATAAAAAAAAAGAAACACGTCGTAAGCAATCGACCCACGAAGCCCGAAAAGCTCGCAAAGATGCTCTATTAGAGGAAGAAGAGGGCGAAGTTGGTGTAGAAGACATGCTATATGGTCCTGGAATCGCTGACTAAGCCGTAAGTACTCAAAAACGTGTAAAATGTGCTTTCTAAAACTTTAAACGCGTTTTTCTCGAAACAGCATTTTTAAAACGGGAGACATTATAACTCTTACAATAATAAATATTTTTCTCTAAAATTTTGTGAAAACTTTCAAAATAATATGTTATACTTACAAGGAGAGGTCACACCCTCCGGGTCACCGATCTTGACGAAACTTTGGGGATCGTTTTCTTATGCCAAAAGATGAAGAAATCTACCAATCATCCCGTCTAATGGGCCTTTTATACCTAGTTCCTACATAGCTTATATCGTATTTTTAGCTCTTTTTGGGTTTTTTTGCGAATTTTCAAAAAATTCCTGTTCGAAGCCTATTACACTTACAAAATTCTGCAACCCCGCATTCTCTTTATTTTTTCATCTTCTTTTGAGAAAAAATATTTTTAAATCTAATTTTGAAGAAATAGTCTATGTAAAATTAAGGTAATCAAAAGCATTTTTTTACTGTTTTTTTGGTTTTATGGATTTAAACTGTACGTCGTCAGCCTTATCAAAATTATGTCTAAAAATATTTTTTCTAAAAAATTCATAAAAAAACAAAGAAAATGCAGGGTTGCAGAATTCTGTAAGTGCAATAGGCTTTGAGCAGGAATTTTTTGAAAATTAGCATAAATAACCACAAAAGTCGCACAAAAGTGTTGAAAGTGTCAAAACAAGCTGACTTTCATTAGACGGGATGATTGGTAGATTTCTTCATCTTTTGGTATAAGAAAACGATCCCCAAAGTTTCGTCAAGATCGGTGACCCGGAGGGTGTGACCTCTCCTTGTTAGTGAGCCTAAAAGTAAAAAAAATAATTGTTTAAAACCCGATTTTTAATAACAAATATGCTAAAAAAACACGGTCACTTTTTTTATTTATTCCATAATTTGCTAAAAAAAAAATAATAATAATAAAATTTAGGCTTACTAAGGGTAAAAATATATAATTAAAAAATTCCCGTTCCATTTTTTTGTTTCAGACTTGCAGAAAAATTGTGACAATGTCTCCCGAAAAAAAAAGACGTCGCACGTGAGGCCCTCTACAGCCGCCATTTTGTATAAAAAAATATAAAAAATTTTTTTTTCAAATCTCGAAATATGTGTTTAATTGCTGGTAAAATTTTAATTTTATAAAATAAATATTACTATAAAAAAAAATTCAATGAAAATTTGCTGATTTACTGTAGAACCCTCCCTTAAGGACCATGATATCTATACCTTATGTTTGGACTCCTGTCTTTTTAAAAGTCGTACATCTGCTCTGGAGTCATAATGTTAGTACCTTGCAGTGGTGCTACCCTTGCTTTTCTTTTTGCTACTGCCCCAACCCTATTGCAGGAATTTTGCCCATGACTTGTCGCAAAAAAATTGTGGGTTACTTGATGCCAAGATATACATATATTATTATTATTTTACTGACAATTTAAAAAAGAATGTTACACTTTTTATATGATTGAGTGAATTTTTGTCATCAAAAAACAAAACTTTAATAATATTTAAAAATTATAATTGCTCCCTGTTAATGACACTTAAGTTTGAATAAATAAATAATAAGTAAAAAAATAATTTTTAATTTATATTTATTTTGAATGTATATCAAAAAATAAAAAATTGTATTTTTCGATGTTTTGCTGCTTCATACAAGTGCCGTTAAAAATACCATGCCACAATTTTAATACCTTAAGTTTTGATTCGACTTCATTCAGTCGTAATTTAGACTTGAGAGATGGTACAGGACTTCTGAACGTCTTAAAATAAAGGTATGAGTCTCTTTTTTCATAATTTTTAGTCAACTAATAGTCACGAGAAACTTACAGTGTTCGTTGCGAGTCCTACGATCCAATAATGATGGTTAAAAAATTACATTTTGTTTAAAAAATACGTGAAATGTAAGTGCTCAGCATAAAAAAGAAACCCAATAACCACCAAAGAAACGATTTGGTATTGTTTGGCAACTTTTGAAGAGTACCTACAAGAATTTTGAGGAAAAAAAATGGGTCGAAATCCTTTTAATATGCATGTAAAAATCGCGAAAAACGCGCTTTTAGCGTTTTTTAAAAACTTTAAAGAGCTGTTACTTGAAAACAAATCATCAGATTCACTTCCGATTAGTCTTAAAATTTTTCTTTTTTCAAGCAAAAAAACTTCTGCGAGTATAAGTTTACAGAAAAGTTGTACCAGAAATGAGCTACAGTCACTCGAAGATGGTCAAAAATAGGCTGAAAATGAAAAGTACGTATGTGCTTGTACGCATACGAAAATTAATTTTGAGGAAATAAGTCATATTTTTTCATGAAAGTGCTAGCTTTAAAAAAACTTTTTAATTCCACCCCGAGTCGGTATCTCAAATAAAAAAAAAGTAAGAATTTTTTTAAAAAGGGCTTAAAATACGCCATTTTTTGGCCTTTTCTTAAACTTTGAAAAATTACTGTGTCCCTTACACTCAGAGAAGCCCGGCATGACAGTAAAAAAAGCGTGCATTAACTGTTAAGTCGTAGATGCAAACTTTAACAGTTAAGGCGAGACGCATTAACTCTTAAGTACCAAGTCGACTTGATTTTCACGTTATGTTCGGGGTTATGTTCATCATATTAACTAGATCGAATTTAAAAATTTATTGATGATTATTATACTTGCATACAAAATGTTGAGTATTAATGTTATTATTAAATTTAAAATGTTTAAAAATATTGTAGCGTTTTCTTACAAATAATATTATTATTTTTAAAAAATTTGATGAATAGATTTAATGTAAAATTAATTTAGTAATTAATTTTTGAAAACTTCGATGATGAATTCAAAATAATTTGGAATAAAATTAGTAATTTTCAAAGTTATTAATTATTATTTAAATTTTGTTAGTACGGTAGTTTTTAAAAAATAACTTAAAGAAGGAAAAAATAAAAACAGGATGATTGCAGTTAAATAATTTTATTCTTGCATGTCTCTCAAAGAAATTATTTTATGATTAAGAATATTTGTATGAACAGTCATTGGTTTTACGTATTTAAAACTGTTAGTAAAATATGATGAACATAACCCCGAACATATACGTGAAAATCAAGTCGACTTGATACTTAACAGTGAATGCGTCCCGCATTAACTGTTAAAGTTTGCATCTACGACTTAACAGTTAATGCACGCTGCCTTTACTGTCATGCCGGGCTTCTCTGAGTGTAGAAATGAGATAGAGATCTCTGGTTGGTGACAAAAGTCTTATTTTGAAAAGTACTTTTGGCAAAAAAAATTTGAAGAAGATCGGCCACCCCCACGCGCACCGATTCGTTGGCCGATGTGTGTGTGTGTGTGTGTGTGTGTGTGTGTGTGTGTGTGTGTGTACGTAGATATACGTATGACACGGTGTCAAAAAATTTTTTTTATAACAATTATATCAAGTTTTATATAATACTTGTTAAATACTTATTACAAGAACAATTATACATATCAGCCGTTCTCTGCAATAACCCCCTAAGTCGACTTGGAGGTTTTTTTTGGAGAACTCATAAATGACTAGAGTAGGTTCTAAAAAGTTCACCTGGCAAATTGTATAAAAAAATATTAAAAATTGAAGTCATGGTGAACATTTGAATATGCCGCGTGGCGCGAATACCAGAGTATGGAGCACCTACGCGTTATGCAGCAGCAGTGCAAGCTACAATAAGCGTTCCCGCGCATCATCTGATTGACCTCGGTAATTTATTAACTTGTTTTGTAATTTGTGATTTTATAAACATGAATGAATCTACATCACGAGTTGAGTTTATTTATTGCAAGAATCATTAAATGACATATGTGTAAAATCGTATGATCTTATTTGAATTATCTTTTAAAATCTGTGTCCTCGATTTTTCCATTGGTACCAAGACCGTCCTGGGACGATGACGGTCCCGAACCGTCCTCGTTATTTTGCATCACTACTACACGGTCGTAGTTGGAGTGTTCGTCGTCAGCGCCCTTGGCGGCTGAGACCCAGGAAACGAGCTGGTCATGAGACTTCTCATCGGCCCGTTTTATGCAGGGATGATGAGGAGGCTCAGGATCAGCGAGACCATTAAATAGTACCAGAACATATACGTAGAGCACCTGTCAGGGGTCAGGCTATATTGACTCCATGATTCTAGCGTATTCTGTTCACTATTTGCTTGACTGTTTGTTTAATGTGACTTAGCCTGACCCCATTAAAGCCTGCTCTCTTCCTTTTTAGGTACGACCGGCCCCGAAGGGGTCGGGAGCGCCTTATAAGTTGGGGAGAGCAAAAAGTGTTACCTTCTTAAAATCGAACCTAGATGACGAAAAAATGATTTTTAATGTGTTTTGAGGCCGTTTTGGGTGTTATTTCGCATGTCCCACTTTCGGTATTTTACGCATTTACGAAAAAGTAAAAAATTGTACAAAGGTTTTCTAAAAATTGGTCGAACCAATTTTCACCAGGTGAACGGCAAAAGGTTCGTTTTCGCGTCCCATAATGATGGTCTCAATTCCAGCATGATAGGATCACACTGGAACAAATAACGCATACAAAAACGATTTACAATGTTCATTTAACGCTAATTTTAACGCATCTACAAAATTGTACAAAGGTTTTCTCGAAATTAGTCGACCGTCCTGGGACGATGACGGTCCCGAACCGTCCTCGTTATTTTGCATCACTACTACACGGTCGTAGTTGGAGTGTTCGTCGTCAGCGCCCTTGGCGGCTGAGACCCAGGAAACGAGCTGGTCATGAGACTTCTCATCGGCCCGTTTTATGCAGGGATGATGAGGAGGCTCAGGATCAGCGAGACCATTAAATAGTACCAGAACATATACGTAGAGCACCTGTCAGGGGTCAGGCTATATTGACTCCATGATTCTAGCGTATTCTGTTCACTATTTGCTTGACTGTTTGTTTAATGTGACTTAGCCTGACCCCATTAAAGCCTGCTCTCTTCCTTTTTAGGTACGACCGGCCCCGAAGGGGTCGGGAGCGCCTTATAAGTTGGGGAGAGCAAAAAGTGTTACCTTCTTAAAATCGAACCTAGATGACGAAAAAATGATTTTTAATGTGTTTTGAGGCCGTTTTGGGTGTTATTTCGCATGTCCCACTTTCGGTATTTTACGCATTTACGAAAAAGTAAAAAATTGTACAAAGGTTTTCTAAAAATTGGTCGAACCAATTTTCACCAGGTGAACGGCAAAAGGTTCGTTTTCGCGTCCCATAATGATGGTCTCAATTCCAGCATGATAGGATCACACTGGAACAAATAACGCATACAAAAACGATTTACAATGTTCATTTAACGCTAATTTTAACGCATCTACAAAATTGTACAAAGGTTTTCTCGAAATTAGTCGAACCGATTTTCACCGGGTGGACGGAAAAAGGTTTGTTTTTGCGTCCCATAACTCTGGTCCCAATTCCAGCATGATCGGATCACACTGGAGCGAAAAACGCATACAAAAACGATTTACAATGTTCATTTAACGCTAATTTTAACGCAACTACAAAATAGTACAAAGGTTTTCTAAAAATTGGTCGAACCGATTTTCACCGGGTGAACGGCAAAAGATTCGTTTTCGCGTCTTATAATGATGATCCTAATTCCAGCATGATCGGATCACACTGGAACGAAAAACGCATACAAAAACGATTTACAATGTTCATTTAACGCTAATTTTAACGCAACTACAAAATTGTACAAAGGTTTTTTCGAAATTGGTCGAACCGATTTTCACCGGGTGAACGGAAAAAGGTTCGTTTTCGCGTCTTATAAGGATGGTCCCAATTCCAGCATGATCGGATCACACTGGAACGAAAAACGCATACAAAAACGATTTACAATGTTCATTTAACGCTAATTTTAACGCAACTACAAAATTGTACAAAGGTTTTCTCGAAATTGGTTGAACTGATTTTCACCAGGTGAATGGGAAAAGTTTTGTTTTTGCGTCCCATAACTCTGGTCCCAATTCCAGTGTGATCGGATCACACTGGAACGAATAACGAATACAAAAACGATTTACAATAATAATTTAACACTAATTTTAACGCAACTACAAAATTGTACAAAGATTTTCTAAAAATTGGTCGAACCGATTTTCACCGAGTGAACGGCAAAAGGTTCGTTTCTGCGTCCCATAATGATGGTTCCAATTCCAGCATGATCGGATTACACTGGAACGAATAACGCATACAAAAACGATTTACAATGTTCATTTAACGCTAATTCTAACGCAACTACAAAATTGTACAAAGGTTTTCTCAAAATTGGTCCAACCGATTTTCACCGGGTGGACGGGAAAAGGTTCGTTTTTGCGTCTCATAACTCTGGTCCCAATTCCAGCATGATCGGATCACACTGGAGCGAAAAACGCATACAAAAACGATTTACAATGTTCATTTTAACGCAACCACAAAATCGTACAAAGGTTTTCTCGAAATTGGTTGAACCGATTTTCACCGGGTGAACGGGAAAAGGTTCATTTTCGCGTCCCATATTGATGGTCCCAATTCCAGCATGATCGAATCTCACTGGAACTAATAACGCATACAAAAACGATTTACAATGTTCACATAACGCTAATTTTAACGCAACTACAAAATTGTACAAAGGTTTTTTCGAAATTGGTCGAACCGATTTTCACCGGGTGAACGGGAAAAGGTTCGTTTTCGCGTCTTATAAGGATGGTCCCAATTCCAGCATGATCGGATCACACTGAAAGGAATAACGCATACAAAAACGATTGACAATGTTCATTTAACGCTAATTTTAAACGCAATTTGTCAAAAAAATAAAAATTATTGAAAATCATTCTCAATGAAAAGTGTACAGTTTAAACGTAATTATTTTATAAACTTTGTTGAAATTTAGCCAGTTTGAAAATTTAAATACTTATTTTTGAATTATGATTATGAAAATCATTCTTGATTTGCATCATGAGCACTTGTTTAATTTCAATTTGTTTTACACAAATTATTTTTGAAATTTATTCGTTAAATTTAAGAATAAAAGAATATTTCAAAAATGATTTTCAGTTTACAATAATTAAAACCTCAATGTTAATAAGGAAAAAAAAAATAATAACAATAATAAAGCTAAAAAATCTTCATGATGCCTCTATGAACTCGATGAATGACTTCATACCATTATCTTCGAAGATATTTTCTAATCATCCAATGTAGTAGTTTTGAATGATTATGATCTCCAGAACTGTCTTCAACCATACTAATAATATTGACATGAGTTGGTATAAATCCTGTAAAAACACTGTAACAATTATTTTTATTAATTAATTTTTGAAATTACACCGTAAAGATTGAAGGTTAAAAATATATTTAAAAAAATGATATTTTCAGCTTAAAATAATTAAAATCTTAGTATTAATTATGAAATAAAAAAAATCTTGCAGATTTTCATGATTCCTCCTGTATTCGATGAATGACTTCATACTATTTTCTTCGAAGATTTTTTCCAATCAGCCAAAGTAGTAGTTTTGAAAGCTCATGATCTCCACAACTGACCTCATCCAAAATAATCATAGTCTCTAACTCTTGCTTTTTGAATCCATACAAATCCTGTAAAAGTATCATAATAATTTGTTTTTTATTTATTAAATGATTTGAGCTGCTACAACATCAACAATTTTTATTTATATAAAACTTTTAGATATTAACGAAAATTTATTATATATTGAAAAAATTTCACATAAATCTAATCTATATATAAATTAATAAACACTTACAGTAACAATTAGCCTCAAGGGACTGGAGATTTTTTCTGAAAAGATGATGAACTTCTTCTTCTAATTAAGCCATACTAAATTGATTATTTGAGGTATAAGCTACAGGTATCGAGCAGTCCGAATGATGACATAAAAAAATTGTTCCATTGTCACTAATGAGTTCCAGAGTTGAAGTTTCTTGAAAACCCTTTTTTTAATTAATTTTTCCACAAATTATTTGAAATAAAGTTTCTCAAAAAATAGAGGTGTCCAATAAAATTAATCATATTGCTCCAAACAGACTTTTAATTCTAATCTATTCTTCTTAGACTCATCTCAAGTTATTTTCTAATAATAAACTATTAGCTCTAGTATAATGCTGGGGTAAAAGCGCATACTCTATGCATTATTGTGAATATACTTCTCACTGGAGCTGATGGAAAAGGCGTATGCTACTATTTCTTGATCTTTACTCTTCTGTCTTCATTCTTGATTATTTATCTTCAATCTTCATTCTTGATTTTGATACTTGCTCTTCAACCTTTATGTCCATGACAAATAAGTAATTAAAAAAAAAAATTTTTTTTTAATTCAAAACAAGTCAGTAAGTAGATTGTGTTGTGTCGATCTTCATATTCATTTTAACTTTAAAATCTTTTCCTTTTTTAACACATGTTGATAAACAGTGAACCAAGAACCGATAATTTTCAATTCTTCTTAGACTCATCTCAAGTTACTTTCCATTAATAAACTATTAGCTTTAGTACAATGCAGGGGTAAAAGCGCATACCCTATGCATTACAGTGAAAACTTCTCACTGAAGCAGATGGAAAAGGCGTATGCAGCTATTTCTTGATCTTCACTCTTCAGTCTTCATTCTTGATTATTTTTCTTCAATCTTCATTATTGATTTTGATACTTGCTCTTCAATCTTTGTCAATAACTAACAAGTAATTATAAAAAAAAAAGTTTTTTTTTAAATTCAAAACAAGTAAGTAGATTGTATTGTGTGGATCTACATATTAATTGTAACTTTAAAATCTTTTCCTCTTTTAACACATATAGATAAACAGTGAACCGGTAACACAAAAATCTGTGCATCTTAACTAGGTACACACTTTAATTAAAATCTTGATTGATCACTTCAAAACTATACCTCACTTCATCACACTTCAAAGGTATACCTTGATTGATATTCACAAAAAAAAAAAAAAAAAAAAAAAAAAAAAAACAATTAAGAACTCAGCTTTTCTCTTTAATTTTTTTTACTTTTAATTTTAGATTTCCAATTTGTTTTCTTGATCTACACTCTTCAATTCTTGATTCATCTTCAATCTTGATTTTTATCTTCAGTCTTCTATCTTCATTTTTTATCTTCAAACTTCACACCAGCATCCAGCAATAACTTCAAAAAATCTGAGTTTTTTCTTTTGGCTGCAAGCTGCTGTATTGCCACTAACTATAGCTTTGTTTAAGTCATCTCGTCTATCACTCGCTAAGACTGTATGGTTAAGTAGAAGTTACCCTGCTGTATAGCCACACGTGTGACACACGTGTGGCACACGTGTGGTCCACACGTATATTCCACACGTAAAATGGACTTGAGCAAATTTTTTTAAAGTTTACTAAACATTATAACATTATGAAGTTAGGGTGGACACCAGGTGCACTTGGTGATGATAACGCCTCGGAGATGACTTCCCCAGGAAGTTTTGACTTCAGAAGGGTCAGGACGGACACCTATTGCACCTCGTCATAATAACGCCTTTTAGATGATTTCCCCAGGAAGTTTGGACTCCGGAGGGGCCAGGGCGGACACCTGGTGCACCTGGGAATACTTACGCCTCGGAGATGATTTCCCCAGGAAGTTTTGACTTCAGAAGGGTCAGGACGGACACCTGGTGCACCTGGTCATGATAACGCCTCGGAGATGACTTCCCCAAGAAGTTTTGACTCCAGAGGGGTCAGGACGAACACCTGGTGCACCTGGTCATGATAACGCCTCGGAGATGACTTCCCCAGGAAGTTTTGACTCCAGAGGGGTCAGGACGAACACCTGGTGCACCTGGTGATAATAATGCCTCGGAGATGACTTCCCCAGGAAGTTTTGACTTCAGAGGGGTCAGGACGAACACCTGGTACACCTGGTAATACTTACGCCTCGGAGATGATTTCCCCAGGAAGTTTTGACTCCGGAGGGGTCAGGACGAACACCTGGTGCCCCTGGTGGTAATAAAGCCTCGGAGATGATTTCCCCAGGAAGTTTTGACTCCAGAAAGGTCAGGACAAACACCTGGTTAACCTGGTGATAATAACGCCTCGGAGATGATTTACCCAGGAAGTTTTGACCTCAGGTGGGTCAGGATGGACACCTGGTGCACCTGGTGATGATTACGCCTCGGAGATGATTTCCCCAGAAAACTATCTCCGGGGCTTTACTACCACCAGGTGCACCAGGTGTCTGTAGTGACCCTTCTGGAGTCAAAACTTCCTGAGTAAATCATCACCGAGGCGTCATCATCACCAGGTGCGCCAGGTGTCTGTAGTGACCCCTCTGGAGTCAAAACTTCCTGGGGAAGTCATCTCCGAGGCGTTATCATGACCAGGTGCACCAGGTGTCCGTCCTGAGCCTTCTGAAGTCAAAACTTCCTGGGGAAGTCATCTCCGAGGCGTTCTTACCACCAGCTGCATCAGGTGTCCATCCTGACCCCTCTGGGGTCAAAACTTCCTGGGGAAATCATCTCCAAGGCGTCATCACCACCAGGTGCACCAGGTGTCCGTCCTGACCCTTCTGAAGTCAAAACTTCCTGGGGAAGTCATCTCCGAGGCGTTCTTACCACCAGCTGCATCAGGTGTCCGTCCTGACCCCTCTGGGGTCAAAACTTCCTGGGGAAATCATCTCCAAGGCGTAATTACCACCAGGTGCACTAGGTGTCCGCCCTGGCCCCTTCGGAGTCCAAACTTCCTGGGGAAATCATCTACAAGGCGTTATTATGACGAGGTGCACAAGGTGTCCGTCCTGACCCTTCTGAAGTCAAAACTTCCTGGGGAAGTCATCTCCGAGGCGTTATCATCACCAGGTGCACCTGGTGTCCACCCTGACTTCATAATGTTATAATGTTTAGCAAACTTTAAAAAAAATTGATCAAGTCTATTTTACGTGTGGAATATACGTGTGGACCACACGTGTGCCACACTTGCTTGCCACACGCGCCCAATTATTTTTAAATATCAGCAAACACGAAACGAATTTGAGGGTAAAAAAAAATGAAACTAATAAATACTAAAACTACACCGTCGAGCGCGAAGCGCGAGTGTCGGCCGGTCGTGCCTTTCATGCATCGCGCGGAGCGGTAGCGGAGCATGGCGATGCATACCTTGTTTTTTATTCTTTTCCTGTACATAGCACATTTTTTTATTCTGTATTGTTACTTATGTATATCTATCTTATGTTGTGTGTACGAATCTTATATTTATTATCTGTTTTTTTATTGACTGCACTGCAGCTTGACTTGGTTGTTAAACAATTGTCTAACTGTGATCACCATATTGTCAATATTTGATAGGTACATTTGTTAACGTATTTATAGCAATTATTGAGGCAATTTTAAGCTTGAATTTGTTATTTTCAAAGATACAGAACAATGGTTTGAGTGATGAACTCGATAGAGATATTGACAGTAAATTATCTGTGATGAAATATATGTGATTCAACCTATACTATTCGTAAATGACTCGTACGAATGAATTATTTTATCTTAAGTAATCATTAGCGATACATACACGCATATAATTTGTAACCTTCTTCGAGGGGAAGTAATTTTTTAATAAACGATTTTTCGCAATCGTGGCAAATAATTTTATATACGACATCATTGGTCCTAAGAGCAGGAGTTATATCTTTCTTTAACTTGATAATAGATGTGAGCTTATAAATATTTTCACAAACAAAACTTAAATTAAAATGTCATAAATTATTTCATATAGTGTAAGTAAGATTTTTCACAAACGGCATAACGATAAAAGGTTTTGCGACGATGTTAATATCCCTATTCATATAGTTATGAGTATTGTTCTTGTTAATGTTTATGCTGTTGATAGAAAAATTAGAGAGAAACTTATTTATATTGACTCTCTTCCTCGTATACTTCTCATTAAACCCAGGGGAGTAATCGTTCAGCAACAAAATTCCCTCAGCTTTCTTCAAATTCTTAAAATGGAAACGGCGGTCTGATAATCCGATCGCGTGATGAATTAAGTTATAGATAAAATCAATCTTTTGCTAAATAGGGTGGTAAAAATGGAAATTACTCTGTTGGATGCTGTTGGTTTCTGATACTAATCAGTGATGGGTTTTTCGACATCTCTTCTAACAGTCATGTCCAAGTAATTGATATTATTCTCTGCATCTATTTCGAATGTGAATTGAATATCTTTGTGTAAAAAATAGACAAGTTGCACATTTTTCAAAAACATTTTGTTCTGAAAGTTTTTGAGTTTTAATGAATTTTAAAATTTTTTTCATAATTTTTACATCAAAATTACTGAAGATATTAATTATTGAATTTTGAGCACTTTACCCCTTAGTGACGACACTAAGGGGTATTTGACGTTAGGAAGTATACCTATAGCTATGAAAATTACTGAAAATCTTTAAGTCAATATCTCTTTCAATATTATATAAAAATTAAAAAAATTTTTTGCTAATTTTATTTTTTTGGACCCATTTTTTAGATGTTTCTTTGAAAAAACTCTTTTGTGGACTTATGAGAGTATCCAAAATGTGGACGATTGTTTTTTGATTATTGGGAGTGACAAAATAAATGCCACCCATGATCATCTTAATAGGGAAGTTGTATGAGTCCAAAAATGAGTTTTTTCAAATAAACATCTAATAAGTAGGTCAGAAAAAATAAAATTAGCAAAAGAATTTTTTAATTTGTATACAATATTGAAGGAGATATTAACTTATGAAGTTTCAGTAATTTTCATAGTTATCGATAATCGGTTTAGAGTAAGAACCTGCTATCTCAGCAGGCCAGTGCAAGAACCAGCTATCCCGGTGGACCAGAACTAGAACCCGCCATCTCAGGGGCCGGAGTTAAAAGCATCTATCTTACGGGCCCATTTAAACAAAAGCATTAAAATTTTTTTCTTTCTTGAAGCGTAGCAGAGTTATAACGTAAGTATAGAAGCTACACTTCAAAAAAGAAAAAAAATTTTGATGCCATTGCTTAAATGGGCCAGTGAGATAGTTGCTTTTAACCTCGGCCCCTGAAATAGCAGGTTCTTGCTCTGGCCTGCCGAAATGGCAGGTTCTTGCTCTGGCCCGCTGAGATAGCAAGTCTAACACACATACAGCTGGATGAGAGATGACTGACAGACTGATTGATTGACTGATTGAGTGACCGAAACGTTTGACCCCTTCCCGACCAGATAGAAGGTCGGGATTTTTTGTAATCGATTCAATGAAACACGTTATGGGAAGCGAAAAATCGTCAAAACTCCGATTTCCCCACTCCTTTACCCTTAAAACTACAAAAAACTACTCCGGAAAAGTATTCAGCTGCTAGAAGACCTCGCCAAGCTCTCATTGGCCGATACATTTCGAACAGCAAGAGCAGCGCCAACATGGAGCGAGGATTCTCCTCGTAGAACCGTGAGAAAATAAGTTTTGTTTGAAGTTATGACTACCAAAAATTTTATCTTTTATAAAGTGAGGTTAGATAGCCGACATTAAACTTTTTTAAGATGTTAAGCTTTTTGATAAAAAAATAATAATTGCTAATTGATTGTGAGTGTTAATCGTTAATCAAATCAAAATATTTGAAGTGACATTAAAAATTTTTCTTTAAACTATAATTTTATAAAAAACTGCTAATTCAAAAATTTGTTCAATTTTTATAATTTGTGTGTAAAAAATGAAATAAAATAAAATAATTCGTTCAATAATATTTTGCGTAGCTTTAAATGTTACATTTATTATTATAATTTTACTTTCAATTTATTACAAGGGTCGTCGTTAGATTTACTTTTAAGACTTGCAAAGTTTTTATATGAAGTTTGGTTATTAAAAAAAAAAAAAAAAAAACAAATCAATAAATAACAAACACAACCAAAGGTGGATTAATTCTTTTTTCCTTTGTTAAAAAAAATCTTGAAAAGTAATAAAGATTGAATTTTAATCAATCACGTCTGCTATATTGACTCTCCTAAAAATAATATTTCTCATGCCATTTTTCAACAAAACTTTTATTTCGACTTCAAATGCTCAAAACTCTTGAAAAACAAAAAATCTAGTAGTGATTATTGATAAATAAATTATTAACTTTGACAAGCAAAAAATATGGTTTAATGTTATTCATTACCTCGACTATTTAACCTAGCTTTGAAGAGGATATTTTTAGTACATTTTTTTAATAAAACATTTTTTTCAATTCAAATGATACATATCAAAAAATAGAAAACAAAATCTACCATTATTATAATTTCTTTTCCGTGTTTTAAACATCTTGAATAAAAAATAATTTAATTTTCAACATTTACATCAAATTTAGTATTTCTTACCTCTTTTTTTTAAATTTATTTTCTACTATTGTAGCATGACCCCAGGTAAGCCTGCCAGTACGCAACCCGAGGCCACGTTGTGAACGCCTGGAAACTCGAGATGAGCGCGCGGCTTCATAGACACGGGACGTACCCGCGTCGTGAAGCCGCGGCCATCATGAAGTTCCGCGCGCTCACGCAGACGCGCGGGAGGTCGTACGGTAATCTCATGGCGTCTCCAGGTATATAAACGGTGGCGAAGCGCCGCCGAAGGACACAGAAAAGAATCTGAAGGGAGAACGAAGAAGTCAAGGCTAACAGGATCTTACCCACCCCTCTTCTTCATTCTCACCAACGAGCTAAGCCCAGGAGAAGACAGCCAGACCAGCCCAAGCCAGGTCGACCGCCTAATCCAAGACTTAAACTGAACTCCGAGAGCAGCAGACTAGCGGATTGAAGTTAGACCGGCCCGGGCTCGGTCGAGCTAAGCCGCTACCTGTGCCTCATTTCTAAAACCATCGGCCAGCAGGTATTTTCGCATAACTTATTATATCTACTTCATAACGATTGTTTCCTTAAACTGTGTATTTTTTGATTATATCATTTTAAAAATTGAATAAAGTAATTTAAAAACATACATCGGTTTACACCATTAATTATTTTTTTATAATATAAAAAAACTTGACAACCAAAAAAAATTCATTAGTTGTGCATTTACATTGACTATTTCATCTTTTACATCAACTATTTTACTTTTTAAATAAGACTTTGTTTCAATTTAAATAATACAGATCAAGAAAAAGCAAACATAGTCTATTTGTAATTATAACTCCCTTTCCTTGTTAAAAACATCTTGCATGAAAAATAATTTAATTTTGAACATTTGCATAAGCTACCTACACTCACTTGGAGTTAATATTTCGTACATCTTTTTGAAATAAAATTGATAATAATAAATGCTTTATACCAACAAAAAAAATTACAATTCATTAGTAACTATTAAAAAAATAGTTTAATTTCACTCGTTTAAATTGAGTTCAATTACAATAATAAATTACAATAATACATAAGTTTCTTAGGAATTTAAATAACTTGTAAAAATACCGTACAAACATGTCAAGTTTTTGATTAATATTATAATGACATGTTATAAGAACTTTTGATATTCATAAAAAAAAGAAGAATCATGTATATTCAAAAAGTTCTTAATTTTTGTTAATTTTATTTTATTTAAAAATTCAAATGTGAAAGTTTTTTATTGTTCTATTTCGTTAAGCTACAACTTGTAAAATTGAAGAAAAAGAACAAAAACCTAAAAAAGTTTTTGTAGTGTATGCATAAATGAAAAAATATATACGTATAAAACGAATTTATGCTAACGCACCACATACGGTGCACTAAGCTAAGAGTGTTGAGCCACGACAGAGTTAGTTGTAACGTAACTCTAAATGAATAAACATCATACTTAGGTTAACTTATATTCTTATTAATTTACCCAGCTATAACTCATTTTCACGCACATTACAAGTACATTACAGATACATTACAATTGACGACGAGGATAAAACTACGATAATCCGACGAGGATTAACTGTTAAACAACCGACAAGGTTTTGAAGTGAATAAATAAAAATAACGAGACATAACCGATAAATTTCAAAAAGTGTAGTTTGGATAAAGAAAGTTAGTGGAATTCTTGAAAAATTCGATTTAAAAACAGTACTATAGAAATCTTCTGGAGAAGAATTACGTAAATAGCAAAAAATTTCAGCTCTATCAACGCAAAAGCAGTTACTAAACACACATTAATTCCTCTTCTAGCAGTATTTGAATATTACTGTAACAGCAAAGAAAAAAACTTGAAATTACTGAATCTGTGCAAATTCGACGATTTAAGAAAACTAGCTAAAAACGTGTTAAAAAATTACAAAGATTCAATTTCTAAAAGAGTTACACAAAATTCAAGCAAAAAATATTGAAACAAGAAACGAAACGGAAACCACTCCAAAAAAATCAGAAATTCTTGATTCTTCAACCGAATACGAGGACGCTGACGAAGCGTCAGCCAAAAACGATACAATTCAAACTGGTAATACAATAAACAGTTTATTACAATTCATAGAAATTTTTCCATAAAACATCGAAACGGCTGACTTCGAATTCCACAAGAATGAAGACAGCTGAGAGGAGTATATTGAACGCATCGAATTCTTCTGTATTGCAAATAAAATTAACGATGACGATATAAAAGTTGCTACACAAAGTACAAAGTGTGGGGCAGAAACATACAAATTGATACGCGATTTGTGTGCTCCAAGCAAACCAAAAAACAAAAAGTTCAAAGAAATCACAAAACTAGTAAGAGATCACCTTACACCAAAAAAGAACACAGCAATGGAACGATGCATTTTTGCATAAACAAAGCAAAATATAAGTAGATCTATCAACGAGTTTGTAGCTAGATTAAGAGAATTAGCTACGAACTTCAATTTCAACGACTTGGACGAGGCTATATGTAACCAAATAGTATGCAGAGTTCGAGACTACAGCACGAGAATTGCTTTTTTCAGTGAAAGCGAACTAACATTGAAAGAAGCAATAGTGATCGCTACTACTCGAGAAGCAGCAGTGAAAAATGCAGCGTCAACAGAAAAGAATTAACATCAATTCAACACATGAGTTCTTAACAGTTCCAACGCAAGGGCGAAGCAACGAGCAAGGACTGACAAGGAGAGGTCACACCCTCCGGGTCACCGATCTTGACGAAACTTTGGGGATCGTTTTCTTATACCAAAAGATGAAGAAATCTACCAATCATCCCGTCTAATGGGCCTTTTATACCTAGTTCCTACATAGCTTATATCGTATTTTTAGCTCTTTTTGGGTTTTTTTGCGAATTTTCAAAAAATTCCTGTTCGAAGCCTATTACACTTACAAAATTCTGCAACCCCGCATTCTCTTTATTTTTTCATCTTCTTTTGAGAAAAAATATTTTTAAATCTAATTTTGAAGAAATAGTCCATGTAAAATTAAAGTAATCAAAAGCATTTTTTACTGTTTTTTTGGTTTTATGAACTTAAACTGTATGTCGTCAGCCTTATCAAAATTATGTCTAAAAATATTTTTTCTAAAAAATTCATATAAAAACAAAGAAAATGCGGGGTTGCAGAATTCTGTAAGTGCAATAGGCTTTGAGCAGGAATTTTTTGAAAATCAGCTTGTTTTGACACTTTTAACACTTTTGTGCGACTTTTGTGTTTATTTGTAACAATTTTCAAAAAATTCCTGCTCAAAGCCTATTGCACTTACAGAATTCTGCAACCCCGCATTTTCTTTGTTTTTATATGAATTTTTTAGAAAAAATATTTTTAGACATAATTTTGATAAGGCTGACGACATACAGTTTAAGTTCATAAAACCAAAAAAACAGTAAAAAATGCTTTTGATTACTTTAATTTTACATGGACTATTTCTTCAAAATTAGATTTAAAAATATTTTTTCTCAAAAGAAGATGAAAAAATAAAGAGAATGCGGGGTTGCAGAATTTTGTAAGTTTAATAGGCTTCGAACAGGAATTTTTTGAAAATTCGCAAAAAAACCCAAAAAGAGCTAAAAATACGATATAAGCTATGTAGGAACTAGGTATAAAAGGCCCATTAGACGGGATGATTGGTAGATTTCTTCATCTTTTGGTATAAGAAAACGATCCCCAAAGTTTCGTCAAGATCGGTGACCCGGAGGGTATGACCTCTCCTTGTGAGTTCGCGGATGTATTAATTAACGATACAAAAATTAAAATGGAAATCGATAGTGGATTGTACGTCACAGCGATATCGGAAAGCGATAAACAAAAATATTTTCCACACGAAAAATTAATCGAAAACAATCTTACACTTACATGTTACGAAGTTTTACCATTGAACCTTATCGGGAAATTAAACGTTAAAGTAAATTTCGTACAAACTGGAAAGTACTTAGATTTGTATATTATGAAAGGTACGGGACCTTGACTTACGGGAAGACAATGGTTAAAAGCGTTTAACTTTTGGCCTTTCAAATTAATTCCCAAAAGTCAAATTAAAAACATATTCAAGATAGAAAGCAATACAATAAAACAAAAAATTTTAAAACAATTTCCTTTACTATTTTCAAACACGCAGGGGTGTTATAAAAGTAGAAAAGTACACTTAGTTTTTAAAGAAAACCTATGACCGATACAATTGAAACCACATCACGCGCCATTCGCGCTAATGCCGAAAATTTCAAACATGATACTAAGAATGATAAAATTAGGAAATTTAGAGCCAGCAGAGTGTAGTGAATGGGCAACACCCATTATACCGGCACTAAAGAAAAATGGGAAAGTTAGAATTTGTGGTAATTTTAAGCTCACGGTAAATCCTCAATTAATTGGAAAAAGACATCCGATTCCTTTGAAAGAAAAAATTTTTAACACACTGAGAGTATGTAAAAAATGGTCTCAGATAGATTTGAAACACGCTTTTATCTAAGGAAACAGCAAACGACAGAACGCTAAAGAATATAATGTCTTACACACAAAACAATTGGCCGAAAATCGATGAATTAACTCAAATAGAAAAGAATTTTCACACAAATCGAAACGAGCTAGACATAGAAGGAAAATGCCTAACATGGGGTCATAGATTAGTTATTCCAGAAACACTTAAAGCACAAATACTAGGGGACTTACACATTTTACACATGGGTATAGTTAAAATAAAACAAATGGCAAGAAATTATTTTTGGTGGCCTCGTATAGATTGGGGTATAGAAGCATTAGCTAGCAGATGTAAAATATACTTAGAATCAAGACCAGATGCAGGGAAAGTAGAGCTTTCACCGTGGCAATGGCCAAGTAAACCATGGTCTAGGATACGCATAGACTTCTTAGGACCTTTTCACGTTGTATGTTTTTAGCGATCGTAGACGCACACTCAAAATAGACAGAAATAATTAACATGCAAAAAGACACAACAGCAAAAAATTTGATTAAGGTCATAGACTCAATTTTTAGCAGATTCGGAATAACTAGCATTGTAGTTAGCGACAATGGTCCTCAACTTAAAAGTGACGAGTTTCAACAATATTTCAAAAACTATAAAATCATACAAAGTTTTTCAGCACCATATTACCCGGCTACAAACAGCAGTAGAAAATTTCGTACGTACTTTTAAAGATAAAGTAGATAAAATGATTCGCGACGGACATTCATTAAATTTTTCGACAAACAGATTTTTATTTCATTATAGAAACACTGAACACACAACAACTAATAAATCGCCAGCATTTTTAATGTTTCAACGAGAATTGCAAACAAGATTTAACTTACTTAAGGAAGCTTTAGACCTCCAGTGACTCTCATTCAGTTTCGGGGCGAAACAGCTGACGCGCCGCTCGTTCTGTCTCTTTCGCTCTCATGGCGCAGCATAACCGCAAAGACTAAAAAATCAACTTTACTGTTAAATTACTCTGAAAGCAGGCCCGGTTGCCGTATTTTGAAAAATGTTAGATTGATTCTTGTTTCAATAGCTAGAATATACTCTTTTTTTTTTTTTTTAAAGTTAACTACTAGTTATTTACAGTCGTCGATAACATTGAAAAATTGCAGTGCTCTACGTGCCATCCCATGCAAAATGACCGAGCTTTGAGCGTTCATAACTCAAAAACGAGTCCCGCTTGCCATATTTTTTTTCATGGCATTCAAAAGAGCATGTAAAAGTGTGCTTCTCTGGGTAGTTACAAAAATAGTTAACATTGTTCCAAAATTCCTGATACTGAGCCTAAAAAGTCCTTAAACCAAACACTCAAGCTAGAGTAAAATTACAGCAGTATAATCAGAAACATTTTTGATCAGGAAACAGAAAATCAGAATTTCGTATAGGTGAAATTGTTTATGCAAAAGATTTTCGAAAATATTGTAATAAAAAAAGCGAAGCTATTATTGTCGAATATCACCAATTATGTATACTGTTAACCCTTAAAGGTCACATGGGGCCCAAAAGACTCCACTATCTAATTAATGTTTAAAATTTGGTTATTATTGAAATTTTTATCATCCTTTTTACAATTATAATACTTGAAAACAATTTTTTTATTCAAATATATTGATAACTACCAAATTAGAACCCCTGCAGAACTCTTCAAGTCATCCTTACTAAATTTGGCCCAAACTCTCGAAGATGACCTCCAGGTTCCCCAGGTACACCAGCCGGACACCATATCGTTCCGAGGTTTGAATTAGGCGCTCGAAATATGACCGTCATCCCAAAGTTTTTGCAAAAGTGCCAACCTTTGGTACGGCCCGTCCACCGTGGGACGGGTAAAAAATTATTTTTCATAAAGTAGGGTTAGAGAGTCGATGTCAATGATCAACGTCAGAAATAAATCAATGTTGATCATTGACATCAACTACCTAACCATACTTTTTTGTTGAATAACTATTATTACGTAATTACATAATTGTTTTTAATATTTTACTTTCATTTTGAGAGAAGGTTTTTGTAAATGGATCAAATTTTAAAAATAATTTATATTAGATTTTTTAAATACGGCACACATTCAAAACAAGTAGACCGCAGCGATCAATCATTAATTTTTTCAATAAAAAGCTTGACAAGTCTGAAATAAATCAATGTTGATCATTGACATCGACTCTCTAACCCTATTTTATGAAAAATAATTTTTTACCCGTGCCAAAGGTTGGCACTTTGGCAAAAACTTTGGGTTGACGGTCAAATTTCGAGCGCCTAATTCAAACCTCGGAACGATATGGTGTCCGGCTGGTGTACATCCGTCATCGGCGACCTGGCTGTCCAGGTTCAAACTTCTTTCTCATATGCTCTAAAACACCCCCGAACTCTATCCAAAGTCATACTCCAAGAATTCGACCGAACTCTCGGAGATGACCCCCAGGTACCCCGGACACCCTCATCATCGGTGACTTGGGTACCTAGGTTCAAATTGCCTCGATAAATACTCCAGAACTTCTTTCAAAGTCATTTCGAATTTAGCCAAAATTCTCGGAGGTGACCCTCCAGGTACCCCCGTCATCGGCAACCTGAAGGTCCAGGTCGAGAAGTGACTACGGATTAATGTATTGTCATCCAAACCTAGACCCACTGCAAAATTTCAGACCTCTAGCTCTTATAGGCTCCAAGTTATAGAGCTTGGCAGTTTTGAACATACGACGACGACGACGACGAAAAACCACAGTGAGTTAAAGAAAAACATGTAGAAACGTCAGCATCGCATTGTCTTATTCTAAGAATTTTATTAAGTCTAAGTATCAAACTGTCAATCTAGTTATCGTTTAAATTCTGTTTCTAAACCAACTTTTGATGTAAATACAAGTGATATTCATAATAAAATTAGTGATTTAGACTTGAAATTAAACAATAAAATTGATGAATTGGTCACTGGATTAAACAACTTGAAAATGTCTAACTCAAACTCAACTTCAAAATTAAATGAATTAAGTGATAAAATTAATACAAGTACTTCACTCGCAAACTCTAACAACAACTTCTCTTCTGGTGACAATAAGAATTCTTATAACAAAATTCATGAAATGATGATGGAATTTGAGGCTAGAAAAAGAAACAAAAACAATATCATTCTACATAATATTCCTGTATCCAGTGGTGGAAATCAAATTGATCTTGATCGCAATAAGATTATTGATGCTTTATCTCATATTAAACTTAACAATACTGACTTGAAGACTGCTAAATTTTTTAGATTGAAATCTAGATTATCTGAGGAATCAAGTAGTATAAAATTGATTTGTGGTGATAGAAATGATGCTGTTGAAATATTAAAAAACTGGAGAAAAACTCAGAATGAGGTTAAAGTTAATGAAGACCATACTAGACAACAAAGATATCAATATAAAATTTTGAAAAAGCAAGCTGATGAATACAATTCCCTGCATCCAAATAATGATCAAAAAACTGTTATTTTTAAAAGTGGGTCTCCTATTTTGGTTGCAAAGAAAATAAAACTAAATAATACTTCTGATATCTTAGACCTTTGAGAAATTTCAACATCATCAACTATTACATTATATTATCAAAATGTAAATGGTCTAAGGACCAAATTAGCTGAAATTAGAAACAATATCCATATTATTACACCTACACCTCAGATTATTATATTGACTGAAACATCTCTTCATTGTGGCATCAGTAATAGTGAACTTGGTCTGATAGGTTATGATGTTTACAGACTTGATAGACACATATATGCAAATTCACCTGCTGGTGGTGGTATACTGATAGCTATTTCAAATCTTATCTCCTCTAAATGTATTTCACTCCAGCCTGATTCAAACTCTTCAACTGAACAGTTATTTGTTGAAATAAATCATCAAAATTTTCATTTTATTCTTGGTGGTGTTTACATACCTCCTGCCAGTGAAACTCATATTTACACTCATCACTGTGATACTATTAATTATTTGAAATCAATTTATACTAGTCATGATTTCTTGATTGTTGGTGATTATAATCTTCCTGATACAACCTGGTCATCTGATTCTGTTTTATTGGCATCCTATAATGGTAACTCTAATTTAATTAGAAAAAATGTTGAAGCCACCCTTAACTTCTTCGGTGGAGATGGTTTTTCTCAACTGTATCCTGTTCATAATCTGAAAGGTTATACTTTGGATCTTCTCTTCAGCTCAAACACTGGACATGAAATTATACCGTCTACTGATTCCTTGGTCAACTTTGAAGAACGTATTCATTTTCCTATTTTTATTCAATTACCTACCAAATTGTTAAATACAGTTAAACTAAATCCATGTAAACTAAACTTTAGGAAGGCTGATTATGCCGGCATTGTAAATTCATTGAATGACATAAATTGGGATGATTGTTTATCCGATCTTGACATGGAAGGTGCTGCAAACAGATTTTATGAGATTTTGGATTGCTCGTGTGTTGGTAATGTTCCTAGATCCAGGTCCGTTGATAATTCATATCCTGAGTGGTACTCGGATAAGCTTATTGGGCTTATTATTAACAAAAAGAAATCTCATAAAATCTGGTTGCAAACTGGACATAATGATGATAAAATTTTATTTAAAAAACTTAGAGCTCAATGTATTCGGCTATCTAAATTAGATAGGGATTGTTATTTTGATAAAATTGAAGTAAGATCTGTTAAGAATATCAAGAATTTTTGGAATTATATTAATAAACTAAACAAATCGAATGAATATCCAAATTCTATGTTTCTTGATGGTAAATCAGCAAGTGATCCTGCTGGTATTACTGAACTTTTTGCTGAGCATTTTAAGTCAGTTTATTCTCTTGATGTTGAAAATGTTGGGAACATTTACCTGTCTGATGAATTTGTTGATACGTTTGAAATTAGTGATGATGATATACACCGGGCATTGAAAGATTTAAAGGGTAGTTTTTTAGTTTCGGCTGACGGCTATCCATCTTATTTTCTTAAAAATTGTGGTTCATCTCTTGTTAATCCACTTAGACTGCTTTTTAATAAATCACTCCAGACTGGTATTGTCCCTAACATTTGGAAAATCTCTTTTGTAACACCAATTTATAAAGCTGGAGATAGGAATGACATTAAAAATTACAGACCAATCTCTTTGTTGGGATCTGTGTCAAAACTTTTTGATTCAATTATGGCTAGTAAACTTACTGATCTTTTCATTTCTAAGATAACTAATGCCCAACAAGGTTTTATTAGTGGTAAATCCACAGTGACCAATTTATTTCTTTATAGTAATTATATTCATGAATGTTTTTCAAATTCTATTCAAGTTGATTCAATATATTTAGATTTTCAAAAAGCGTTTGATAGAGTTGATATTAATATATTGTTGATGAAACTTTGTAATTTTGGATTTAATAACAAACTTTTATCATGGCTTTATTCTTATTTGAAGGATAGAATTCAAAGAGTGAAAGTTAAGGGCCATTTGTCTGAACCTGTTTTTGTTTCTTCAGGCGTCCCTCAGGGATCTCACTTGGGGCCTTTTTTATTCCTTCTCTTTATGAATGATATAGTTAATGATCTAACTTTTGCCAAAATTCTTATATTTGCTGATGATGTCAAATTATTTTTTAATATAATAGATAATTCTGATTGTGTTAAACTGCAAAATGATCTTAACACTATTTTAAATTGGTCAATTTGTATTGACAAGATTAATCTTAATATTAATAAATGCAAAATTATTTCTTTTTATAATACTAAGCAAAAAATAAATTATTGTTACTCAATTGGTGATACTTTATTAGATAGAGTTGAATATATTAATGATCTAGGAAAAAGATACACAGAGAATTTTCAATTTTCAAATTATTTCCCTACTACTCAATAATACTAATGAATCCTCAACCACCGAAATTATATTCTTTGCTCAAACTCCACAAAGCTAATCACCCTATAAGACCTGTAGTTTCATCTGTTTGCTCACCTACATATAAATTTTCGAAAAAACTGATAGATATAATTCTTAATAATACCAATTTTAAATCAAAGTTCAATATAAAAAACACACTAGAATTAATAAATAAAGTTAAAAATGTTAATTTTCCAAATAAATCTATACTTTTATCTTTTGATGTTAAAAACCTTTACCCTAGTATCCCTACAAACGATTTGATTGATATGATAGAAAACCTACCGATTAATAATGGCTCTAGTGCAACCGTAATGAATGAGATTCTCCTAGCTTTGAGAACTTGTTTAAGACAAAATTATTTTGAATTTAACGGAGATTTATATTCCGTTAAAGAAGGATTAATTATGGGTAATCCTCTAAGTCCCCTACTTGCTGAAATTTTTATGGACCACATTGAAAATATAATTATGAAACATCCCCTTAGTAAATACTTATTATTCTGGCATCGTTATGTTGACGATGTTTTTTCTTGTTGGACTGGTACCACTAGACAACTCAATATCTTTCTAAATTATATAAATACCTTACATGAAAATATAGAATTTACAATAGAACTCGAAGATGAAAATAAAAGTATAAATTTCTTAGACCTTTCAATCGTTAGAATTAATAACAAACTTGATTTTAGTATTTACCATAAACCCACCCAAACGGATACAGTTATACCATACTCATCCCTACACCCATATACTCATAAAATCGCAGCTTTTAATTGGTATATTTATAGATTACTTTCAATCCCTATGTCCCCTGAGAATTACAATAAACAATTGAAAATTATCAAACAAATAGCTTATAACAATGATTTCAACCCGGATTTTATGGACGTTTTAGTAAGGAAGATAAAATTTAAATTAGCTATCAAACAAGTTTCTCCTTTACCAACTCGGGAAAAGACAGTTTTTCACGTTATCACTTACGTTGGAAAAACTAGTGATATGATTTATAATTATTTTAGAAAACATGACGTTAATATTGCTTTTAAAACTAACAAAAGCCTTCAAACTATTGTGAAGAATAATAAGTCGAAGACTGATTTCTTCGAAAAAACAGGAGTTTATATTAAGAAATGCGGTACGAAAGATTGTAATTGTGTTTATGTAGGCCAGACAGGTAGAAATTTTAGAACGAGAAATGACGATCATCGTAAAGCGTTCGAAAAGAGACAACCATACAAATCTAGTATAGCAGCTCATGCTTTGGAAACAAATCACCTATATAATGATAAGATTAAAGCTCTCCATTTTTGTAATAAAAGTTTGAAATTGAATACTCTGGAATCTTTAGAAATTAACAGAATTAAAAAACTAAATCCGAAATTACTTTTAAATTCTCAAACTGAACTTAAATGTTCTTTTTCACCCTTACTTAACTTATTTAAATAAATTAAATTGCTCTCTCTTTTCTGAATTTTTAAGGTCATCGTCATTATTGTCAAATCAAGAATTAAATTGAATTAAATTTGATTGAATTAAACTGTGTGTATGTATTTGTATTTAAATTAAACTATGTGTATGTATTTGTATTTATATTAATGACAGAAGTCCTGAAATAACTTAGACAACTGATTATGATAAACACTGAGCTCACTTTCTTAATTGTATGTATTACGTTTAGTCTTGAAATACCCACCGTCCGAAGAAGGCGCAGTGCGTCCGAAACAATTGTCACGGTTTTTGATTAATGTAAAAATAATGAAAATATTTTAATAAAGTGAAGATTTTAACCACTTTATATACAGAGTGTATTATTTATTTATAAAAATGTATATCAATCTTCATCAAGTAGAGGCTCAATCAATCCAAAATGATCTAGGTGTTATTTTTGATTGTAAGTTAAAATTTGAGACTCATATTAATGCTGTGATATCTAAGGCTTCTACACTGTTAAATTTTATAATTATATCTTCTAAAGAATTTAAGAAACCAGAAACTATTATTTCTTTATATAAATCTATTGTACTACCTCATATGTTATACTGTTCTCAAATATGGACTCCATGTACTGAGACTCTTATAAATAGACTAGAACGTATTAACCATCGATTTTTGAGATATCTATCTTTTAAGAATGGTACTCCAATGAGTTTCCTAGATCACGATTATGAAAATATAGCTAATTTATTCAAAATTCCTAATATCAAGTCTCAACATTGCTATTACGACTTATATTTCGTCTATAAAGTATTAAATGGACTCTTATTAGAATCCGATTTGGTTGATTTGTTTCCTTATCGCTCGTTGAGATTTGATCTTAGAGGTGCGAGAGTTCTAATTGAGAGGAATTCAAAATCTTCTTTTGATTTCTTCTCATCTCTTAATAGATTACGTAGATGTTGGAATACCTCCCCAATAAAGGGTATAGCCGGGTAAGATAGTCGAATCGGCCCCTAGCGCGAACCCCTACAATATATATCATTCGAAAGGGCATGAAAAAAGAAAATTTTTGGCGCGAACCAGAATTTTTTATACCCACTACTGCGCATGCGCGGTCCAAAATAGTGATTTTTCAACTTTTATTTTTATCTCGAAATCTAAGAGGGTTAGAAAAACGCGGTTTGCGGTAAAATTTTGTTTACAAAAAATGTAGTTCAATCATATTTTTTAAAATCATTTTTGGCGCCAAATTCAAATTGTTCAGGCTGTTTTTCGAATTTTTTTCCCTAAAAAATGCGATTAAAAAAAAACGGTGATACATACCTCTCTGGAAAAAAAATATGTCATGTATTTTAGGAAAAAATAGCTTTACAAATTTTTTCAAAATTTTTGAAGTGGTGAAAGACACTTTTTAGGCCAAATTATTGAAATTTTTTATCTAAATCGCCACCTAGCGGCTGCATACTGCGTTAAAATATAACAACATTTATATCGCTGAACTACATTTTTTGTAAACAAAATTTTGCCGCAAACCGCGTTTTTCTAGCCCTCAAGATTTCTAGATAAAAATTATAGTTGAAAAATCACTATTTCGCCCCGCACATGCGCAGTTTAGGGAATAAAAAATTGCGGTTTGCGCCAAAAGCTTCCTTTTTTCAAGACCTTTCAAATGATATGTATATTGTAGGGGTTTCTGCATAAAAAAATTTGGCCTACCTGACCTAGATTGAAAATAACTAATTTATACAATTTTTTAGTGATGGACATGGTTGAACTGATCTCGTTAGAGGTATTAAAAATTTTTTTTAAGAGGATGCAAGAACAGCAGTGACAACTAAATGTGATTCTGCAGGAACTGGAAGCGGAGAGAGAAAGAGCATGACTGCTCGAGACTCAACTGAGTAAAGTTTACTTTTTATCTTTGTCATGATATAGTTTTTTTTTTTGTCAAGCTTTTTCTCCACTGATTGAGTAAGTGTCTAAATTGGCCAAGTCAACGGTGATTGCGTAAGAGTGCGCTTCGACGTGAAATCGGCCGTTCAATATAGAATTGAAACTCGACGAGAAAAACCAAAAACACCCCACTCTTACGATCAGAAAATTGGAGGGAGAGAAAGTTTGAAAGAATACTAAGGTTTCCCGTTTGTGAGAAACTAGCGATGTGATAATTTACTTATATATACAAAATTTTTTTCAGTGACTGCTAGGGAGCAAAACGCTCAGCTTTTACAAAATGTTCATCAAGGGCTGCCTCCCTTGCTCACCCTACAATCTCGGCCAACAGGGCTAAGTACGACGGTAGACGAACAACAGCAGCAGAACAACACCGATGGGTCGAGTATGGCTCACTCGTCGCCAGCTGACCTGAGCCAACCTAATGGCCTGCAGTCTGACCATATTATCCCAGCCGGGACGAACAACGTAGAGGTCAGCAAAAGCAACCAGCGGAAATTCCAGGCGAGGCAACTGGCACAGAGCCTGAGAGAGGCGAATTTACCAATAGGCGCAACGTCGACGAGAGGTTTTGTCAACCATCAGGTAACCACAACAAACATTACACCCACCATCCCTGTATCCCAAGCAGCGTCGACGACTAATAACTTGACTACCCAAACGAACATTGCATAGTTGACGAGTAATAACATACGACTAACGATAAATATCCGGGAGGAAGACAATATTTATCATTCAACGATGATGGACACTCCGGGCGCGAATTTAGAGCCAAATCGCGGTCCAATGGTGCAGGCCCGGGCTAACGCTACTAGCCTAGAAAAATGTTGTCAGACAAACTTTTAAATTTTTGAAAATCAACCTCATTCAAGCTGCGGAGAGCTGAGTCGATTGATCGCGAACCAAGGACGGAACAGGTTGAATTTGAATCAAAAATATATACTCACCCAGGAGTCAGAGTTTTGTCTTTGGATTGACCACTTTAATACTGAATTATCGGTGTCCGGACTCCTCGACGTTATCAACCCTGACGCGACGATCTTGAGAGATTATTCAATCGGAGAAAAAGTTGAAAGAGAAGCTCAAGTTTGTGCGATCATCATAAATAGGATAGACAGTTCCTACCACAGGCAAATAATAAACTTTAAAGACCCTAAACTAATATTGCAACACTTGAAAAGGCAGTGGGAGATACAAGCCAACGTGACACATACCACGGTTAAGCAGAGCCTCTGGAAAATCCAAATGAAAAGGGGTGAAAAAGTGCCTGCATACTTGAACCGATTCGACGAAATTGTTCGGGATCTCGAATCTGTAGAGGGTCCGAAACCAGGGCTAGAGAAAGATACTCGGTCAGCTTTCTTTAACAGCATAGTCAACGCATTCCCCTCTATTAAACATTACGATACACAATACAACTTACAAAATGGTGAGGAAATGCCACTGGCAACGCTAAAAACTGCTCTTTTACAGATGGAAGCAAAAGCGACGGAGCACAAGGAGCTGCGCTCCCAAACTTAACGTGTTGACGAAAAGGACCGATTGTTTACAGGATGTATGAGGGCCAGTCCATGGAGATAAGGAACACCAAGAGACGAGTGTGCTATGATTGTGGTGGCCTGGACCATATAGCACGCAATTGTCCACGACCACCAGGCCAACGTATTCAGTGCTTTTATTGCAAAGAGTACGGGACTACAAGAAGGCTGACTGCCCACATTTAAGGTTAGAAAAATCATATAATTAAGATAAAGATAGACGAGGCGATAAATTTAAGAGAAACAACTTCGAGAACCGGGATAAGTACAGAGATAGTGGGCAGGGTAGTCAGTTAAATCGTGAGAATATGGGATATCAGGGTGGTGGTGGTGGCCACAGAAATCTTAAAAGAAGACATGATGACCGAACGTCAGGAAAACAGAAGACGTACAAAACAAGGCGATTTGTCAGGCTCGTGTTGCAGATTGAATTGACATTCATCGTGGATTCAGATGCTACGGAGCACATTGTCCAAAAGGGATTCGTTTTATCTAACTTTCCTAAATGTGTAAAAGGTGTGATTAAAAGCGCGAACAAATGACGGAACGCGAATATTAAAATCGATGGCAAAGGGCACGTAACGCTAAGAACGAAGTTTGGCAAAATTGTGAAGTAAGACAATGTTTTACAGGCCGGGGACGTTTGAAGTAACTTAATCTCGCTGAGAAAATTCGTTGACGCGGGTCTGACGGTACATTTATATAGAAAGAAAATCGAGATTTTTGATGCAAAATCGGATGAAAATTTGAAGGTGTGTATGTTAAACCAAACTGGCTGTCCTCGTTTAGAATCAGGCGACAGGAAAACGATGAAATTAACGACGATAATTATGGGTCTGTCCGTATGTGACGGGTGTGACATCGTACACAGTTTTTCAAATATTTTGTAACGGGCGCGTCGGGAGATGGAATAAATTCAAATTTTATTCGCACGCGACCGTTAGAAACGCGTAGACGCACGGTTGGTAATAAGGCGACAGCGCCACTGACCGAGTGGCGTCACTCTAGTCTTAACCACGCGAGACATCACACGTGAGTTAGAATCAGTTGTGCGTTAGGTAAGAAAAATTAATTTGTTCGAGATCGCGAAGTTGTACGAGTTCTACGTCGCGATTGTTGATATCGGTGCGGTGTTGTTTGTGGAGCTGAGTAAAAATATTAAAAACTCAAGTCACTATACAAACAATACCCTTTTTTAGCGTTCCGGGTGTTACAGAGAAATAAGAATCTTTACCACAGCACACAATTTTCTGTAATTACCGAAACAAATTGAAACTTTACTGAGAGCTCAATCACACTGCATTCTAAAGAGTGAAACATAACTTATAAATCTTTGTTGATATCGAACGATTTACAGTGCTACCAACTTTGCACTAGAATCACACAAGTCAGGCCGGTGGTGTTCATAGATTCATCAACAGGCTAAAAAATTTTAAATTAAAAAAAAAAGTGGTAGAACCAGTATAGTTCCAGAAACTACATATAATTTCTGACCAGAAAAAACGGTTTATATATTTTTTTTTCATAATTTAATTTTTTACTCTGAGGTTCGTTTTTATACGGACAGACCCTTATGACGATTATGCATGCACGGCAAATTTGGTCACAATAGACGAATTCTCGAAACAATCGCAGCCAGGGACTGATGAAAGTTCAGCAAGCCGCGACGCAGGCCCATCTTCGGTTGGGAGGGAGGAAGAACAAGAATTCGCTGACGGTCGACGCAACGGTCCTAAATTATTTGAAGACGCGGAATTGGACTCACAAAAACTTGGAAGGAAAATAATAGACCTGAGTGACATAAACGCAGGCGTAGAACTTGACATGTCGACGATTGAGTCACGCGAATATTCCAAAGAGAAGCTAACCATCAGAAGGGATGAAATGGCACATAAGACTGGGCCATGCATGTGTAGATCACCTGCGACGGTTGAAGAAATTATTACCCGAATTGCAAGACGTCAGGTTCGACGATACCATCCGAGAATGCGAAGTGTGCATTCTGGGAAAAATGAGGAAACTGCCCTTTCCAGAAAGAAGGGATAGAACAAAAAGACCTCTTGAACGGTTCCATACGGACATAATGGGACCAATTACTCCCGTCTCGTTTCCAGGTTCGTGCCGATATATAATTACATTTGTTGACGATTACAGCAGATTGATAAGAATCTACTGTCTCAAAAATAAAAGCGAAGCTGGAGAAAGATTCAAGACGTATCTGAAAAATGCTCGAAATTTATTAGTAAAAGATGAGAAAGTTTGCTTCGTACAGGCGGACAATGGTCGAGAAAACACCTAGGTGGAGAATTTCTGAAAGTCATGGAGGAGGAGAAGATTGACTTCGATTTGTCCCCAGTGGATACGCCCCAGCTCAATGGAGTCGCAGAAAGAATAAATTTGACGCTAGAAATGAAAATAAGGTCAATGTTACTGGACTCAGGACTCCCAGCAACTATGTGGATACTGGCGGCAGAAGAGGCGACTCATGTGTACAACAGGACGCTTCACACTTCGAACGATTTTCAAGTACCTTTAATGAAATTTACTCCAGGCCTGAAGCTACATGTTGACAAACTTAGACAATTCGGCTGCATAAGCTACATGCTAGATCTGGGGAACAATCGAAAGTTTGATCCAACTGGTAAAAAGGTAGTGCTGGTGGGGCACACAAAGACAGGTTATCTATTCTGGGAACCACCCACTGGAAAATTGATCATTTCAAGGAATGCGCAATTCAACAAGAAAATCGTTTACAAGGATACCTACAAAACAAGGTTACCGATAGCACGTGAACAAAGTAATGAAGATAACCCTGTAAGCACACAAGGTAACGACAATAACTTGACGCTCGAGGAAAACTCATCAAATGACGCACAAAACCAAGAAGAAAATAACAACAACGAGCAGAAAAATAAAGTCAACGAATTAAAGAAAACAAATCCAAGACGTGGCCGTAATCGGAAAAATAACCAAACAACTACTGAAATACCTCTAAAGAAGATTAGAGAAATGCCGAAAAGGAAAGCCAGAGAAAATCGATGCTTCGAAATAAAAGGTAAAAGGGTAGTGAAAGTGTCGGATTCAAGCTTTGCATTATTCACTGACGGTGTACTTGATAAAGATAATCCAGAATAGAGAAGTACAAGTTGACGGAAATTATGACGATGGCCATTGTAAAGAAAAAGTGCTCCAGGAGGAAGACGAGATTAAATTCTGTCTAATGGCCACAATCAATAAAGACCCATGTTCGTATAAAGAGGCAATGACATCATCCGAATCAGAACATTGGAAAAGAGCTATGAAAGAAGAATTACTGTCCTTGAGTGAAAACGACGTATTGAAACGTCGACCGAAACACACTCGACAAAGAAGGAAAGAAAGTGAACGTAATTGATTCAAAATGGGTCTACAAGCGAAAAGTCAACGAGAATGAAAAAATTGCTTACAAAGCTAGGCTTGTAATTCGTGGATTTAAGGACACGAATCAGTATGAACTGAAAGAGACGTACGCTCCTGTAGCCAGGATTCCATTGGTGAGGGCTCTGTTTGGAATCGCAAATAAATTCGACCTATATATATGTCGAATGAACGTTAAGACGGCATTCTTAAACGGCAAATTGACTGAAGACATTTATATGGAGATCCCGGAAGGTCTCGACGTGCCGGATGGACAAACGAAAATATGCAAACTGAAAAAGGCTCTGTATGGTCTTCGTACAAGCTCGAAAAATTAGAGCGAGAGGTTTAAGGAAGAAGCGCAGGAACTAGAGCTGGAAAATTCCATCAATGAACCGTGTCCATACACTTGGTACAAGGGTGGACAGCTGGCCATAGTACTGTTATACGTCGACGATATGCTAATAGCATCAAACAACAAAGAAAAGCTCAAGGCCATCAAAGAAAAGTTGAGCCAAGTCTTCGAGATGAAGGACATGGGGGAACCAAAATTGTTCCTTGGCATCCAAGTAAAGAGAGATCGCGTCAACAAAGTCATAACGATCAATCCGACGGATTACACCGAGAAAATCCATGAACGTTTTGGAATGAAACATTGCGTTCCGAAGGATATCCCGATGAAAACTCATCAAACACAAAAACGAAACTTCAAGAAGTCAGGTGGTAAGGAACTGCACTGAACCAACTTAAAACAAGAGTCCCATACAGGGAAGCAATTGGTTCACTCCTATATTTAGCAGGGAGCACATGACCTGACATCTCTTTCGCAGTCAATTTTCTCTCGAGGAGACAAACTTCAGCCACAGAAGCCAACTGGGAAGACGTACTAAAAGTTATGCAATATTTGAGAGGAACGATGGACCTAGGTCTCAGATATTGTGGAAAAACCAACGATTTCATCGCTAAAACCGACGCAAGCTTTAGTGATTGGAATGATTCGACGTCAACGAGTGGATATGTAATGACTCTATTCGGTGATACTATAGCGTGGCGGAGTCATAAGCAAGCCTCCATAAATAAGTCGACGTCCAAGGCAGAACAAATGGCAATGAAAGAGGCATGTAGCGAAATCATAGCCCTTGACAAGGCGTTCTCATTGATGATAAACAGACGTTTCATGCCAGTACCTTTGTTATGTATTAGTTTATTAATAAGATATAATCTAGTTTTTATATTTATTTATTTTAATTTTAATAATATAATATTACATAATATAAATATATGCATAGCTTAAGATATAGAGTTATATATAATTTGAGACATCTTTATGATTATTATTTATTTTATGTATAAGGAGATATGACTCCAGACCCGATTTACGGTAAAAATTAAGAGGTATGATTTTACTTACGAAGTGGCCAGCTTCGGAGTCCCGCAGCTTTACTGACCAAAAGACTGAAGCTGGCCTCATTTCGTGTTTACTTATAGCATAAAAATGCTTAGTTAACGAAATGTGTCTTTCATGACACAATGTCTTATAATTACAAAATGTGTCTTCGTGACACAACACCTCCCCCCTTTAGATGTTTATCTCCACGTTTTTGTTTTGTTTTGGTTTTTGTTTTTATTTTTATTATTATTATTATTATTATTATTTTTTTTTATTATTTATTTATTTATTTATTTATTTATTTATTTTATTTTATTTTTTATTTTTTTATTTATTTTTTTTTTTATAACATAGCATCCTCTTCTTTAAGTGTTTATTTTGACTATACTATTGTTATCGCTTTCTTGTTAGTTTTTTATAAAATGTGTGGATAAAATAAGTAATAACAAAGTAATCTGTGAGTTTTACAATTTTAGTTTAGAAATAGTATATAAATTTTAAAAATTAAATAACGTATTGTTAGTGGTATTATAACATAGATACATAGGTTTCCTTCCCTGATAAAAAGATTTTTTGAAAAATTCTAAGGAACAAGTCAATCAGAGAAAAAGAAGAAAAAATTATAAACTAAATAAACCGTAATTTTCATTCTTAATTTTTTTTTACGGAAGGTGTCTCTTGTTTGATTTTAGTTTTATTTTGGTTAGGAAGTGTGGATGGTAATGGTGGAGGAATTTTAGGTGTGATTTTAATAGGATCTACTTTTATTTCTTGCAGTTCCAAGTGTTCTGCCATCTCTTTAGTTCTTGTTTGTTCCTTGCCCAGGATTATAAAGAAATGCGTTATTGAACTTGACACTGCAGCTAGAAGATGTAAACCACAGCCGTATAATTGTTGTAATAGATAGGCGTTTATTATAGTATCTACAGTTATTTTTATTAGATGTAGCAAGAAAATTATCATAATTATTGCAGATGAAATTGATCCACCTTTAATTAAATTGTCGATAATACTTGACCACAGATCTGCCAAGATTCCTTTTATAGTCGAACTCGTAAACAATTTACTTATGGATTCTTCGTTATAATTGTGTTCTCCAGCCATTTGCCTTGTTAAAATATTGAGTAAGGCTGGTTGTTCCAGAGGAAATGTGATCAGTTGTTGAGCTCGTTGAAGCTGAGATGATGAGTATACCCCGGACGTGGCCAGAGCTTCTATCAATTTATAATTCCAATGAAATTTTGTTGATGGTTGAAATATGTGTGGAGATTGTACGTTATAAGTTGGATATGGATCTAGTTTGATCCATTTGTCTCCTATTTTATAGTATCTTGGTAAGATTTTATTACAGGTGACTTGTTTGCCTGTCTTAGTAAGAATGTGTGTTTTTGGTGTTAAAAACCACGTCTCGTTTTGTAATGTCACTGGAAGTTGTTCATAACATTCTTCCATGTGCTTTATTTTTACAGGTCTTGGCGTACATTTTATAAAATGCACAGCTTCACCCGCTATCAAGGAAGTGTATCCTGGTTGTTTCATTACTGTGTATGCAAATTCATCTGGCGATAAAGTAGCAAGGGCTAGGGAGTTTTGGATTGTTTCTCTCTCAAGACTACACTTTTCCGTAATTAAATTTATATATAAGTCATTTAATTCTATCTGTTACAGATTTACTGCTTTATTAATTTTATTTTGTTGCCAGATTGAAAGCTGGTAGGGGAGGGTTGTCAAATAAATGTTGAGACAGACTTAATTTAATACCAACAGTGTTAATTTATTTATTTTAACACAGCACTCTATTTACAACAATATCCAAATAATTCAAAATTACAATAAGTGAGTTTATACAGGTTAATACAAATTATTTTAATGCAAAAAAACTGAGAGGTGAGAATATTATAGTTTGAGTGGAGAATTTCCACTCTTAATTTTCATGTAAAGAAAATTAATTAATTAATTTGAGAAACACCTAGTCAAAACTCTTTATGGACTTGATTATATTAATTCAAGCCATAAACACAAGTTTTGTTTGAGTATAGTTGAGATAAACAAGGCAACAGAAATGGCCTTGAAAAGAGAGAGAGAGAGAAATGCCCAAGAGAAATTAAAGCAGCAGCAGAAAATGACCTTGAACAAAATAGAAAAAAAAATGGCTGCTTGTAAGACAGCACAAAGAAAGGAGAGAGAGAGCAAGAGAATGCACAGTAAATTTTATTGATTTTCTGGCTGCAAAATGACAATGAGAAGCACCGGTAAATTATTGTTACCGGTGCTGTGCAAAAATACCTGAGGATGCCTAGGATGATCTCCTTGCTGAGCTGCTAACCCAAGAATTGAAGTGAATCAAGCCGATCGAATTCAAGATGAGATGTCTCCAGAGTTGACTACCGCCCGGTGAATTATTTGTTGAGATGACTGTGCAGATGAGACCACTGCGTTGATGATGAGAAAGAGTCGAGAGAAACGCCAAGTGAAAAGAACCCAAGAGATAACACAAAATGGCGAAAGAAACGTCTATTCACGAGCGTTGCCGAGAAGAGAACTGGAGAGACGCCGCAGGCCCAGCAGCGTCAGCGACAGCAGCAACAGCGCGTAGCTTGAAGGCACGTGAGAGAGAGAGACAGAGCGAAAAATCAATACTCTGCGCAGGTGAGTCAGCGGTTTTGAACCGCTAACGATTAGCAGCGCTAATTTTCGAGAGACGCCGTGGCGACGACATCAACTGCGGACATGGGCGCGAATATTTAAATTTGATGAATTCCGCAACGTTCCGCCCGCCATCAACCAATGTGTTGATCATCATCAGTCGAATAAACTGGAAGAACCACCAATTTTGTCACCGGTCTTTTGAGAGTTGCACAGGATGTCTTGAGAGTCACCACTCGAGTAAGTCCATCATTACCAGGGTGAAGTTGAATGACCCATGCCATGGGCCACTTACTAGGTGGTGAATTCTCATTGGTGAGTAAGACCTTCGAACCAACATTGATGTTAAAAATGGATGTTTCCACTTAGACACAGTTTGCAAGTGATGAATGTATTGAGAAGACCATTTCTTCCAAAACTGTTGAATTTTTTGCTGTATAAGTTGCCATCGAGAGAGCCTGGACGAGTTGAGATCCAGAAGGCTTGGTTCTGGGACCGCATTGAGAGCTGTTCCAATGAGAAAGTGTCCAGGGGTGAGAAACTGAAGATCTTCAGGGTCATCACTGAGAGGTTCCAATGGACGCGAGTTGAGAATACCTTCTATTTGAGTGAGCAGTGTGGTGAGTTCCTCAAAGGTAAGTACGGTATCGCCAATTGTCCTTTTCAGGTGAAATTTTATTAATTTCACAACTGATTCCCATTTTCCACCCATGTGAGGGGCAGCAGGTGGATTGGAATTCCATTTCGTCCCATCTTGAGCCAAAACCCTAGCCAAAGTTGAGTCTTGAGATTGAGCTTGCCTGAATAGAGTCCTCAACTCTTTGTCTGCACCCTGAAAATTGGTACCACAATCCGAGTACATGTGAGAAGGCAAGCCCCTCCTTGATGTAAACCTTCTATAGGCAGCGAGAAAACCGTCTGTTGAGTAATCACTGACTGTCTCCAAGTGTACAGCCGACGATGAAAAGCAAACAAACACGCACAGCCAACCTTTGTAAACTTTTGAACCTCGTCCTTTCCAAGAAGTGATGTTGAGAGGGCCAGCGTAATCTACACCAGAGTGGGAAAAAGGACGAGAGGGAGTTACCCTGGCCAAGGGTAGTGTCCCATGAGTTGCCGAGCTAGAGAACCCCTCTGTCTTGCGCAAACCACACAGTGCACTATGTGAGACTTGACAGTACCTCGGCCACCAATGATCCAATATTCCTGACGAACTTTCGACAGGGTAAGTTGAGTGCCTCCATGCAAAGTATCCAGGTGAGCTTGACCAATGATGAGTGCTGTGAGAGGTGCGTTTCTAGTGAGAATTGCTGGATGCTTGGTCGAATAACCCAAATTCGTTTGATTTAACCGACCACCAAGCCTCAAAATACCGTAAGCATCCACAAATGGTGTCAATTCATTGAGAGGGTGAGATTTTGGAAGCGTTGAGCTCGAAACCAGTTTTATCTCATCAGAGAGATCTTGTTGTTGAGAGAAGCCAATCCAAAATTGTTTTGCTTTGTTAAGCAACTCAGACGAGATGACTGACGACTGCTGGAAATTTCTTTTGAATCGTTGTACTGCAACCATACAGAGAGCTGTGATTCTTAATAATTTGGTGAGAGATGAATACCTGCGTATGAGATTCCACTGTTCCTTGGCAAGAGCAACAGCCACTACTGGTGTAGACTTTCTTTGTTCTGGAAGAGCGTGTCGATCCAGGGGAGCAGCGGGAGCTGGCCAATATTCCTCTGGTTGAGGAAGCCACGGTGGTCCATTCCACCAAAGCTGATGACCAACAAGTTGAGAGGTGAGAATACCATGAGAGGCACAGTCAGCTGGATTACAGTGACCAGGTAAATGCCTCCAGTGCGCTTGAGGGACCAACTCTTGAATTGAGTGTACCCTGTTGCGCACGAACTCTTTCCAGCGTGATGGGTGAGAGCTAATCCATGCGAGAGCAGTCTTGGAGTCAGTCCAAAGAATCACAGAGTTTATGTCCAATTTCGTGGTCGATAAGAAATGATGCACCAGTTTGCTGAGAATGTGGGCAGCTACTAATTCCAATCTTGGAATTGAAACTGGTTTGAGAGGGGCCACCTTTGTTTTTGAGCATAACCAAGAAACTGTTATGCCCTTAGTTGATTGAACTCTCGTGTAGATAACTGCAGCCATAGCGAATTGAGAAGCATCCGAGAAACCATGAATATCGACCACTGAGTTTGAAAGTGTTCCAAGCCAACGGGGTAGTGAGATTTTTTCCAAATTTTTGAAATCTTCTCTGATTTCTAACCACTTTTTCTGGGTTGAAGCTGGCACTGCTTCATCCCAATTCAATTTCTCTAACCACAATTCCTGCTGTAGAATTTTGGCCTTGATAACGACTGGTGAGACCATCCCAATTGGGTCGAAGATTTGAGCCACCTCCGACAAGATGTTTCTTTTCGAGATAACTTTACTCACCTCTGGTAAGCAGAGCTTCACAATGATAATATCCCGTTGAGGAGACCAAGTTAATCCGAGGATTTTGGCAGTGCAATCACTAAATGAGATTGAGCTATTTGATTGTGGAGTCGAGCGGTCCAATTTTGAGAATTTCCGATTGTTTGAATTCCATTTGGCTAGTGGAAACCCGCCCGCCATGCACAATCCTTCTAATTGAGCAGCCTTTTCATTGAGAAGAGATAAAGAGTCAGCGCCACCAAAGATGTCATCCGCATACCTTCCAAATGTGAGAGAGTCGATTGCCGATGGAAAACGGGCACCTTCGTCCTTTATGAGTTGTAACAACACTCGGATAGCCAAGAATTGAGCTGCTCGAGTACCATACGTCACTGTTGTCAATTTGTAATGAATTTCCCTGAAAAGTTTGTCGACCCAAATGATTCTTTGTAAATCTTGATCATCTTGGTGGACCAAGATCTGCCTGTACATCTTTGTGACATCAGTAACGAACAAAAATTTGTAGACCCTGAGCCAATGGATAACGTCCAATATGTTGAGAAGCAAATTTTGTCCAGTATGCATGATGTCGTTGAGAGAGTAACCAGATGAAGTAGCAGCCGAACCATTGAATACTACCCTCAGTTTTGTAGTGAGGCTATCCAGTTTGAGAACACCATGATGAGGTAGGTAGTAACAAGGGGTAACGTTGATTGAATCGGCTGGCACTTGAACCATGTGTCCCAATTTGAGATATTCCTCCATGAACTCAAAATACAATTTTTTGTAATCTTCGTCCTTTGATAATCGTCTCATGATTCCTCGAACACAAGCTTGAGCACGACCAAGAGAATGACCCAGCATGGAAGGATCTTGGATGAGAGGAAGCCGGACAACGTACCTTCCCTGTTGAGTTCGTGAGTTCGTGGTTGAAAAGTGTTCTTCACATTCCTTTTCACCAGCCGCCAAGGCTGCCAGTTGAGAATTTGGGGTTTTCTCCAATGTCCAGAATTTTGAGATAGCTTCATGTAAAGCGTCCAGATTGAGAGGTACTATTGAAAATGATTGTTTTATTGAGCCAGATTTCAAGGAGCAAGGACCAAGTACCAACCAACCAAAGATTGAGAGTTGAGCAATAGGTTCGTGTGGAGCTCCTTTAATAATATTGGGTTTTATGATCAAGCCGTAATGATCAGATCCAAGAATAATATCGATTTTTCGAGGATGTCCAAATTGAGAATCGGCCAGACATAGATTATTGATGTGAGGCCAAGTCCCTTCATCGCATGGTTGAGAAGGTAAGGTCGAAGTGAGACAATTTAGAATATGAACGTGAAGTTTCACTTGAGTATTTCGATATGCAGATTTGAGAATAACCACTGCCTTTCCGTGAGTTTGACCAGCTTTTGAAGCGCCAATGCCAAGTATTGAGAATGATGAATGAGTTCAAGGGATTTTGAGCAAGTCCACCAATGCAGATGAGATGAATGATAATTCTGAACCAGGGTCGATGAGAAGTCTAACCATGTGAGATGCTGACCCAGTCATGAGAACAGCTACCGCTGTAGCCAAAAGAGAGGTATCCAGGGCGTGAGAAAAACCAAGAGTGATTGCGCCTGCCTCCTATTATTGTTGAGATGGAGCCAAGGGTAATGAGGGAGTACCAACTGCAGTTGAAGCGACGGATGAGTCCACGTGAATCATGGTGTGATGCATTTTATCGCAAGTCTTGCATCTCGTCTTCGATTGGCAATTTTTAAATGAATGCCTACCCAAACAATTATAACACAATGACTTTTGTGTGACTACCCGTCTGCTATTTGCTGGTGAGAGTTCCCTGAATCCAGAACAGGAAACAATGAAGTGACCCTGTCCACAATGAGAGCAGGTGTGCTGCTGTTGCTGAGTGTTGGGCCTTTGCCCAGATGACCCTTGTGACCCAGATGAAATACCCACGTGAGCTTTTACACTCTTTTGGAAAGGGTGCCCAGGTTGTTGAGATTTACCAGGTTGGGATGCCACAGGTCGGTGGGTGCTCTCTATGTTTTCTAAGGCTCGCACCCTGGCCATTAGAAACTTTTCCAATTCTTTGAAGGAGGAAAACTCCGAAGATGATCTGACCGAGGTCTCCCAAGCCTCTCTTGACGGTCGATCCAGGAGTTACAACGTGTTTGCCGTAATGAGAACGTCCCCCAGCCGTTCTGTATCTACGTACGACGCCAATAACTTGAAAGTGTTTGAGGTTGACGTCACCAAAGTATTGAGGGACTTTGAGTCCTTAGGCTGCACCGAAGGGACCTGAGTCAACTCATTGAAGAGCTCCTCAATTAAACGACGTTTGTTATCGTAGCGCTCGTTGAGTTTTTGCCAGCCAAGATTGAGACCTTCCAGGGTGAGGGGGTAGTTTTGAACCAAACTCGCAGCTTCACCAGTCAAGGACCTCTTCAAGTACATGACCTTGAAGGAATCCAAGATTTTAGTGTTGTTGAGCACAATCTCCTCAAACATTTCCTTGAACGACTGCCACTGAGAGTAGGATCCAGAAAACGGTGGCAAATTGATGTCCGGTAACTTCATGTTCTGAGGAGACGTTGACCTTGGGTGAGATGAGGTGACTGGTGGAGCTGGAGGTGTGAGATTTTCCCTGAGCGTTGCCAATTCCATGAGGATGTCCAGGTAAAGCATTTCCATTTTGTTGAGGTAGCCAGCGGTGAAATATTCATCATTGACCATAGTGGCAGGACAAGATGACACCAATTGTCCATGGTTAGATCTAAATGAAAACATCAGTGACTCCACAGACTCACGCCACTGATTGACCACCATCAAACCAACAGTAGCACCTTTCTCTTTAATTATGGTGCTGTAACCTTCTAAGCTGGTCAACCGCTCTCTTTGAGATCTGGTCCTGCAGATAAAGTCTGCAGGCACAGAGCCAGAGCTTGAGCGAGTCCTGGGCCTGGACCCACCATTCACCACATTCAAGAGATTTTCCTGCTCGGATATACCAGCAGGCTGTACAAGTACCTTTGGTACAGTGGCAGCAGGAGCTGAGCCACCAGTAGCTCCTAGCGTTGAGTTATCCAAATGTTGAGAGGTCTCATCCGAGTGATGTCCAGTATTGGCTGCTTCAAGTTTGGTCTTATCGCTTGGAGCCTCTGACTTCTTATCCTGAGTATTGTAAATGTCCTGAGATGAGAGGTGCCAACTGATGAAAACCAGGTGCCACTTGTTGAGAAAACCTGAGGTTGATGGTTATGATGATGAGATTATTCAAGAACTAGCCCAGCCACCCACCAGCATCCGGCTCGAAGGACCAAATGTTGCAGATTTACTGCTTTATTAATTTTATTTGGTTGCCGGATTAAAAGCTGGTAGGGGAGGATTGTCAAATAAATGTTGAGACAGACTTAATTTAATACCAACAGTGTTAATTTATTTATTTTAACACAGCACTCTATTTACAACAATATTCAAATAATTCAAAATTACAATAAGTGAGTTTATACCGGTTAATAAAAATTATTTTAATGCAAAAAAACTAAGAGGTGAGAATATTATAAATTGAGTGGAGAATTTCCACTCTTAATTTTCATGTAAAGAAAATTAATTAATTAATTTGAGAAACACCTAGTCAAAACTCTTTATGGACTTGATTATATTAATTCAAGCCATAAACACAAGTTTTGTTTGAGTATAGTTGAGATAAACAAGGCAACAGAAATGGCCTTGAAAAGAGAGAGAGAGAGAAATGCCCAAGAGAAATTAAAGCAGCAGCAGAGAATGACCTTGAACAGAATAGAAAAGAAAATGGCTGCTTGTAAGACAGCACAAAGAAAGGAGAGAGAGAGCAAGAGAATGCACAGTAAATTTTATTGATTTTCTGGCTGCGAAATGACAATGAGAAGCACCGGTAAATTATTGTTACCGGTGCTGTGCAAAAATACCTGAGGATACCTAGGATGATCTCCTTGCTGAGCTGCTAACCCAAGAATTGAAGTGAATCAAGGCGATCGAATTCAAGATGAGATGTCTCCAGAGTTGACTACCACCAGGTGAATTATTTGTTGAGATGACTGTGCAGATGAGACCACTGCGTTGATGATGAGAAAGAGTCGAGAGAAATGCCAAGTGAAAAGAACCCAAGAGATAACACAAAATGGCGAAAGAAACGTCTATTCACGAGCGTTGCCGAGAAGAGAACTGGAGAGACGCCGCAGGCCCAGCAGCGTCAGCGACAGCAGCAACAGCGCGTAGCTTGAAGGCACGTGAGAGAGAGAGAGACAGAGCGAAAAATCAATACTCTGCGCAGGTGAGTCAGCGGTTTTGAACCGCTAACGATTAGCAGCGCTAATTTTCGAGAGACGCCGTGGCGACGACATCAACTGCGGACATGGGCGCGAATATTTAAATTTGATAAATTCCGCAACACTATGCTTAGATGTTTTTCTACATAAATGAACTTAGAATTAATATGTGTAAAAATATCTAGATTTATAGTATTCTCTTTGACAATATCGTTATCATAATACAAATTATTAAGTCCTAGTTGTGATTCGAAAATTAGTTGTTTAGGATGTTCAGTTTTAATAAATTGTCTATTGCATTGAGTTATCGCGCCTTTTGAGGATAAGGCAAAAGTTATATCATTAGAATTTACCGCATAAGTAATCTGATGATCAATGTCGTTTGTAAATTTAGTAGCTATTCCCTTATATAATATATAAAAAGAATTTTTAAAACATTCGTTTACAGGTAGAATATCCCAAAAAGTATGCCCGTATTCTAAATCTATACAGTGTTCATTTGAAAATGTACATATTGTACCCGTACTTAATCTAATTTTATCTGTATCAAGACTTACTTTAGCTATAGTTTGTATGAGTAAGATTTGTATGGTGCCATGTACAAAAACCTTTGTATATGTGTTGAATTTGTCTGCATATGATGCTCCGGAACAGGATTTGTCTGCTGCACTACCCGCTAAGTCCACTCCTACTGTCATTGGTGTTGCGTTGACTTTGATATCGGCTATGATATGCGTATCGTCGTATTTAAAAATGCCTGTGTCATGTAGTAATTTGCATTTTTCCTGAGATAATTCGTAAAGGTACTCTTGTTCACCGTTCTCCACAGGTAATAGATGTCCAAAAATGCCGCAGCTATTAACTGTGCGATGGATGATTATTTTGCAGTGAATCGTATTCACTTCTCGAAATTCCGCAAGTTGTACCAGCTCGATTGTAATATTTGTCGAATTGGGTCTTATTTCATGGAAGTCGCATTCACCCGTGTCCAATAATGAGAACGTTGTGATGTTTGGTGTGGTAGAGCCACACTCATATCCAATAATTTGTGCGTATGATTGTATGATTAATGAGAATGTGATTAGTATGAAATGCATGTTATTTTGTTTGCTTTCTATTCTCTTTTTTTATTTTTTTTTTTTTTATTTATTATTATTATTTTTTTTATTTGTTCCTAAAACAAAAATTAAATTAGTTTTTTCTCATGTAAAAATAATTTGTTAGGATGAACTTGTTTTTGCTTTCCTTTGTATAAAAATATAATATCACCTTTATCCGTAATATTTTTTATTTCAAATGGACCTAAATTTTGGTCTTTCTCTAGTTTTCCTGGCTTTGGCTGCTTTTGCCAGTACACTTTGTCGCCTACTTCAAAATTTACTGGATTAGCAGTTTTGTCATAGTTTTTCTTTGCTTTATGTTTAGATATAATTAGATTTTCTCTTGCCGAATTGGCTATATTTTTCATGTTATTCAGTAATTTTTCGAAATAGTCATTAAATGTTGGCAATTGTTCTGACTTTTTTTAAAGGTTCACTAGATGGTAATCTAGGTGGATATGCAAAAACAACTTCATATGGTGTAAATTTAGAAGAGTTAACTGAACAATTTAGATTTAATTGAGCAAGTTCAAGAAACTGATCCCATTCTATATTTTTATTTGAAAAATTTCTTAAAAAGGTTATTAATGGTGCGTGTTGTCTTTCTAGCGACCCATTAACCCATGGTGAAAAACTTGTGGTTTCTATCTTTTTTATTTTGAATCTACGTGACAGTGCCTTCATTAATTTCGAACAAAAATTTTGTCCTCTATCTGATAAAACAATTTTGGGACTGGCAAAAATACAAATAAATTTTTTTAAAAATGCGTCAGCAATTTTCTCTGCTGTCTGATCTTTAAGTGGAGTTACTATTAAGAATTTTGACAAATTGTCTTGGATAGTTAAAATATATTTATTGTCTTTCTTTGTTACATTGAGTGGGCCAACAACATCCATGGCAATTTTATCAAATGTTCTCAAAGGGGTGTCTGTTATGACTAATGGTTGTTTCGTTTTTCTAAGTTTAATTTTATTTTTCTGACAGTCATCACAATTTTTGATTCTTTTTTGTATGTCTCTTTTAAGATTTTCCCAATAGTAATTATTTTTAATTTTCAAGTAAGTTCTATGCACGCCTGCATGTCCTCCTATAGGACTTGTGTGCATTTCATTAAATATTGTATCTCTATGGTTACTTTCGATATATTTTATTGTATTTAAACAAATTATAACTTTTACTTGTGATTTTTCAAAAATGTCTCTTAATATTTGTTCTATTTCCTCCTATTTAACTTTTATAATTTCAATATCTTTTGAAATACGTTGCGATTGAAATTGTTGCGATATTTTTTTGAATCATTATGTTTTTCAGTAATTTTAGTGATAGTGATATATCATTAAATATTAAATCTTTCGACTTTGCAGTGTCTAGACATATGCTAAACAGTTTTTTATTTTTAATTTTTAGGATTTCAATCTCTCTCGGTTGTATTTCACATTCCGGAGTCAACGCTTGAACGAACACGTATAGTTCGTAAATTCGCGTATTCAAAACTGCACTATTATCGTAGAAATTCGCTAGAGAGAGATCGGTTGCAGTGTCGTGCGTGTCAGTGAGATATCCAGGAGGACAAACCAAGTCAGCAGGAAGGTTGTCATCACCTGACGACTTGGTATTCTCAGGACTAAGACGACGACGCTGAGCCGAACGCCGGGCGGGAGCCATCGTAGCTTGGAGAGCTACATACAGCTGAGCGGCTTTATTACCAGCCTTGCGGCTTAGGACAGGTGCACCTGCGGCGGTTTAGCGTGAGTTTTATTTTGTATAAAACAACGATCGTGAGTGTGTGTGCCCGGAGTCAATTAATTGTAAATCGCGAGATACTTTGTTTTCGTTTCTTTCCTCGCGCGCGCGTAAGCTACCGATAGCAGCAAGTTGTTGTGTGCGCGCGCCGCTCGATTTAAAGAGCAACGGCAATTCTTTGTTGCCGTTTTGGAAAACTCGATTGTGCGAGTATTTATATGGGAACGGATTACCGCGTTAAATGTTAATTTTGTATTAGTTTTTAAGTTGATTTTTTTTACATTAAATATTAAAAAATTAACTTTCTGGATTACGATTATTCATTCTACCGGTGTTCCTTGCGCTCGAATCCACTAGCCCAGGCCCACCTACCGAATTCAACGAGCTGTCGCGCCCTCCCCGATTCCTGTATCACTTAGGTGTTTGCTATCGCGGTCGGGTTTTTCTCCTTTTTCAGGAAGTTTGTCGGCGGGTAGCCGACTGCGACACAGTTTATAGCGGCTGTAAGGCGAGCTCGGCAGATCAACGTGGGTTGTATTCCCGAGTCTGCCTCATTAATTTGAGCCCTATAACATGGCTCGGTAAGCTATAATCAGTAAGTTATTTGATTTTACGATTTCATATGTTTTAGAGTCCAGTGGTATTTTACATTTTGTCATGAAGTACATTATATTATCTTGTCTTAGATTTATTGTATCTTTTACTTTTACAATATTTTCAGTTAGGTTTTTATTTATTGTATCGTTACATTTCTTTTTATTTATTTTTTGTCTATTTATTTTTCGAGAATTTCTTTCTTCCGATTTTGCATAAATGTCTTTATTCACGGTCTGCGGAGTTATATATTTTTTCGCTTGCGCGCGCGTTATTACAAAAATTTCATTCGAGTCATCAATTCCTCTACTGAGCGCGTCTGCATTCGTATTTTTTTATCCCAGTTTATAAATTATGTCAAAATCATATGATGCTAATTTTAAACTCCAGTTTTGGACTCTGGTGTTTTTATCGGCTGACCTAAATTTCAATAATGGCTTATGATCTGTATATACAGTAAATTTGTTTCCGTAAACATAATTTTTAAAGTAAGTTATTCCCCAAAATATGGCTAAAGCTTCTTTCTCATAAGTGTGAAATCTTAATTCCGACCCTTTTAACAGTCTACTTGCGTACGACACTGGTTAATCTTCCGGTACTTTACCTTGAGAAAGAATAGCTGCGATGGCCCAATTACTTGCATCAGTTGAGATTATAAATGGTTTTGTAAAGTCTGGAAATTGTAAAATCGGTGCATTGCATAATGCGTTTTTTAGCTTTTCAAAAGCTTCTTGCTGTGCTATACCCCATGAAAATTTAACGTTTTTCTTAAGTAAATCATTCAAAGGTTTTGATAAGTTAGCGTAGTCATTTATGAATTTTCTATAGTAATTAGTAAGTCCTAAATATTCCATTATATTTTTTGCGGTTTTTGGAATTTTGAATTTCTTTACTGCTGATGTGATTGATTCATTCGGTCTAATACCCTTTTCGGAAATTATATGCCCTAAAAAATTTATTTCTGTCTTAAGAAAATTACATTTTGAGGATTCGAGTTTAAGGTGTGCTTTTCTCAATCTATCAGCTATTATTTCGAATCTTTCTATCAGTTCTTCTATAGTATGTGCGAAAATTATAATGTCGTCAATATAGACAAAGCAAATTTTTCCTATCAAACCCTTCAATACTCTATTCATAATTCTTTGAAAAGTTCTGGGACTATTCATTAACCCAAAGTGGGTGAATACTAAATGCTGTCTTCTTCGTATCTTCAGGTCTTGGTTTTATCTGATGGAATCCTGATATTAAATCTAGTGTAATAAAATACTTAGCTGATCCCATTTCATCGAAAATCTCTGTAGTGCTAGGGATAATGTATGGGTCAGGGCTTGTAAATTTGTTCAATTCTCGATAATCTATCACGAGACGATGTTTAGGTTTATTTTCGGGGGTAAGACCCTTTTTTGCTACCAAAAAAAATGGAAAATTATATAGACTATGGGATTCTCTCACCAAATCATTCTCTATCAATTTTTTGCCCTCTTGTATTGCAATATCTCTTAAAGCGAATGGCAATGGAAATTGTTTGACATAAATCGGTCTGTCATGTGTAAGATTTATCTCATGTTGCTCGACTGTGCATCTCTCTAACTTATCGCCTTCACAGTAAAATATATCATCATTTCTCTCAATTAAATTTCCGATCAACCTTGCATTTTTTTTGGACAAATGTTTTAGATTTATTTTATTTAATATTTTTTGAGTTCTCTCTCTCTTATCGACGTAATTATTATTGTTAACATTGTAAATTTCTATAGTGTCGTTAAAATCGATCTCGAATTTCATATTATTTTCTTGTATGTTGTGTTTAAGATGTTTTTTATCATTTTCATTTGGGTTGAAATTTACATTGTTATCAAGTATTTTTAAAAAGCAAGGGTAGTCTAATACTTTATTTTCGACATTTTCTTGACATATTTCACTCTCTAAGGCACAGTTTATTTGAGCTACGAATGTTTGCATATTATTTTCCGTTTCTATCACTCTGCGTAAATTTGGTTTACTATTATTAGGCTCTGTCTCATTATTTTTATAGCTGATTTCTGCTACTGTGTTCAGTAATTTTTTTATCTCTTCTGTGAAACAAGTGTCTTTTTCCGTGTTTATCTCATCTGTATTAAAATCAAGTTTCAAAACATTCATTACCTCATCATTTTCATTTTCAAAAATTTTTTCGCGATCATGCGATGTAGTGACTTGCAAGCTAAGCGAATCACTGACCAAGTTTTGCGTGTCATTTATGGAATTTTTATTTTGTATTTCGTTGACCATCCTATTCTTATTCATTAACAGCTCGAATTTTACATTATTTATTTTTAGATAGCCCTCATCTAGTCTTAATTTACCCTCAGTTAGTAATTCTATACCCAAAATACTATCGTATGGTAAATTAAATGCATCGGAAGCTACATGAAATTCATAAAATAAACCGTTAATAAGTATATTTGTAGTACCTACAGTTTTCATAATTTTATTCGATATTCCTGATAACATGATTTGACGTCTCGGATCAATATCTGTCTGTCTAACTTTATCATTTTTAATTATATTTAATTGAGCATCGCTGTCTACTAAAAATTCGTATGTATTTTTCGGATTCACGTTCTCGACTCGAATATGTTTCAAGAGGTTTTCCAACTTTACTACGTAAGTTGGTATTATAATATTTTCTTCACACGTATAGTCTTTTACGTCTGTTAATTCTATCAAATTTTCACAAGTATCATTTAAGGAATTTTCGGCGTTATCGTTCAATAATTGGTTTATTTTCTCACTAGATTCTACGTCTGTAGAAAAATAATTTGCTTCCACTGAATATTGTGCACGTCTACATTTTTCAATAGTATGCCCGATATTTTTACAATTTGAGCAAAAATTCCCGGCTAATTTTTGTAAATTTTGCAGGTCTAAGCAATCTCGCAACGAATGTCCCGGAGAGTTACAGTGTCGGCAATTTTCAGGATTGTTACTTGTGTAATTTTTTAAGGCTTTATATTTAGTGCACATATCGAGATCATGACCTTTATAATTGCAATATTCGCATATTTTTTGTGATACGTTATTTCTATTTTGATCCCGTTTATTATAATAGGTATTAGTTTGAGTGTTTTGTTGTTTATTTTTAGTAATATTTAAAAATTTAAAGCAATCTTTAGCGTTGTGACCCGATTTATCGCAAATTTGACAAATTACTGAGTTTTTATTTTTTTGCTGCGTTATTAAAGTTTTCACTTGAATGCAGTCATTTAGTTCATGGTCAATATTTTCACAATAAGTACAGAAACGATATCTGTTTTTATTTTCTTGAATATTACAATTTTTTATAGTATGACCTTTCTTGTTACATTTTTGACAAATAACTTCGGGGCATTCATTAACCGTATGACCCGTTTTTTTGCAATTTTCGCAGTTTTCGCGATTTTCTTCCTTATTTGGGCACAAATACGGAGTGTGTCCGTGTTTAAAACATTTCCAACAAAGTTCAAATTCTTTTATGTTCTCGCATTGATCTACTTGGTGACCTGCTATTTGACAAAATTGACAATTTTTACTTCCGATTTTATTAAATTCACATGCGCTAATTGAATGACCGTAATTACTGCATAAATTACACAGTAGTTTAATTTTTTTAGTTGCTCTATTACAATCAAAAGATCTATGATTCTGCGACTTGCAGTATACACACGCCGCGGATGGACAAAATAAAGCTTCGTGATTGCGTTCTGTACAAATTTGACAGATCGGTATATTTTTCTTCATCATGTTATTAGCACGATGATTTACTTGTATGTTATTTTGATTTTCAATTAAATTTAGTTTTTTCTCTAAGATCAGTGCATTATTTAATATTGCTGAAAAAACTTCCGTCTTGTCTAACTGAACATTAATTTTAAATTTAAAACCATCAGCAAAACTTTTCAGCGCGTCAGCTTCTAATTTAGTTTCAAAAGTTTGATACTCTGTATTCTCTAAGTTTCGGGTCAATTTTTTTAGTTCTTTAATTTTTTTTATAATTTTTTCAACCGCGTTTTATAGTTACGTACGTCTTCGTCTTCTTTCTGCGCTATTGTTAATAAATCGTTATAATAAGAATAGTAGTTTTCTGTTGTCGGGAATGAATTTTTAATACTTGTTGTGAATTCTCTTATTGTTGTTGGTTTTTTATCCGTAAACCATTCTTCCGGTGATTCAACACATTTTCTCAAAATTAGATATTTTAGAAGGTTTGGAATGTCGTCGTTTGCAATTAATGATTCTACTTCTGTCACGTATTTAATTATCTCTTCCAACGATTTTTGCGAACCGTTAAAAAATGGGCTTTCGTTGACCAGATACGTTATTTTAAATTTAGACATTCTTGTGAACTTTATAAAATCTAATAGATTATCTACCTCTTTTACTTTGGAGCTTTCTTCGAGATCTATTAGCGAATTATTTCCCGACGTTATTTTTTGTGTGTTATTAACATTTGGTATTTGATTCGTTTTATCTGGTATAAAATTTTCCAGATTTTTTATTGGATCTTGAGAATTCACAAACGATGAATCCCCTGACACTAGGCATCAAGTGCATGCGGATTTGCCAATCTCAAGGGACGTGAGCTGAGCTTTTCAACAAAAAAATTCGCCAGATAAGACGGAGTACCTGTGTGCAGGATTCTATAGAGCAAGCAGGCAGCAAAATAATCTCTGCGGCCCGCCACCCGAAGCCAGCCGAGCTCACGTCTATAAGGTGTGACATGATCGCTCTTCCTGATCCCAAAGATGTACCTGATCCCACGATTGAGCAAGCGCTGTAATACGAGATCCCGCTCACCCGAGATATTACAGTACACAAGTGAGCAATAGTCAATTATAGGAAAGAGCAGGGTCTGTATAAGGTGCTTGCGCTGTTGAAAGGTGGTGCTGCGTCTGAAGTGGTTAAGACGGTACAAAAGAGAATTGTCTCTCCGAGAAACATAACGAACATGGTCCTTCCAGCTCAGCTAAGAGTCCAGCACCACCCCCAGACTACGTGCTGAGAGGACAAACGGGACAGTGCAGCCGCCAAACTGCAGGTCATGAATACCCAATTCTTTAAAGCTATTGACATACGACGGAGTCCCGAAAACCATTGCCTTGGTCTTACTAGCATTCAGTACCAGCTGATTGGCGGCAGCCCAGCGACGTGCTCAGCACCCCGGCTCAGTCTTCCCAGCATGGCATGCATGTCCTCAAGTCGGCCCCGCACGTAAATCTGCCAATCATCCGCATAAACCACATAGCAGACATCAGGGCCAAGGCCATGGGCAATATCAACGATGAACAGAAGGAAGAGCAGAGGACCCAGCACCGAGCCCTGAGGCACACCCTTATTAAGGGGATGGAAAGAAGTAAAAGTGCCGTCCTCTGCTCTTACTGCCTGCGAGCGGCCAGTCAGATAAGAGGCAACCCACCTCAAAACCCCATGCGAAAAACCCAGAGATTGCAGCTTCCTGAGCAATGTTACATGCGAGACTGAATCGAAGGCTTTACTAAAATCAAAAAGTAGTAGCGCAGTCATTTGTCTCCTGTCCATACTGATTCGAATGTCGTCCGTGAGTTTAAGCAGTGCCGTCTGTGTACTATGTCCCGCCCTGAAACCTGCCTGATAATCGTCCATCAAACCCTGTGATTCAAAAAAAGTAGAAATCTGGTTATGGACAAGCCTATCAAGAATCTTCGACATGAAACTGAGCAGGGAGATGGGACGAAAATCATTCAGGCAAGACGGAGAGGGAATTTTATTCAGTGCGATCACCATCGACTTCTTCCACTGCTCAGGGAAAGTCGAAGTCGATAGGGAAGCATTAAAGATTTTGCAGGTGAAAGGACCAATACATGGAAAAGCTGACTGAATAAAGCTCTGTGGAAGAGAGTCAATGTCCACTGCCTGGGATGTCGACTGACTGATAGCACGTGCTATCTCGTCCACCGTCACATCCACAAACGCGAAGCCACCATGATCTTCCTCTCTTCCCAAGTCATTCAGAAAGAGAGAGAGATCCCGCTCCATACTATCAAAAGAAACAGAGGCAAAGTGAGCATTAAGATCTTCCACTGAAAAACCGCCCAAATGAGAATCCGCTCCGGAAGAGATACCAAGTCGCCTTAGTTCCTTCCAGAGCTGCTGAGGATCAGTGATGTCCTTGAGCCTACACCAATAGTAATCAAGTCTCGCAGACTCGATCCTTACATGTGCAAAATCTCGCGCCTGTCTGTATAAAAACAGTTCAATATCGAGTCTTGAGCGTCGGTAACGTCTGTAGAGTCTGTCTCTTTCAGTCGATAGGTCCCGGTGGTATGTAGTAAGCCACGGATGGCGATTCTTCTTTTGTTTAAGGGTTTTTAGAGGAGCGAAAATATCAAGAGCAGCATTAAGATTAAAATACAAGCAATCAACCCTCTCACTAAGTGAATACGACTCATCCGTGAATACTGACCAGTCACAGTCAAACAAAAATTTATTCAAAGCCACAGTATCTACAAATTTAAAGTCCCTGTAAGTAAAGTCATTAGCCAAAAGTTGTGGGGTTTGAATGTCAAGGGTAACAGTCTGTAGGTCGTGTCCTGCAATGAAAGGGGTCTCTGTCTTCCAATAGTCAGTCACAGTGTCGAGTGCGTCAACGAGAACTAGGTCTAGCCAGGTATCCGAGTGAGAGGTGTGGTGTGTAGACCCAAATGGAACCGAGAACAGAGAGTTCTCCTCAATAAAATCACGCACAAAATTCGCATCAGGGGAGTCTGAAAGCTGGTCCGCGTTAAAATCCCCGAGTATGACCTTGGTGCCGTAATCAAGCGACAGCGACACCAGGAGCCACAAACGTCGCCGATGCTCACGGAGTCAGTCCTCAACCAGGAACGACCGTGGGACGAGGAGCAGAACCCCGCAAACTCGCTGCAACAGATAGGTACGGAGAACCAAGTCGACGGAAACTAAGATCCCCCAGATTTACCACAACTGCGGAATTTACAAATCATTGTCGACGAGGAAGACCCGACGGTTAACACACAAACTCCGGAACTACCTGTAGAAGTCGACGAAGAACCAGAAAAGACCTATCATGAGAATGATGACCTTGAAGAGACGCCAGAAGAAAATGGGCCTCAACTTACTACGTACGTCAAGGAGGGATATGTCATGCCCATTTCTCAGCGGAGACTAGATCAAAAGAATCGTTCCTTAGAAAGACATCAGAGATTAACAATCACTCCTATTCCCAGAGAAGTGTGGACTGAGGAGGAGTGCAGCGAGATAAAGATCTCATACATAGCAGTGTTATGAACCTCCGGTCGAGGGAATTAGAAAGAAAAAGTCGACGATGTTTTTTTTTGTTTATTTAAAAATTATTCACATTTATTGTAAGTTCATTTGATGGAGGGAAATAGGTTAGAAAGTATGATGTATGTAGGTTAAGTAAGTTTTTCTTGGGCTAATCCCAGTTATGAAGTCGGAAGGGTTAAGGTCTTAGAATCGATGACTCCCAGAGATAGGAGGGAGTGTCGGATTTGAATATCTCAGGGAGGGACGGCCGCAGGGCGAGCGCACATGAGAGCGCGTGGTCGTTGACGAGAGCGTGCGTGTGCGCACTGGGCGCCAGCACGGTCCTCACTCTGAACGCGCGTTGCTAACCCTTCGGACGTTTTAGATTTATCTTCGATTATTAGCTCTCCACCTGATTATAGATTATTGTACGTCGACGTCTTTATATTAATAAAGTAATAGTTAAAAAGATCTTCGAGTGTGTTATTCTTCTAATAGGATCGATACCTCTAATTAATAACCGTTAAGGATCTTAAATCCAACAATCCTCGTGCATCTTGCAGCTGGAGTAAGTTAATTATTTGAATCTGTTGAAACAAGCTTGGCAGCGCTGCCAATGTGTAAGAAATGTAGCAGACAGAAGATTAGGTTATGATACACGTGTATGAAATATGGTTTTAAAGTATTTTTTTTCTCAGTGTCATTCAGAAAAACAATTCTGTGTCTATCAGTACATAAAAATCAATTTGACCCCGAAAATAAATAAGTTCTACGGTTACCAAGCTGAGTATTCATTTTTTTCATACACACTCTGCGCGTACACATACAACTCTACCGGCTATAGAAAGCGCACGCCCAAAAAAATAAAGATTGAAATATCTAAAACCGTGTATTTAATATACTCACATGCATTCACATTCACATAAAAAATTGACTTGTGCAATCGCTAAGGCGCACTTTGAACCAAGCCATCAGGCTACTCAAAATGCCATCCTACGATGCCTATCAGTCGAAATGGCTATCACACTCAAGTTACCATGTAGTCGTCGTAACGCGGTTCCGAGGTTCTTGTGAGATGACAACCTCACAAATTAACACTGCACGCTTTCACTGCAACTCTAGAATGATGCGCGGCATGAATAACAATCGTTTTGAACTCCATATACGAGTAAGAGACTTTTCAAATACCTTCAACAGTTTAATTTTTCAGATCCACACGTGTCTGCTGAACGCTGGTATAGTTTCCCGTGATTGTAGGCTGCCGAAAGCCGATTAACTCTTGTAGGCAAAAAATGCTTTCCAAGTGAAGACTATCGCTTATTGATCTCGCACTTCCAGTCACATCCAACACTTTCTTCGATGGCACGTTGCTCTCTTCACTGTGCAAAAATACACCTTAATCAGTCATTACGAGATGAGTCCTACTCTCCCGCCTCAGAAGTCCGTTCTGATCTGCGTTCCGCAGTCACATGGATAGCGTTAAAATTGAAAACCATGACCAACGACTTATTTTATTACTTGACGTCAGTAGTATATGTACCGCTTTGGCGAAAGTAAACAAACATGATTCATTTACTTCGCCAGGCGCAGTGCTCAGCGGCGGCTGCCTCGTGTGTCGCGAGCGGTGTGGTCGGGGAGCGCGTGACTGCTTCTCGCAGCCGATGCTGACTCTGCATGAGAGAGAGCATCATCATATTAGCTTTTTTCGAGGCGGCGGCTCGCGGTTGCTGCGGGAGGGGGTGCTCGGGGCCGCTCTGGAAGGAGGAGAAGGGCTTCCTGGTGCGGTGACGCGGTCGAGGCGGCGGCTCGCGGGTGCTGCGGGAGGTGGTGCTCGGGGTCGCGACTGCTGCTGACTCTGCAGGAGCTGCTGCTACTGCGGCATCTGTATCTTGTTCTATTCTTCAAGAGATTATTTAATTCTGGATCGGTCATTTTTAAATTAATAAAATAGTTTAAGAAATCAAAAAAAATTAGAAATTAATAATTATAATCTTTAAACCATTGAAAAAAATACTTTGAATATACTTTGATACTAATTAATTTTACTTTTTAATAATTTTTATTCCTTTGAAAAATACTTTGATTTTACTTTAATACTAATCAATCTTACTTTTATAATAACTTTTAATCCTGATAAAAATGATTCAAGTCCGGAGAAGGATATTTAAAAACAAGTGAAGTATCTATTTTTTTACTTTTTTTTCTATTTATTGAATGTTTACATTATTTCATTACATTTACATTTCATTACAAAACTTTTACTTTTTCACACACGCGCCTGATGCTCTTTTTGCTTGAGCTAGAGCTTGAGCTAGAGCTTGAGCTTGAGCTTGAGCATTTGCTTGAGCATTTGCTTGAGCTTGAGCATTTGCTTGAGCTGCTGCGTTTGTTTTTGTTTATATCAATAATATTTTTAAAAAGAAAGTGAAGACTGTTGAGACTTAAAATTGCTGCTTTTTTTTTTTCAATATTAAAACATGAAAGTTAAAAATTTTGAACTTTTTCAGTAAATAAAGAAAACAGGAGAGGGAAAAAAAGGGTTTTTGCCAACAATAGATTTATTTTGCTTTTTAATTCATTTACACATTTTTTTTTTTTTTTGACCAATTTTTATTTACAATACTTAAAATTTTCGAGAGATATATTTCACTTTTAACCATTTTACACTTTTTGACGCACTGTGCACGCAAAAGCTTTTTTTCAAGGTCTTATCTCACTCGTTGGCAACAGCAGCAGCAGCAGCAGCAGAAAAGTAGCGTTGCATACTTATCAGCGAAGGAGAAACGCGAGTGCGCGACCACCACCACCAGCTGCGAAGGGGTCTACGACCGCGAGCACTGTGATGCCCACGTATCACACCTACAAGATCGTACGCAGCCTAGTGAAAAACGCTGACGAGCTCTTCGTTAAGGTCATCGTCGAAATAAAGCTGATATGCTGACTATTTTTTTCTTTTCAAGTTTTTTAAACATAGAGAGACTATTCAAGCGTTGGGGATTTAAAACCATAAGGATAACTTTTTTCCAAGCTTTTAAAATACCTCTTACCATACACGGGTTTACAAATCTTGGATTCGTTTTGCGTGATTACTTCATGAAAAGCTGTTCGGCGTATGTTTGAAGAATAAATAACGATATTTTCAATTTTTCGCCTCATATCCACAATACCCTGGGCATAAAAGTTCGACTTTAAATTAATAAATATCCCCCAAGCTTCAAACCCACGATACACTGGGCTCCCGAGTTCAATTTTTGAATAAATAAATGATCCCCTAAGCTTCAAACCCACAATACCCTTGGCGTCCAAGTTGAATTTTTAAAAAAGCGAACAATCCACCAAGCTTCAAACCCACAATACCCTGGGCGTCCAAGTTCAACTTTAAATAAATAAATGATCCCCCAAGCTTCAAACCCACAATACCCTGGGCGTCCGAGTTTAATTTTTAAAAAAACAAACAACCCCCCAAGCCTTAAATTCACAATACCCTGGCACCCGAATTATATTTTAAATAAATGAATGATCCATTTAAGCTTCAAATCCACAATACCCTGGGTACCCCGAGTTCAATTTTTGAATAAATAAATGATCCCTTAAGCTTCAAACCCACAATACCCTGGGCGTCCAAGTTTAATTTTTAAATAAACAAACAATCCCCCAAGCTTCAAGCCCACAATACCCTGGACGTCAGAATTCAACTTTAAATAAATAAATGATCCCCCCAGCTTCGAACCCACAATACCCTGGGCTTCCGAGTTCAACTCATAAATAAATGAATGACCCCTTTAGCTTCAAACCCAGAATCCCCTGGGCGTCCGCGTTCAATTTTTGAATAAATAAATGATCCCCCAAGCATCAAACCCACAATACCCTGGGCGTCCGAGTTTGATTTTTAAATGGACAAACTATCCCCCAAGCTTCAAACACATAATACCCCGAGCGTCCGAGTTCAATTTGTAAATAAATAAGTCATCCCATAAGTTTCAAACCCTTAATACCCTGGGCGCCCGAGTTTAATTTTTAAAAAAACAAACAACCCCCCAAGCCTCAAATTCACAATATCCTGGCAACCAAATTTAAATTGTTTACGGTGAGAGTGACCTTTTCGGTTGGCAAGGTTACTGTACAGCGAATAAAATAGTCTCTTATTGAAAAATTACTTTCGGTTGAGTAACAAACACCATGGGCGACTTTTGATATCATTAGAGGCTAAAAGTAGTCACTGGTAAACAAGACCATAAACAATGGAAAGTGAGATGACAAATGTATTTTTTTATTGCGACTGCACTAGTCACTGAGATTAAGTAAGAATAGTTAAGCAATTACTTAGCCTTTCTCTGTTGATCTCCGATTTTAGAACTTTACATAGATTGTTTCAGTATGAAACATCGCAAACTTTTATAATAACTTTTAATCCTGATAAAAATGATTCAACTCCGGAGAAGGATATTAAAAAACCAGTGAAGTATATATTTTTTAACTTTTTTTTCCATTTATTGAATGTTTACATTATTTCATTACATTTACATTTCATTACAAAACTTTTACTTTTTCACACTTACAAGGAGAGGTCACACTCTCCGGATAACCAATTCTTACCAAACTTTGGGAATTGTTTTCTTATACCTCAAAATGAAAGAAACCACCTGTAGTTCCATCTAATGGGCTTCTTAAGCTTCTTCGCTAGATGTGTCTACTTTTAAAAAATCACTATTTTTAGCTATTTTAACAGTTATTCGCAAAGTTTCACTCTTGACGATCTATCAGCTGCATCTTCACCAAACTTTGGCATTTGGTTTCTTTTACCATCAGATGAAAGGAACCACCAGTAGTTCCATCTAATGGGCTTTTTAAGCTTCTTCGCTTGATATGTCTACTTTTGAAAAATCACCATTCTTAGCTATCTTAACAGTTATCCGCAAAGTTCCACTCTTGAAGATCTATCAGCTGCATCTTCACCAAACTTTGGCATTTGGTTTCTTTTGACAAAATACAACTTAAATACTGTACAAGAATACCACATTAAGATACAAATATATTGATTCATTATAACTAATTGCTGAAGTAACACTGTTTTGTAGTAATATTCTTTAACTTTCAAATAGCTGAACCAGTTTTCAGGAAACTTTGAAGAATAATTTTTTTAGCTAAAATTTTACTAAATCTGCAATATACCAAAGCCTATTGATAGACAACAAAGGCTGTATATAGACAATAGATGTACCATATAACCAAAGCTCACCCACAAGCAATTTTTATAATAACGCTATTTTGATGATTTCATTAACTCATTATTAAGATAAATTTTAATGCATGATCAGCTGAGGTTTAAAGATTCTATACAAAACTTCAAAATCCTCTGCTTTTTACAAATATGAAATTAAGGCACAATAAGATTTTATGTTGTTTTATAGTATACATAAATCTTCACTTCAACAATTTCACAGCTTGGTAAAAAATAATGTTTCCAGATGCAGATTCTATCAGAGTTGATTCAAATTTTTTAATGAAATAAAAATGCTGATTTTGTTTACACTCATTTACACTGATTTAAGCTGATTTAAACAAACACATTACACTTCTTTATTCACTTTTTAAGATTCAAAGGAAAACACAACTTTTAAGCATTTGAGGGATTAAATCACCCATTTATTCTTGGCCTTTTATGCGATTTTAAAAAGCATTTTCTCCTTTTTAAAGTTATAAACTCTCTTCAAAGAGTTTTAAAATCTTTATATGCTTCAAAGCTACTTTCCTTATGCGAGTTATGAATAAATTTTAATAATTAGAGATTTAAATCTTCTTATATAATTTATTTTTATGAAATTCCAATGTAATGTTAACCTTAAAATATCAAGTTGATCTTGAGGAAAGTTTTCTAGATTTTGTTGAGCTATCAAGTCTGGAAAATAAAAAAAAAAAGAAAATTTTAAAACAAAGAAAATTGTTTTTTTAAGCAAATAAACAATTATTTTTTAAGCAACAAAAAAATACTACTTATCTGATACGATATTCAATATACATTTTTTTTGCTATACAAGATATAAAAATAAAAAAAAACACCACTTTTAAGCATTTGAGAGTTAAATTGTACATTTATTTTTAATTTTTCCTTTATGCAGGTATATTACAATTAAAATCAGCATAACATTATGAACTCTTTCCACTACTCTCCTCAGAGTTATTAAGCTGCTTAGATTATTAGGCTGCTGTCTACAATAAGTAGGTATCTGACGCACTACAGTTATTTTCGAAAAAATTTACAAAATTTGTGCTTTTGAATTAGAAGCTAAAAATTATGAATACTTTTCATGATAATTTAACAACAAATTAATATCATTCATTTTTCAGGCATCAATATATATCAGTATATTTTTGATTGAAAAATTCGCGTTTGTTCTTCAATTCAAAAATAGGTATTAAAATTTTTTTGATTATTCAAATTTACAAATTAATTTTTTAAATACTTAATTCGATTTATTTTATAATTATTGTTATTATCGTTATTTTTATTAAGGTCGAAAACTAAAATATTACTTAATAGTCCAATAAGAAACTATGCTGAACCTCGAATTTTTTGGGGCATCCACGAGACCAGTCTATATTTATGTATTTGAGCCTCAGGAATCCGAATTTGTTATTATTTTTAGTCGTAAACCCCGGCGTCAGGTAGAAAAATCAAAATGAAATTTTTTTTTGCGATTTTCTCAGAAACTAGGCTAGTTAGGTAAAAAATAACGTCACCATCGTGTTCCCCGTGAAATTTTACTAAAATCTACGTATTTTGTTTAATTCGTGATGAATTAATAATAATTCAACAAATAAAAGTTTAACATTCGAGTATATATGGGTATACACTCGCATGCAGCACAAACTATATCAAAACAGCTGCTGCGGAGCCGCCGCTGGTAGAGCAGTCGGCACCCGCAAACCTATATAAACGAGTACATAAACTTTCGCAAGTCGCATGACTCAGTTGCAAGGTTTACTTGCTAATGCCTTTTAATATTATTTTTAATCATTTTTCATAAAAATAAAGGGTACCACAGCTTAATACCCATGCAAGAGTTGCGTCAATATGGAGAGTTTGCTAACCTTAAAAAGATTTGTTTTAGTTTAAAATTTATTTGAAAATCAAAAATTATAATAAATATTGAAAATAATATTAAAGGTCATATTAATAATTTAATTCTGAATTGTTAAACATAAAAAAAATAGTGAAATTGTATTTATTTCTTATTTGAATGATAACAGTACTTTAAAATGTTAGAGTTTGATTTACAGAATCAAAATCAAAAACTTCATAATAGTTACATACTCATATTTAACTTGATAAGTATTCTAAATAGTCATTGAGTGTTCTTGATTGTTATCGCTTGGTTGTTGTGGAGATCATTTTGTGATAAAAGATAAAGTACAAAGATATTGAAGTTTCCTGCTATGCTTTAAGATATATACCTTAACACATTCAATTCAAACAAATTTGTATTAGAGCTTAAATTTGTGTAAAAAATTCTTTTGATGCTAGTGGTTGTATTTTTATGGTAAAGTTTTCTACCAAAATGAAACAGTTTGAAGAAATTCAATTAAAACAGTTCTATAGTAAACTGTGAAAACATTGTAGGTAGTGGAAAGTCTAAGATAGTATGAACTTCAAATTCATGTTAGATAGTTTTATGCTAATGTATTTTGCATCGTAGGATACCTTGGTAACTTATACCTCATTCATACATATAAAATGAGTCTTATGACCAAGCGAAAACTATCCAGATCATATCATGAATATGAGAAATAATAAGGTAAACATTAGCCATATTTTAAATTTGATTCAGGTAAAAGTACTCCCAAACATGGATTAAAAAACAAGGTTTTTATGAATTTATGTTAATGTAGAGAAAATATATATATATAGGAAAGCTCAATTTGAATAAAAAATTTTTCTTTTTATATACTGTTCAGATTATTTTACAAATTATTTAACATTTTTGATTTTACAAGTCTGCTAAAATCATACAAGTCAGTTACACAATTAACTCAAATAATAATTATGGACATTTTGTGTGATGGGAGGGTTAACTCATTTTAAATTTTAAATTTTTCAACTGGAAGACAGCGTTATGTTAACAATAAACAAATGTACTAATTTTTTTTAAATAAAGTAAACGCAAAGTTTACTTTTCAATTTTTTCGTGTTTATTTACAAGCGATTAAAAAAAAAGTTTTATTATCAAATGAATTATTCTTCATCTTCTTCTTGTTCATCAGTTTCAAACAAACATTGTAGCGGATTTGTATCTAATACTGGTGCAGAAACATGCCATCCCTCTTCCTCCTCATCCTCTTCCTCTTCTTCGTAATTTGCATCCTCTTTACTGTTATCATAAAATTGCTGCTCTTCTGGTTCCGAAATTTTATTACTGATGTCACAGTTGTCGCAGCTTTCTCCGTTGCAAAATTTACAAGCTTCTGTACACTTCATTCCAGCTTTTTTGCAAGAACATCGATTAGAAGAACAGTTAGTTGTACATCCGCAATGCACCTAAAAAAACATTTACTGTTATTATTTAGTTATTATTTAGTAGAGGTCTGTAATAATCAGTTAAAATTTTCACCATAGAAATAAAGATTGATTTTTCACGAAATCTCCTCTAACATTTATGTTATTTTATAAATGCTTGCAGATTTTTTTATACTTGAAATTTATTATTTTTTAATTCATTTAAATGGTAAAAACAGCAATTTGTGAATGTAATATTTCCAAACTATTTTTATGTTTAGCTGAACAAAAACCAATCCATTTTTTTTTTTTAAACTCAATAACGATTAAGTATTTTCTGATCTTCTTAATGACTCATCAACAAATTTGAAAATTTTTACGAGAGGCTAAAAAATATTTCATCCTACTAAGAAAATTTGTTCTTAATCATAAAAAAATTTTAAAAACCAAAATGATCGTAGGACAATACAATGACTTTGCTAAACGATACCATCATTATGATAATAATAAGTTAATATCTTCAATAAATTATATTATACTTGACTATAAATTTTCACGAAGAAACAAAAAATAATATCTTTTATGAGTACATATATTTTACTTTCGTTTTAGTAATTATACGAAATTGAACATACTAGTAATTTTTTTTATTTTTTTATCATATTTTTTTTTTGAAAATTATAAAATGAGTAGCAAAATAGAAAATTAACATTTTTAAACAAACCTGAGTTAAAAGTTTGGAAGGAACAGCTGGTTCCTCCATCATAATTGGAACGAGTATGAACTGTGTTCTTCTCCAGCCCCAATCTTCTGGATTTAAGTTCATACCCAACCACGACTGTATCTGATAATACACGCGTTTCACATGCTGGAGTAGAGCTGATTTTGTTGGTGGAAGTGATGATAACTGAAATTTCTTTTTTGATGTACGTACAAGCTTACAGTATAATTTGTATCTAAAATCAGCAATTTTTTCATCACTTTTTTTACTAGAATATAATTGAAGTACGAATTTCTCAGCAGCATTGTATAAGACATCGATATCCTGGTTAGACTCATAAAAAACCTGTGCTAGTAGTTGATTGTCGGGATTAGAAAGTAATTTTAAGATCGATTTTTTGCCAATGCCTAAAAATGCACTAGTAGTGTCACACCCAGCGAAAGAATGAGCAAATAAAATGTAAGGCTTGTGATTTAAATGATCGTCAGTTGCATATAATTGAAATGGCTTCTGTCCAGGCATATCTTTCTTAAAATACACATTAACATTGTCAGGTGTTAACGCTATAGCCAAAATCAGTAAGTCTACGTCATTCCCTACTATAGCAACTTCCTGTTTTTCCTTTTCTTTACATTCTATTGCTGTACGTACAATCAAACAGTCAGCATCTTCTTCAGCGATCTTAGCCTGAATACCATGATCTTTCAGGTATTCTGATAGCAATTGAACAAATTTCCATTTGTTAGCTACATTTGACAAGAACTGTGCTTGTTTTAAAGTAACCAAGTTATCTTTTGCAATAGAAACATCAGCTGCAGTCGATGTGTTATTACGCCTATATCTTTCATAAGACTTTGTTCCAATTAACTCTTTATTGTATCCATCGAAGACCACCGTAACGTTCTTACCATATCTTCTTGTTATAAATTGAAAATACCCTTCGAAAATCCCTTGATAAGTTGTAGAGTGGGGCCAAACAAATTTGTGCAATAACCAGCCTCCATCAAGAACATGATAAAAATCCGGATCCTTTATCGGCTGACATGTAAAAAAGTACTTGTAAAGTTCTGCTTTCGGACTTTTTCTCATGATTCCAGAATCATCAAACAGACTAGCTGGAATTGTACAAAGCTCGTAAGAGAAAGCCTCTTTTTCTAGATCTTTGTTTGCTGCAACGAATTTTAAGCAATTGAATAAGTAAGTATACAAAGCGTTCAATTTATTTTATAAGAAACTTACCTTTGAAGACAACTGTTAATCGCTGAAGCAACACTTGGGAATCAATCTTGACGCAATTATCATCAAGCATATGAACTGTACCAGCAACGACTGACAGAGGTTTTACTTTAAACAGTTTGGTAAGTGATATTTCTGGGAAGGTTTTTCCAATCATAGTTTTCATACTTTCCAAACCTGTTTCAACTGCTAGGTGACAATTAATCTTGCTATCACCAATTAAACCTGTAGATAATGACATTACTGAACAATCTGATGGGAAAGGGTTATGTTGTTCGAACCAGAATAAGAATTTATCGATGTCCATGTTATCTTTGTCCATTCGGCTGTTGGAAAGATCAATATGTTGTTCGCTAGTGTGTTGATGCAAATTAAGATATTCTTCTAGATTCTCCATCATACGAACGATTGCTGGCATTGGTATCAAATAACGAGCAACAACACTAGCCTCGACCCCTCTGCCATGCGTCAAGTTAGTTCCAAAGAATCTGTTTAATGTTTGTTCTATTACTTGGTCAGTAGCGACTCCAGACCAAGGTTTGTCTGACCTACGCACGGTGAAACCTCCTTGCCTAGTGTACTGGATAAATTCTTCATGATCCATTCTTTCTTCCAAGGTAGCCATATCTTGCACAAACATTTGAGCGCTTTTGGCATACGCGTAACGACCGGCAGCATGGAAAATAGGTAACATGTCCTTCAAGCTGGATAATTTCAATCTCCAGTTGCCAATACGTTGAGCTTCGATGTGTTGAAGTAATGTTTTAATGGTTTTGAAATACTGTACCCAAAGTTTGGCAGTATCACTCAACTTTTCCAAACGTTGGAGTTCATCGTTAAACAAATTTGTTAATCGTTTAATTACTGGATCTGCATTTATTTCTCCAATTGTAACATTTTCAGAAAAATTCTCGACATTGTTATCATCTGCACTGTTGTGACGATCATAGGATGTATTTTTTTCCTTTGTAAAAAGATCCGAGATGTGAATAATGTCTGTTACCTGAATTTTAATAGTCTTGCATATAATTATTCCTAGAGATGTAAAAGTTAATATATGTGCTCTCAAAGCTCTTGCGTATGCGTGTCCAGACATCATTTGTTTAATAGAGTCTTTAGCGTACACTGTAGCCCAAAGTTCTTCTAAGCCACTACCTTCCATTATATAGCCCTCACATCCCATAAATGACATGTCTGTATGGAAATCTCCAAGTATTACTTCGACATCTTTTAATTCTTCATCTTGAGAAACTAGTGCCCTAGCTTTATGAAATAATGGCTGATCAAATGTACTGAAGCACGTTCTCTGTTTCAACCTCTTGGTTTCATTTTTAGCATAATACAAGGCTGAATTAATTGTCATTGGTTGAGATGGTGGCGCGTTGATAAAAGGTAAATACTCAATATAACACGTTGAAAATGAAGTGTCGTCGCTGTAAATAGTTTCAAAGAAACCTTTCCAGGTTGCTATGGGCAATTTGACAGTTTTTCCCCAAAGGTAGAGTCCATATGCTTCAGGAACAGGCATCTCTTCTCCAGGAATGAGAGAATTTACATCTTCAAAAACTGTATCATGGAAAGCTTGTTTTGTACTATCTTTTGGATATTGAAGTGCAATAGCCTTTGCATTAGCTAAATCTGACGCTTTGAGTTTTCCTTTGAACTTTTTAGTTTCACCATTGAAAATAATACCATAACCAGGTATATAAATAGCTATACCACCTAAACAATGGAACGTGTTTTTCCCATCCAATGTGGCAACATTATGATCCGTATTGTCAAATACGAACATAACAAAAACTTTATCTACATCACTAGAAATAACCATTGTCGGTGGATCCATTATAACGGACTCCTCAAATTTTCTGAGCTGATAATACGATGAAGACACTCCAAGCTTGGATAGAAGATCTATTATCAATCGGGAACCAGTTTTTCTAAAAATGTATGTGGCCACTGACAACTGCTGCATGGAGGTAAAGCTAGGCGGCTGCAGAAAAGAAATCATGGACAAGGCAATGGTATTTAATCTAGCACGTCTTTCTTTTATTTTATTTTTTTGGTTATTCTTACGATCTATATTGTCTTTGTTTGTAATGTCAAGGGCCTCTCGTAAAAATACATGTAATAATGGTGGAATGCAATTTCTTGTAGTTTCTGCTAGATCAGATGAATAGGAGTAAGAAGTTGTTGAATATTTTTCTTTTATTATTTCTTTTTTTAATATTCTTCCTGCAATCGTCAAAATGGTTTCTTTTTGCAATTCACTCAAACTATTCTCCTCGGTACAGAAATCGGTGGCAACTGCAGAAAGGTTTACAGTTTTGTAATAGACAACTGGTTGTGTGCCTGATTTTTGAATTATCAAAATCTCATCGTTGAATCTATCCCGTAGATGTTTGAAAAGCGTTTCATTATAACAAGAATGTGGTTCCAATGCTTTCTTCAATTCATCGAGACTAAATTCAAATTTACCGCTGGTTTCTATATAATCGTACAGATTTTGAAAACACTGCTTGACCATAACAGTGTGCTTCGATGGCCCCGCTGTTTTCTAGAATTATTAAAATAAAATTAAGACAGTTAATATCGGCAAGTTATCGATTAACTCTGAAAATTATTAATATACAAAGTACTGTCAATTAATGTCAATTAATACAGAAAATATTTTATTTGTGTTTACTTTTAAATGTTTATTAGCGTTAAAAGAATTCTACTAATTTTTCACATTTAACAATGAATTGATTAGTCTTCGTAACTCGTTTTATTTTGAACAAAAAATTATTAAGGTGGTTTTCTACCAGAGCTAGTCAAGTTAAAGACTAAAAAAAAATTAATACACCATATTGTTAACAATTGTTTATTAAAATTTATTTTTTCACTTTTTATGGCTTCTGAAATTATTTTCTACCAAAAAAACATTGACAATCACAACAAAACATTTTTTTAAACTTTTAACCTCACCTTTGAATACCGCAGTTTTGGAGGTTATTCAGGTGAAAATTATTTTTGTAAAACTATTGTAAAATTCCTAGAAGGTTAATTTTTTGCAGTTTCAAGAAATGAATTCGTCGATAGTGAAACTATATGTATGTGGTTTTTCTAAAGGATCTCTATTGTAAGAAGATAAATATTCATAATTTAGTAAACTTTTTCAGCGTAGCGGCCATACGCGTCATGAAAAAAATTCAATCTTTAACTTGCTGTAACTTTTAAACCATATGGTCAATTTTGATCAGACTTCGTAGAAATGTTTATTAATATCTAATAAACACCCCCAGAAAATTTGAGCTGATTCTCTATTGGCACGCATTTGGTAGAAAACCACCTTAAAAAAAATTTATCAACACACAGTTTTCAAAAATTATCTGTTTCTTTATGTAGTTTTCAGAGTTACAACATTAAAAGTAGAAAAATGTGCCAATGCAAGCGTAACCTTACCTTTGATAAATGTTTGTAGCATTGCTCGTGATATGAGAGTTGGTTGCAGTTCGAACTAAATGCTAGACGAACCTTTCTAATTATTTTCTCAATGTCCTTATCTTGACTATCTCTGATGTTATTCACAATAATTTCTTCCGTTGTTTTCGACGAGAATGATCGAACCTTTTTATGTTTTCTGTCTAACTTGTTTGAGCAGAAAACGCAGAATTCCGAAAAATCGAATGAGCAATTTTCTGGTTCTTCTGAAGTGCCAGTTTCACTAGTAGGTGTTGATGCTTCATTCCTAATACTAGTACGAATAACAGGCTGTACATTATAAGTAAGTGTCGTTGAAGTAGTAGTAATAGTTTCAGATGATCCAGGATTTACCGTAGCACTTGTTGTTGAAATAGAAGTTGTAGTTTCATAGGGAACTTCAAAAACAGATTCAGGAGACAATAATTTTCTTCTTTTCGGTTGCGGTGATTTATCCAAATAATTCAACTTGCACTGATTATGTAAATAGAGAACCGATTTACCAGACCAATGTTTCCAAAAATCATCTGCCGATTCTTTGCTTTTTTCTATCAAAATCTTAACCTCATCTTCCTTTATTTCATGAAAATCCTCAAATTCTACTTGCAATGAGTCATTGCAAATAATACAGGACTTGCCTACATCCATTACTGAAAATTGACAAAAATCGTTAAAAAAAACCAAATTTGCACACAGGATTAAAATTGTTAAAGAAAGTTGTATTAAGGCACAATGTAAAATTAGTTAACTAACAATTTACATAAGTAGTATTTAATTTAAAATAAACTTCAAAACTTTGAAACAATCTGACTTTAACATTGTACACATTTGTAATTTATTTATTAATGTAATTACTGGTTAATTGATAAAAAATAACTTTGGGATACACCCAAAATCAAGTTTCAGATTTTTTCATCCAACTTTTAGTTTTTAATGATTGGAGCTAAACAAAAAATTGTTAAATTTTACTAAAGTTGAGACAGGCCTGATGCCAAAGTTTCAAGCAGGTAGTGCTATAAGTTTAGGAGAAACAAATACCCCCTCAAAAAAGAACGATACACCAAAAATCAAGTTTCAGATTTTTTCATCCAACTTTTAGTTTTTAATGATTGGAGCTAAACAAAAAATTGTTAAATTTATCTAAAATAGAGTCAGGCCTGATGCCAAAGTTTCAAGCAGGTAGTGCTATAAGTTTAGGAGAAACAAATACCCCCTCAAAAAACAACGATACACCAAAAATCAAGTTTCAGATTTTTTCATCCAACTTTTAGTTTTTAATGATTGGAGCTAAACAAAAAATTGTTAAATTTATCTAAAATAGAGTCAGGCCTGATGCCAAAGTTTCAAGCAGGTAGTGCTATAAGTTTAGGAGAAACAAATACCCCCTCAAAAAACAACGATACACCAAAAATCAAGTTTCAGATTTTTTCATCCAACTTTTAGTTTTTAATGATCGGAGCTAAACAAAAAATTGTTAAATTTATCTAAAATAGAGTCAGGCCTGATGCCAAAGTTTCAAGCAGGTAGTGCTATAAGTTTAAGAGAAACAAATACCCCCTCAAAAAAGAACGATACACCAAAAATCAAGTTTCAGATTTTTTCATCCAACTTTTAGTTTTTAATGATTGGAGCTAAACAAAAAATTGTTAAATTTATGTAAAGTAGAGACAGGCCTGATGCCAAAGTTTTAAGCAGGTAGTGCTATAAGTTTAGGAGAAACAAATACCCCCTCAAAAAACAACGATACACCAAAAATCAAGTTTCAGATTTTTTCATCCAACTTTTAGTTTTTAATGATTGGAGCTAAACAAAAAATTGTTAAATTTATCTAAAATAGAGTCAGGCCTGATGCCAAAGTTTCAAGCAGGTAGTGCTATAAGTTTAAGAGAAACAAATACCCCCTCAAAAAACAACGATACACCAAAAATCAAGTTTCAGATTTTTTCATCCAACTTTTAGTTTTTAATGATTGGAGCTAAACAAAAAATTGTTAAATTTATCTAAAATAGAGTCAGGCCTGATGCCAAAGTTTCAAGCAGGTAGTGCTATAAGTTTAAGAGAAACAAATACCCCCTCAAAAAACAACGATACACCAAAAATCAAGTTTCAGATTTTTTCATCCAACTTTTAGTTTTTAATGATTGGAGCTAAACAAAAAATTGTTAAATTTATGTAAAGTAGAGACAGGCCTGATGCCAAAGTTTTAAGCAGGTAGTGCTATAAGTTTAAGAGAAACAAATACCCCCTCAAAAAACAATGATACACCAAAAATCAAGTTTCAGATTTTTTCATCCAACTTTTAGTTTTTAATGATTGGAGCTAAACAAAAAATTGTTAAATTTATGTTAAGTAGAGACAGGCCTGATGCCAAAGTTTTAAGCAGGTAGTGCTATAAGTTTAGGAGAAACAAATACCCCCTCAAAAAACAACGATACACCAAAAATCAAGTTTCAGATTTTTTCATCCAACTTTTAGTTTTTAATGATTGGAGCTAAACAAAAAATTGTTAAATTTATGTAAAGTAGAGACAGGCCTGATGCCAAAGTTTTAAGCAGGTAGTGCTATAAGTTTAAGAGAAACAAATACCCCCTCAAAAAACAATGATACACCAAAAATCAAGTTTCAGATTTTTTCATCCAACTTTTAGTTTTTAATGATTGGAGCTAAACAAAAAATTGTTAAATTTATGTTAAGTAGAGACAGGCCTGATGCCAAAGTTTTAAGCAGGTAGTGCTATAAGTTTAGGAGAAACAAATACCCCCTCAAAAAACAACGATACACCAAAAATCAAGTTTCAGATTTTTTCATCCAACTTTTAGTTTTTAATGATTGGAGCTAAACAAAAAATTGTTAAATTTATGTAAAGTAGAGACAGGCCTGATGCCAAAGTTTTAAGCAGGTAGTGCTATAAGTTTAGGAGAAACAAATACCCCCTCAAAAAACAACGATACACCAAAAATCAAGTTTCAGATTTTTTCATCCAACTTTTAGTTTTTAATGATTGGAGCTAAACAAAAAATTGTTAAATTTATGTTAAGTAGAGACAGGCCTGATGCCAAAGTTTTAAGCAGTTAGTGCTATAAGTTTAAGAGAAAAAAAACACCCTCTCCACTTAACGATACACCTGTCATGTAGTTTCTAAGTATTTTATTACATTTATTTTTTTCAATAATAACTTTTACTTTATTATTTATATGTTCAATAAATTTTTTGGCAAAATACTTTTAACAGGCCACTTTATCTGGATTCATACAAGAATTTTTATTGTAATTGTATTAAAAACAATAGAAACAATACTCAAACAGCATTGAGTACTGGATGTATACCTTTTAATAATAAACAATGTGCATTAAAATAGAAAGTAAAAAAATGATTATATTCATTAATGTAATTACTTACTATGACTTTATAGGATACATTAATGCCTTATTGATTCAAATGAAACGTCCGCTAACAGACCTCCGCGATGAACATAACAAAAATTACATTTTTAAAATACCACGTTAAAAAAAATGAGCACTAAGATTGTTAATGACATAAACAAAATAAAATGTCAATCGTAGCAATCGTTCAGGTTATGTCTACCGACGCCAGCCGATGCCGATCTGCCACCTGCTCTTAGCTCTACCATCTATTCTTCATAGCTCTACCAGCGGCGGCTCCGCAGCAGCTGTTTTGATATAGTTTGTGCTGCATGCGAGTGTATACCTATATATACTCGAATGTTAAACTTTTATTTGTTGAATTATTATTAATTCATCACGAATTAAACAAAATACGTAGATTTTAGTAAAATTTCACGGGGAACACGATGGTGACGTTATTTTTTACCTAACTAGCCTAGTTTCTGAGAAAATCGCAAAAAAAAATTTCATTTTGATTTTTCTACCTGACGCCGGGGTTTACGACTAAAAATAATAACAAATTCGGATTCCTGAGGCTCAAATACATAAATATAGACTGGTCTCGTGGATGCCCCAAAAAATTCGAGGTTCAGCATAGTTTCTTATTGGACTATTAAATATAATTTTTTGTGTTTGGTACCGAATCATTCAAATTTTCGAATATTTTAACTAAAGAATTCTCAACCAAGAATTATTGAAAACATTTTTTTTTTTTATTAGTTAATTAAAGCTATGCTTCACATTAAAAATGATAAATTACGATATAACTTCAATTCTGAAGGATTTTGTATGATTTATTTAAAAATTCACAAATTCATTTTTTCTAATTTCTGGTTTTTTACATTTGTTTAAAAAAATTAAAACCAAGTTGTTGTGAATTTGATATATGATAATTAACATAATTTTTTTATTCAATTAATTTGCTGTTACAAAATTTAAATTTATTGAATCTATTTCTAATTTATTTATTGACTATTTATAAATAAATATTATGAAATCCGTTGAATGTTATAACTGTTTATAATTTTATTCTTATTTTGATAAACATATTTTAATTAAAAAACAATATTTTTTTAATTATAATAAAATTTCAAGTAACTTAAATAATCTTTATACTTTTCACATTTATTAGGGTGATAACAATCATAAAAACACTTAAAACATAAGTACTTGAAACACCAGGAACACTTTAACAAACATTGATTTGAGCCACAGTTTCCTATTACTTCCGATAGATTATTTTGACATTTTTTTTTTCTCAAATCATCAGGAAAACATACTTGTTTCACATTTAAAAAAACCTTGCGAGTTCCAGTTGTAAGCTTTGATGCATACCAAGCATACTCGATCATAGGTTTGAAAATTGGAGCACACAATTGGTAGTTAATTAATGAGTGAATTTTCAATGAATCTTCACGACTGCTGATTTCTCTTTTATCATCGAATAAGCTAGGATCATTCTGAAGCTGCTTAACAAATATTTTTACTTGCCTATAAAAGTATACATCACAAGGTTGAGTCATGGATGTACATCCTGGAGGAATGATTTGAATTTTGCAGGATGGCTCTTCTTTTTCATTTTTGAATTCATCAAATTTTTCTGAATTTGTTTGACCGCCCCAACTGTCAATAATAAATAGAAAATTTTTATTTTTTACGTATGGTTGGATCACTAATTTTAAAAAATCATTAAATAAATTTGATGATAGTTTTCCAGAAGTCGAAGAAGTCACCACTAGATTTTTGTATAACGTAGTCAACAAGTCTACTCTGTCCTGAATAGCGGGACCTAGAGTACCTTTTACTTCTTGCAAACAGATGAAAGTCCTCGGAAGAAGCTTACCTGAAGCAGTGATCGTGTATTGCGCGGTATAAGAATGGGTAACTTTATTCAAATCTCCGATGTTGCACTCCACTATTTTCTCACCCTTGAACGTGATCGTTCTTTGAACGTTAGCTCGATATTCGCAGCCAGTTTGATCCGTATTTATTACAAAGTCCAAATCATAAGTAGAAATCAGCTGTCTACAATTTTCTTGGAATTCGTCAAGTTTTTGTGTTAAATCGTCGATCGATTTTGCCTCCGACGGCTTTACAAATCGTGTTATTTTTCTCTGAGATAAGTTGTATTTTTTTTTAAATTTTTTTATCCATGAAATGGATGCGTAAAAATTAAAATGATCTGATAGGTAGGGTCTGGCAGCTGCCATAGCCCACTGCTGTATAGATCTTACGAATACTGGCTTTTTTGGCTTCTGGGTTCGTGCATCTTGTACCCTTTTAAATACGTATTCATTTATGTACATAAATTTTTCTGAAATAGTTCCACCTCTAATCACGTCTTCTCTCCACCGCGTAAGTTCATCAAGCCGTGTTAAAGCTTTGGCTCCTCGCTGATGTAAAGTTTTTAAATCCCAGTAAGGGTTTGAATCGCATAAATAAATGATTTTTCTTTTTACTGCAATTGGGATCAATATTCTAGCAGATTTTTTCTTTTCTGGTTCATAATCACTATCAGGGTATTCATTGATCTCTTGTGACGATGGCTGATCTAGATTTTTTGAATGATTTTTATCAATTATAGATTTGATTCGATACAAAGAGAGTTTATTTTATAATTTTATTATAAATTTTAAACTACCTGATGATGATACGGATAACTGACTTGAAAAAATTTCGTTTAAATCGTTGTTGGTTTCTTCGTGTTGTTGAGAGCTAACTTTTTTTTCATTATCCAAAAAGTACTCGAAATCATCGATTTTCGTAAAACTATTAAATAATTCCTCTGTTAAAGCTGCAATTTCTTCTCCAATATCTTTTGCGATTCTTGAAATTTTAGAGCTACAATCCGACCCGATAATATTTTTTGATTGCAAAATAATAAAAGCATGTTGAAAACTGTCAGTGAAAATTTGAAAATCAGATAAATCATTGGGATTATTTAAAACATCCATGGTTTCATGAACGATAATGAATCAAATCTATTATGCTCGTTAAAATATAAAGTGATAATCTATAAATCATAAAAATACAACAAAAAACTTGAATAAAAAATTAAAAACTTAAAACATGATTATTAGATCAACACTAAACTACAATAATTACTTTCTGAAGGAAAACTTCAATAACTACCAAAATAACAAACATTAAAATTTTTTCGAAGCTTCGATACTCCCACGCCACCAGGCGGCGCGCTATAACGCAGCCGTAAGATAAAAAACTTAAGACATTCGAAAATTTGAATGATTCGGTACCAAACACAAAAAATTATATTTAAGTAAAATTTTAGTTTTCGACCTTAATAAAAATAACGATAATAACAATAATTATAAAATAAATCGAATTAAGTATTTAAAAAATTAATTTGTAAATTTGAATAATCAAAAAAATTTTAATACCTATTTTTGAATTGAAGAACAAACGCGAATTTTTCAATCAAAAATATACTGATATATATTGATGCCTGAAAAATGAATGATATTAATTTGTTGTTAAATTATCATGAAAAGTATTCATAATTTTTAGCTTCTAATTCAAAAGCACAAATTTTGTAAATTTTTTCGAAAATAACTGTAGTGCGTCAGATACCTACTTATTGTAGACAGCAGCCTAATAATCTAAGCAGCTTAATAACTCTGAGGAGAGTAGTGGAAAGAGTTCATAATGTTATGCTGATTTTAATTGTAATATACCTGCATAAAAGAAAAATTAAAAATAAATGTACAATTCAACTCTCAAATGCTTAAAAGTGGTGTTTTTTTTTATTTTTATATCTTGTATAGCAAAAAAAATGTATATTGAATATCGTATCAGATAAGTAGTATTTTTTTGTTGCTTAAAAAATAATTGTTTATTTGCTTAAAAAAACAATTTTCTTTGTTTTAAAATTTTCTTTTTTTTTTTATTTTCCAGACTTGATAGCTCAACAAAATCTAGAAAACTTTCCTCAAGATCAACTTGATATTTTAAGGTTAACATTACATTGGAATTTCATAAAAATAAATTATATAAGAAGATTTAAATCTCTAATTATTAAAATTTATTCATAACTCGCATAAGGAAAGTAGCTTTGAAGCATATAAAGATTTTAAAACTCTTTGAAGAGAGTTTATAACTTTAAAAAGGAGAAAATGCTTTTTAAAATCGCATAAAAGGCCAAGAATAAATGGGTGATTTAATCCCTCAAATGCTTAAAAGTTGTGTTTTCCTTTGAATCTTAAAAAGTGAATAAAGAAGTGTAATGTGTTTGTTTAAATCAGCTTAAATCAGTGTAAATGAGTGTAAACAAAATCAGCATTTTTATTTCATTAAAAAATTTGAATCAACTCTGATAGAATCTGCATCTGGAAACATTATTTTTTACCAAGCTGTGAAATTGTTGAAGTGAAGATTTATGTATACTATAAAACAACATAAAATCTTATTGTGCCTTAATTTCATATTTGTAAAAAGCAGAGGATTTTGAAGTTTTGTATAGAATCTTTAAACCTCAGCTGATCATGCATTAAAATTTATCTTAATAATGAGTTAATGAAATCATCAAAATAGCGTTATTATAAAAATTGCTTGTGGGTGAGCTTTGGTTATATGGTACATCTATTGTCTATATACAGCCTTTGTTGTCTATCAATAGGCTTTGGTATATTGCAGATTTAGTAAAATTTTAGCTAAAAAAATTATTCTTCAAAGTTTCCTGAAAACTGGTTCAGCTATTTGAAAGTTAAAGAATATTACTACAAAACAGTGTTACTTCAGCAATTAGTTATAATGAATCAATATATTTGTATCTTAATGTGGTATTCTTGTACAGTATTTAAGTTGTATTTTGTCAAAAGAAACCAAATGCCAAAGTTTGGTGAAGATGCAGCTGATAGATCTTCAAGAGTGGAACTTTGCGGATAACTGTTAAGATAGCTAAGAATGGTGATTTTTCAAAAGTAGACATATCAAGCGAAGAAGCTTAAAAAGCCCATTAGATGGAACTACTGGTGGTTCCTTTCATCTGATGGTAAAAGAAACCAAATGCCAAAGTTTGGTGAAGATGCAGCTGATAGATCTTCAAGAGTGAAACTTTGCGAATAACTGTTAAAATAGCTAAAAATAGTGATTTTTTAAAAGTAGACACATCTAGCGAAGAAGCTTAAGAAGCCCATTAGATGGAACTACAGGTGGTTTCTTTCATTTTGAGGTATAAGAAAACAATTCCCAAAGTTTGGTAAGAATTGGTTATCCGGAGAGTGTGACCTCTCCTTGTTAGTCATTGAAAGTAAAATCGAACTGAAAATTGCCCATGTAGGTGGCATAAAATTTTTCCTTTTCTACATTATCTTGCACTTTTTCCCAAAAGAAATTGTGCTTGGTCAGAGCAACCGAAATTTTTTGAGGCAGATAAATAGCAAATTCGTTATCAAAGGTAGCCAAAACTTTGCGTCCATATTTTGTTGTCGTCTTGTTTACAGATGTCACTTTGTATTTGTGATTTATGTCCAGCTGCTTTAAGTTTTTACGGGTTAAATCAGGTGCTTGAGACATACTGTTAAGCCAGTCGATGCCTACTTCTTCTGCAGCCATATTTTTAAGCCTGGAACAAATTTTTTTTGATTAATTTAAGAAAATTAATAAATAAAGTGTAAAAATAATAGAGGTCGCCAAATCTACTTACAAGTATTTTCAGGAAGATGACTTTCAAAAATCCGAGAGCTTGTTTATTGGCTTTTGTTCGGCTGGTAAAGAGTAGGTGGTCAGTTAAGTCGAGGGCTGTACACTTTGTGACTGATGGAAAGACTGACTTTCGTCGTGCAATTTATAGGTATAAATTATTTAAAATCAATATTGCAAGCCCCGCAAATGTAGCATTGGCGTTTTACAAAGTCCTGACAACGTGATTTTACAATAAAGACATTTTCGCACTACTACTTTGTAAACAATGTATGACACAGCCGCCGTTACCCGTAAATTGCACGACGAAAGTCGGTCTTTCCATCAGTCACAAAGTGTACAGCCCTCGACTTAACTGACCACCTACTCTTTACCAGCCGAATAAAAGCCAAAAAACCAGCTCTCGGAATTTTGAAAGTCATCTTCCTGAAAACACTTGTAAGTAGATTTGGCAACCTCTATTATTTTTACACTTTATTTATTAATTTTCTTAAATTAATCAAAAAAAATTTGTTCCAGGCTTAAAAATATGGCTGCAGAAGAAGTAGGCATCGACTGGCTTAACAGTATATCTCAAGCACCTGATTTACCCCGTAAAAACTTAAAGCAGCTGGACATAAATCACAAATACAAAGTGACATCTGTAAACAAGACGACAACAAAATATGGACGCAAAGTTTTGGCTACCTTTGATAACGAATTTGCTATTTATCTGCCTCAAAAAATTTCGGATGCTCTGACCAAGCACAATTTCTTTTGGGAAAAAGTGCAAGATAATGTAGAAAAGGAAAAATTTTATGCCACCTCCATGCGCAATTTTCAGTTCGATTTTACTTTCAATGACTAAGTGTGAAAAAGTAAAAGTTTTGTAATGAAATATAAATGTAATGAAATAATGTAAACATTCAATAAATAGAAAAAAAAAGTAAAAAAATAGATACTTCACTTGTTTCTAAATATCCTTCTCCGGACTTGAATCATTTTTATCAGGATTAAAAGTTATTATAAAAGTAAGATTGATTAGTATTAAAGTAAAATCAAAGTATTTTTCAAAGGAATAAAAATTATTAAAAAGTAAAATTAATTAGTATCAAAGTATATTCAAAGTATTTTTTTCAATGGTTTAAAAATTATAATTATTAATTTCTAATTTTTTTTGATTTCTTAAACTATTTTATTAATTTAAAAATGACCGATCCAGAATTAAATAATCTCTTGAAGAATAGAACAAGATACAGATGCCGCAGTAGCAGCAGCTCCTGCAGAGTCAGCAGCAGTCGCCACGTCCGAGCGCAGCCGCCTCATCAACCCCGAGCACCACCTCCCGCAGCACCCGCGAGCCGTCACCTCGACCGCGTCGCCGCACCAGGAAGCCCTCCTCCTCCTTCCAGAGCGGCCCCGAGCACCCCCTCCCGCAGCAACCGCGAGCCGCCGCCTTAAAAAAAGTTAATATGATGATGCTCTCTCTCATGCAGAGTCAGCATCGGCTGCGAGAAGCAGTCACGCGCTCCCCGACCACACCGCTCGCGACACACGAGGCAGCCGCCGCCGAGCACTGCGCCTGGCGAAGTAAATGAATCATGTTTGTTTACTTTCGCTAAAGCGGTACATATACTACTGACGTCGACAAAATTAACATATACTTATTCATCAATACCTCGTAGTAATAGTTAATGCGGCCGGATTTAACTGTTGAGTCAGTGTCTTAACCGATTTATCGCAGTTCTCGGTGTAGTAAGAAAGAATAAAGGGAGTAAAGTGCAAGTTAAATTTGTATTATCTAGTTAAAAATAAAACTTACCGATATAACTACTTTGCTTATGTAATAAGGGGCTGGATTATATAAGCCACTTGATATATCTCTTAAAAAAAGAGGAAGCTCATTTGAGAATGTGTAAAATACTGCGTAATTGTATGTAAATATCGTTTCAGTGATTGCAAGATACAAAAGACCTTGAATATTTTGTATTCCTTTTTGATCAATATTTTTTGTGATTCCTATGTACGGAGTGCTCAATAATACACTAATAAACTGAAATATTATTTTCATGTTACTTTTTATTTAATGAGTAATTAATTTTTATATTTCATCAAAAAATTACCAGGTACAAACAAAATCTCAGAAAAAGAGATGGAATATTTCTTTTACAATCCACATATATTCTCCAAGTAAGCCATTGCAATTGAGTTATAGCTCTCACTTTTTTAAATTCACTAGCTGGAAGTAAACCCACCGAAAATATTGGATGTGGGTCGTCAACAGTTGATGAACCTGTACACGACTTATCAATTGCTTGAACAACACGTTTACCATAACTTGATTTTTCAAAAGCATCACAAATCCATTTTATCTAAAAAGTATATGTTTTTATTTAAAAGTATATTTTAATAAATTGTTAATCTATTATTAATATTATAATTAGTGATCATCTTTTCTGTTCAAAGAACAAAAAAAAAAAAGATTTTTTTTTGTGAAATTTTTCATTAAGTATAATTTGAATCAGTAATTTTTGTAAAATCTCTTAAGATAACTCGTGGGAGTAGTGACGTATGAGGCCCTCTGGTTTGAGAAGTATTTTAAAACACAGAATTTCATTAAAAATTTGAATCAGTTATTACAAAAAAAAATATTTTCACGATTTTTATGAGCTTTTGTAACAAAATACGCACCCCGTATCTCGAATCGTCGGTTACTTAGGATCGGAAGAGAGCAGCAGCTCGTGGGCCTGCTCGAGCTGCAGCCGGTGTGTGTGTGTGAGTGTGAGGCTCCGCATAGGCTGAGGCTGCACGCGCAGCTTCAATCTCGCTCCGGTGAAAACACTGTGCAGTAGCATTTGTTGTAAGCTCATTGTTTTTGCGCTAATTTTAATTTTAGACCGGATTAAAATAAATTTTATTGTTTCGACAAAAGTGTTTGCAAAAAAAACAAAAAAAAAAACTCCAGAACTTGAAAAGTATCAAGTTACATTATTTTTCATCACTGACAGTGTTGCACATGCGGTCTTTGTGCAGTTTGGAAACCCAGTAATTTTTATTCACGAATATTTTTTTTTTCTTTCCTTCTTTCTTGAACACAAAGGAAACCGACACAATATCCCTAATAACAAAGACCAATTTTTATTTTTCTTCATTAATCATCAAATTATATCCTCTTATTTAGCCACGGAGTTGGCAATAACAAATTAAATTTTTTTTGTCCTTTAATTTTATTTTTTTTATTTAATTTTTGTCTTGAAAGGGAATGAAAATGAAAGAAAAGACAGAAACAAAATAGCTAAAAATTGTAATTGTAAATTTTGATGTATCAAACGTAAATTTTAAACTTGAAAATTTGACAGAGTCTTAAACGTGGTCTTTTTTTGTGCCGTCGTTCGCTTATTCTCGTCTCACTCCATTCTCTTTTTCGCCACGTAACATGGTTATATCTTCAATTAATAAATACAGCCGAGCGCGCTACCCAGCTAGCTTATTCTTTTTTAATTTTTATGTAGTGTGAATCCAATAAATATTATTGGATCGTAATTAATTTTTATACACACGTTCTTTTGCTCCATTATAGATACATTATCGATTTTACTGTGCGCAATAGCCATTGTAAATATATTTTATTTTGTATATTTTATGTTAATAGTATCACTCAGCGCGCTGCAAGCGCGCATAGGAAAAAAAAATCATTGTAACCTCAAAAGGCATTTTTCGAATATTTTAAAAACTGCTCCACCAATCAGGTCACGAATAAAATCTTACATTGAAAATCTCACCAAAATGGCGATATCTCTCTTTTGTAGATAGATTATAATATATTCACCAAATTTACTATTATACTCACATATACGACCCATTAACCTTTTGACCTATTGAATGAACCAACCTAATAAAATAATAAAAGAGACGGACTCGTCAACGATTTAGAGTGTAAGGAGTCACTGGATATATACGGTAACTTCAGCTGGTTGCTCAACATCCAGTCACCATGACTGACAGCGCCCTAGCAGCAGGAGCAGGCCTAAATGACCCCACGTAGGCAATGAGTGCCACATTATTGACCTTGGCTAATAGCCTAAGCCTGCAGAATTCGGTCGCCGGAATAAGCACCTATGATAGAAGTAACATTCCCCTAAAGATTTCTCTTTCTGCAAGACATCAAAAATGAGGTGGCATGCGTAGAACCTGAAAAACAGAAAACCTATGTACAAGCTGTACGGGGCAGACTTAGGGGCCCAGATACTTGTGAAATACTTAACTCATCCCTTCATATTCCTTTGCCAAATGTCAAGAAATTAAAGAGGGGAAAAGAAGCTCCACCCGAAAAACCCAACACAGCTGAGAAAATTAATGTCCTCGTACCTTTGTGTATGGTAGGGAAGTTGACGGAAACTTCAACCTTAAACCATCACAATGACAGCAATTACGTCAAGGACTTCATTGAATCCCAAAGCAACCTTTCAACGGAGAGTCGACCACACTGCTAGAGGGGCAGCACTGATCACCAAGCCCCGATAACATTATCAAACCTTGGAGAAGTTAAAGCTGAGAAAAATGTTATTGCATCCGTATATCATGTAAAATGGCCAAAGAGACCATTTAATCTCGCAATTTTTGAAGATCCAACCTTTGAGAACCAGGAAAACAGTAAGGACTTTTATCAGGACCATTCTGAAAAGGAAGAATCTTGGAAACCCTCAAGTTCGAGAATGACACAGAAGTGGGATCGAGCATATACAGACCAAAATCAATTTGCTACGAGTGAAGAAAACCTTGTCACTAGTGAATCTGGAATCAAATGGAGGACCAAATACCAAGAGTTCAAGTATTGACGCAAAAGACTTGACCCTGAGCCTTACAACTTTTCGATTTCCAAACAATCTATCTTTTTTTGATGGGGAGAGACCAAAAACACACATGACCTAAATTCCAAGAAAAAATTTTGGTAGGCCAAATGGATACGTTTAAGTTTTGTCCAAGTCCCGCATCTCAGAGTAGATGACCATTAACACTCGTTGAAGATTGTCGAGATAGAGGGAAGAGATAATGTGATACAGGAATTACCTTATTGTAAAAAAATTCAAAATCACAGGGGCAACTTAATGGCGTACCGTTCGACCCCTCAAGAACCAGCGAAATTGACTAATACTCTTTTGTTTGTTTACAAGAACGCAGAGATTTACCTATACGTTGGAAATTATTCCGGAATCTGAGAAACGGACCTATAACCTTACTCAATTACAGGCCTTTACTACGAGAAGGTGGAGTATTTCATGTTCAAGGGACTGACTTCAAGTTGATCGTCACCGTGGAGACCAAAATACTGCTTCAGGACCTTGAAGTATGTGACCGAATAACTACCCTTACATAAAGGTGCCGTGACCATGGAGGAGACCAACCTTGTGACCTAGAATTTTTCTTGACAATACTTAAGAAACCCTGAAAGGGTTGGACCAAGAAATAACTGACCAAATAAACGACCTAAATAAATCAGAAGGTATCTACAACCTCGAATCGGAAATGAGAAAATAAAAACTTAGGACCAAAACAAAACCAATCATTTCCAGACAAGCAAGAAGAATTTGCTCTAGTGTACAAGTTTAATTCAAGTGAGAACAATTTTTGAGACTGTTTGGTATTTAAAAAAAAGAGTGCCCTATGTAGTGAAAAGAGTGTAAATCATCAAAGAGATATGAATCAATATAAATTATATACTGTGTGAGTAAATATTAGAGTGTAATCTTGAACCAACGACTAAAGAGAGATTCAGAATGATTTATGAGAGAAACTGTAAAAGTCGAATACGTGTGCATGGATGTGTGCTTGATTTTGTGTTGTATGAAGGACCGTTAGAATGGAAAAAGGAGTGTGATAGCATATAACACCACGACTCACAAATGAGTGAGACCTATTACCTTCGATTGCAAAAGACCCTGAAAATGAACTGGATAACTGATAGCGCAGTAACGCATACACATAAGGTGTAATGTTTAATTAAGTGGATGAATTTTTAATTTTGTGAAAATGTAAAATGATGCGTTAATCAATTTTTTACTATGCAACCATTACTTGCAAGGCCCGAGAATGAAGGCATCTAGACAAAAAAGTATTCACCAACCCTAGTTACCTATCACATCCGTACCTAGATAACTCCCTAAATATTTTCTTTCTTCTGTTTCACTGCTAACTAAGCAAAACTACACCTTAAACAAAAACACACAACAACTAATATAGCTCTCGTTGTTATTGAAAAAAAAGGTCATTGGAAAATACAGAAATGAAAAAGACTCAAGGCTAACCCAGTTAAACTACTATTTTTGAAACTCGATCTTTTTCAATAGTAAACCAAACCCTCAATGGGAGAATTTGGTAAAAATGCACTCAAGACCATGACTTGCGACTCATCGTAGCCCTAGTCACTGGCACCCAGTGTCCGGGCGGTTAAAGTGGGTTATCATGGGACCTTGCAGTAGCCTTACTTATTATATCAAAGTCCAATGGATAAGACATAGCGCCTTAATCTGACTGAAGGAAAGAACCTCTACCTCTGGTACGTTTGTCGAGATAAAAAACGTTCTCTGCTAGAAAAAAAAAAAAAAAAAGAGGGGACAGGATTCTGTAAATATTGTTGTATGCTTGAAGCATATCTGAGACTTAATGACCTAATAATACTCATGACTAATCATAACGCAACAACCACAACTTCATTTATACAGTTATAGCAACAAACAATACGAACCTGATCTTATGCCCAACCTCCCTCCCAAAGAACCTATCCCTACCTTATACCTAAGTTCACCACGGACGATGAACACTTTGGGAATGGGGTCCTGTTATGTGACAAATATAATGCACGTAATAGTACCCAAATTAGTTTAACCAAGTTAAGATTTGAGTGAGTTTTTTTTTTTTGCAACTCAACAGCTCGCTACTGCTGAGTTATACGAGACCCAAATCACGCCATGGCTCGACTCGTGGCAGGGGAAAAAGCACCGCTCGGCCGGTGCTAGAGGAAGAAAATTGAATTGAATGAGTTTATTAATTGTACATTATGTTGTACAAAAACAACAGCTTTTACATAGGTTGATAAATAACAAGTAGATCAAACTAATAAATATGATATAAATAATATAAATGATGATAAAAACAATAAATAATAATAATAATAATAAACAGTATTATTAACATAAAAAATAAAAAGTAAACAGTTTTTAATGGTATACTTAATCACCACTGTGAGATAACTTAACTATTACTATCAGTCACGAAGATTCATCGTATTAATTAACTACTTAAAGTCCGTGTATCACAGATAGTGTATAAAACTCTTCCTCACTACAATGATGGCTATTATCTCACTGTCCAGGCAACTGATCCATACCCTCTGCGGCAAAAATATGAGTTTTGATGAGTCGTTTAAATACAGGGAGTGATGGTGATTCCCGTGTTTGAGAGGGTAGACTATTCCCAAGGTATGTAGTGGAGACATGAAAGGAATTTTCTAAGTAGTCTGTGCGGAAGCTGGGAACAAGCAAAACCTCTCTGTTCACCTCCCTTCTATTCACGACGCTTACAGGCCGGGAGCTTTGCGTGGCAATAAAAAAGTTCGCCAAGTAAGGTGGCGTTCCTGACCGAAGAAGATTAAAAAGGGTACAGGCCGCAAAGTAGTCTGTGCGACCCTTTGCCTGCAGCCAGCTCAGCTCACACCTGTAGGGGATGACGTGACTGTGAAGTCGACTGGTCAATAGCAAGCTTGACATCCTGTAACGTAACGGCAGCAAAATTCAGCCGACCATCCCCTTCGTCCTCACCCAGATTTTCAAGGAAACGAGAAAGTTCTGGTGCAGCAGCATCAAACGACACAGAGGCAAAGTGAGCATTGAGATCCTCCTCAGAAAAGCCCGCAAGATTCGTGTCAGGCTTGGGGGAGATTCCGAGATGTTTGAGTTCCTTCCAGATCTGTTGAGTCCCTTAAGACGACTCCAATGAAAATCAAGTCTAGCAGTCTCTATCTTTTGATATGCAAAGTCTCGTGCCTGTCTGTACAAATGAAGTTCTATGTCAAGTCTTGAACGTCTGTAGCGTCTAAATAATCGGTCTCTTTCAGTCAAAAGTAAACGAAGAAAAGGGGTAAACCACGGGTGATGATTCCTCTTTTTGTGACAAAAAGTCTTGATGGGAACAACAACCTCAAAAGCAGCGCGTAAGTTAGCAAACATGGAATCCAATCCATCACTTAAAGAAGCTTCATCATCCGTGACTACTGACCAGTCACATTCAGATAGATACTCGTTCAAGGTTACTGAGTCAATTGATTAAAAGTCTCTGTAGGTAAAATCATGAGTCGTAGTCTGGGGTACGTAGATGTTCAGCGTAGCAGTTATCAAGTCATGTCCAGCTATAAATGGAGATACAGATTTAGAATAATTCGTCACCGTGTCAACGGCATCAACAATACAGAGATCCAGCTAGGTATCCGATGTTCGCGTGTGATGCGTGGCCCCATACGGCACAGAAAAAAGCGAGTTCTTGGCAATGAATGATTTCATAAAGGCTGCATCAGGGTTGTCCGTCAAAAGATCAGAGTTCAAATCGCCCAGAAGAACCTTGGTACCGTAGTTCAGCATAGTGTCCCGCAGAGTACTGACAAAATCCGACCCCCGAACAAACGGAGAGTGTGGTGGTCTATACACCACTCCCGCAAAAACAGGATCATAACCCTTAGGGATAACCTCGCAGAATAAGTACTCTGGATGACCTGGACGACCGTTCAATACTGCAGAGGGTGAGCAGAAATGTTTAACCGACAGATACTTATTAATATACAATGCTACCCCTCCCCCCTGAGTGTTGCGGTTCTTTAGAAACAGAACATAGCCTTCCAATGAGACTAGAGCGTCCTCAATAGCAAGCCCTAGTTTGGACTCAGTGATCGCCAACACATGGATAATGTCCTCTGACACAATAAAGTGCCTAATTTGCTCAATGTGACCCCTAAGTGAATTAGCATTCATATGACAGACGCGAAACTTGCTCATACCTGACCGTACAGAAGTTTGATGAGAGAACTGTAATTGTGGAACGGATGTAGATGAATGAGAATGAGGGAGATGAATGATAGATGATCGAAATGATTCACTAATGTGTTCAAAATGATAAGATGCAAATGAAATATTGCCGCGAGAGTATGGATGAAGCAGTATACCTGTAATGCTAAAAACCGTTGAAGGTCCTCTTCCGAGGAGGAGAAGCGGCAGAGGGGCAGTATGAATTAGACCTTAATAAGAATGATATCGCGCAATAATAAAATAAATGTTGATCCAACACTGTGTGTGTATAATTTAATATTCTCAATCAGTTTGTATAAGCATTTTGCTAAGAAAGTTATCTGTATTATTATAATTCTAATTGATCACCAAGTGTATTCTATAAACCAGACCAACTGATAAAATAAATAACCAATAAACTTTAATCATATCGAGCCAAGCTTGATTCGAGCCTATCCACCTAATTCAGGTAAGATCTACAACTTTAAATAATAATTTAGGTTAAGATAGCCCCTTTTCTGTTCCTATACAGTAGTGGCTAGCGCGCCGGTTTTTCCTTTTTTTGCTGTTTCACCAGTCTGCTAGAAGTAAACGGGAGTTCAAGTTATTCCCAAGAATAAACTTAACAGTTTTTGCATCTGACGCATTATTTCCTGATTTTACTCCTGACAATAGTTTATATTACAAATAATGAAGACTTGCAATCGTAAAGAATAAATTATTATATTTTAAAACTTGATAAATTGTATTAATTTTAATCTTAGATAAATTGTATTAATTTTAATTTAAGAGATCATATTTTTTTAAATGATAGGAACTTTATTTCGGGTAGTATTCAACCAAAAATTGTATTAATTTCAATAAGTTGATATAACTTTCAAAGAGTTCATATTTTTTTAAATGATAGGAACTTTATTTCAGGTAGTATTCAACCAAAAACCAACTTGCTGTTTATAAATTGTATTTTTAAATGTGTGTTTTTTAAAGATCTCATTTCTTTTGACGGAGTTTTAAACACGAAGTTTAACTGATTGTTTCTGTAATTATATGTAGTTGTTAATTATTTCAAAAATTTAGCTGGATTTCTATGTTGAATTCTAGTCGTAAGTAAAAAGAGTTCTCTAAAATTACATAATTCACAGGATGATTTTGTTTCTGGAATAGATTTAGAATTTTATACCAAAATATTTTTTGGTATAAAATTCTTGTTGAAATGAAAACATACAGCTCATAGCGAGTGACGTAAGCAAGCGTGTGAGTGTGTGTGTGTGTAGGCTCGATCGTGCAGCGCGCGCGAGGCGAGACCAGTCGTTCGTCTGCGTTCGTCCACTCTACTAGGTGTAGTGGCCGCAGTAAGATAAACTGAGCTAGCGACACATGTAATATGTAGTCAGCATAAATTTACGTTAAGTTCAAAGCTGTTGTTATCAAGATAAGAATAACTGTAAGACCAAACTTGTTAATCATATTCATTAATAATATTACTCTAATAAACTTCATTTATGTACAAAAAACCTCAGAGTAATTAATTACGAACTAACACAAGATCCACAATTCTGCATTACTACAATAGTAAATAGAGCGGTCGTTGGGTCAGTGGTTAGCGTGCTCGCTTCTGAAACAACGTCGTTCGAGGAGTCTTGGGTTCGATTCTCCGCGCAACTAACTTCTTAATGGAATTAATTTCTTCGTTCGTTGTGTCGGTTATGCAGATCCCTACGTTCACCCCGACTGCTTTGGAGTCGGTTTTACCGGGGGCCATCATTTCAGCTCTGGTCGTAAGTTTATCTCGACTGGGGGCAATATTTGGGACATACCTTCCCAATGAGCCTTACCTGCTTCGGCACTGGTTTAATCCAAGACTATCTGATTGGGGACGATATGTGGGATCAAAAGTCCCAATGAGCCTGCCGGTTCAGCACTGGTCTTACGATTAACTCGAATGAGGCACATACCCTGGGTTTCCCGTACTCCACATGGTCCATATGGGCCATGGGCTAATGCAAAGCAGTGTAAGGACAAAGTCGTCAATAAGCCCATACGGAGCATAAAAAGTCGCGACTATAAATAAGTATTAAAAAAAAAAAAAAAAAACTACAATAGTAATGCAGAGTATATAAACTTTTATTAGTTTATTTCTACATGGTAGCCGAGGCCGTAGTTTCAAACAACAAAATTCTGTACAACGGTAAGCCAAGCGACCGCATGGTGAAAAGTAAGGTTAAAGCATGCAACCACGTGGCCGATAAATGATTGAATTAAGTCAGCAAGTAAAAGAAAAGTAAAACAACGAAGTTACCAATAAATAATGTATTAAAAATTAAATTAAACAAAAATCGAAACGGATTTAAAATTCGAAGTCAGGTAAAATAAATGAATTGGCTCAGAAACTGGAGCAATAAAAAGGTTAAATTACACACAGTAACAGACATTGAAAATTTGTCAAAACAAATTGAAGAAAATACTTTGATATTAAGTGAAAAACAAGTGAAATATTTGTTGAACAGTTTTATAAACACTACTGAGGAAATCTTGATAATAAAAAATTACATAAAAATAAGCAGAGCAGAAAGAAGAAAAATGGCTTATGAAAATAAAATTGGTGAATTTGGCGTACAAATTTTTTATGGTGCAGAGTACTTAGCTTGGAAAACAAGAATTATGCTGGTACTGGAATGCAAAGAGTGCAAATCACCTGCAATAAAAGAAAGGGTAAATGAAGACGAAACTAGTTGGAAAAAGATGGATCTAAAAGCAAGGATCATCGTAATGAGTACAATATCAAACAGACAACTTGAATACATCCAACGATGTGAAACTGCATTTAGCATGATAAGTAAGTTTGATAATATTTATTTAAATCAGTCAACAAGCTTGCAAATAATTTGTAGATCAAAGCTGAATGATATTAAATATAATAAATTTGATTCAGCAGAAGAATTTTTTAATCAATTTGAAAAATTATGCAATCAATATATAACAGCTGGTGGCTCAATTCAACAAGAAGAAAAAAGGAAATATTTAATTAATGCATTGCCAGCAGATTTAAGTTATATAGGTGACTTTATTGACGTTATGACAGCTGAGAAAAGAAACTTTGAATATTTGAAAGCCAAAATACAAGAAAAGAAATTAAGTCAACCGAAGGAAAGCAAAAAACAGACTGTAAGTGCTTTCAATGTGAAAATCAAAGGCAATGGTTGGAAGTGTGGCAAACAAGGTCACAACCAAGAGAACTGCTGGTCCGACAAGATAAACCAGAACGACTCCAAGGGCAGAGAAATACCCAAGCAGAGGTAGAGGTGCCTGCCCACAACGTGGTAACTCCAGAGGTAGAGGAACCTACCCGAGCGGAGGTAGAGGTGCCTACCAAAACCAACAACAGAGAGGTGGTAGAAAAAAAGACCAAGGTCGTGGCCAACAAACTAACCAAGAGCAGGATGACGATTCAGCATGGGCAATAGAAGTCCAGCAAGAAGCAGCAAAGAAGGTAACAGGTATAGTAAAAGGTAAAATTAAAAACGGATGTGAAACTAATTTCTGTAATTATAGCGATACCCAGAGAAATTATGATTGCTACGAGAAAGATATAGAATGGTTATTAGATTCAGGTTGTAGTAATCACATAATAAATTCTGATGAATATTTTTATGAATCTATAAATTTTAAAAATCCTGTACATGTTAAGCTGCCAGATGGCAATAAAATGAAAGCTAGTTAGACAGGTAAAATGAAATTGATTTTTTATACAAAATATGGTAGAAATGTAGTTGACTTGAGAGACGTATATTATATGAAAGAATTTAAGAAAAATTTATTGAGTTATGCAAAAATAGCAAAAACTTGTAAGATAGTTTCACAGGGTAATTATTGTAACATTTATAAGATGAATGGTGGTTTGATAGCTGAAGCTAGCACGTTTAATAATCTATATGTAATAAAAAGTTATCATCCAGAGATTGATTCAAATCATGTATATGTAAATTCTGTGAAGCTAACTGACAAGAAAAAATGGCATGGAGCCTTAGGACACATAAATTTTGGTTATTTATATAAAGTAGTATCAAATAAATTGTTAGATGGGTTACCAGCTAAATTAGAGAATTGTGAAATGAAATGTGCAAATTGTAAAATGACAAATATTCCCTTTGATAATGATAGAACTGCCTCGACAGAAACTTTAGAATTAATTCATACAGATTTAAAGGGACCACATGAAACTATAGCTTACTAGGGGGGGAACCCCCCTGCTCGCTCCGCCCGCCAACCCCCTAATTATAATTGATGATTATAAAAATTAATCGAAACAATACGTAAGCTCTATGTTTGGTAAAATAATCAAAAGACTAAAGTGCTCAAAATCAATAAAAATTAGACACGAGAGTTCAGTTTGAACTTTACTTACTCATCATAACTTGATTCATAAAATCAGACTTATAGAGAAAAGTTTTTAATTATTTAGGCAAAATCATGAGGTATAGAATTTTATTTCTTTTTAAAATAATTTTTAGTCAAAATCTATCCAGGGCTGAAATAGATCTAAAATTGACAAATGAAGATATAAATCAATTTTAAAATAGTTAGTGTTCATGTAAGGTACATGCATAAATTTTTGATGACTCATAAGGAATATTTTAGTAAGCCCACTGGTATTTTGAACCATTTCATTAGATCTTACACACACAAAAATCTTTTTTAGAGCTCCTTTTGCTTATTGGGTATATTAAATAAATTCATTTCATATCGATATTACAAACTTTATTATATTTGCCGGCCCACAATTGTCACTCACCTAATAACATTAACTACCTAACCTACTTCACTATCTCACCCATTTGGAGAACCCTACTAACCTTACTTAATCTTTTATCTTTAACCACCCGACCTATTTTAATCTTAGCCGCATTACTGACCTTACTAATTTCACTTACTTCAAATACCGTAAATAATTCCCAACTCATTTCTCACTCACTCTACCAACAAACCCTACTCACCTTATTCATTCTCGATCTGACTCATCTTAGATCTCTAGCTTATACTCCCCATCCTGAAAACTACTCTAGTAATTTGACGAATAGTAAAAAAAATCACGATTTTTTTCAAATGTCGCAAACTCGTACAAACGCACCTTGATTTTCTTCAAAAATTTTTCACAGATTCTTCATGAGATGAACGTATTTCCTATATAGTAAGAGCTTGCGAAGTTGCGTTTAAACCGATTAATTGATAACCGGCTTTGTTCAGCACCCTCTCATGAGAGTCATGACAGCAAAAAGTATTTTCTGCTCTCCGGCCGGGAAGTAGCAAAGACAGGCGTGCTCAGCGGTCAGAAAATGCGTCGTGCGTACCTATACTACACGTGGCCACGAAAATAAAAAATGTCTCAGATCACATATAATTTTCGGCCGAGGCACAGCCGATTGTAGTAATCTACTAATTGATAAAAATTCGAATGACATAATTAGAAAGCTGAGCTCAAGACCTTTTTAATGATATATAATTTTATATACAAATTTTCATTAGAGCCAAAGTTATAATTTTAATGTGTCTTTACCAGCCCACAACCACACAACCATCACTCACCCTATCTAAGCCGCTTTACTATTCTCACCCCTATTAAGGCGAAGTCATAAGGGTCATTTTAACAAAAAATTGAAGATTCAGTAAAATTAAAAATGAAAATGAAAAAAGGGCTCTGTAATGCTCAAGCTACTACCTTAAAAGATATATTGTCTTTTAAGCCCAACCCCATCAAAATCGGATCAAAATTTACGTCAGAATATGGGAAACAGTTTTGTAAATTTTTGTATATTAATAGCATTTGCTATATACAGTAGTGCTCAAAAGTTTAGGCCACCCCCAAATGTTATCTATTTATTATGTGATTTTTGAGTTTGTAAGTGACCGTAACCATCCAATCTTTAATTAAGTCACCTCTAACAGTTTTTTTCAATCAATATACTCAATTACTCAAGGGAAAAACATTTACAATATAAAAATTTAGTTTATAAATTTATTCTTACCCATATTTTAGTTTGAAATGTTTTTTTTTTTTTAAACTGCTATTTTAAGTCATTTTGTGATTTTTGATCGACTGTAAAAAAATTTTATTAACTTTCGGGCTTATAATTTTCTCCCCCCTATTTTTCTTTTATGATCAAGTTTGAAGAAAAAAATTTTCAAGTTGTTATATATAAAAATGTTCAAACCACGGCCAAAAAACGTATTTTTTTATCTTCGAAAAATCACCGATTTTTCATTATTTAACCCTATTTTAAGATTGAATGCATCTTTTTTTTTTTAATGTCAGGCTCCAAATTAAATAAAAACTCATTTTTTATGTATTTACAATTTATTTATTAGAAACAATAGAAAATTTTTTAAAAAATATTATAAAAACTATCTATTTTTCAGAATTTTTAACACTTTTAAAATTTAAGAAAATTACTTTTATTTGTTTTTTGAATAATTTTTTTTGAACGAATAAAAGAAAAAACACTTTGATAAGATTATCCAATTGAGACATAAAAAATATCTTTTGAATTAAATAGTTTTTGAGTTAATTAGTACTTTGCAGCTCCTCCTTTGGCATTGTAGCAAGCTTTCACTCTTCTAACCATCGAATCTGCAAGCTTCTGACAGTAACTTGGGCTTAAACTTTGCCAGACTGCAGCAATCTCCAGTTTTAAATCTTTTATATTTCTCAACTTTTTATCCTTGACCATTCTGTCATGTATCGATCTCCATAAAAATCCCACATTTCCAAGTTGCAACAGACTTATTTATAATTCGCCTAAAAGGAGTTAGGGAAGGGGCCGCGCAAACTGCAATTAAGTACTTTGTTAGTTGACGCCTCCGCTCTGCTTGAACAGGTGGGGCAAAGTAGCTTCCTTCCGCTACTTAGCCGCGTTCCCAAACCACTCTCGTCCCCGACACTCGAGTGGTTTGATCGCGAGTAGCCAAGCGATTTAAGCCACGTGAAGCACACCTGGACAAGTAGAGCCAGAGCCAGCAAGGATCCGTTAGTGCAAGATCGCCTTCACCATCGCAGTAGGTTAAGGTCCGGGAAGGCCCAGAAAACCTTCCGAGAAAATCGAACAGCCCGGACAACTCCGGTAGTTTATAAGGTCTTTTATTGTAATCTTTAACTCTGTCGGAGGACATTAAACTCATCATTAAATTGTGAACTTTCACTCCTTCTAATAAACAATACTTCTAAATCATTCTATTATCTTTTACTCTACTTTATTTTATTCACCCATTAACAGTCAGATAACAAGGAGACGGGGCAACTACGTAAGTAGTTGTTCTAAAAAGACGAGGATCTCACCCCTTTTAAAAATAACTACGTCAAGGATTATAAATCCATGACAATTCTTTCGATCTGATCCCAAGCGTTTTCGGAAATGTTAAGATCAGGTAAACGGGTGGGCCACGTCAATAGTGGAATTTTTTTGTTTGTCAACCATTTCATTGTTCTATTAGACTTATGACAAGTAGCATTATCCTGCTGGTACAACCAGTTTTTTCGTCTTCCGAAAACCTTTTTCTTGGACGGAGGCATGTAGTTTCTCATAATACGAATATATTTATCACTGTCTACTGTTCCATCAATAAAATGTAATTCACCTTTACCTTTACCAGACAAACAGCTTCAAACCATCACTGTTCCAGTACCCTTTTGAACTTTTGGAGCAAGGCAATCAGAGTTATATTTTTCGTTCGGTAAACGACGCACTCGTACGGGCCGATTAAAAAATAGTTGAAACGAGGAAATTCCACTATTGATGTGGCCCGCCCGTTCACCTTATCTTAACATTATCGAAAACGCTTGGGATCAGATCGAAAGAATGATCAAGGATAAACAGTTGAAAAATATAGAAGATTTAAAACTGGAAATTGCTGCAGCCTGGCAAAGTTTAAGCCCAAGTTACTGTCAGAAGCTTGCAGATTCGATGGTTAGAAGAGTGAAAGCTTGCTACAATGCCAAAGGAGGAGCTACAAAGTACTAATTAACTCAAAAAGTATTTAATTCAGAAGATATTTGTTATGTCTCAATTGGATAGTCTTATCAAAGTGTTTTTACTTTTATTCGTTCAAAAAAAATTATTCAAAAAACAAATAAAAGTAATTTTCTTAAATTTTAAAAGTGTTAAAAATTCTGAAAAATAGATAGTTTTTATAATATTTTTTAAAAAATTTTCAATTGTTTCTAATAAATAAATTGTAAATACATAAAAAATGAGTTTTTATTTAATTTTGACCCTGACATTAAAAAAAAAGATGCATTCAATCGTAAAATAGGGTTAAATAATGAAAAATTGGTGATTTTTCGAAGATAAAAAAAATACGTTTTTTGGCTGTGGTTTGAACAGTTTTATATATAACAACATGAAAATTTTTTTCTTCAAACTTGATCATAAAAGAAAAATAGGGGGGAGAAAATTATAAGCCCGAAAGTTAATAAAATTTTTTTTACAGTCGATAAAAAATCACAAAACGACTTAAAATAGCATTTTAAAAAAAAATAACATTTCAAACTAAAATATGGGTAAGAATAAATTTACAAACTAAATTTTTATGTTGTGAATATTTTTCCCTCGAGTAATTGAGTATATTGATTGAAAAAACTGTTAGAGATGACTTAATTAAAGTTTTGGATGGTTGCGGTCACTTAGAAACTCAAAAATCACATAATTAATAGATAACATTTGGGGGTGGCCTAAACTTTTGAGCACTACTGTATCTATATTTATTGAATCTTTAGAAAGTTTTTTTATTTTCGTTTTAGTTTCATTTTAAATGATTTTTTTCGCAAATTCTGTAACTCCCCTTATGACTTCGCCTTAAGAACCCTACTAACTATACTTACTTTTTCATCTTCAACTATGTGACCTAGTTTAATCTTAGTCACATTACTGACCTCACTAATTTAATTTACTTCAAATACCGTATTTTATCCCTACCCCTAAAATCCAGTTGGCTATTTAGTTGGATTTCGGTTCCAATATGATGGCTGGATTTCCAAAAGAAGATCCAGCTGGATTTAAAAAAAGAAATTTTTTGGTTATAATCAATATTAAGGGGTAGGGATCTCCCAAACTTATTTCACCCAATCTACCAATGAATCCTACTCACCGTATTCATCAACTCAGTCGCTAACTTTAAAGTTTTGTTGAAGTACTTTAAATTTTCGAAAAGTTCTATAAATATTTTCAAGTAAAATAACAAACCCTTCCTCACCTCATCTCCCCTTCCACTCTCCTCCCGCATAACCTCTGCCTAACCAACCTTACCTACCTTACTAACCTGAATCGACTTAAATTATTAGCTCTTACTAAACAAACGTATCTCGCTTATCTAACCAGCTGGCTTGGGATTGCGCAAATCTGCCCACTTAAATGTCCCTTGATTACCCGTAAAAATTTCTCGTACCGCACAAATTTTTATTCCTAAGTAAATGTTTTTTATCAAAAAGTAAACATTGGTATGAGTCGCGGTGGCTCGACGGGTTGGATACCGGACTCTCACGCCGAGGGCCCGGGATCCGATTCCCGCTGCCAGCACCTCTGAAAAATTTTTCATGTGCCTATTACCGCGGTTCTAAATGGGGGACCACGGCTCGGTCGGAGACCTATAAACGCTCTCTCGATTGAAGCGTGATCCCCACAGAGGCCGGAAGATTGGAGTTCGATGTAAAGTAACGTACCACAGGGACAGGCGACTGATACCAACGGGAGTTCATGCATCGAAACTCTGTACTTACGGCCTCGGTCATCCAGGTATAGGTTTTTTCCCTACGATGTGGGTTTTTACTATACCCATAGCACGCTTAGCATTGCACCTACCGGCTTCCATGCTACGTAAAGGAGACTGGGATTATTATAGGGGGGAAGAGGTCTCTTCTGGAGCAAAAATTAAAAGGCTCTAGAAGAACGGCCACTTAACCGGGGGGGATAGTGATACAATGGCGAAAGCTCAGTGTCCCTGAGCCAAAAGGCACCCCGGTCAACTTTCACTACCAATAACCAATAACCAATAAACATTGGTATAAAGTTAGGTATAGGTTTGAAAAAGTTTGTTTCAAATTGAAATTTGAAAAAAAAATTTTTAAATGAAATTCATTATTAAAATATAAATTAAAATCCAATAATTATTTAAATATATTTATATACCGATTTAAGATCAACCAACAATTGGATTTTAATTTATATTTACATAATCATTAATTTATATTTCCATCATCACGAGAAACCAACACAACGAAGAAGAAATTCATTATTATTTATAAATTACTAAAATTAATTTATTTTTTTTTGACAATACAAGATACAATATTTCAGTAAAAAATTTTGAAAAAGGGGATCCAACTGAGGGGATCCAATACTTTCGACGAAGATCCAATTTAGGGGATATAATTTAGGAGATCAGAAAAGTGCGATATTTAACTGTGTTTTGACCGTGTTTTTAAGAATTTCAGATTTTCGAAGATCCAATTTAGGGGATCAGAATCAAAAACGGAAACATAATATAGGGATAAAAGGGAAAATTATTTTTTAACATTTATTGATTACTATAGTAAATGCCCAAAAATATATACCATTAAAAGTAAGTCACAAAAAAATGGAAATCTCCCATTCTACGAGGCCTTATGATAATAAGCTTATCTTTGCCTAAATCTTTTATCATTATGTATTTTTCAAAACTTAGTATTGGGACTGCCGTGTTGTCCGCCTCATGCGCCGCTATCCGTCAGCAGGCTTGCTGTTATGGAGGGCTTTGGGTTGACTGTTTAGTGCTGAATCAAGGTGGTTTTTTTTATTGATAAATAAGTGCACGCATATGAAGTAGTTTTCAGTTTGTTATTTAAATTTATTTTTTGAAAGAAAAAATCAACTCTTCAATGTGACCGAAATTATTTCAACCAGAAGTTAAAAGACATACCCACAGTTTTGAAGGTTATGTTTTTGTTAACAATCAGCTTTTTTCGTGTTTTCCAGCATATGTTTGCATCAGCGATCAGCCTAAAGCTCACCTTCACAGCTAACAGCAAGCTAACTGACGGATGGCGGCGCATGTGGCAGATGAGACGGCACTCCCAATACTAAGTTTTGAAAAATACATTATGATAAAAGATTTAGGCGACGATAAACTTATTATATTATTATAAATACATACTCAAAAATCAATCGTATTTTTAAGTAATCCCAAATTTTATGCTCCACCCAAAAGTTACCAGGCGAATTGATGGCATTTTCGTTTATTGATCATAATTAATTATTTATTAGGTAAATCGATTAGAAAAAAACACGGGCATTTCTCGCAGAATGGGAGAAATCCAATGTCTACTTCAAAAGTTCATTTACGGTATTTTTTAGCAGTTAAAAAAAATAAAATTAGACCTACCACCCGAGGATTTTGTTTATTGAATTACAATTATAATGTCTTGCAGAATGTGATTTTTGCGGATAATATTCTCGCAGAATAGGAGAACTCGAGTGGTCTCAAAAAAATTAATTTTCTAAAATATTTAATTTTTGCGGGCGTCAGCTTCACAAGTCTACTCAGCTCACCCTTCCATCAATGGGTTTACTACTTCAGATGATTGCGTCCGTGATTAGAAATAATATACCTTCGCAGGTAAATTTATTCATTTACTGAATTCTTCTCTTCTTTCTATATTTTCTCTCATTTATTTCAACATTGTATTTTTTTTTGTATTTTTTTTTTTTTATTTTTTTTTTTTTTTGAATGCCGTACCTTAAAATATAATACATCGCTACCTCATAAATTGAACGTGAGCTTGGAGGATTTAATTTCGCATTTGATCTGTCTGCTCGACGAGTTATATCTACAAGTGTAATTATATGTTACTTAGTAGGTTGGGATAACCTCTCGTATGTCAACCACCATAAAGTTGCATCACGTAGGATTCAGTATCATTCTGTGGTTCTATCTGCCTTTTATGGTAATATTCCGTCCGATAAAATCATTACAGCTAATTATTTCATCGCTAATTAATTCTGCGACGTCTCAGTAATAACGAGTATCTGTATAGAGACTGCCCGAGAGGTGCTGCACTCGTGTGCATAATATCCCTAATATCAATTAATTTCTGTCACTTCCGCTATTCTTTCTTACTTCTCTCGCGCGAATTTGCACTGCTGTACTCGCGTACGCTATGTCATGGCTACTCTTGCAATACCCCGCTGGCGCTCCGCCTATAAAATTATGATTATGGCTGCTTATTACACCTACGCACTTCGATAGTGTCGTGACGTGGGTATATACTATAACTTCACGGCAAGACCATGGCAAGACTATCGTCAGCCATTTTGAAGCCATCGCTCTACCCATCACTCACCACGCATGACGAAAAAAGCAGCATGGCGATGCGCTACAACGAGCCTCAGTGCCAGCAAGTATCAGGCCCGGGAAGCAGAAGAGATCAACGATCCAACGACGAGAAACCAAAACAAAGGGGCTTGTCGCTGGTCATCAACAAACGCACAGCAGACATCGCTGCAGCAAACGAGCTCGACACCATCTTCACTCCGCGCAGCAGCTGTAGAAACTTGGTTGTGGCGGGAAAAGCTCCCACGGTGTGTTCACTCCTTGTTGACAAATCTTTTCTCTCTGCAGAACTAATCCTTTTGTTTTTTTTTTTTTTTGCTTAGCCCACTGGCCGACAAATTTATTTTGAAACTTTTTACTCTTTGTGTACCTTTTAATTTAATTGTTAATAATCATGTAGCTTGCACAATTCCTACCTCAACATTTAATTTATTCTCTTTTAAATTAAATCTTTTTTAGTTAAACTCCTTTTTTTAACTTTGGGATCTTGAAAAATTATTAAAAAAACTTTGTAAAATTTCACATTTTCCTTATTTACAGCTTGAGCTTAAGTATCAATCTGCACAATTGATCAATAAAATTTCTCAATGCGCAATTTACTGCTGCATATCACCAATTTTATTGAAACTCACACGTTTATGCTGATACTATCATTCACACCAACCATATATCCACGCTGGACTCAGACTACAGGTACACCAAGCGTTGGGTCAACCAAGGTTTTTATGCAATCCTGCTTACTCGCTACTTTTTTTTTTTTTTTCTTCCATTACCTTCTACAAGCCTACATTGAGCCTAGTAGCGGGGGCACTCCTACCACTTTTTTTAAAGGGCTTATGCCAATCCTATAACCTCCCTATATCCTCACTATTCTATACTTTTTTCATCATAATTCCTTCACTTTAAATCTCCACTTTCACAACCACCTAGGCCTGTGGATTCGGAAAACTCCTCTGAGATGAATTCTCAGAGGTAAAACGTCACCTGTGAGTGGCCGGTGTATTAAGTGATTCTGATTAGATATTAATGTCATATTTCGTAGACATTAATACCAAAACTGAATCGTTCACACCTTTCATTCGTCATGTTGAATTGGAAAAAACCACCTAATCGATCCCCGAGGCCACAGCAACCGTGCACCGTTAGTCAGCTATCCGAGTACTAACTGTACATAAAGTTTCTTAACTTCGTTGATCGACCAAGGTGTGGAATCTCCGCTACTCCATAACGTCGCTACTTCAGTTTTGAGGTCCTGTCATCCAATTAAGAGTTTGCACTTATTCGACTAAGCCGTAAACTTTCCTTGATAGTCTATCGAGCTCTGACATTTGATTCAAATTGCCATCCACTTTGTTCTAAGCCTACATTGGAGCTCTACAACTATTTGACAGTATCGGATAACTCTTTTCTTGAATTATTTGAGTTTTGCTATTCATTTTCAAGTTCTCCAAGTAATATATATTTTTGCATTTTGCAATGCAAGCATTGAAATTTGTTTTTCTTGCAGGTTTAGACTTCGAAATAAAAAATAAAGCCCAAACTTAACCCCTTGAAACAACTGTAATTAATTTCACAAGCATTTTCTTACTTTTTTTCCATCCATGCAATTAACACTAAATTACTTATTATTATTTAGAGGTTATAGGATAGTTATCAATCTTAACTCTATTAAGATCCAACTTTCCAGATTTATTCTTGTCAACAAATCTGCTTTGCACATTTCTAATTTTACCTGTGCTCTGCACGTTTCATCAGCTGATTTTCTTACTGTCATAAATTCTAACCACAAACGTGGTATAATGGTTAATTGGTCCGCTATACATCAAGTTATCAAAGCTTAAATTCCATTTTGCATTAACTCAAGGTCAACTTAAACTTAATGAATTTTTAATTATCATCAAATCAAAATGAGTGATCCAGTCACTGCTGAGGCCTTCATCAACTGCCAAATTACAATCCAAGCTTACATAACTTATCATTATGACAACTTCAAAAAGAAAGGAGCTGCTCATATAACTCGTGAGGTTGCGGAAACACGAATGAAAAGGCAACTTTGGAGTCAACTTAAAAATGATGAAATTCTACGATCTTGCAGTGACGTAGATTTCAAACATGAATATTTTTCCAAGGACACCCTCTACGAGATTCAAGATAAGTACGATGACGTACATGATTTCTATATTCGATTTTTAAGAACTCAGCCAGCTTCGAAGGTCTAGACAACGGCCACCACTGAAAAGGAAGAATCTAAAGACGATTCAAAAGGGCTTTGTGTATTTTTAAAATACGTCCCTTAAACTGTTTTACCCGTTTTCTCGTAAAAAATCTCGGAATACTCACCTGTGTTTGTCGATCCACTAAGAATTGGTTGCATATTATAGTTTTTATGCTTGCCAAATTGATGGACTTAAACACTCGTCGTGAATGGGAGAGGAATCTGGGACCACCAACCCCGCTATTCTTGACAGGATAAAGTCTTTTCTGCAAGGTATTTATGAAGCTATTAAGGAATCCTCGAACTTTGTATCCAAATCTTCGAACCCTCAGAAAAAGGCTGCCTAGCCGAATTTCTTCATGCAAACTTCGGTCACTAATGCACCAAGAAAATAAAAGAGAAATAATGAGAACACTAGAAGTTACCCCGTGTGCACAGAAAAGCATTATTTAGGAAAAAATTTTTAAGGAAAAATTACTGGCTGAAGAGCACTCTTTCCTAAGCAAATAAATACTTTGTGCCAATAACTTTGCATTCCATGACAAATACGTAAGTAGGTCTACATTCACTTGCCTCGTGTGCAAATCAAAGCATCACACGCTGTTACATAATCCCAAATGAGATGACTCTGCTCCATCAACTCAGCAGCAAGCATCCACAGTCCATCAAGGTACCCCTGTTCCAATGCAGAGTCATCGTCAACCTTAAACACAAAATCAATCACAAACCCTTGACCCTCAAAGTGCGTCATTTAATGGGGCACGCCGTCAAGGTTCATCACATTTCCAGATGCCAGTCAATAACAACTTAGCATTAAACGGTGCTTCGCTGAATTATGGCAATCATGATAAGTAAACCGGTGTATTGCTAAATACAGCTCGTATCTTACTCCAAGGCCTCAATAATCAAACCTTAATAGCTCCTGCGCTTATAGATAATGATTCGCAGCCGTCATTTATAGCTGACAGCTTGGTCAGAAAATAAGGTCTACCTTGCTCACTCACTTATGCTGCTATATCTTAGGTAGGTGGTATCCAACCAGTCACTGGGAGACAAGAAACTAAATTTACCATCAAGCCACACTTCAACTCTCACTTCTCATGCGAAGTGAAGGCTCTTGTGGTGCCCAAGGTTTGTTCATACTCCCCTCTTCTGTCAAGATCGTTACCAATTTTCTCTACCTAGCAAAACTCAACTTAGCAGATCCGCAATTTCTCGGTGACACTGAAATTGACGTCTTACTAGGAACAAACATTTACGCCTTAAATTGAGGAAGGTATTACGAAGGGGAGATTAAATGAACCGATAGAAATAACATCGCTGTTAGGTTGGTTGGTTACATGCTCCATTTTGTTGTACTCGAACGTGTCAAATACAGTCATACTTCATTCCTTTCACTGCGCTGAAAATGAGTCACTTTCAGAGATTTTTAAAAACTTTTGATGCCAGGAAGAATTGCCATTTGTCAAAATTTCTGCTCCTGACGAAAAGAAGTGCAAAAAACATTACAACGAAAATCTAAAACGCGATAGTGACGATACTGCGCCAACCTGCCCTTTAAAAAACCAGTTGAAACTCCTAAAGGTAACTCTTATAATAAAGCGGTCTCCATGCTAAAACGCATGGAAAATGAATTTTAATTCGATCCTGAGCTCAAACAGATATACTTTGACTTAAGATATACTATGGGAGAGTACATTTCCAGTGGTCACATGACCCTCATCTCTAGTAATTCAAGACCGTTCAAACCAATTGAACAGACATATTCCTTACCGGGTTACGGTGTCTTGAAACCACAAAGGACTTCAACTAAACTGTGAACCATGTTTAATGGTTCAATCAAAACTGATTAAGGAACATGCCTAAATGATCTGCTCCATACCGGTTTTAACCTTATTTCAGAACTATCTGATTTAGTCCATGCGTAGAGATTGTATATATGGGTCAAAATAATACTTTTTTAAAAAACCGTCCACATGAGGTTCACCGATTTTATTGCAATTTTTTTTGGCAAAAGTACTATTTAATAAAAGACTTTTGCCGCAAACTAGAGGTCTCTATCTAATTTTTGCTTGGTGCTAGATTTTTTCAAAGATTGAAAAATGGCCTATTTTTAAGCTGTTTTAAGCAATTTTAAGGTATTTTTCGAAAAATTCTAATATTTGATCAAAATGAGATAGAAACCTCTAGTTTGTGGCAAAACTTTGTTAAAAATAAGTTCTTTTTTCAAAAAATCTTTTGACAACATAGTTTGGTTATTTTTATAATAATACAGTCCTACACAGATATTGCTATTTTTGCTCATTTGCAGGTATCTTCAAACGACCGTAGCTTTTTCTAGGCTAAATTTTGGTGCATATTAAAAAATTGTTAAATTTTTCTTATGAAAAAACAAAAATTTTGCGACCAACCGGAACCCTGTATGATCTTCCGCTTCCAAGATAAAGCTGTTTAAAGTTGTCAAAAAACACAAAAAACACGTTTTTTACGATTTTCACACGCATTTTTGAACGGTTTCGACCTTTTTTTTCTCTCAAAAATATGTGGATTCTTCTCTTCATATGTATCCAAACAAGCTCTCCTCGTAATTGTAGTGCAGATTTGGGGTTTAAGTTGATTCCAGAGGATACACTTTTGATACATTTTATGTGCTAAACTAGTGTTTTCTTAACAATATACACGCTACATTTAACTTTTCCATTCATTATAGATGTTTTGAAATTATTTTTTGTTATGAGATTGTAGCTCATCGCCTTATTTATTTATTAAAAATATTAACATTTTTTTAGACATGCCCAAGTTTATGGGGTTGTAGCTTATCACCTTATTTGTTTATTAAAAATATTAACATTTTTTTCTGCCATGCCCAAGGTTATGGTGTTGTAGCTTATCGGCTTATTTGTTTATTAAAAATATTAACATTTTTTCCAGCCATGCCAAAGGTTATGGTGTTGTAGCTTATCGGCTTATTTATTTATTAAAAAAAATTAATTATTTTTACTAAGTATGCCCAGTGTTTTGGAGTTGTAGCTTATCGGCTTATTTGTTTATTACAAAAGTTTATTATTTGTTATTCACTACGCCTAGGGTTATGGGGTTGTAAGCTTGTCCGCATATTTGGCTATTTAAATTTCGTTACTAACTTTATTAATCAAAAAAAAAAAATAAAAATAATTCAAATCATGCATGCCTGAAGATTTTAAATTTGACACGTCCAGCTGGTTCACACTTTTGAGAGGCCTTTAAGGCGACACTCTTGCTCCAAGAATCCAAGTTTAATTTTCGATTCGATATATCGACTCGACTTTCTAATCGAATCTCTCATTCTCTTTTTCATAAGTGGATATAATTATAAGTAGAATGTAGATTGGTAGATTGTTGCATGCTTCATAGCATTCAAAAAATAACATTTTTAATTTGGACTCATTTTTTTCAGAGTAAGCAATAGTAATCCTTGATTGTTTTATCAGAATAATTGATAAACTATAATCAATTATTTGTAATTTCAAAAATAGAAAAAAATAAATAAACAAGTGGTATATTTTTTACAATATTTGAACATAGATTTTTAACGAATCAAAAAACTAAAAAACTGAATAAAAGTAGTATATCATTTTGATATTGAGATCAATATTTCGTTGAGTATTAATTTTTTCATAGCAGGTGACCTAGTTTTGGCTGGAATTTGAATATTTTTTAGTCAAAAAATAATTTCAAAACATCTATAATGAACGAAAAAGTTAAATGTAGCGTGTATATTGTTAAGAAAACACTAGTTTAGCACATAAAATGTTTCAAAAGTGTATGCTCTGGAATCAACTAAAACCCCAAATCCGCACTACAATTACTAGGGGAGCTTGTTTGGAAACATATGAAGAGAAAAATCCACATATTTTTGAGAGAAAAAAAAGGTCGAAACCGTTCAAAAATGCGTGTGAAAATCGTAAAAAACGCGTTTTTTGTATTTTTTGACAACTTTAAAGAGCTTTATCTTGGAAGCGGAAGATCGTACAGGGTTCCGGTTGGTCGCAAAATTTTTTTTTTTTCATAAGAAAAATTTAACAATTTTTTAATGTGCACCAAAATTTAGCCTAGAAAAAGCTACGGTCGTTTGAAGATACCTGCAAATGAGCAAAAATAGCAATATCTGTGTAGGACTGTATTATTATAAAAATAACCAAACTATGTTGTCAAAAGATTTTTTGAAAAAAGAACTTATTTTTAACAAAGTTTTGCCACAAACTAGAGGTTTCTATCTCATTTTGATCAAATATTAGAATTTTTCGAAAAATACCTTAAAATTGCTTAAAACAGCTTAAAAATAGGCCATTTTTCAATCTTTGAAAAAATCTAGCACCAAGCAAAAATTAGATAGAGACCTCTAGTTTGCAGCAAAAGTCTTCTTTTAAATAGTACTTTTGCCAAAAAAATTGTAATAAAATCGGTGAAGAACCTCGTGCGGACGGTTTTAAAAAAAAGTATTATTTTGACCCATATATATGTGTTCGTTGCAGATATTAAACTGATGTTTTGACAGATTAAACTAGATTCTAAAAACTGGCATTATCATCTTATGGAGGTTTGATTCAAATGACCCAATCCAAATCTACTACCTTAATACCGTAACTTACGGGCTTGCCTGCTCATCATTTTTGGCTTCTCGCACATTACACGAATTAGCCTCAAATTACTGATTCATTTTTATGATTGCTTACATTATTCTCTTGTACGAAGTATACATGGACCATGTGCTCTCTGGTGGACACATAATTCAGGAAGCTATGGAAAAGCAAACCTGCAGATCATTCAGCTCTTCAAGGAGGCCGGTTTCAAGCTCAGAAAATGACTCTCCAACGTGCCAGAACTATTGTTCAATTTATCGAGCTATCATCTCGCTACTGATTCCTCAGAAATTTTCAAAGCTTCATCTTCCTTTGCTGTGCTGGGATTTAGATGACCAGCTTCAGATGATTCTTTCACCGTTGACATAAGATGTTCACCCATTAAAAGTGCTTTGAAAAAACGTACAGTTTTGACCAACTTAGCACGAATCTTCAACCAAATGGGCTGGCTATCACTGGTCACTATCTCTGCCAAAGTTTTCATGCAGTCGGTTTGGTGGCTAAAATGCGGCTAGGACGATCCATTGCCATCAGATAACGTTGAGAGATGGGAATCCTGGACCAACAAATTGACTGTAATTAATTCTTTGACAATACCCCGATACGAGAATCACTTTCCACAAGCTGAGTTCTGCGAAATTTATGGCTTTGCTGATGCCTCAGAGGTAGCATACTCAGCTGTAATCTACCTACGGTTGATTGGTCAAGGCGAGGCAGAATGCTCAGTATAAATAGCTAAAACCTAGGTAGCTCCTCTCAAAAAACTGAGCATACCAAAGCTAGAACTACTAGCTGCTTACATATTATCCAAATGAGTCAGTCACCTTGTTTCTTAACTACCCCTCGAAATATACGCAATTCACCTGTGGTCCAATTCCAAGGACGTACTATTTCGGTTAAGAAGTCATCCTTTGAGATGGCAAACATTCGTTGCGAACAAATGCTCTGCCATTCTTAGCTTCGTACCCACTGCTTATTGGCATTACGTCAAATCAGCTGACGACTCAGCTGACTTAGCGTCAAGTGATATAAGCCCTGAGCTACTAGCCACTCATCTGTTATGGTGGCACGAACCATGATGACTGTGTGAATCAAAAACCCCATGGGACACAGCTCCAGAACATTTGTCGCGAGACCGGTAGGAAACAGACGCGTATCCACTTGCTACTTTGTTTTTTTTCTGAAGTTGTGTGTGTTCGAACATTTGGTGCAGTGACTTTTGTGCGTGAGCTCAGCTAGCTACTTATCTTCATCATTTTATACGAATACTGCTCAAAATGTAAGTTGTTTGCTTAACTGCAAAAAGGGAGTGCTGTGTGTTTGAGAGACTAAGAATAGCCAGTGGTACAGCACCGCAGCTCCATTATTCATTTTCGTCTGTTAGATGACAGCACTTTCTTAATAACTGTAGGGTTTGAAAGTTATCTGAGTGATACTAATTGACAGGCTATTCTCCTGGTGCAGGTCCCAAGGGGGTATTAAATAAATGTCACAAAGTGTAAGATTAATTGCGTTTATTAGCTGTTTAAGTACAAGCCGACGCACGAGGTGCAAGTAGCTTAGATCTGTGCCATTCGGTAGCTAGGCTCGCACTGGTGGGTCGGCAGGCTAAGCTCTACGCAGCGAGCTGCAGGCGGCCATACTCGTTTACTCTCCCGCTCTCGTTCTCTTTCTCACTCGATTATTCTGAGCGATTTCAACGCTGACTAATTGTCGGAAACAGACGCTGACGCGGGCTTTGTTCATCGGTTTATTGAGGAGAATACCTTGTTTTCAGTACCCTTTGGAGCTACACACCACACCTCTCACTCGGACACCTGGCTTGATTTGGTTTTTGTTGATGCACTTGACACAGTGAATAGGTACTGGAAGACAAGAACATCTTTCATTGCAGGACATGACCTACTGACTGTTACCCTTGACATACAAACCCCACAACCTTTAGTAAACGACTTTACTTACAGAGATTTTAAATCGGTTGACTCTGGGGCTTTAAATGAATTCTTACTTAAATGTGACTGGTCAGTACTCACGTAGTTCCCCTTAGTGAAAGGGTGGATTGTTTATACGCTAACCTTGACACTGCTCTTGGTATTTTTGCTCCTCTGAAAACCCTCAAACAAAGGAAAAATCACCATCCGTGGTTTACTCCATGCCATCGTGACCTAGTGACTGAAAGAGACAGACTCTACAGACGTTACCGACGCTCGAAACTTGACATTGGCTAGTTTTTATACAGACAAGCCCGAGACTTTGCACATTAGAAAGTTGAATCTGCAAGACTTGACTTCTATTGGCATAGGCTTAAGGACATCATTGATGCCCAACAACTTTGGAAGAAACTAAGACATCTTGGTATCTCCTCCAAGGCTGACTCTGATCTGGGTTGTTTCTCCGTGAAAGATCTTAATGCTCACTTTGCCTCTGTTTCTTTTGATAATATGGCGCCAGATCTTTCTCTTTTTCTGAATGATTTGGGAAAAGAGGAAGATTTTGGAGGCTTCGCATTTGCAGATGTGACTATGGATGACATAGCACGTGCTATCAGTCAGTCGACATCCCAGGCAGTGGGCATTGACTCTCTTCCTCAGAGCTTCATTTAATCAGCTTTTTCATTTATTGGTCCTTTTCTCTGCAAAATCTTTAATGCTTGCTTATCCACATCGACCTTTCCTGATCAATGGAAGAAGTCCATAGTGATCACACTTATAAGACACCCTCTCCATCTTGCCTGAATGATTTTTGTCTTATTTCCCTACTCAGTTTTATGTCAAGATGCCCAGGGTCTTGGCTCTGGTGTCTACCATGTGATTTATGCTGATGATCTTCAGATCTACGTGCAGGGCCGACTTGAGGACATACATGCCACTCTTAGAAGACTGAGCCAGGGTGCTGAGCACGTCGCTGACTGGGCTGCCACTAACCAGCTGGTACTGAATGCTAATAAGACTAAAACTATGATTTTTAAGACTCTATCCTATGTCAATAACTTTAATGAGTTGGGTATTCATGATCTGCAATTTGGTGGCTGCACAGTCCCGTTTGTCCCTTCTGCTCATAGTTTGGGGGTGGTTCTGGATTCCAAGCTGAACTGGAAGGATCAAGTTAAGTATATTTGTCTCAGAGCTAACTTTCTTTTGTACTGTCTTAACCACTTCAGGCACAGCACTACCCTTGAACTGTGTAAGTACCTTGTGAAGACCCTGCTCTTTCCTGTCGTTGACTATTGCTCGCTTGTGTACTGTAATATATCGGATGAGCAGGATCTCATTCTACAGCGTCTGCTTAATTGTGGGATCAGATACATCTTTGGGATTAGGAAGAGTGATCATGTTACATCTTATAGGCGTGAGCTTGGCTGGCTTCGAGTATCCGGCCGCAGAGATTATTTGGCTGCCTGCTTGCTCTATAGAATCCTGCACACAGGTACTCCGTCTTATCTGGCGAATTTTTTTGTTGAAAAGCTCAGCTCACGTACCTTAAGATTGGCTAATCCACATGCACTTGATGGCTTGATTGTCCCCTCTTTCCGCACTGAGTCTCTGAAGCGATCCTTTCATGTATTAGCTGCTTACTCCTGGAATACCATACCCCCATATATTCGCCAATCAACATCCCTCACTACATTCAAACACCTCATCAAATCACACATCTTTAATACCGAGGGAGAAGATTAAATTTGTTTCTAAACTGTTGAACTCTGGATCGGTAAAAAATGTTAGTTTGTGATTTCGTGGAGTGATTACTGATGAGACTGATAATGTTACCCATGTTACTTTGATTACTGTTGTATACCATTATATTCATTTTATTACTTTTATTATTTTTATTTATATAATTGTTATTTTATTCTATTTTATTTTATTATATTTTATTTTATATCGAAATTATATTCTTATGTAGAACTTTATTTTATTATAATCTTATGTATTTTGTACAACATAATGAACATTTAATAAACACATCAAAATCAAAATAAAAAATCACTCGCACTTCCGTGGTATCGCAGCGCAGAGCCCACATTAACGGCAGAGCACTTACCAATCCACCGCGAAATATTTAAATTTAATTAGCCATCTGATCATAATTTGAATATTTCCCTTTCCTGATTGTATCCGTGGAACAGCTTCAGTTATGAACGCGAAAGATACTCCTCTCTGCGGCTCTTGTCATGGGCCTGCGCGCCCAAATGTGAAACTGCAATATTGCGACAGTTGCGGCAAGCTCTACCATTCGCAGTGTGTTAAATTTGCAACTGTTATGCTGCAAGGCTAGCAAGCGAAAGCCTGCACGTCCTGCATTACCTAGGCCAAGCCTGACAGGACAAAGAAGACAGACGCTCCTAACACTCGTTTTCGCACAAACTCAACTTCACCCAATTCCTCAAATGCCTCAACTTCAGAGAGTTGAGGCATTTGAGGAATTGGACGTTGAGCTAGCTGCTAATGACGCACTTTTGAGAAGTATCTTGAGTGAGATTGATAATATAAAGACCTCGTTTAAGGAGCGTTTCGACGAGATTGATAACAAACTTGCGGATCTTGATGTCATCCCGAAGTAAGTAGCTCGACTTGACACTGTTGAGGACCAGCTACAGGAAATCAAAGACGAACTGGCTGAATTGAAGAGAAAATTAAAAAATCCCGAGGAGTCTGCGGCCCTCCAATGTGATCCTGAGATGTTAAATAAAATGCAGCAACTCAAGAAGAAGAATGCCGCTCTCAGTTCTGATCTTGCCCGACTAAACACGACACGCTTTGCAAATTCTATGGAGCTAGTGATTGGAGGTCTTGCTGCTTCTTCTGGCGCCAATGTAAAATCACTAGGCCTCTCAGTGTTTCAAAACTCTGCGCCCGGATAATGAAGCTAGTGACATGACTTGCTCATCAGCAAGGCCACCACAAGGTCAGCAACTTCAACTTCTTCTACAAACACTGCAACGTCCTCAACTCAACCTTCAACCACAACCTCGTCTACTAAGATTCAGCAAAGTCACCCACAATCGATTCTGGTTACACTTCACTCAAGGGCACTCATGCTGCAGATTATTCAGAGCAAAATCAAGATGGGTAAACTGCACACCTCTGCATTATCTTTAAGGGGGGAGTAGGGGTTAATTGGTAAAAAAAAGCACTTTTTCGACGATTTTTTTGGGCGACGTATAAATAAATGCATTTATTTAAATAATGACACATAATAGAGCAACATTTAAAGTAAATTTTGTCAAATTTTTGAATAAGAATATTCATTAATGAGCCTCTGACGTAACATTTTCGGAGGCGTCGAAAAAAAAGGTCATCCGCGGTGAACACTCCTGGGCTGCACTGGGTTACCTAAATTGAAATTTAATAATTTTTTTAGTTAAAGTAGGAGCTTTTCCCGACCCCTACGGAGAGTATTTATTTTTAAAATTTTTTTTCAAGATTTGGCAACAATTTAAAAAAAAAACCGGATTTTTTGCGGAAAATTGACGCCATTTTGTATCCGTAAAACCAAAAAAAAAAAAAAAAAAAAAAAACTCTCCGTAGGGGCTGGGTATTTTATATAACAAGTAAATGTGTCAAATTTTAGAACGATCGGTTGAGTAGTCTTTAAATGGCAGCGTTCACCGACTTTGAAAAAGTTAGTTTCGAGAAAAACGCGTTTTAAGTTTTCGAGGGGGAAAAATCATGAAAAAATTTTTTTTTTACAACTTACACTGAATCTGTCTCATCCAAAAATTCAGGTGTACATGGACGTAGGCACGTAGCCTTGTAGGGTGAGAATAAAAGAGAATGAACAGCTAGTAGAAAAGGGAGGGCAACAAAATCTGATCGCCCGAAAGACACACCTGCCGCTCGGCCGTGCGACGAGCCGTGCGACCGAGCTGCAGCGCCCGGGCTTAGAGCTCTGTATCTTGGAAAGTTTTGCTCCGAATTACTTCTAATTTTGAGGGGACATTCATAAGACCCTATGAAAATGTAAAAAAAAAAAAAACGATTTTTTGAAAATGTCTAGCCCCTACTCCCCCCTTAAATCTAACCCCTGAGATCGATCCCAAATCAATCATGCCTGGACTGCTGAATTGGAATGAATTCCTTCCTAAGAAAGTTTTTGACTAACATCGCACTATGCGTGAGAAGGCAAGACAATTTGACTCTGGCTTCATCACCTTAATCCACAGCGGCCGAATCTATGTCCGTAGGAAGAAAGGAGAAACCCCTACACTCATCACTAGCATCGAGGAGTTGAATCGTTTTTTGTCATAACAGGTAAGCTGATACATCTTCTTTCTCGCGGAAATGTTTCATTTTTATATAATCACTACAGTCTTTTTCACAGTACGCATCTATCACCAATACCGCCTCATTCTTATTCACACCGTTTAGCTCTCACCTCACTTGTAACTACTTCTTCCTCTACCTCCGTTTTTTCTCAACACGTGTTTGGGAACAACAATGACAACAATCTTCGAGTTTGCCATATCGATGCTAACTCGCTGAGGTTGCACATCGAACAGATTAGGCACTTTTTGTCAACTTTACCCACTTTTCATATACTTGCTGTCTCTGACAGTAAGCTTGGAACTCCTGTCGAGGACGCTGTTGTGTCACTCGAGGGCTATGTCCTACTTCGACCGTAATACTCAAGGGAGAGGAGTCACGTTATACATTCATAAATCACTCTCTGCGAAACGACTTTGTTTCTCCTCAACGATATGGACGTGCCAGCCCCGTCATCTTGAACACCTGTTCTGTGATGTGAGTATGAAAGGGTGTGATCTCATTTTTTTCGGCGTAGTCTACAGACCACCGAATGTTTTATTTCTTTAGGGCACAAATTTTGTTGAATCTTTCAGGGATACGATCATGCATGATTACGGAACAAAGGGGATCTTGGGAGATTTTAATGCGCGTCAACTGTCTGATTCTCCTGGTGCAGACTTCATTCGCAGATTTGTTTCCGAAAATTAATTATTTTCAGTGCTTTTTGGAGCTACCTATAACACATCTTATTCATATACCTGGCTTGACCTGTACCTGGTTGATGCCCTTGATAATGTAGCGACCTACTGGAAGTCTGACACTCCCTTCATAGCCAGGCATGACCTTATATTTCCTGTGCTTAATCTGAATCTATCTTTTTCGAGGACTCGTGAATTCTCCTTTAGAGACTTTAGGTCTGTCAACCAGGAAGTATTGAATGAGTACTTGGGTAAATGTGATTCGTCGGTTATCACCGATGCTGGGTTCTCCTTGGAGTAGAAGTTAGACTGCCTTTATGCCAATCTTTATTCAGCTCTTGACTATGTTCCCTTCCCATCGTTCCCTCATTGCTGAAAGGGACCATTTATGTAAACGTTACAAAGGTTCTAAAGTGGACCTCGAATTCTATCTGTACAGGAAATCACGTTACTTTGCGCATCAGCAGATTGAAACTGCGAGGATGGACTTCTATCGGCTCTGTTTGAAAAGGCTGATCCTGAACAAATCTGGAAGGAACTTGCTAGAAGAGACTCTGTGGGTCACCAATCCTAACGAAATTTTGGGGATCGATTTCTAATATAAAAAATGAAGATATCCATCAATAATTATGTCCAATGGGCCTTTTGATGTTGATTCGCCATACAGCTCATATGGCATTTTTTGCACTTTTTGGTTTTTGAGCTAATTTTTCAAAAATTCCTGTTCAAAGCCCATTGCACTTACAAAATTCTGCAACCTTGCATTCTCTTTGTTTTTTATTTTTTTTCAAGGAAAAATATTCTTATGTTCACTTTTGATGAGTTTGACCCTGTGCTAAGAGGATTTCTAAAAACATTTTTTAGGGTTTTTTTTTGCTTTTTTAAACTTTAATTGTACGTGGACGACTTTATAGAAACGGTGTCTTAGAATATTTTTCATCAAAATTCATGAAATAATAAAAAGAATGCGAGGCTGCCGAACTCTGTACGTGCAAGAGGGTTTGAACAGAAATTTTTGAAAAATTAGCTTGTTCAGACACTTTTGGATTTTTTTGTGGTTTTTTAATTAATTTTCCAAAAATTCCTGCTCAAAGCCTATTGCATTCTTTTTATTTTTTCATGAGTTTTGGATGAAAAATATACTTAGACACCGTTTTGATAAAGTTGTCCACGTACAATCAAAGTTAAAAAAGCCAAAAAAAACCCTAAAAAATGCTTTTTGAAATCGTCAAACTCATCAAAAATGAACTTTAAAATGAGACAGAATTTTGTAATAGGCTTTGAACAGGAATTTTTGAAAAATTAGCTGAAAAACCAAAAAAGTGCAAAAAATGCCATATAAGCTATATAGCGAATCAACATCAAAGGCCCATTGGACAGAATTTTTCATGGATTTCTTCATTTCTTGATACTAAAAAACGATTCTCAAAGTTTTGTTAGGATTGGTGACCCGCAGGTTGTAGTCTCTCCTTGTTAGATGCCTTGGCATATTACCTCGTCCTGACACTAATCTTTCTGGCTTCTCTGTGGAGAAGCTCCATGCCCACTTTGCTTCAATCCTTTGATTCTACAGCACCTGAACTCTCTCATTTTCTAGACACTCTGGGAGAGGATGGGAGTAATGGTCGCTTTGCTTTTTCCCCTATAAAAGACACTTGAGAATTTTATCCAAGCTGTTGAACAATCTACGTCTCAGGCCACGGGTGGGCATTGACCATCTCCCACAGAGCTTTATTAAATCGTCACTTCAAACTATAGCTCCACATATTCAAACTATTTTTAACGAATCACTCACATCTGCTACGTGGAAAGAAGTCCCACTCTTATTTCGTAGCACGCCCCCTGCATTAGAAAATACGGTGCGCACGTTCGCTCGCTTTTGAGGTGCATGGTGCATTGTAAAATCCAATCTACCTGTTCAACTCAAAACGAGCTGGCGGTTCTGATTTGGGCCCGATGCAGTCTCTTAAAAAATCGCTGGAATTTTTTATCTAATACAAATATTGTAATGTAATTTTAATAAAACATTCTTTCAAACCTAATGAAAAACTTCCTCGCTTGAAGTTTTTTTAACTCTTAATTTTTATATCTTCTTTTTTAATCCAAAGTTTGAGGTTAGAAACAGTGAATTTTTGATTTTTATTGGATCTGAAGATACAGAGAGTTCTCAACAGGGGCATTAAATATATTTATGGTGTTAAGAGGAGTGATCATATCACGCCTCTTAACCCCATAGCCTTTAGGGGACTTGATGTGATCTTTTGAGGTAAGCCAGCCCAGCTCACGCCTGTATCTATCGATAAGATAGCGTCCCATCTTGCTAACTTTTTCCTAGAAAAGTATAGCTCTCGCCCTGTAATGGGTACTACTCGCGAAGTACTTGTTGTTCCCCACTTTTATACCAGTTGCCTGGAATTTTTCTTTCATGTTTCTACCACCGATTGGTGATACACTAGTTCATTACAGACTACTGAGTGACAAGTTTACTACTGATCTCATTAATATTCAGTCACCCTGTGAAAGTCACTGTGATGTGATATTCTTGCTTGAGATATACAGATGTGTTACTGATCTACTGATTACTGAGTTACTGATACTACTCATAGGTTTATATTTATATATTATAATTATAGGTATTTACATCGTTGTAAGGTCTGACGTTGAGCATATTAGTACTTTATAATTTACCACTTGCCTTCTTACAACAACAACCTAAGTCATCATAGTAATAATAGTGATTTAATTTATGATATTCTTTGTTACTAGTTTTACTATTACTTTATTTTTTATGAATTATATTTCTTAGTTCTAATTACTCTTTGTAAAATTTTGTACAACATAATGTACAGTCAATAAATAAATCAAAATCAAATCAAAAATCAAATCAGCAGGCTTATTACTCCGACGAGATTGAACTCATTATGAATCCAGGACAGATTTTAAAAACTTGAGAAAATTGAACTCGATTGTTAAGGACAATTTTAATCTGGCCAGTCGTCGTCTAGACAAGTCATCATTGCCCTACCGTCAGAAACATCAGATCATATTGTCAGGCAATTGCTTCTTAACAAAGCTGCTAATCAGCCAAACCTACGCTCTAACGCTCCACGGTGGAACTCAGTTTTACCTAGCCACACATAGAGCGCAATATTAAATAATTAATGCTCGTCGGGGAGTCAAAAGGGTAATATTGGGAGGAAAAGTGCAGTCACAGAGAGGGAAGCAATATGGCTGCACATAACTATTTTCAATGCGATCAGCGCGCATGACGACGTAACCCTAAATTCAACATGGCTGCCCATAACTATTTAAATCCACTAGAACAGCGCGTGAACCACGTGACCTCATCCCCACCACGACTGCACTTTTCATCCCAATACTCATGTAACTTATGCATCAGATACGCAGTGAAAACTCAGAATCAATTAATGGGAGACCTACACTGAGTGTGCCCATTGCCACCCTTTGCACACTCAGGAAATGATTACACCGGACCCTTCCAAGTTCATCTCACAAAAACTTGATACAAGGGTACCCTCAAAGGTTGTGTTTATTTTTTCAACTGCTTAGTAACTAGAGGCATCCACCGAGAACTCGTAGAAGACTACACCTCTGAATCCTTTATAAAAGGCTTTCATCGTTTCATCTTAAGGCAGGGCCACTGTAGCGAGCTGCTCAGCGATCAGCTTAGCTACGCCTCTTGTTCCGGAAAGCTTTAGCCTACAAAAATTAGATTCGTCCCTACTTGGCAGAAAAAGGCACAAAGTAGAGATGGAAGCCCCCAGAGTCAAATCATCCCAACTGGGCCACTAAAAAGGAAATTTTCGATTTTCATATTTATTTTTGTACATTCCGAAAGGTTTATACCTAAGAATGAACGCCCTAAAATATTTTTTTTAAATTTAGATTTTTGAAAAAGTTATAAACAAATGAATTTCCAACCTCTTTTTTTTTAAACTGCCATATTTCAATTAGTTTTTTATAAAACTATACAAAAATTTAATGGCAGCTTTGGGAATGCCTAAAAAACCGAAATAAATAGTTTTCATAAAAAAAATATATTGTTTAGCAATGAACAATCAGTTTTGCAATAAACAAATAGAGTTTTAACAAACTTCTCCTCCATCTTAAATAAAATTTTTTCAACAGAATTACTCCTTAAACCCTCCCCTAGACGATCACGAAAAAAAATTACTGTACTCTCAATTACGAAAAAAGTTACGAATGTTTAAACATTGTGACGCGCTCTTGACGGCTAGCTTGGCGCGCGTACAGCGCCATATGACGCAACCCGACGAGCATCATACTTACTTCGCAACTATAATATTAAATTTTAAAGTAAAAATATGAATAATTTTTAATAATAAAAACATTTTTGCTAACATAAACTTAGTATTTATTAAAAATTCACAGTGGTTACTTCTTTATTTTTATGATTTCAGATTTAGAATTACTCGAAAAAATTTTGCAGTCTGATCGAACGGCTCAGCATGCTGCTTCTATAAATTGTATTATAAAAAAAAAAACTCATTTATGTAACTAGTAATTTTTAAATAAACTTTTATTTAATGTTGAAATAAGACTCTATTATTTCTTAGTGGTAATTAGTTGAGCGTTGAAGACGACATGCCGTGTAAACAAATGAAAATCAAGCGTCACGCGTACTAGCGTGCACTGTTTATTTGTGAACATCGGTTGTTTTCAACATGACTCCTCCACCAACTTGTTGTAACCCTTTCAAAAAAAAAGGTCACAATAGTGTAAAAAGTAAATTGTGTGTGTTGACAGAAAATAGTAATGAAAATTTCCGGGACATGACTGGTTTATTTATTTGTGTTTCTTGTAGAGCACGACTGTACAGAGAAAAGGACCATTTGAAGGTTAATAAAGAAGAGCTTAATTTACCCAGATTAAAACCAGATGATGAAAAAATTGAAGAAGCCCAAGATGAAGATGAAGAAGTAGAGTCAGTAGTTAGTTTGAAAGATGCTGATTATGTGTGTAAAAAAGTTGACGTTGAAAACAAAAGACGAAAACTTGCAGCTGCTTTTGAAGAGGCAATCAGGGCTCCTCCTCTTTCAAAAAAGCCTACTTTACGTATATCAAGCTCGGACAACGAAATAATACGAAAGTCATTGAACAACGGTTCTGATATTTTTTATGACGAAAATTACGTTGCTTGGTTGCAAGACCTAAAAACTGCGATTTTAAACGCTTCAACTAGAGCGCAAAAAATAGTTTTGTTATCGACAATACCAGTCAAGTGGTCTTGAAGAAAAACGGCCAAGGAGTTTGGCGTTTCTAGACGTATGGTTACTTCAGCTAGAAACTTATTAAGCCAGAAAGGGTATTGTGCTCAACCTGAAAAAAAAGGACGAGCCATGAGTTCTGACTTAATTAACTCTGTTCAAGAATTTTTTTTTCTGATGAAGTTAGCCGCGTAATGCCAGGAGTAAGAGATGTTAAGTCTGTCAAAATAAATGGTAAACGGGAACTCAAAACAGTAAGTACTTTTATATTAATTATTACGACTACTTTAAACAATAAAAACCAGTTTTTTGCTGATTTTAAAGGTTAATTTTCAAAGAACTTTTTCTTTTTTATAACTGTAAAAAACTCTTTTTATAACTGTAATCAACTCGGAAAAATTATTAAATTACCATTAAATATTCGCTGTTAAGTTTGAATGAGTAAGATACATATTAACAATTTTTTTTAGAGACGTTTGCTGTTAGGGGACCTTGAAGATTTACACACTAAGTTTTCAGAAAAATATCCAGATTTAAACATTTGTTTGACAGCTTTTAAAGCTTTGAGGCCCAAGCAGTGTATTCCCATAGGTGCCAAGGGTAGGCACAATGTTTGCGTTTGCAAAACTCACGGTAACATTCGTCTAAAAATGAAAGGACTCAAAGATGAATTTGCACGAAAAAATGTTAATTTTCAACTGAGTTACCGAGATTTCTTCAAAGCCATGGTTTGTTCAAATCCAACTGCGGATTGTTTTTTACAAAAATGTCTAAAGTGTCCCGGCGCTCGTGAAGTTCTTGAGGAATTAAAACAATATTTGCTAAGATGCAAAATTAGAAACGTTTCATTTGAATAATGGATTTCTACCGACAGGTATAAAATAATTGCATAAACAACTTTTTAATTAATAATAATTGTTTACCAAAACTTTTTTTACAGATGTCAAATAGTTGTTCAAACTGAAACCACGAATGATTTTTTACAAAAACTTTCTACTCAGTTGCCAGATACCCTTAAACATGATTTTCTTGCAGAATCTCAGGGGAAGCGCTTGAATGAAATTAAAGATTCACTCAAAGAAGGAGAATTTTTAGTTACTCAAAACTTTTCGGAGAATTATTAATTTAAAGTGCAGAACGCGATTCATGCCCACCATTGGAATTCAGACCAGGCATCTTTGCACGTTTACGTTATTTATTACAAAAATAATAATGTAGTAGAAAATCTTAATTTTGTAGTTTTTTCTGAGTACACGGACCATGATGCCAGTGGAGTTCACTTATATAATTCAAGAATGATAAGATACTTAAAAAAGAAATTTAATGCGAGAAAAGTAAAAAAAATCATTTAATTTTCAGACGGTGCTGGATCCCAGTACAAGAATAAGTTGAATTTCTTGAATTTATTACTGCACGAGAAAGATTTCAATGTAAAAGCAGAATGGCACTTTTTCGCATCCAGTCATGGGAAAGGAGCCTGTGATGGCATTGGGGGTTGTGTGAAAATAAACGCTTATCGAGCTAGCCTCCAAGACAAAATCATTGTGACAACTCAGAAATTATATGAGTGGGCATGCAATAATTTAAAAAAAATAGATTTCGATATCTGCACCACAGCTGACTACAACAACCACGCAAAAAGTTTGAAGAAACGATTATATGCAGCAGTACAAATAGTTGGAACACGTTCTTATCATTGCTATATGCCGTATGATAAAAAATCATTGGAATGTAAAATTTTTTCGAGTTATTCTAAATCTGATATTATAAAAATAAAGAAGTAACCACTGTAAATTTTTAGTAAATACTAAGTTTATTCAGCAAAAAGGTTTTTATTATTAAAAATTATTCATATTTTTACTTTAAAATTTAATATTATAGTTGCGAAGTAAGTATGATGCTCGACGGTATGCGTCGTATGGCGCTGTACGCGCGCCTAGCTGGCCATCAAGCGCGCGCGTCACAATGTTTAAACATTCGTAACTTTTTTCGTATTTGAGAGTACAGTAATTTTTTTTTGTGATCGTCTAGGGGAGGGTTTAAGGAGTAATTCTGTTGAAAAAATTTTATTTAAGATGGAGGAGAAGTTTGTTAAAACTCTATTTGTTTACTGCAAAACTGATTGTTTATTGCTAAACAATATATTTTTTTTTATGAAAACTATTTATTTCGGTTTTTTAGGCATTCCCAAAGCTGCCATTAAATTTTTGTAAAGTTTTATAAAAAAATAATTGAAATATGGCAGTTTAAAAAAAAAGAGGTTGGAAATTCATTTATTTATAACTTTCTCAAAAATTGAAATTTTAAAAAAATATTTTAGGGCGTTCATTCATAAGTATAAGAACTCTAACCTTTCGGAATGTACAAAAATTAATATGAAAATCGAAAAGTTCATTTTTAGTGTCCCAGTTAAGATGATTTGACTCCCCAGGGGCACCGCATTTCGGTGGGATCTGGGATTCGGGTTTCAAATCCACGAAACATCACATCCATGGAGTTATCAGGGGGTCGATTCTTACATTCTCTGAGATGTCAACTTGATTAAGTCGAATAGGAGCATGTCTGAATTCATGACCCCTCCTTCCTCTTACCGATGAGGTCACTGACACGAATTTTTTAACTCCTGTACATTTTTTAATACGTAGAAAATCTTATCTTATCCAGAGAGCTTGGTTATTCAGTCGCGATCCTGAACTGATTCATGCACGTCGCGACCTGCAGTCAGGAAAGTTAAATATTTTCTGAAACTTGAGTTCAAAAATCAAATATCGATACTAATCTAAGAGACTGTTTCTAGTCTCAGTTAAGAGCGTTTCTGAAAGATTAAATGAAAACTGCGCAAATTGCACGAGTGGCGAATTTGTTTAAAGTGAGTGTGAGTTAAGAATAAGTTCCGGCTTAAAATCCTCTTGTGTACAAAGACCTTTTGAAAACAATCAGTTCCGAAGCTGGGACACGACAGTTTGCTGAATCGATCCGTCGTACTAGCTCGTATCAGGTTTAATCCTTGTAATAGTTCGGCCTTTGTGTCGGCCGAACTTGTGTAGTTTCGCGTGTCGGAGAGGCAGAAAAAGGAGGGATAGAAGGGTGGGTTATCGCGAGTACCGTCGAGCGGTAGCCAGTACTAGCGATTTGTTGAATGTGACGTGGATACTTGCCACTTTAAATCTCTAAGAGAACCCAAATAGCCCTTTTATGATTGTCTTGTTGAGGAGAACCTGGAAGTTTGGTTTTGGAGATAGTTTTCTTTCAATGTTTCTGGTCGAGGTCTATCTCATAAGATTATTTGCTCGAATGGAAAGTTTGGGCACAAGACTACACGGGTCTTTCGCCTCTCTTTCGTGTGACCTGGCTCCCTTACAGTCCGGCGGCCGGCCTGGAGCTACTCGGTCAGCTTCACTCGAGGGGGGGGGGAAGGAAAGGGGGGAAAGCTAGGATAGTTATCCCGAGGGTCGCGCCTTTCAACAGTGACTCGAGGATCCACCCGGCACCCTGTTGCGTCTCTTTGCGAGCCGAGCTGGTGCCAGAAAAAAAAAGGAAACAAGAGTCCTGTACGGCACCTACGAGGTTGCTTTTCTTCGGGGTTACTGAGACCCGTTCCCTGGCACGATGTCGGCAGGATTCCCGCCTGCGAGCCGGGTAGTTAAGGGCCTTTGCGTGGAGATGACTTCGTTATAGGAAAAAAAAACACAATTGGGATGAGGGACGGAAAGGTGGAGTAAAATAAAATTTAATAATGAAGATTTATATATATATAAAAAAGATTGGTTATTTATTTCAAAAAAAAAAAATTTATAGAAAACAGTGGAGTTAGTTGGTTAAAATTTTGTATATTTTCAAAAAAAACTTACAAAACTTACTCAATCAGTTACCACTGCAAGTTTACCCCTAGAGGCGCTCACACTAAGAAAATCTGGAAAGACGTCCAGGGTAGTCCTAGGAAACCCTGGGAAAGCTGCGCGATTTCTGCACTCGCGGGAAACTAACGTGGACTTAGATCCACAACACAAACACTTGCGAGACCTAAGTACGCGGTTCGTGTTCACTTAACGCACCGGAGACCTAAGTACCGGGAGCTTCGAATACGGGAGCAGAGACCTAAGTACTGCTAGCACGCGTTAGACAAAACTGTTCCCTGGAGGCAAGTTCACGATTTTTATACCCTCCGTGGCCCTGGACCTCCCTAACTTTGGGGTGGTAGTGGGGGCTAGTGGCTCTGTAGCCAGGCACGGAGGAAGGGGCCCTTTTCCAGACTTTTCGCTTAGCGCCTCCTACGCCGGGGTTTTGTGTAGGGCGAGCTTGTTTATAATTGAGCTGATAAAAAAAAGGAAAAGATCTTATTGTTATTATTATTATATATATATTTTTTTTTATTTTCAATGATTTTTAATGATTTTAGGTATATTTAGTAAATTCAGCTCAGTTTATAAAGAAGCTTTCCCTTTACAAAAAAAGAACAGAGTATTAGATATCTTTTCTTACATGGATAAGGGTAAATGATAATAATGATAATAATGAATGATAAAAGATTCAAATGATTTTAATTTAAGGTAAGCCTAAAGTATAATAGCTGAGCTCGCATTTGCATGCTCAAAATTAGTGTGAGTTTTAGTAAAATTTCTCCTTTTTTCCTTATTATTTTTATGAATGCTAAATTATTATCTTTCTTTTCAAAAATTTAAAATTTGACCTTTTTTCTTTAAAGAAGAGTTTAGAATATTCTGGAAGGGAATTTTTCTGGAAAAACAACAGAGAAAAAAAAAACGTGTCTCAGCCTACTGCAGGCCGTGGCAGGGGAAAGATAAAGGCCCTTGACTTTTATGGCTTTTTCGTCCGGTGGCGCGCGGCTTACCAGGAATTTTCCAGCAGGCCGTGCGTTTCCCATCTTTTGGCTAGGGAACAAGAAAAAGAAAATATTCTAGAATTTTTCTCCGGGTAAAAAAAGTAACTGTGTGTGGGGCCGTCACACGTCCCTCCTAAAGTGGAAGGTTGTTGCATAACAACCCTTCCAGGAATATTCATAATCTTACAATTAGTGTCTTAATCTATTGAAATATAATTTTGATAAGTTTCGTATTCGTTGAATAATTGTTGGTATTCCTCCGGAAATTGATTCCGGAGAAATGCTGGTACCTCCCAGGTATTTTCCTGCGGGATTTCCGTCAGGTCTATTTCGTGGATTGGTGTTTGTTGCCGTTCGAAGTAATTTATGCTGCGGTTAGGCCTTAGGTGTGCAGTGGCTCTTATACTTTCTTCCAATTCGGCAATTTCCTGGCGTAGCTGTTCCTCGCGGTCCTCGATGATTGCTCGCTGGGTTAGGACTTCGTCCAGCGTTTCGATGTTGGCCGAGGACTCGCCTAGGCCGTTCCGAGCCCCATGAACTCGTTCGGGTTCCTGGCCACCGATGGTGATAAGGTTTTGTTCTCGGTCTCTTTTCTTCCGGTCGTGGGCCAGGCGTCTTATTATTTCCTTTCGGAAAAAGGGGTCCTGCTCCAAGTGGGGGTGTCTTTGTAAAAAGTCTTTGAGAGAAGCGGGCTCACCACGCTCCTCTCTTAGCGTATAATAGAACTTGAGCATTCGGTCGAATTTTACCTTTGCTCCAGCACGATGCGTGCGTTTAGGCGCCCGAGAAAGCGCCTTTGGAGCTTTGTTTTCTGTGTTCATGTTAAGATCCATTTGCCTAAAAGAAAAAAAAAAATGGCGAATTTATTAGATTTGATATGATCTTTATATTTTTTTCTCTACACGCTATTGTTAATAACGGTTCACGCTTAAGTTAGCTAAATTAACTACCGCCAAGCACCATACAGGGGCTTTCGCCATTAAAATACCTGGGAGTTGACTAAGTTATCTTAAATGTCTAGGCATGCACACACACAAAATAAAATGTGGGTAACAAAGATGTTTACTTGCGAAAAGGTTTGATGAGAAAGTAATAAATAATAAAAAATAAAAAAAATTTCATTACGAGAGGAGAAAGAAAAGGTGACTGTGCTTTAAACAATATTATCAGCCAAGGTTCTTGGTCTGGCTTCAGGATTTGGGATTTTGGGATTCGGGTTTTCTTCGTTCATCATAGGGATGAGTTCTCGGGGGTTTTGCGGCTCACGGGTCCTGTCCTCCGTGGCCATGTGCAGCAATAATTGCGTTACTGAGGTTAGAATGGCCCCGAGTAATTTTAGAGACCAACCGTAGGCTCGGTGTAAGGCATAGCCCTGCAAGAGGGTATCAATGAATCCCTTGATTAGCTTGAGAATTAAAAGAATTCCGATGACACCCGCGACGGCGTTGCCAAAAATGGAAAATTTATTCCAGGCTCGACGCCAGAATGAGTCCATCATTTTCTCTATTGATTCTTCCGAGAACAGGTGCTCAACCGAGACACCTTGGGTGTCTATGGGTTGGCCTACGGCTCCTCTAGTTATGATGTTTAAAAGAGAGGGTTGTTCCATGGGGAACAAAATTCTCTCTTGAAGGTTGTCTAGTTCCTCTGGGGTGTAGATGTAGATCCCTGAGGTGGCGAGAGCTCCAGGATCTTCGTAGGTCCAGGAGTTCTCCGATAAGGGCTTTAAGATTTCCGGCCCATCTACTCTGAAGGCCTTTGGTGATATTTCATACCAATAACTATTTATTTTAAAGGTTGACGGGATTGCCCCGTCACACAAGGTTTCGGAGCCTTTTCGGAGTATGACATGGGTTTTAGGTGTAAGGAAAAGGGATGAGTTACCCCTAAGGATGGGTAATTCGTGGTAGCACTTCGTAGATCTGCGGATTGTCACCTCTACAGGAACGCATTTAATTAACCTTACAATTTCACCGGTGACCACGGCTGTATGGCCTGGACCACCCATCAAATTGTAGGCAAATTCATCGGGTTTTATTGACGCTAAAGATAGCAAATTCCTTAAAACCTTTTGTTCTAATAAACATCTTTGTTGAACAAGTTCATAGTACAGACTTTTCATTTGCGACCTTATATGTCGCTCTACATAGACGATTTTCGCGTTTACATAAGTAATTAGGTCTATATTTTCTACGAGGGGCTTACGAGAAAAGGTAGTGTCTTCATCGTGAATTTCCATGACGAATAACCTTGGGGATTCGGTGGTTAAGAGTTTGTAGCCGCAAGTATGTTTTATGCCGGTGGTCATTAATGAGAAAGTGGAGGTACCTGAACGCACGGTGTAAAGGGATCTTTGCGAATTGGATTTGGGTGAGTTTTTAATGCCGGTTCCCGCATACAGTGTGTCGAATTGTTGGGACAAGTTGCAGTCGTGGATGGGTTCGTTTCTCCAAAAGGTTTGCCCACCGACGTTATCCATGCAACTCTCTTTGTTTAATTGACAGATCATACCGGAGTTTAGCCGCAAAGCGTTCTTTTCGCGGTCGATGGTGGCATTGTAACTTTGCAGAGTTATTCGCACCGCTGCCTCGACTACGACGTCGTCGTAGGTGGCGAAATTCGTGGCAAATTGCGTTCCGGAACACTTGCCGTCGTTAGTAAGTTTACCGGCTAAAGTTATGCTGGCCGATAAGGTTCCGTTGCGTGGTATTCCGGTGATAAAACCGTTCATGCCGAGTTTGAAGTCTCCGGTAGAGTGCATTGTTATACATTGATCGCGTGTTACCTCTTCGATATAGTCGAGCGTTCCTCCTGAAACTCGGGAACTATGACTAAACATTCCGCAATGCGTAATTGTTCGTCGTACGGCAACTTTACATTGGATAATTTCTAAGGTGTCGTATTTCTTGGCTTGCAACAGTCGTATAACCGTGATGGTGGTGTTCACGGTGGTTTTCGGTAGCTCACATTCACCTACCTCGAGTAAAGATGTGCGTGTAATATTTAGTCCGGAACCACCACAGTCGTAACCTATCAATGACTGTGTAGAGGATGGATGGAAAAATGACGTAACCAGCACGAAGAGAAAGAGCATATTGGACTCTTCTTCTCTCAGAAACCCTGTAAAGTTAAACAACATAGGGTTTTAGTTTGTTGGGATGTTTTATAAACCGCACCCCCTCTCGATCTTTGATAACTACGTCACCCAACTCGGTTATTTCTATGACTTCATATGGACCGTGATAGTGGTTATCAAATTTGCCCTTCTTAGGTTCCTTTAATGCGAGTACCTTATCGCCGGGGGAGAATTTTATAGGGTGAAGGTGTCGATCGTAGTATCTTTTCTCTCTAAGTTTCGCTTGGTTAAGGTTTTTCGCACCCAAGGTCTGGATTTCTGCCAGGCGATTTATTAAGTCAATCACATAATCGGAGTATGTTTCAAGGGTTTGGTCGGTCGGGACAGAGCTAGGAGTTCTGGCGGGACGTCCGAAAATCATTTCATACGGTGAAAAATTCGTTGATTCGTGAACGGAAGTGTTGTAAGAAAACATTGCGAAGGGGACCATTTTGTCCCAGTCCTCGTAACGGTCGAGGTTATTTTTCAAATACTCTGTCAAGACTATGTGGCTTCGTTCAAGACTACCGTTTGTTTCCGGCCTGTAGCCTGAGGTTGTAATTAATTTTATTTTGAAAACGTCTGCCAGACTCTTGAAAATTTTGTTAAGAAAACTTGTACCTTTGTCTGACAAAACAACTTTAGGACAACCGTAAATGGCGATAAAGTTCATTGCAAAAGCGTGAGCTATGGTGTGGCCTTTTATATTTGGGACTGGTACTGCTATACAGTATTTTGTTAGTAAACATTGCATAGTCAAAATGTGTCTATTACCGTCTGGCGTAGTTTCCAATGGACCTACGGTGTCTAAAGCTATTTTATCGAAAGGATTTAGCGGAGTATCTGTAATGACCATAGGCATACGTGTTTTAACTCGAGTTAATTTTCGAATTTGGCATTCGTGACAAGATCTTACATACTCGGTTATTCATTCTTCATGTTCGGCCAATAGAATCGTTCGCGGATTCTTTTGTACGTCTTCGTAATCCCCTTGTGTCCACCGATACGACTATCGTGGGCTTCCTGAATGATGGTTGATCGCTGGGACTCTTTAGGTATCACGTTCAAGCCGTAGCATACAGTTATTTCAATCGGTACGTCATGAAGAGTTTGGTTCAGTAAATCCAATAACTTTCCTCTCGGCAAACTATCTGTCTCATCTCCTACTCTTGATATTCTGGCTTTATCGATTTTGAATTTTATAAACAAGTCTCGGAGTGTCTCTAGGCCCGTTTGGATATCAATCATTTCGGCCTTATCGAAATAATTCACTTTACAGAAAATATGAAATATTTTGTATTTACCTTTGTTAGTTATGATTATTTGCCCTTTCTCGGGTTTTTGAGAATGCAAGGAATACAAATCAAAAGCCTCAATATCGTGTAGGAGCTTACAGACAGGTTTTACAATTTCGCAATCGGTCGATAAAAAGTGAATAATATTGGATTTTCTGAACAAAAGGGGTTCGCTGGTCCCCTTTATGCTAAAGTTCCCTCCGTCGGTTTCGTAGGTAGTTCTTACGTCGTCATATGGCTCGTAAGGTATAGTTTGCGATATGGGCAAGGGTAGTGGATCAGGAGGTTTATTATTTATAGGATTGTTTGGCTGTTCTTCGTTGGTGGTATCGGAGGCTTCAGGGTTTATAGTGGATTCACTCAGGTTTGGTCTTGGCGAGACATGCGGATTATGATCGGGTTTGGGTGTGGAAGAAAACCGTTGGAGGAGGTTAGGTAAGGGTACGTTGACAGGTACTTGACTTGGCTGGTGTTTTTCTAGTCGAGTTAAGCTCTGAAAGTCAGAGCTTATTTTCTCGTCAAGTCCTTTCAAGTCTTTGGTAATTAGTTTCAGTCTTTCAGTCACGGCTTCGAGTTTTTCTATGTCTTCGTCGAGATTTTCTGAATCTGACGGTGGATCGACCTCTTCGTCGCTACCGTCACTGCCAGAGTCAGGATTTTTGAATAATTCGACGGGATTAGAAGGGTTTCTCGGTCTTGGTTCGTCGTCAGTTTCATCGTCTATCGGTGAAAAGGGAAATGGAAGTTGAAGAAGGCTCGGCAACTGACTACGTCTTCTTGAGGGTGTAGGACAAGACTCTATCTCTGCGTCCTCCTCGGATACGTCTTCGCTGCTAGAGGGTTCTTGCTCAACCATTTCTTTGTCAATCGGTTTGTTGCGCGAACGCAATCGTTTCGCAATAGGCTCTTCCGGTTGAGGCGGTTTCGCGGAAACCGAGGGTTGTGCTTGATCGATATCCGACCGGAGTGTTTTTCGCGGTCTGCCTCTCTTTCGCTTCGGTGGCCCATCGTCTTCTTTCTGAATCGGCATTACCTTAACTTCGAGTTCAGGCGGATTTCGAGATAACGCGTCGGCGTTAAGGTTTGTTTTACCTGATTTATAGACAACGCGGTACTGATATTCGGACAAGCGTAAACGCCATCTTACTAGTCTCGAGCTCGGGTCTTTAACGTTATGCAGCCAAACTAACGGACGATGATCGGTCACGAGTGTAAATTCGCGTCCAAAAAGATAAGGTCTAAAATGGTTTACCGCGTAAACTAATGCTAAGCATTCTTTCTCTGTCGTAGAGTAATTTTGTTCGGCGCGATTCAAAGTTCGCGAGGCGTATGAAATTGGCAAGTCCCGACCGATTGGGCCTTGACTAAGCACGGCGCCGACTGCTATGTTAGAGGCGTCAGTTGTCAGAACGAACGGTTTTGAGAAATCAGGATATTGAAGAACTGGTTCTTTGCAAATCGCGTCGCGTAAATCGGCAAAACTATCAAAGTGTTTTTGTTCCCACTTGAACTCGACGTTTTTCTTGGTTAGGTCACTCAATGGTTTTGCTCTGGCGGAGAAATTTGGTAAGAAACGCCGGTAATAACCTGTCAAACCCAAAAACTCTCTCACGTTAGTTTGATTCCTAGGCACCGGGAAGGCTTTCACCTTTTCGATATTTTCCGGATTTGGACGAACACCATCTCTAGAGATCACGTGACCTAAATAACATACTTCCTTCTTTAGAAACTCGCACTTTTCAGGCTGTAACCGGAGGTTAGCTTGCCTTAAGAGCTTAAATAATCTTCGAATTCTATCTTTGTGTTCTTGCAGGGAACTCGCGAAAACTATAATGTCATCGATGTAAGCCAAAGCTTCCGTCTCGTCTAAGCCCATAAGCAATAGTTTCATGGCTCTCTGAAATTGACTCGGCGCATTTTTAAGACCGAATGGCATTCTTTTGAACTCGTAGTGACCGTCAGGTGTGCTAAAAGCTGTTTTGGGGCTGTCGGCTTCATCCATTTCGATCTGGTGAAACCCGCTAGCGAGATCGAAAACACTGAAGTATTTCGCACCTCCTAACTGATCTAAAATCTCATTAATTTGCGGAAGTGGGAAGGCGTCTGTAATTGTCTTATCGTTCAAATGGCGATAATCTACCACGATACGATAACGTTTATTACCTTTCGAGTCTGCGCGTTTCGGAACTACCCAAAGGGGTGAGTTATAAGGTGAGGATGAAGGTTTAATGACTCCGGCCTCCAGCATTTTCGATACTTGTTTTTTTATTTCTTCCTTGTGTACAGGAGGATACCTGTACTGTCGCGTATTAATTGGGATTTCATCAGTGGTGGGTATCTTATGTTTGCAAATGTTAGTAGCAGGGAGTTCTTCATCGGGAAGGTGGAAAATTTCGGGAAATTCCTCAATGATTTGCGTTATGCTTTCTCTCTCCTCCGGCAGGAGATGGTCCAAACGCAAATTCCTTTTAATCTCAGAAATCCGTTCGTAACGTGTTCTTTCTTTACGTTTTTCCGGGAAGGGAAAATCGCGAAAGTCGTCGATCGCTTCATCTTCATCGAACGGTTCTAACTGTTGAGGTGAAATTGAAATTTCGACATCTTCCTCGGTGGTATTAATGACGTAAGCTAAACACGTACCATTATCATTTTTCACAACCGCGTTACCCAGGAGTATTCCTTCAGGTAACTTGACTCGATTCAAATATTCAAATTTCAAATACTTTAGGCGAGAATCTTCTCGCCTAAAGTAGCGCGTTTGATAATCATCGTATGTTCTGCGAGGTTTGAACGTTACGCGTTTCCCTAACTCTTGAGCCGAATTATATGCGTCAACTAAGGTCTTCGGGTTCGAAAGAGTGACGCCGTAGCTTAATTCGTCGGTCAGACCTTGTACAAAGCTTGATATAGCAATGTCGCGCAAAATAGGTGAATCCAGGTTGTTATCTTCCCCGTATTTGCTGATTAGCACTGCCTGAGCCGAACTTTGCAGTTTCTTAATTCGCAAGTAGTATTCCGTCACGCTCTCGTCACGTTGCATTCGAGCAGAACGCAAATCGTCAACATATTCGGTGTAAGATTTTCCGGGGGCAAAATATTTTTTTAATTCCGTGGTTAGAGCTTTCACAGATTCGATCGTTACGCCCTCTATGCAATCTCGCGCTAGCCCTTTCAGCTTTGCCTTAACTGCTGCCACGAAAACTTTCTCTTGCGTCTCCGGAATCAACGATTTCCCGTTCTCTACGTCTTGAATAAATTGTTTCAATGGCAGATTTTTACCATCAAAGAAAGGGATGTGGTAGGTAGCAGACTGGATCGCGAAGTTTAACGACATAGCATTCATTGAATTTACGAATCTCTCAGTCTCGTCCTCCGATAATCCTGATCCGACCATTTTGGGAGAGGATTTAAACGACGGTACAAAAAGAGGGAAAAAACTACTCGGTTATGGTTAAACGACTAAATTTTTCCTGTAATTCAGAGATGATTTCGCGATTTACCGATCCTTTATCGTTTATTTGTTGAAAGCCTTTAATTACGGAAACTGAAATCTCCGCGGTGTTCGCAGTGAGGTGTTCGATGGCAGTTAAAACCTTTCCGTAGGCTTCCGTTAACCCCCTCACCTGTCCTTTCAGACGTTTAATTTCGCGCTCGAGGCCGTTAGAGTAGATCCAATGATCTTCGTCAAGTTGCTCCAATATTTCAACCCGTTCAATAAGCTCGCAGTGATTATTATTGGCGCTTGCCAATAAACCCACCATTTGTTTCGAACTTAGAATTTAGGGTAGGATCTCTATCCAAGTATTTAAGGATTACCAAGAACTGCGGGTTAGCTTGAGTAAAAAAAAAAAAAAGAAAAATAAATAAATAAAACCCTTTCGAGTCTTTAAAATCTCGAAATCCGACACGTTTTTACTTCAAGCGTGTTTAATAATCACGGGTGCTTAAGAAGCGTGCGATCCTACCGACTTCCTCGGGGTTAAAGAAAAGGTCGTTAAATATCTTTACGGGCAACCTGAAGCTATCTGGTATGCTACACTAACCCTGCGCAGTTCCTAGACGCTTTAGCCCTAAGCTTGCTCTAGCGACCTTCGAGAAATCGATACTTGGGCTCTACGGTCGATACCAAACGTCAACAACCGTTAAAAGCGAACGCGTAGGTTTGCGTTGAAGTCCTAAGTCTTACCGGGTATGTTTGTTGTTTATTAATTAACTATACACGCAAAAAAAAATTTTACTTGAGAATACCAAGACGGAAAAAAAAACAAGTAAAATATTAGTGCAGAGTCAAGTTATTGTGTCAAGTTATATTTTTTCATTCAAACAAGATTTTTAAACTTTGTGAAAATTTTGTTTATACATTTTTTTCCAGTCTTGGTGTCCAAAAATCTTTAAGACCTACGTTGGGCTAAAAGGGTATGGTTCAAAGTGCTATTTTTTTTATAAATGCAACTTGTTTAATAAACTTAAAATTCTATATCTGTTCAGGCAATTCTTATGGTACTCGGGTGTTCCCAGTTAAAGTTATCAGTCTACGAGAGAAAGTAAACACAATTTTATGACCCAAAACTACAAAACTTGTCTTGACTAAAGAAGAGAGAAAATGAAGATACAGTAATTAACTTGGAATATTTGAAGAGTTTGACTCTCAAAAAGACAAAATTTATAAACCAAGAAAAGTGTCGTTGGTGTTGAAGCAAAAAAAGTGCTTATGAGTGGTTTTATGTTTCCAAATGTATTTGTGGATTTAAAATTGAATCTAGGTAGTTTATTCGTACAGTTTGAATTTTTAAGTGTAAAAGGAGTTTGGTATCAGGTTAACGCTTTTGGGAAAAAAAAGGTTTTCTTTAAATTAAAAGAATGTTTTTAATTTATTTAAACAAGTTTGAACTTGGGGCGGATTTGGTTTTTTTTTTTTTTTTTTTTTTTTTTTTTTTTTTTTTTTTTTTTGGGACCTTGTTATAATGTATACTCGGAGTTAAAATAAGTTTTATGTAAACAAATAAGATTTTATGAAGATTGAAATCTAGTTTTTAGAAGATAAAGCTTAAGTTATTCCACCGGTATATAAAAAAAATTCTAATTTTGTTTGTTAATTTTGTAAATATACAAATTTTCCTTCTTCCTTTTTTTTTTTTTTTTTTTTTTTTTTAAAGTTTAAAAAAGAAAAAAAAATTAAGGTTGACTACTGTGTAAAAAAAATTGTTCAATATTTTATTTTTACTTTTAGTAAAATTAAATTTTTGTAAATGATTACTTAGAGTTTTGTAGTAAAAAAAAATATTAGGGACTTCCTGATTTTGATTAGCCGATTGTAATGAAAAATTGTAGATTTTTAACCACTTAAGCAAAATCTTGCTGTAAAATTTGATGGATAGAATTCTAGTTAACACAACTATTTAATTTTTATATGTAATTGAATTTAGATTTTTAAGACAAGTGTTATAATTTTTAGCTAAACCTGAATTATAAGTTAGTCGTGCAATGTTAGTGTGTTAGAAAAATTTATTATTATTTTTTTTTTTATTTTTTTTTTATTTATTTTAAGACTATCTGGTTTTTGGCTAGTATACCACCGCTGTTGCACCAATTTGTAATAGTTCGGCCTTTGTGTCAGCCGAACTTGTGTAGTTTCGCGTGGCGGAGAGGCAGAAAAAGGAGGGATAGAAGGGTGGGTTATCGCGAGTACCGTCGAGCGGTAGCCAGTACTAGCGATTTGTTGAATGTGACGTGGATACTTGCCACTTTAAATCTCTAAGAGAACTCAAATAGCCCTTTTATGATTGTCTTGTTGAGGAGAACCTGGAAGTTTGGTTTTGGAGATGGTTTTCTTTCAATGTTTCTGGTCGAGGTCTATCTCATAAGATTATTTGCTCGAATGGAAAGTTTGGGCACAAGACTACACGGGTCTTTCGCCTCTCTTTCGTGTGACCTGGCTCCCTTACAGTCCGGCGGCCGGCCTGGAGCTACTCGGTCAGCTTCACTCGAGGGGGGGGGGGGGAAGCTAGGATAGTTATCCCGAGGGTCGCGCCTTTCAACAGTGACTCGAGGATCCACCCGGCACCCTGTTGCGTCTCTTTGCAAGCCGAGCTGGTGCCAGAAAAAAAAAGGAAACAAGAGTCCTGTACGGCACCTACGAGGTTGCTTTTCCTCGGGGTTACTGAGACCCGTTCCCTGGCACGATGTCGGCAGGATTCCCGCCTGCGAGCCGGGTAGTTAAGGGCCTTTGCGTGGAGATGACTTCGTTATAGGAAAAAAAAACACAATTGGGATGAGGGACGGAAAGGTGGAGTAAAATAAAATTTAATAATGAAGATTTATATATATATAAAAAAGATTGGTTATTTATTTCAAAAAAAAAAAATTTATAGAAAACAGTGGAGTTAGTTGGTTAAAATTTTGTATATTTTCAAAAAAAACTTACAAAACTTACTCAATCAGTTACCACTGCAAGTTTACCCCTAGAGGCGCTCACACTAAGAAAATCTGGAAAGACGTCCAGGGTAGTCCTAGGAAACCCTGGGAAAGCTGCGCGATTTCTGCACTCGCGGGAAACTAACGTGGACTTAGATCCACAACACAAACACTTGCGAGACCTAAGTACGCGGTTCGTGTTCACTTAACGCACCGGAGACCTAAGTACCGGGAGCTTCGAATACGGGAGCAGAGACCTAAGTACTGCTAGCACGCGTTAGACAAAACTGTTCCCTGGAGGCAAGTTCACGATTTTTATACCCTCCGTGGCCCTGGACCTCCCTAACTTTGGGGTGGTAGTGGGGGCTAGTGGCTCTGTAGCCAGGCACGGAGGAAGGGGCCCTTTTCCAGACTTTTCGCTTAGCGCCTCCTACGCCGGGGTTTTGTGTAGGGCGAGCTTGTTTATAATTGAGCTGATAAAAAAAAGGAAAAGATCTTATTGTTATTATTATTATATATATATTTTTTTTTATTTTCAATGATTTTTAATGATTTTAGGTATATTTAGTAAATTCAGCTCAGTTTATAAAGAAGCTTTCCCTTTACAAAAAAAGAACAGAGTATTAGATATCTTTTCTTACATGGATAAGGGTAAATGATAATAATGATAATAATGAATGATAAAAGATTCAAATGATTTTAATTTAAGGTAAGCCTAAAGTATAATAGCTGAGCTCGCATTTGCATGCTCAAAATTAGTGTGAGTTTTAGTAAAATTTCTCCTTTTTTCCTTATTATTTTTATGAATGCTAAATTATTATCTTTCTTTTCAAAAATTTAAAATTTGACCTTTTTTCTTTAAAGAAGAGTTTAGAATATTCTGGAAGGGAATTTTTCTGGAAAAACAACAGAGAAAAAAAAAACGTGTCTCAGCCTACTGCAGGCCGTGGCAGGGGAAAGATAAAGGCCCTTGACTTTTATGGCTTTTTCGTCCGGTGGCGCGCGGCTTACCAGGAATTTTCCAGCAGGCCGTGCGTTTCCCATCTTTTGGCTAGGGAACAAGAAAAAGAAAATATTCTAGAATTTTTCTCCGGGTAAAAAAGTAACTGTGTGTGGGGCCGTCACAATCCTCTTCGTCGGACTCGTCAAAATTTGGCTCTTCCTTGGTTTTGTCCGATGGTGCATAAATTTTTAATTGGCATTTTTTACGCAATATTTTCTCGCGACATTGGTGCTTTCTTTGTCTAATATACTCACACGATTTTCTCAGTGTGCTAACTACTTGTACTTCTTTTCGCTTATTCTTGGACTTTCTTAGATGCTTTAATGTAGTATCGATTTTAGCATGACTCAAAATTCTGTCCAAGGTTTTGGTTTTCGAATTTTTTTTGCAAACAGGAAATTTTTTGGCAGTAAAATTATTTTTTGTGTATTTGCGTCTTTTTACTTTCACACTTTTTCCGTCCTCAGAATTTTTAGTTGCAACTTTAACTTTTGCATGTCAGCGTTTTTTTTCCTTAAAAATTCTTCAGTTTCGAGTTCGTTCGAAATTTCGTCATCAAAATTAATATCGTAATCACTCTCGCTTGTCGTTTTTTTGTCACGCAGATTTATTCGTCTCTTTTTATACACCCAAATTATTGCCGAGGGAGCTTCTTCTACGTAATTATCTTCCAAGTCGTGCTTTTCCGAGAGTTTATATAATTCTACCCTTGGCCTTTTTGGATTTTCTTCACCCAGTTTGAAAATTGGGTTCCTTCTTAGTGCATCTGCATCCATATTTTTCGGACCTGGTGGATATTTTATATTGAAATTAAATCCTATTAGTTCTGCGTTAAGTTTATTTGACTGCAAATTTGGCTTAGCTGTCGTATGAAAATGCACCAAGGGCTCGTGGTCTATTACCATTTAAAATTTATCATTATATAAAAAGTGTCTAAAGGCATCCTTCGCAAAGACTATGTTGGTCAATAATTTATCGTATGTATCGTACCGTAATTAACTGCCTCTTAACCCTCGTGAAGCGAAAGCACAGGGTCTATCTTGTCCTAACTTTCCCTGACTTAAGACTGCGTCAACTGAAAAATTACTTGCGTCAGTTGTAACTATAAATTTCTGCGTGAAATCTGGAGCCTGTAATACCAGGTCAAATGTATGAAGTTCTCTCAATTTTTCAAACGCTTGCTGATGCACGTCCTTGATGAAAGGAACAGTTATTTTGTCAAACTCCAGACATTTATCAGTGGCATTTATTTTTCCCTTATTTTCATCAAAAACTGCCCAACCCAACAATCCGTTGGTATCAATTAGGAAATCGTCTCGCACTACGTGTACCAAACAAGTTAAACCCTTTAATTCACTTTCATACTACCAACAGAATAAAATTCACCCGGGATAACACCCTTTATTACTACGACATCGAGAATTTATAGGTACATTTTTGGTTATACATCCTTTTTTCAGAATAGTCACGTCTGCACTCAAATCAGCGTGAAATCTACTTGACCGATTTTTTAATTCCGTACTGGATAACTCGACGATAGCAGGTCGCTTATGGATACATTTTTTCAAACCTTTATGCTATTTCATGAAAAATGAATATCCTAAGAAAAAGTATTCCTACTACAAGTTAAATTATTTTATAAAAATTAATGAACCCTTGATTTTAAATTATATGATTTAGTTAAAATATTTATATTTTTAGAAAAATTAAATGATGTAAATTTGGAGTAAATTTAGAGAATGTGAGTAAAAGAAGTATATTTAGATTTTAAAAGTATTAGTTGAAAAGAAAGATGATTAAGTATTGCGACGTTGAAAAGTTGTAAGAAAAAAAAGGGTTTGTAAGTGGAGTGACGTTAAATCTGAAACAGATTGATTTCATACTTTTAAGGAACAGAATTTAATAAAATTTCAGAAAATACTCTAAAACTCGCTCATAAGATTATTTAAGTCAAATTTAGTTATCTGAAAAAAATCAAGCTTCTGAAAAATTTACTCAAGTAGATTATTTTTATCTCAAAACAGACTTATCTTACTTTTTTTTGGCTTTCTACTTCCCTTCCACGATCAATCGATAGTTGTTTTACAAAAAACTCAGCACTGTTAAAAGCAATCGGACATTGAATGTTTATACTGAAAAAAATTGAATTTTTCGTGAATGATTTTAGAAAGTTTTTTAGTATATCTAATAAGAATCGACTAATCTACGTTACATAAATAAGAACATTTCATAAAATTTAAAAACGCTTAAGTATATTTTGATCTATTTTTCAGCTTCCAATTTTTTCAACAAAGTTCTTCAAAGAGATCAAATTTAATATCTTTAAGATGAAGTAGACTGCATTCTACATACATTGATAGAAAAAAGTAGAGACAACCAATTTCTTTTATACTGACTACTAAACTCTAGTAGTATTTATGGGCTCACTCGTACTGAAAGCATCTTTAGTTTTTACCTCTAAAAATTTTTTTTGGGCCAATTTTTCTATTATTAAGTCATTATAACTTTTTTATGAGCGCTAACTAAAAATGTTAGGTCGTTCTTACCTCACTTTTGCTAATGACTACTATGACTTTTATTCTTAATGTAGGATATGATCTTTGTTAATTTTTCATTATTTTTATTGTGTAATGCTACAACTCCTTTGCAAAGGATAATGCAGAACATCATGATTTAATTGATTAGATTTGAATAAGTTTATTTATGGTCCATCATGTTGTACAAAAAAACAAATATGAATTCAATAGTAATTGTTATAGGGCGTTATTTAAACGAGCAGACTCAGGAGTACAACCCACGTAGATCTGCCGAGTTTGTCATACAGCCTCTATAAGCTCTGCCGCAGTCGACTACACGTCGACGAGTTTCCTGCAAAAGGAGAAAATTCCGTCCGCGATTATATATCCCTAAACGTTTTACTAATCGGGGAGGGCACGACAGCTCGTTGATTTCGGTAGGTGGGCGCGGGCTAGAGGATTCGAGCGCGGGGAACACCGGTCAGAAAAATAATTGTCACTCACAAAGTTAATTTTGAATATTTAATAACAAAAAATTAACTTAAAAACTAATACAAAAATCTATGCTTGACACGGTGATAATTTACAAACAAATACTCATACGGTCGAGTATTTCAATTAACAACAAAGAGTTATCGGTGTTCTCTAAGTTGAGTTGCGCGCGTACACAACAACCTGCTGCTATCGGCAGCTTACGCGCGCGCGAGAAAAATAAAGTATTTTACAACTGATTTTAATCACTCACACTCTCACACGATAACGATTATGGTCGCTCAATAAACAATAACTCACGAGTACGCCGCAGGTGCACCTGTTACAAGCCGTAAGGCTGATACTCTAGCCTCCAAGCTAGATACCCAAATCGTACACTGCTGTGTCTCGATGCCGGCGTACGGTCCAGTGTCGTCGTCTCGTTGTCGCAGGTAAACAAGTTGTCCAAGGATTACAATCCTGTTGAAGACTTGTCTTCGTCGCGACGACAACTCCCGAGCACGCGACACACAATAAAATTGACCTTTCACTCGTACTTTCTATAATCTCGCGAAACTTCGAATCGGTACAATCTGTACTCAAACGCGTGCGGTGATTAGAATGACTCCAGTCCTCCCTCTCTCCGGCCCGATATTCTACCTATTCCCGCGTGTTCCATTCTCACTCGTGCTGCGTTCTAACGGTCGCGCCGCGAACATGAAATTAATTTAATGTCGTCGCGATTAATTAACTCGACCGTTACATAATAAATTAGAAAAGTAGTTAAATAAAAATAAACCAACAAGCTGTCTATACAGAGATGACTTGAGATTATAATCATAAGTGATAAATAAATATACCTTCCTATATTATGTAGTTATATCCAGAAGGAGCTCTTTTTTTTGGATCCTCCGGGAGGAGCCCCTTAAAACATGTTAAATATAAGGTTTTATAAAACCCGTACGCTAAAATGCATATTTTACGCATTCAAAAAAGCTATTTTGAGTGTGTAAAATTGCACATTATAATTGTGCTTATATCAATCGAGCTGCCATCTATTGATTTAAAGTCAAAGCTGAGCAGCAGGCACTTTTGGTTTTAACTGCTTTTGCTTGTAAGCATGTGTCTTGCTGCAGCTCATATCATTAGTCGTCCGTGTATTTTACAAAATTATACTTTTTTATAAAAATTAAACGTCAAGTATAGGTAGTTTTTAAAAGTTTTATTTTTTCTTTTTATAAAGAGTCTACTTAGTTAAAAATAAAACGTCCATAACCTTGGCCATCAAGTTGTTTTGCGTGCAGCGGTGAGGCTACGTAGACTTCGCTAATCATATTTAACAAAATTAGAATCAGCAATTGAAATATATTTACTTAAATAAAAATCTGCTTGTATGTAGTTAAAAGTTTAATAATAATAGTATCAAAAATAATAAAAAGTGTTTAAACTGTAAGTTGAAGTTAACATAGGAAGAACAGTGTGTTTGATTTCAAAATATATATTTTGTAACATATTATTTATATTTATTTATATTTTTATTTATTTTTATTTTTTTTTAAACATATTAGACTCATATTACGAAGGATCAAATGTTTTTAAACACGAGCAACTACCTCAGTTTTTGGCTTGAGCACCGGCGGAGACCGCGACTTCAAAAAACTAACGTCGGGAAAGATTAGGTGTAGGTAAACAGTTAACACAACACCGAGACAGCGGCTAGCGGCGGCAGCGTTGAGAAAGCAGACAATACTAGCAGTTTTTCGATGGCCAAGCCTAGACTTATATGAACGATTTTTTCGGGATCATATTTGTGCATCTGTTAAAAAAAAGATTGTATTGAATGCATGAAAAAATAAATTAGTTTAAACTTACTCACATGTTTTATTTATTTATCAAAACTACTCGGTGGATCATAATAATGTTATAAGTAAAACCCAGCGCACAAAAGTCGGTAAGGTAGCGTAAAAACTCGGCGCACAACGTCGGTAAGGTAGAGGGATAACCCAGGTTCGGGGTCGGTAATACCGCGATAACCCAGCGCACGGGGTCAGTAAGGTAGAGCGGATAACCCAGCGCACGGGGTCGGTAATACCACCGTCGGTAAAGTAGGAATCTTAGCCCGGACTCGAACCACTCGGTTGGTAAGGTAGATTCCTACCTGCGCCAAAACGTACATGCTATAACTACTAATTATAAAATATTAATATGAAAACTTAAACAAATGTTTTTAAATGTAATTTGATTTGAAACAGAATAATTTATCCAATGATTTAATTTATTTTCAAAATGAATTGATGACATAAATTTTTGTACCTGGTTAAGTATACAACGTTAGCACTTTTAAGTAAACAAATCAAGCGACGCTCAATCGTAAAATCTTTTCTCCTTACAACTTGCCGTTGTGAGTTCGAGTCCGAGGCCGCGGTGTGAAGCGTACACTATAGAAAACCCATGTATATTATATGGTGTACAGCTAAAACCAAAGTACCCATGGTAGCAAAAACAACTATGGCGGTCTGCTAGCAGGATCTTACCTATCAATCTAAAAATTTCAAAGTTAAGCCAAATTCTGTCCATAAATTCACACTTTTGACACATTTTCGAGTACTTGTAATAAAAAATAGTATGCATAATGCGAGCGTAAACTGCATTGTTCACAAACTTGTGCTAATTGCAAAGCCAACGCCAACACGAGTGCGTGAATGATGCATTTTACGCACTTATTATATAATATACTATTTTATAGGTTTTGAGGTGCTCCTTTGATATATATATATTCCTATTTTATATAGTTATATCCGGGAGGAGCACTATTTTTTTACAGGTTTTTGAGGACATTTGGCTCCTCCTTCCTTAACGGAGCATAATTATAAAGAAATTCCTTCTTGTTATTAAGTTCAAGAGCGCTCCTCCCGTGCTCCTCCCAAATTATTCATTGCTCCTCCCAGAGGAGCAAATTTTCCTGCTCCTTTGGGAGGAGCACCTCGAAACGTTTAAAAAACCTTATATTTAACATAGTTAAATGGTGCTCCTCCGATTCAGCTCAGCTCCTCCTGCTGAACCTCCGTATTTCAAAAAAATGTTAATTTCTTGGTTAAAAAAAATTTGCTCCTCCGGGAGCAGCACCTCAAAAGCGTCAAAAACCTTATATTTTACATAATTTTAAGGTGCTCCTCCCGGAGGAGCTATAATTTAAAATGCTCCATCCAGAGGAGCAACATTTTTCAAAAGCTCCTCCCGGAGGAGCTACAAATAGTGATAATTATAAGGTTTTTCGACTGTTTTGAGGTGCTCCGCCCTCATTTTCAAAAAATCCACCTAAAAAAGTACTTTTTCCTTTAGTTATGTCTCAAGCCCTTCAAACACAGGGAGAAAATGTTAGATAATTTTTTTTGTTTATTTTTTTCTTATTTTTATATTTTTGAAATGTTTCTGGGGGTTGGTGAGCAAAGCGAGCAGAGGGGTACCCCATAGTATGTATATCTCCCTATATTATATAGTTATATCCTGAGGATTTTATAATTTTTTTGTTTAGACATTATTTAATTTAACAATTAACTTTTCAAAAAATATTTAAATGTTAAAAATTATTTGAATAGTTTCAAATTCACATTTTTTTTAAATAAACAACAACCCTTCATTTTTTAATACATATATTAAAATCTTTGTTTACAATGCAAATTTTTTAACTAATTTTATTTATACACGGACAGAAAAAAAACAGAAATTTACTGTGGTAAGCTAACACGAAAAAATCGTGTGTGAACCTTACGCAGAAAAAATCCTAAGCGCTACTGTAAGAGAGCCAATCAAAATCACTCTGGTCACACCTGATTGCCTGATTGGTTCGGCTACAGTAGCGCTTAGGATTTTTTCTGCGTAAGGTTAACACACGATTTTTTCGTGTTAGCTTACACAGTAAATTTTTGTTTTTTTTCTCTCCGTGTTTACGTTAATTTACCACCTTTTTTGTACATTTTTTTTGTGAATATTTTGATGGTGTGTAATTTAGACAAATTTTGATATTTTAATTTATCAACATTCATTTTCAAAATTTTTGGTGAACCTAATTTGAGTGAGTATTTGAAAGATTTTAATGATTCATACAATTATTATTATTTTTTTTTGAATTGAAATTAAAATTTAATACAATTTAATTAATATCTTTTACGCAGATTATCTCTAATTCAACGAGACTATCATTTTTATGAAATTAACCTTTGAAAACTGCAAGTTTTTAGATTATTTTGTATTCTATTTTACCTGGAATTCCATTTAGAGTAACAAAGTGTATCTCAAAGGTAAAATTATTTTATTTTATACGGTTCAATTTGAAAGAATATTCAGTTTTAACTGATCTTTGAAATTTTCAAGAATTTGAACCAAACTTTATCAATTTTTTAGAAGTATTAAATAATTGGGGATGTATAAGTTTAAAAAAATTGTTTTTTATTATAAATATACATTATAAGCACTAACCGGACAGTTCATATACATGTTCGGCACTAACTGGACATTTCGACACTGTCCGGACCATCAGGATAGTGATTGGCCCCATTTTTTCCGAGAATAAATAATAATGAGTTCCAGGAATTGGGTAATTGGTTATTTGGGAAGGGTTATTTTGGAAAAAAAAATTTAAAAAAGATGGGTTATGTTGGTTTTTTTAAATACGTGGGTGGATTGCGCGTATTTTGCGCTTGAAGAGGGTGTATTATTACTTCAGGAATTTTTTATGTGGTAAGTACAGTGGTCACTATCCGGCCGAAGGCCGGAAAAAAATAAAAAATAAAAAGTAAAAAAAAATTAAGCAGAAAAGATAACTTAACCAGGTACAAAAATTTATGTCATCAATTCATTTTGAAAATAAATAAAATCATTATATGAATTATTCTGTTTCAAATCAAATTACATTTAAAAACATTTGTTTAAGTTTTCATATTAATATTTTATAATTAGTAGTTATAGCATGTACGTTTTGGCGCAGGTAGGAATCTACCTTACCAACCGAGTGGTTCGAGTCCGGGCTAAGATTCCTACCTTACCGACGGTGGTATTACCGACCCCGTGCGCTGGGTTATCCGCTCTACCTTACTGACCCCGTGCGCTGGGTTATCGCGGTATTACCGACCCCGAACCTGGGTTATCCCTCTACCTTACCGACGTTGTGCGCCGAGTTTTTACGCTACCTTACCGACTTTTGTGCGCTGGGTTTTACTTATAACATTATTATGATCCACCGAGTAGTTTTGATAAATAAATAAAACATGTGAGTAAGTTTAAACTAATTTATTTTTTCATGCATTCAATACAATCTTTTTTATATGGTCTTTTAAGTATAAATTATGAACATAGCAACGAATGTACAAGAGAATATCATTATCACATTTTAAATTTTCGGGTAGTTTATCCAACGCGAACTCGATGCTGGAGGCTGCGTTCTGGACGATGAATTCCTTTGACAGCTCTCGAATGTTCTCGGGTTTCATGAACGACAGATGGCGCGTCTGATTGAAAATCTTGATTGATCTCTCGAGTGATGGTGTATTTTGCTTGTAGAATTTCCTCAGGAGTCTGACGTTTCTCGCCGCACACTCAGTTTCGTAGGCTCCATTGTGGTGCGGGCATACCGTCAGTAGTTTTTGTTTGTGAAGAGTATCCAATCCGGGGAAGCCCATTTCGTTGATGTCGTGCACATTGAATTTGAATCTTTGGAGCCACTTTTTTCTTATTTGTCCTTTCACGATTACTTTTTTGGAATCTCCTAGACACGCTCAAATTATTCTACCAACTTCAGTGTAGGGAATATCACTTGGTTCAATGGTTAATGTTCAAAGAAAAAGGTGGTTTGAAAAGAAAAACAAAGGGATCCGAGTCCTCATTAAGGGGGATGATTGCAAGTTCTTTGAGAACGTAGTCATTTCTAGGCTGTCTAAAGCCTTGCATGTCGACGATGTACTCCATGTTGACTGACGTAGATCTGGTTTGTCACTTTGATTTTATAGCTTTTTCACATCACTATTCATGGAGTTGTACTCCACCATACGGTCATGAATTATGAGACAGTAAGCAGCAGTACCCGCGGAAAAATTTGCTCTTGCGTCAAGCTCGACTCGAACGTAAACAGGGGCAGTTTTGAGTGACTCGTTTTGCTTGGAACAATCGATACAAATCAAAGGTATGTAAGATTTAAACTGTTCTTTGTCCAAAATAGGTTTGGGATCTTTGTTGTAGTAAGCTAATTGAAATGATGAAAACATATCGTGAGCCAAAGCGTACTGTTGTGTGGTAAAGTCTAAATTTAAGTCGCTATAAGGATAATACTGTGAGTTTAAAAAAAGTTTAACGTTTCTTAGATTACAATTATCAAATAGGCTTAAGTTTGCAGTGTTTTTATTCTTTCGATTGGTTTGAAAGCCTTGTATGACAAAACAAGGCTTCTTAGTTGATTTGATGTCTTGACTGTCCAAATATGCTTGGAGGTAGCGGGGAGTTCAGGAAACTCATACAACTCCCAAGTTCGAAAGCTCATGATGATATTTTTTTTAAATTGATTCAGGAGAGAAATTTCATGTCTATCTGAAACTGTAACGTAAGGCATTAACCATTCTATTTTTGATAAAGTTATGGTATACTCTTCATAGACAGGAAGATTAGCTGCACTTGTTTGATAAATAGCGTTGACGTTAGTTCTAGAACGAATGAGTACGAGTTCATGTTTGGCGTTGACAACAATCTTTTTATAATCCTCGTCAAAACCAAAAATTAAGCTCAATGGAATTGAAACATCGAAATGACCTGCAGCATCAACTTCAGCTTCATCTTCAACATCGATCCACCCAGCGTTTTTCAAAATATGTTTTTGACTTGGAGTTATAGATAACCAGTTTTTTTATTAAAGTGGTTATCCCCACATTTTTACATTTATCAATTTCAATTGCATTTAACTCGTATCGAATTTCTTCAAAGAGGTGGCAAATAGCATTGTTCACTAGCCAAGTATTATTGAATGCAGCTCCACCGGCCTTAACCATCTTACCGCAAATGTGTAGACAACTTCAAGACGGTAGAACACACAAGTCTTGATTTTGAATGGAAATTCTGATTTCATCACTGTTGTTGTTGTAGTTACTCATATTGTACGGTTGATGAGCATGTATCTCACAATGAGAAATGGACTCATCGAAAACAACTGGAGCCTGAATATTAAGAATCTCGTCCATTGCAGCAGCAGAAGAAAAAGCAAACTATTTTTTTAAAACCTTTAGCCCTAGGCTTTTTAGAAACTGAATGTTTTGGTTTGCTAGCCGTCGTGATGACCGTTTGATGGTTCGTTGATGACTGGTAATTGGTTGCCATACTGGTTTACTTATATATCCTTTTGAATTGAATACCATACCAATAATAACATCGACTTTAAATGTAATCTGATTGTAATCACTTCCTGTTGAAAATTAACTAATCGACCGTCTAGATCAACAATACGTAGTTCCAAGTGATTTATAGTGTTTACTGTGACAGGTAAGTAAATCGGTTGAGAAGGTATTTCAATAAATTTATATCCAGGTGGCACAGCTGGAAAAAATTCGTAAATAGTGTGGACTTTTTGACCGTTTATGTAGGCTCCAGATGTAATGTTGCACTCTACTCTTAAGGCGTTCACCTTGAGAATGTCCACGTGTAAATCTGAACTTTGATGTACGTTCGCAGGAATTGTCCGTTTTTTAAATCCTAAAATTGGACCAATGGAGTCTTGTGGTTGAAAATCAATCTCGCGACTGCACTCGATCTTGCTACGAAGAGTGTTGTTATTCGGCTTTAATGATATAGTGATATCTTTTGGCTTTAATTCTTTTTGTAAGTATTTTTCAATATCTTCAATCATGTAGCTGCCCATGTTGAGTTTTTTTGTTGAACCCGGGCGCCCAGGGTTTTAGGGGCTTAGAGCTTGGGGGGTAGCCGATCAGCTTTTTTGTTGAACTCAGGCGCCCAGGGTCTTGGGGGCTTAGAGCTTGGGGGGTAGCCGATCAGCTTTTTTGCAGGAAGAACTTGTTTATTGTAATATTTGTGGGGTCAGTACTGTAGCTATAGGTAAAGGGATAGGATTTGATTTTTTGATTTTGATAAGTTTATTGTTTGTACATTATGTTGTACAAAATACATAGTAGATCAACAAAAGGTTAACAATAGTTAATAATGAATAATAAAATAATAAAATGAATGAAATAAAATAAACATAATAATCAAATAATGAAAATAATAAAAATAAAAATAAAGGTATACATAAAGATATAACAATATTTGGTAATCTACCTTAACTAACTAAATTTAAATTTAATTTTAATTAAATTCAGTCTAACCAGGGCCTGCAAAATGTCACTAGTAGAACAACAAATCCTCACACAGTTTAAGCACAGGTTGTTCAGCGGCACAGAGTACTCAACCTTCTCCCTCGGTAGTAAAGATGCGTGATTTAATGAGATGTTTAAAGGTTGTAAATGATGATGCCTGGCGAATATGAAGGGGTAAACTATTCCAGATGTAGGCAGATGATACATGAAAGGAGCGTTTCAAAAACTCTGTGCGGCAGGAGGGAATAATCAGCGCATCCCAAGCGTGCTGAATAGGAATGAGAGAGAGCGAGAGAGATGGGTAGTCTGCAATGACGTAGGTGGAGTGTCTGTGTGAAGCAGCCAGGTAGCTTGTATCTTCCTGAAAACTGCGAGCAAGGCTAGCTTGGTGTGAGTGGGCGGGCCCTTCGAGGGACTAAGCAGCCGCGCGCCGAAGAGGGCAGTTGCCGAAGGGTGCTTGAGCTGACAGGATGCCATTCTCAATGCAAGTTGTAATTCGGAATGATGCATAAAGATTTTAAAACTTAGAGCTTAAGCCTTTTTATTTACACCCTTACCCATGAACCCTACATATTTAACATTTTTTTTGCAAATCAGTTAGATATGATAATTCAAATAAGTTATATGTCATAATTTTATTTAAAAAAATTATCGAACAATTATAAAAATAACTCATTTGTCATTATTTATTGAAAATCCATTATACATGATGAACGATGATCGAATATCCTCGATTTATTATTAATGTGATTGGTCTAAAATGTTCCAAATTTGAATAACTTAAAATGTTGAATACTTAGTTACTAAGAATATTTTTGCAATCTTTTATAAATAACTGAATACTTTGTTACAATAAATAAAAAAAATTTCTTAGTAGAATTCTATAAAATAAAATGAGTGTTCTAAGAAAAAAAAATCGAACAGAACTTAGTTGCAGGTTGCAAAAGATATGCGATGAATTAAGTGTTGTTATTATTTACAGGTTGATTGCAATTAAAATTTTCTGAGAATTTTCTCGTTCAATTTCCTTTTTTTTTTAACTTAAAATAAAAATTTATCGTTTGTTTACTTTCAAGATTAAAAATTTGATGGCGCTTATAAAAAATTCAAAGTTGCGTGCCGATTGAGACTAGTTTAATAAAAACAGTTATTTATTTATTTAAAAAAAATTTTAATTTAGCTTTCAGATTAATAAAATTATCACGACCGTTACCGAGACTTTGAAACCGAGACCGAGACCGGTAAAATTTTTCGAGATCGAGACCAAGACCGGATAAAAATCTCGTATCGTCTCGTCTCCAACAGCCCACCTCGGGTCCCAAGTGGTTCTCATCATATTCCTTTGCTCTTGGATTATCCATAAAGAATATGCAGATATAATACTGTTATACTATTAAATTTTTTCTAACTTACATCTCCGGCATCAAGCCGTCATTACAAAATTTAATTAGATTGTTACGCTAGGAAATCTGAACTTGCTTTGAAACCTTCACCCTTTGCTTCATAATCAATTTTTTATTGAAAGGTTCGCCCCGTGAGTTTTTACCGACCTCATAAAACCAGAAATTTTAATTTTACAGACCTTTTTTTTAGAAAGGAGAGAAAAAATTAAATTATTGCATTAAATTATTAACATTTTATTTTCTTAGAAACAAAGGTATTAACTATCCGACCTGTCAAACCAAAAAATTTATAATTTTCTTTCAAAACAATAAAAAAAATCACTCTAAATCGGTGCAGGTTATCTCTCAAGCGCTTCTCATTATATATCTTTGATCTTGGATTGTTCCCAGAGGATACATAATTGACAGGTACATATTATTCATAGTAAATGTTGCGACTGATGTGAGAAACAAGCATCAGTGCTAACATATATATATGTGTGTGTGTGTGCGTCACCAGCGCTGTAAGCGCTGTTCACTTCAGTATCTGTGCTGACGCTGTACTATGCACATGTGTGTACCCCGAGTTTAAAATAAAGCCGAGTTCCTTGAAACACCTTGTGTCCTTTTATTTGCACCCTGTGCTTTCAGTAAACATTAAAATTAATTTTTTTCGAGTTTATTTAGCGAAGGTTAAAAATACGCTGTTATTTAATAAATATTTCTTATGTTTGGTATATTTCTCGTGGTACCTTTTTTACGAGTATGCAGATGTAGACACACTGAGCCACAATACATATTTTTTACCTATAATCAGACTTCTATGAATACTTAATCAAACATTCATCAAGAAAGAGGTCGCTTCACGAGTACGAACGGTAACGTTCGATACTAGTACTCGATCTTCCTATAAGGCCTAAGCTGTATGATAACTGCGCTCTCCAAATCAAAGATGCAAAAACTTTAAACGCCCGTAAGGGCAGAAACTCCACTTCGCTAAGCTAAACTTTATGAAATAAAAAGTATTCATATGCAATAAAAATATTCGATGGTCCCAAAGTTTTTAATGTTAGCTTTAATTCTCTTCGTAGCAGGGATTCGACATAACAAGCTACGTATTTCTTAGCAAGGGATAAATCAAAAATAGCGGGAACGACTTTTCGCGTTTTTAACTTGGCAGGAGGTCGATAATTTAATTGTTAATTATCGTGGTGATTGAGCACGCAAGAAGCTCGCATTCTTAACGTGGCATGAAACTGCCCTTAAAATTCTTATCGCCGCATGAAAATTTCGGGTGAAGTAGGGGCTCCGGATTTTTTTAATCGTGGCAAGCCCTTCTTCTAGCTCTTTACCTGGCAGCTTTTGGCCTGAGGTTTTTTTTCGCTGAGACACACTCAATATGTTATATCAACCGTTGCAAACTCATAGTATGCGCTATAGCGTACGCTTTATTGATTTTGTATCATGCGCTATAGCCTACGTTGTATTAGGTTTATATCATGCGCTATACATAGCGTACGCTGTATTAGTTTTATATCATGCGCTATAGCGTACGCTATAAATCTCTCACAGCGTACGCTATATTGTATTTTATAGCGTATGCTATAAACAATGCTACAAACTGCTCCTAGCGTACTTTACGAACCTCTCCTAGCGTAAGCTACAAACCGCTCCTAGCGTACGCTATTTTTGTCGTACGCTACAAACCCCTCCTAGCGTATGCTACAATTTAACGTGCGATATTAACATCTCAAGGCGTACTCCACGAAGATCTCACTGGGGGTCTATTCACTAAGATTAGCGCAAGCGTTATTTATTAAATAACGATATTGCGCATGCGCATTGTAATTTTTTTTACAAATTTAACGATTAACGCGCGCGATAAGTGTAAATTAACGAAAAAAAAGGTTTATTTAACGATCTGCGCTTTAAAAAGAGCGTTAAGCTTCATTTTAACGCGAAGTATACGGCTAGGTCAATGAACGCTCTGAAACAATGGCGTTAATACCACTTAACCCGATATTTATGATTTAAAAAAAAAAAAAAAGAATAAAAAAACTAAAATAAAAAGAAAGCTTATTCATTTAAATAGATCATTAAGTAAATTTAAGTTGAAACACATATAAACACTGAGTTAAGAGAAAAGCTTAAATTTAAGTAAATATAAATAAGTTTTCAGAATTATTTTATTTCTGCAATGATTAAGCTTGACCAAATAAATACTGAATTTATTTTAGTGATCTAAAATTTAAATATCTACATTCAAGCTGACTGTGGAACGTTTTTGTATAAAATTTAAAAATCCATGAAAAACTTTTAAAAAATTTTTTATTTGATAAGATTTTAATTTTTATAACAATTAGTGCAAATTAGAATTAATAAATAACGCAGGTAAATAGATAAGGAAAATTTAACAAACTAAGTTACAATATTAATATAAACCATACATTATCTCTTTTTTCAGAGTATTATTTACAAACACTTTAACACCCTAAGCTCTCTAGCATTGAGAGGTAAAACTAATTTTCCATTAGTCAAATCTTTTAGTTTTGCTTCTGCTCTGACCTTCAACTCATGATAGCTCTAAAAAAAAGTTTATAAGTTTTATATTTGAGTAATATTTTAATAGTAAATGGTTTTCATAAAAATTTTGTTGGTATTAATCTGATTTGTCTTTCAAAAAAATAATATAACAAAATGAGTGTTAAAATATACAGCTTAAAGATTGAAACGGTGCATGCGCAGAGCCTTCCCTATAACCCACTTCAACACTCCAATCGACCCAAAAAGCTTCCAAAATTATTCTTGCTTGCGTAATTCTGCACAACTTTAGGAGACGCCATGGGTATGAATTACAGATTTCATGTATAGTATATAATTCCCGCGAGCGAATAACCGAAAACAAGGGACGAAGTTCCGATTTTGAGGTTTATAAATAAATTGATTGAATCTTGTTTTACAGATTGATCGAAGAATCTGATGCCCAAGCTGAGGATGTTGAAGAAATAGAACACGAGATCAATGATGAATATATTGCAGGAATTCAAGAAAGAGATGAACTGATAAACACATATTACAATAATAATAACAACTAGCATCTAAGGGAGAGCAGGGCATTTCGGGCAGTTTGAGCAAGCGCTACAAACTCTTTTGGTTCTTACCAAATCAATTTTTATGTATTAAAACAATAAAAACCATCAATAGGCAACTTTTTTCATGTTCATTTGTCGAATTTTTCTCTTCTTGAAATTGTAAAGGAGGGCGGGCTATGTGAGCATCAAATCCTCTAAATCAATTAAAACCACTACCCTAAAATTTTGGAAATTATTTTGTTATGTTTGAGAAAATAAAAATAACTAATCCTAAATAATTCGTTATTACAAAGGATATCGTTATTTTTATCTTACGATTTTTCGATTCGATACGCTAAATTTTTAGTTCGCGCGTTATATTTAGTGAATAGACCCCCTGGGGCCTTATTCTGAGATTTAACGAATTCGAAACGATCAGTTTTACGAACGATTGCGTTATTCGTTAAAATTTTGAGCTATCGTTAAACATCAAATCATTAAGCAAAAATCTTACCACAATAAAACTTTCTCGTTTTCCCAAAAAGCAGTTACTTCATTTTATTATTATTATTATTACTATTATTATTACATGCTTTTCTTTAACTCACTGTGGTTTTTCGTCGTCGTCGTCGTCGTCGTATGTTCAAAACTGCCAAGCTCTATAACTTGGAGCCTGTAAGAGCTAGAATTCTGAAATTTTGCAGAGGGTCTAGTTTTGGATGACATTACATTAATCCATAGTCACTTCTCGACCTGGACCTCCAGGTTGCCGATGACCGGGGTACCTGGGGGGTCATATCCGAGAATTTGGGCTAAATTCTTCGGGGATGACTATGAGAGAAGTTCTGTAATATCTATCGAAGCAATTTGAACTTAGGTACCCACGTCACCGATGATGGGGGTGTCCGGGGTACCTGGGGGTCATCTCCGAGAGTTCGGTCTAATTCTCGGAGTATGACTTTGGATAGAGTTCGGGGGTGTTTTAGAGCATATGAGAAAGAAGTTTGAACCTGGACAGCCAGGTCGCCGATGACGGGTGTACCTGGGGAACCTGGAGGTCATCTTCGAGAGTTTGGGCCAGATTTTGCAAGGATGACTTGATGAGTTCTGCAAGGGTTCTAAATTGGTAGTTATCAATATATTTGAATAAAAAAAATGTTTTCAAATATTATAATTGTAAAAAGGATTATAAAAATTTCAATGATAACCAAATTATATATAATAATAAAATTTTAATACTGCTAAATTCTTTCAAAGTACTTCAAAAGATTTAATATAAATAGAACAAACAAAATTTCGTGATGACTCTAAACGAAAGCATGGGGCACTTGATGAAACACAGCTGTACGCCTTAAATTTAAGTCATCTTTAGACCCATGCTTTTGTTTAGAGTCATCACGAAATTTTGTTTGTTCTATTTATATTAAATCTTTTATAGTAGTTTGAAAGAATTTAGCAGTATTAAAATTTTATTTTCTACTTTTTAGTACGTTTTTTTTATAATTTCTTAAAACTTTTTAAAGACAAGCATGTTATTGCTTGGTGGTTAGATAATTTATTTATTTATTTAAAAAAATTCGAACACCCAGCGTTATAAGGCTGTATTGCTTGTTTTGAAGGAAATGGTAGCGGTACGTACGAACGGGTTTGAAAATGGGTATGACCTGCCAAAGAAATTATGGTTTGAACCCTGCAAATCTTCAAGTCACAAATCATTTGACAAATGAAGATGCAGATAATAACAACAACGGTAACACTAATTATTTTAACCTTTAAGATTGAAATGATAACTAGTTTAGTTGATGTTAAGTTTAAATTTTCCATTTAAAGTAAATTTTTTGTTTTGTATGTGGGCAAAAGTAAAAAAGTCGGCCACTTCTAGGATAATATTCATAAAAAAAAAAGTTCTCTAAATTCATAAATCACAATTTATTTTGTTGATACTAATAATAAGATTACTAAAAATTTATTTGGCCACGCAAAATAAACATTTATATTGTTCATATTAGCTAAAAGAAGTTAAAAAATGAATACGTATAAGTTGCAGTGGAATTGTAAGTTACTCTATTTCTAATAAAGATACGATTCACCAAAAGCATCTATTACTGAGATTTTTTTGATGTAAAAATAATATATACGTTCTTTTAAACATAAAAATCTATTAAACTGCAGTTTTTAAAAAATTATAGAGCCATTAAAAAATTTAATTAGGTCTTTTTACATTGTTTACCACTAATTAGTTATAGTTATCATGGTTCGACGTAAAAAACTGAGACAAACTTATTTCGCTTGTCAAATTTTTTCTTTTGCATATTTTGAAAACTTGAGATCGTTTTCAGATAGCCTGAAGACCGAACACCGAGAGAACTAAAACACAACATTTAATACGCCGACATAACAGTTATGTCGGGACGCTTAACTATTAGTGGCGGACAAAATCTCGTAATAGTTAATACGTCCGACTTAACAGTTAATGCGAGAACTGTAACTAAGATTGTTAAATTTTTTGGCAATATCGCTTATATGGAAATGATATGTATTAAAAAATAGAAGATATTTTTGTAAATTTTTCAACTTGTTTTTGGTATAATTGTCTAGAAAATAGTTTAATTGTTGAATAGAAATATTTCGGTAAAAATTATAATTTTCTAAAATTGAGAAGTTTTTTTATTTTATAATAAATTATATTTTCTTATTTTTAATTTTTTTAGTGATAATTTATAATGAGTATTATAAAAATGATTATGAAATTAAATTAATTTATTAATTTATCGTTTTATGTTTAATGGTTATGATGAATTGAGAACAAGCGCGCACGCGCACATCCACGCTCAGCGCGAAAAAATTCTAGATTAATATTTTAGGTATCTCACATTAACAGTTAAGTCGGAGGTATTAACTATTACGAGATTTTGTCCGCCACTAATAGTTAAGCGACTCGACATAACTGTTATGTCGGCGTATTAACTGTTGTGTTTTAGTTCTCTCGGTGTACTTGAACCCTGCTGATTAACCCATTACCGCCCATGGAAAAATCAAAAGTGATATAAAAAAACTAACTGTTGGAAAACCTGTCTCATGAAAAAATAGTAGATACGTGTTTTTTCTTTTTTCAATTTTCATTGTTTAAACATTATTTATTTAAACAAATTCGTAAAAAAATTTAAATTTTTATAAACTCATAACGGCATTTGATTCTTTGACCAAAAATAAGGCGAAAGTCAACTAAGTAATTTTTTGATCAGATGCTTAGATCTTTTGTTACGAGCGCTCAAACATGTAAAAATATGGTTTTATAGTGGTGAGCTCCGAAGCGCCGCACCGAAGATACACTTTTACGAGTCAGACCTCACCACTATAAAACCATATTTTTACATGTTTGAGCGCTCGTAGCAAAAGATCTAAGCGTCTGATCAAAAAATTACTTAGTTGACTTTCGCCTTATTTTTGGTCAAAGAATCAAATGCCGTTATGAGTTTATAAAAATTTAAATTTTTTTACGAATTTGTTTAAATAAATAATGTTTAAACAATGAAAATTGAAAAAAGAAAAAACACGTATCTACTATTTTTTCATGAGACAGGTTTTCCAACAGTTAGTTTTTTTATATCACTTTTGATTTTTCCATGGGCGGTAATGGGTTAACATTTCATACAAATTTCGTTAACTCATGAAATCTAGTCATGTTAAACGTAAAAACGTGGTCGGGCCGCTCAAATGGCCGACTTTTTTACTTTTGCCCATATATCACCGATAGAAAATAGTTTTTCTTGTAACTTCATAATTGTTGTTTGGTTATATAATTGTTACTAATCTCACCGAAGATTTTATAAAAAGTATTATTAAGGAAAAATATAAATTGTTCTTCATGTCGATGCATGATTTAAAAAATGTATATTTTCTTAAAATGTACTTTCACATGATTGAAATTAAACGATGTAAAGTTATTTGTTAATTTTCTAAGTACCCGAATAAAAAAGATTTTTTGTTAGAAAAATTTGAGTCTGTTTAATACTGAGCTTTTTTTTATTTAATTTTTTTTTCTATTTTGGTAATTTGTCTCTGATCATTTTGAAACAAATTCACCCTATTCGGAAAATCATTCATAAAAAACTTATTAATTTAAAAATATTAACGTTGATATATGTATGTTTGTAAATCAGGATTTTTGAATCAGCTGATGGGTTCGAGTATGGATTTCAAGTCTGATGACAGCGAAATCGAAAGTTCTTGCTTAATGTAAAGGATTCTACACACAAATCATTTTTTACATTTATTTACAGACTTTACATTTATTCTTCATTTCATGATGGGTTAATTTGAAGTATTTAGCTTGCCTTTTTAAAATTTTGGTCACTACTAATGTCTAACGTTTACTTTAACATGCGTAATACAACGCTTGATAAAGTTAGCGTTAAACTGTAGACATTACGCGTTACATCGATTTTTCCGAGCGTTAAATTGACATTCTTCCGTCGCTAAGTAATAACGTGCTTAATTTTCGTTAAAAATGAATAAATAATTGAACTACGCGCGCGCAATGGCATCTTAAAGATCCTTACGAAAGCGTTAAAAATCTCAGAATAAGGCCCCTGCGAAAGCTATATCTCATAGCATACGCTATAGCGCACGCTGTAAACATCTCAAAACGTGCGCTACGAAGATCTTATAGCGTACGCTATATTTCATAGCATACGCTATAGCGTACGCTGTGAACATCTCATAGCATACGCAACGAAGATCTTATAGCGTACGCTATATTTCATAGCATACGCTATAGCGTACGCTGTAAACATCTTATAGCGTACGCTACGAAGATCTTATAGCGTACGCTATATTTCTTAGCATACGTTATAGCGTACGCTGTAAACATCTCATAGCGTACGCTACGAAGATCTTATAGCGTACGCTATATTTCATAGCATACGCTATAGCGTACGCTGTAAACATCTCATAGCGTACGCTACGAAGATCTTATAGCGTACGCTATATTTCATAGCATACGCTATAGCGTACGCTGTAAACATCTCATAGCGTATGCTACGAAGATCTTATAGCGTACGCTATAGCGTATGCTATGAAATATAGCGTACGCTGTAAACATCTCATAGCGTACGCTCGTGCAAAATAATTCAAATAATTTTTAACATTTAAATATTTTTTGAAAAATTAATTTTTAAATTAAATAATGTCTAAACAAAAAAATTATAAAATATAGAAAATATAAAAATTATAAATAGGTTAAAATTCATGAACATTAATAAAAATATAGATTTTTATGAAAAATTCGTGGGGAGCAAGGTAAATCATTAGCAAAATTGTAGAAGAACGATGTAATTTTGAATATAATGATATGAGGAGCATATAAAAAGAAAATTTTTAAAATGTGGAGTAAGAAAAAAATAACGTAAATTCAAGATAAAATCCACTAATTTGACTGCTCCTCGGTGAGGAGCAATACTAATCCAAGTGAACACTAAAAAAACACAAACAGAGGAGCACGTAAGGAGGACTTCGTATCTCGAAAACTAAAAACATTTCTTTATAATTTGGCTTCTAAAAGGAAGTGAGGAGCAGTTTGAGGAGCAAAAAAACGCAATTTTCCATTAAAAATTGACTGCGCCTCAGGATATAACTATATAATATAGGGAGTAGGTCCCAGGTGCAGCTCGATGCTCAGGGCAGAAAGGTAAGTCCTTGTCGCTATCGTGAATGTGCTCGGGGTACTCCAGATCCACCTCCAGGATGTAACCATACTCGTTGTCGTCTGGGACGTCGATGAAGTTTTGTATTGTTTGCCTTTGAGTATCAGTTGCTACACTGGCTGATGCCACCACGGATTCCCTTTTGAATAAAAAGCATCATGTCAGGATTGGTCATCGATTCCAATTCAATTTGAGTTTCCTTGAGCTTGGACGCCCAAGAGAAGCCAGGAGCTGTATAGTAATGAGCAGGATCAAGGTCAAAGGAGTCTTCGCCTATACAGCTGTCCCTGAAGCTTTCGAAAATGTCGGCCAACAACAAGACATCTGTCTGGAGGTATATGTCCGAGTAGTCCCCTGATGTTTGAACGTCGAAAGCTTCCCACACGGCCTCAGCATGCTTGTACTCGTGTTCAGGGACCGTACTATCGGTGAGTGTACTCGTGAAACATTCCCTAGGAGGTAGTTTTGTCTACTCCAGTGACTCAAGCGATGACACATGCTCATATGGAAAGCAGCCTTTTTTCTTCAGCAGTCTGATTTGATCGACGTTGTATTTCGTGCTCAAAATTCGATCGGTGACTTTGTGCTCAGACAAACTGTTTATTTTATTCAGTTTAAACTGGTTATTTATAAGACAAAGTGCCAGCCAGAGTTTGCAGGGACGATGCCAGGAACCGGTACGAGTCGATGAACCGTAGATTGATGTTGCTATCCTTGATTTTTTTCGTGAAGGATATGTACTTTTCCTTCGTCAAGGGCAGAAGCGTGATGAAACCCTCCACAGCATTGGCCAGTTCTTCGATGAAGTGTGCGTTGTACCCACTCAAATTGTGCATTATTATTGGAATAATTCTGGAGTCCTTGTAGTTTATATTGCAAGCGGTATGGGCTGGGCCACGGTACCTAGAAATTAATTGAAAAAACGATAGATAATTTATTTGAAATTTAGTAATTTTTCATTTCTAACCTCCCAGTAAAATGATCGTGATCCCGGACTTTAGTAGAATCTTTAGTGAGGGTTTGAAGCAGACGAGACAATTTTTTGCCGACTGATAGGCTGTCATCTCTTCATGAGTCAAGGGGGTCATTGGTTTCGGGTTCTCATAGTACTTCTCGAGCTCTCGGGCATGTTTTAACAGGTTCCGGACGAACCCGGCAGCAGGCTTCTCATCTTCTTCGGACTTTTGCCTTCAGAGCTTGAACGATGAAAGATTGTCATCAAAGCTCGATTGCAGATAGTAGGCAATGCTGTAGGGAACATGCTCATGACAAATTTTGTCATCTTCCTCCACTGGCTTGAGCATGCACTCTATATCTGCATAAATTGTGAATGGAACACGTTCACGGTTCTTGAGAATGAAACTCAAGGTATTGTTGTGACTACCCGGTAGTATGACCTTGCAATAGTTCATCTTCTCACAATCCTTGCTATGTTCAGATAATTTATCCAAGGATTCAAAGTAGTGAAGACACCTGTCACAGATATGCTTTTTCTTGTGGTTTTTACTCAAATCAGCACCAACGAGAGCAGAGAGTTTTTAATCCACACGTAGTGGTAGTTTTTGGCTCTTCTTGAACGTTCTCGTCTTCTTCATAGTAACGGTCCTCCACGAAAAAAAGGTTGATGTGTTTTTCCTGCTTAGAAGACGTCAGGTAGCATGGGATGACTTTGAATTTACCATTACGCTTTTCAAGCATGAAGAGGTTTACGGATATCCAAGGATTCCAATTTTTTCAAACTTTTTTATGTCAACAGGCTTGACGGGAAATTCGATGTTGCCAAATTTGATGACGCCCTTGAAGCTCTCATACTTCGATACCCTTTGACCATCGCGTTGTGCGGGGTACCTCGCTGAAAGAACAGCTCACCGAAAGCATTCATTGTCATTCAAGTTTTTTACATTGATACAGGCATTTTTGTTCTCGATTGATGGAGAAAGAGTGATGTAAGAACTTCCTCTCATGGGGTTGAGTTCGTTGATGTTGAGCGTTAGGTTTACTATTGAATGCAGAGTCCAGCCAGAGCCCCTCTCCTGGAATTCTTCAACGTCATTGAGTATTGGTTGTTGAATGTTATCTTTGAACCATGTAGCCAAAGGTGTAGTCAAGTAGATCTCTTGCGCATCGGTATTGAAGTACTTCATCTCTTTGACATCTTTGTTGTTGATGAATTCAGCAGCCAAGACACCATACACTTTCAGTGAGTTATGCTCTTTCAAACTAACCTTCACTTGTTTTTCAAACTCGTGCTCAGCATCTTCGAGAAATGCATCAAGGTCGATGTATCCAAGGTTAGTGATTGCTCCAGTCCTGATCCTCCTATAAAACGCAGATTGGATGTCAATTCAGGCCACCCTTGGCCTTTCTTGTAACCCAGCTCCAGCCTTCACACATGACCTCATCCGATGATGGATTGAGTGTAGAAGTCCAATTGTATTTTGAAATGCAGCACGCTCTGCAACTGTGAATCCTTCGCATCGTAGCAATCCTTACAAACCTTCAATTTGATTGGGTAGCAGATCATTTGCAAAGTGGAGTATCGTTTCATCAGGAATATCTCCTTGGAAAAGTTCCAAAGCTCTTTGAAAATTGCCTACGTCATCGTTACAGTTCAATGGCGACAGCGGCTCCATGGCGATAGAGGTGGATAGTCCTTGATCCTTTCTTTTCAACTTCTGACTAGAGAATGAAAAGCTGCGCTGAGTATCCGGCTATTTATTCCAATTACTAGGGTTGGGGGGGGGGGTGTGAGCTGAGGTGGCGCTAGTGTAGTTGGCTTGAGCAGTGAATGAGGTGTGTGGGAGTCGATCCTTCCTCTAGGACTTCAGACCAGAGAATGAAGAGCTGCGCTGAGAGTGTAGCTATTTATACCAATGATCGAGGGGGCTGAGTCCAGTGTAGATTGTGTGAGCAGGTATGGTGAAGTAGTATCAGATCCTTTCTCTTCAATTTCTGACTAGAGAATGAAAAGCTGCGCTGAGTATCCGGCGATTTATTCCAATTACTAGGAGTGGGGGGGTGAGCTGAGGTGGCGCTAGCGTACTTGTTGATGGTGGGGGGTTGCTCATAAGGTATAAATAGAGCGCATCCTGAGCCGAGAAATCATTTCTTGCCCCTTAGAGCGCCAGAACAAAGAATAATGGGGTTCATAGTCGACATACAGGGTTTCTAAAGACCCTTGAATAGCTTCACATTCAAGGAAGTCGCCATTATGGCTCTCGAAGATGACTCTGTTCCCGTGGTCTACCTCTTCAAGCCACCGTACACTTGGGATAGCTTGCCTGGAAGATACTGAAGCGAGAACTCCTGGGTGACCCGGAACTACCACAGCATACCCTGGGTAGCTGGCGAGATCCCCTACGCCGATATCCAGGAAATCTTGCGATCCGCCCTGAAGGATGCCTCTACAATCTGGGTCAAAGGGCATGAAAAGATGGAGTGGGTCGGAAGATAAGTCAGTAATGTCCGGAACCTCGAGGTGCTTGGCTGCCCGTCACTGTCAATGCTGGGTACCAAGAAAAAAAGCTGCACTCACCATCCACTCTGCTTCAACCAGGTGTGCGCGGCCTATAACATTGAGATTCTACGCGACTGGCTTCTAAACCAAAGTCAACACACGGTTGATAAGTAAAAGTTTATAAAATAAAAATATAATCAAAATGTACACTAGTTTTAAGATTTTTTCTAATAAATACAATTTTTTGTTGTTTTTTTGTTTAATTAATGTGTTTTTGATTTACTACTACTACCCTCCTTTACTATAAATAATCTTACCAATACATATTTTCCTCATTATCTCATCAACATGGGCCAGGAACACAGCTCAGACGGCTACCAGAAGCTCCAAGATGATAATAAGAAGATGGATTCTTCAATCAGGAAAGACTGGTCACAGTTCAAGAAAGACTACGAGGAAAAGAGTTGCGACAACAAGTCGTTTAAAAAAGATGAAAAAAAAGTTGATAAAAAGAATGAAAAAACAAAAAAGAATGAAAAAGAAAAAAATTTAATTGAACTGTAAATTTCTACTTTACCGAAAATAATTTTAATAATTTATTTGTAAATAATGACTAATGGCAACAATTTTAAAGGTTTCAATAAATAAACTTTAATTTAAAGATATATTTGCTTCCAAGGTTTTTTTTAATTAGTTTTTATAAATCTATATTTTATTTAATCAATTTTATTTGTGCGTGCGTGCGTGCGTGTGTGTGTGTGTGTGTGTGTGAAGTGTATTAAAAATGATTCTATTTCAATTATAGCTCTCAAATAACATTTGGAAATAAAAATCAATAAAAAAAATTTTTGGCACCAAGGCCAAAAATTGTAAAAGTTAGATTTTTTTTTTTCGTAAATAATTTTAATGACAGTAATTATAAGTTTAAATTTTTTTAAAGATTAAAATTAATTTTAAAGATTTTGATTTTGAATTTAAAAATTTTTTTCACGCTATTTGATTCAATTAAATACAAATTTTAGTAAATAATACTAATTAATTAAAAAAAGAAGTTGAAAAAATTTTAATCAAAGTTAAACTTTGATTTTTAATTCTAATTTATCACACATTTGAGGGATTATAAGATATCAAAATTAGTCATAGGGATCAATTTCAATTTATTATTCAAATTAATACAAAACATTGAAAAATTTTTTTTCCAAACTTATGAAATATTACATTCATTTCAGTTACATTTTAGCCATCACAAAACGATACAAAATTTTTACTTGAAATCGAGAGTAAAATTAATAAAAAACTGTTTAAACTAAAAAATTATTCAAAAGCTTGATTAATAAAACTATTTGTTTCATTTCAATAACAATCATTCAAAAGCTTGATCAATAAAACTATAAACTAATTCTTTCATATCAAAAAATATTTTAAAATTAATTCACTGACATTTAAGATAAAGTTCTCTTTTTTTTTATAAACTATAAAATCTAGAAATAAAAAAAAAAAATGAGCTTGAACGTTATAGATAAGTTTACACTATAATTTAAGTTCAAAAATTTTTACTAGTTCTCAATTTTAATTTAAATTGCAGAATATAGACTGTGAAAACTTTTTTTTTTTATATTTTAGCAATATTTAAATATAAATATCTAAGTGACCAGAGGAAATTAAGATTATAATCAAACTTAAGAACTAGTTTTCCACAGCTTAAATTAACATTTATTTTTAAATAAAAGCTTTTCCACAGCTAACTTTTATTTGTTATTATTATTTTTTTTTATAACTAAACTCAACAATTGTTATTTTTATTTTCTTTTTCTTCTTCGTGTTTTTTGCTCGTAGCAAGTTTTTTCATTAGCTCATGCATCTTAGCCTCTTTTTTTGCTCTTTTTCTAATTTTTTTCTTTCGCATATTAATTTTTCAAGTTCTTTTCTGTCGTTCTCCTCTTGTTTTGCTTTTTTCTTAGCTGCCTGTGCCTTCTTTCTTTCTACTTGCTTTCGTCTTTTTCTATCTTTTTCTTCTGCTTCTTCAAGATCTCTGACTATGCGTCTCTCTTTGACAACTTTCTTCTTCTCCTCTTCCAGTAAAACAGCTTTAGCCTCTTCCAATTCAATGTCTCTCTCTCGCCCCTCTTTTTCAGTTGGATTTGCACCTTCAATTTGACTCACTATTTGAATATCGGAATCGTTACTTATGTTCAACTCTTTGACAAGTGCTTTTGAATTACCCGGGGGTAGAGGTCTAGTTCTTTCTGAGGATTGTACCTTATTTACTGTAGTGCACACTTGGTCAGCTGGTGCCTACCCTACTACTTGCACGACGCAAACATCACTTTTTCTGTAGCACCTGGCTTTCACATTTGAGCAGGATCGACTTCAAATAGCTTATTAGTTTCATCATCAAATATGTAATCCATAGTATCAAAATTCTTTAAGGGGCAGTGAAAGTGGATAATTTTTTATTATTTCTTTATTCATTTTTTCCATAACAAATTTATCAATATAAAAAAAAATAAAAAATAAAATCGGTACCAGCAAAGCTTCTTGCACTTGATCAACATAATATGAATCATTCTGCAAGATTTTGAAATCGAAGTTTTTATTATTTTCGGTTTACCATTGTCAGTCATTTTCACAAAACACTGTTTTTCAAGCAAAATTTCGATAAAATACGGCTGACAAGGTTTTTCCAAATGTAATCAAAATTTTGATTTGAAATTTGGCAGAAAGTTCCATTACTTGTATATCTAGTGCAAGTATCTCTTCATTTATAATAATATTATTTGGTTTCTAAAAAAAATAATAATATACAAGAACTATCAAAATCAGCTCAAAGATATTGTGTTAAAGAAGAACTAAAATAACTTAAATATTGATCTCAAACTTAAACAGTAAACAATATTATTGAAAATGAAGAGATACTTGCACTAGATATACAAGTAATGGAACTTTCTGCCAAATTTCAAATCAAAATTTTGATTACATTTGGAAAAACCTTGTCAGCCGTATTTTATCGAAATTTTGCTTGAAAAACAGTGTTTTGTGAAAATGGTACTGACAATGGTAAACCGAAAATAATTAAAACTTCGATTTCAAAATCTTGCAGAATGATTCATATTATGTTGATCAAGTGCAAGAAACTTAGCTGGTACCGATTTTATTTTTTATTTTTTTTATATTGATATTATAGTTATAGAAAAAATTAATAAACAAGGAATAAAAAATTATCTACTTTCACTGCCCCTTAACTCATCTTCTAGCAGCTGAATCGCAGTTTGTAATTGTTTTTCTGACTCTTCCAGAAAAATACGTTCTTTTTCTTTATTTAGTTTCTCTTCTTGTTCAACTTTCCTAACTTTTGCTTGCCTTTCTCGTTCTTTTGCCTTTTCTTCTAATTCTTTTTCTTTAGCTTGCTTTTCTTGGATACGAACACCAATACACATATTTTTTTCATGCTCATGGTTATCAGTTCTTGATCGCTTTTTTGAAATGCTGAACTTCATCGAAGAAGGGCTAGGTAAGTTTAGAACTGACTGAATTTTCGGTTTTGGGTTGGTGAACTGGTTGCAAATGAGTGAAGGAATGGGGTTGTTGTAGCAGAAGAATAATTTGTCATAATGTGCTTGACTGGAGCTGATGAAGATACACACATGTTTTTGGAGGTAGCGGTGAGTGTGGTTTTGGACGCAACCGAGGAGGGTACAGCTGCAGATTTTGAGGATGCATGTTTTTCCAGTACAGAAGACTTAGAGGGTGGCACGGATGCAGCAGGCCCCGAGCAACTAGGTATTTTCAGTGTAGCAGGCTTCGAAGATGATGGAGGTTCCAGTGCAGCAGACTGACTTTGAGGGACAGATGTAACAGGCTTCGAGCAGGTAGGTTCACTTGAGATAGCAGGCTTTGACGATGAAGATACAATTACTGCAGCTGGCTTTGAAGATGATGGTGTTTCCAGGGCAGCAGGTTTACTTGGAGGCACAGATGTAACAGGCTTCGAGCAGGTAGGTTCACTTGATATAGCAGGCTTTGACGATGAAGGTACACTTACTGCAGCTGGCTTCGATGCAGTAGTTGAATCAAGTTTCATATTGATAGGTGAAGAATCATGTTTAATTGGTGACAAATTAGGTGTTAAAGTCCTAAATTTAGAAATTTCAGTTTGAGATGACTCTGAACTTCTCGAGGGTATTGGGTTTACATCATTTGAGACCTTAAAAGGAATTCGCTTCAGCTTTATATTTAATGCTTTTTTTACTGCTTTATCTATAGATTCACATCTTTGAACCCTATTGCGAGGACAGTGAATCACAACTAGCCCCTAAAAATTCAATTATGAATGATTAAAAAATTAATAAAACTAAATTTTTAATAACAATCAAAATATTTTACCTGAGGTATTTTCATTCTCGGGTCATCAAATTTGGTACAGCAGTTACACTTCTTGCATTTAGGACATGGCACATAATACTTCTATAATAAAAATTTTATGTAGTATTTATTCACTAAAATTTATTAAAAAGAACTTTTAGAAAAGTTGTCACTTTACAACAAAAACTCAATGGTACAAACAAAGTAAATAAAATAGCAAAAACTCAATGGTACAAAAAAAAAAAAATAGTTGATTTACATCAAATTAAAAACTCTATTATTATCAAATTAAAAACTCTAGTATTATCAATATCAACTAAAATTTAGAATATGCTAGGTACAGTCACTAGCTTTAAAACTTTTATTTGTTTTTCTACCATTTAACAAAAATACTTTGAAAAACAACACTCTAATAATTAATTTTTTTTTTTTTTTTTTTTTTTTTTTTTAATTTGAAAGTTTAAAATAAACAGAGTGGTCAATTATACTAATGAGATAACCTACAAACGATAAATCATATTTCATATTAACTTACTCTGCGTAAAGGACGTCTTTTATCTTTTTTAGTCATTGTTTACCTAGCACACAACACTGATTGACTCTGAGTGATATGGTAAACCCGGCAAACTGTGTTTATGCACCAGATCGGGGTGCGGGGTGACTAGTGACACGTAAGTGCTTCAAGGTTAACTGGGAGACCTCCGACTCGACTAGTCGTCCGTAGTGACGATTATTTTTACCGAGAGTTCTAGCTTGTGCAGGAAGCCTAGGGTTCGAATGGTTAACTGCTGGAAGAGTCAAGAGACCTAAGACTCAATTGATTCGAACAGCGAATGACTTAACAATGCGCTGTGTTGGTGTATACTATGTTCTCGACCGGATAGAACAAGAAATAAATCTCACTGCGCAGACGCGTAGTTGCACCGTCACTCCCGAAACCCGAATCCCGATGCCCGCCCAGTGGCTAGACACACACTGGCGGGAGTAGTAGAGCTAAGAGAGTTCTAGGCCATGGCGCAGAACTCTCGTACTTTTTTGGTCCCGCTCTCTCGTGACTTTTTGAGCCCACTCTCTCGTGACTTTTTGGGCTCGCTCTCTCGTGACTTTTTGAGTTAGAACTCTCATACATTTTTGGTCCCGCTCTCTCGTACTTTTTTGGTCCCGTGCTCTCGTACTTTTTTGAGAGCGTGCTCTCGTACAGCTCGGACCGCTGCTGGCTGTCGCTAGGGGGGTAGCCCGCTGCTGGCTAGTCGCTAGCTCTATCCATTTTCAATTTTTAATTATTAGAATTCATTCATATTTTAAGTTGAAAATTAATTTTAATAAATTTATTAAAGAAAAAAAAAAATCGTTTCATCCGGGATTCGAACCCATGATCTTTGGGGTGACAGTCTATCACTCTACCGCCTGAGCCATTGAGCTTGTTACATGCATAGCAGGTCGTCATCTCCCAAGCTCTGACTCCCCACGCTGCAGCTCGGGAGCGCGCATGAATGGAGGGGAGATAATCGGCACCTGCTGCGATTCAAAGCGGGGAGGCGGTAAAGCACCAAGACGCAGCCGGCTGCTCTCTTGAGGTGCTGAATTTAAACTCAAATGTTTTTATTGATTAAGAATTTTTATGATTTTAAATACTTTTTTTTTATTTTAAATTACGCGCGTGTGTTAAAATTAAAAATCATGATTTAAAAATTAAGTTGGTATTGTGCTGTGGCGATGCAGTAGAAAGGAGGGAGCTAGTAACTTCCCGCTAAAGAGCTCTTTTTGCAACCAACATTCAACGTGGAAAGATCAAATTTTTAAAGTTCAAACTTTTAGTTTTAAACTTTATACTTTATTTTAAAAGTTCAAACTTTTATTCTGAATTTTTATACTTAACTTTAAAAGTTTGAACAAAAGTATGAACTTGTACTATGAATTTTGATATTTTTAGTTCAAACTTTACATTTGTAAGTTTGAAACTTTATACTTTTAGTTCAAAAGTTCAAACTTTTAGTTTTAAACTTCATACTTTATTTGAAATGTTCAAACTTCTATTCTGAATTTGTATACTTTACTTTAAAAGTTTAAACAAAAGTTTGAACTTGTACTATGAAACTTTATACTTTTAGTTCAAACTTTACATTTGTAAGTTTGAAACTTTATACTTTTAGTTCAAACTTTACATTTGTAAGTTTGAAACTTTATACTTTTAGTTCAAAAGTTCAAGCTTTTAGTTTTAAACTTTATACTTTATTTTAAAGTTCAAACTTTTTTTCTGAATTTTTATAGTTTACTTTAAATCTTTAAACAAAAGTTTGTACTTGTACTATAAAACTTTATACTTTTAGTTCAAACTTTACATTTGTAGTTAATGTCGCTTGCTATGTTTATCTTTGTACCTCACGGTTTCTTAGATCTTACCCTTCAAGAAAACCTGTTTTTAAAAAAATATTTTAAGAAAATTAAATTTGCCATCCGAGATTAACCTTCAAATTTTTGCGAATTTTTACGCTCAGCATAGGAATTTTATGTAAAAATTGAAACTTCTGAGCCCAATATCTGAAAATTAAGTGGAGCTTGAGGGTATAGGAAAAATACCAGCTTATAGAGGACGCAAAATCTATCTCTGAGCAAAGTTTTAGAGATTTTTTAAGAAACTCAATTTTGCAGTTACTACCTTAAAAATAATAATAAATAAATATGTAAGAAAAAAGTAATAAATAATTGGGTCGCGAAAAAACAGGTAAAATAGGATGGAAATTAAAAGACGGTAAGCTAGGTATTGGAAAGATGGGGGTTGGTGTAGGGGGAGGTGATAATGTGAGTTGTGATGATGAGTGGGGGAAAAAGGTAAAATAATGATTGGGTGAAAGAATGGGTGAAACTGTAGGTAAATTAAAAGTGGGTGTAGGTTGTAGGTTAGGTGTGTGCAGAGGGGTGTATGGCAGATTAAAATTTATAATGATAGGTGCTGTAGGTGGTGAGCTGCTGGTTTGAATTATTTCCCCTCCACTCATCTTTAGTTCGTTCTGAAAGATCATCTCTGTAAAGAAAAATTTTATTAGATATTTTAATAAATAAATAATTAATTAATAAAATAAACTTATTAAAACAAAAATTTTTTTACGGGGTCGAGGTTTTCGACTCTGCGACGTTTGGTGGGGGGTGACCGTGAGACTTGTCCAGCGTGTAGTGGAGGAGATGGCGTCTCGTGAGAGGCTGCTCCATCGGCACAAGCTGCTAATAAAATTAGACATATATATAAATTTTAACTTTAAATAGGATGTGTGTGTGTGTGTGTGTGTGTGTGTGTGTGTGTGTGTGTGTGTGTGTGTGTGTGTGTGTGTGTGTGTGCGTGTGTGCGTGTACGAGTGCGTGTGTATCTAATAGCAAAAATTTATTTTCAAAAATTTAATTTTTTTATTTATTTATTTATTTTATTTAATTATTTTGTTTTATTTTATTTATTTATTTTTTATTACTCTATCAAAGAGTTTACGCGTGTCAATTTAAATTCAATACACTTTTTATGTAAACTTATTTTCATTACATATTTAATTTGCTATTTTAAAATATTTTACATACATGATTTTTGCTATTAGATTTACGTTTAAGAAAGCTTATTTAGATTTTAAAAAATTCAAAGTGAAGTGTAGCCACCCGAAATTTAAATCTTTGTTAATTTTTATAATCATCGTAAAGAAGATAAATTTAATCCAGGGTTAGTAAAAGTATAATTATAATGCATGCTTTGATGTAATTATTTATTTCTTATTATCACTATTCATACTATGTTACGACTCTCACTCGAAGCATGCAGTGGTGTTAGATACGATTTTCAGTTTCAGAGAAAGGTTCCTTCGAAAGGTTCAAAATTGACTTTTATATTTTAAAAATATTTATAACAACTATAATTAATGAAAATATAAATTTTTATGTTATTCAGTAATTAAATTTTATTAAATTTGTAACATCACTCAGTTGAATCACATGCGAGAAAATTATATGAATCTGACACCACGTAGTCTGACTGTGTAAAGTTAAAATACACAAATTTTTATTCGATTTTTAGGGCTTAGTTTGCTTGTATTGACTCTAAATCTCCATTCATAGAGCTCTAACATTATTTAAAAAGTTAAAAAGTTTGAATTTTATAACGATGGAGAGCGAATATGGTCAAATAAGCCTAAATTGAAATAACTTTTTAAATAATGCTGTCATAACTCTATAAATTGAGGTTTAGCTTCAGTAAAGCTTGAGTATACTTCAGGAAGTATAAAAGTTACCATAGCTAAATAATTTCTCATGCTCACTCATGAAAACATGTGTTTTATTATTTAAAATTCATGAATATGTTTTATAGGTGACCAATAGAAATTATTTACCTACGATAACTTTTATATTTTTTAGGGCTTACTATAGTTATTCTAAAGCTAAATCCCAATTCATAGAGCTCTAACATTATTTAAAAAGTTAAAAAGTTTGAATTTTATAACGATGGAGAGTGAATATGGTCAAAATAAGCCTAAATTAAAATAACTTTTTAAATAATGCTGTCATAACTCTATAAATTGAGGTTTAGCTTCAGTAAAGCTTGAGTATACTTCAGGAAGTATTAAAGTGATCATAGATAAATAAATAATTTCTATTTGTCACCTATAAAACAAATTTTTCATGAGAAATTATTTGCTAATGATAACTTTTATATTTTTTAGTGTTTATTAAAGCTATATTGAGGCTAACTCTCAGTATATATACATAAAAATAATTGAAAGTTTTCATAAATTTAAATTTTTAGATGTTAAGTACACCTATACCAGCACATATTCAGAGGATCTTGGATCCTATGCTTCCTTTAAGGCTCGTGATCACGTTCGTTGATACTGATCCTCAACTGCCACCAACTCTTGAGCCAACACCGCCACCACCTACACCACCACCAACACCAGAATTGATTGATTTGGTGTCACCACCTCACCCATCACCCGTTGTTATTGACCTCGTCCCCGACGACGACGAGAGCCAGGACGACGAGGGAGAGCAGCAGGACGATAACGATACGGACGTCAAGGAGTTGGTCACTGACGGTGACGACGAGCACGACGAGTGGGTCCCGGCACTAAACACACATCATTCGTCATCATCGGCGAGCAGTGTTCTCAGCGAGGAGGTATTAGAGTGGACACCTAGTGAAGTGGACCAGGACAAGGAAGACGAGGAAGAGAACGAACAGCTCGAGGAGGACGAGGAAGAGGACATCGACGACCAGGAGGACGTCAGATACTACCCCCCACCTGCACCCCCTGCGATCTACGACCCCGTAGAGTGGGAGGGCTACATAGAGGATTGGATTTACTTCCAGAGATCCACAACAGCTCGTCCCCGTATGCCTGTAACGAATTGAACATAACTTTTGAGATGGCAAAAATATATTTACGAGGTTTTTGGGTTGCTGATAGTGTATCTGAGGTAAAAACATGAAAATCCCAAATATAGGGCCCAATACCGTAGGACCCAATAGTAAAAATTGAGATATCATAAAAATAAAAAATGAGATAAAAAATCTGTGCAGAGATCCTGCATTCTAATCATTTCACGTGAGTTACGTCGTATAAAAAGATCGACGAAATAAAAAACAAAAAGTAAAAAAAATTTTTTTAAACCACGTGGTGCTGCATGTCCTTGAGTCCCTTTATTTGGAATTTTCATGTTATTACCTCAGATACCCTATTAGCTACCCAAAATATATTTTTGCCATCTCAAAAGTTGTGTCCAATTCGTTACAGGCACAAGGGGACGAGCTGTTGTGGATCTATGAAAGTAAATCCAATACTTTGAACTTTTTTTGATTTTTTACTCGAAAATAACGATTTTCTTCGAAAAACGATCAAGTATACTTTGATCTTGAAATTTTGCGCAAAATAAGGTGGCATTTTTTATTTTTATGATATCTCAATTTTTACTATTGGGTCCTACGGTATTGGGCCCTATATTTGGGATTTTCATGTTTTTACCTCAGATACACTATCAGCAACCCAAAAACCTCGTAAATATATTTTTGCCATCTCAAAAGTTGTGTTCAATTCGTTACAGGCACACGGGGACGAGCTGTTGTGGATCTCCGGAAGTAAATCCAATACTTTGAACGTTTTTTTGATTTTTTACTCGAAAATGACGATTTTTTTCGAAAAACAACCAAGTATACTTTGATCTTGAAATTCTACGTCAAATATGATGATATTTTTTGTTTTTATAAAATCTTAACTTTGAGTATTGGGTCCTATTGTATTGGGCCCAATTCTTACAATTTTGATATTCTGATCTCAGATTCATAATCAGCGACCATAAAAATCTTAGGAACCACAAACATTTTTTATAAAAAGTAATTTTTTGGTATACAATTTTTTGTCGTACAATTATTGGCGTTGAAGTTTTTAGTCCGCCATTTTGTTTAAAAAAATCGAAACCAAAAAAATCAAATATGCACGTAAAGTTCAACTAATGTGAACACCCGTGGTCAACTTTTTGAGGGCAAAAATAATTTTTTTGGCATTGTACACCAGCTTGAAAAAAAAAAAATGACGTAAAAATTTTCATTTTTTTTTTAAATTTGTTTATTAACAAATTAAAATGTTATTTTTGAGTATTTTAAACAATGTCATCGTGTAGGGCATATCCAAAAATAGGGGGGTAGGGTATTTTTTAAATTATTTTTCAACTTTTTCGCTTTGATTTATAAGCTCAAAGTACAAAAAAAAATTCATAACTCTTGGGACCTAATGGGTTAAAGTTAAAATTTATATATTTGTCTAATTTTATTAGCAGCTTGTGCCGATGGAGCAGCCTCTCACGAGACGCCATCTCCTCCACTACACACTAGACAAGTCTCACGGTCACCCCCCACCAAACGTCGCAGAGTCGAAAACCTCGACCCCGTAAAAAAATTTTTGTTTTAATAAGTTTATTTTATTAATTAATTATTTATTTATTAAAATATCTAATAAAATTTTTCTTTACAGAGATGATCTTTCAGAACGAACTAAAGATGAGTGGAGGGGAAATAATTCAAACCAGCAGCTCACCACCTACAGCACCTATCATTATAAATTTTAATCTGCCATACACCCCTCTGCACACACCTAACCTACAACCTAGACCCACTTTTAATTTACCTACAGTTTCACCCATTCTTTCACCCAATCATTATTTTACCTTTTCCCCCCACTCATCATCACAACTCACATTATCACCTCCCCCTACACCAACCCCCATCTTTCCAATACCTAGCTTACCGTCTTTTAATTTCCATCCTATTTTACCTGTTTTTTCGCGACCCAATTTTTTTACAGCTCCTCCTAACTTATCATCGATCCCCTTATCACCTCACCCCATCCCTCCCCCTCCGTTATCACCCCCTATTCCACCCTCTCCATCATCATCATCATCATCATCTGATCCTACACCTACACCCCCTAGATCTTTTTCACCAATACCTCTACCATCTCCACCCCCACCATCGGATGATTGGCTTGATAGTTTGGTTGCCGAACGATTACCATGGTGGGGGTGTATAGATATTGCCTACATGATTATAGATGTTTAAAGTAAAATTAGAAAATTTTTTATAAATAACCTTTTTATATGTGTCATTTATAAGTTTCATATAAAGTTTCAATTATTATTTATCCTGTTTTGATTTTTATTTTATCCTTTCTTTTTATTTTAATTATTTATTACTTTTTTCTTACATATTTATTTATTATTATTTTTAAGGTAGTAACTGCAAAATTGAGTTTCTTAAAAAATCTCTAAAACTTTGCTCAGAGATAGATTTTGCGTCCTCTATATGCTGGTATTTTTCTTATACCCTCAAGCTCCACTTAATTTTGAGATATTGGGCTCAGAAGTTTCAATTTTTACATGAGATTCCTATGCTGAGCGTAAAAATTCGCAAAAATTTGAAGGTTAATCTCGGATAGCAAATTTAATCTTCTTAAAATATTTTTTCAAATAAAGTATGAAGTTTAAAACTAAAAGTTTGAACTTTTGAACTAAAAGTATAAAGTTTCAAACTTACAAATGTAAAGTTTGAACTAAAAGTATCAAAATTCATAGTACAAGTTCAAACTTTTGTTCAAACTTTTAAAGTAAAGTATAAAAATTCAGAATAAAAGTTTGAACTTTTAAAATAAAGTATAAAGTTTAAAACTAAAAGTTTGAACTTGTACTATGAAACTTTGCACTTTTAGTTCAAACTTTACATTTGTAAGTTTGAAACTTTATACTTTTTGTTCAAAAGTTCAAACTTTTGTTTAAACTTTTAAAGTAAAGTATAAAAATTCGGAATAAAAGTTTGAACTTTTCAAATAAAATATAAAGTTTAAAACTAAAAGTTTGAACTTTTGAACTAAAAGTATAAAGTTTCAAACTTACAAATGTAAAGTTTGAACTAAAAGTATCAAAATTCATAGTACAAGTTCAAACTTTTGTTCAAACTTTTAAAGTTAAGTATAAAAATTCAGAATAAAAGTTTGAACTTTTAAAATAAAGTTTAAAGTTTGAACTTTTGAAATTTGATCTTTCCACGTTGAATGTTGGTTGCAAAAAGAGCTCTTTAGCGGGAAGTTACTAGCTCCCTCCTTTCTACTGCATCGCCACAGCACAATACCAACTTAATTTTTAAATCATGATTTTTAATTTTAACACACGCGCGTAATTTAAAATAAAAAAAAGTATTTAAAATTATAAAAATTCTTAATCAATAAAAACATTTGAGTTTAAATTCAGCACCTCAAGAGAGCAGCCGGCTGCGTCTTGGTGCTTTACCGCCTCCCCGCTTTGAATCGCAGCAGGTGCCGATTATCTCCCCTCCATTCATGCACGCTCCCGAGATGCAGCGTGGGGAGTCAGAGCTTGGGAGATGACGACCTGCTATGCATGTAACAAGCTCAATGGCTCAGGCGGTGGAGTGGTAGACTGTCACCCCAAAGATCATGGGCTCGATTCCCGAATGAAACGATTTTTTTTTTCTTTAATAAATTTATTAAAATTAATTTTCAACTGAAAATATCGATGAATTCTAATAGTTAAAAAATTATAAATGAGTAGAGCTAGCGACTAGCCAGCAGCGGGCTACCCCCCTAGCGACAGCCAGCAGCGGTCCGAGCTGTACGAGAGCACGCTCTCAAAAAAGTACGAGAGCACGGGACCAAAAAAGTACGAGAGAGCGGGACCAAAAATGTATGAGAGTTCTAACTCAAAAAGTCACGAGAGAGCGAGCCCAAAAAGTCACGAGAGAGCGGGCTCAAAAAGTCACGAGAGAGCGGGACCAAAAAAGTACGAGAGTTCTGCGCCGAAAAAGGTACGAGAGTTCTGCGCCATGGCCTAGAACTCTCGGGGAGTTCTGGACCATGGCCTAGAACTCTCTTAGCTCTACTACTGGCGGGTCTGTAGGCTAGGCTCGATGCAGCGAGTGGCAGGCCGCCATACTCATTCTCTCTTTCACTCTAATGTATACGTAGTCAGTCGTAGAGCGAAGCACATATGCGTCACTACCTCAAGCAAACTTTATGGCACTCACCAAGAGTTTCAAATTGAACTCTCGTGCTAGAATTCTAAATTCGATGTAATGGTTTAAAAAAATATTATAAATTTTTTAAATTTATAGGTAAATTAAAATCAATAGTTTTCAAAAAAAAAAAAAAAGAATTTTTTAAAAATTTATAATAAGAATTCAATATTTTTATAAGTTATTCATTATTAAAAATATTTTTTTCAAATAAAACTGCGAATAAATATTAGGTAAATTGTAGTAAAAATTTAAAGACAATTGTAAATCAGCGCACTGGGGTCGGTAACATCACCATCAGAGTAAATCATTATTAAAAATATTTTTAAAAAATAAATCTGCAAATAAATATTAGGTAAATTGTCAACGCACGTCTGTTTGGTTAGAGAGCTGCGCGCGCACCATTAACTCGCGCTGCACTCGCACCACCACTCACGCAGAGTCGCAGGCACCGCTGGGAGTTTTAAATTCAAACTAGGGCTCGAGAATTTGAATTTGAAACATGATATATTGTTTTAAGGTTATTAAATAATTTAAAATTATGATTTTATAAATAAAAATATTGAATTGTTGATAAAAAATTTAATATTTTTTATTTATTTTCAACTCTACTCGGTAAATAAAAAAACAGAAAATAAAAATACAATAAATTTTACCAAAAATTATAAATAAACAATTTGATTTTTATGCTTAAAAAATAAATATAAATAATGTAAATAAAATTTATAAATAAAGTAGCACTTGGTAGTATTGTAAAATTTTGGTGAATAAATTTGTACACAAAAAATGTAAATAAAATTTAACCAAATTTTTTTTTAAAATATTAAGTAAACATATTATAAACGAAATTTCAGTCAGCGCAAGATCTTTGGAGCTCACGTGGTCGTTAAGTAGAATAACCCCGTGCAGGGATAACCCAGGTTTGGGGTCGGTAATACCACGATAACCCAGCGCACGGGGTCAGTAAGGTAGAGCGGAAAACCCAGCGCACGGGGTCGGTAATACCAGCGTCGGTAAGGTAGGAATCTTAACCCGGACTCGAACCACTCGGTCAGTAAGGTAGATTCCTACCTGCGCCAAAACTTACATGCTATAACTACTATAAGTTATTATTGATTAAGCATATATTTTTTAATAAACCTTTATAAATCATGTTTAATTGGGGGGTTGGCGAGCAAAGAGAGCAGGGGGGGGTACCCCCTAGTATGTATGTGTGTATGTGTGTGTGTGCGTATATATATCTTACTATATTATATAGTCATTTTTTTCATTTTTTCCCCATTAACTCCCCATTCCTCCCCACCACCTCCCCATTTCTCCCCACCCTTACTTCTTTACTTTTTGACCGTAAAACATATCAATTTTTTAATATTTTTTTTTTATTCAATACCTCCCCATTTCCTCCCCATTCTTCCCCACCCTACTAAAAAAGTTCACATGTAAATCCAGGTGGATATCCATGTGATTCATCCACTCTATAAATCCACTTGACCAAATTAAAAAAAAAACTAAGTTCCACATGTAAAAATTTTATAACTTATGTACTTTTTTATAAACAAAAAAGTTTTTTCAGTTGAATGAAATATCCCAAGTTGAATTGAGTATTTTGATTTTTCCTATACTTTCAGGAAATTAAAAATTTTGACACTTGCAAATTCTTCGAGACTTGATAAAATAATGAGCCTTTAACTTTTTTCGAAAATTTCCAGCATTTCGAATTTTTTAGGAATTTGGAATTTTCATAGGCTTATAATATTGTTGTTGACTTAAAAATTTTAAGGTCTGTGGGACTTAAAAATTTATCTATTCTATAAGACTTAGAAATTTTTTTGAACCGCAGACACTTAGAATTTTTTCAGTCTCTGGAACTTAGAAATTTATTTTGTTTTCGGACTTAGAAATTTTTCGAACCGTTGACACTTTTAAAGTGAGTTAAGTCTGTGAAACATAAAAATTTTTTCAACCGTAGACACTTAGAATTTTTTCAGTCTGTGGGACTTAGAAATTTATTTTGTATTTAGACTTTGAAATTTTTCAAACTGCATAAAAAAAATTAGGATCTTAAAAAGATCTGTTGAAGACATATCTTAACTATGGCTGTTTTTGAGACATTTTAAGACGAAAAAAATGTTTTATTTTTTATATGTATCATTTCAAAAATGTCTGAAAAAGTTCTTTTAAAGATAAAAATTACTTATTTTTTCGTTAATTTTCATATGATACTAAGATGATTTTTAGATCTTTGATAATTTTGAGATAAATTTTAGATATTTTTAATTACGTAACCTTTTCTCTTAAAGATATTAATAATAGTTTTTTGGAATGATAATCAGGCAAGTGATAATAATTGCAAGATTAATTTTGTGTATTTAAGATTTTTTTAAAGATCATTTTGTGATGAACTTTCGATATTATTTATGCGCGTTTTTTTAAAGATATATATTAATATATTTTTAAAGATAGCAAGATTCTTTAAAATAAATTTTGTACGATTTTTAAAAAATTTTCAACCAGCATTTTAAATATTTCAAGACCTTTTTTTGAAACTAATTAAATTTCATTATTTTTTCAAATTAAAGAGTTTACCGTGAATTACTTTCGTAGAGCACTGAGGACTCGGGTACAATCTGTGCATGTTCGCGGCTAACCTTTATTTTTCTTTAATCAAGTTTTTGAAAAAGAAAATAAAAATTGACACAAAGTATCATTCAAACATTAAACACCAAATTTAAATTACTGCTTAATATTTAAGACTTATCTGATCGGATGTTCTCCGGTAGAAGTTCAAACGGCTGACCAACTTTTATTCGCTCTCTTAACTTTTTCGCTACTTTGTATCATTTGTCTGTCGATTCTGTATTTTTACTAGTTGTTGAACACATTTTTATTTTTATTTTATATAATTTACATTAAAAAAATATATCTTGAATACTCAAAAAATATATTGGTGATATTTACCATCTTTGTATGGTTAGAAAAAATACGAGAATAAACAAAATGAATTTGGCTGCTAAGACGATCGATCGAATCGAACGTATTCATAACAACGACCTGTGCACACGTCGTTGCTGGTGATAATGTTGGTTAAACTTCAGCATACCGAGATGACAAAGTTTAACCAATATTGGTAAGTTTTCAAGATATATTTTTTAAATGTAAATTATATAAAATAAAAATAAAAATGTGTTCAACAACTAGTAAAAATACAGAATCGACAGACAAATGATACAAAGTAGCGAAAGAAGTCAAGAGAGCGAATAAAAGTTGGTTATCCGTTTGAACTTCTACCGGAGAATATACGATCAGATAAGTCTTCAATATGAAGCAGTAATTTAAATTTGGTGTTTAATGTTTGAATGATACTTTGTGGCAATTTTTTTTTCCTTTTTCAGGAACTCGATTGAAGAAAAATAAATGTGAGCTGCGATCATGCACAGACTGTACCCAAGTCCTCAGGGCTCTACGAAATTAATTCACGGTAAACTCTTTAATTTGAAAAAATAATGAAATTTAATTAGTTTCAAAAAAAGGTCTTGAAATATTCAATTTGCTGGTTGAAAATTTTTTTTAAATCGTACAAAATTTATTTTAAAGAATCTTGCTATTTTTAAAAATATATTAATATCTATCTTTAAAAAAACGCGCATAAATAATATCGAAAGTTCATCACAAAATGATCTTTAAAAAAATCTCAAATACACAAAATTAATCTTGCAATTATTATCACTTGCCTGATTATCATTTCTAAAAACTATTATTAATATCTTTAAGAGAAAAGGTTACGTAATTAAAAATATCTAAAATTTGTCTCAAAATTATCAAAGATCTAAAAATCATCTTAGTATCATATGAAAATTAACGAAAAGATAAGTAATTTTTATCTTTAAAAGAACTTTTTCAGACATTTTTGAAATGATACATATAAAAAATAAAACATTTTTTTCGTCTTAAAATGTCTCAAAAACAGCCATAGTTAAGATATGTCTTCAACAGATCTTTTTAAGATCTTAATTTTTTTATGCAGTTTGAAAAATTTCAAAGTCTAAATACAAAATAAATTTCTAAGTCCCACAGACTGAAAAAATTCTAAGTGTCTGCCGTTCAAAAAATTTTTATGTTTCACAGACTTAACTCACTTTAAAAGTGTCTACGGTTTGAAAAATTTCTAAGTCCGAAAACAAAATAAATTTCTAAGTTCCAGAGACTGAAAAAATTCTAAGTGTCTGCAGTTCAAAAAATTTCTAAGTCTTATAGAATAGATAAATTTTCCCACAGACCTTAAAATTTTTAAGTCGACAACAATATTATAAGCCTATGAAAGTTCCAAATTCCTAAAAAATTCGAAATGCTTGAAATTTTCGAAAAAAGTTTAGGGTTCATAAGTCCCGAAGAATTTACAAGTGTCAACATTTTTAATCTCCTCAAAGTGTAGAAAAAATCAAAATACTCAATTCAACTTGGGATATTTCATTCAGCTGAAAAAACTTTTTTGTTTATAAAAAAGTACATAAGTTATAAAATTTTTACTTGTGGAACTTAGTTTTTTTTTTCTTTCTTAATTTGGTCAAGTGGATTCATAGAGTGGATGAATCACGTGGATATTCACGTGGATTTACATGTGAACTTTTTTAGTAGGGCACCCCTCCCCTTTTTTGGCTGATCCATTTTGGCTGATCCCACCTGCCCCACCCTCCCCATGCCATCAGTTTAATCGCTTATAAAAAGAACTTGAAAAAATAATTAAAAAGAAAATAGTAAAAAAATAATAAAAATTAAAAATTTCAGTAAAATAAATCTAAAAAATATATTTTTTTATATTCCATGTTCGGCTGAAGATTCTCAAATAAATTTTTAAATTTTTATCTTTTTTTTATTCTTATTCTTATTTTTTTAATTTAAAAATTATTTAACACTTGTAAAACCAAAAAAAAAGATAGATAAACATAACCATTTAATTTTATATTGAGGTAAAATATTTTAAAATATTAAACTAGAATATTTTAAATAAAAATGTGTCGTTTGTGCGTAGAAGATTTCTACAATAAAACCTGCTCTCAATATAAAGGATGCAAAAAACCTGCTCTCAATGTACCACCGGATAAGATAGTCAAATCGGACCCCGCTGGAAATCCTAAAAAATATATACCAATCGAAAGAACATAAAAAATGAAAATTTTTGGCGCAAACCGCATCTCCCTAGTCCCTCCCTAGGGACCCTAGGGTCTAAAATAGTGATTTTTCAACTTTAATTCATATCTCAGAACCTATAAGGGCTAGAGACATGCGGTTTGCGGAAAAATTTTCTAAAAAAAAAATGTAGTTCACTCAAATTTTTTAATATTATTTTTGGCGCCAAATTTAAACCATTTTGGGCATTTTTAACCTTAAATTTACGATTAAAAAAAAAACTAAGACACATACCTCTCCAGAAAAAAAATATATTACGTATTTTAATGAAATTTATCTTTACAAATTTTTTCAAATTTTTTCAAGTGGTGGAAGATAGTCAAATCTCGAAAAAACGTGTTTTTTTAACGCTTTTTGGCAATTTTAAAACTTAAAAATCATTTTAAAAATATAACTAGTAAAATTGGGTTTCAAATGCCAAATTACATACTAGAAAATTATTTCTAACATTAAAAAATCGATTCTGTATTTTTAAAGACCTAAAAATCGATTTTTTTTCGCTATTTAGCCAAAAATTGGCTTAAAAAAATTTTTAACAACCATCTGACTATACATATTGATTTTTCACGCACAATCACATACTACTTAACTATTTTGAACATTGAACTATAATTTTTGTATTTTTAAAGACCTAAAAATCGATTTTTTTTCGTCTTTTAGCCGAAAGGCGGCTTAGAAAATTTTTTAACAACAATCTAACTCTACATATCGATTATTTACGAAAAATTACATGCTAATAATCTACTTTAAATGTTAAAATATAATTTCTGTATTTTTAAAGACCTAACAATCGATTTTTTTTTCGTCTTTTAGCCGAAAAGCGGCTTAGAAAATTTTTTAACAACAATCTAATTGTACATATCGATTATTTACGCAAAATTACATGCTTATAAACATCTTTGAACGTTAACATATGATATTTGTATTTTTAAAGACCTAAGAATCGATTCTTTCGTCTTTTAGCCGAAAGGAGCTTAGAAAAATTTTTAACAACAATCTGATTATACATATCGATTATTTACACAAAATTACATGCTAATAAACTACTTTAAACGTTCAAATAATTTTTGTATTTTAAAAGCCTAGAAATCTATTTGTCTTCGCCGTTTGACCGTTACACATCGTGTAAAATGTTAGTCTTATACTTTTTTGAACATTAATTTATAAAATTACCGTTATCATTAATCAAAAAAAAAAAAATCAATTATATTACAGGTAGACAGCAGCATACTTTTCTTAATATTTACTGAAATCAGTTCTTAGTATTTAATGATAATTTTCTAGTATTTCTTGCAGAAGTTTGGTAAGATCGTAGCCAAGACTTAGATTGCAGAACATCCACCAATTTCGTAAATCTAAATGAATACATTTTGATATTAATGAAAGCACATAAAATGATACATTATAGTGAATTCTTAAGTAAACTTCATAAGATGATAATATAAAATCATAATATATATGTAATAAACCTCATAAGAAGCCAAGATGAATATTTTTCAAATAATGTTAGTCCACATTGCACACAAGTATATTCCAAGAATAGTGAAGCCGATGAACCTTTTTGAAATACCAAGTACCACTTGATGATGCATCACATATGTTTTAGAGATCATCAAGTTTTCTTCCAGTCCATGTTGCAGCATACATGTAGCCCAAGAATAGTGAAGCCGATGAACTTGTTTGAAACTCCAAGTATTACTTGATGATACACCACACATGTTTTAGAGATCATCAAGTTTTCTTCCAGTCCATGTTGCAGCATACATCTAGTCCAAGATCAGTGAAGCCGATGAACTTTTTGATACATACTACCAGCAAAAATAGTAATTAACAAGCAGTCAGTAGTTTACAAATAAATAAAAGGTGCATTCTTTTATTAAAAAACATAATACTTATAATAAAATTTTTTTTTAGTAAATTCAATAACCGGATCCAGTAGTTAAAATTTTTTTTTTCAAACTTCAAATAAATTATTTCAATTTTTAATCATATGAAAAGCATATAATTATTAATGAACTATAAATATATTATTTATTAAAAAATTACAATTTATTAAAAGAATAAAACTAAGGCAAAAAAGATCAATGTCCAATCTAAAGCAACCTTAAAAACAGCCTGTGTTACTGTATGTATTGTGACAGTCAGCGATCGTAATTTAATCGTCGGTAACGATTTAGGATTTGGCGCGAATCACGTGACTGTCGAACGCAGCTCAGAGCGGACCTCTGAGGTGATAGAGCGGGAATCGGGAAGCCACTCGTAGTTTTCGTGTCCGAGCGTTCGCACGTACATGGAACTTAACTCGTCTCGGTTCGACGGCTAACCAGACTCCTCGGGAGTGGAATGTCGTCGAAGAGAGAGTTGGCAGAGACAGAAGGTGCGGGATCGATGGTCATCGCCCGGGAAGCATTCTTCTGTCTAGACGAGTCAACCGGCTTTTGGAAGCCGTGGACGTCGGGGAACCTGACCGACGTCCGGCAGACACGCAAAGATCTGGAGATCGATTCATGGCAGATCTTGAAGCAGCTTACTCGTTACGGAAGTCAAGGCAATTATTGACATTCGCGTCGCGCGTTGTGGTAGAGCCGTAGTGTGAGAGTGTGGTGTTATTTGTGAAGTTGTCATTTCACGTCATCGCCTGGACCGCTTTCCGATGGCTACACGGCGACTCGAGTATGGTAGATATTGCGGCTGGTCGGCATCGTAGCCTGGCATTTTGTTTAGCCTGACGGCTTGTGTATGAGGTGCACCTTAGCGACTCCGTAAGTTAATTGTAAATGTTCGAGTGAGTGTGAATGCGTGTGAGTGTCCTTAGTACACTGTTATTGTAACAATCTTTGTTTTTCTCTCGCGCGCGTTAGCTGCCGATAGCAGCAGGAATTTGTGTGCGCGCGCAACGATTTAGAGAGCATTGAAGATTCTTTTGTTTACTGGTTTGAACGACACCGAGTCGTAATTCGAAATTTGTATTTTAGGTTTAGATTTGTTTTAATAAATTATTAAATTGTTAATTTAATTTTTATTGACTAAACCTAGTGTTCCTGCGAATCGATCCTGTTTTAATACCCGCACCCACTGCCGATAAACGAACTAGCCGACCGCGTCGCGAGATATAGTAATATTCGCGGACGCGATTTCCTCATTTTATTATTTCAGGTCGACGAGTTGCAGTTCGACGAGTGCTTGGATCAGCACTAAGTACAGGTAATAAGGATTTAGTACGCACCGTGGGTATTTGTATCGGCTCATACAAACCCTTAAATCCACCCCTGTTACAGTATAAACTAAATAGTAATGCAAACAATTTTTTTTCATTCAATTTTAAAACACATGGTTGAAGAAAAAATTAATACTTGCTTCTGAAATCATTATTAAGGTACATGCAATTACCTAATGTAAACAAACTTTGCACTTACCAGTTAATCTTGCAAGAAAAATTAAAACTCAATGTGTAATAAAAAAAATACTTTGTACCGAATCCAATTACACGATAAAAAAAAACTGCTTATAAATGTACTTGGTGGCAATAAATGTAATTGAAAAATGATGATCAACAGGTTCGGAGCCTCAGACCCTAGCAGAACCAGAAGTGGTCACGGTGCTGCGCAGCTTAGAGAGCATAAACAAAAACAGCTTACAAAAACAAAACCGGTCTGTTCGTATGTACCTACTTAACAAGCGGTCACAAAACGCAACAGACTGTTCTCGTCGAGAGGCCGGTATGAGAATGGTTAGAAAAAAAATTCCGTTAGAGGCGCCACTGGGAAAGGCTCCCTCCTTGCAATGTGTGCTTGTGTCGGTGTGGGCTGTGATCGACTGTTGCTGTAATCAGCTGCTCAGCGAAGCTCACGCCGACACACGCACACATTCCAAGGAGGGAGCCTTTCCCAGTGGTGCCTCTAACGGAATTTTTTTTCTAACCATTCTCATACCAGGTATACGGTATACCAGGTATACCGTACCTGAGTTACGACAAACTCTGCAGTCTGCAGTCGATAAAGTTTCGTAATCTACTCTGCACGGTAAAGCAGATGTATCAAAACACTTTTAGAATTTGATATAGTAATAATTAAATATACAATTAGAAAATTATAATTTAATTTTTAATTTTATCAATACAACTATACATATATATATTTTGTTCTATCATTTTAAAACGAGTGTTTATTAATTATTCACATTTTATAATCAGTCCATGGTATATATGGCCAAAGAATAACGTTTGTTTAATTAATAAATTTTTCTTGAGCCTGTGAAGATACAATTCTGTTTTTTTTTTTTTTTTTTTTTTTTTTTTACACAGTGTTGAATGCAATGACTTTATTTTTTCGTAAAACGAATAACGTAAACTGCAAACTTTATCATTATTCAATTTTCGTGTTATTAAAACATTTTTTATTAATTTTTGATTTTTAAAATTATTATAATGTATTTAAAAAAATTATAAAATCATTAAATGATATTGTAAGTATAATGTCAATTTAGCTTAAAATGAAATTAAGCATCTCATTTTGATTTTTTAATTAAAAAAACAACTAATCTTAATAACTTTCAATTATAATAACATATTAATCTGGTTTAGCTTGGAAAAATATTTTATTTCAACAAATAAATATCCGAACAGACCTACTTTCAACGGACCAGCGCGTGAAATGGCCTGAAGGTGGCCGCAGAGTGCCAAAATACTCCCACAAGACTTGAACATAGCCACTGGGTGCCCATAAAAAATAAGTCGAAACCAACACTGTCGAGAACAGTCTGTTGCGTTTTGTGACCGCTTGTTAAGTAGGTACATACGAACAGACCGGTTTTGTTTTTGTAAGCTGTTTTTGTTTATGCTCTCTAAGCTGCGCAGCACCGTGACCACTTCTGGTTCTGCTAGGGTCTGAGGCTCCGAACCTGTTGATCATCATTTTTCAATTACATTTATTGCCACCAAGTACATTTATAAGCAGTTTTTTTTTATCGTGTAATTGGATTCGGTACAAAGTATTTTTTTTATTACACATTGAGTTTTAATTTTTCTTGCAAGATTAACTGGTAAGTGCAAAGTTTGTTTACATTAGGTAATTGCATGTACCTTAATAATGATTTCAGAAGCAAGTATTAATTTTTTCTTCAACCATGTGTTTTAAAATTGAATGAAAAAAAATTGTTTGCATTACTATTCAGTTTATACATACAGTAACACAGGCTGTTTTTAAGGTTGCTTTAGATTGGACATTGATCTTTTTTGCCTTAGTTTTATTCTTTTAATAAATTGTAATTTTTTAATAAAAAATATATTTATAGTTAATTAATAATTATATGCTTTTCATATGCATAAAAATTGAAATAATTTATTTGAAGTTTGAAAAAAAAAATTTTAACTACTGGATTCGGTTATTGAATTTACTAAAAAAAAATTTTATTATAAGTTGTCAGCTGTTGACGGACCGTTCCGGAACGGACCGACCGTGAGCGGGCGGACCGGCCGGAATGAGGCGTAAGCGCGCCAGTCTTTTCTACTAGCTGAGACTAGACACGTCGTCGTCGTGCGATTTCTTTTGTCGTGATCAAAGAAAGTTCTTTTTTGTTAGCGCGATTCGCGGTGTGAGTGTGGCAGTTTAGCTACGACTAGCGAAAACGCAGAGTGCGACGCTTTCGAGTGTGTGTGTGTTGTCGCAGGTGTGTGAGCAACACAGAAACCCGCTACACGGAGATCTCCACCCGCGCGGCTCAAAGGTTTGTGTCAGCGAGCGTAGCGGTGTGCAGAGTGTGTAGAGTGATAATGGAAAGAATTATCGATTATTCTTTCCCAATCGGGTAATATTTAAGAAAGCTTCTACGCGTGAATTCTTGCTAGAAATCACGCGTAGAAACTAGCGAGCCGGCGCACGTAGCCGCCCGGCAGAGCGTTTGTTTACGCTTTAGTTTCTTGGTTCGCCCACCGCGCGATCGGCCGAACTTGAATCGTCAACAACGCGAGTTAATGATTGTAGTTTATTTTTGTTTGAAGAAATAAATTAACGCGAGTGAAAGGGGACGAGGAGAAGTCAGGAAATCACTGGGCTTCGAATAAGTAACACAGGCATTTAATTATGAACTTTAACTTTTGGTAAATTTATTTATCGGTATCTAAGTTTACAATGGAGGAGAGTGGTCACGCCGTTTTGACCGGGTGGCACTCTACCTCTGGGAAACTAGGTGGAATCGTCGTAGATAAGCGGTCGATCTACGACGATGGCGCTGAGTCCCGTGATGCGTGGTCGAGGCGTCACGGTCGCAGCAAGACTGGCGAGGGCGGTCACTCTGGACAGCTCTGGCGTGGGTCGCTCGCATGACCAATCACGTGCCAATAAAAGGCGGTAAATCTCAAACATTCCGCCCGCCTTAATCGACTGTAGTCGATTAATAATATCTGTGAACATAATAAAAATAAAAATAACATTAAGTAATATATAAAAATGATTGTAGGTTAAATCTAGGGTGGTTAGTAAGCGTACGATCAAACGTAGAGGCTTACTGGGCAATTTTGGTAAGAGCCTGATGCTCTGTCCAAGGAAAATTCCTGGGTCGAAAACCCAACAGTTAAATAATGATACAGCCAGGGTTTGAAGCTGAGTTACTTCAAGTGGCTGAACGCTTGAGATCGTGATTGGGGCCGGAACATGGAGTGGTTCAGGTGGCTTTATTATTGAGAGTATAGCCGGTGCCTGAAGCTGGATTAGTTCAGGTGGCTGTACTTTTGTCATGGTAGCCAGCGTCTGGACTTTAATTAATTTAATTGTCGCAGGTGGCTGAGCTTTAAGACACGTTGCCGGTGTCTGAATTTTGGAGTGTATAACCGAAGCCTGGACTAAGTGTGTCGCAGGGGGCTGAATTTTGAAAGGTGCAGCCGAAGCCTGAACTCTAAGTAATTCAGGTGGCTGTTTTTCGAAAGCGATAGCCGGTGCCTGAGCCAGGACAGCCGCAGGTGGCTTGCTCTTGGAGAGGTTCGTTGGACCCTGGACTTGAGATGTCTCAGGTGATTCCATTTTGAAGTGGGTCGCCGGAGCCCGAACTTGAAGTGGTTCAGGTGGCTGCGCCTTAATCAAGGACTTGAATTCGTAGATTGGTGCCGGAGTCTGAACATGGATTAGATCAGGAGGCTGGACTTCGACATGAGTAGCCGAGGCCTGGACTTGAGGTGTCGCATGTAGCTGAATTTTAAAATAATTAGCCAGGTCCTGAAGCTCAAGCGGTTCAGGTGGCTCGTTCTCAATGGGTGATATCAAAACCTGGACTAAGGGAGTCACAGGTGGCTCAATTTTAAGAAATTGGATGTAGTCACACCACACGTCATCAAAGGTGTCCTGCGTATGGTAGAACATGTCTTTGACGAAGTAGTCGTGGCCACGGTCTACATCCCGGCAGTTTCTTAAACTTTGATCATTTTGGATAAACTCTTGCCAGAGTTGTTCGAGACGCAGGATGCGCTTCTCTGCTAACTCGTGAATCATCAAGGCTCCTTTTTGCTTAAATATTTCGAAATGAGTGACGATTCGATTTTGGATTATAGCTTGCCTGTTAAGAATTTGCGCAAATGAATTTGGTTTATTCATTTTGCAAGGTAGAGTGGTATTTGAAATAATTAATCAATAGGTAAAAGTTAAAACTATCTTTTGGCTTGGGAAAATTTAAATTGAAACACAATTTAAATTTGTTTTCTAAACTTGAGGCGATTTGGACAAGGCAAAAAAAACATGAGTGGTGAAAATGTAAATTGAAACACAATTATTCTTTAAATGAAAGAATGGAAAAATATTCAAACTTATGAATGTCACTGGTGGAACAATCTTTAATTGAAATACAATTAAGATGAGGCAATTATTCTTTAAACAAAAGAATGGAAAAAATATTCAAACTTATGAATATCACTGGTGAAACAATCTTTAATTGAAATACAATTAAGATGAGGCAATTATTCTTTAAATAAAAGAAACTGAAAAAATATTTAAACACATGAATATTATTGGTAGAATAGAATTTAAACTGAAATACAATTTAAAATGAGGCAATTATTCTTTAAATAAAGGAAACTGAAAAAATATTCAAACATGAATATTATTGGTGGAATAGAATTTAAACTGAAATACAATTTAAGATGAGGCAATTATTCTTTAAACAAAAGAATGGAAAAAATATTCAAACTTATGAATATCAGTGGTAGGACAATCTTTAATTGAAATACAATTAATATGAGGCAATTATTCTTTAAATAAAAGAATGCTGAAAAATATTCAGACTTATGAATATCAGTGGTGGAACAATCTTTAATTGAAATACAATTAAGATGAGGCAATTATTCTTTAAATAAAAGAAACTAAAAAAATATTCAAACATATGAATATTATTGGTGGAACAATCTTTAATTGAAATACAATTAAGATGAGGCAATTATTCCTTAAATAAAGGAATAAAAAGAAAAACTTAAACTTATGAATCGTTCATGAAGAAATAATTTTAAATTGAAATACAATCTAAAATGAAGGAAAACTAATTAACTAGGGACAGAAAAGGAATGAAAGATTGAGTGACTAAGTGTAAATAAAAAATAGAAAACTGAGCAACTAAAGTAGGTGAAGAAGGGTTGTCAATAGGTTAGTAGTGTGCAGTCACCTGACTGCCAGGCTAAACTTTTTAAATAAAAAAGCTTGAAACCATCCAAACAAGCTGGATATCCTTGGTCGATGACTGACAAACCAGGTTATTCAAGAGAACAAACTATGATTGAGTAGGTGGTTTATGGAATTTGATTATTAATCTTGACAAGTCCCTAAAAATGAAAAAAATTCAATTGGAATTTTTGAAAATATAAACTTGAAAAAAAATATCAACAGATTGGCTACTAGAAATAATTTGATTATACTATACTAAGGAGATTGGCAAAAAATTGATTCCAACGCTGACTCTAACAACCATAAGAAACAGTACATTTGAACCCAAGGTTATCGAAGAATTCTGGGAGTGCTGCTGCAGCTGTACGAGGGCTCGAGGACTACCAGTTGGTGAAGAAAGTCCCTTCGCTTGCTCCCACAGGTGCCAAAGGTTGCTCAGATGTGGTTGGACAGTAAGCGTGGACCTCAGTTTAACAGGTAGTTTCACCTGCAAATTCAATAATGTCAGATAAGGTGGAACAAAATAAAATGAAATTAAGTTTTCAGGTGAGCTCAATATTAACAAAGTAAACATTGAAAAAATTATTCCTAATTTTATTGGTCACTTGACCCTAAAATAATCAATTGTTTACCAAAATAGTAACAGCTGTACTCAATTATTGAGGAATTGGGTCAACTGACTATTTGTTTTGGAAGGATAAAAATAAATAAATTTAAGAAAAAGGCAAAATAGAATGGAGAACAATGCAGCTAACTTTACCCACACAGTTCCAAGGCTAAACAAATACAAGAAAAAATTGAAATTATTAAATTGCGCAACACAAGTTTGCGACTTGGAGCGGACCCACCGTATTAGCGGAGTCAGCTGGTCGAGGTGCCTTCTCTCTCTCTCCCACTGCAGAGGGGCTGCAGTGCGGCAGGGATGTAAGAGGCCGATGGTCTTCAGCTGATGGCAAACGGTGTTGCCGAGTCGCCTTCCGATCCACCGTCGTCTTAGTTTTTGGTCGGGCCGTTGGGCGTCTTTATTGCTCCGTGGCTCGTGCTGTAGGCGAGACTCCTTCCCTTTTCCAATATGGCCGCGAAGCTTCACGTGGCTCTCCGGCGAGGCGTCTTTGCCGTTTGCGGTTATGAAACTGGCGGCGTCGATGCACTTCTCTTCTATTTTTACTCGCGACGCGCTTTTTCCGGGGAACTTTTCCCCACAAGGGGTGCCAAATGTTTGAAGAAATAAATTAACGCGAGCGAAAGGGGACGAGGAGAAGGCAGGAAATCACTGGGCTTCGAATAAGTAACACTGGCATTTAATTATGAACTTTAACTTTTGGTAAATTTATTTATCGGTATCTAAGTTTACAATGGAGGAGAGTGGTCACGCCGTTTTGACCGGGTGGCACTCTACCTCTGGGAAACTAGGTGGAATCGTCGTAGATAAGCGGTCGATCTACGACGATGGCGCTGAGTCCCGTAATGCGTGGTCGAGGCATCACGGTCGCAGCAAGACTGGCGAGGGCGGAAACTGGTCACTCTGGACAGCTCTGGCGTGGGTCGCTCGCATGACCAATCACGTGCCAAAAAAAGGCGGTAAATCTCAAACAATTTTGTTTATTGTTTATTTTTTTCTTTCTTGTTAATAAATCAAAGTTAAAATTAGACCTTCGCGTAGATTATTTTTTTTTTATCGAATAAAAATATCTCTCTTTCTCCTCCGTTATCCTCCTACGATTAGGATAGTTATTTTTCTCTTCGATTTTCTTTCTTTTGAGCTTGGGGAAAATTACCCCGCCTGCTGCCGGCATTTGAAGGCTAGTTCGCGAACGCGTCTCCCCAAGCATGTCTTGATTTTCCGTTTTCAGGAGCACGGACAACAACGGGAGTACTCGGAAGGGAGTACTCCAGGATAAATAATTGTTTACAGCTCAGTCCGACGGCGAGAGTGCAGGGCCGTGTTTCCCCGGACGAGCACTGTAACAAAGTATTATGTTTTTTAATAAAAGAATGCACCTTTTATTTATTTGTAAACTACTGACTGCTTGTTAATTACTATTTTTGCTGGTAGTATGTATCAAAAAGTTCATCGGCTTCACTGATCTTGGACTAGATGTATGCTGCAACATGGACTGGAAGAAAACTTGATGATCTCTAAAACATGTGTGGTGTATCATCAAGTAATACTTGGAGTTTCAAACAAGTTCATCGGCTTCACTATTCTTGGGCTACATGTATGCTGCAACATGGACTGGAAGAAAACTTGATGATCTCTAAAACATATGTGATGCATCATCAAGTGGTACTTGGTATTTCAAAAAGGTTCATCGGCTTCACTATTCTTGGAATATACTTGTGTGCAATGTGGACTAACATTATTTGAAAAATATTCATCTTGGCTTCTTATGAGGTTTATTACATATATATTATGATTTTATATTATCATCTTATGAAGTTTACTTAAGAATTCACTATAATGTATCATTTTATGTGCTTTCATTAATATCAAAATGTATTCATTTAGATTTACGAAATTGGTGGATGTTCTGCAATCTAAGTCTTGGCTACGATCTTACCAATTTTCTGCAAGAAATACTAGAAAATTATCATTAAATACTAAGAACTGATTTCAGTAAATATTAAGAAAAGTATGCTGCTGTCTACCTGTAATATAATTGATTTTTTTTTTTTGATTAATGATAACGGTAATTTTATAAATTAATGTTCAAAAAAGTATAAGACTAACATTTTACACGATGTGTAACGGTCAAACGGCGAAGACAAATAGATTTCTAGGCTTTTAAAATACAAAAATTATTTGAACGTTTAAAGTAGTTTATTAGCATGTAATTTTGCGTAAATAATCGATATGTATAATCAGATTGTTGTTAAAAATTTTTCTAAGCTCCTTTCGGCTAAAAGACGAAAGAATCGATTCTTAGGTCTTTAAAAATACAAACATCATATGTTAACGTTCAAAGATGTTTATAAGCATGTAATTTTGCGTAAATAATCGATATGTACAATTAGATTGTTGTTATAAAAATTTCTAAGCCGCTTTTCGGCTAAAAGACGAAAAAAAAATCGATTGTTAGGTCTTTAAAAATACAGATATTATATTTTAACATTTAAAGTAGATTATGAGCATGTAATTTTTCGTAAATAATCGATATGTAGAGTTAGATTGTTGTTAAAAAATTTTCTAAGCCGCCTTTCGGCTAAAAGACGAAAAAAAATCGATTTTTAGGTCTTTAAAAATACAAAAATTATAGTTCAATGTTCAAAATAGTTAAGTAGTATGTGATTGTGCGTGAAAAATCAATATGTATAGTCAGATGGTTGTTAAAAATTTTTTTAAGCCAATTTTTGGCTAAATAGCGAAAAAAAATCGATTTTTAGGTCTTTAAAAATACAGAATCGATTTTTTAATGTTAGAAATAATTTTCTAGTATGTAATTTGGCATTTGAAACCCAATTTTACTAGTTATATTTTTAAAATGATTTTTAAGTTTTAAAATTGCCAAAAAGCGTTAAAAAAACACGTTTTTTCGAGATTTGACTATCTTCCACCACTTGAAAAAATTTGAAAAAATTTGTAAAGATAAATTTCATTAAAATACGTAATATATTTTTTTTCTGGAGAGGTATGTGTCTTAGTTTTTTTTTAATCGTAAATTTAAGGTTAAAAATGCCCAAAATGGTTTAAATTTGGCGCCAAAAATAATATTAAAAAATTTGAGTGAACTACATTTTTTTTTTAGAAAATTTTTCCGCAAACCGCATGTCTCTAGCCCTTATAGGTTCTGAGATATGAATTAAAGTTGAAAAATCACTATTTTGGACCCTAGGGTCCCTAGGGAGGGACTAGGGAGATGCGGTTTGCGCCAAAAATTTTCATTTTTTATGTTCTTTCGATTGGTATATATTTTTTAGGGTTTCCAGCGGGGGCCGATTTGACTATCTTATCCGGTGGTACCCTTAATCGTCGAGTAAGTATAAAAGAGTAAAAATAAAAATGTTTTTTTAATTACTTATTTCTATAAAATTATTTATTTTTAGTTCTGACAATGCTGGTTGTTCAAAAATTTGTGCAAATCATTATAATGAATTAGTTCAAATCGGCATCGTTCAGCAATTAAAAAGATATTGTTTTTGGTAATTTTAATTATAAAAATAAAAATATAAATAAATTATCATATGTTTTTTATTATAGTAGTAATAACATTCAGAACGCTGAGTCATTTTCTTTTGATCAACTTTGTAAAAATGGAAAAAAATTTTACAATGAAAATTTTGTACAGCTTTACAAAACGTATGTATATTTTATCTATGTATTTATAATTCTAATAATAATTTTCTAATTTTGAAATTTATATTAAATTTATATTAAAAAATAATAAATATTATTTTAATTTTTATTGTTTAAACAGTCAAAAAAATTACCAAAATTTATAAAATAAAAATATATTTTATATGAAAATATATTATAAATAATTATAAATAATTTATTTCAGATAAATAAAAATGAATGAAAATTTTGAAGAAAGTACAGTTATATATATATATATATATAACTATATTATATAGTTGTTTTTCCTCTCTCACGCCCCCCAGCGCCCCCCCCCCCCCACAGGCCTCTCAAAAAAGTGCTTAACTGACCGTAAAAGTGTACCGAAATATGCTTATTTCTATGAGTTTTGAATTATCCTATGATTTTCCAATCACGGCCCCCGTCCGCCCCCCCCCGCCCTTTTTTCCCCCGCCCCCATTTTTAATGTTTTGTTACAAGTTTTGTATATTTTCTTAATTTAATAATTCTTTTTTAATGGTATAATTAAACTATATAAAATTTTAAAATTTGAATTCATTAATTTAAAAAAATTTCATTATAAGATCAAAAATTCTTGTTAAACTTTAAATCCTTATTTTTTTATTTTTAATTTTTTTTATTCTGTAATTATCATCCAAATATATTCATGTATGTATTCATGTATGTACGCATGCGCGTACGCGGAGGAGTCTCCGCGTAGACGCAAAGTTACCCTTTCAAACAAAAATTTGCGCGTACGCGCAACTTAGGTGTTCCGCGTACGCGCAAACTAAATTATCCCGCGTGCGCGCAAACTTAGGTACTCCGCGTGTGCGCAAAAACTTTAGATCTCCGCGTGCGCTTAAAAACTTCCGATCTCCACGTGCGCGCCAAACTAATGATGTTCCGCGTGCGCGCAAAAACTTCCGATCTCCGCGTGCGTGCAAAAACTTTGATTACGTTGCGATAAATGCATCAATTATTGTCCTTCTAAACATTAAAATTGTGATGAAAAAAGCTTCCTAACTCTATAAAAATTTTTTTTTACACACGGTGCAGAAAGTTCAAACTTTCTGATTTTTCCCAAACAGGAAGTTTGAACTCCTTGCATTGAGTTGAAAAAAACATTACACTCGACGCTGGAAAAGTATGAGCTAACCCTTAGCAAACCCTTGACACTCTTGCCTTTGGCTCAGGTTTTGAACACAAATTGTTTGAAAATTAGCTAAAAACCCAAAGAAGTGACCCAAATGTCTAGTCCTAGCGGGTCCTCCTCTCAGGGTTGGATAAGTTTTTTTGGATCATCGATTGCAGAAACTTTGGAAATCGCTTTCTGATACAGAATGATGAGCAAAATCATCAATAATTTTTCTAAATGGTCTTTTTTTTCGATTATCCACACAAAATGTTTGAATTATTTTTGTTTTTTAAAAAATTTTCAAACAATTTGTTTTCAAAGCCCATTGCACTTCTAGACATGTGTATCCTCGCATGTTTTTGTCTCTTTATGAACTTTAAGAGAAAAATATTTTCAAATCTTAACTCAAAAAGTGTAAATCTGAACAATTTATATTTCAAACCTTGGAAAATGCTAAAAAGTACTTCTAGTAACAAATTATTCCTGTTCAAATTTTTTGAGTCAAGACTTAAATTTAAATTGGTTGAGATTTTCTTTATATTGAATATTGAATCAATTGGGATGTGTCTTGACCGAACAAATTATAGTATAGATTTGTAAAAGTATCTTTGATGGATTTTTGGAAAAACCTCGGCCAGGATTATTTTGGTCAATGTCCTCATTACAGGCATCACGATTACTGTTACTGCTTCAATAAGGTATGTTCAACAATGAATATCCATATTTACCTCATTGATCTAAATGTATGTAGTACACAGTAAATTTTGTTTAAAATTTGTATCTTATTTTTTTTCAACAATCCACTTTGTTATAAGGTAGGGTCCCTGTACCTAATATGGGCTCCCCTGTTATTTTGAATATACTCAAGGTAAATTCACAATAAAATACCTCAAGTGATTTTGAATTAAGTCGTTTCGTAGACACTATTGTGTCAGCTTGAAAGTTAACAAAATTAACTTTTGAGCGTTTTTTAAATAAATTTTTTCAAAATACATATTATAAAATTGGCTCAAAATTACCTATGCAGTACGTTAAACCTCATATTTTTTTAATTTTTCGTAAGTTTTAGCTACAAAAAACTTCAAATTTCATGAATTTTAAATAAACATAAATGCCGATGAAAAGCATAATAAAGGTGGGGGTCTACATTGTATGGTCAAATGAGAAAAAAAATTGTGCTTTTTAAGGAAATTGTTAAATTTTAAATATTTGCGTGAATCAAGCGATTAAAAAACAAAAATTTACGCACACTTATAATAAAAACCGATCACCGACCGACGCAGATAATTATGAAGTACTTTTCAATTTTTATAAATTTAAAAATGGCGTAAAACTCAAGTTTGTATTTAAATTGAATTTTTTAATCTAATATTGATAATTTTAATTCACTGTTTGGGAAAGCTTCCTGAATGGTGTACTGAAATTCAGTACACCATGTTAAAAGTAATTATTTTGGACGGTCTTTTTTGTCTGCTGAATAAAGCATTATAAAAAAAAATAGTTTGTCTCAGTAATTCCGTACGTTTTTTTAACTTTTAGCAAATCAGTTTCGTTAGTATATACGAAAAATAAGCAAGGTAGATGTACCTAATATGGCTCCCTAAGCGAGAATCGACGTTGTGGCGAATCAAATCAATATCTTTTGACGTGTAAGGTTAATTCAAGGTCTTTAAAATGAGACCTTACGCGTTCGATTTTGATCGATGAGCTTGAAATGCCAGAGGATTTACCAAAACACGTTTTTTTAAGACACCAAAAATTTGTGTACCTAATATGGCCCCTTTGAAGTAATCTATTAATTGCGAATAAATTGTGTATACTTTAACAGCTTCTTTTAAAATTTTACACACTAAATTAAAACGATATTCCAAATACTACTTTATAAAATTTTTATATCTCGCAAAATGAAAGCAAATCTATGAAATATCGGTATTTCTACTAATTCGTGGCGGGCCATATAAGGTACACTGCAGAAAAAAAAGTTATTTAAGAATAGAAGCCGTTAGAAAACGAGTTGAACAAAAACTAAAATCACGTTTTAAAGCTGAAACAATAACGAATCGAAGCTACTTATGAAAATTTCGGTCAGGTGAGTCTAAATCTTTTAGCAGACCATTTAATTACAACGTAAAATAATAACGAAGGTATACAAAACTAGTTTTAGCTATAAGGCATGCGCAAAAATAATTTTCAAATGTTCAAAACAACTCAAAACTTCATAAATCAGGGTTTTCGACTTCTTCCTACCTAATTGTAGAAATGCCGTATATCGAGCATATTCAAAATAACAGTGGGCGGCCCATTTTAGGTACAGGGAACCTACCTAATAACAAAGTTGATTGTTGAAAAAAAATAAGATAAAAATTTTAAACGAAATTTACTGTGTACTACATTTAGGTCAATGAGATAAATATTGACTACGTTGTGCATTAATATTCGTTGTTGAACATGCCTTATTGAAGCAGTAACAGTATCGTGATGCCTGTAAAAAGAATATTGACCAAAATAATCGTGGCCGAGGTTTTTCCAAAAATACTTTTAAAAATCTATAATATAATTTGTTCGGTCGAAAATATCTTTCCTAGTCGACAGGTTAGATCAATAAGGTACATCCGTATATTATTGCACAGCATAGACGAGATTTATCTTATTGATCTAACCTGTCGACTTATCGTTTCTTCAAAAGTTCTTTGTTAAAATAAAAAAAATAAATAAAACTCAAGACACATCCCAATTGATTCAATATTCAATATAAAGAAGATCTCAACCAACTTAAATTCAAATCCGAACTCAAAAAATTGAACAGGAATAATTTGTTACTAGAAATACTTTTTAGCATTTTCCTTCAATTCAAACATTTTGTGTGGATAATCGAAAAAAGGACCATTTAGAAAAATTATTGATGATTTTACTCATCATTCGGTACCAGAAAGCAATTTCCAAAGTTTCTGCAATCGATGATCCAAAAAAACTTATCCAACCCTGACTGACTGACTGTATAAGGTTTTTATTTCGGCCTTGGGGCATAACCCTATTTGGTCGCTTGACAAGTACATCGAGTTATACAAATATATGATAACACGTTCGCATAGATAGATAATTAAATGCACTTAAAATTAGATAACAATGAAGTAAATAACAAAGATATAATATATAATAGCACGTTCTCGTTGGTAGAATAATAAATGCACTTAAAATAGTATATTATTGTACAGGTGCAGCATCGTCACCGGGGCGGTTTTAAGGACCCAAGTACGTAGCGAAGCACAGCACGAGGTTCTTAATAAGCCCTGTTGACGTACTGCACTCGTACTATATACTATTTTATAGTACGAGCCACCGAAAACACGCATCAAAGATTTGATTTTGTGGTTAGAGTGACCAGGGGTACTATATATTAACTTACAACAAAGTGACTTATAGGGCAGGAAACAAAATTTATTAACTGGGTAAGTGTGGCAGGTGCAATAGTAAATCGAATCGAATCGTGGGATAATCCATTCACTAGAAAATATATTACGTTTTCCCGTGAGAGATCAATTCTATTGCCGTTTAATACACTTTTTTCCCGCGGAATGTTAATTCTACTCACAATCAATATATTTTTTTCCCGTTAAATACATTTAACTTCCACTCAAGTATTTTTTTCCCGTGCATTTATTTTCTTTCCCGTTTAATCACTTATTTTTCCGTGCAAATGTCTTTTTTCCAGTGAATTTAACCTAAAATTTCCCGTGCGTTTGCTTTTTTTTCCCGTGCTAATAAATTAGACCCTTTTCTAATCACCCCCCCCCATGCCCTTTTTTTTACTTACGCCCTCCATTTTTGATATATGTTATCAGTTTCTACCCACATCGCCAATTTTTGATACAAGTCATCAGCTATGTAGCTATAGAAGAAATTTAAAAAGTAACTACGAAGCATTAAAAAAATTAACTTATATCCTAAGATAAAGGAGAGAACCCAAAAAGAATGTCAGCATTTTTTGGGTCAGCAATTTTATTCGTGATGTGATTGGTTGAAGAATGAAATTTAAAATTTGAATTTTTATTTTTAATTTTTATATTACAATTCAGTTAAAACATCTAGATAATAGATTTGATGAAAAAATAATTATATAATCAAGTGTTCGAAATTATCCGATTATAATCATGAAAATAATCATTATTAGTATACAAACTGAAACAAAACCAATGAATCTATAACCACAAAAGTTTAAATGAATATGAACTCTGAACGTAGCGCAAAGGTAAAGGGTATATATAACTTATTGTCGATTAATTTAGATGAAGCTTCGACAAAACTTGTTTTAGATAATATAATAAAATTGTGCGTGCGCTTCGCTTGGAGAGCTTCAAGGTTTGACAAGAGGGTAGGTACATCGGTAAATTCAAAAGTGGGTAAGTGTTTACCTACAAAGGTTTGTACAGGATCGAAAACAATAGTATAAAAGATGTTAGTTTCAGGGTTAGATGTTGAGAAAAAAAAAAATAAAAAAAATAAAGTACAACGTACGTTCCAAGTTACAAATTGAAGTATGAAAATAATAACAAAGTGAAAGAGGCTACACATGGCTATAAACCGGTGTCGTAAGGTAAACTTCGATATTAATCAAGATAGGTTGATTGGGACAGACCTACGTAGAAAAAGCGTTGATAACAAATGTAAAAGGGTGTAGGAAATATTTGTCAAAAAAGTTAAAGAGCTGTATGGGCAAAATTGTTTGAAGATGATTAGTTTCACGATTGCAATTACAAAAAAATTTGAGAAGAACAATAGAAAAGATAGTTTTCACAAAGATGAGAACAAAGATTCAAAGTTAGAGACCAAACCATGAAAAAAAGAAAAAACAACAGCAAACACCAAAATTTAAGCAAATAGATTCATATGAAAGAGATAGAAACAATATTATGCAAAAATTTACATATAAGCGTAGGTTCAAAGTTACAAACGTAATGACAAGTCCAAGTACGGCGGTAGGTACAATGAAGTTACCACAGTAGTTATCAAGTTTAAAACAATGTTATGAACAATGTTTGTTAAAGGTTTATTTAGAATAGCAAGTACAAGAGGATAAAAAAGATTATGCACAAAGCTAGATTCAGTGTAAAAAAAAAAAAAAAAAAAAAATAAAGAACTAGAGTTAGCATGGGAGTAGAAACAGATGTAGAAACAAATGCATCTGTAGAAGGTTCGGCGTTAGAAGCTTGAGTAGAAAATAGGTAGTAAGCACAAGATTATTAACATATGTAGGAAGTAAAAAAAATCAACAGACGTAGTAAAGAGAGTCGGAAAAAAATACTCAACAGACGTGGATAGTAGCAAGGTTATAAAGCAGGAAAGGTTAATAAATAAAAAGACAAAAATAAGTCGGTAAAAGCATAGATACAGATGTTTAATAAAGGATTGAAATGAAAGTATGATCAAAGATTAGAACAAAGTAGTCTTAGAATTAGAAATAAAAGCATGAAAAAAATTCAAACTACAGTTATCACCATGATAGAAATATATATATAAACATGAGCATATTCCTGGGTAAGAGCTTAGATATAAAAAGCAGTAAGTGCAACGGTAAGAACAAGGGTTTGGAGTAAGATGAAAGGTGAGAACAAAGGTAGGCACGAAATAAGGTGCAGGTGTAGTCACAAGCTATAAAAGTAGAAACAATGGTATGTATCAGAGTAGGTACAGAGGTAGACACAAGAGTATGTGTATAAGCGTAGGTACAAGTGTAGATTCAAGCATAAAATTCTGGGGGGTTGGCGAGCGAAGCGAGCAGGAGGTGACCCCCTAGTATATATATATATACCAACCACGTGAACAATTCCTAGAGTAATAATACACCCTCTCTATGCGCAAATTACGGGCAATCCACCCACGTATTTAAAAAAACCAAAATAACCCATCTTTTTTTTCCAAAAATTACCCAACAATAAAAAATTTTTCTAGGTTTTTGCGATCCAACCAAAATAACCCATCCAAAATAACCCATCACCCATTTCCTGAACCTTGGTTTTACCTGGAACTCGAGTTTTTTGATTTTGAAATGTCATGGCACTATCCTGACCCGTCATGATAATACCGAAATGTCCGAATAGTGCCGGGTGTATGCCCCCAGCTCGCTTCGCTCGCCAACCCCCAAGAATTTTATGCTTGAATCTACACTTATACATATACCCTTGTGTCTACCTCTGTACCTACTGTGATATATACCATTGTTTCTACTTTCTACTCTTACAGCTTGGGACTACACCAGGGATGTGAAAGTAGGTTAGGAGTTAGGTTAGGTACCTCAGGCTAACACCTAACTAATATTATTTGGAAAAAAAATTTCTTCTGCTCGGTGTTCTCGCCGCGTGGTGTTGCTTGCCGTTTGATAAATTCATAAACAAATATACCTCGGCTCAAAATTGAATATTTGTAATAAATTTTTTAAAATTGAATTTTTATTTGAATTTATGGTTCATAGACATGGTGCCCCCCACTTTATTTGGTAAGATTGACCGTCACAGTTACCGCGCAAGTTCGAAAGCTGAATAACAAAAACCGTTGCGAATAATAAATAAATAAATAAATAAATAAATAAATAAATAAATAAATAAACCACCAAGCTCTAAAGGAGACCACATGAATAATCCATGTGCCGTAAAAACGTTGCTTACGGCTGGTTACGGCTCCTTATGGCTGCTTACGGACACCCAACGGCTTTTGGAGGTTATGTTTTCGTGCCGTAGGATGTCCGTAAGGAGCTGTCAGGAGCCGTAACCAGCCGTAAGCAACGTTCTTACGGCACACGGATTATTCATGTGGTCTCCTTAAGCCCCAATAACGCTTGGAGAAAGATAAAAAAATAATTTTTTATAAATAATTGATTAAACCGCCAAGCTCTAAGCCCTCAAAACCCTGGGCGCCTGAGATAAACTCGGGCGCTCTGGGTTTTGGGGGCTTAGAGCTTGGGGGGTGGCCAATCAGCTTTTTTGTTGAACTCAGGTGCCTAAGGTTTTGGGGGTATAGAGCTTGGGGGGTAGCCTATCAGCTTCTTTGTTAAACTCGGGTGCCCAGGGTTTTGAGGGCTTAGATCTTGGCGGTTTATTTAATTGTTTATAATAAACTACTTATTTATCGCTCTCCCCAGCGTTATGTGAGTTTAGGGCTTGTAGGTTTATTTAATTGTTTATGAAAAATAATTTATTTATCGCTCTCCCCAGCGTTATGGGGGTTTAGAGCTTGGCGGTTTAATTAATTGTTTATAAAAAATAATTTATTTATTCCTCTCCCCAGCGTTATTGGGGCTTAAAGCTTGGTGGTTTATTTATTTATTTATTTATTGATTAATTATTCGCAACGGTTTTTGTTATTCAGCTTTCAAACTTGTGCAGTAACTGTGACGTTCAATCTTCCCAAATAAAGCGGGGGGAACCATGTCTATGAGCCATAAATTTAAATAAAAATTCAATTTTAAAAAATTTATCATAAATATTCAATTTTGAGCCGAGGTATATTTGTTTATGAATTTATCAAACGGCAAGCAACACCAAGCGGCGGGAATACCGAGCAGAAGAAATTTTTTTTCCGAATAATTTTAGTTAGGTGTTAGCCCGAGTTAGTTACCTTACCTAACTCCTAACCTTCTTTAACATACCTGGACTACACCTGCACCTTATTTCATGCTTACCTTTGTTTCTATCTTTCATCTCACTTCAAACCCTTGTAACTACCCTTGTTCTTACCGTTGCACTTACTGCTTTTTATAACTAAGCTCTTACCCAAGAATATGCTCATGTTTATATATCTGTTTCTATCATGGTGATAACTGTAGTTTGAACTTTTTTCATGCTTTTATTTTTAACTCTAAGACTACTTTGTTCTTATCTTTGATCATACTTTCATTTCTATCCTTCGTTATGCTTTTACCGACTTATTTTCGTCTTTTTATTTATTAATCTTCTCTGTTTCATAACCTTGCTACTATCCACGTGTCTTGAGTATCTTTTTCCGACTCTCTTTACTACATCTGTCGACTTTATTTTTCTTCCTATATATGTTAATAATCTTGAGCCTACTACCTATCTTTACTCAAGCTTCTAACGCTGAACCTTCTACACATGCATTTATTTCTACATCTGTTTCTACTCTTATGCTAACTCTAGTTCTTTATTTTTTTTTATTTAAATCTTTAACACTGAATCTGGCCTTGTGCATAATCTTTTTTTATCCTCTTGAGCTTTTTATTGTAAATAACCTTATAACAAACCTTGTTCATAACATTGTTTCAAACTTGAAAACTACTCTGGTAACTGTATTGTATTTACTCCCGTACCTGAACTTTTCATTACGTTTGTAACTTTGAACCTACGCTTATACGTAAATTTTTGCTTAATATTGTTCCTATCTCTTTCACATGAATCTACTTGCTTTAATTTTGGTGTTTGCTGTTGTTTTTTCTTTTTTCATGCTTTGGTCTCTAACTTTGAATCTTTGTTCTCATCTTTGTGAAAACTATCTCTTCTATTGTTTTTCTCAAATTTTTTTGTAACTACAATCGTAAAACTAATCATCTTCATACTATTTTGCCCACACAGTTCTTTAACTTTTTTAACAAATCTTTCCAACATCCTTTTACATTTGTTATCGACATTTTTTCTACCTAAGTTTCTCCCAATTAACCTATCCTGATTAATATCGAAGTTTACCTTACGACACCAGTTTCCAGCCATGTGCAGCCTCTTTTACTTTGTTATTATTTTCATACTTCAATTTGTAACTTTGAACGTATGTTTATTTATTTATTTATTCCAATCATCATCAACGGACGTAACGTCCTTTACATAAAATATATTACAAATTTTAACAAATTGTTGTAAATAAACTTAATTATAAGCAAAAACAAGCAATTTACATTCTCTCTCTTAAAAAGACTGAAACTATGACAATTTTTTAGGTTATCAGAGGATGAATTCCAACATCTTCTTAATCTACTAATCACTGAGAAAAATTCGAAGTCATTTTTGGTATTGCATTCAATTAATAATCTAAGGTTTCTAATATTAAATCTTGCAGCTTGGTAAGGGAGTAAATTCGTTATTTCATCTATATTAACAATTTTTTTCAGAATTTTAAAAGTGAATAAAAAATCATAATAAGAGTGTTGAGATTTAATAGTAGGAACTTTAAACAAGTTAGCTATTCTGTCGTAATTACAATCAACACAGCTCATAGGTGTTCTACTCTTGAAAGATAGATGTCTCAAAAATTTATGATTAATACGCTCAATTTTAATTATTTGATATTCTTTGTATGGAGACTAAATTTGGGAGCAATATAATGAATGAGGGAGTACAATAGCTCTATACAGTGATAAAAAAGTCTCTGGCTTCTTAAATTCTCTGGAAGATCTAATTATAAAGTTAAGCATTCTGGAAGCTTTGGATACCACACAGTTCAAATGAGTTTCAAATTTCATCTTACAATCAAAAGTAACACCTAGATCATTTATAGTATCAACTCTTCCTAACATCATATCATTAATAAAGTAATTAAAATTGACTTTGAGCTTGGAACTATAGAAGGAGATAAATTTACATTTATTAATGTTGAGATCAATATTATTAGAAATAGACCAGTTAATGATACAATCGAGATCATGTTGTAAATTAATACAATCAGCAATATTTACAATCTTATAAAATAGTTTAAGATCATCAGCGAAATTAGAATTTTGGCAAAGCGAATTAAAACGCCAATATCATTAATAGAAAGTAGAAAAAGAAAGGGTCCAAGGTGAGATCCCTGGGGAACATCAGAGGTGACTACTATAGGATCTGGCAGGTGACCCTTTAATTTCAATTTTTCAATTCTATCGCTCAGATATGAATAAAGCCAAGATAATAATTTTCCACCTATGCCATAATTTCTAAGTTTTTTAATCAAAATCACAATGTCAACTCTATCAAATGCTTTTTGAAAGTCTAAATAAATTGAATCAACTTGAGCACAGTCTGAAAGACACTCAGTAATATAATCACTATGAATAACCAAATTCGTAACTGTTGATTAACCTTTCAAAAAGACATGTAGAGTAGTACTAATTTGACTGACAAAAAAGCAAAAAAGATATTTTTCACGGATTGAAAACTGATTTATGAGTTGGTTTTTTGAATCGCGTGAAGGCAATTTTTAAGTTATCGAAGTACGGTTCAAGCAAAAGACTTCCATTTTTTATATCTTCCCAAAAATATATGACTTTTCAAGGTTCAATCAATTGAAACCACCTCCGTTTCACAAAAAAGCTAGTTTTCACCGATTGGAAATTAATTTTTTAGTTGGTTTTGAATCGCATAAAGAAAGTTTTGAAGTAACTGCGGTGTAGTTTACGCAGAATTCTTTCTAATTTCAATACCTTTCAGAAAATATATGATTTGTCCAGGTTTAATCAATTAAAACCATCTCCGATCCACAAAAAAGCCAATTTTCATAGATTGAAAACTGATTTTTTAGTCGGTTATTTTGACTACGTGAGGGCTTTTTTGAAGTAATCGAGTTGTTGTTCACACAGAAAACTTTTTTTTTTCAATATCTTTCCGGCAATCTATGATTTGTCTAGGTTTTCTCAACAAAAACCATCTCCGTTCCGAAAAAAAGGTAATTTTCACGGATTGGAAATTGATTTTTTAGTCGGTTATTTTGACTATGCGAAGGCTTTTTTGAAGTAATCAAGTTGTTGTTCACACAGAAAACTTTTTTTTTTCAATATCTTTCCGACAATATCTGATTTGTCTAGGTTTTATCAACTAAAACCATCTCCGTACCGCAAAAAAGCTAGTTTTCACGGATCGGATACTGATTTTTTAGTCGGTTATTCGAACTACGCGAAGGCTTTTTTGAAGTTATTCAGGTGTAGTTTACGCAGAATTCTTTCTTATTTCAATACCTTTCAGAAAATATATGATTTGTGCTGGTTTAATCAATTGAAACCATCTCCGTTTCACGAAAAAGCTAATTTACATGGATTAGAAACTGATTTTTAAGTCGGTTATTCGAACTACGCGAAGGCTTTTTTGAAGTAATCGAGTTTTTGTAAACACAGAGAACGTCCTTTTTTTTAATATCTTTCACAATATATGATTTGTCTAGGTTTTCTCAACTAAAACCATCTCCGTTCCACAAAAAAGCTAATTTTCACGGATTGGAAACTGATTTTTTAGTTGGTTTTTTGAATCGCGTGAAGGCAATCTTGAAGTTATCGAGTTGTTGCTCACATAGAAACCGTTCTTTTTTATATATCTTTCCGACAATATATGATTTGTCTAGGTTTTCTCAACTAAAACCATCTCCATTCCACAAAAAAGCAAATTTTTACGGATTGGAAACTAATTCTTTAGTTGGTTTTTTGAATCGCGTAAAGGCAATTTTGCAGTTATCGAGTTGCTGTACAAGCGAAAAACTTCCTTTTTTTTCTGTCTTTCCGAAAATATATGATTTTTCAAGGTTTAATCAATTGAAACCACCTCCGTTTCACAACAAAGCAAGTTTTCACGGATTGGAAATTAATTTTTTAGTTGGTTTTGAATCGCGTGAAGGCAGTTTTGAAGTTATCAAGGTGCGGTTCACGCAGGAAACTTTTTTTTTTCAATATCTTTCAGAAAACATATGATTTGTCCAGGTTCAATCAATTGAAACCAACTCCGTTCCGCAAAAAAGCTAGTTTTCACGAATTGGAAACTGATTTTTTAGTCGGTTTTTCGAATCGCGTAAAGACAATTTTAGAGTTATCGAGTTGGAGTTCACGTAGAGTTCTTCCTTTTTTCAATACCTTTTAGAAAGCATATAATTGTCTAGGTTTAATCGATTAAAACCATCTCCGTTCCGCAAAAAAGCTAGTTTTCACGGATTAGAAATTAATTTTTGCGTTGGTTTTGAATCACGTGCAGGCAGTTTTGAAGTAATCAAGGAAGTAGACGATGAAGTAAGTGGTTTAGTTAGAGATAACAGGTTTTTATTCAAGGTCTTGTTGGATGGGAAACCATTACAAGCCTTACTTGACACTGGTGCCACGGTGTCTATTTTGGGGGTGTCGGTAGCTGAGCATCTTCGGGAGAAACTAAAACCTTGCGCTACAAGTCTCAAACAAGTGGGTAATGACTATCTCACAGTATTAGGCCAGTTAGATCTGATGATGAGTATAGATGGCCGAGTCGAGAAGATTTCGCCCAGAGCGGTGAAAGGCATCTCTAACGACATAATACTGGGACAAGACTTCATCCAAGCGTTTGAGATTTGTTGTGACTATGCGGATGGCTCCTGGAAAAGTGGTTCGAGTGGCGTACGGCACCAGTTCACGAAGGCTGATGGAGAGAATCGTGAAACGCTAATTGCAGAATGTGCAGTAGTGAAGGAAACACCAGAAGAGAAACGGCGGGTCGAAATGGTGGCCAAGATATTGACTGAATGCGCAGGTCTGGTCGAAATCACCGAGGAAGAAAAACGACAGATCGAAGATCTCGCAAAGAAAATTTTGCCTCCACCGGAAGAATTCCAGGGTTTCACTACGCAGCATCGGAGAGAATTGACCGAAGGAGCAGTGCCGGTACGTCATGCTCATCGTTGAATGTCACCGGCTATGGAGGAAGCAGCTCCTAGAGAAGTAGACAAGATGTTAGAGACCGGGATCATTCAACCATCAAATAGTGAGTGGAGAAGTGCACCGGTAATCATAAAGAAAGGTGATGGGGATTACAGGTTTTGCATAGACTACAGAGATGTGAATAAAGTATCTCGCAAGGACGCGTATGCCTTGCCCAGTGTAGACACGGTTTTGGACAAGTTGCGGAAAGCCAGGTACATATGTAAGATAGACTTAAAACAGGCGTACTTTCAGATTCCCATGGATCCTGCGAGTCGCAAGTATACAGCTTTCGCAGTCCTAGGGAAAGGATTGTTCGAATTTTTGCGAATGCCTTTTGGTCTTTCAAATGCCCCAAGAACTTTCCAAAGACTGATAGACGCGTTATTTGGCCCGGATGTAGAACCAAATGTGTTTGCCTACTTAGATGATATAATCATCATTGCCCTCACTTTTATGGAGTTACTGTATTAGGTAGAGTTCGTACTGAGGAGGTTGACAGAAGCTGGTTTGATAGTGAATGCAAAGAAATATGAGTTTTGTTGTTCACGAGTGAAATTCTTGGGTTATTTGCTGGACGTGGAACGGTTGAGACCTGATCCAGAAAAGGTAGACCCTATTCTGAGGATTTCCGCGCCAAAAGGGATGAAAGGTTTGAGAAGTTTCCTCGGCGTCATTAACTGGTACGGCCGATTCATAGAACATGAGTCAAAGATAATAATTCCACTTACCAGATTGACGTCGAAGAAATTCCCTTGGAAGTGGGGAACTGAAGAACAGGAAGCTTTCGACACTCTGAAGAGGGCACTCACCGAAGCTCCAGTGTCAGCGAGACCAGATTTCACACTACCTTTCACGGTCCAAACCGATGCCAGCAAAGATTCAATTGGAGTGGTTTTAACCCAAGACTTTGAAGACGGAGAACATCCCATTTGCCAGCCGTATGCTAAAAAACCATGAGAAAAACTACACAGTGTCGGAGAAAGAAATGGTGGCTGTTAAATTTGGCATCGAAAAATTCAGGCCGTATATTGAGGGTACTCATTTTATGGTAATAACTGATCAAAGTGCTTTGAAGTATCTCAAAAACCTGAAGGATCCGACTGGTAGACTGGCAAGATGGGCTTTGTTTTTACAGCAATGGGATTTCACGATCATTCATCGCAAAGGTGTTAATCACTGCTTGCCCGACTGGTTGTCAAGGAGTTATGATGTAGACGAGGTGGGAGAAATTGTAGAGAGTGTAGATCCGTGGTATGTCAAGAAATTGGAAGAGGTTAGACAGTATCCAAGTAAGTATAAAGAATGGAGGGTAGACGGGAATTTGCTATATTGTTACCGCAGAGATAAGTTGTTGGATCCAGTATCAAACAACGAGGAAGGTTGGAAAATGGTAATTCCAACGGACCAAAGAGAGAGAATTCTTCACGATGCTCATTGTCTGACGTCGTCAGGGCATCTGGGCCGAAATAAGACCTAAACAGGGTGGCCGGAGAATATTATTGGCCAGGCATTTGGCACGATATCCAGAACTACAGATATGAATGCGAACTCTGTCAGCAGTACAAGGTCTCTCAACTGGGATCGCAGGGACTCATGGGCAGGTGAATAGTGGAACGGCCTTGGGCAGTGGTTTCAGCCAACCTGATGGAGTTTCCAATGAGCAAAACTCAAAACAAATACATCTTGGTGTTCCAGGACTTATTTACGCGATGGGTGGAGCTGAAACCTCTGCGTACTGCTACAGGGAAGAGCATAGCAAGGGTTTTTGAAGAATTAATCTTGTTCCGTTGGGAAACCCCCGATCTCTTCCTGTCCGACAATGGTAAGGAGTTTCAAAACAAAGATCTGGACAAACTCCTGGAAGAATTCGGTATCAAGAGAGCTTTGATCCCACCGTATCACCTGCAATTAAATCCGGTAGAGAGGAGTGATAGAACTCTCAAGGTCACGATCACCATCTTCGTGCGACACGATCATCGAACTTGGGATTAACACTTACATGAGTTCAGACATGCGGTTAACACGGCGATACAAATTTCAACAAAGGTGTCCCCGGCGTATCTAAATTTTGGTAGACAATCGCAATCGGTCAAAAGCTAGAGATGAATCCAGAGATATGGATAGATCGGATGAAGAGGTTGGATGCTTTGAGGGATCTAGTGGCGAGGCATCTTGATGAATCCAGAGAGACACAGGCAAGGGCGTACAACAACGGTCGTAGACAGGTGACATTTAACGTCGGAGATAGGGTATGGAGACGAATTTAAACGTTTTATAGTTTCACATCTTGGAATAATTATATTAAGGTGTTTTTCTACCAGAGCTAGTCAAGTTCAAGACTAAAAAAAAATTATTTCACCAAATTAGTAAAAATTGTTTATTAAAATTTTATTTTTAACTTTTTATGGCTTCTGCAATTATTTTCTACCAAAAAAACATTGACAATCACAACAAAACATTTTTTAAAATTTTCAACCTCACCTTTGAATACTGCAGTTTTGGAGGTTATTCACGTGAAAATTATTTTTGTAAAACACTTGTAAAATTCCTAGGAGGTCAATTTTTTGCAGTTTCAAGAAATGAATTCTTCGATAGTGAAACTATATGTATGTGGTTTTTCTAAAGGATCTCTATTGTAAGAAGACAAATATCAATAACTTAGTACATTTTTTCAGCGAAGCGTCCATACACGTAGTGAAAAAAATTCAATCTTTAACTTGCTGTAACTTTTAAACTATATGGTCAATTTTGATCAGACTTCGGAAAAATGTTTATTAATATCTAATAAACACTTCCAGAAAATTTGAGCTGATTCTCTATTGTCATGCATTTGGTAGAAAACCATCTTAAAATTGCGCGTTTTCGGAAATAGCCGAAAAAATTCTCCGCACTTTCCACCCTTGAACGTTCGATTTTTTAAAAATTTACTGCATTTCAGATGGATTCCAACAGATAGCGTGAGAGCGCCAGCGTTGCCAAAATTTGAATCTTGAAAATTAAAATTTTTAATTTTTTCAATTAAGATGTATTGAGCTTGTGAAAGAAAAAAATTTTAATTCAAAATTTGATTACAAATTTTCGTGAGAGGATCTAAAACATTTTTTTTTCATAAAATTGATCTATCTCAAGCGAATGTTTTGATGCGGCCACCGATGCCGCGAATTCTGGCCAAATTCGTCTGCCAAACTCGGCAACGGCACGAGATCGGTCAGGGGCGTACCTGCGCTTTCAATAAGTTCGTATATAGTTTACTGAATAATTACGTACTTGAGATTATTTTTCTGGCCTGGGAAGTATTTACTTCAGAAGGGTCAGGATCGGCACCTTCTGACAACGCCGGTAACAACGCCCTGGAGATGATTTCTCAAAGAAGTTTTAACTCTACAGAGGTCAGTCTGCACAGCTGGTATTCCTCAAGTATCTCCATGGTATATCTCCAGGTAATAAAGTTTTGACTATGCAAGTGATATTTATTTTTATTGTTTTTAGTTTAACAATTTTGAGTTTTGGTGGTTATAACCTGCTTTGTAATCAATTAGTTATTTGTTTAAAAAGAAATTATTGTATGAAATAATTTTTTTTTATAATGAACTTAAATTTAGTGATAAAGATCATCATGAAAAAAAATAAAAAAAAATAAAAAAATAACATAATAACTTAATTAATTAATTTATTTATTTATTATACATATCGGCCATTAAATGCCCAATTCAAATTATGTTTAAGGGGGGAAATCTATCGGGAGCATTTTATTTTAAGTCATTTTCAAGGATTTTTTTTTCATAGTAATTTTTATTTTTGAATATTCAAATTTTACATAAATGTTGGGAAACTATTATCGTACAGGAAAAAAATTTTTTTTTCATTAATATTTACAAAATGGTGGCGCCACGGCCTCGCGCGCAACTGCATGTTTTTCCACGTGGTGCACGATTGCGGCTGTCCAAAAAATCTGAAACAAAAAAACCAAAAAGGATTTAATAAAGTACATTTTTCCCCAATTGATGACCCTAATTTTGACTAAAAAAAAAATTTTTTTACAAAAGTTATAAACTTTTTTCGATTTAAAAAAAAAAATGAATTTTCGAAAAAAGTTTTTTCGATTTAAAAAAAAAAATGAATTTTCGAAAAAAGTTTATAACTTTTGTAAAAAATTTTTTTTTCAGTCAAAATTAGGGTCATCAAGTGGGGAAAAATGTACTTTATTAAATCCTTTTTGGTTTTTTTGTTTCAGATTTTTTGGACAGCCGCAATCGTGCACCGCGTGGAAAAACATGCAGTTGCGCGCGAGGCCGTGGCGCCACCATTTTGTAAATATTAATGAAAAAAAAATTTTTTTCCTGTACAATAATAGTTTCCCAACGTTTATGTAAAATTTGAATATTCAAAAATAAAAATTACTACGAAAAAAAAATCCTTGAAAATGACTTAAAATAAAATGCTCCCGATAGATTTCTCCCCTTTAAGTTCAGAAGATAAAATATATATTAAATCATATAACAAAAATTGATAAATTTGCACTGCTTCACTCGTAACAGTAAATCCTGTGTTTGATGATTTTCTTGAATATGCCCAAGGGTTCGTTTGTAATATCATTTGGTATTGTGTTCCATGATCTTACTAATCTATTATTTATGGAATAGTATTTATAATTGAGGTTGGTAGGTACTTCGATATACTCTCTATGGTTACGTAGGGTACAATGTGAGGGCCTAGGGATAAAGATTTTTATGATGTTATTGTCAGTGTAGATGTTGTGTATAATTTTATAAGCAAGTAGTAAGTCGTTATAGCTAAATACCGAGGTTAATGAGGGGATTCTGAATTTGAAGGCAAGTGACTGGCAGTTGTGATCAAATCTATTGAAAGGAGTTCTAGTTTTGAAAGCCAAGTAACATAGAAAAGAATGTTGAACTGATTCGATTTTGATGCGAGAAAGCTTGAGGTAGGGTGCCCAGATGAGTGAACAATAGAAAAACTGAGTTAAGACAAGTAATTTGTAAAGTGTGATGATGGATTGATAATTGGTGAATGAGCAAGTGGATCTTTTTAGATAACCTAAAGAACGAGAGGCGTTGCAACAAATTTTATGGATGTGGGTTTTGAATTCCAATCGAGAGTCAATCTATACTCCTAGATCTTTCACACAATCAGGCTTTGTCAGGGTGTTATCGTCGATATTGTAATCATAATGAAATGGCTCGTTAGATCTGGAGAATGTGAAGGAATGGCATTTTTTGATATTTAAGTCAAGACCATTTGAGCGTGACCATAATAAGATGGAGTTTACATCTTTCTGTAGGAGTTCTGCATCAAGTGTCGATTTTATGGTTCTGAAGATTTTCAAGTCGCTAGCAAAGAGGAGACAAAAAGAAAAATGAATAGACTTGGTGATGTCATTTATATAAGTAATGAATAGTAAAGGACCTAAATGTGAGCCTTGAGGGACTTTTGATTTGATTTGATTTTGATGATTTTATTAATTGTATATTATGTTGTACAAAATACACAAGGTGAAAAAGTTATACATAAAATTAAAATTACAAAATAAAATAAAATAAAATAAAATAAATAAAATAAAGGTATATAAAAGGTATGTAAATATAGATAGATAATATAAAATAACAATAACAGTAATAAACAATAATCATAATAATAATAATAGCATTAGTAACAGTAAGATGAATGTGCAACAGGTACACAATTTAACAACGGCGTACCAGACTCAGTCTTCTCCCTCAGCAGTAAAAATATGTGTTTTGACGAGATGTTTGAAACTGGACAGGGATGATGATTGGCGTATATGAGGGGGTAGTGTGTTCCATGAGTACGTAGCCAGTATATGAAAAGATCGTTTCAGACAGTCCGTACGAGCAAAGGGGACAATCAACGAATCAAGTGCATGCGGGTTCGCCATTCTCAAGGGACGTGAGCTGAGCTTCTCAACAAACAAATTCGCCAAATAGGAGGGAGTACCTGTGAGAAGGATTCTATAGAGCAAGCAGGCAGCAAAATAATCCCTGCGGCCCGCTACTCGAAGCCAGCCAAGCTCACGTCGGTAGGGTGTAACGTGATCACTCTTTCTAATCCCAAAGATGTACCTGATCCCACGATTGAGCAAACGCTGTAGTATGAGATCCTGCCCACCCGAGATATTACAGTACACCAGTGAACAATAGTCAATAATAGGAAAAAGCAAGGTCTGCACGAGGTGTTTACGCAGTTCAGAGGTGGTGCTGCGTCTGAAATGGTTAAGACGGTACAAAAGAGAGTTGGCTCTACGACAAACATACCGAACATGGTCTTTCCAGTTCAGCTTAGAGTCCAGCACCACCCCCAAACTACGCGCAGAGGGGACAAACGGGACTGAGCAGCCACCAAACCGCAGGTCTCGAATACCCAAATCGTTAAAGGCATTGACATAGAACGGGGTCCCAAAAATCATTGCCTTGGTCTTACCAGCATTCAACACCAGCTGATTAGTGGCAGCCCAGTCAGCAATGTGTTCAGCACCCCGGCTCAGTCTTCCAAGAGTGGCATTAATGTCCTCAAGGGCCACCGCAGATGTCATAGGAAAATAGTATGATGTAAAGTCATTTATACGGACAGACAAGTAACGATCCAACAGGTATGATTCAAACCATTTGAGGAAATTATCATTGATACCATTCGAGGACATTTTTTGAATCAACTTGTCGTGGTTGACAGTGTTGAAGCCTTTCGAGTAATCGGTATAAATGTCATCGACCTGAAGTTTATTAAAGAAAGCATTATTGATAAAAGATGTGAAGCTTATTAGGTTAGTGGGGGTGGATTTGTATTTCATAATAACATGTTGTTCAGTAATCATCTTATCAGATAGATAATCTGAGAGATAATGAGAAATAGCCAAATCGAAGATTTTGGCAAAAGAGCAAAAAATTGAGATGGGACGGTAGTTAGTTACATTGTGTGGGTCATCGTTTTTGAATATAGGCTGAATAAAAACTGACTTCCATAAACTGGGGAATATACCTGAACTGAGAGATGTATTGAAGATTTCAAAAATGGGATGGCGAAGTTCAGACAAACAGTTTTTTATGAAGATATTGGGTATGTTATCTGGGCCTGAATTTGAAGAAGAATCAAGTTTACTAACGATTTGGTCAAGAAGTTCAATAGAAAGGTGAAAAGAGAGTTTATGGAGACATGGAGTTTCATGGTAGTAAGACAAAGATTCAGCTTTATATACAGATTTAAAATGGTCAGCAAAAAGATTAACCGAGTCCAATTCCGATTTGGATTTAAATGAGTTTAAGTATAAATTTTTAGGAATATTTCTTGATTTATTAAGATTGTGAACAAAAGACCAAAATTTTCTTGAGTATGTCTAGAGGGCATCTCAAGCGTACGCTATGAAATGTTTACAGCGTACGCTATAGCGTATGCTATGAAATATAGCGTACGCTTTAAGATCTTCGTAGCGTACGCTATGAGATGTTTACAGCGTACGCTATAGCGTATGCTATGAAATATAGCGTACGCTATAAGATCTTCGTACCCAGCTGAAAAAATCCATATGGAAATCCGTAAGGAAACCCGTACGGGGACCCGTAAGGGTTCCCGTAAAGGACCCCATACGGGTTTCCGATACTGATATTTGGTCAGGGTTTCCGTACGGGTTTCCATACGGGGTTTTTTTTTTCATTTAATTTTATTTTCACACTATTTTTTTATTTATTTAATTTAATATTATTATTAGATATTGATATATTATTCTTTATAAGATTTAATTATTAATAATAAAATTATCGAAGAAAAAAATTTTGTTCGACTGAGATTCGAACCCACGACCCCAGGCATGGCAGACAGACACTCTACCAACTTAGCCATTGAGCTAGCTTGCTCGAAGACTTTAATAAAACTACTTTAACAACTGTTTTATATTTGATTTTTAACTAGTCTCTCTCAGCGCGCAAACACGAGCAATTGTATTGCATTATCTAAATCTAAAACAAATTTTGTCGAAGCTTCATCTAAATTAAAGGGCTTAACCGACAATAAGTTGTATATTAAAGGAGTTTAATTGAGGTCTTGATGCATGCTAGCTCAATGGCTCAGGTGGTAGAGTGTCTGCCTGTGATGCCTGGGGTCATGGGTTCGAATCTCAGTCGAACAAAATTTTTTTCTTCGATAATTTTATTCAAAATAATTTTATTATGAATAATTAAATCTTATAAAGAATAATATATCAATATCTAATAATAATATTAAATAAATAAAAAAATAGTGTAAAAAAAAATTGAAAGAAAAAAAAAAAAAAAAAAAAAACCCGTATGGAAACTCGTACGGAAACCCTGACCAAATATCAGTATCGGAAACCCGTATGGGATCCTTTACAGGAACACTTATGGGTCCCCGTACGGGTTTCCTTACGGATTTCCATATGGATTTTTTCAGCTGGGTAGCGTATGCTATGAGATGTTTACAGCGTACGCTATAGCGTATGCAATGAAATATAGCGTACGCTATAAGATCTTCGTAGCGTATGCTATGAGATGTTTACAGCGTACGCTATAGCGTATGCTATGAAATATAGCGTACGCTGTAAGATCTTCGTAGCGCACATTTTGAGATGTTTACAGCGTGCGCTATAGCGTATGCTATGAGATATAGCTTTCGCAGTGAGATCTTCGTGGAGTACGCCTTGAGATGTTAATATCGCTCGTTAAATTGTAGCATACGCTAGGAGAGGTTCGTAACGTACGCTAGGAGCAGTTTGTAGCATACGCTATAAAATACAATATAGAGTACGCTGTGAGAGATTTATAGCGTACGCTATAGCGCATGATATAAAACTAATACAGCGTACGCTATAAACCTGTATTGTATTAGTTTTATATCATGCGCTATAGCGTACGCTATAAACCTCTCACAGCGTACGCTATGTTTAGCGCATGATATAAACCTAATACAACGTAGGCTATAGCGCATGATACAAAACCAATAAAGCGTACGCTATAGCGCATACTATGAGTTTGCAACGGTTGATATAACATATTGAGTGTGTCTCAGCGAAAAAAACCTCAGGTCAAAAGCTGCCAGGTAAAGAGCTAGAAGAAGGGCTTGCCACGATTAAAAAAATCCAAAACCCCTATTTCACCCGAAATTTTCATGCGGCGATAAGAATTTTAAGGGCAGTTTCATGCCACGTTAAGAATGCGAGCTTCTTGCGTGCTCAATCACCACGATAATAAACAATTAAATTATCGACCTCCTGCCAAGTTAAAAACGCGAAAAGTCGTTCACGCTATTTTTGATTTATCCCTTGCTAAGAAATACGTAGCTTGTTATGTCAAATCCCTGCCACGAAGAGAATTAAAGCTAACATTAAAAACTTTGGGACCATCGAATATTTTTATTGCATATAAATACTTTTTATTTCATAAAGTTTAGCTTAGCGAAGTGGAGTTTTTGCCCTTACGGGCGTTTAAAGTTTTTGCATCTCTGATTTGGAGAGCGCAGTTATCATACAGCTTAGGCCTTATAGGAAGATCGAGTACTAGTATCGAACGTTACCGTTCGTACTCGTGAAGCGACCTCTTTCTTGATGAATGTTTGAGTAAGTATTCATAGAAGTCTGATTATAGGTAAAAAATATGAATTGTGGATCAGCGTGTCTACATCTACATACTAGTAAAAAAGGTACCACGAGAAATTTACCAAACATAAAAAATATTTATTAAATAACAGCGTATTTTTTACCTTCGCTAAATAAACTCGAAAAAAATTAATTTTAATGTTTACTGAAGGGACAGGCTGCAAATAAAAGGACACAGGGTGTTTCCAGGAACTCGGCTTTATTTTAAACTCGGGGTACACACATGTGCATAGTACAGCGTCAGCACAGATACTGAAGTGAACAGCGCTTACAGCGCTGGTGACGCACACACACACACATATATATATGTTAGCACTGATGCTTGTTTCTCACATCAGTCCCAACATTTACTATGAATAATATGTACCTGTCAATTATGTATCCTCTGGGAACAATCCAAGATCAAAGATATATAATGAGAAGCGCTTGAGAGATAACCTGCACCGATTTAGAGTGATTTTTTTTTATTGCTTTGAAAGAAAATTATAAATTTTTTGGTTTGACAGGTCGGATAGTTAATACCTTTGTTTCTAAGAAAATAAAATGTTAATAATTTAATGCAATAATTTAATTTTTTCTCTCCTTTCTAAAAAAAAGTCTGTAAAATTAAAATTTCTGGTTTTATGAGGTCGGTAAAAACTCACGGGGCGAACCTTTAAAAAAAAAAATTGATTATGAAGCAAAGGGTGAAGGTTTCAAAGCAAGTTCAGATTTCCTAGCGTAATAATTTAATTAAATTTTGTAATGACGGCTTGATGCCGGAGATGTAAGTTAGAAAAAATTTAATAGTATAACAGTATTATATCTGCATATTCTTTATGGATAATCCAAGAGCAAAGGAATATGATGAGAACCACTTGGGACCCGAGGTGGGCTGTTCGAGACGAGACGATACGAGATTTTTATCCGGTCTTGGTCTCGATCTCGAAAAATTTTACCGGTCTCGGTCTCGGTTTCAAAGTCTCGGTAACGGTCGTGATAATTTTATTAATCTGAAAGCTAAATTAAAATTTTTTTTAAATAAATAAATAACTGTTTTTATTAAACTAGTCTCAATCGGCACGCAACTTTGAATTTTTTATAAGCGCCATCAAATTTTTAATCTTGAAAGTAAACAAACGATAAATTTTTATTTTAAGTAAAAAAAAAAGGAAATTGAACGAGAAAATTCTCAGAAAATTTTAATTGCAATCAACCTGTAAATAATAACAACACTTAATTCATCGCATATCTTTTGCAACCTGCAACTAAGTTCTGTTCGATTTTTTTTTTCTTAGAACTCTCATTTTATTTTATAGAATTCTACTAAGAAATTTTTTTTATTTATTGTAACAAAGTATTCAGTTATTTATAAAAGATTGCAAAAATATTCTTAGTAACTAAGTATTCAACATTTCAAGTTATTCAAATTTTGAACATTTTAGACCAATCACATTAATAATAAATCGAGGATATTCGATCATCGTTCATCAGGTATAATGGATTTTCAATAAATAATGACAAATGAGTTATTTTTATGATTGTTCGATAATTTTTTTAAATAAAATTATGACATATAACTTATTTGAATTATCATATCTAACTGATTTGCAAAAAAAATGTTAAATATGTAGGGTTCATGGGTAAGGGTGTAAATAAAAAGGCTTAAGCTCTAAGTTTTAAAATCTTTATGCATCATTCCGAATTACAACTTGCATTGAGAATGGCATCCTGTCAGCTCAAGCACCCTTCGGCAACTGCCCTCTTCGGCGCGCGGCTGCTAAGTCCCTCGAAGGGCCCACCCACTCACACCAAGCTAGCATTGCTCGCAGTTTTCAGGAAGATACAAGCCTGGCTGCTTCACACAGACACTCCACCTACGTCATTGCAGACTACCCATCTCTCTCGCTCTCTCTCATTCCTATCCCTTTACCTATAGCTACGGTACCGATCCCACAAATTTTACAATAAACAAGTTCTTCTAAGTCACTTGTGGACCAAGAACCAAAAATGGAAAAGGTTCTTATTAAAACCGATATTACTAACCGAGACCGGGACTCCTGGCAGCTCATTCTCGTCTCGGTATCTCTAATATGTATAGAAATATAGAAAATTCTCGAGTCAGAGCCCTAGACCCGAGGGTTTGTCGAGTATCTTTGTAACTTGAACAGCATTGATATATTGTGATTTTTTTATCTATATTAGAACAAATTAGTCTATGCCTCCGTGTGCGACGCGATGTTGTAGAATTTTTGTGATTTCGTTTTGTTAGGACGCTATATAGCGCATGATATGAACTATAAATATAGCGTACGCTAGGAGATGTTTGTAACGTACGCAAAAAATAGCGTACGCTAACAGGGGGCTTATTCACTAATTTTTACGCACGTCAAAGTAATATAACGATACGACTCGAAAAATCGTAAGTAAAGTGACGATTACGCCACATTAATTTAAAAATATTTGAAATTCATTGCCACCTCATTGCAGAACAACAATGGGCAAGTGACTTTTCAGGATGAAAATGGAAAAATTTTCACCGTTTCGAATCAGTAAATATTTAATATTATATTTATTATTTAAAGGTTGTAGCCGGGTAAGATAGTCGAATCGGCCCCCAGAGCGAACCCCTACAATATATATATCATTCGAAAGGGTATAAAAAAAGAAAATTTTTGGAGCCAACCAGAATTTTTTATACCCACTACTGCGCATGCGCGGTCCAAAATAGTGATTTTTAAACTTTGATTTTTAAACTTTGATTTTTATCTCGAAATCTAAGAGGGCTAGAAAAACGCGGTTTGCGGCAAAATTTTATTTACAAAAAATTTAGTTCAGCCATATTTTTTAAAATTTTTTTTGGTGCCAAATTCAAATTGTTAAGGCTATTTTTCGAATTTTTTTCCCTTATATATGCGATTAGAAAAAAACGGTGATACATACCTCTCTGGAGAAAAAATATGTCAAGTATTTCAAGAAAAAATAGCTTTAAAAATTTTTTCAAATTTTTTGAAGTGGTGGAAGACACTTTTTACGCCAAATTATTAAAATTTTTCATCTAATTCGCCACCTAGCGGCTGCATACTGCGTAAAAATATAACAATATTTATATCGCTGAACTACATTTTTGTAAACAAAATTTTACCGCAAACCGCGTTTTTCTGACCTTCTTAGATTTCGAGATAAAAATTATAGTTGAAAAATCACTATTTCACTCCGCGCATGCGCATTTTAAGGAATGAAAAACTGCGGTTTGCGCCAAAACTTTCCTTTTTTCAAGACCTTTCAAATGATATATATATATATATATATATATATATATAGTAGGGGTTTCTGCAAAAAAAAATTTGGCCTACCTGATCTAGATTAAAAATAACTAATTTATACGATTTATTTGTGATGAACATGATTGAACTCAGCGTTGGTATCGATATTCTGCTCAGGGGACTAAGCTATATGTTCAGGGCATACTTTTTGACCAAGCGTTCAGGTTGTTTGGCGGGCTAGTACAGGAATCCCACAAGCTTGACAAACCAATAACGATGGGTAATGCGATAAATCAATTTTTTATGAACAAATAACTAACCAGCAAGCTTCAAACCCCCGTAACGCTGGAAAAAAGGATAAACAAATATTTTTTTATAAACAAATAATTAACCGACGAGCTTTAAACCCCCATAACGCTGGAAAGATAGATAAATAAATTATTTTTTATAAACAAATAACTAATCAGCAAGCTTGAAACCCCTGTAACGCTGGAAAAATAGATAAATAAATAATTTTTTATAAACAAATAACTAACCTACAAACTTTAAACCCCCGTAACTCTGGAAAATAGATATGAATGTATTTTTTTTTATAAACAAATAACTAACCAGCAAGCTTTAAACCCCTGTAACGCTGGAAAAATAGATAAATAATTTTTTATAAACAATTAAATAAAGCGCCAAGCTCTAAGCTCCCATATAGCTGGGGAGAGCGATAAATAAATTATTTTTTATAAACAATTAAATAAACCGACAAGTTCTAAACCCTCATAACGCTGGGCGCCCGAGTTCAAAAAAAAAACTAATCGGCTATACCCCAAGCTTTAAACCCCCAAAACCCAGAGCGCCCAAGTTAAAAAAAAAAGCTGATCGGCTACCCCCAAAGCTCTAAGCCTCCAAGACCCCGGGCGCCCGAGTTCAACAAAAAAGCTGATCAGCTACCTCTCAAGCTCCAAGCCCCTAAACCCTGGGCGCACGAGTTGAACAATGAAGCTGATTGGCTAGCCCCCGAAACCCTGGGCACGCGAGTTCAACAAAGAAGCTATTGGCTAGCCCCCAAGCTCTAAACCCCCAAATGATCAGTTTTTTTTATTGAACTCTGGCACCCAGGGTCTTGGGGGCTTAGAGCTTGGGGGTTAGCCGATCAGTTTTTTTGTTGAACCCAGGCGCCCAGGGTTTTAGGGGCTTTGAGCTTGGGTGGTAGCCGATCAGCTTTTTTGTTGAACTCAGGCGCCCAGGGTCTTGGGGGCTTAGAGCTTGGGGGGTAGCCGATCAGCTTTTTTGTTGAACTCGCGCGCCCTGCTTTATGAGGGTTTAGAGCTTGTCGGTTAAATTAATTGTTTATAAAAAATTATTTATTGATCGCTCTCTCCAGCGTTATGAGGGTTTAGAACTTGTCGGATTCTTTAACTGTTTATAAAAAATTATTTATTTATCGCTCTCCTCAGCGTTATGGGAGTTTGGAGCTTGGCGCTTTATTTAAATGTTTATAAAAAATTATTCATTTATCGCTCTCCCCAGCGTTATTGGGGATAAGAGCTTGGTAGTTTATTTAATTGTTTATAAAAAAGTTATTAATTTTTCGCTCTCCCCAGCGTTCTTGGGGTTTAGAGCTTGTTGGTTTATTTAATTGTTTAGAAAAAAATTATTTATTTATCGCTCCCCTCAACGTTATGGGGTTTAAAGCTTGGCAGTTTAATTAATCGTTTATATAAAATAATATATTTATCGCTCCCTAAGCTGTATGATAACTGCGCTCTCCAAATCGGAGATGCAAAAACTTTAAACGCCCGTAAGGGCAAAAATTCCATTTCGCTAAGCTAAACTTTATGAAATAAAAAGTATTTATATGCAATAAAAATATTCGATGGTCCCAAAGTTTTTAGTGTTAGCTTTAATTCTCTTCGTGGCAGGGATTCGACATAACAAGCTACTTATTTCTTAGCAAGGGATAAATCAAAAAAAGCGTGAACGACTTTTCGCGTTTTTAACTTGGCAGGAGGTCGATAATTTAATTGTTTATCATCGTGGTGATTGAGCACGCAAGAAGCTCGCATTCTTAACGTGGCATGAAACTGTCCGCGTACTTTTAACGTGGTGGGGAAGCATTTTTGAATTTTGTAATTTAAGGAATTTTTTATTCAAGGCTGCGGGGGGTATTGTTGCTCTTTTCTTGGCTGGGGGGTAACTAGTTAAAATTCTTATCACCGCATGAAAATTTCGGGTAAAGTAGGGGTTTCGGATTTTTTTAATCGTGGCAAGCCCTTCTTCTAGCTCTTTACCTGGCAGGTTTTGGCCTGAGGTTTTTTTTTCGCTGAGACACACTCAATATGTTATATCAACCGTTGCAAACTCATAGTATGCGCTATAGCGTACGCTTTATTGGTTTTATATCATGCGCTATAGCCTACGTTGTATTAGGTTTATATCATGCGCTATACATAGCGTATGCTGTGAGAGGTTTATAGCGTACGCTATAGCGCATGATATAAAACTAATACAATACAGGTTTATAGCGTACGCTGTATTAGTTTTATATCATGCGCTATAGCGTACGCTATAAACCTCTCACAGCGTACGCTATATTGTATTTTATAGCGTATGCTTCAAACTGCTCCTAGCGTACGTTACGAACCTCTCCTAGCGTATGCTACAAACCGCTCCTAGCGTACGCTATTTTTGTCGTACGCTTTAAACCTCTCCTAGCGGATGCTACAATTTAACGTGCGATATTAACATCTCAAGGCGTACTCCACGAAGATCTCACAGCGAAAGCTATATAGCATACGCTATAGCGCACGCTGTAAACATCTCAAAACGTGCGCTATATTTTATAGCACACGCTATAGCGTACGCTACGAAGATCTTATAGCGTACGCTATATTTCATAGCATATGCTGTAGCGTACGCTGGAAACATCTCATAGCGTACGCTACGAAGATCTTATAGCGTACGCTATATTTCTTAGCATACGCTATAGCGTACGCTGTAAACATCTCATAGCGTGCGCTACGAAGATCTTATGGCGTACGCTATATTTCATAGCATACGCTATAGCGTACGCTTGAGATGCCCTCTAGACATACTCAATTTTCTTGGGTTACATCTAATTGAAGATTCATTAGAAGATATGTAGTTAAAATAATTGATTCTAGATAATCTCAAGCACTTAGCTCTCACCCTTTTAAATTCAGTGTAAAAATTATCGTCGTGGGAAATCTTCCACTGATAACGTGCGAGTTTCTTTTTTTCAATAATGTTAATAAGATCATGGTCATACCAAACTGGATATTTCCTTACCTTTGAGTGTTGGAGTGGAATATGAGAGTCTACGACGTCGTTAACAATCTTGTAAAAGCTATCGAAATTTGAACTCACATCGTTGTCCATGAGCACTTCAGACCATACAATCTTGCTAAATATTGAGTTGATTTTGGAGTAGTTAACTTTGAAGAAATTTCTATGGAAGGCACGTTGAGAAAAATTCGATTGTCACTGAGATGGTGTCTAGGGAAGAAATTTTTACCATACTTGGATAGTGGTACCACTATCACGTGATGATCCGTCTTGACAAAAATTTCGTTGAAATCCAATAGTTCAATAGAGCCATCAGTAGGACCAAAGAATAGATCAAGAGTATAGTTTTTGGATTCGAGAGCTTGATAGAATTGATTTAACTTCAATTGACTGAGTGTCGAGTGTCATAAAGAAGCACATAGTATAATTTTGGTATCAGCATCTTTCATTGGTGAGTAATTTAAAGGTGAATTTGACCAATGGATAAGAGGTAGATTAAAATCCCCAAAAATATGGATTTTGTGTTTCGGATATTTCAGATTAAGTTCATCGATGGTAGCTTGAAGAGAGAAGTAATCAGCTGGGTTACTGTGAGGTAGGTAGATGCAACCTAAAATGTAGTTGATAGTAACCTCGAAATACAATTGTTGAAAACTGGTGGATGAACTAAAGATGGAATGTAAATTGAATTTTTTGTTAGTACCAATTAGGACTCCACCACCTTTAATTAAATCATTATGTAAAATTCTGTCACATCTATAAATATTGAGGTTAAACAAACCAAGTTCAAAAGAATTAATGCGTCCATGAAGCCAAGTTTCAGAAAAAGCAAAGGCTTCTGGCTGAGTGTTCATGAGATAGAATGTATTTTTTAGAGTTTCTTTTTTTCCAATTAAAGATCGAATATTCATATATAGGAGATTGAAGTACTTAGCCTGTCTAGATGGGTTTACACTTTTGTTGATAACTTGAGTGTTTTGAGAGCATTTGTCCAAGGTTGATTCATTTACTGCATAAAAAATGAGTTGTATATAGTTGGTGTAGCAGTATTAGGGGAGAGAGTATTAGTCATGATCGGAGTAGGGTTGTCCATCGTAGAGTGTTGAGCATTGGCAGGAACAGATCTAGATTGATTTTTGTGAATTGGATACTGGGTGGAAAGATAATGTTATTCTTCAGGTCAACCGCAACTGGAGAACGGTTTCTCATCCTCACTTTATATGGATTGGCTGGATGTTGTTGATTGTGAGGTTGAACCAGTGAGGACAGATGAATCTTTTGATCCAACTGAGATTTAGTTAGATCTCCAGTCACAGTAAAGCCGGATGGTAAAAACTTGGAGTTCTTGAAAACATTGTATACATCTAGTTGAGAATTTAGTATGATTCTAAGTGGCCTATCTTTATTTATTGAGATCTTTCCTAGTCATTGCACTTGATATTATCTGTGTTGAGGCCAGGAAATTTACTAAGCGTAATGGTGATAAAAGTTAAATCATAGCTAGGATCAGCTTGTTCTTTCAAACCTTTAAGAATAATATTTTTGGATCTAAAATTGATATTACTTGATTCATTCAGAACAGATGAGATGAGAGAATTAAAGGAGATTGTGTCAGAGAGAATCAAGTTGGTCAATGTGGATGGTTTTTGAAGATCACTGATTCTGCTTTTAATTTCCTTTAATTCATTGTTTAGTGATGCAAAATCGAGTTTAATTGTAAAAAATTTTGGAAGCAATGTAAAAAATTATAGAGGTGCAAAAGAGTAGGCCGTTACGAGTGCAGCAGCTGACACGTGTGTTAATAGTGTTTTATGAATTTTTTTTCTATTAATAGCAACAAAAAGAACTCCCTTATACCGTGAAAGATTTTAAATCATCTGTAAGAGGTAATCGTCTCCGAGGGCATAGATTTTCCATACTGATCTTGACCTTGATGTTAAAACTTTTTCAAGAAATTATCTGCAAAGCGTAATAATGCACCAGATATTTCTACTCCGATCTAAAATCTCTAAATGAAAAAAGAAGTCCTGCTGTACCAACTGCCTAGGAATTGAAGGAAAAGTGTATTGGCAGAAACATCATAAATAAGAACTTGCCTAGAAAAGTTTTAATAACTGATTTAATTTTGGAAAATCTAATTTTGCTGAAATCAAATTTTTTGGATTCAAAAAAGAATCTTGAGTAATCCGGAAGGGTCTGGGTGGACAGCTAATACAATAATAAAAGATTTAAAACTTGTGAAAATCAATCAAAATTTTCTAAAAAAAATGATTGATATCCCCCAAAAAAAAACCTTGTCAAGGTAAACAAGCTGGGAGGGTTTCTTTCATAGTTTATTTAACAAAAAAAGTGATATAATTTAAATAATTAAAGGTGTTTCAATTTATTGGTCTAAACCCAGATCAAACAAAAAGAGATTTGCAATTTTTTATTCTATGACATTTCTTCAAAATTCTTCATAACTCTGCCAAAATTTTATAAAATAGAACCAATAAAATGTTTTGGCAGAGTTTTGTAGAATTCTGAAGAAATATCATAGAATAAAAAATTGCAAATCTCTTTTTGCTTGATCTAGGTTTAGACCAATAAATTGAAACACCTTAAATTATTTAAATTATATCATTTCTTTTTGTTAAATTAACTATGAAAAAAACCTTCACAGCTTGTTTACCTCGGCAAGGTTTTTTTTGGGGGTGAATTGTTTGTTCTAGTCAGGAATTAATTGGTAAATTTTACCAATTTTTTTCAGTTTCACCTTAGGGAACGTTCATAAACCACGTAGTCATTTTTTCGAAGATTTTGAAGGGCCCTCCTTCCCATGAAGATCATCGTAGTATTTGTATCAAATTTTCGACCCCCCCCCCCCCTAAAAACACGTGATTTTTTAACGATTTCAAATTGTAAATATGTATAGTATTTACTATATACTATTATACTAATAGTATTTACTATACTATTAGTATTTTAAAAACATTATTTTTTAAGTTATAATTTAATGATTTAACCCTTAAAGTACACACCCAAATCCAGAACTGCCACACTGACAGTTATGTGGGGTATTTTACACCCCGTGTGTACTTTAAGGGTTAATACCAGGGGCGAAACAACTCCTTTCAGCTAGGGAGTGTCCTGAGGTCTACCCCCCCCCCCGCCTCCAATAAAACTGACGTCTAAAAAAAAAAAAAACACACAAAAAACGTTGAGTTCAATAAATAGACTGGTCAATTAACCCCCAAAACACTGGGCGCAGAGTTCAATGAATAAACTGATCAGCTATCCCCCAAGCTCTAAACCCCTTAAACCCTGGGCGTCAAGTTAAATAAATTAACCGATTAGCTATCCCCCAAGCTCTAAACCCTTAAAACCCTGCGCGCCCGAGTTCAACAAAAAAACTGATCAGATAATTTATTTTGTTAATTAAAATGCACTCATATTTTTGGAATAATTTAACTCGGGCACCCATGGTTTCGAGGGTTTAAAGCTTGGGAGATAGCCGATCTGTTTTTTTGTTGAACTCGGGCAGTCAGGGTCTTGAAGGTTTAGAGCTTGGGGGATAGCCAGTTTTTTTGTTGACCTCGGGCGCCCAGGGATTTGGGGGTTCAAGGCTTGGGAGATAGCCAATCACAAAACAGCTGCAGACTGCAGAGAACCATGAGCTACAGAAGCTACCTACACGCGGTGATAATGAAGCACGTACGGGACAGTCAAAACAAAACTTTGACGAGTTTTTACTTGCACACGGCCATGGAGGCGTAAATCAGATGACAGGAACGGATTCGGTTTTAACGTTCAACAGTAAAATATTATGAATCGAAACATCGATTCATGCACTTTAAAAACCACGTGCCTTTTTGAATCAACAGCCCTACTTCCCACGGAACCTTTCGTAGCCTTTTACCGCCCTCCCCTCCCCCCCCCCCTGTTTGGGCCACGTGGTTTGTGAACGTTCCCTTATTAAAAATTTATTGAAAGAACAAAAACTAATTGAAAGAACAAAAAAAAAAAAAAAAAAAGTTGCCGTCGGGATTTGAACCGACGACGGCAAGATAGTAGTCAGAGACCTTAGCCACCAGACCAAGCAATTAATTACGAAATCATAGCTGGAACTTATATATTTAAGTTGTGCCCCTTCGGGGCTTGATTATAAAAGCTTGAATATGTCGAAATGTTATCAAGTTGTTCTTGCGCTCATTCAAACCGACTGCACCTGTAGTTTTATGAATAATTCATTCAATTCTATCATTTCTCTTAGTTGCAGAAAAAATAAAATAACTTTTTGTTTATAAAAAAAAAATTGCATTTTAATTTATTTTAAAAAAATAGCTGTGCGCATCCAAAGCGTCTGCAAATTTCTTTTTCATCAATATTGCATTCAATTAAATTAACAATTTTAATTCGGACGTTTTAAAATGACTTTAATCAAAATAGTAAAAATTTGCAACTATAACCTCGTCTGCAAAGCTAACTTTACGCTTGAATTGTCTGCAATTTTATTAATATTAATTTTTTACCTAACTTTACGAGAAATTTTAATTGCAGACGTTTTAATATTACTTGAAGCAGTTACAGTCAAAATTACAAATGTGATTGTTTCAACAAAATACTAAAACGCGTTCAAATCGTCTGCAAAGGGTATAGCCGAGTAAGATAGTCGAATCGGCCCCCCAGCGCAAACCCCTACAATATATGTATATATATATACTACTGCGCATGCACGGTCCAAAATAGTGATTTTTCTACTTTGATTTTTATTTCGAAACCTAAGAGGGCTAGAAAAACGTGGTTTGTGGCAAAATTTTGTTTACCAAAAATGTAATTGTAAAATGTAATTCAACCATATTTTTTAAAATCATTTTTGACGCCAAATTCAAATTGTGAAGGCTGTTTTTCGAATTTTTTTCCCTAAAAAATGCGATTAAGAAAAAACAGTGATACATACCTCTCTAGAAAAAAATATGTCATGTATTTTGAGAAAAAATAGCTTTACAAATTTTTTCAAATTTTTTAAATTGGTGGAAGACACTTTTTAGGCCAAATTATTGAAATTTTTTATCTAAATTACCACCTAGTGGCTGCATACTGCATTAAAATATAACAACATTTATATCGCTGAACTTCATTTTTTGTTAACAAAATTTTGCCGCAAACCACGTTTTCCTATCATTCTTAGATTTCGAGATAAAAATTGGTCGTGGCTAAACAGGAGTATTTGTACATAAAAATTTTTCTGTGTACAAAAATCTAGTGACTTTTATACTGAAAAATTTTATTCACAAATTTTTGTATACAAAAATTTTCTTATGACTCTTTCCACTTGCTGAAAATTTTTGTGTACAAAAAATTTTTTTCTTACTAAATTTTCATTTGATATTTTCCGTGCTGGAAAATTTTTGAGTACAAAAATTGAGACAAAAATTTTTTTTTCTTCACAAAATTTTTAATTGCGAAGTCGTGTATCAACCTTTTTGAGACATTTTTGTCAACAAATTTTTTTTTTTGGTGTAAATTTTTATGTAAAAAATTTTTTTTTGTACACAAAACCTGTAAGTAGTTAAGGACTTTAACATAATTTTTATTTTGTGCGTACAAATTTTCTAGTTTGGAAATTTTTAAATACAAAATGTTTTTCTAATTAAAGAATTTCTCAATGAACTTAGCAATTATTTAAAAGTAAGGTTTTTTGCTTTACTTGGATACTAGCTTTTATTATAAATCTAATCACCCATTCCAAATAACCCTTATAGCTTTACCTAGATACTAGTTTTTATTTTGAATCTAATAACCCATCCGAAATAACCCTCCTAGCTTTACCAGCATACTAGCTTTGTCCTCAAATCTAATTACCCATCCCAAATAATCCTCCTAGCTTTACCTGGATACTAGCTCTTATTTTGAATCCAATAACCCATCCCAAATAACCATCCTAGCTTTACCTGGCTACTAGCTTTTACATTCTATTCAATAACTTATCCTAAAGAACCATTTTTACTGTCAAGATAAAAGTTATTGTCCAGGTAAAGCTAGTAGGGTTATTTTGGATGGGTTATTGGATTCAAAATAAAAGCTAGATTCTAGGTGAAGCTAGAAGGGTTATTTGCGATGGGTTATTTCATTCAAAATAAAAGCTCGTATCTATAAAGTAAGGTTTACCCATCGTAAATAACCCTCCCAGCTTTACCTGAATAATAGCTTTTATCTTGACAGTACAGATGGTTCTTTAGGATAAGTTATTGAATAAAATGTAAAAGCTAGTAACCAGGTAAAGCTAGAAGAGCTATTTAGAATGGATTATTGGATTCAAAATAAAAGCTTGTATCCAGGTAAAGCTAGGAGGGTCATTTGAGATGGGTTATTAAATTTGAGGACAAAGCTAGTATCCAGGTAAAGCTAGGAGGGTTATTTGGGATGGGTTATTAGATTCAAAATAAAAGGTAGGATCTAGGTAAAGCTAGAAGGGTTATTAGGAATGGGTGATTAGATTTATAATAAAAGCTAGTATCCAAGTAAAGCAAAAGACCTTACTTTTAATTAATTGCTTAGTTTATTGAGAAAATGTTTGGTTAGAAAAACATTTCGTATATAAAAATTTCTAAACTAGAAAATTTGTACACACAAAATGAAAATTATGTAGAAACATAAAAGTTCCTTAAAATTTTGTACGAAAAAATTTTTCAAGTAGAAGTTTTGTGTACAAAATTAAAAAAAATTTTGTACTCAAAAATTATGCTTTCACCAAGGAAAATAATAAACGAAAATTTAGTATTACAAAAATTTTTTGTACACAAAAATTTTCAGCAAGTGGAAAGAGTCATAAGAAAATTTTTGCATACAAAAATTTGTGAATAGTATTTTTCATTATAAAAGTTACTAGATTTTTGTACACAAAAAAAATTTTTGTGTACAAATACTCCTGTTTAGCCATGACCAATTTAATTTATACAATTTTCCAGTGATGAACTGTAACGGTCGAGTTAATTAATCGCGACGATAAATTAATTTTATGTTCGCCGCGCGACCATTAGAACGCAGCACGAGTGGGAATGGAACGCGTGGGAATCGGTAGAATATCGGGCCGGGTAGAAGGAGGACTGGAGTCATTCCAATCGCCGCACGCATTCGAGTACGTATCGTTGACGGTTCGAAACTACACAGAATTATAAAAACTACGAGTGAGAGAACGGTTTGGTTGTGTCGCGCGTGCTCGGGAGTTATCGTCGAAACGAAACCAAGTCCTCGACAGGATTATCATCCTCGGACAATTTGGTATCCTGCGACAACGAGGCGACGACACTGGACTGTACGCTGGCAGCAAGGCATAGCAGTATACATTTTGGCATCTAGCTTGGAGGCTAGAGTTTCAGCCTAACGGCTTGTAACAGGTGCACCAGCGGCGTCCTCGTGAGTTGTTATTTGTTGAGTGACTATAATCGTTATCGTGTGTGAGTGTGAGTGATTGAGATCGATCGTAGAATACTTTGTTTTTCTCGCGCGCGCGTAAGCTGCCGATAGCAGCAGGTTGTTGTGCGCGCCCGCAGCTCAATTTAGAGAGCACCGATTACTCTTTGTTGTCGACTTGAATACTCGATCGTACGAGTATTTATTTGTAAGTTATTACCGAGTTCAGCATAAATTTTTGTATTAGTTTTTTAAGTTAATTTTTGTCATTAAATATTAGAAATTAACTTTTCGAGTTACAATTATTTTTCTGACCAGTGTTCCTTGCGCTCGCATGCTCTAGCCCGCGTCCACCTACCGAATTCAACGAGCTGTCGCGCCCTCTTCGATTTATAAACCGTTTAGGGATTTATTATCGCGGTCGGACTTCTCTCCTTTTTCAGGAAGCTTGTCGGCGTGTGGCCGACTGCAGCAGAGCTTATAGAGGCTGCACGGTGAACTTGACAAATCAACGTGGGTTGTATTCCCGAGTCTTCCGATTTAAATAACGCTCTATAACGGAACATGGTTGAACTGGTCTTATTAGAGGTATTAAAAATTTTTTTTGCAGAAACCTCTACAATATATATATATCATTTGAAAGGTTTAGAAAAAAAGAAGCTTTTGGCGCAAACCGCAATTTTTTGTTCCCTAAACTGCGCATGCGTGGGGTGAAATAAAGATTTTTAAACTATAATTTTTATCTCGAAATCTAAGAATGATAGGAAAACGTGGTTTGCGGCAAAATTTTGTTAACAAAAATGTAGTTCAGCGTTGTTATATTTTAATGCAGTATGCAGCCACTAGGTGGTAATTTAGATAAAAAATTTCAATAATTTGGCCTAAAAAGTGTCTTCCACCAATTTAAAAAATTTGAAAAAATTTGTAAAGCTATTTTTTCTCAAAATACATGACATATTTTTTTCTAGAGAGGTATGTATCACTGTTTTTTCTTAATCGCATTTTTTAGGGAAAAAAATTCGAAAAACAGCCTTCACAATTTGAATTTGGCGTCAAAAATGATTTTAAAAAATATGGTTGAATTACATTTTTGGTAAACAAAATTTTGCCACAAACCACGTTTTTCTAGCCCTCTTAGGTTTCGAAATAAAAATCAAAGTAGAAAAATCACTATTTTGGACCGCGCATGCGCAGTAGTGGGTTTAAAAAATTCTGGTTGGCGCCAAAAATTTTCTTTTTTTATGCCCTTTCTAATGATATATATATATATATTGTATGGGTTCGCGCTGGGGGGCCGATTCGACTATCTTACCCGGCTATATCAAATTATAATATACCCCAAATCATAATATTATTATATATAACCCAAACTCAAATGACTTTCGCTTACCATCAAAAAAATTGCTAGTTTGACCTCGTCTGCAGGGGTTGGTTACACCTCAGATCTGTCTGCAAATGTGTTTTTGCTAACTTTTTTTTTTTAACTTTTGAATTTTACACATTTTATTCATTTTGAAATGACTTTAAAGTTTCATTTTTTTTACAAAAATAAAAATTTATTTAAATATGTTATACATATAGTCAGACCTTGTGATCAGCCTTATTTGCTTTTATTCAACATTATATATAAATGGTTTGAGTTGCAGACATATTAAAATCACTCATAAAAATTTACGTTGGGCCCCCGGTCTATAAGGGATTAGTCCAGTTAACCTTTAGGAAGCATTTATTTTATTAATCTTTAAATTCATAATAGAGAGTAGATTTACTCAGTTTGCAAATTGGAATTTAATATAACTTGCTATACACATGATTTGTGGGCTTATTTTTATTTATAAAAAAAAATTTTATAGTCAAAACTTTTTTGTATTTCCTAAAATTTTATCTTTATAATTTGGACTTTTATAATTCAAAAATCTCGATGATTTGAAGTCAGAACCCGGCTCCTTGGGCTTCAAATTTACAAGATTTTAGAGTGCTATTATATTGCATCAGTATGCAGAAAAGTTTATGCACTACCCAACAAATTGAGCAGTATAAGAATGAGTATCTCGCTTTCTTTCTAATCTATTGGGCTGCATTTGAGTATTAAGTGCGCCTTTTTTGTTTCTTTGAATGTGATCGCAGCCTTACTGTCGCATGTCTTTTTAGAAACCTATAGCCTTAAATGCAACAGATGAAGTCAGAATTTTTAAAGAGTCCTCTTTAAAAAAGGCTTGAAAAAACTTCTGACTGTTAACTTATTTATATCAGATTTAGCTTTATTCAAAAACTTTTCCAAACATTAGAAATAAATGATTTGCCCGAAAAAAGACTTTAATCAAATATGGCTTTTGTTGCATGCTTATTTCTTTGAAAAAAAAAACTTTTTTTACCTTTTAAAAAATTGCAATGCTTCCAATGTAGTTCCTTGAAATGCTAATCTACCATTTGATAACAAAATAATTTCATCATACATATCTAAAAGTCCTGATGCTGGTTGATGTAATGAACAGATAACAATGCAACCTCTCGCTGCAACATCTCTTAACGTACGAGTAACTGTCATTGCCGCAAAGCTATCTAGGCCGGTAGTAGGTTCATCACAAAAAAGTACCCTTGGCTCAGTCAATAGCTTAAATTGATGATTAAAAAAAAGTAAATAAATAAATAAATACAGTGACGTTTTTGCAGTTAGCTCTGTTCACCAACTCGAAATTTAAAATCTATTTTTTTTTCGTTACAAAGCCCAAAAAAAATATGTACTCATACATTTTTTTATGAAATAAAAGTACTACATTATCAACATAAAGACATTTTTTTGTAATTTTGAAATAAAAAGTTAGTTTTTATTTAAAATGTATATCAAAAGTAATCAAAGAATAAATAAGTATAAATTTCAATATAAGTGGTGCTAGGTATCACCACGCAGGACGTAAAGTTAGCGCTCGAGGGTAAAAAAAGAAAACAATCAGATTCCCTTTAATTCAAGCTATAAAGACATTAAACTTTAAAAATTATAAAAATGAAAACAGATATTTTAGCTTTAAATTGTATATTTTTTTATTTATTTTTTATCCCTGTGACACACGTGTGACACAGGTAAAATGGAATAATTTTATTTTCTTTTGCTACATATTTTGACACCTATGGGGTCAGGGTGGACACCTTTGTGATAATCACTTCTTGGAGATGATTTCCCTGGGAAGTTTTGACTTCAGAAAGGTTAAACTAGACACCTGGTGCACTTGGTGACAGTTACACCTTGGAGATGATTTTCCAAGGAAGATATGACTCCACAGGGGTCAGAGCAGACACCTGGAACACCTGGGGACAATTACGTCTTAGAGATGATTTCCCCAAGAAGTTTTGACTCCCGTGGGGTCAGAGTAAGTACTTCGTGTGCCTGGTAATAACTACAGCCAGGAGATGATTTCCTCGTAGTAGATCTGATGATTTGACCCCTCTGGAGTCAAAACTTCTTAAGAAAATCGTTTACAGAATGTACTGAACGGCATGTGTATCAGGTATCCACTATGACCCAACTGGAATCAAAATTTCCTTAAGATATTATATTCAGGTAATTTACAGGACACTAATTGGGGCGCATGCAGCGAGGAGCTGGACGAAACCTTGACCCAGGTCAAAGGAAGATACAACTATGATCTTGAGCTAGACTGGACCCTTTTCCAGGTCTACTAGGCTATATGGTCAGGGCCTACGAGAATAACTGCCCATTAAAGCCTGGCAAACCACTCAACAGCACACCCTGATGAAATGAGCTCAGAGTGGGAATCAGCATTGGAATGGAAAACCTGGCAGACACTGCGAGGCTTGCTCGGATTCTGACCAGAGACAACAGCGCCCGACTCCAATGTCTAAGAGACAGATCGGGTGCCTGCACTGAATCGGAAACATTGGAACTTCTCCTCAGCAGCAACCCGACTTCGTCAGGGTAATTGAGAGCACCTTGCCCACCATACTTAAAAGGAGGGGGAAAGAGATTGAAGATTGGGACACGGCGGCCAAAGTCATGACCATGGGAAGGCTGAAATGGGTGACTGACTCCTTTGAATTGTATAAATCTGCGGGCCCTGATGTTATCTTTCCTAAGATGTTACAGAAAGGAGGTGATAAGACCCTTAGACTACTCCTAGGTATTTTGAGGGGCTGCATTGCCACAGGACATGTGCCAGCTTGCTGACCAGCTTGAAACCTTGTAGGAGAAGCTATAACTCGGTGAAGGACTTCAGACCTATTAGTCTGACCTCTTTCCTAATGAAGACCCTAGAAAGATTGCTGGACTATTACATCAGGTAGGACATACTGATTAACAGTTACCTTTATCGAGCGCAGCATAAATATACCTGTGGTAAAATGTATGTAGTGGGTAGTTGAAAGAAATGAATGAGTACTTTGTTAAATTATATTTATGAATGAACCATCATTAAATACATGTTACGTTGAGTGCGGCCGTAGTGCAACAACCGCGTTCGTAGGTGCGTCAAGGCTCACACCCAAAAAGTGCTGAGCTCTATAAAGGTTGGAACGAAATTTTCAGCAGTATAAAGTATTATCATACTTTTTCAATTTTCACTCTGTTTTAACAATTTTAAATTTTTTAAAATTTTCATCATAACATCTTTCCGATATTACAGTAGCATAAGTACCATCATCGATCTCCATTTTCCCCGTAAAACCACTCCATTTTTATTTTCACATTTTCAAACATTGGATTTCCTTCCAAATCCTTATCATTAATTACCTTACCTATGAACTTTTTCTCATCACCGCCGTTCACGTACAGAAACTCACTTTTCGCTGAGCACTCCTGCGCTTGTCCAGCGCTTCCACCATTGACCTCGCTGATACCGCTGCCGCTGCTGCTCGCTGCCTCCCCGTCATAATCGTACTGCATTAGCTGCACTTGTTGTTGCCTACCCGTTGGTTTCTTGCGTTTTCGGCAAATCCTTTTTAAATGTCCTTTTTTATGACAAAAATCACACTTAAATCGATATATCTGCACCTGTTAGCCAGATGGTAAGGGCAGCGATGGAGGCGCAACGAAAGCATACTCTTCCTTGTTGATCTCTTACTTGAAAATTATTACCACCAGTAGCTTGCATGTTTTGTTCTGACTTTGATTTCATAGTCCTCCTTTCATCTGACCACGTAGGACTATTTGAAATCCCGATTGCAAATACTTCACTTTTCGTCTCTTTCTTTTGTAGAATTCTTTGCGTACCGAGTGCATCTTTTTCCGCTGATTCTTGAGCAACCACGTCTTTGTAAGCCGTCTCAAATGTCAATTTTTCATTTTTAAAAAGTGCTATTCTTGTATCATTATTTTAAAGTCCACACAAACTGATCTCGTAATGCAGAATTTAAATTTGTTTCAAATTGCAGTTTAGCTGCAAACTCTGCTACTGTTTCAGTTGCTTCCTGTTTTGCCTTATCAAATTTGTACTTTCCATAACTTCTGAAGGTTTATGATTTAAATGTTCATTCATCACTTTTACAATGTCCTCGTACGATTTTTCTCTTATTTGGATGGTGATAACAGTTGTTTTATTAATTTGAAGTTAACTTATTAAGTTGAATATCTTTTGCTTCAAAAAACATCAAATGAGTTGTAACTTCTATTTTTTATCTCTTAAAATACCTAATAACTCAAGAAAAAACTATTTACTATGTATAAATGTATCATTTAAATTCATTTTATCTCAAGTTTTAGTTCAAAAAGTTATTTTATAAAAAAAGCTATTTTCGACGATTTTATCGTTTTCAATGAATTTTAAAAAAAATTTACAAATGTCCAGTATCATAATTTTTTTTTCCTCGTATTTCTTTTATGATTAAGCTTAAAGAAAAAGATTTTCAAGTCGATTTATGAAGAATTGTTCAAACCACAACAAAATAACAAATTTTTACTAGAGTTTAAAAATCATTGTTTGTGCGCAATTTTGCGTCATTTTAAGCTTGTCACAGGGCTCGAATTAAGGAATTTAATTCCTCGGAGGGTCGTGATTGAACACGAGAACCCGCGGCGATCGTCGTCCGCACTCCTCCGACCTGCTGACAAAATCGTGACAATCCATCGATTTTTCTTCAATCCTGAAAACTGGGGGGAAGACGCGTACGCGAACTAATGTTATTATTACGCGGCGCGGCTGCTCTCCTTCGTCGGTAGTGGCGTGAGTTTACGTGGACCGATCGCAGGAACACGGGTTAATTAAATTAATGATCAAATGTAAATTTTAATAATTTTAATTAGCAATAAAAATAAAAAAATCAAAATTACATGATATTCCGTACGATTGTTTACAAACAATCAAACCCGAATGACTCAAAGTCTTAAGACGACGAAAATTGATTTCACAAAAATAAAGTTCGTCGGCTGTGTTGTGGTCGCTACTAACACACCGACGCACACACACACTCTCGCGCTCGTCTGCTTGCCGCAGCGTGCCAAAAGAACAAAGGCGTGGACTAACTCCGATACAAAATCTAAGTACTTACTGTACTTCACACACACACTCCGACTCTAACTATCACACGAACAAATACTCAATGATTAACCGCTACGCAGACTAACTTTTCTAGCAGGTGCACCTTCGCTTGATTAAACAATGATAATGATAATTACTACTAGCCCGAATGGCTTCACACAAGACGACAATGCCTTCCAAGGCCGCACGCTGACTTTCCGTGAGATGTTTGCCTTCCCCGCTCCGATCCAATGACAACTGGATCACAGGAAAATCTACACTACTTCTCACTGATAACTTTATCTAGCACAACCTCAATAAAGTTATCTAACAACACAAAAAATTAAATAAGTATATTCGCTCTCTGACACACGTGTGATCGCGCCAAGCACCGAGATTAGAGTAATGCTGATCGGTAGATCTCGTCATCACCTCACTTACCGATCCGCATCTGCGTTCCATAACAGTTAGCGCCGAATTCGAATTTAATCAACGCGCTAGCTGTTACAGTCCCCTCCCAGAGGTGACGTATCCGGGATTCGTTACCTCGACAATCCCAAGAACGCAGCTTACTTAAGTAGGGATTACATCAATTCCCATATCGTCACAGGGCCCAGATTAAAAAAATCCTCATAACACCCGATCGCACGCTACCTGATACTTGCGAGTGTCAGGATTTTCGGACGCATCCCTCGGTGATTGAATTTCCCCTTCCGACGGTTCTTGCTCCAGTCTTGCGATCCAAGTTTCCAGCCAGATATTGTAATTACCGTCTGTCTGGTTAATCAAGTCGTTGGGCTTACAATCGCCAAGCCCGTCATCCACGACTCCTAACCTTAAAAATTTTCTAGGTTTTTCTTGACTTAAAACCTCATTCAATCTCCAGCCGTCCAGCTCTCTGACCAGATAGCTTATGGCTGCATCAGTCAGATTCTTCCTCAGCAAACACTTGTCGGCCTGACCGATTAACCTTGACTTCGTTAATTCGGTCATAACCACAGCTGTATCTTTGAGGTTAAATTTCTTAATAACCCACAATTGAATTTTCCAGATACCTGCTGCCATCTTATGTTTACTAGCTTGCTCAGTATTTATCTGACCAACTGGACAAGCTTGGGTGCCATCTCCGAGTGATGGCTCGGCCGCAACTTTGGCGGAGTAGAATTTATGACTTTCTACTCCGCCGGTTGTTCGTTTTCCGGCCGTTCAGGACAACTAAACCTTATGTGCTCTCTTTGCCCGCATTTCCAGCACTTAACTGGAGAACCTTTGCCAGGACTTCCCTTACTTCCATCACTCTTACTCGATCCTGAAGATGAGCTTCTAGCCTCTTCGTCATCCGCCGACTTACGTCTTGCTTTGGTCCTTCTGGCCTTGTATGAACCTTGGTGCCTTGGATCCGTAGGCTTTCCAAACGACATACAATTAGTCTCGAGTTTGTTAAGCACAGTCTCGAGACGGCTAATAACCGAAGTCTCGGCAGACCTGCCTTCCACAGCCGTTGCGGCTATGTTAACTTTCGGTATTCTATTAGCTCGATCATCTTTATAAGCCAGATTAGGCCATACTGACGTATACGGTGATGGAGGTGGCTTATACACCAATTCCATATTGGTAATTCTCTCGACCTCGACCGCTTGGCTTAATAAGCCTTTAATTGACTTAACCTCTTCACGCCTGATCTGTCTACGCAATCGAGGCAACATGTTCGTCAACATAAAGTCAATTTGTTCTCTCTCGGTCGGTATCGGTCTAATTTTTAGGAAATAAGACTGCAAGCATGTCAAGTAGGTTCGCACCGGCTCGTTTTCTCCTTGAGTCCGGGTTGTTGCTTCCATCCTTGCGGTCTGCTGGTAGTCTCCAACTCCGTACCACTCACGAGCTTCTTGACAAAAGTTCTCCCATGAGTTGATCGTGTCTCGCACGTTACGGAACCACGTAGCTGCTACACCGGTTAGCATCATTGGTAATGCATCCAGTAATTGAGAACCGGTCAAACCAGCGAGTCTATTGTATTCTTCTATTTGCAATAAAAATTGTTCAATACTAGATTTGCTGTCGCCGCTGAATCTAATATTCCATCTTCGAACAATAATGCCGACGTCGACTGGCTTCATCGGGTTGCCTTGAGCCTGGATTGACTCCTGAGTGGCTAAATCAGCCGTCTGCCCATGGCTTCTCAACTGTTTGAGCTCAGCTTGCAAGGCCTTAATCTGTTGTTCCAGTTTTTGTACTCTGTCTTGCCTCACCACTAGACGACTGGAACTATTCCTCGCTTCCCGCACTGTCGTCTCGCAAAAGTTGACCCTAGTGTGCGGTATATGACCGTCAGTCGAAATACTGCAGTCGTTCAAAAAATTCTGCATTTCCGGCCTTATTGTCGAGGAATTCGGGCCCCCCGGTCCCCGGTTCCGATCTGGCTGACGGTACCTATCAGCCTCCATTGCTGCCAATCTTGCCTTGGTATCTTCATTTGACCTTTTCAACGCCTTAAGCTCTTCTGCCACCGCTGTTATGGCTTTAAGCACCTCGGCGTTAATGTCGTCCTCCCGGTCCGGTTGTCCATGCTCAGACAAATTCCCCCGTTCCAGGTTTCGATCATGCTCCCGAATGCCCGAGTATTCCTCCTGGAGTCTTGAAGCTGCCTCTCGGACTATTTCTTCGTCCATGAGGATAGCAAAGGGGTGTGTGCCACTTGTGGTGTAGTTTGGATCGACTATTGTCGATCCAGACTTCTCCCACATTGTTGTAGCTATAAATGTGGCTCTTAGGCTTTCGCGCTTAATTTTAACCTCGTCTGCCTCTTCAGACTCGGTTGCGAGAAAGTCTTCCGCTGAATAATTGCCTGACAGCCATTTAAGCAGCCTACCACTTTTATCGATCAGCGTACCTTCAGGCTTGAGCTCAAGCTCATTCAAAGCCTCTGACACGACATCTGCCCCTTCGGCCATGATCCACGAAAAGACCAAGTCTTCCTTTGTAAGTTCCTGCATCATAACTGCGTCCGATGTCACCTAGCTTACAAAGAAAACAGTACCCTAACCCACGTGACAGTTTCAACACACTCTAATTTATTAATATTTTACACAAAATATATATCTCGCAATCCTGAAATAGATAACAAAATTTCAATTATATTTCTGAGTTATGTAAGAAAACAAAAAAAAACAAAATCGATCCACTGATCTCAACAGCAATAATCCGAAATGACCAAAAAGTCCACCAACCACGCTTGGTTTTAACAAAAACTCCCGATTGGCTAAAAAAAACGAATTACCCGTTGAAGCCAATATAGAATCAACTACAAGTGTCAAAACCCGATTTTTCAACTCAGAAATATAAATCACAGTTGTTAACGAACGTTAGTTGATAACAGCCTGTATGCAAAATAATATTTCACAATAATCATACAATAAATTAATTTTATTCAGTGCTCTACTCACGCTACTGTCACGTATAGGTTCTGCTTGGTGGAGTACTTGCTCACAAAAAAAAACCAAAAAAAACAAGTCAAAATCGAAAAACGCAGCTCGAAATATCCGCGTCGGAGTTAAATTACCAGGCTATGCCTAAACAAACGCCTTACCGTATGACAACACGGTTTAATCAAAACAACCCCGATGTGAATTCAACTTCGAGTTGCAAAACTCTCAAACCCGAGAAAAGAAAAAAAAATAAGTTAACGATTTTAACTAAAATCCAGCAAGCGACCGCACTCCACCGAGCAATTAACAGGAAAAAAAAATTCCTCGACTTGCTACTCTGCCGACCGACCTTGAACCCCCCGCCAGTCAGCGCACACCTGTGATCACTCACACTAACCAATAACCTTTGTTTTGGTTACCTAACTACCTACACGTTGTTGGGCGCCAATTGTCACAGGGCTCGAATAAAGGAATTTAATTCCTCGGAGGATCGTGATTGAACACGAGAACCCGCGGCGATCGTCATCTGCACTCCTCCGACCTGCTGACAAAATGCACTTTCTGTGCACACGAGAATCCGTCGATTTTTCTTCAATCCTGAAAACTGGGGGGAAGACGCGTACGCGAACTAATGTTATTATTACGCGGCGCAGCTGCTCTCCTTCGTCGGTAGTGGCGTGAGTTTACGTGGACCGATCGCAAGAACACGGGTTAATTAAATTAATGATCAAATGTAAATTTTAATAATTTTAATCAGCAATAAAAATAAAAAAATCAAAATTACATGATATTCCATACGATTGTTTACAAACAATCAAACCCGAATGACTCAAAGTCTTAAGACGACGAAAATTGATTTCACAAAAATAAAGTTCGTCGGCTGTGTTGTGGTCGCTACTAACACACCAACGCACACACACACTCTCGCGCTCGTCTGCTTGCCGCAGCGCGCCAAAAGAACAAAGGCGAGGACTAACTCCGATACAAAATCTAAGTACTTACTGTACTTCACACACACACACTCCGACTCTAACTATCACACGAACAAATACTCAATGATTAACCGCTACGCGGACTTAATTTTCTAGCAGGTGCACCTTCGCTTGATTAAACAATAATAATGATAATTACTACTAGCCCGAATGGCTTCACACAAGACGACAATGCCTTCCAAGGCCGCACGTTGACTTTCCGTGAGATGTTTGCCTTCCCCGCTCCGATCCAATGACAACTGGATCACAGGAAAATCTACACAACTTCTCACTGATAACTTTATCTAGCACAACCTCAATAAAGTTATCTAGCAACACAAAAAAGTAAATAAGTATATTCGCTCTCTGACACACGTGTGATCGCGCCAAGCGCCGAGATTAGAGTAATGCTGATCGGTAGATCTCGTCATCACCTGACTTACTGATCCGCATCTGCGTTCCATAACAGTTAGCGCCGAATTCGAATTTAATCAACGCGCTAGCTGTTACAAGCTGTAATCAAATTTTTTTTCAGAATAGAGGGTCAAAATCATATAAAAACACATACTGAATGTAGCTTGTTGAATACTTTATTCAAGCAATTAAATAAATAAACATAGCAGGTTCAAATTAAGTATATTTATTGAATAAGGTTAAAGTTACAAATGAGAATTAACTGAGCACAGAGCACGCAGTGCTCGTCGCAGTGGCTCAATTCAGAGTAACACAGCATCCAAACTTCAGTACACACCGGGGGTGGGACTGAAGGCTCATTACGGGGTCCATTAAGGACTTCTTACTAGGCACGTAGGCCACTCTAACATAACTAAGGGGAACAGTGGAAAAGTACAGAAAATGAGTGTAACGGTCACTCTCAAAATATTTTAAATTACATTTTCAACATAGCTTTAACTGTTTTATTAAAAAAAAAAACTTAAAAAGACTTACAGGAGATCGTAAAAAGTTCTGTTTAACAATATTTTTAAAGTATTTTAATTTTAACGAAAAACTTTAATTTTTTGATCATTTAATCACATCGAGAGAAATATTTTTTCATCGATCAATAAACTTCAATAACAAATCATCAACAAGCTTGTTTAAAATTCAAAAAATCTGGAATTTCTGTTACGCTACACTGTCACGCAGTTGCGCTACCTATTTATGTAAGTTTGGAACTAAAAAAGATAAACAAAGTTTACCGCATACATTTTTTATCAGTTGATGTAAAATTCATGATGGGGAAAAGTGCTGTATCTAAACAACAAAGTGGCAAATCATTGGCCAATTTGAAGCAGGCAAAAATAAATCACAAATCATCACGACGTGTTTCTTTTTTTTATCTCGACGCTTGTTCACGAGCTGAGCATATTCAAAGCTTCTCTCGCCAATTTCTATCTCCATGACTTGCAGAATCCACAGAATTGCTAGGTAACCTTCATTAAAAATGCATCCCCCTAACCAAGATGCAATTTCCACGGTTTCAAATCCAGAGTGCAAGTGTTTCGGCGCAAATTTCCAGATGACGGCATTGAGGGACTCGTTCGAATTTTGAGTGTATCCACCCAAGCAACGTTTCAGTAAATCGTCTCTGCTCAGCTCCTCATAAATAGGCCAAATTTTTTCAGCAACTTCTTCATTTAAAGGTCGGTCGTGCTCAAGTTCATTTTCATATTCAGGATCGTCGTTTTCTTGGCGAGCTTCCTCGCGCGCTTTCCACCAGCACCAGCTTGCTGAACAGTATGTATGTTGCGGAGCGTCATCGGTAGAAATTTTGTGGAAATACGTTGCTTGGATCTCGTTTTTCATAGACTCAACACTAGTATTTTGCATTCGTCTTATGGCCAACCCATAGTACATTGTTAGGTCTTTGATTAAAGTATCTGTAAGTTTACCAATCCCTCCCAAACCTTCTTTTTTTTTTTAAATTTCTAAGCCGACTACCAAAATTTTAGTATACTACCAAACCTAAAATTTTAAGTTCAAGGAATCACAGATGATCCGGCTCTATGAATGTAAGGTGGAGCTGCAGAGAGCAGACTTTATTTTTGCGGGCGGGCCGGTCTCCCGTGGAGCGTTCGACCGCTCACTTTGCACTTGCCTCAGTAAAATCGCCGTAACTTGAAAACCAACCAAGATATCATTCTAAAATTTTAAGGGAACATTTTTGAGATGTTTTTAAACAGATTTTTGGATTTTTCTGAAAGAAAATAATTCTGAAAGAATCAAGGTAATATTCAAATTTTACACCAAGTACTTTGTCAGAACTCTCGAATTCGCTATTAGTTTTTTATTTTGAATTACCTTAACCAAAAATAAATCTATTTATTTAATTTATTTTCTTTTTTGTCAAAAATTTAACTTGTAATCGAGCTTTTTAGTTTAATTAATACTATACTTTAACATGCTGTTTATTAGTTTAATTTTTTCGTATGTATGATATCAAAGCTATATTTAAGCTATCAATCCTTTTAATATTTTAACTTTATTAAAAATTATTTTATCTCACAAGCTTTTGAAAATAAAAAATTTTCAATATATTCCTATATACTTAAAATGTCAGTGCTATCTAATATGCTTACATAAACTCATGAATCTTTTATAAAAAGTTTTATTTTTAATTCATGTAAGGAAAAGTTTTTTTTAATTTTCTACTGTTCTACACGAAATTTTTTTAAAGTTGGTGAGTTATGTTATTTTAATAAATTATTACATTCTGATTGAACAAATAATGGTTTTAAATATATCTTGTTTACATTATGAATTTCGATTTTAGATTAGGACGATCACGAGAAAAACAATATTAGGATGATTATTTTTTTAAAACCAAAGAGCCTACGCATAGCCGGTGATTCTCTGAGTGATTTAAAAAAAAAATCATCACGAAATATGGTCGCATTATAAAGTTATCAACGTTTCAATTTTTCAACTCCCCAAATTCTCTTCGCTCAAGATTCAGGCGATTTCCGATTTCAGTGTCGAGCATCCGGTCTCTCTGCAGCATGCTGCCTTGCAAGACGCTGCAGCCGAAACCGGATGTTACGGACTCTCTGTCTCACTCTTGCAGCCTGCTGCTGGCCTGCTGCAGCAAGCTGCGAGAAGCCTGCGCAGGCGAGGTGCGCGGACGCAAGAGGCCCAGCCTGGGCCGCCCGCCGCCCAGGGCATGACAACAGCTGATCAGCTCGAGCTGCTGCAGAAGACAGCGCTCATTATTGTATGATTTAAAAAATTAAGTAATTAGAAAAGTAGTCAAATATATAGTGGCATCACGCTAAGTTCATAATTAGCATAGTTTAATTAATAATTATTATTTCTATAATTATTGGTTAGTAATTATAGAAATATTTGACTTTAATTTTTTAAATCAAAATATAAAACAAAATATTGAAAGTCGACGGTTATCCTATGATATCATCTATAAGTTATTCTAATTTTTGTGTAAGCTGTGAGTTAAAATTCTGAAATATTCTGTTGCAGCTTTGAAAGTTTATTGGCCCTCATTAAAATTGAAGTTTTTTCTGAATGTGTGTGAGTTAATGATTTTTCTCTTGATGTGAAGTGTATGAATATTTTGTATAAACAGTTTTAAGTTGAATGCACTTATTTACTATCAAAGCAAATCTTTTAAATTATTAATGTCAATAAACCAATATGGGAAGTTAGTTTAGCAGCCAAAAGTAAAATTTAACTTGATTGTCAGAAAGGTTCATATTGGAAGTGTGTTTGTGATAATAAAATTTATCAATGCAAGTGTAGCGATTCAGAGTAAACATTTCAATGATGATTCTTCAGAACTACTTCACTTTCTTTGGGGTTGTCAAAGAGGTTTCCATATGCTGACTCTCAACTAATACACTCATAAAGATTAAATTTTTTTAATTACCTTTTGAAGAATTTAACTGAAATAAACTTTTTCAGTTTAATAGTAATTTAAAAATGTTGCAGTGGTTCATGCTTTTTTATCAAGTTAGCTGTTATAATTCATCCAACGTACAGCAAGTTTAAGTTCAGGAGATGTCAATAACCGTGATCAGTTAAAGTTAAATATATATATATATATGTATATATACATCATTTAAATCATCATTGGAACTTAGATTCTGAGTCAATACGCTAGCACTGATAAGTTTTATTCTTCTCAGTTTATTTTCCAAGATGAATGTCTGACTATTAAGTTTAATTTATATGTATATAATATAGATGCTAACTCCCTGTGATTGGTCATTGACATTTGCTGCATTTAAATGAGATGGTAATTAATGTCTCATGGGGTTATTGGAATTGTTAGACAAGTACACACATGTTGCAAAAATTGTTAATATAACAAATTTTATCACCAAAAAATTTTATCGGTTCAGACCCTGCAAATTGAAAATAATTAAATAAATACTTTAATTTGTTGTTAAAATCATTCAGCTTAAGGTGAAGACGTAACCAGCGCTGGAAGTAAAAAGTGGCTATAAAAAAAAAATAAAAGGGAAAATGTAAAAAAACGCTCTGTAGCGCGCTAGATAATAATTTTAGCTATTTTTTAAGCCTTGTTTGATGAAAATCGGTTAAAAAATAACTTCAGGAAACTTGGAAAATCGTTTTCCTCCCGTTAACCATGTGTAGCAGATCCTTGCGTCGTCTGCTACCGCACGCGTAGTAAATGCACGAACCGCACATGCATCCGTTCTCATAACCTTTAAAATTTATTTCCCTCAATGAAATTCTAAATTTTTTAAATTATTTATTTCATGCAGCACATGCAAAGAAAAAAAAAATTTTAGTAAGCAATCATACAAGCAGCAGGCAGTGATAAATAATTCTTCTTTCTTCAATATTAATACATTATTTCCCCAACTGTCTGAAATTTCTTGAATAATTATCTTGATATGGGTACTTTATTAGATCCTGTTCTTGTAGCAACCGTGTCGATTACTTTTCTTCTTATAATCATCTTCCTTTTTTTATTAACACTGAAAGCTTCTCTCTTGCCGTCACCCAGTAAGATAATGAATTATCAATAAAAGAAAAATTACATGCTTAGACTGATGAATATATTTTAAAAAATATAGTTTTCATGCATTTTAGTCAAGTATTAATAAAAAGCAGAAGAATATATCAAAACTAAATGAACCAAAGTAATCACAGAACTTACAGTTTACACTTGGTTTACACCTGTGTGCAGTGTGCAGTGCACCCGTCTGCACCAGAGTGACCGATCCCGGCCCAGGTAGTACCGCGAAATTTGAAAATCTTCCGGCACAGATCAGGCAAACAAAAAACTCAATAACGCTGGGCGCCCAGCTTTTTTTATGAACTAATAATTCAATAAATAAAATACCCCCTAATTTTACAACCCAATAACGCTGGGGGTACAAGTTTTTAATAAGTAAAAAAAATAATAAACAAATTAACCCCCAAGCTATACAACCCAATAACGCTGGGCGTCCGAGTTTTTTGTAATTAAAAAAATTAATAAACAAATTATTTCTCCAGTAATACAACCCAATAACGCTGGGCGTCCTGGTTTTTTATGAATAAAAAAATTAATAAACAAATTATCCCCCAAACTATACAACCCAATAATGCTGGGCATCCTCGTTTTTTTATCGATAAAAAAACTAATTATAAGATTATCCCCCAAGCTATACAACCCAATAACGCTGGGCGTCTGAATTTTTTATGAAAAAAAAAATTAACTAACTATTGACCCATAAGTTAAACAACCCAATAACGCTGGGCATCTTAGTTATTTAAACAATAAAAAAATCTAAAAAACAAATTATATCCAAGCTATACAACCATAACGCTGGGCGTCTGTTTTTTTGTTGTTGTCAACGGTAATTTAATCCTGGACATATCAACTGCAGTTTTTCTGAATATCAAAGATAAGTGCCTCGTGATAGTCTATTAAATCATTTATTTGTTTATTAAGAGCCCCAAATTTTTCACTAGGTTTAACGATTAAGCCTGTTCATTTATTGAATTGTTAAATTAATTTTAAAAAGTCCCGTACTCCCAACGTTATTGGCTTGTAAAGGTTGAGGGATAATTTGTTATTTTGTATTTTTATTCATAAAATAACTAGGACGCCTAGCGTTATTGGGTTGTATAGTTTAGGGGATGATTTGTTTATTAGTTTTGTTACCTAGATAAAAAAAGTTAGGATGCCCAGCGTTATTGAGTTTTACAGATAAGGAGTAACTTGTTTAATAATTTTTTATTTACAAAAAACTCGGACGCCTAGCATTTTTGGGTTGTACAGCTTGGAAGATAATTTGTTTACTAATTTTTTTATTTATAAAAAATTAGGATGCCCAGTGTTATTTAGTTTTACTGCGAAGGGGTTTATTGTTTATTAATTTTTTTGCTTATAAAAAACTCGGATGCCCAGCGTTATTAGGTTGTAAAGCTTGGGGAATAATTTGTTTATTAATTTTTTTAATTATGAAAAACTCGGACGCCCAGCGTTATTGGGTTGTATAGTTTAGGGGATAATTTGTTTATTAGTTTTTTTATTGATAGAAAAACCAGGACGCCCAGCGTTATTGGGTTGTAAAGCTTGGGGGATAACTTGTTTATAAATTTTTTTGCTTATAAAAAACTCGCATGCCTAGCATTATTGGGTTGTATAGTTTGGGAGATAATTTTTTCATTGGTTTTTTTATTGATAAAAAAACCAGGACGCCCAGATAAGGTCGAAACTTAAAATCTGATAAAACCAAGTATTGTTGTTTTTTTGAGGGTATAATTTTTATGAAAAAACCAATGGACCTATTGACTTGAAACTCTGGACCTTGCTTTCTTGTTATTTTAAATAAATTTAGAAATTTTTTTTTACACTTCTAATCAATTACTAAAGCAGATAAGGTCAAAACTTAAAATCTGATAAAACCAAGTATCGTTGTTTTTTTGAGGGTATAATTTTTATGAAAAAACCAATGGACCTATTGACTTGAAACTCTGGACCCTGCTTTCTAGTTATTTTAAATAAATTTAGAAATTTTTTTTTACACCTCTAATCAATTACTAAAGCAGATAAGGTCAAAACTTAAAATCTGATAAAACCAAGTATTGTTGTTTTTTTGAGGGTATAATTTTTATGAAAAAACCAATGGACCTATTGACTTGAAACTCTGGACCTTGCTTTCTTGTTATTTTAAATAAATTTAGAAATTTTTTTTTACACTTCTAATCAATTACTAAAGCAGATAAGGTCAAAACTTAAAATCTGATAAAACCAAGTATCGTTGTTTTTTTGAGGGTATAATTTTTATGAAAAAACCAATGGACCTATTGACTTGAAACTCTGGACCCTGCTTTCTAGTTATTTTAAATAAATTTAGAAATTTTTTTTTACACTTCTAATCAATTACTAAAGCAGATAAGGTAAAAACTTAAAATCTGATAAAACCAAGTATCGTTGTTTTTTTGAGGGTATAATTTTTATGAAAAAACCAATGGACCTATTGACTTGAAACTCTGGACCCTGCTTTCTTGTTATTTTAAATAAATTTAGAAATTTTCTTTTACACTTCTAATCAATTACTAAAGATGTTTAATAAACTTAATTACTAAAGCAGATAAGGTCAAAACTTAGAATCTGATAAAACCAAGTATCATTCTTTTTTTGAGGGTATAATTTTTATGAAAAAACCAATGGACTTATTGACTTGAAACTCTGGACCCTAATTAATAGAAAATCCTTTGACTAGAGAAAAGAGAGTAAAAAATTGTAGTGTTTATAAGTTGTGGGCAACTAAAATTTAATTTTATTATACTTATTGTGCCCTTAAGTACACAATTATTTTATCTAAGCGTTGGTTTCCACAAATCTTCATCAAATTCAAAAAGCCACACTCAAATTTGAGAAAACAACAAAAATTTATAATAGCAAAATTTATTTAAAAACAGCCGTTATACATTTACACCTATGATTCATGAACACAAGAGAGTTTTTTTTGTTTTTTAGATATCTGGTAGTTATGAATTTCCACTTTTTATTTAAAAGTAATGTTTGATTAAAAATCTTTTACTAAATAAAAGTGAGTGAACAATTTTAGTTTTGATAAACTGTAATAGTTGTTAAAATTTAGTTTGATTTCTCTTATTGCACGCCAAGTATTAAAGAGACCGCAGCAACAGTCAAATTGGATGGAGGAGTCAACAAAAACATATTTAAGATAAATTTATTTAAAAGCATTAGTTTATTTACATCTACTATAGTTATGAACACTAGATAGCTCACAAGAAAATGATTGATTTTTTTACTATTTTTATTTATCCTATTGTCATGAATTAACACTTTATATTAAAAAGTAGTTTTTGTTTTTAGTTTTCACTAATAATTGTTGCTTGATGCATATAAAATTATTGGTTATATTTGGCAGTACTGCATCCTTCGCTCACTAGCAGCAACTAGCAGACGACATACACTACTACAATTTTGCTGAATAAGAAGAAAACCGATTTTCCAAGTTTCCTGAAGTTATTTGTTAACCAATTTTTATCAAATAAGGCTCAAAAAATAGCTAAAAATATTATCTAGCGCGCTACAGAGCGTTTTTTTACATTTTCTCTTTTATTTTTTTTTAAATTGCAATCGAAAAATTTTATGAAAACGCGGTTACGTCTTCACCTTAATACAGTTGTGATAAAAAAAAATTTTTTTTTTTAATAAATCACAGTATTAAAATATTTTAAAAATATGATGATGAAAAACTTTTCAAAAATGTTTTTTTAATTAGTTACAATATTACTTTTTAGTTATCAAATACATTAAAAAATTCTTTATCTTTTCTCAATGTACTACATTCTTTATTTTTTATCATGAAGATACAATTAAAAAGATTCACCATCAAAGTCTTTACTATTGTGCAATGAAAAATAGTTTTTTTTCTACAACTAAAAAAAATTTCTAACATCATAAGATTGTCATTTTTTTTCATTTTTCATAAATTATTGAAGAGAATATTTTAAGGTATTGAAAAAAAAATCAGGTTTTAAGTTTATGTAGTAAAACTGTACAGCTATTAATTGAAATAAACTCATATATACATGTTCAAAATAAATAAAATAAAAATAATCAACTTGTTGTTTAAATTTATTTCAGGTTTGCTTTCAAATTTAAAAGCAATCAAATAAGAATTTAACTCTCAATTTGAGGATAAAATTCTAACGAAAATTCGCTCTCAAATTTAACCCCCAAATAAAAACTTTCAATTTAGAGTTACTCTTACTCTCAGTTGAGAGGTTGCGAGAGTTTACTCTCAGTTGAGTCTACTTTCGGACATCCCTCAACCTACTTGAGGGTAAACTGGGAGTAAATTTTGAGAGTGTAAAATTTACCCTCAATTTGAGAGTAACTCTCAAGTAGGTTGAGGGATGTCCGAAAGTAGACTCAATTGAGAGTGACTAGTTGGGAGTGATTTTGAGGGTTTTTTTGGGGATAATTTTGGGGGTTTTTTCCGTACGTGGCCTGGCATTTTTTCGTCTTTCCAAGTACTTTTTGGAAAAAATTATTTGAGATTCTTTTTTATGTATTAGACAATGTAAAATTGAGATATTTAAAATGAAAAAATGACGAAAAACATCTGAATTTTACATGGTCTAATACAAAAAAATCTCAAATAATTTTTTTCAGAAAGTACTTGGAAAGACAAAAAAAATGCAAGGTTCCAAAATTCTGTAAGTGTAATAGGGTCTAAGCAATATTTTTTTGAAAATCAGGTCAAAAACAGCATCTTATTGGGGTGTAGAGGGAACATGACTTTAACAGGCTCATTCAGAGAAACTGACGCTTGGAGATTTCTTTTTGGCATATTTGGAGCTCATATATCAAGTTTTAGCCAAATCCATGACCCAAATGTCTGGTCCTCTCCTTGTAAGTCTTTTTCACAAACCCTTATTTTTTTTACAATCGTCTTTTTAGTATTATCTTAATTTTTTTTACTATAATTTTTCGGTTGATAATGGTTAAAAATTCGATATTAAAGGTCTGAAACTCAGCCGAGAGATTTATTTATCAATGATTTTTTGAAAAATAAACTTGCTTGTGAGATTTCGATTGAATCTTGAATATTACGTCCCAGATATCTCGCAATATTGTCAAAAGAAAGAGTGAAAAATGGTTTATTTTTTTATGCCACGACCTGAGATTTGATGATAGGGACCTGAAATTTCATCGAGAGCTTTGTTTTTTGATGATGTATTGAGTCATATATTTTTTTACAAGATCCCGATTGAATTTTGATTATTGAAACCTACATGTCTCGCAATAGTTAAAAAAAAATAACTTTTTTTCGTCATAACGGATTTGAAGCGCTCTAAAAGTATTTAAAAACAGGGGAAAAAAAATAACACGCGATTCTTTGATTCAAGAAAAAGTTATAATTTCTTGGCCGATTTTGTTGAAAATGCATGATAAAAAAGTTACAGTGAAAAAAAGGTCGAAAAGTACTTGAAAATATAGTAAAAAAAAGGGTAAAAAAGTGGTTTTTTTTATGCCATGACCTCAAATTTCATGATAGAGATCTAAAATTTCGCAGAGAGCTTCCTTTTTGAAAGATCTTTTGAATGATATATATAATGTAAGGGTTCCGATCAAACCCTCCATATCCCACTCAACTTTACCTTGTAATTATATTAATTTTAAATCGTCATTTTCATAAGACTTCGAGGCTCTTGCGGCTATATTAAAAAAGGGGGAAAAACTTTTTTCTTGGTGCCAAAGCTTCTTTTTTATCATAAACAAAAAAGTGGAGGGGGGAAGCAAGCATCGGTGCAGTTTGGGAAATAAGGAACACCCTAATGAGAAGGTACTGAGATGGTAGAAAAGAAGGCCGAACGCGGGTTTCCGCAAGGATCCATCAGTGGGGCTTCCATCTAGAGGCTATTTATGGACGAGCTATTGAATCTTTTAACCAGACTTGATATAAGGTTCATTGCCTTCGCAGATGATCTGGTCCTCATAATTGAAGCCTGTACCAGAGCAGCTCTTATTGCAGCCATAGCTGAGATTATGCGCCTAGTCTATAACTGGGGGCCAAAGTCTCGCGTGGAGATCTCCTAAACCAAAATAGTGGTCATGGATCCCGTGGGAAATAGGAACCTCTCCAAGACAAAAGTGGTTGAGGTAAAGAACGAGAATGGCGATACTGTGGCTAGGGTCGGCTTTGAGTGCGAAGTAAAGTACCTTGGCATAAACTTCACTGCTGGCTTGAGCGTAGATTCTCATATCAAGAAATGGGGAAAAAAGTCCTTGGCTCGATCGGTAAGTTGAGAAGGGTCCTGAAAAAGGATTGGCGGTTGGACACCAAGACTTCCTTCTTCATCTTCAGGGGGACTCTTCTACCTGCAGTAATGTACGGAGCAAGCGCCTGGTATAGCAGATTGTGCGACAATAAAAAGCTAGCTGAGACGATGCAACGGTACCAAAAGAAGATGCTTATAGCAAACCTGAATACCTACAGGAGCGTCTTTACTGAAGCTTTACAAGTTTTCGTGGGACCTTGATTGTATAAAACACGCCTATCCATACAAAGCCCGGAAAATATGCCGATCCAGGAAGGATTCGTTCACGACAGCTGAACTTTCTGGACTCACCATCGGAGCTCGAAAGAAATTGATAAACAACAGAGCAGATATCAGATGGCAGGAGAGGTGGGATACTTCGTCCAAGGGTAGAGTAACTTATGAGTGGCTGGAAGGAGTTAGATTCTGGCCCTTTCGAATGGGCTTCAAGTTAAGTCTTGAACTAAGTTACCTGCTCATAGGACACGGAAGCTTAAACGCTTTTGGTTTTGAACGCACGTTTTCCGATACTTTCGCCTGTCCATGTGGATTTATTCGTGAAGACTGGATCTACGTGCTCTATGACTGCGAACTCTATTCAAGTAAAAGAGATCTTGAGGGCATGGGTATTTCCAAGAACTCGAATCCTGATCATGGATGGGATGTAAGCGGCGCCCTTCAAAGCAAACAGACGTACGAGAAATTATACGAGTTTGCTAAATTCATTTTTAAGAACAGGCCTAGGTAGGCGGTCTCTACTGATCCTGCTTGGTCTGTGACCTCAACAGGTCATGATGACAATAATCCCGCCCTTGATCCAAGCAACGAGAGTGAACATCATGGTACATGCTTCCCGAAGCAGATACGAACTGCGGTCATGCCAGATTAAAGCGTGTCCGACCGCAGTCATCGAAAATGGGAACTCCCCAGGACGCAGCTGCGGTCGAGCACGAAAGGCGTTTAATGAGTGAGAGCCTCGACCGCGCTAAGTCCTGTTTTCCTATATGCCCAATGGGCAGGAGGTGGTAGCAAATACTTTCTCCGGACTAGGGGTAATGTACTCGCCTAAGTCCAGGCTTGACTCGAATCTACTCTAATCGGAAAATTCCTACATATTTTGGGGAGATTCGCACTGTGGGTATACTTGATGAAATGAAACACTGTGGCAGTTATGTTTCTGTTACGGAAGGAAGAACTTTAATATTCACAAAACTCCAAATCACTAGAATTCACGGTAGCCACTGCCATGGTAAAGCGATGTTACCCCAGTGGTGCTCGTAGGGGAGGATAAACCTGCCAACGGCGTATCGATTCCAAGCCGGAATTCAGCGGGTTAATAGATGTGGTTGTAGCGTAGGGGCGGCTTCGGCCAAATTAGCCCGTCATAGCTAAGATGAAAGAGCATTCGAATGGTGTGACATGTGAACATCCCAACAAAGGGTCCGGTCATAAGCGCTCACCCGTTTTTTGGTCAAAAATTGGTAGGCAAGCCGAATGGATGGCCTTCAGTTTTTCTGAAGAGGTAAGCCGCGTAGGAGGACGTAATCCAAGACCCTTTGGCCGAGTGGCCCGTGCTTTTGAGTTCTGCAGGTATGGCATGTTAAACTTATAAATATAAACAAATTGTGTCACCCTACTATGGGTGCCAGGACATTCGATGATCACAGGCAACGAGAAGGCAGATAGGTTCGCAAACCGTGGTGCACTAGACATCAGGGCTGACCACTGCAGTGTGGGGATGCCTGACTGTTCACTGCACAATGCCTTTGCCCTCTGGACGGCAGAGGAAGAGGATCGGAGATGGGCCGATCATCAGGGGCTGAGGCAGTCAAAAGCCCTTATCGGTGAACGGCCGCCTAAGGAATAGCGACGTGACCTAAAGAAGACCGGTAGGAGGAAACTCAGACTGGTCATCGGATGGCTTACGGACCACTGGAAGGTGAGACATGATCTATCCAAGACAGGGATTAAGGAGGTTTCTGAATGTAGGTGGTGTGGAGAAGCAGCCGAGACGTCGGGACACCTATGTGAGTGTTCCGCCTGGGCTACACTCCGGACCAGTAGGCTTGGCAGACCCATCATAGATCCAGTGGATCTGAGGGAAGCCATCCTATCGGCAATCATGACGGTAATTGGCTCCACAGACAGAGCCATGGTCAAGTAGTTTGTAAAGCAGGGAATTCAGCACAATGGGTGTATACCTGAGTGCTGGGGTTGCGTGTTCCCGAGCAGGGGCCGCTAACCCCTCTTACCCCAAACCTAACCTAAGACTCAAGTTTATGAAAAAAAAGAAACGATTCAATTCGAAAAACAGAACTTTGAAGAAGAACAGATTGGAGATTTGAGAAAAGGTGATCAAAACTATACATGCTTTAGAATAGAATAGTTGATAAAAAGAAAAAAGCTCACGTCTGAAATTCTCGAAGTAATTGTTGCTACGCCAGCTAGAAAATGATCAAAATCTTCAAAACGTAGTAAAGTAAAGTAAATGCTGGGATCGAAGATTTTGAATTTAAATTATCTAATGCCTCAAAGGGGGAAAAAAATCTGTTTGCTTACTGCAATTTCAATTAATAATTGACGATTTTTGTTCAGAATATAAAGTGATAGATTCGTATTTAATAAAACAAAATTAGTTAGAAAAATCGAAGTACAATTTAGGTCATATTCATAAGATATATTTTTGAAAATAAATTTATAAATATAAAGTAAATTTTTTATATGCATACTTACTGTTATTACAAATGCAGTCAAGAAACAGAATTTGAAAAAAATAGGCAAATGTGAATAGTAATGCCAGCGCACGTAAAGCAGTAGCACGGTCGCGTCGTGCGGCACCGCTCCATCACCTTGCCGCGCCCGCGCCCTAGGTAACAGTTTGAGGAAAAACATCGTGAAAAAATTTTGGCTTACCCATATGAAAAGCTTATTTAGTTTCCAATTTTTTATTAAAAAATTAATTCTTTATAAACAAATTATGGCCGTAGCTATTGCAACTTTGGCAACAGATCCCATCACAACTTGTGACATTTTGGAATAACAACACTCTGATGTGTAAACTCAAAATTTATAGCCCTCAAGTTTGAAAGTTCTGTCTTCCACTTACGTTGAGCGCCAATTGTTACAGCGCTCAACCGTAGAAATCCACCACGTTATCAGGTGCCATTTGTTCCAGCAATGGCACACGCACATGTTAGAAAAACCACAAAATTTTCCTTTCAAACTTTAGGCGCCATTTGTTGACCAACATCTGCCATCTTACTTTTCTGGGCTGTTGTTGCCTGACCAGTTTTTAAATTCTGTCTTTTTTTCTCTGGTATGCTCTATGCCTGATACAGGCAAGGAGCACATGTTGTGGCTGGTAGCCACATCTAGGATTATGAAAAAGTAATCATTTTTACCATATCTCACTGAAATACTTTTCAAATCCACATAAATCGATAATTTAGTTAATTAATTGGTGGAGCGTCGGTTAACTTCGACTGCTCCAAGCACTGTTTTCTAACATGACCCTTCTCACTTCACACTATAACACATCTATAACACTTGCGGCTTTTTATAAGCAATGCCGGATTTTTATCCACAACCTTTCTCGACTGAGACTGTATACTTTCATCCTGCCTTCATTCACCAGACGATTCTTGTCGCGACTGTACCAAACTGCTTTCGCTTGGTGAACCTGGTGGTCGTTTGCATGTCTGCGTAAGATCTTGGTTCCCAGCTGATTTTGCTAAAAATCTTGACTTGATTCGTTTTCATGTCGTGTCTATACTAGACATCCTTTCAATGGCCGTACCTGACATACTGGCTTCAGACACGTTCTTAGCTTCAGCTGGTTTATACGCTAGGCTTGGAAACATTGAGAAATCTGGCGTTGGTGGTGGCTTGAAATACCTCTCTTCATCAGCCACTTTTTCAATTTCAGTTGAAATGACCATCAGTTGTTCGACCGTGTAAATCTTATCTCTTCTGATCAATTTCCGGAATTTTGGCAAAATATTCCAGACCATGAGATTTACTTGTTCCTGTTATGAACATGGTAGATCCATTTGTTCCAAAGAACCTTGCAAATTAATTATGTAATCTCTGACAGGCTCATTTTTGCTGTGTATACGGGTATAAGCTTCTCGAATCAGCTTACCTTGGAAATTCCTTATTTCAAACCATGTTCTGGCATTATTACAAAATTCTGGACAGGTTTTCCACCTGCCTTTGTGATTGCGGTATCACGTCAATGCAATACCTTTCAGCATCATCGTCAATGTTCCAAGGAGCTGTTGGTCCGTCAAACCCAAAAGTTCATTATTTTCTTGGATTAGCGTAAGGAAAACATCGAATCTTTTTGACCATTGAAATTCACCTTCCATATTCGAGTTATAAAACCAATGTCAAAGGGCAAATATGCTGACTTTCGTCGACGTGACTACTTTGCATCCTGTGTGCTCAACAAGATCTTAAGGACTGGTAGTCCGAATTATTTGGGTAAATTTTTTATTACTCGATCAAACCCTACTCGGGATGTGAGCCCAGTCATCCTTATTGTACCTGGCTGTCATACGGACTTTTTGAGAAACTCTTTTCATATTTCATCGGTCATCTTATGGAACTTTCTCCAATCTCACATCCAGAACTCTCCATCTCTTCACACCTTCAAATCACGCGTCAAAAATCATCTCTATTTGCTAGAAGGGGAGCGAGGAATCTCATGACACTGCCTGATGGACTAACAGAGTAAAAGGACATTTCGTAGAAATGGCCTGATAAAATTGATCTAAATTGTGACTGTGCTTAGTGAAGTGATATTCCATTCCCGAATCTTTATACTATGATTGAACTTTATCAATTGATTCATATTGAGTATTTATGCTAGTCATTGCAGCAAGTCATGCTTCCTGTGAAAACTTATGCCATCGCACAAACTACAGTTAATATTCTGTTATACTACTCTACGTATTCACGTGTTACTTACTTGATTAATCTTTATAGAAATTTTATTTTTATTTTGTTATCATCACTTAACTACTGTTATTTACTGTTATAGTATATTGTAATACAAGGGCAGAAAGTTGAACATTGCTGCACTGCGCGATAAATGCCCGAGGCGAAGCCTCGATTCAATAGTTCTACCACAGTTGACCCAAATTTAATGAATTTTTATGCAAAAACAGTGCATCCAATTGAAAAAATTGAAAGTATAATTTATTCTTGAAATTTTGCCTAAAAAATAGTGGTATTTTTTTTTTTCAAAACTCTATTTTTACTTTTGGGCCCCCATGGTATTGGGCCTAATACTTGGAATTTCGCTATTTTTATGATAAAAATGTAAACAATGTATTTATTAAGGACTTTTTATGGCTCGGCGATAAGTAGTTTTGGGCAAGACTCATTTTTCGTTGTTGATTTAACCTTACGCTTCTGTGCAGTTATTTATGACGTAGTTTTTGGGCCGCCATAAGCTCGGTGATAAGTAGTTTTGGGCGAGACTCATTTTTCGTTGTTGATTTAACCTTACGCTTCTGAGCAGTTATTTATGACGTAGTTTTTGGGCCACCATTTTGTTTAAAAAGATCGCAGATCAAAAATTAAAAAAGTTTTGAAGACTTCAAACAAAATGTTCACCGTTCATCATAATTTCAGGTGTGGAAAAAAAAATTTCCTCACTGTTTTTCTTCATTTAAAAAAAAAATTGCAGAAAAAATATTAATTTTTTGTTTTTATTTGTAAATAAACAATTGAAAATCAAATTTTCGAGTCTTTTAAACGTCTCATCTTGTAGGGCATACTTGAAAATAGGGGGTATGGTATTTTCATATAGGTTTTCTAGCGTTTTCTTTAAGATTTTCCAACTCAAACGAAGAAAAAAAATTTCAAATTCCTGGGACTTAATGGGTTAAAACAGCCATTCTGCAAAGTCTGTTAATGATTGACTTTTGCAGCTTAACTTTGTTCCGAGGTACGTACTTTAAGACGAGTTTGTCAAGTATTCGCGAGTTCGACTAACAACTCGCGAACCTCAGTCTCATTTTTACCATAGGATTTCTTCAGCTGTCTAACCTCTGCATTGAGAGCTTTGAGGAATTTCCGTACCTAAACTGGCCTGGTCCGGCCTTTATCTGCCCTGGCCTGGGCAATTTCGGTCTGCCCTTGCCAAACTTTGGCCTCACCATTATGGTGATTTTTCCTAGAGCTCTGAGTGTGACTGTGCTCCATGATGGTATCCTTGCTTGGCTTGCACATCTTTGCTCTTGTCGCCCTACAGTAGTGGTCAAAATTATAAGACCCCCCCAAAATTCATCTTTTCATGGATTCATTTTTAAGCTTTTAAGTGACCGCAATAATCCAAAAATTCAATTGAGTTGTCAGAAACTCTTTCTTTTTTTGTTAAAATACTCAAATACTCGAGAAAAAAACATTTACTATACATAAAATCATATTGTACGTTCATTTCAACCCAAATTTTAGTTTAAAAAGTTATAATTCAAAAAACAGCTATTTTAGGTCATTTTTTGATAATCCTTGAATTTTTAAAAAGTTTTATGTATCTCTAGCAGTATAATTTAATTTTTCTCGCGTTTTTAGTATATTAAAGTATTAAGAAAAAAAATTTAAATCTAGAATATACATAATTGTTCAAACCACAGACAAATAATGAGAATTTTTAAGCATAGTAAATTTAGCTATGCTACAACATTGATATATTTTTGAAAACAAAACGTCTTTTTTTAAATTTATTAACATAAAATGACTTTTTTTTTATATATTATTATGAATTATTAATAAGTATTCATTTAACAGTTTATCAGTTCAACTATTTAGTATTTGGTGGCCCTTCCTTTAGCTTCATAGCAGGCTTTAACTCTTCTTACCATCGATTCTGCGAGTTTCGCACAATAAGATTTACTTAAATTTTGCCAAGCAATAGCGATTTCTTTTTTGAGCTCATCAAGATTGCGCACATGTTTGTCTTTGATCATCCTCTCGATTTGATCCCAAGCATTTTTATATATGTTCAGGTCTGGGGAACGGGCAGGCCAATTTAAAAGAGGAATTTGATTATCATTAATCCATCTTGAAGTTTTCTTAGAAGTGTGACATGGAGCGTTATCTTGCTGGTAATACCAAATTTTGCGTCGTCCGAAAACTTTTTTTTTAGAAGGAAGCGTGTAATTCTCCATAATACTAATGTATTTGTCACTGCTTACTGTTCCTTGCACAAAATGCAATTCCCCAATTCCTTTTCCTGACAAGCAGACCATTACTGAACCGCCGCCTTTCTGCACTTTTGCGGCAAGACAATCGCGGTTATATTTCTCACTACTATTGCGCCTCACTAGTTTTGGTCGATTTGAGTAGAGTTGGAACGAAGATTCATCACTGAATAGTACCAAATTCCACTTTTCAAGAGTCCATGAAAGTTTACTTTTGCATCATTCAAAGCGAGCTTTCCGATTTTTGGTCGTCAAAAGAGGCTTGCGAGTCGCAACGGCAGATTTTAAGTTCATTTCAAGTAAACGCCTATTTACTGTCTCTCGAGAAACTTGCACATTTAATTCTTGTTTTAGCTGAGTTTTTATACTGTTTGCAGTCACAGAACGATCTTTTTTCGCTTTTTGAATAATGATTCTATCCGTCCGAGTGCTCGTTATTCGCGGTCTACCAGCTCCAATTTGAGTTTTCACTGTATTTCTGGTTTGATACGCAGAAATGGTATTTCGAACGCAGCATTTTGATACTTTTAATATCCTTGATATTTGTGATAGATTTTTTTTTGCCTTGAATAAACCAACTATCTGCCACTTTACAGACTCTGGCACAGATTTTCTACCCATAATTGCTATTGCAAATAGATACTATTACAAAAAAGTTGACTCTGATAGTAAACCTCGATAGAGTTTCAACTCTTATTACTCACAAGTAGGTAGCGCTATAATCGCATTTTTTGAATTTCGGATTGCTTGAAATTAGACCGATGTTTATATTGCAAAATGTCCAGCTTACGGTCGCTTTTTATTCAATAAAATGAATAAGTTCATTCTCGAGTTAATGAATAGTCATTACATAGTATGTATTTTATTTAAATTTATTATTAAAATAAAAGGTTTTCAAAAATATATCAATGTTGTAAATTTGTTAAAAAACATAATATTTTATATCATTTTATAAGTTTGTGAAATAAATTTGTTGAATTCTAAATAAAATATGTGTTTTTATGTTATTTTTACCTAGTGTATTAAAAAAATAAACTAATTTCACAAAAAAATGACAAAATAACCAAAAATAGCTAAATTTACTGAGCTTAAAAATTCTCATTATTTGTCTGTGGTTTGAACAATTATGTATATTCTAGATTTAAATTTTTTTTCTTAATACTTTAATATACTAAAAACGCGAGAAAAATTAATTTATACTGCTAGAGATACATAAAACTTTTTAAAAATTCAAGGATTATCAAAAAATGACCTAAAATAGCTGTTTTTTGAATTATAACTTTTTAAACTAAAATTTGGGTTGAAATGAACGTACAATATGATTTTATGTATAGTAAATGTTTTTTTCTCGAGTATTTGAGTATTTTAACAAAAAAAGAAAGAGTTTCTGACAACTCAATTGAATTTTTGTTATTATGGCGGTCACTTAAAAGCTTAAAAATGAATCCATGAAAAGATGAAATTTGGGGGGGTCTTATAATTTTGACCACTACTGTATTAACAAAAAAAAAAAAAATAAATAAATCCACGTCCCAGTTCCACAAACTAATCTATCAAATCTTTAATGTAGAAAAACGCTACTCTGCATCCAACCTGAATTGAGTCTTTAAAAGAAAAATATACTCTTTGACTTCACAAAATTTCAATCGTTGGTTTGGCTAAAAGCCTGCTGATCCCTTTCTGGTTTTGGAAAAACTTGAGATCAGCAAAAAAACAACGATCTGACAAAATTTCAACAAGAATAAAAAAAAAATTAATAAGATCGACAAAACGACTCTCAAAATATTCAAAAATACAATCACAAAAATACAATACTAAACACTAGTTAGTAGCACGCTGTATTAGCAGAATCATGAAAAAATAAAATTCAATAGATGAGATAAATAATATTGACAATAAATAATTTGTTTTTCAGTGCAGTATTATTTTTTAGTTTTGCAAAGCTGCCGCAAAACGCACCAATACTCGCTGTACTGTCACACACTCACAAAAAAAAAAAAAAATCATCATCCCAGTTGACCAAATGACACTAACTTGGTGACACTCCAAGTGTCAATCATACTTGTTTTGTTTCTGTTCTTTCTTTCTCATGATAAGTCTTATTTTGCCTACCCAATAGAGCGCTGTTTACTGCTGTACTCGTGCCTATACAGCTAGCCTACCCCTAGAAATAAGACGAGTGAAGAGAGAAGATTCTGAAGAATTTTCAAGGTCACTTGCCTTGTTTTGCTTTGCAGCTACCTCGCACGACGACGCTTACCTATCGTCTTTCACTCTCTCTCCCTCTCTCCTTCCTCGCTACTGCTCACTGCAGTACTCAAATTTTCGGCAACTATTTGCCTGTCTACCAATACACGTTGTGCACCTTTTGTTACAGGCACTTAACAGCATTAGTCCACCACGTTGTTGGGCTCCATTTGTCACAGTGGCCGAATTAATTCAAACAATCAGGGTCACGTTCGACCTGAACGTGAAAATACTTGTAGCTTTTTGGTCAGCTATGAATAATATTCAATTGTAGTTGCCATTACTTGTTGAAGATCTTTGAAATTCATTTTAGGTTGAATAAATTAAAAATTCTCTATGTAGAATAGACAAATCTTCACTATTTATTAATGTTGCGGAGCGAACAATAATTTCACTCCATACACATCTTAGGGGTTTTTAGTTTGTAGACAGCGTGGGGCCATATCTTGGACCACGCAGAACTACATGGTACTGGTGCTCTCGCGCCGCCGTCTGCGCAGCTTGGGGTCTGGCGCTGGTGCTGTCGCTGACACCACCGGGCCAGCTGCTCTTTCTTCACTTCTCGTTTTGATGCTCTCTCAGCTTCCAGCAGAGAATTTTCTGTTAACTTTAAGTAATTGTTATGCTCAGTTTCTTGTTAGTTTCAAGTTTACTGTGAAATTTTGGCAATCAGTAATATTGCAGTCACTCTTTACCGTCCTAGTCAGCACGGTTCACTTGCAACTCTTCTCTAGTGGATCACAAGCTCTTCTTCAGGACACTCTCTTCAAACATTCTCAGCGGACATCTCCAGGTATTTTGGCTCAAGTAACAATAATTTACTTGATCCACTCAATGTTGTATTCATGCAGTTATTAATTACTGTGGATTCTGTTTCTCTTTGCATGGGTCTACCTGCACGCGGCCATTTTTTCTTCTCACTTTCTGAAGGCCATTCTCTGCTGCTGTTATTATCTCATTCAGTCATTGCTCTTTCTTTCTCTTTCAAGGCTATTCTCAGCTCTTTGTTTACCTCATCAATACTCTAGACAACTCTTGTTTACGGTTTGAATAAATAAATATTAAATCAGTAAGAAGTTTGACTTAATTGATTTTTCTCACACTTATTAAATTTATTACATTGAAATTAAAGATCTTGGAATTTCTCAGTTCGTCACCTATGATATTTTCTCATTTAATTTCGTTCTTCAAAATATGACATATTAACTTTGTAAAAATCAATAATGGTTATTTTTTGACTAATTCAAATTATTGGAATTGAAATTCTGTAATTTATTAATAAAATTGTTATTGTTTCTATCAAGAATGTTCTCTGGTTACTTTTTATAAAACCCTCCCCTACCGGATTAATCCAAAACAAAAATTAAATAAATTAATAGACCGGTCAAACCGGAACAATTAACTTTGATTAGTGTTAAATAATTGTAGTGTTAAAAATCGTTAAGATTGTTTCGCTATATAATAGCATCTTCATGACGATGGTAACTTCATGACTGAACTGAAATCATCGTAGTCTTGTTTACAAACTTTGTATATGGGATCGAAGACAATTTAAAGTGTACTGAATTGAAGTACATGAAATTTTGAATTTTAGTAATTTTGAAATTTTCTGTAGGATAGTGAAACAATATACAAAATAAAAAATAAAAAACATAAAAAATCAAAGGATTAAGTAAAAAAATTCAATAACGGGGATGAATCAACGTCAAGTTGTGAACTTAATAGTAGTTCTGGATTAGATTTTTTAATTTTATACTAATTTTTAAAAATTCTAACTGATTCAATCTCTTACTTTTCGAACATACATGTAAAATCTCAAAATTATCGTCATAGAAGTGATTACGATTTATAAGACGATGAGCATAATTCGATTCTTTCAGATGGTTATTGACAAAAGATACTCTAGGTTCATGATTCCTTCCTCTAAACATCCTTCCTGTCTGTCCTATACATATAAACATTATCAAAGTTCTCTTCTTTACATGTATATAATAAAATTGTTTTATAACAATGCTTTGCTCTATTTGCCACTGCGTGGAACCAAAATAAAGTTAGTTATAAACAAATCAAACATTGAATAAATAATATTTTTTAATGTCATAATTTATGAAAAATGCAAAAATCATTAAATCACTCAGCATAGCTTGATCTCAAAATTTATCTTTTTTTTCATATCATGTACGGAACGTTGATAAAAATTTAAAGTTTAAGTATTAACATTTGTAAAAAAAAAAAAAAAAAAAAAAAAAAATAGATTTTAATATTGGGTTGATGACAAGATTTTTTGGAGGAAGACTTGAGACTTGATTTTAAAAATAAAATAGAAAGATTTTTTTGATTGTTGCAAGACTATGTTTTTGTTCAATTCTATAATTGAGAACTCTATTCGAAAGATCCAAAAAGCTAACTTAAGGTCATTTTTGTTGGCTTTTTGTAAGATGTTGAAATAAATAAAAACGTGATAGCAAAGCAACTTTTGATTACCAGTTACTAACGATATATTTTTCTTATATATAATGTGTATCAGCTTATACGTGATTGTTGATAAAAAAATCCAATATTTTTTCGAGACTTTGAGTAAAATCTCGCACCAAATTGGCTAAAATTTTGGATTAAGGTGTATTTCAGGACCTACAAAAACAGCCGTCAGTTAGTTTTTCGGTTGGCGCATTTACCGCGCATGTGCAGAGACTTTTGTGTCCCATATAAAATACATGGGGAACCACGATTTCAGCTAGTTTTTCGTTAATTTCTCAAAAACCTGACTTGGTCCAGGTCTTAAATTTGAGTATATTTTTGAGTCATTTAAAGCACAATTTTGAGAGGTGTTCTGGACAAGGGAATCGATGTCCCAACAGTGATCCCAAAAGTGGTAGTTTTTTACGCCCTTTTTGGCTGGGAAAATCTGCCACTTTTGGGAGCTCTGTGTCTCGACCAGATTTTAAAAGCAATCAAAGTTACGAGTTGTAACAGTGCTCGCCCGAGATGATATTCTCAGGTCACCATTTGGTGATGACCTGCGTCGACGAGTCCCTCACTGCTTACAAGACTTCCTGGAGTACTCCGTCCTGAGTACGCTCGGCTTAGTCCTAACCCTGAAAATGAAATTTATGCCATGCTTGGGGAGACACGCACGCAAGCTAACTTTGAAATGCCGGTAGTGGGCGGGGTGTGATTCCCCAAGCTAAAATAAAAAAAAAAAAAACAAACAAAGAGAATATTATACTCCCGAACGCTCCTAATCAAAGGAAAGGTGAAAGGAGGAAAAGACTTATAAGTCTGAATAACGAACAAAAAAAGTTAATTTTCATTCTCAATTTTATTAACAAAAACCACAAAAAAAAGATTACAATAGAATTAACGGACGTGTTCTTCAACTAAGTTAAAGTTCGGCCGATCACAAAGGGCGGCCGAACAAAGAAAAAGACAGAAAATAAACAATCTGCCGGGTGACTATGCCTGTTGGCTAGCAAGTTTCTGCGCGTAAATTCTATCGAGAATTTGCGCGTAGAACCTTTGAGGAAAAACCAGACAGGGAGAGAAGAATCTATCGACGATCTCTCTCTCTCACACGATTCTCTCTCTCCTGTCACACTCGGCTGGACGTACGTATACACGCTCTCGGTTTTTGCCTAGTGTTTGAGTCTCATTCCTGTGTTCACTGAGAGATTTTTTTTCTAGTGTAGTGGTTCTCGTGCTATTTTAAGTGGATTAATTGGCTTTTGTTTACTGTGGTGTTGCTCATAGTAATTTAACTTTGAAAAAACTTATTAAATTACACCAGTGCAAAGTGAGGTTAGTGCAAAATTTTGGCGGCATCAGTGTTTAGCCGCGCAAAGTGCCTTAAGTTCTATCTACAATAGTGCGCTCATAGCCATAGCAAATTTAGTGCAAATCCGCGCGAATTTTTGAATTATAGATAGGCTGCGCAATTGATACCTGGCAACCTGGCATACCTTGGAGCCTGTACGGTGTACTATAACCTTACACTGGTTGACTGTTTTGGCAACTTGTCTGCGGTTTTACGGCCTGACTATTCATAGTCTTCTACTACTTGCTAGCCTCCTTAGGTGGTGTATACCACACAGTGGTCTGACCAATTCTTGGCCTTTTCACTTACCTGTGGCCTGACCACAGGTTGACTAGTACTTCTTGTCCGTCATCTCGCTAGCTCTTTGTGCAGTACTGCGTGCTTGAGAGGTTAAGAGTAGCCAGTGATACTTAAAACTTCAGTCATGAATGGGAAAGATACTCCTCTCTGCGGCTCTTGTCACGGGCCCGCGCGCACAAATGCGAAATAACACTGTTGCAGCAAGCTCTACCATTCGCAGTGTGCTAAATTAGCAACTGTCATGCTGCATGGTAAGCAAGCGAAAGCCTGTACGTTCTGCATCATCCAGGCCGCGCCTGACAGAACTAGGTTGAACGACGCACCGAACACTCGTCTGCGCACAAACTCAGCCTCATCCGTTTCATCTAATACCTCGAATGCCGTAACTTCGGAGAATGTTGAGCCAGTAGCCGATGAGGCACTTTTGAGAAGTATCCTGAATGAGCTTGGAAACATGAAGACTTCCTTCAAGGAGCGCTTCGATGGAATTGACAACAAACTTGCTGATCTGGATGTCATCCCGAAGTTGGTAGCTCGAGTTGACACTGTTGAGGACCAGCTGGAAGATATAAAAGGTGAACTGGCTGAGCTGAAGGAGAAGTTTGAAAATCTGGAACTGTCTGCCACCCTCCACTGTGATACTGAGCTGTTAAGTAAAATTCAACAAATCGAGAAAAAGAATGCCGCTCTCAGCTCTGATCGTGCTCGACTGAACGCGACGACACGCTCTACAAATTCCTTGGAGCTGGTAATTGGAGGTCTTGCTACTCCTCCTGATGCCAACGTGTAATCACTTGTCCTCTCAGTACTCAAGACTCTGCGTCCAGATACTGAAGCCCGTGATATAGTGGGTGCAAGGATGCTCATCAGCAAGGCCACTACAAGGTTAGCAACGTCAACTTCCACTTCAAATGCTGCAACGTCCTCAACTCAACCTCCAACCACAACTTCGCCGACGAATCGTCAGCAAAGTCGCCTACCATCGATTCTGGTTACACTTCACTCCAGAGCACTCATGCTAGAAATTATCCAGAGCAAAATTAAGTTGGGTAAGCACACCTCTGCATTGTCATCGAATTTACCCCCTGAGATTGATCCCAACTCAATCTTGCCTGGACTGCTGATCCTGAACGAATTCCTTCCTAAGGAAGTTTTTGATTTGCATCGTGCTGTACGTGAGAAGGCGAGACAATCTGACTCTGGATTCATCAGCTTCATCCGCAGTGGCCGAATCTACGTTCACAGGAAGAAGGGAAGCACCCCTACACTCATCTCCAGCATTGAAGATTTGAATCGTTTTTTGTAATAACAGGTATGCTGACACATCTTCTCTCTCGCGGTAATATTACATTTTCATATTATCACTTCAGTCTTCTTCACAGTACGCATCTTTCATCTCTCATCTCACATGTAACTACTTCTTCCTCTTCTACATCCTATTTCAACCCGCTACTCTTTAGTTCTTCTTTATCTCCTTCTCAATCATTCTCCCAGACTTCAACACACTCTTTACACCAGAGGTCCGTGCGTGGCAAGGGCATGATGCTGCGTGTCTGCCATTTCAATGCTAACTCCCTTAAGGGACATATCGAGCAGGTTAGGCTGTTTCTTTTATCACAGCTCATGATACACGTGATCGCTGTTACTGAATCCCATTTGGGTCCTTCGATTGAGGATGCGCTTGTTGCTTTGGAGGGTTATACTCTTCTAAGGCATGACCGTAATAACCAGGGGGGTGGGGTGGCACTTTATGTTCATCAATCTCTGTCAGTCAAACGCCTATTCTCGTCTTCCACTGAGTGGAACGGTAGGCCTGGTCATCCTGAGTATCTTCTTGCTGAGGTCTCTCTTGGAGGCACTGACCCCATATTTGTAGGTGTGGTGTATAGGCCCCCGCATGCCCCATTTGTGCTCGGGTCTGACTTTGTATCCGACCTGCTCAATAATATGCATGATTATGGCACTAAGGTCATCCTTGGTGATTTTAATGCAGACCAGCTCTCGGACTCGCCTGATGCGATATTTGTCCGTGATTTTATTGATGAAAATTCTCTGTTTTCGGTCCCATTTGGGTCTACACATCACACCTCCCACTCGGATACTTGGCTTGACCTGGTTCTCGTTGACGCACTGGACACTGTGACTAGCTACTGGAAGACAGAGACACCTTTTATTGCGGGACATGACCTGATGACAGTCACCCTTGACATTCAAACCCCCCAAGTTTTGACGAATGACTTTACTTTCAGGGACTTCAAATCTGTTGATGCTAGAGCTTTGAATGAATTTTTGCTTGGGTGTGATTGGTCAGTATTCACGGATGAAACGCATTCGCTTAGTGAGAGGGTGGGTCGCTTGTACTCTTACCTCAACGCTGCTCTTGATATTTTTGCTCCTCCGAAAACCCTCAAACAAAGAAAGAATCGTCATCCATGGTTGACTGCATACCACCGTGACCTATTAACTGAAAGAAACAGACTCTACAGACGTTACCGACGCTCGAGACTCGATATTGAACTATTTTTATACAGGCAAGCGCGTGATTTTGCACATGAGAGGATTGAGTCTGCGAGACTCAACTTCTATTGGCAAAGGCTTAAAAACATCACTGATCCTCAACAGCTCTGGAAGGAACTAAGGCATCTTGGTATCTCTTCCAAGGCAGATTCCAATCTGGGTAGCTTCTCGGCAGAAGATCTCAATGCTCACCTTGCCTCTGTCTCTTTTAATAATATGGCACCAGATCTCTCTCTTTTTCTGAATAACTTGGAAAAAGAGACAGATCATGGTGGCTTTGCGTTTGTGGATGTGATGGTGGACGAGATAGCACGCGTTATGTGCCAGTCGACATCTCAGGCGGTGGGCATTGACTCCCTACCGCAGAGCTTTATTCAGTCAGCCTTTTCTTCCATTGGTCCTTTCATCTGCAATATTTTTAATACTTCCCTATCCACATCGACCTTTCCTGAGCAGTGGAAGAAGTCAATAGTGATCCCTCTCAATAAGACACCCTCTCTGTCTTGTCTAAATGATTTTCATCGAATCTCCCTGCTCAGTTTTATGTCGAAGATCCTTGAGAGACTGGTCCATGACCAGATTACTGCCTTTGTTGAATCGCAGGGTTTGATGGACGATTATCAGGCGGGCTTCAGAGCAGGACATAGCACACAGACAGCACTATTGAAACTCACGGACGACATTCGGGTGGGTATGGACAGAAGACAAATGACCGCGCTGTTGCTTTTTGATTTTTAGTAAAGCCTTCGATTCGGTCTCGCACGTAACGTTGCTCAGAAAGCTACAGTCCTTGGGTTTTTCGCATGAGGTTTTGAGATGGGTTGCCTCTTATCTGGTTGGCCGCTCGCAAGCAGTAAGGGCAGAGGACGGCAGTTTTACTTCTTTCCGCCCCCTTAATAAGGGCGTGCCCCAGGGCTCCGTGTTGGGTCCTCTGCTCTTCCTTCTGTTTGTTGTTGACATTGCTTTAGGCCTTGGCCCTGGTGTCTTTCATGTGATTTATGCGGATGACCTGCAGATTTACGTGCGGGGAAGACTTGAGGACATTCATGCCACTCTTGGAAGACTGAGCCGGGGTGCTGAACAGATTGCTGACTGGGCTGCCACTAATCAGCTGGTGTTGAATGCTGGTAAGACCAAGGCAATGATTTTTGGGACCCCGTCCTATGTCAATGCCTTTAACGATTTGGGTATTCGAGACCTGCGGTTTGGTGACTGTACAATCCCGTTTGTCCCCTCTGCGCGTAGTTTGGGGGTGGTGCTGGACTCTAAGCTGAACTGGAAAGACCATGTTCGGTATGTTTGTCGTAGAGCCAACTCTCTTTTGTACCGTCTTAACCATTTCTGACGCAGCACCACCTTTGAACTGCGTAAACACCTCGTGCAGACCTTGCTTTTTCCTATTATTGACTATTGTTCACTGGTGTACTGTAATATCTCGGGTGGGCAGGATCTCATACTCTAGCGTTTTCTCAATCGTGGGATCAGGTACATCTTTGGGATTAGAAAGAGTGATCACGTTACACCCTACCGACGTGAGCTTGGCTGGCTTCGAGTAGCGGGCCGCAGGGATTATTTTGCTGCCTGCTTGCTCTATAGAATCCTTCTCACAGGTACTCCCTCCTATTTGGCAAATTTGTTTGTTGAGAAGCTCAGCTCACGTCCCTTGAGAATGGCTAACCCGCATGCACTTGATTCGTTGATTGTCCCCTTTGCTCGCACGGACTGTCTGAAACGATCTTTTCATATACTGGCTACTTACTCATGGAACACACTACCCCCTCATATAAGCCAATCATCATCCCTGTCCAGTTTCAAACATCTCGTCAAATCACATATCTTTACTGCTGAGGGAGAAGACTGAGTCTGGTACGCCGTGGTTAAATTGTGTACCTGTTGCAATTTATATAGTGATTTAGTGAATCTGTGAACTGATCTATTCCTTCATATTCATCTTACTGTTACTATTGCTATTATTATTATGATTATTTTTGTTATTACTGTTATTGTTATTTTGTATTATCTATATTTTCATACCTTTTATATACCTTTATTTTATTTATTTTATTTTATTTTATTTTATTTTGTAATTTGAATCTTATGTATAACTTTTTGTACAACATAATTACATTATGTTGTACAAAATACATTAGGTGAATTAATGAACTCATCAAAATCAAATCAAAATCCCTCAGTACGCAACACTCCCACGCACTCACTCGCACACGATCGCGGGGTTTACAAACCTTTCTCGCAGGTGTGGAGATCTCAAAGGTCACAGGCGTGGTTATCTGCTATAATTACACACACTCTCTTTCTCACTCAGCACTCTCGGTCCACGACGTCGGACCCACAAACTCGCGAAGATCGAACACATGACGCGGTCCGCGATACAATTTTCTTTTCCAAGCAACGAAAACAATGAGAAAATCCGTCGAACCGAGACGAGTTGATTTTCATGTACGTGTTAATGGACGAGCACGAAAATCACGAGTGCCTTCCTGATTCCCGCTCTACCGACTCAGAGGTCCGCTCTGATCTGCGTTCTGCAGTCACGTGACTCGCGCAAAATTCTAAGTCATAACCAACGATTCAATTGGTCACTGGACTTAGAATTTGGCGTTAACACGTACATGAAAATCAACTCGTCTCGGTTCGACGGATTATTGTACTTTTCGGGAATAGCTCGCGGTTGAAAAGATTGTTGTAAGTGACAGAAGGTGTGGGATCGATTGTCATCACCCGGGAAGCATTCTTTTGTCAAAACGAGTCAACCAGTTTTTGGAAGCCGAGGAAGTCGGAGAACCTGACCGACGTCTGACAGACGTGTGTAGAACGCCAAAGCGAGAGCACTTGGTTTTTCTCATTATTTTCGTTGCTTGGAAAAGAAAATTGTATCGCTGACAACGTCATGTGTTCGATCTTCGCGAGTTTGTGCGTCCGACGTCGTTGACCGAGAGTGCTGACAAGTACAGGTCAGACCCTCCGGGTCACCGATCTTGACGAAACTTTGGGGATCGTTTTCTAATACCAAAAGATGAAACAATCTACCAATCATCCCGTCTAATGGGCCTTTTATACCTAGTTCCTACATAGCTTATATCGTATTTTTAGATCTTATTGGGTTTTTGCGAATTTTTAAAAAAATTCCTGTTGGAAGCCTATTACACTTACAAAATTCTTCAACCCCACATTCTCTTTATTTTTTCATCTTCTTTTGAGAAAAAATATTTTTAAATCTAATTTTGAAGAAATAGTCCATGTTAGATTAAGGTAATCGAAAGCATTTTTTTACTGTTTTTTTAGTTTTATGAACTTAAACTATAAGTCGTCAGCCTTATCAAAATTATGTCTAAAAATATTTTTTCTAAAAAATTCATAAAAAAACAAAGAAAATGCGGGGCTGCAAAATTCTGTAAGTGCAATAGGCTTTGGCAGGAATTTTTTGAAAATTGGCACAAATAACCACAAAAGTCGTACAAAAGTGTTAAAAGTGTCAAAACAAGCTGATTTTCAAACAATTCCTGCTCAAATCTTATTGCACTTACAGAATTTTGCAACCCCGCATTTTCTTTGTTTTTTTATAAATTTTTTAGAAAAATTATTTTTAGACATAATTTTGATAAAGCTGACGACGTACAAGTAGGAAAACAGTATGGGTCCGAGCTCATTTTTCTGCGCAGGCGCAAGTTCACTTTTGGACAACGCCGCTAAGCATTTCGCGCGAGTTTTCTTATTATTTTGAGGTTAAGAAAAACAAAAGACTATTGAACGAGAAGATGACCGATCGCGACGATGGTCGAAGCCTGAATCCGGGTTGGGGCAACGCCGCTGAGCATCTCGCGCACGAGAATTGCGCAGTTAGTGCATGGGCTTTTTTCTAAATTTGAACTCATGCCAAAGCTCTAATTATAATATCTTCAAGATCAATAGTATTATGTAATTGTCAAGAAAAAAAATTAAATATTTTTATATAAACTCTGATTTATTAATCCAGCTATTGTGAGGTTTATCAAATCCTAACCATTTAACATATACTTGATTCCCTCGCTTCCTAATAACTTTTTCCACAAGAAAAACATCAGGGTATTTAGACTTTAAAAGTTCTTGCTCATAGAAACCACCTAAAATTGGCTCTTTTTTATAATCGATAAGATGGTAAGTAACAGAATTAATCTTTGACACTTTGTTCACAGTAAAGATCTCGGTTGTCCAGTTGAGAGTATAGACTTTTTAAAATATATGCTTGGTTTTACTTACGCGTACTTTGTCACCAACCTTGAACTTTGGTTTCTTTTTATAAATATTAGTGGTGTATACAATTTGATCTTTATTGGTTACATCTTTTGGCTTCATGCCTATAGTTCGATGTCTTTTATGATTATAAGTAGAAACTAATTTGGGTAAAATATTTATCCATTTGTAATTTTCATTCAAACTAAACTGTTTCCACATCATACTTTTTAGTGTTCGATTAAAACGTTCAACTATAGATGCTTTAAGATTGCTATATGTAGAATATAAATGTATTTTATACTTTTTCATTAGTTCATCGAACTTTGAGTTATAAAATTCTTTTCCATTATCAGTTTGAAGATTTTTTGGCACTCGACCTTGCTCGAGTATTGATTTCATGGCTGCAGTCACATTCTCACCAGATTTACTTTTGATTTGAATAGCCCATGCATACTTTGAGTCGGCATCAATGACTGTGAGCATATACCGGAAACCTTTATTTTCTTTAGCGTAAGGTTGCATCTATACGAGATCAGCTTGCCAAGTTTCATCAACATCTCGATAAACGAATGTTGTACGAGGATAATTTTTCCTTTTCAGACTTATGAAGTTCTTCCACTATTTTTTTACGTTCCATTTATCCTGTTTTAGGTTTTTGTTTTTACTGGAGCTTCTGTACTAACAGGTTTTGTTTTCGCTGGAGCTTTTGTACTAGTAGTAATTTTTTTCAATAATTATTCATGTTTGACATCAAATATTTTAACTAACTCATCTACATTCCATTGTATATAATTTCTCAGACGATTCCAATCTGCATCATCAATTTTTTTCACAAATCCCACGTAATTATTTAAAAATTCCAGGTTGACTGCATCTTTTGGGTTTACAGGATGAGCAACGTTACATAAACGTTTATTTTCTATATCTATATGGTGATCGGGAGTTAATTTAAATGCCTTGTAGCTTTGAAAATCTTTTTTAATTTCAATTATACTCGCTTCGTATATCGCTTTCAATTTTGATGTTAAAAAGTCAAGATTAACTGCATCTTTCGAGTCTTTGGGAGGAGCAACGTTACATAAACGTTGATCATTAACATCATACTGCTTTTCTGCTATTAGTTTATAATTGGTTTCTCCTCGGGATTTTAGTTTATGACCAAACACATCGATACTCATGATGAAACTGAAAATTTAATACAATCGCAATTCAATATATATATATATATACCCCTCTTTTCGAAGCTCTTCAATAATTGCTAAAATTTCATTATTATGTGCGAGGTTTCCAGCTATACGTTCAACTATGAGTAACCGTAATCGTTCAATTAATTCATTGGGATCACCCCAGTATTTGTAATCGACACTTGAATTTATTCTCACAATCTTCAAATCAGGTAAAATACCACCACCACGTTCTCGGATCTCATAAAACAAAGGAGCGATGATATCGATGAACTTTTTACTTTTATGCACTTTTAATGAACCGTCTTTATTTAAATGAGCCTCAGATAACTCTAAGATTTTTTTATAATTTGCTTTTTCAGAATTTCGAGTTTCTCCTGGTGCTTTCAGAAGTAATAGATCCATCAAACCATTTGTTTTGTTGAATTTCACTCCATCAACTATGATATAATCAGAGTTAAAAGAAATTTTAGATTTTCCAAGAGTATATGTGCCATCTTCTTTTCGTTTTGCGTCATAAATTCTATCTAAGACTGAATCATTTGACTTGAGAAGTTGAATATGTTCATCATCATCATTATTATCATTATACATTATGGTTTCATTATCACTAGTGATTGTTGAATTAAAATCTCCGATTTTTGGTATGTTTAAAGGTTCATTCAAATTATTAATGGAAAAATTAATTCCACTTGTATTTTCATCTTTTTTCCGCAAACTATTTATGAGGGCATTTTTACTTCTATTTCGAGTACTTTGTTCAATAGGAGTTCCAAAGTTAACTCGAGGTTGAAATTTTCTAACACTAGATGGAGTTTTCAAATCAAATTGAGACGAAGAATTTTCAGTTTTAATGATAGTAGCTATTTTTTCTAGAGGATCTATAATCGGTTTAAACGTGTCACTCAGCAGCTGTTCAGTGCTAACTTTGTTGAATTTTATCAGTTTGTATTTACGTTTTATAGCATCTCAAGCTTTAAAAAGCTTTCGAAGAACATCTTTTTCTCGTTGCACTTTATCCATCTTTATGAATAATGATAAACTAAAAAAATTACGCAATATTTATAGCAAAGCAATCGAAACCTCTACGATATCTCCCATCGTTGATTCTTTTTAATCTTATGTATTTTGTACAACATAATGTACATTTAATAAACACATCAAAATCAAAAATCAAAATCTCTATGGTGTGAATCAGAGGAAGAGACCCCGTGCCACTTCCTGTGCAAATGCCCTAACCTGATAGGCCATCGCCTGAAATGGTTGGAAACCGAGATCCTGGATCCTGGGAGCTTTTACGGAGTGAGTGTGGACAACATACTCGCATATCGCAGGGTGTTAAGACTCACGAACACTCCAGAGGTATAGCAAGGGGGACAGGGATATAATGGTGAAAACTAAGTGTCCCTAAGCTTAGCATCCGTATGCAGTGATTTAATAATAATAATAGTAAGTCGCCTATAACCTCGAAATTTTGAAAAAAACATGGTTTTTTATCATATTAATGGCTGTTTAGCTTAAAAAAAATCAAAATATATATTTTTTGAAAAAACTCAAGAAAGTACATCTTTTCTTTTTCGAGGTTTGTATACGATTTATGGGTTTAAAGTCGATTTCATTCACAGTAAAGAAAAAAAAAGTAAAACTGCTGCAAAAAACTCATTAAAACTTAAAATCTTGGCGCGTAACCCCCGCCCCCTCTCACTTTTTTTTAGAACATGAAATTTTTGCTCTATCTTACATTGAAATATAATTGTATATACTTTTTCCAAGATTTTCACAAAAAAATTCAACAAAGTGAAAGAATAACAAAAAAATTCCTGTATTTTTACATTAAATTCTACTTAAAATTCAAAAAATCGGAATTGCACTGTCTTGCAAGTGCCAGCATTGATTTTTATTTATTTAATTGAATTTCAGTATACTCGAAAGAATTTTTTTTGTTTTTTAGCAGCTTTAAGGTCCAACGTTCTCTTAAAATTGTGAGAAAAAAACCTTTAATTTGCATGTTTTCAGTTTTAACTTTCTAGAAAATCACCAAAAAAATAGTAATTTGAAAAATTATTATTATTCTGTAACGTTCCCAGAATAAAACACGTGCGAACGTTTCGAAGTCATCAGAATGACTACTTATACTTTTAATATTTTAGCTAAGTTGCACAGACAGCAACTTTAAGGCACACCCCACGTCACTTGATTGAGGCGCCTCTCCACATTACCTGAGGTGACGCAAATGCACGGGCAGCGTAATGTCTCTTTTAACGAGAACACAAGCTAGACCGGGCCTCTCCTCCCTTCTATGTTTGGTCGATCACCAGAAGTTATAAGTCTTCACAACGATTGCACCCTCTCTCTCTCTCTCTTAACTAAGCAAATAATAGAAAGTATACTAATTCATTTCTCAAGGTATATCCCTTATTCCTGGAGAATTAATAGGGGAAACTACCTGCCGACGTATTTGGAACGTCATATCTAAAACAGAAATAACAAAATGAGTTTTTTATCTCTTTTCCAATAAATTCGAATTAAAATTTCTTTTTAACTTGCAATAATTCAAAAATGTCAAATTAAATACTGATATTAAATAAAATTTTCAACTCGCAACTTTCAATGCCTCTCAAATCTGGTTTGGATATCGACCCCCTTGAACACCAAAACACCTCTCAAAGTTGTGTTTTGGATGACCCAAAAACATACTCAAATTTTAGACCTAGACCAAGTCAGGTTTTTGAGAAATTAACGAAAAACCACCTGAAACGTGGTTCCCCAGGTATTTGAAATGAGACATAAAAGTTTCTGCGCATGCGCGGTTTATGCGCCAACCAAAAAACTAACTGACGGCTATTTTTGTAGGTCCCGAAAGGTACCTAAATCCATAATTTTAGCCAATATGGTGAGCATCAAATTTGGGCAAATTTTTTAACCCCCCTTTATAAATATCAAATGCTGACAGATATAAATTATTTTTTACTCACTTGTTCAGCTAAAGATACTCTTTTTCTTTCACCACATGATAATTGAAGTAGCTTAGTTGATCGACATTTGATCAATCCTAATTCAACAAGTAAAGATGATATTCTTTGCTTTCGTATAAAAGTCTTATATTCACGATCCATTTTCATTCTTGCCTGTTTGAAAAAAAAAAAAAATTTGAAAGACTAATTTTGAATACTTTGAAAATAAAAAAAATAAAAAAATAAATAAACCATCCATCAGAATTAAGAGTGCTGCCTATCTTGCCTCGAGTGCCGCCTACCGTTGTATTACGTAGAAAAAGTCTAAGTGAGGAACTATTTCAGCTGGCTGGACGTTACGATTTTAGTTTTTCGGGATAAGATAGAGTGAAAACCTAGTTTGACGCTTGAAACAAGATAGCGTTTATGCTAAAATGCAAGAGCGTACATACTTTTCAAGAGTTGGGGCCCCGGGTTTTAGAGACAGTTGTTGCGTTGTGCGTTCCGACTGCTCACTACCGAATCAGAAAGTACGTCGCTCCATAGCGATTCATCGACTCAGCTGTTCGGCGTTCCTCAAACGGACTTTTTCTCATTCGGAGATCGTCGATTTAGTGTTGTTATTCTATGTACATACCTAAAGATCACTAAAGCATTATTTTTTTTCGAACAACTATTTTCCCACAAAAGAAGTCGTATAGTTATAGGAACACGATTCAAAAAAACCGTACAAGTAATCCTTTTTTTTTTAGTTTAAAAAATTTATAATTATGACGTTTGTCAACTTATTTCCAATACCAAAAAATTAAAAATTAATATTTTTGATGTACGCAAAAATCTCCAATAAACATTCAAAAAAGTTATTCAATTATTTTCGAAAAAAAATATTATTGTTATGATTGATAATTTCAATGGGAGGTTGTTCAACTCTGTAATGTCTAGTTTATAATCCTCAAAAAAGAGAAAGTTCTTTTTTACGCTCTTGCAATATCTAGTGTTATAGAGCGTTATTTAAATCAGCAGACTCGGGAATACAACCCACGTTGATTTGTCGAGTTCGCTGTGCAGCCTCTATAAGCTCTGCTGCAGTCGGTCACACGCCGACAAGCTTCCTGAAAAAGGAGAAAAGTCCGACCACGATAATAAATCCCTAAACGGTTTATAAATCGAGGAGGGCGCGATAGCTCATTGAATTCGGTAGGTGGACGCGGGCTAGAGGATGCGAGCGCGAGGAACACTGGTCAGAAAAATAATTGTAACTCTAAAAGCTAATTTCTAATATTTAATGACAAAAATTGACTTAAAAAACTAATACAAAAATTTATGTCTAACTCGGTAATAATTTACAAATAAATACTCGTACGATCGAGTATTCAAGTCAACAACAAAGAGTAATCGGTGCTCTCTAAATTGATCTGCGCGCGCACACAACAACCTGCTGCTATCGGCAGCTTATGCGCGCGCGAGAAAAACAAAGTATTCTACGATCGATCTCAATCACTCAAACTCACACACGATAACGATTATAGTCGCTCAACAAATAACAACTCACGAGGACGCCGCAGGTGCACCTGTTACAAGCCGTTAGGTTGAAACTCTAGCCTCCAAGCTAGAAGCCAAAATGTAGACTGCTATGCCTTGCTGCCGGCGTACGGTCCAGTGTCATCGCCTCGTTGTCGCAGGATACCAAATTGTCTGAGGATGATAATCCTGTCGAGGACTTGGTTTCGTTTCGACGATAACTCCCGAGCACGCGCGACACAACCAAACCGTTCTCTCACTCGTAGTTTTTATAATTCTGTGTAGATTCGAACCGTCAACGATACGTACTCGAACGCGTGCGGCGATTGGAATGACTCCAGTCCTCCTCCTACCCGGCCCGATATTCTACCGATTCCCACGCGTTCCGTTCCCACTCGTGCTGCGTTCTAACGGTCGCGCGGCGAACATGAAATTAATTTAATGTCGTAGCGATTAATTAACTCGACCGTTATACCCCCCGCCCCTCCCAGAGGTGTCGTATCCGAAAAATACGTCACTACGATATACCACGAACGCGGCCTATCCGAGTTTAAGGAAACGTAAGTTAGGGTTGGGTTTGAGGAAAGACAACACACCATCTGCATGTGGCCACTTTTTTATTCTACAATCGTGGACGGACCACTTGTCCACGTCGGTAGGCTTCCTTGCCAAGCCATGCGGCTGGTTTTCCTTCAGGCTGCCTATCTGCCTTGTCGTCGGGTGACGTTAACCGCCACGCCAGTGTTGTGCCCTGTTTGGGCAGAGGTCAGGATTTTCCACCGCCGGATATCGGCAAGCTGGACACCAACGCTGGTCCTCAGCCTTCTTCCGCCATTCAAGCTTGACTGCCTCTTTCCTGGCGTTCGTTTCAAGGAAAAGCAGCTTGTTGACGCCAACTGACGATCCATCTTGGGCTGCTTCCATTCCATCGTGGTGCGGGCTTGTCTGGCTCTTGCCTCCTCTTCCGCGGCTCTTGCCTGTGCCCGTACTAACCGACGTTGATGGACTACATCTAGGTCAGACAGTCGATCCGCGGCCCTTTGACGCAATTCTGCCATCTCTAGTGGCATGGTTCTGGGCCACTCCTCGCACATCTCCTGCAGTTGATTGAAGACGTCCTGCTCCAGATTTTCCTGCTCCCTTGAACTTTGTCGGCACTCCTTTAACTCCAATGCCAGCATGCCCCAATCGTCGGGTGTTGGCCAGGGGTTTTCTGCCGTTTGATTGCCGACAGGCTCGTTTATAACCGTTTCGGCTTGGTTGCTGCAGGCTCGTCTACTCTGTCCGACGCTGCAGCTAATCCTTGTGTGCCGTTAGGCTCGCTGGGAGCTGTTTTGGCTTGGGACGTTGCCTGTCCCACCGATTCGGCCGTGTCCGCAGCTGGGACTCGACCGAGCCTAAAGGCGATGGCACAAACTCGCAGGATGCGGGAAATCCTGCGTCCTGCGTCTTGCGTCTTTGGTGAAAGCCAAACGCGGGACACGGGACGCAGGATTTCCCGCATCCCGCGAGTTCGTGCCATCGCCTTAACCTCCTCCTCCATGATCCGTGCCAACTCTTCTCTGTCAAAGGACTCTGCCATGACCTGCAACAAATGAAGGGAGGAATAACGATAAAAATAGGGTGAACGGATTAGGCTTTTCGTTGTGCACGAGTTTTCCGCGGTGACAGTGTTTTCCTGTCGTCGACGCAAAGCATACTTCCCATCAGGAGATCATATTTAATTTTTAACTGAATTGATTGATTTATTAAATTAATATTTATATTATCACATAAATAAAAAAAGTACTCCCTTCGATTCTTATTTTAACATACGGAAGTTGGTTTTCATAAACTCACTAAATAAATTTTTTGAATTAAAATTTCATTTTCCTTTATTCGAAGTTCATGAATAGGATTTAAATCAGGGCTCCCAAGCATATATAAACTAAAAGTACAACAAATTATTCAAAAAAAGTAATGAAGTTTCATCAATTAGCGGTCACCAAGGAGTGTTTTTAAAAAACTGATTGCCGGATGACTTGTCTTATTTAAAAATAACACATAAGTCTCTTTCACTCATTTCCGATTTATTGTTTAAACATAGTTTATTTAAAGAAATTGAATTTTTTTAATTGATTTTTTAAGAATAAAACATCGATACCGATTCTTTCCTAAAAAATAAAATGAAACTCATGCATAAACTTTTTTCAGCCAACTCCTACTTTTTTTGTTATAAGCGTTCAAACATTTAACTTCTCGGTGTTATTGAGATCACGGATGATAGTGAATTTGTTTATCTTTAGTACTTATCACAAAAAAACGTTCCATGGGAGTCATAAGTTCTTAGACGACTCTTGCCTTATCTTTTTCATTTAAATTTAAATTTGATTTTTTCATTAAAATTTCGAATTTCAATGCAACAAAAGACTGGTAAAAAAATTGATGCTTTCGTAAATATTCACGAAGCATGTTTTTCTGTTCACAAACTAATCTCAACCATTTAGGAATGATGTTATACAGGTCACTGTCGATCAGCTGTACTCGTATTTGTAATTGAGGAAACTAGTAATAATGAAGTTAATAATTTTTTCATACCTCGTAAGGTACTCCAGACGAGCCAGACGTTGCTGACTATTATACTATTGTTGCACAACACGGGTGGTATGGACGGGATAATTGTCCTCTATGATAAACACGGTCTGGTCATCTGGAAATAAACGATCAATTTTTGGCAATAAGTGTTCGTTTAGGAGTCTGAGTCTTGTCCGCATGCACGCCTGGCCTTTGATGAAACATAAATGCCCAACAGTTTTGAGAGACTTCCGGAAGCTCTTTTTGGCTTCTTGTAGTTTTGATTGAATTGCTTTCGTCAGGTCTCCATACTCCAATGCAGTCTAATGGTAATAAATAATAAATATAAAACAATAAATAAGTACAAATACTGTTCCGGATTGACCGGTCTATTAATTTATTTATTTTTATGCCGAAGTCATCTGGTAGGGGAGGGTTGTTTCAGAAGAGAAAGAACACAATAATTAGAAAAACAATAACAATTTTATTTATAAATTACAGTAAAGTTCATCTTTTACAAATAACAATAGCTTTTATACAGATTAATTTATACAAAAACAAAATAATCAAAAATTTAATTTAAATATGGAATTAAAGTTAAATAAAAATTTCAGTGTAAATGAAATTATTGAATTGGAGAAATACCACTCTGTACAAAACTACTTACAATTTGAATTATATTAATTTGACTTGTATATTTGAGTTAGTCCGAATATAAATGAGATAAACAACAACAGAGAATGGCTTTGACAGAAGAGAAAGAGAGAGAGAGAGAGAGAGAGAGAGCGATAGCCGAGAGAAATGCTAATAGCATTTTATTAACAAATCACAGCAGTCAAAAAATATCATATTTTGAAGAACGAAATTAAATGAGAAAATATCATAGGTTAAAAAACTGAGATATTCCAAGATCTTTAATTTCTGTGTAATGAAATTAATAAGTGTGAGAAAAATCAATAAAGTCAAAACTTCTTACTGATTTGATAATATTTATTCAAAACGTAAACAAGAGTTGACTGGTGTATTGATGAGGTAAACAAAGAGCTGAGAATGGCCTTGAAAAAGAAAGAGAGAGCATAGACCAAATGAGATAATAACAGCAGCAGAGAATGACTTTGAAAAAGTCAGAAGAGAAAATGTCCGCGTGCATGAAGACCCATGCAAAGAGAAACAGAATACACAGTAATATTACTGCATATAAACAAGATTGAGTGGTAAATTATTGTTACTTGAACCAAAATACCTGGAGATGTCCGCTGAGAATGTTTGAAGAGAGTGTCCTGAAGAAGAGCTCTCCAATCTGTGAAAATGAACTCGCCGTTGAATCACGCCAGCTGCAAGGATGATGAAGTGGCTGCAATATTATTGATTGCGGTCACTGAGATGAAAATGATTACAGCACTCCTCACTAGGAACACTTCCCACTGAAACAACCCAAGATGAGCTCACAGGATCACACACAAGATGAAAAACTTAAGGTGAAACGAAAAATTCTCTGCTGCTTGCAATGAAAGCGCCAAAATGAGAAGTGAACAAAGAGCAGCTGGCCCGGTGGTGTCAACGACAGCAGCAGCGTCAGCCGTCCCAAGCTGCGCACACGGCGGCGCGAGAACACCAGCACCATGTCGTTCTGCGTGGTCCAAGAGATGGCACCACGCAGTCTACAAACTATTGATTTTATTGCTTGACGATGTGTACGGAGTGAGATTATTGTTCGCTCCTCAACAAATACAAAACAATACAACTTTGGGAGGAATAATGACGAAGCATGATTATTTTTGTCTAAACCGTGTATTTAAATTTTTTTAATGATAATAATTAAATAAATTAATGAAAACCACATTTTTTGTATTGAATTAGCCATCTTTACTGCTATAGAAAATTCGCTCATTCAAACAAATAGTTTGCTTTCAAATAGCTTCTGTCCAATTTAGGTGCATCCGTGCGTATGCAAGCCTTTTCACTTCATCCTCTGCACGCCACTCAGCTTTCTTGGCAGGTCAGTGAAATTTAAGTGTGCCGAGCTTTTTTAGCCTGCGTCGAATTGTTTTTTCATTAACATGCAAATTCAACCAACGACGCAAGCTTGAGACTGCGTGAAAGGAACCCGTTATCAAATGACCCTCAACGTGCTACATACCTGCTGCGGAAAATTTACTCGAGTTCTGACGAAGCTTTTGCAGATCCTGCAAACGTGGACCACCAGCAGCTTCCTCATGAAACCTGATTCTCCACTTTTGTATGCAGTTTGCGGAGCAATGTAATTGTGCAGAAATTTCATGAATATCTACATTTTGAGTAAAGAAATGCTGAAAAAGGTGTTTTAGAACGAGGGTAGAAACGGCATTTTGATACGTGTAACTTCACCGTTAACAACTGAATAAGACATGGGAAATCCTGTCGATATAGACATTAAAAAATTAATGCCTAGAATCTAGAAAGACCAATGAAAGCGCAGGATTCAGGTGGTGACCAATGACACTATTTGGAATAATTTAGATTAGTAAATGCATTAGCCACCACCTGAGGCGCCTGATATCCTCTCCTGATGGCTTCAGCGTGAGCAAGGTTAGTTTCTTTAACAATTGACCGTTTTTCCTTGAATACGTAACTACCTTGCCTGTGCTGTGAAATAAATTATCGACACGGACATTGGACTTTTAAATCTGGTAGAACGAGCCTTATGTTTGAGGATGCACTTTTATCCATTAATTTGGAACAAAAATAATTATCCAAATCTTCACCAAACAAGTAAACAACACGATTTTGAATTCATTAGCCATTACATTAACAACACGTGAAATGCGGCGTGAATTGCAGTAACTTTACGAGGTAACTTTGCACTGGTAAGTTTAAATTAAATATTTTAGCTCATTTTATATTTCATCCAGATGAATCAAAAACATTAAATTTTACTCTTTGAGATAAGGATCTTCCATTTTTCTTAAAGGAAAGGAATGACTGAGAGAGGAACACTGGACTTAATAGAAATATTTTAATTACGATTTATTAATACTCTGACTCTACGAAACGATTTATTCTGAAAACTTTTCCATGAGACAGTAAAAACCTTTGTTTTTTTTAAAGATTGATTTAAACTTTAAAACCATTTGAAAAAATTAAGAAATATTCAAAAAATATATCCTTACTCATAATTCATAAATATCCTCGACAAAAGTTAGTGAAGTATTTCTATTTAACATTATAAAATTTAGTCTGAAAGTAACACATTCAAAATTATTAGTCGAAATTCGCTGTAGAACAAAAGTTAGAACAATCCTTTTTTTGGCGCGCTTTAACAACTAAGAAATTTTTTCGCTATGTGCTTGTTTTTTAATGTTATCTTTTCAGAACGAGTAAAAGGAGGACGTAATAAAATCTATAAATTTTATTTGATTAATTGTATTTTTCGATTTTTCTGTTTTTTGCAAGAAGGCTAAATAATTCTAAAAAAAAAAAATTCTTGATACTAATAATGTTCAATTATTTAAACAATTATTAAGTATAAATAAGTATTGATTCATTCATTCTGTTAATGAAAATTAATAAAAAACTTTTGAGCCAGTAAATAAATATTAATCAAAAATATTAATAATTTTCTGTTTATTTTTATAGTGCGATCAGCTTGAGAGCTTCGGGAAACGCTCCACTCATTGTGGAGCGAAACCCAAGTTATGCTGATCAGGAATGAGATTGACGAGGAGCACCTTTGAAGGAGGCAAAAAATGTGATGGCTTAGTGCTTACTTGTTTTTCTTGACCGATTATTACAATCATCGTTGCGATAGTAAAAATCACGAATTTTGTCCTCTACTCTTGTAAGTATTAAAAAAATGTTTTGATTACAATATTATGATTTATTTAAAAAAAATAAGCGATAAAATGTCTTATCTACATGTACCACATCAACTAGGAAAGTATCAATTGATTGTGTTTTCCACAAAGTTTAAGCCTTGTTTTGCCTATATATCATAAGGAAAAATGAAATTTTAAGTTCAAAAATAGTATTTCGTGAGTTTATAAAAACTAATTTTCATATTTTAAAATAAGTATTTTTCTTGCGTGCGCAAGAACCTGCCGGTAGCAGACGAGTGTTTTTGTGCACGCGCAACTTGAACCAGAGAAAGTCAATACTTTGTTGTGTTATTGAATTTAGTTTGCAGCTGTTCGAGGAAACGTTTAATCTTCACATACTTATTGATTTTGTATTAGTTTTTTAGGAATTTTTTTCTTTTATTAAATTTTTAAAATATAACCTAAATTTTCATTCAGTAACCGGTGTTCCTACAATCGATCCTCTAGCTCGCGCCTTCTACCGAAATTATTGAGCATGTGCGCCCTTCAAGATGAGATAAATCATGTAGGGACTTATTACCACAGATGCAGTAAAAGATTGTAGAAGCCAAACGGCTAAGCAACGGACCAATTCTGCCGGACGCTGGCAGATACGCGAAGATCTAGAAATTGATTTGTATCCGATCTTGAGAAAGCTTACTCGTTTACGGAAGTTGATGTAATTGTTGCCATTCGAGTCGCGCATTGTTGTAGAATTGTAGTGGAAGATTGGGTATTTATTTGTGAAGTTGACATTTCACGTCAATGCCATGACTGCTTTACGACGGCCACACCGCGACTCGAGTGCGGGAGCTTTTGCGGCTGATAGGCATCGAAGCCTGGCATTTTGTTTAGCCTGACGGCTTGGTATGAGGTGCAGCTTAGCGAATCTATAAGTTAATTGTTTATGTGCGAGTGAGTGTATTTAATACACTGTTGTTATTTTAATCTTTATTTTTCTTGCGTGCGCAAGAACCTGCCGGTAGCAGACGAGTGTTTTTGTGCACGCGCAACTTGAACCAGAGAAAGTCAATACTTTGTTGTGTTATTGAATTTAGTTTGCAGCTGTTCGAGGAAACGTTTAATCTTCACATACTTATTGATTTTGTATTAGTTTTTTAGGAATTTTTTTCTTTTATTAAATTTTTAAAATATAACCTAAATTTTCATTCAGTAACCGGTGTTCCTACAATCGATCCTCTAGCTCGCGCCTTCTACCGAAATTATTGAGCATGTGCGCCCTTCAAGATGAGATAAATCATGTAGGGACTTATTACCACAGATGCAGTAAAAGATTGTAGAAGCCAAACGGCTAAGCAACGGACCGTCGTGGGTTGTATTTCAGAATTCGCATTTGCTCGAGTTCATAGAGTTCGCATTTGTTCGAGCACTATAACACGCAGTAGCAGTACAAGAAAAAAAGTACTTCCTTCGTTTAAGATTCTTATTTTAAAATATGAAAATTAGTTTTTATAAACTTACGAAATACTATTTTTGAACTTAAAATTTCATTTTTCCTTATGATATATAGGCAAAACAAGGCTTAAACTTTGTGGAAAACACAATCAATTGATACTTTCCTAGTTGATGTGGTACATGTAGATAAGACATTTTATCGCTTATTTTTTTTAAATAAATCATAATATTGTAATCAAAACATTTTTTTAATACTTACAAGAGTAGAGGACAAAATTCGTGATTTTTACTATCGCAACGATGATTGTAATAATCGGTCAAGAAAAACAAGTAAGCACTAAGCCATCACATTTTTTGCCTCCTTCAAAGGTGCTCCTCGTCAATATCATTCCTGATCAGCATAACTTGGGTTTCGCTCCACAATGAGTGGAGCGTTTCCCGAAGCTCTCGAGCTGATTGCACTATGAAAATAAACAGAAAATTATTAATATTTTTGATTAATATTTATTTACTGGCTCAAAAGTTTTTTATTAATTTTCATTAACAGAATGAATGAATCAATACTTATTTATACTTAATAATTGTTTAAATAATTGAACATTATTAGTATCAAGAATTTTTTTTTTTTAGAATTATTTAGCCTTCTTGCAAAAAACAGAAAAATCGAAAAATACAATTAATCAAATAAAATTTATAGATTTTATTACATCCTCCTTTTACTCGTTCTGAAAAGATAACATTAAAAAACAAGCACATAGCGAAAAAATTTCTTAGTTGTTAAAGCGCGCCAAAAAAAGGATTGTTCTAACTTTTGTTCTACAGCGAATTTCGACTAATAATTTTGAATGTGTTACTTTCAGACTAAATTTTATAATGTTAAATAGAAATACTTCACTAACTTTTGTCGAGGATATTTATGAATTATGAGTAAGGATATTTTTTGAATATTTCTTAATTTTTTCAAATGGTTTTAAAGTTTAAATCAATCTTTAAAAAAAACAAAGGTTTTTACTGTCTCATGGAAAAGTTTTCAGAATAAATCGTTTCGTAGAGTCAGAGTATTAATGAATCGTAATTAAAATATTTCTATTAAGTCCAGTGTTCCTCTCTCAGTCATTCCTTTCCTTTAAGAAAAATGGAAGATCCTTATCTCAAAGAGTAAAATTTAATGTTTTTGATTCATCTGGATGAAATATAAAATGAGCTAAAATATTTAATTTAAACTTACCAGTACAAAGTTACCTCGTAAAGTTACTGCAATTCACGCCGCATTTCACGTGTTGTTAATGTAATGGCTAATGAATTCAAAATCGTGTTGTTTACTTGTTTGGTGAAGATTTGGATAATTATTTTTGTTCCAAATTAATGGATAAAAGTGCATCCTCAAACATAAGGCTCGTTCTACCAGATTTAAAAGTCCAATGTCCGTGTCGATAATTTATTTCACAGCACAGGCAAGGTAGTTACGTATTCAAGGAAAAACGGTCAATTGTTAAAGAAACTAACCTTGCTCATGCTGAAGCCATCAGGAGAGGATATCAGGCGCCTCAGGTGGTGGCTAATGCATTTACTAATCTAAATTATTCCAAATAGTGTCATTGGTCACCACCTGAATCCAGCGCTTTCATTGGTCTTTCTAGATTCTAGGCATTAATTTTTTAATGTCTATATCGACAGGCTTTCCCATGTCTTATTCAGTTGTTAACGGTGAAGTTACACGTATCAAAATGCCGTTTCTACCCACGTTCTAAAACACCTTTTTCAGCATTTCTTTACTCAAAATGTAGATATTCATGAAATTTCTGCACAATTACATTGCTCCGCAAACTGCATACAAAAGTGGAGAATCAGGTTTCATGAGGAAGCTGCTGGTGGTCCACGTTTGCAGGATCTGCAAAAGCTTCGTCAGAACTCGAGTAAACTTTCCGCAGCAGGTATGTAGCACGTTGAGGGTCATTTGATAACGGGTTCCTTTCACGCAGTCTCAAGCTTGCGTCGTTGGTTGAATTTGCATGTTAATGAAAAAACAATTCGACGCAGGCTAAAAAAGCTCGGCACACTTAAATTTCGCTGACCTGCCAAGAAAGCTGAGTGGCGTGCAGAGGATGAAGTGAAAAGGCTTGCATACGCACGGATGCACCTAAATTGGACAGAAGCTATTTGAAAGCAAACTATTTGTTTGAATGAGCGAATTTTCTATAGCAGTAAAGATGGCTAATTCAATACAAAAAATGTGGTTTTCATTAATTTATTTAATTATTATCATTAAAAAAATTTAAATACACGGTTTAGACAAAAATAATCATGCTTCGTCATTATTCCTCCCAAAGTTGTATTGTTTTGTATTTGTTGAGGAGCGAACAATAATCTCACTCCGTACACATCGTCAAGCAATAAAATCAATAGTTTGTAGACTGCGTGGTGCCATCTCTTGGACCACGCAGAACGACATGGTGCTGGTGTTCTCGCGCCGCCGTGTGCGCAGCTTGGGACGGCTGACGCTGCTGCTGTCGTTGACACCACCGGGCCAGCTGCTCTTTGTTCACTTCTCATTTTGGCGCTTTCATTGCAAGCAGCAGAGAATTTTTCGTTTCACCTTAAGTTTTTCATCTTGTGTGTGATCCTGTGAGCTCATCTTGGGTTGTTTCAGTGGGAAGTGTTCCTAGTGAGGAGTGCTGTAATCATTTTCATCTCAGTGACCGCAATCAATAATATTGCAGCCACTTCATCATCCTTGCAGCTGGCGTGATTCAACGGCGAGTTCATTTTCACAGATTGGAGAGCTCTTCTTCAGGACACTCTCTTCAAACATTCTCAGCGGACATCTCCAGGTATTTTGGTTCAAGTAACAATAATTTACCACTCAATCTTGTTTATATGCAGTAATATTACTGTGTATTCTGTTTCTCTTTGCATGGGTCTTCATGCACGCGGACATTTTCTCTTCTGACTTTTTCAAAGTCATTCTCTGCTGCTGTTATTATCTCATTTGGTCTATGCTCTCTCTTTCTTTTTCAAGGCCATTCTCAGCTCTTTGTTTACCTCATCAATACACCAGTCAACTCTTGTTTACGTTTTGAATAAATATTATCAAATCAGTAAGAAGTTTTGACTTTATTGATTTTTCTCACACTTATTAATTTCATTACACAGAAATTAAAGATCTTGGAATATCTCAGTTTTTTAACCTATGATATTTTCTCATTTAATTTCGTTCTTCAAAATATGATATTTTTTGACTGCTGTGATTTGTTAATAAAATGCTATTAGCATTTCTCTCGGCTATCGCTCTCTCTCTCTCTCTCTCTCTCTCTCTCTCTCTTTCTCTTCTGTCAAAGCCATTCTCTGTTGTTGTTTATCTCATTTATATTCGGACTAACTCAAATATACAAGTCAAATTAATATAATTCAAAATGTAAGTAGTTTTGTACAGAGTGGTATTTCTCCAATTCAATAATTTCATTTACACTGAAATTTTTATTTAACGTTAATTCCATATTTAAATTAAATTTTTGATTATTTTGTTTTTGTATAAATTAATCTGTATAAAAGCTATTGTTATTTGTAAAAGATGAACTTTACTGTAATTTATAAATAAAATTGTTATTGTTTTTCTAATTATTGTGTTCTCTCTCTTCTGAAACAACCCTCCCCTACCAGATGACTCTGGCATAAAAATAAATAAATTAATAGACCGGTCAATCCGGAACAGTATTTGTACTTATTTATTGTTTTATATTTATTATTTATTACCATTAGACTGCATTGGAGTATGGAGACCTGACGAAAGCAATTCAATCAAAACTACAAGAAGCCAAAAAGAGCTTCCGGAAGTCTCTCAAAACTGTTGGGCATTTATGTTTCATCAAAGGCCAGGCGTGCATGCGGACAAGACTCAGACTCCTAAACGAACACTTATTGCCAAAAATTGATCGTTTATTTCCAGATGACCAGACCGTGTTTATCATAGAGGACAATTATCCCGTCCATACCACCCGTGTTGTGCAACAATAGTATAATAGTCAGCAACGTCTGGCTCGTCTGGAGTACCTTACGAGGTATGAAAAAATTATTAACTTCATTATTACTAGTTTCCTCAATTACAAATACGAGTACAGCTGATCGACAGTGACCTGTATAACATCATTCCTAAATGGTTGAGATTAGTTTGTGAACAGAAAAACATGCTTCGTGAATATTTACGAAAGCATCAATTTTTTTACCAGTCTTTTGTTGCATTGAAATTCGAAATTTTAATGAAAAAATCAAATTTAAATTTAAATGAAAAAGATAAGACAAGAGTCGTCTAAGAACTTATGACTCCCATGGAACGTTTTTTTGTGATAAGTACTAAAGATAAACAAATTCACTATCATCCGTGATCTCAATAACACCGAGAAGTTAAATGTTTGAACGCTTATAACAAAAAAAGTAGGAGTTGGCTGAAAAAAGTTTATGCATGAGTTTCATTTTATTTTTTAGGAAAGAATCGGTATCGATGTTTTATTCTTAAAAAATCAATTTAAAAAATTCAATCTTTAAATAAACTATGTTTAAACAATAAATCGGAAATGAGTGAAAGAGACTTATGTGTTATTTTTAAATAAGACAAGTCATCCGGCAATCAGTTTTTTAAAAACACTCCTTGGTGACCGCTAATTGATGAAACATTATTACTTTTTTTAAATAATTTGTTGTACTTTTAGTTTATATATGCTTGGGAGCCCTGATTTAAATCCTATTCATGAACTTCGAATAAAGGAAAATGAAATTTTAATTCAAAAAATTTATTTAGTGAGTTTATGAAAACCAACTTCCGTATGTTAAAATAAGAATCGAAGGGAGTACTTTTTTTATTTATGTGATAATATAAATATTAATTTAATAAATCAATCAATTCAGTTAAAAATTAAATATGATCTCCTGATGGGAAGTATGCTTATGAAACAGTTGTAATTTTAATTAACAGTCTTTAATTTAGAAGTTTAGAACTTACAAACTTGCAATTTATCATAACAATTACATATAAATTCAATACACTTTTTATTTGTAAGATTAAAATCTTATCACTATTATATACGATTCATCATTAACTTCAATATTAATCAAATGTAATTTTTTTATCCGCTGGTTGAAAGTATTAGAGTAAGGCTTGACCAGTTGCGCTTATCGCACGTCATTATAAGTAATGTACATACTGTTGTATGATTTCACTACTTAATTTAGTAAACTATTCAATGTTCTTTTGAGTTTACTTATTTAAATATATCACAGTAGCCATTTAATTTAAGTTTTTTCTAAAAATTAATTAACAAAACTTAATTTTTCTGAGATCAATTTGAGGATAGATTATTCTAATAAAATAATGAGATTTTTTTACATTATACATTTTATAATCATTTATTAAAGATAAAAATCTAATAAAATTGCAAGACTGCCAAAATTAAAGTCCTTTTTGTGTATAAGAATATAATTTAATAAAAATAATAAAAAACTTAACTTTGGATAAAAACAAAAAATTCCATCCAGATGGATTATAAACATTATTTAAGTAGAGAACTTTTATGAAAACATTTTTTTTCAATCAAGCCGTTTTACCTACATATTTAAATGCGCACACTTAACACTTAGAAAAGAGTTTTGATTAATTTGTTCGCAGTCTTCATTTTTTTCAGCATTTTCTTTTATGCCCAGTCAATTGTGAAAGTCACTTCCAGACTTTGCATACAAATTTGAGAACCATACTTCTATGAGCTTCTCCAGTTTTCCACCAATATTTTTTCAAATTCGTCATCACACAAGCCAGAGGAGCCTGAAGAAAATGAGTTTTGGTCATGACAGCAGCTTCATCAATGTTTTGGTTATTTTTTAGCCTCAAGCACCATTCAACCAGAGGCCTTTGTATTCGAGCAACTTTCCTACGGATTTAAAAAAGTTTCTAAATTAAAACTTTTATTATGAAATAGAAATAAGTTTCAATAAAACAAGCGGTACCTGAATTTTATTTGAAGATACCAGACTGAGATAAGAAGGTTGGTTCTCATCCAATTTTATAAAGAGTACATGCTGCAATCCATACCAATTTTATAAAGAGTACATGCAGCTTTTTCAAATTAAGTCATCTTACATTGAGTCTTGCAGTCTACTTATGAGGATGTATAGAAATTTTTGACTATGGGGGGCGCTACTGGCAATGGCCCCCTCGTAAAATAGTGTCAGTAGGGCGTATACACACACACACATATATATATATATATGTCATCAATGCTATGATGGCGTCGGCAGTCTGCACTCTGCAGTGTCTGCACCCACGTTTCAAAAAAAAAAACCAAAGTTTTGCTGGATTAATATAATTACCTAAAACAAGACTATGTTATTCACTTTAAAATATTTTTGTTTCAAATGCAATTATATTGATGTACAAAGTAAATTAAATTCAGAGTTGAAAATGATCTGCAAAGAAAAGTTATTATCAGATAAGTCATTGTTTATTTTTTATAATTCTAAATTTGTATGCTTAATTTTTATAAAGTTTCAAAGCTTTGTGGAAATTTATCTTACAGGTTGGGTGAAAACAACGGATCAAGACTTGACTTGGGTAAATAAGATTTTATACTAAAATTTAACCTAAATTCTATGAAGTACTATACAAACTAAAAAATTAAAACTTTAAACCAATTCTAGATATACAAGAGAAGCAACTCTAAAAAATGTAATTTTACCCTGTAAATCTAACTCCGTGAGCAAAAGCTTATATTTGTCAGTTAGTTGGACCTTGCAGCAAATGAGTAGTCAAGAAAGGTAAAAATTAAATTGAATAATATTCCCAAATAATGTCAATTAATAACTAATCAAAATAAGCTTATAAAAACTTGTCTATTAATTTATAAAATTACAATCTAGTCTCACAATGGTGATGAATTATTACTGGCAGAAGGGATGCACAATCTGGGTCAACACTACACCTGATACTTGGGTCTAGCAGTCAAGTGAATCTCGGGATGAGCTACCTGCAGTTTTCAAGACAAGAGTTTGGATCGAGAACAACGTCCAAAGGTAATGCTAAAATTTTCCATACCTAAATTAATTTTTTTCTAGTTACTCATCAACCTATGAATAATTTAATATATTAATCTCAGGGTGTAGCAGATTAAATTTTCCAATTATTATATTGGCCTGACTAACAATGTGGTTCCAATTTTCAATCTTTGGCTGTGGATTCAATTCAACTCTACTAGGGAAATAAATTATATGTACAACTGCCATTAACTCCTCGAGGTGTCAAGTGTCAGGAGGACTGTGTGTGTGTGTGTGTGTGTGTGTATTGTATCGCAAGATTATTTAAGTGCAAATGAAGAATTTATAATTTGGAAGCAGAGCTATAAAACACGAGTGATCTTTAAGTGTGTTTGAGCTGATCAAAAATGATTAGTACATGTCAGTTTGTAATAATATTTTGAATTAGGAAAAATTTCTCTGAGCTGAATTTTAAAAATTGAATATATTTAGTTTTTTTTATCTGTACCTTTTTTATACAGTGAATAAAAATAAAAACTTTAATTTGTATTTACTTTGATTTCTTACTTTCTTTACCTATGCTGTAAAATTTTTAACATTTTTTTATTCACTTGCAATAAAATTAATAATCACTTTAAAACTTTTATGACATATATAATTAAAAAAAAAAAAAAATGCTATGATAAAAGATCCATGGTTATAAAAGTTAATAGCAGTCAGTAAAAAATATACAAACATCAAAATTTTTCAAAAAAAAAAAATCAATTAAATAGAAAATAATATATTAAATAGGAAAAATGGAGGAAAAGTATGGTTCTATGAACATGAAGCAACTAAAAGACATACTTAAAGTAAGACAACTTGTAGTAGGCGGTAGAAAGTCTGAGCTTGTGCAGAGGTTAGTTTGTTTTAAATAATAAATAAATAAATAAAATTTTGTAAAAAACAATTGAAAGAATTTAACTTAATTTAATAGATTAATAAATGATGATAAAAGTCGTCATTATGACAAACACTTTAATAGTAACTCTTTGCATTTAAAAATTGATGAGACGGGCACTGACCCATCATTAAATTTTAAAATCTGTTTAATCTTGGATAACTTTGAAAAATTGACTGTTAATGAATTAAAAGATCAATGTAGATTTAGAAATGCTTCCGTAAAAGGGCTCAAGAATGATTTAATTGAGAGGTACATTATATTATTTTTATTATTATAATCAATAACTATTAATTTAAAAATTAATGGAAAACAAGACATACAGGGCATAATCAAAATTTTCAAATTGATTTTTCATGCTGATAACAAAAAGTAATTCATACTTACAGTTAAATTCACTTTTACCTTTATCAATTACTCTTTAGATTGTATTGTTATCAAAAAAATAATAACTTTGGTAATGAAATTTGTGGTGAGCCTGAACCTTTAGTGACAATAGTAACTCCAGCTTCTAACTTGTACAAAGATATAAACCTGTCGAGTCCAGCTCCACATATCACAGAAGCCCATATCACAGGATATTTGAGCTACTTCTCAAAAGATATTGGTCCTAGCCGAGCAATGTATAATTTACAATTTTTAAATCATGTAAAATACTGCATTAAAGGTAAAATTATTCATGAGCATAATTACATTTGTAATCTTTTTTTAATATATTTAAGTTATTTTTATAGATGGATTATACTATGTCAAATCACAATGCAGATCTGAAGTTTCTAAATCCTTGTCTTATAATGTGAACATAATTTTATTAATGGATGGAGAAGTGCAACAGAGTTGTTGTGAGTGTTTTGCTGGACAATCGACAACTACTTCTTATTGTAAACATGTTACGGCAACTCTTTTTGGACTCAATGATCACTATTTAAAAAAGCCTATAATTACTTTGGCAGCATGCACAGATGAACTACAAACTTGGCATCACCCTACTAAACGACATCATGGCTCTCCTATTAAAGCAAAAAACATGAAAAAAAACAAATGTAAAATTTCAGTTGGTATCAATGGTAAAATTAATAATTTGAATAGTGTAAGTCTAGATAATTCAATCAAAAGTATCTCTAGTCAAATTCAATTTACAGAGCAAAAAATTGATGACAATAATACTGGTGATAATTTGCACTTTTCAAATACAAATTACAAAGATTATTTTTACAACATTGTGAAGTCCAGTTGTTTTAACAGTAACATGGCTCTAAAGCAGCTGATGGAACCAGCGAATCCGTTTGGGTTTCAAAATGATCATAACTTATATTGTAAAGACACTATTGAAAAAAGAATCTTGCTAAGCCTTAAACTTGTAGATGTATCAGATGAAGATATAAAAACAATGGAAGAAAATACTTTGGCACAAAATTATAGTGAAGAATGGCATAACTGCAGGAAAGTAAGAATAACAGCAAGTAAATTTTATCCTGTTTGCAAAGATTTGAATGAGAAGCAAGGTCAGCAGATGACTCAATCCATTTTGAACCCAAGCAGTTTTACATCTAAGTATACTTCTCATGGATTAATTTATGAAAAACCAGCGATGGAAAAGTTTCAAACTTATTATTTAAAAAATTCCATTAAAGTAGAGAAGAGTGGCTTATTTATTATGAAAAGTCATCCGTATGTTGGAGCAAGTCCTGATGGTCTCATCGGCAGAGACTCAGTGGTTGAGATTAAGTGTCCGTACACTGCAAAAGATTTGCCAATAAATGAACAAACAGTAGCTTGTTTGTACAAGAATGATAATAATGAATTATCTTTGAGAGAAGATCATCCTTACTTTTTTCAGGTGCAAGGGCAACTGATGGTCACTAATAGATCTCATTGTTATTTTGTAATATTCACATTTGTGGATTTTGTTGTTGTAAATATTTTTAGAAATGAAAAATTTATTGATTACCTGTTGGAAAAATTAGAAAAATTTTTTGAAAATTTTTTAAAGCCTGCTATTATAAATAAGTATTTTATAAGAGATTATGATTTAATTTTTTGCACTACCAAGGAATCAAGAAATCAAGAAGAACAAGAAAAATTTGACTTAATTAAACTAGTTGATCTTGAATGTGAAATTTATATGAATCGAACTCTTTCCTCAGTGGATACTGATGCAACTAGTTGTTGCGCATTAACATCAGCGCCCTTAGAGATTTATGCCAACAAGAAAGTTCAATATCCTCTCACAAATGTAAACACTGTATCTGATGATTTTTCAAGAGCTGCATCTTCAAATAAACATGGAGATGAAAAATTATCTGTTGATAAACTTGCTGAACACTCTCTGCAGTTTCCTACACTTAATAATGAAGATATGAAAATTATTCACTTGCACTTGTTACCCCTTCCTCTTGATGCTGTTGTCATCGACAAATTTGGTTTAATTATAAAAATAAAAGATTTAGATTGTTTAAAAGGTTCAAATTGGTTAAATGATCAATTAATTAATTTTTATATTGAGCTAATAAACACTAGAAGTTTGGAGAACTATTACCGTAATGTTTATGCTATGAACACATTTTTTTTGTTATACTTAAATCTAAAGGCTACCAGTCCGTAAAAGATTGGACAAAAAAAATTGATTTGTTTTCAAAAGATATTGTTTTAATTCCAATTCATTTGGGCATTCACTGGTGTTTGGCTGTAATAGATTTTACAAAAAAAGATATCAGATATTATGACAGCAATGGTTCCTCCAATCCCTCATGTTAACATATATTAAAACAGTATTTAGCAGACGAGTATTTAGATAAAAAAAAAAGAAATTTCGACTTTACCAACTGGAACTTCAAAAACGTTATAGATATTCCACATCAGCAAAATGGAAGTGACTGTGGAGTTTTTGTATGTGTATTTTCTGAACTTTTAAGTGCTGGAAAAGATTTTAATTTTAGTCAAAAAAATATGCCTTATTTTAGGGATAAAATTTTATATGAAATTGTTACAGGTCAACTGCTATAATTTATTTTACAATTTGACAATTATAGTTATCTTAAAGTTGATAATTTTTTTTTTTAATTTTTTAAATTCAAAATATAGTTTAAAAATATATAAATGCTTGTAGCTTTGCAGGAAATACTGAACCCAAATTTATGTTTTTATTAAGTGCTTACTATCAGTAGATTTAAATAATTGTTTCAAATAATATTTTATTAAGAAATTGTAAAAAACTATTATAGAATGTAAAAAACCTGATGATTAAAGAACATAATAAAAGATTTACTCAACTGAATTTTTATACAATTCTTATATGTCAACACTAATTTACACATCACTTCACATATTTATTTTTTTCCATTAAACACTCCTTAAAATTACACAACATCACACAAACTCCAGTAATTTCAGTCGCTAAAGGAACATGATTGTGTTTTAATGTTGTAGATAGTATTTTGAATGTTTTTAGCAAACCAATAATTCTTTCAACATGTACTCTGAATTTAGCAAGCTTTCTGTCTTTTAATAAATCTGTGAATGGTAAGCTTCCTTTGCCTTTGGTGAAGTGTGGAGTTGAAACAGTTACGTCATGGTGTGCAAAAAAGTCTTGTACTGTGAATCCACGATCAGCCATAATGACGTCTCCTGGCTCACAGTTCTGGTGAAGAACACTCCTTTCCACTAACTGTCTATCACTGGCTGAACCACCATAAAGGTCACTAAGATATGAACAAATGCCTCCAGGAGAATTGCCAACAATTGCTTTCAGTGTGGTATCATTCTTGTAATAGCTGAAAGTTGATTGCTGCACTTCTGGATTCTTACTACCTTGTACAAAAATTTCTGTTCCATCGATGATAACTCTGGTATTTGGAAAATGAGATTTGAAATTTTCTGGCATATAATATTGTACAAGTTGCTTACTAGGCCATAAATCAATTTGAGACCACTGTTTGGACATGAACATGATCCAACTTTTAAAAATATTGTCAACTTGAGATTTGTGTACCCCAAAGTGAAATGAAAGTTCCTTGTCAGTTGGATACTTTCTTAATTTCCAAAGTGTAAGAAATAACTGATGTTGTAAAGACAGTTTGCCATGCCCACTATTATTAAAATAATTTAATTTAATTTCTTTGCTTAGGCTTAAAAACACTGTCATGAATTTTTTGTAGCTTTCCAATCCTGTGAATTCCAAAACAGCTGATGGGTTTTTCTCAAATTCTTTTATAGTATATTTTTGTTTATTGTTTGAAAGTATTATTTTTGGAGCATATTCATCAGAAATCTTTGCCTCAGTTGCATCTGAATCTTTAATCTGTATTTCTTGATCAATCTCTGCTTCAATTATGACTTCTTGGAGGTCTAAATTCTCATCCATCATATCAGAATACTTGAGAGCATCTAAGTAAGATTCATAATTTTGTGGATAAATAATTTTGTAGTTTTCATCTAACGTTTCATCATTCACTTTTTTATCAGGATCCTCCTCATGAACAGGTAAATTATTATAAATAGAACTTTCATTTGAACTGTCATCGTCGTTTTCTTCACGATCGTTTTGGTTCCATTCAAATACAGAAGGTACTACGTCTTGCTTTAAACATGTTCTTTCTAAGGTGTAACCTAAAAGTATTATTTTAAATACAAATTAATTGAATGCTTTACTTGTATGCATGTTCATGAGTTTAAATTAGATAAAAACACCTACCCCAAGACTCGTTTTTAAGGTGGAGATCTGTTTTTTTAAAATGGTTTATGCATAAACCCATTTTTTTATTTGGTATAAGATCTGGTTGCCTCATTGCATCCAACCACAATTTTCTCCTTTTTTCACACTTAGGAAATCTAAATTTTACTTTATTTTTGCAACTGTTTACACTACACGTCCTCATATTTTTAAATTTTGATGTTAATATATTTTTTACTGACTGCTATTAACTTTTCTAACCATGGATCTTTTATCATAGCATTTTTTTTTTTTTTTTTTAATTACATATGTCATAAAAGTTTTAAAGTGATTATTAATTTTATTGCAAGTGAATAAAAAAATGTTAAAAATTTTACAGCATAGGTAAAGAAAGTAAGAAATCAAAGTAAATACAAATTAAAGTTTTTATTTTTATTCACTGTATAAAAAAGGTACAGATAAAAAAAACTAAATATATTCAATTTTTAAAATTCAGCTCAGAGAAATTTTTCCTAATTCAAAATATTATTACAAACTGACATGTACTAATCATTTTTGATCAGCTCAAACACACTTAAAGATCACTCGTGTTTTATAGCTCTGCTTCCAAATTATAAATTCTTCATTTGCACTTAAATAATCTTGCGATACAATACACACACACACACACACACACACAGTCCTCCTGACACTTGACACCTCGAGGAGTTAATGGCAGTTGTACATATAATTTATTTCCCTAGTAGAGTTGAATTGAATCCACAGCCAAAGATTGAAAATTGGAACCACATTGTTAGTCAGGCCAATATAATAATTGGAAAATTTAATCTGCTACACCCTGAGATTAATATATTAAATTATTCATAGGTTGATGAGTAACTAGAAAAAAATTAATTTAGGTATGGAAAATTTTAGCATTACCTTTGGACGTTGTTCTCGATCCAAACTCTTGTCTTGAAAACTGCAGGTAGCTCATCCCGAGATTCACTTGACTGCTAGACCCAAGTATCAGGTGTAGTGTTGACCCAGATTGTGCATCCCTTCTGCCAGTAATAATTTATCACCATTGTGAGACTAGATTGTAATTTTATAAATTAATAGACAAGTTTTTATAAGCTTATTTTGATTAGTTATTAATTGACATTATTTGGGAATATTATTCAATTTAATTTTTACCTTTCTTGACTACTCATTTGCTGCAAGGTCCAACTAACTGACAAATATAAGCTTTTGCTCACGGAGTTAGATTTACAGGGTAAAATTACATTTTTTAGAGTTGCTTCTCTTGTATATCTAGAATTGGTTTAAAGTTTTAATTTTTTAGTTTGTATAGTACTTCATAGAATTTAGGTTAAATTTTAGTATAAAATCTTATTTACCCAAGTCAAGTCTTGATCCGTTGTTTTCACCCAACCTGTAAGATAAATTTCCACAAAGCTTTGAAACTTTATAAAAATTAAGCATACAAATTTAGAATTATAAAAAATAAACAATGACTTATCTGATAATAACTTTTCTTTGCAGATCATTTTCAACTCTGAATTTAATTTACTTTGTACATCAATATAATTGCATTTGAAACAAAAATATTTTAAAGTGAATAACATAGTCTTGTTTTAGGTAATTATATTAATCCAGCAAAACTTTGGTTTTTTTTTTTTTGAAACGTGGGTGCAGACACTGCAGAGTGCAGACTGCCGACGCCATCATAGCATTGATGATGATATATATATATATATATAATCAATGCTATACATATATATATATATATATTTGTATACGCCCTACTGACACTATTTTACGAGGGGGCCATTGCCAGTAGCACCCCCCATAGTCGAAAATTTCTATACATCCTCATGGGTCTGTCCGTATGTGATGGGTGTTACATCGTACACAGTTTTTCAAATATTTATGAACATAGAATACTAAAAAAAAAAAAAAAAATTGATACTAAAGGGAAGTACTTTTTTTTAGAAAATTTTCATGTCATTCAAAAATTTTTCACATCTTTCATTTTTCTAAAAATTTAATGCAAAGTCCGTTCCGGGCGTTACTGAAAACAGAAGTGGTTCTGATGTTACCGTTAAGAATACAAGAACTCAGCGAATTATGAAATGATGCAGTTCTGAAAAAAATTCATGTTAAAGTTAAGTCTTGAAACTTTTACGCTCATATAAAAGTTTTTGTATTTTTCATTTTTTTACTTAATAAAAATTTATCTTTATGTTCCGGGTGTTACACGAATTTGTTCCGGGTGTTACGCGAACGAATAAATTTCTTGTAGAACACTGAAAAAATGATTTCTGATACATATTTGATACTATTAAATTAAAAATCATCTATTGAAAAACTCTGAAGCAGTTTATTTAAGAAAAAATATTTTTTGAAGATTTTACATTTTTAACGGGTGCATCCTAAAGCGCGGTAGCGCTTGATGGCGATTGAGTTTTTTTTAACAACTATCAGAACGAAAAAAACTGCCGTCAAAGCGTACGCTTTATATACTTTGAATTCACGGTTAGAGGTTAGGTTGGTCATGTAAAAAACTATGTTGCGAGGGTTATTACAAGTTTATTATGTACTTCCTACATAGCTTATGATCCCCCGAGTAATTAAAAAGAAAAATTGTCACAAAACATTCTCTCGTTATAAAGTTATCGCCGTTTCAATTTTGAAAGTGCCAAAATCATCTCGATAAAAAGTCAGGCGATTTTGGATTTCAATCGAGAGCATCTGGTTAAACAGGAAAACGTGTATCGCTGTCTCTCTCACTCCCAACGCTGCAACGTCCTCAACTCAACCTCCAACCACAACCTCGCCTACGAATCGTCAGCAAAGTCGCCCACCATCGATTCTGGTTACACTTCACTCCAGAGCACTCATGCTAGAAATTATCCAGAGCAAAATTAAGTTGGGTAAGCTGCACACCTCTGCATTGTCATCGAATTTACCCCCTGAGATTGATCCCAACTCAATCTTGCCTGGACTGCTGAACCTGAACGAATTCCTTCCTAAGGAAGTTTTTGATTTGCATCGTGCTGTACGTGAGAAGGCGAGACAATCTGACTCTGGATTCATCAGCTTCATCCGCAGTCGCCGAATCTACGTTCGCAGGAAGAAGGGAGACACCCCTACAGTCATCTCCAGCATTGAAGATTTGAATCGTTTTTTGTAATAACAGGTATGCTGACACATCTTCTCTCTCGCGGTAATATTACATTTTCATATTATCACTTCAGTCTTCTTCACAGTATGCATCTTTCATCTCTCACCTCACATGTAACTACTTCTTCCTCTACTACATCCTATTTCAAACCGCTACTCTTTAGTTCTTCTTCATCTCATTCTCAATCATTCTCCCAGCCTCCTACACACTCTTTACACCAGAGGTCCGTGCGTGGCAGGGGCATGATGCTGCGTGTCTGCCATTTTAATGCTAACTCCCGTAAGGGACATATCGAGCAGGTTAGGCTGTTTCTTTTATCACAGCCCATGATACACGTGATCGCTGTTACTGAATCCCATTTGGGTCCTTCGATTGAGGATGCGCTTGTTGCTTTGGAGGGTTATACTCTTCTAAGGCATGACGGTAATAACCAGGGGGGCGGGGTGGCGTTATATGTTCATCAATCTCTGTCAGTTAAACACCTCTGCTCGTCTTCCACTGAGTGGAACGGTAGGCCTGGTCATCCTGAGTATCTTCTAGCTGAGGTCTCTCTTGGAGGCACTGACCCCATATTTGTAGGTGTGGTGTATAGGCCCCCGCATGCCCCATTTGTCCTCGGGTCTGACTTTGTGTCCGACCTGCGTGATAATATGCATGATTATGGCACTAAGGTCATCCTTGGTGATTTTAATGCAGACCAGCTCTCGGACTCACCTGATGCGATTTTTGTGCGTGATTTTATTGATGAGAATTCTCTGTTTTCGGTCCCATTTGGGTCTACACATCACACCTCCCACTCGGATACTTGGCTTGACCTGGTTCTCGTTGACGCACTGGACACTGTGACTAGCTACTGGAAGACAGAGACACCTTTTATTGCGGGACATGACCTGATGACAGTCACCCTTGACATTCAAACCCCCCAAGTTTTGACGAATGACTTTACTTTCAGGGACTTCAAATCTGTTGATGCTAGAGCTTTGAATCAATTTTTGCTAGGGTGTGATTGGTCAGTATTCACGGATAAAACGCAGTCGCTTAGTGAGAGGGTGGGTTGCTTGTACTCTAACCTCAACGCTGCTCTTGATATTTTTGCTCCTCTGAAAACCCTCAAACAAAGAAAGAATCGTCATCCGTGGTTTACTGCATACCACCGGGACCTATTGACTGAAAGAGACAGACTCTACAGACGTTACCGACGCTCGAGACTCGATATTGAACTACTTTTATACAGGCAAGCGCGTGATTTTGCACATGAGAGGATTGAGTCTGCGGGACTCGACTTCTATTGGCAAAGGCTTAAGAACATCACTGATCCTCAACAGCTCTGGAAGGAACTAAGGCATCTTGGTATCTCTTCCAAAGCAGACTCCAATCTGGGTAGCTTCTCGGTGGAGGATCTCAATGCTCACTTTGCCTCTGTCTCTTTTGATAATATGGCACCAGATCTCTCTCTTTTTCTGAATAACTTGGAAAAAGAGGCAGATCATGGTGGCTTTGCGTTTGTGGATGTGACGGTGGACGAGATAGCACGCGTTATGTGCCAGTCGACATCCCAGGCAGTGGGCATTGACTCCCTACCGCAGAGCTTTATTCAGTCAGCCTTTCCTTCCATTGGTCCTTTCATCTGCAATATTTTTAATACTTCCCTATCCACATCGACCTTTCCTAAGCAGTGGAAGAAGTCAATAGTGATCCCTCTCAATAAGACACCCTCTCCGTCTTGTCTAAATGATTTTCGTCCTATCTCCCTGCTCAGTTTTATGTCGAAGATCCTTGAGAGACTGGTCCATGACCAGATTACTGCCTTTGTTGAATCGCAGGGTTTGATGGACGATTATCAGGCAGGCTTCAGAGCAGGACATAGCACACAGACAGCACTATTGAAACTCACGGAAGACATTCGGGTGGGTATGGACAGAAGACAAATGACCGCGCTGTTGCTTTTTGATTTTAGTAAAGCCTTTGATTCGGTCTCGCACGTAACGTTGCTCAGGAAGCTACAGTCCTTGGGTTTTTCGCATGGGGTTTTGAGATGGGTTGCCTCTTATCTGGTTGGCCGCTCGCAAGCAGTAAGGGCAGAGGACGGCAGTTTTACTTCTTTCCGCCCCCTTAATAAGGGCGTGCCCCAGGGCTCCGTGTTGGGTCCTCTGCTCTTCCTTCTGTTTGTTGTTGACATAGCTGTAGGCCTTGGCCCTGGTGTCTTTCATGTGATTTATGCGGATGACCTGCAGATTTACGTGCGGGGCTGACTTGAGGACATTCATGCCACTCTTGGAAGACTGAGCCGGGGTGCTGAACACATTGCTGACTGGGCTGCCACTAATCAGCTGGTGTTAAATGCTGGTAAGACCAAGGCAATGATTTTTGGGACCCCGTTCTATGTCAATGCCTTTAACGATTTGGGTATTCGAGACCTGCGGTTTGGTGGCTGCTCAGTCCCGTTTGTCCCCTCTGCGCGTAGTTTGGGGGTGGTGCTGGACTCTAAAGACCATGTTCGGTATGTTTGTCGTAGAGCCAACTCTCTTTTGTACCGTCTTAACCATTTCAGACGCAGCACCACCTCTGAACTGCGTAAACACCTCGTGCAGACCTTGCTTTTTCCTATTATTGACTATTGTTCACTGGTGTACTGTAATATCTCGGGTGGGCAGGATCTCATACTACAGCGTTTGCTCAATCGTGGGATCAGGTACATCTTTGGGATTAGAAAGAGTGATCACGTTACTCCCTACCGACGTGAGCTTGGCTGGCTTCGAGTAGCGGGCCGCAGGGATAATTTTGCTGCCTGCTTGCTCTATAGAATCCTTCTCACAGGTACTCCCTCCTATTTGGCGAATTTGTTTGTTGAGAAGCTCAGCTCACGTCCCTTGAGAATGGCGAACCCGCATGCACTTGATTCGTTGATTGTCTTCTTAGCTCGTACGGACTGTCTGAAACGATCATTTCATATACTGGCTACTTACTCATGGAACACACTACCCCCTCATATACGCCAATCATCATCCCTGTCCAGTTTCAAACATCTCGTCAAAACACATATTTTTACTGCTGAGGGAGAAGACTGAGTCTGGTACGCCGTTGTTGAATTGTGTACCTGTTGCACATTCATCTTACTGTTACTAATGCTATTATTATTATGGTTATTGTTTATTACTGTTATTGTTATTTTATATTATCTATCTATATTTACATGCCTTTTATATACCTTTATTTTATTTATTTTATTTTATTTTATTTTATTTTATTTTGTAATTTTAATTTTATGTATAACTTTTTCACCTTGTGTATTTTGTACAACATAATGTACAATTAATAAAATCATCAAAATCAAAAATCAAATCCCAATGCCCAGCGAGACATTTTGGAAGGAGCGCCCGATGCGGCTGTCTACAGTACTACTAAGTATAGCAGACTAGCACAATTATTATAGCAGCCACTTTAAACCATAATATAACCTATGTTTCTAATCTATTAATCAATTTTTATTATTTAATGTGTAAACATTGGATAAAATTTTTTCTATCAACATATTTTTGAGTAATCATACATAACAAAAAATGAATTGGGTCATGTAAAAAAGAATTTCTTAAAATAAATGTTTTTTTTTTTTTTTTAGTGGAAAAAGTAATTTTACTATCACATTTTTTTGGTTTTTCTACTGCGGAGTTGAACTAAGTTTTTATTCAAACGAATACCTATGTATAAATTGAATGAACTGCAAATCCTCTTAAGCATGTATTTTAAAATGCGGATGAGTATTTTCTCCTTTATTTTCTGTGTAATTTATATTTAAGTGCATTAAAAAAAGAGGGCCTATCATAATACTAGATTATACATTTTCAATAAAATTTATCAATGATTTTTATGTTTTCTGAAAATTTTAGTCTTTTTTGTTCTCTGTAAGCAAGCTTAAGTTATACGGTCAAAGGATTTTAAAGTTCATAATTATTGGTCACAGTGCTAGTTTTTTGAGATAAGAGTTAAGAACTACATGTACAAAAAAAAAATAGATAGTTTCAGGTCTAGATATCCAATGGACCAGTAATTACATTTAGCATGGATTTTCTAGGTACGGATAAACATTTGCTCTATTATTTTCTAAGTTAATATACATTAAAGTACCTATGTATTAAAAAATGACGGATAATATAGAGGCATAATACTAGATTATACATTTTCAATAAAATTTTATCAATGATTTGTGTTCTGTCTGATGATAAAATTATATTTCAGAAATTTTAATCAGAAGAACTAGCATATTTAGGTCAGCATAGATCAATTATTGAAAATTTTAGTCTTTTTGTTTTCTGTAAGCAAGCTAAAGTTTTTCGGTCAAAGTGATTTTAAAGTTAAAAATTGGTTAGTTTTTTGTGATAAGAACCAAGAACTACATGTACAAAAAAAAAAAAATAGATAGTTTCAGGTCTAGATATCAAATGGGCCAGCTGTTATTATAAATTTCTATTTAGCATAGATTTTTTGAGTACGGATGAGCATTTGCTCTATTATTTTCTAATTGGATTTACAATAAAGTTTGTCCATCTATTATATGCAAAGTGCATTCAAAAGTAGGTGATAATAACAGTAAATTATAAATTTTTCAATTAAATTTATTAATGATTTTTATGTGTTCTGGCTGATGATAAAATTATATGTAAGAAATTTTAATTAGAAGAATAAGATGTATATCTAAGTTAGCGTGAATCAATTGATGAAAATTTATGTCTTTTTTTTTGTCATTTAAAAATCAGGTTAAAATGTTAAATTAATTTTTTTTTATATGTATGATTATTGACTTACCTAGGACTTAGCTAGTATGAAATTATTAAGAATGTGAAATCATTTGTTCAGATATATTTTTTAAGAATATAAATGATTTATTTATGGAGGTTGGTTTTTAAATATGTTGACAAAAAGGAGATACATTTAAATTTACCGAATCTACGCATGAAATCTAAAAAAAAAAAAACTTTTCAAAAAGTACTTTAACGGCGATTAGTTTTTTTAAACGGAGTCCATAAATAAAAAAGTATACGCTGAATATGCTAATATTTTTTTTTGAAAATGAACTAATGAAAGAAGTGAAATCAAAAATTTATTACGGACGACTTTGACTAAAATTACTTATTATTTAAGAATAACTTTCTCTAATCCAAGAACATATTATGTTGAATCACTGTAAATATACGTAAAATTAACAATTTTTCAAATCAAGTAATTTTCAATATCGATAACCACCATTCGAAATTGACGGAGCTGCTTTAACTTTAACTAAGTTTTTCAAGCCGAAAAAGTAAATTCATAAAAAAGCTATCACCATTTTGTAAATTTACATTTCAAAAAAGTTAGTTACTGCGTATTTAAAGACTTAAAAATCTTTCAAAAAAAATAAAAAGCTCTAAAACTTTAAAATAAATTTATAATAGAAAAAAAAAATTAGACTGACTTTAATGAATGTTATTGTGTATGAGCATACATGCGTGTCATAAACATTTATGCTTTTTACTTTGACCGAAGTTGTTCCTCGAAAACAGCTCCGTCAATTTCGAATGGTGGTTATCGATATTGAAAATTACTTGATTTGAAAAATTGTTAATTTTACGTATATTTACAGTGATTCAACATAATATGTTCTTGGATTAGAGAAAGTTATTCTTAAATAATAAGTAATCTTAGTCAAAGTCGTCCGTAATAAATTTTTGATTTCACTTCTTTCATTAGTTCATTTTCAAAAAAAAATATTAGCATATTCAGCGTATACTTTTTTATTTATGGACTCCGTTTAAAAAAACTAATAATATAAACATTGTTATATAATACTACTTAAATTAAAATCTTTGATAATATAAGATCTAATAGTCAAATTGATCACCATGAATATATTTTTTAATATTTTATCCCATTTAATTCAACGGAATCTTTTTTTAAAAGTAATTTTTTCTTTTTTCGTCTTTTTTTATCTCTGATTCTTTCTTTATAGTCTGAGCGCCGCGCCGTAGGGGTTTTCGTGACCCGATAGCGGTCAGCGATCCACCCAGGCATAAAAGATGTATTTTAACCTCCTAATGAAGAACTTCGAGGGTGGACGGAAAAATTTGTTTACAATTATTTAAACAAATAACAAAGTAAAAAAGTCATTTTTGTTTTTATATTTTTCAGCTAAAAATAAGTTGAAAATGTAAGCGGACTTTTATTTGTAAAGTCAATAGTTTTCGAGAAAAAAATCATCAAAGTTTAAAAAAATCGTGCATCTGTAGAAAATCAGTCGAGCCTACCATGGCGGCCGGAGTATAAGTTTTTTAAAACTTTGATGATTTTTTTTCTCCAAAACTATTGACTTTACGAAAAAAAGTCCACTTACATTTTCGACTTATTTTTAGCTGAAAAATATTCAAAAAAAATTTTTTTCATCGAAAACATGAGTCCAAAAGATTGAACGGAGGCAAAAAGACCAATGCTCTAAAATACGTTTAAAAGTGAAAAAAAAAAGATATCTGTATTGTTTCTTTTTAATGCTTTAGTAATATTATATTTTTTTCTGCTTAGATAATGTATTAATTCTGAAAGATTCAAGTGCACTTTAACAGCGACGTTCGTGACATGTAACACCCGGAACGCATTTTTTCGGAAACAGGAGTCTCAAAAATTTTTTCTACAGTAGGGGGGATTAGTTATCTTAAGATAGCTTTGTAAACAAGAAGCTGAGTAAAAATATTAAAAACTCAAGTCACTATACAAACAATACCCTTTTTTAGCGTTCCGGGTGTTACAGAGAAATAAGAATCTTTACCACAGCACAAAATTTTCTGTAATTACCGAAACAAATTGAAACAATACTGAGAGCTCAATCACACTGCATTCTAAAGAGTGAAACATAACTTATAAATCTTTGTTGATATCGAACGATTTACAGTGCTACCAACTTTGCACTAGAATCACACAAGTCAGGCCGGTGGTGTTCATAGATTCATCAACAGGCTAAAAAATTTTAAATTAAAAAAAAAAGTGGTAGAAACAGTATAGTTCCAGAAACTACATATAATTTCTGACCAGAAAAAACGGTTTATATATATTTTTTTCATAATTTAATTTTTTACTCTGATGTTCGTTTTTATACGGACAGACCCTTATCTGTAAATTCAATGCAAACTTATAAGAGCACATGAACGTAAATTTTGGTTTTTAGTGCTTTATGATTACGAAAATAATTAATAAAATATACTTTCAAAACATAATTTTAAAAAAGTTTCAAGAAATATCTTAACATTGGCCTTAATTTTTACCTACCCTCTTTGTTTTCCAATTTGTCAAATTTGTACAATTGATGATATTACTGCTGCTATCAATCAATATGATCATTTCAAAGTTTAGCTATACAGTACTGCTCAAAAGTTTAAGACACCCCCAAATTTCACTATACACATCTGTCAAATTTGAGTTTGCGCTTAGCCGTAAAGGCTCAAATCGGCGTGTCAAGGTCTTAAACTTTTTTTTTTTTCATAAATATATTAATTTAAAAGAAAAACCATTATTGTAATAATATTTAATTTACAAATGAATGTTCTCTCACGTTTCTGTTTAAAAAGTTAATTTTTGAAATACAGCAAATTTCAGCCATTTTTTCACTTTAGGAACTGTCTTAAAATTTTTTACCAAGATCCTAATGCATACACTATTTTTTTCCAAGTTTTTACAATGTTCAAGTTTAACGAGAAAAAATTTCAAGTCGATCCATACAAAACTGTTCGAGCCACATAAGAAAAATGCATATTTTTAATCAGTTATGAATAAATAGTTTTTTAAAATTTTAATCAATTTTATGCCTAAACCTGTTATTTTTTTCTAATATAAGGGACGAAAATTATATAATAACTCAACTTTTTTCTATTTTTAACTTATTTAATACAAATTACATAGAAAACTTAAAGGATTTCATGAAAAGTGTTGACAGCAGATTAATTTAGGCACGGGGAGGTAAGGGTGAAACACAAATAAAGCTACGGTAGTCTCGGTAAACTCTTGTTTATTAGTAAATACTCAACTCGGGATAGCGATCCCTACACACGCGTTAGCCTTGGCGGCCATACTCGAACTGCCCTATGCGGGCTGGGGACTTACCGAGCGCCTGCCGCGCAGGCGCTCTGAGTCTCCTGCTGCTGCTGCAGCATAAGAGCTGTTGACGGTGTTGGATAATAAATCCACTGCCAACACTCCCTCCATTTATTATTCAACAATAATAAATCCGTCAACCTCAATTATATTACCTCAAATCAAAATAGAACAATCTCAATTATTATAAACAAAAATTCTCAATGGAAAATCAAAATAGCTGTAAATTATACAATGCAATGTTTAAGCTAGAAATTGAAATTGTAAATGAAATAAGCATCACAAATCACATTAGTCCATAAAATCACAAAACAGAGTTTTTCTTTCTCATTTCACTCATATTCTTTCTCGCTGATCTTCCATCTGTAATGTGGGTGTAAATGTCTCGCCTCAACTAACTGCTTAGGTAACCTGTAACATAATAAATCAAAATGTCCTCATGAACTCATTGTATACATCTCATGTACATCCTCATTCATACACACTCAATTCAAAAATCTTAATTTAAGTCTTTTAAAATCGCCTCGGTGAAGTGGCTTGATAAGGTTATCGGCCATGTCGAACTTTTAATTCATTCCACTAACATCAATTAACCCTCAGCAACGCATTGCTTTACAAAGTTCCCATGAGCCTCAAACAAAGTTTTTCAGTTGCCCTTCAACTTCCAGTACCTCGGATTTTTCCTTAATACCTCAATACTCTTATCATGATGTTTAACATCACTCTATTTGCGAGCTGTCAACCGTGCACAGATTATCACTGTTGATCTTTACTGGGTAGAATGTCCAAATCATCGTGTCTTGAAGTACCTTGTCCAAACTGATGATTCAGCTGCATGAACCTTTCGATGCAACGTTATATTCGGCGTCTCTCAAAGATCTTGTTACCAGGGTTTGCTTCTCTTTGCGATGATGTCTCCAAAAGTACTCAATCAGATAATTCTCGGTTGATCTCGATACCTCGCAGATTAATAAAGAAAAATCCTTTCTACGTAATTCCAGCCATTCTCCGTAAGGTTCAATTGCTATCTTGCAAGCACATTGACCGTATCGGCGTTGTCAGGCCTGACAGCCTCAGTAGCTTCAGGCTGGATCAGCTTATTGCTCCTCTGAATGGAATTATTTTAACTTGAGAGTTACTAGAGTCATCAAATTGTATTAACTCAAGAGACCTCAACTCATGATTACTCAATTTCCTCGTTATTGTTGGTGTGTCATGAGAAGTACAAACACTCAGATTGAACTTCTCAAGGTTCTTGCCTATTCAGTTTGTTAGGGTTATACTCATGAATCTTTTTTCACAAACTCAAGTGATTTTAGTTTTTCAGAAAGACATCTGGCTCTCCAGAGTCCTTCATCCTAAACATAGCACTCAAACTCACCTCAACCTCACTTAGTTTTTGCTCAATGTTGCTCTCAATGAGCGTTTCATCGACATAAAGTACGATGAGAGCAAGTATAGTTTTATAAACCCAAGTAAACAGACAAGATTTATCAATGTCGTGACTGAAACCAAGTTTCAATATCTCGGCGTTAATTTTTCTCACTCTACCTCCTAGGACTTGTTTTTAACTCATAAAGAGATTTCCTCAGTCCACACACCACGTTAGCTCTCAGGACGTTTTCACACAAGCATCCATCAGGAAGCCTCGTCCTCGAGCTCATCATTCAGAAGGCTATCTTGACATCCATCTGACAAGCGTGTAATTCAGTTTGTTATATTCAAACAGCGCAGCCCGGACCACGACAAGTATTGAGACAGGAGCGTATGTCTCACTCAACTCGTACTTTCTCAGAAACTCGCTCTCAATCTCAGATCTGTCAACCAAATCTCACACATTGTTTTCGCTCATCGAACTCAGTTTCTCTCTGATAGTAAAACGTTAGATCTTTGTTTGTACTGGCTAACAATACTAACTTTAACTCATCCTGTCTAAGATCCAACTCTTCCTCTAAAACCTCCAAATGTTAATATTTCATTAAATCTCACATTTCTGGAGATAATGAATTGTTGTGTGGATAGGTGCCATTAAACATAGCAATTGGTCCTGCAGCAGACAAAAACAACTTTAATTGCTCTTGGTGGAAACTCAAACTCAAACTCAAACCTGTCTCGTGATCTTCTGTTATATCAACAGCTACCTCAGCTGCCTGAAACCACATACTCATAGATCACCAGAGTCTAACCTTAAAGCACTTTTCGTCCTGCAAAGTCTGAATAAAACTCTCGGCTATGCCGTTCTTTGCGTTTAGTGTTCACGTGTAAAGTCGCTATCTGCTCACTCATCATCAACTGTCTGAATTTACCCTTAAATTCAGTTTCTCTGTCAGGTCTTATGAAACATGCACTCCTGCTTTCACCTACATGGTTACTCGTAATTCTAAAAATTCTCTCAAGACCCATTCCGGAATCGCTCTTATACTTTACAGAATAAGTTTTAGCAAACTTGGAATAATCGTTAAAACCTCATGACTGCACAGGTGTCACTAGGGTACAAAGCAGGTTTTGTTTAACCCATGGTGTTCGAGCAAATCAATTTTGATGCCTTCAGTCTCTCATTCTAACCTCGCCTAATAACAATCTATCTTTGTTAACGTGCAAGTTTCACAGTCACTGATAGTGTCCTCAATTTCAAATTTCCTCAAATACTCTAGCATCTCAATTTAAATATTTTGACTTTTCACACCGAGTGACATAACCTCGCTAGCCTTAAGATTATTACATCTAGTTTTCTGGCTTCGCTTGGATTATGCACTTACTCAATTTCAAATTAACTCTTGTAGTTTACTCATGATATGAAAGTTACTCGTGTTCAAAGCAAGATGCCAAGAAACGAATTACCTAACTCTCAATCGAAGCATTTTTCAATTTTCCCACCTTGTGAAGATTTCTCTCCATTCTCCCTCCCAGTCTCAGAATTCTACGACTCGCTAATGAGCTGTGAAGCTCCCTCCTGAAATTTGCATCAAGATCCTCAACTCCATTCTGTGACTGATCGAGAAAATTACCAAGTGTGGCAAAAATTTACCTTCCTCGCATACTCGTTTCTCCATCGTAGACATCTAACAATGTCATTAAAAAACAGGTTTCTGCCTTAGCAAAATCCTCAAAAATATCTGAAACCTCAAAACTTTCAAAAAGCTTTTCTATAGAAAATCATTTAGTGACCAGCACAGCTGATAATCACAAAATGTTTTTCAAAATGCCTTGCATATAAAATCTCGAACAATTAACTTGTTTCCGCATTCAAGTTTAAATTGCTGCCTCGTTTTTGTTCGCAAAAACTCGCCTCTGAACTTCTCAAAGTTTTACAATGTAATGTCTACGTTTACAATGTGCTTGGTAGCACATGTATCAGCATCGAACAAAAACTCATTTGACTGTTCGCATTTTCACTAAAATTAAGTGCCTCAATAATACTCTGTCCTCACTCTTCCTCCTCTAGAAACATTGCTCTTGCTTATGTCGTTCTGTTTCATTACCTTGGTTTGACCGCCCTCATTTTGTTTAAACCATTAAGTCCTTCGTACTCTCTATCCCGACCATTTTTAACCATTTTTACTCATTAATTTGCCCGACCATTATTGTGATGGGCGTTTACAGATAACCTACACTACTCATCTCTTTCATCCTCGCCACGACTATCTCTAGAAGCATGGTTATTATCCTCTTCACCTCTCTCAAATAAACAGACGTCCTCTTGTGATTCATAGTTTTTGTTACAGACTCGGCAGTACCACTGATTTAGTAGGTTTCAACTGCACTGGTCTCCGGTACAAACTTCTAACAGCAGCGGCTCTTGAGTTTACTCAAAACTTCCTCTGGCCTTAGTGTTAACTTAACTGTGGCAGTTTGAACCTCATTCTTCGATGCCTCAATTTTAAACGAAAAAAAACGCAAATCCCTCTTTGTCCTTCCCAGAAACAGTATTGTTCGCTTGAGTGAACTCTCTGAAAATTCCAGAGATAAGCACAGCTTGTTATTCAACTCAGAAAACTTAACTGTCTCTGGACAGTTTTTATACTCGTTAATAATATCTTCCAGCCTGTCGATAAAATAAAGAACTCTATCTTTTGGCTTCGTCCTCAAACAAAAAATTTCTCAATCAAGTTACATGGAATCATAAATGTGGGTCGTCGTTCAGCTCTAACTTGTCTAGCAAATCAAGCTTTCAACTCTGCTTTAAACTTACTCAGACAAAATCTCAGGATTTTTACATTTGCCTCGATTTACAAGACAATTGCTCAAAATAATTGTTTTACTCTCAACTCGGTTCTCAATTAAAGAATCATACGGTTATTAAGTGACCAGCACAGCTGATAATCACGAAAAACGAGATACTTTTATTCCCCTTGTCACGGTCGTGATAGGCAGTCATAGATTATTTACATTAATCTCACTCATGCTTCAAATTTCAATCATCGTTAAGCGAGTTACGGTTAAGGTTTCGGGGTAAAGAGGCGAAAGATAGAAAAAAAATCGTATTGCAACTTCGTGGCATCATCCAAAATCGTGACAAAATCAGACTTGACCCTCGATGTATACTCGAAGTTTGCCTTCAGTAGCCTCAAGTTCTGACATAACCTCCAAGTCTGTTCGTCTAACTCTATCCTAAAACTAGGAGAGCCTGGAATAGACTCACCGTTTAGACTAGGTGCCGGGGGCGATGTACTCGTCACGTTCTTGGTGCTGGAGCCGATGTGCACACAAATTCATTCTCCTCGTTCATAGAAGCTGAGCTCTGTTAGCGTCGAGCTCAACGGGGTATTTATGGATAGCTCAGCAGGCATAGCTGACGTCATTACAATTAATGACATTGTTGTTGTTGAGGACATGGAGATGGTTTGGTTTTAGCAAATTCACTCGCCTTGGATTAACCACCTCAATCGATTTTCGGTGTCGAGGTGGCTGGGTCGGACTGACCAGTGACCGTTAACCCTGCATTAGCAGCTGAGATGAGCCTTTACTCAGCCTCTATTGCCTCCAAGTATCTCAGCTCAGATTAACTTCTCCATTTCTCTCTGTGTCCTCTGAATTCTTTCCTTTTTTTTTTTTTTTTTTATTCTGTAATTAAAGGTTACCTCACTTGAATGTTTAAGCCTCACTCTCGTTTTCAATGTGTGGTACCACTACCTCACTCAAACTCAATTTTAATTACAAGGAAAAATTCTTTTGCATGTAGTTGTAAAATATAATTAATATTATACATCCTTGATCCCAGGCCATCGGATCAACACCAGGTGGTGCCACACCTGATGATTTACCCTTTTGATATTTGTCCTGATTATGCTATTGGCTAGCATGTCCTCTTTACTCAACTCAAGGACTGGCTCAACCTGCTTGAGAGTTGTCCTGTGGCGCACCACATCTCAGCAGCACCAGCTCATAATGCCTCGTCTGGTGTATTGGGGTTTGTCACCTCCGTTCATCTATATAACAAACATTCAATTACTTCATCAGGGTCTTTCAAAATAAAATTTACTCGTACTGACACAGCTTAAGAACGAGCTCATTTTAATTTTAGACAAAAGTTTTCGAAAACCACCATGCACTGCTCACACACCTTTCGTTTTTAATGTGCGGTGTTTATAACTGCACGGCATACGTCAAGGCCGATCGAGCGCTTACAGCACACAGTGATCCTCTACGACTGATGTCCAGGTAAAGCAAATAAATGCTTTATGAGAAAAGAGTTTGATCGTTAGTTTTGCAAAATTTTTAAAAAATGGCACTCTCGCCATCTCCTCCCTTCTTTAGCAAAAACAACTTGTAAACTCAAACCTCACGATCAACTTCAATCCTCAGGCACACATGCATTAATCCTCATACCAAACCTATATTTTTCAGATTTATCACGCTCTTCAGATTTCTTAAATTGCTCTAAAATTCCTCAAAAAAACTCATGCAATTCTCAGTATGCTCACAGCTCAGTAGAATTCTTAAAAAACTTCCAAAATTTGAAAAAAATTTGAAAAAAATTTGCAAATTTTCTCGAAAAATTCAAAGAGTGAAAAAAATCCGAGTCTCTGTTTCAAAAACTCAAAGGAACAGAAAACTCAAAAAATTCAAAATCAGGATTTCGAAACGGATATTTTCAAAAAAAACTTAAAGACTCAGAGAAAAAACAGGTGAAAAACAAGTAAAAAAATTTCGAGCATAAAACTCAAAAACAAGTCCTCCAAATCAAAGATTTCAAAAGAAACTTTGAAAACATCATTCTAAAAGAAATCAGTGACCAGCACAGCTGATAATCACTAAATAATCCAGATAGAATGATTCTCTCAACTCACCAAAATTTCCTGAAAGTTTTTTTTTTTTTTTTTTTCTCACTCAACAAATTTCTCTGAACAGAAATTCTCAATAAAACCCAGTGAATTTAAATTTGAAAAAAAACATCAAGAATTTCTCAAAAAAAAAAAAAACTCACTCATGAAAAAAAATTCCCAGAAAATAACGAAGATTTCCTATAAAAAGAATTCACTAAAAATTTACTCCTCAAATCTGAAAAAGAATCGGTGGTCAGCCAATCTTTAAAGAAAATCCAATTTCTCAACCAGCACAGCATGTGAAGAGAAACGAATAATCTCGAGCGTGAAAAATCTTACATCTGTAAAAAGTCAGCGCCCCAAACTAAATAACACATAAGTAAATATAATCATGCCTAAGTAACTAACGAGCGAGAGATAAAATTTCCATCGTGACCAGCACAGCTGTTCATCACGAAAAAGAAAAAAACAAGAGAAATTAAGAGACAAAATCAGCGTTAACAACACAGCTGAATTAATGTGTCAAAAATCGAGCCGAGCGTGTTGAACACGCACCTAGAAAAATCCGAAGTCCCGATTCTGCGTAAAACCAAAAACAAAACTCGAACGTGTCTAGACTCGTCCGGTTCCGGGAATTACCTCCCCTACTCACCGCAGTGTGTAGCACGTAGCTGCACACTCTCGCCTAGCATACTCTTTCTCTCTTTCTCTCTCTCTCTCTCTTTCTCTCTCTCAAGCTCCCTCCCGACTCGCAATACCCTCTCATGTACTAACTTTTGTTTAAGTAAAACTCACTTTTGTTGTAAGCTACCCCTCGATTGTCGTCCATTTTGACGTCCTCGGCAGCGGCGGTCCTCCAAACTCGTAACTCGTGTCCTCGAACGAAAAAAAACGATGAATTCCTTGTGCTCCATGTTTTCGTGTCCTCGAATTTCGTAATCACAAAACACATGAAAAAAATCTCGAGCTGCAACGGCGTATGCAGCGAGACCGCGTGCGCGAGTTACCCGGCTTTTTCCTAACATCCCGTCCCGTGCCCAAAAGTACACAAAAAACGATGCTGGAAGCCCATGACCTGTTGACAGCAGATTAATTTAGGCACGGGGAGGTAAGGGTGAAACACAAATAAAGCTACGGTAGTCTCGGTAAACTCTTGTTTATTAGTAAATACTCAACTCGGGATAGCGATCCCTACACACGCGTTAGCCTTGGCGGCCATACTCGAACTGCCCTATGCGGGCTGGGGACTTACCGAGCGCCTGCCGCGCAGGCGCTCTGAGTCTCCTGCTGCTGCTGCAGCATAAGAGCTGTTGACGGTGTTGGATAATAAATCCACTGCCAACAAAAAGTTACAATTTTTTATGGTAATAATTGAACTGTTTAACGAGAAGAAAAACGTAAAATTTTTGAATTAATTTATTCGATTAAATTAATAGAACGGACAATTTGATTTTTAACGTGGTTTTTTTTAATAAATTAGTTGTTTGAGCTTGACATATCTCGAACTGACTTCTTGGAATGTTATGTTCAAATTATTTAACGTTTAGCGCCATCTACATGATAAAGTTAGAAATTAAATAGATACATTTGTCTTAAATTTTGTAATTTTATCGGTTAAGATTAACATGGGGAAAAAAGCAGTGTCAGAATCAGTAAAATGGCAAATTATTGGTTTGTTTAAAGTTAAAAAAAATCTAACAGAGATTTCAAAAACTCTGAATGTAAGTAGATGTTGTGTTCGGAATAAAATTTTCGCGTACCAAAACACAGCAAACGTCAAAAATAAAAGCCGGTCGGGTCGACCTCGTGTAACAAGTGCCAGAGTAGACAGAATTATCATCAACAAAGTAAAAAGAGACCGGAAAATTACAGCTAATAAATGAACAAATCAATTGAAAGATGAAGTGAATGGTTAATATCCAGACAAACTGTCAACAGGCGTATGCTTGATAAAAATTTGAAAAGTTGCGTGGCAGTCCGTAAGCCTCTTCTCACTAAAAAAAATCGTAAAGATCGCTATGAGTGGTGCCGTGACAAATTATCTTGGACTGAAGAAAAGTGGAACACTGTTTTATTAAGTGATGAATCTTCATTTCAACTGTTCTCCAATAGGCCGAGAAGAGTAAGACGTACCGCAGATGAAAAATATAATCAAGACTGTCTTGCCGCAAAAGTTCAGAAAGGCGGCGGGTCTGTGATGATTTGGGGCTGTCTTTCAGGAAAAGGAACAGGTGAACTTTATTATGTAGAAGGCACAGTCAATAGCGACAAATACATTAATATTCTCGATAACACTATGATTCCTTCAAAAAAAAAACTTTTTGGAAGGCGCAAAATTGGCTGTTCCAACAAGATAATGCTCCGTGCCATACTTCAAAGAAAAGTTTGCTGTGGCTGTCTGATAATAAAATACCTTTGCTAGAATGGCCAGCTCGCTCGCCGGATTTAAATATTATTGAGAATGCTTGGGATCAAGTAGAACGTATAATTCAAAACAAAGATTTAAGAAATCTCAATGATTTGAAAGTAGAAATAGCTGCTGCTTGGCAAAGTTTAAGTTGCAGTTATTGTTTAGACCTTGCAAAGTCGATGGTCCGAAGAGTCGCAGCTTTCTATAAAGCCAAAGGAGGAGCAACAAAATATTAGAATTCTCGGATAAAAAATTCAATGTAATTTAAATGATTTATTTGTGTTCTTTAATATGATTATGATGATAGTTTTTTTTATGTATAATTAATTTAAAAATTTTACGTTTTTCTTCTCGTTAAACAGTTCAATTATTACCATAAAAAATTGTAACTTTTCATGAAATCCTTTAAGTTTTCTATGTAATTTGTATTAAATAAGTTAAAAATAGAAAAAAGTTGAGTTATTATATAATTTTTGTCCCTTATATTAGAAAAAAATAACAGGTTTAGGCATAAAATTGATTAAAATTTTAAAAAACTAGTTACTTATAACTGATTAAAAATATGCATTTTTCTTATGTGGCTTGAACAGTTTTGTATGGATCGACTTGAAATTTTTTCTCGTTAAACTTGAATATTGTAAAAACTTGGAAAAAAATAGTGTATTCATTAGGATCTTGGTAAAAAATTTTAAGACAGCTCCTAAAGTGAAAAAATGGCTGAAATTTGCTGTATTTCAAAAATTAACTTTTTAAACAGAAACGTGAGAGAACATTCATTTGTAAATTAAATATTATTACAATAATGGTTTTTCTTTTAAATTAATATATTTATGAAAAAAAAAAAAGTTTAAGACCTTGACACACCGATTTGAGCCGTTACGGCTAAGCGCAAACTCAAATTCGACAGATGTGTATAGTGAAATTTGGGGATGTCTTAAACTTTTGAGCAGTACTGTAGATCAATTCAATTTGCCAAAAATCGAATTTTTACTTCAACTAAACAAAAAAAACTTTCAACTCTTAAAAAAATGTAAAAAAAAAAATTTTGTCAACCAATTTAGGATGATTCCAATTGTATCATTATATTCAGAGGTATTCACTATTGGTCTCTGACAACTATTTCATTGATGTATTTATATTAACAAAAAGTTATTTGCTTTTCGAGGCAAGTTGAAATTTTTTTGAATAAAAATCTACAAGCTTGCCCAACTACTTGAATTTATTTTTAAAAGTTTTGTTCACAGTTTTTAAATCAATTTATTCAAAAACTTTTTCATTTTTTTAATTGATGACCTGGTTTGTAGCTTTTTAGTCTAGCCGCCATATAGAAGGTTTTACGTGCAAGTTCGCGCCACGACGGCAACCCTGGTTTAAAAGACGTATTTCGATGTCCTCTTTCGAATTAACCAGGGTTGCCGTGCTCAAAATTACAATGACAACAATTAAACAACAATTTGTATATTTTTATCATACTTTATGTACACGCAAGACCCCATCATATGTCATATGCGTCTTGGTGGAATGGTTAGAGGTCTTACCTCTGACCTGGGAGACCGGGGTTCCATTCCCACTACGATTGATTTTTTATTTTTTTTATTTTTTATTTAGGTTCGTTAAATAAAAAAAATTTTTATTTTTATTTAATAATTTTCTTTTTTATTTTATACCGTTGAACATATATACAATAATTATAATTCTTGAAAATCAGTATTTAAAAGCAAATAACTCTTAATTTAACTTAAATTACGTAAACAATGAAAAACTCTGTATCTGACAAAAATAAACAATAATTTTTAATCCGACATTGATTCTTCTAGGATGGATTCAGAATCGCAATCGTTAAATCCGCAGTCGTTGTATTTATTTTTGCACTTATCAGTCTTTTTGCAATAACAAAATGAACAGCACGGTATACTAGCTGCAACTCAAAAGCTTTTTATAAAAAATTGATTAATTTTTTGAATATTTTATTTAAATTTTTAATACAGATTTTCAAGAAATTTTTTTATATATTTATATATGTTCAACGGTATAAAATAAAAAAGAAAATTATTAAATAAAAATTAAAATTTTTTTTTATTTAACGAACCTAAAAAAAAAAATCAATCGTGGTGGGAATGGAACCCCGGTCTCCCGGGTCAGAGGAAAAACCTCTAACCATTCCACCAAGACGCATATGGCATATGATGGGGTCTTGCGTATATGTAAAGTATGATAAAAATATACAAATTGTTGTTTAATTGCTGTCATTGTAATTTTGAGCACGTCAACCCTGGTTAATTCGAAAGAGGAAATCGAAATACGTCTTTTAAACCAGGGTTGCCGTCGTGGCGCGAACTTGCACGTAAAACCTTCTATATGGCGGCTAGACTATTTTCATTTTTATCCAATTTTTTGTTAACAATCAAATACATGGTTAATAAATCAATATTTTTTGGAATAAAACGTCATATTTTAACCATTATTTAATTTTAGACTCATAAATTGGTAGTTGTAAAGTTTTTAGACAGCTCTGGCAAACCTGATCCGAGTATGGGGAAAATTGGCACGATGAGAATTCAATATATATTCAATATATATGGGACATTCCAACATCTTTCAGCAAAACCGTGAGCACGAGGTCAACCGATTTTCCTAATTTTTGAGTATGTTAAAATATAACTATATTTAGGAGCTTTCCCAAAATTTAAGCTTAAAATGTGCCGCAGAACCTGAATGACAGCCAGCCATTTGAAATAAAAATAAGCCTTTTTTACGGTTATTTTAAGCCTATTTTTATCTTAATTTCAAATACTCACCAAAAATAGAGTTATTATCCGATTTTTATGGTTGACCTCGCAAAATTTTCGTTTTTAGAGTAATTATTTTGATGCAAGTGCGGCTACAAACGCTGGAATTGATAAAATCTTCAATTTTGACGATTTTTAGAGATATTCAAACAGCTGTCATTAAGTGAGGTTTGAATATTTTTTTTTCTGGTTAGTGGCAATCAATTGCATGTTCAAGACCATCAATTCTTTTTTGGAAGTGATTAAAAATCTTAAAAATTGTCCAAGTTACAGCTATGTAAAGTTTTTAAAAAAATTCAAAAACGCAAAAAACGCATTTTGGATAATATTTGAATTGATGTAACTTTTTTCTCTGCATGTTTTTTTTTCTCAAATTTTCAGAAAAAATTCTTCATAGCTTTTTCGGTCATTTTAATACTGTTTCATGCACATCATTTTTGTCATTTCTATCGTTTTTTAAAGAAAATTCAGACTTAAGAAGAGGGGAAAAAATATCTTTTAACGCTACTCGCTTTTCCGAATGCGCTTTTTAAAAATTTTTAGAAATGTTGATTGCTACCTATTCCGATACTTTTTGACTTAAAGTACTTATTTTTTTAAAAAATGTTGAAAAAATCAAAAATATCTTTAAACATCATTACATATGATCAGCTTTTAAACAGTTTTTTTTTTTTAACTAAAAGACAGTCTCAAAAATTTTATTTTGTAACGTACGCGCAGTTAAATATTTTGAAATTTTATTTTATTTTTCTCCATAGTGGGAATTCTCCAAAACCTTGGCTTAAAACTCCAGAAAACTCGGAGAAAAGCAGGCACAGGGGGAACACATGACCTTCTTATCGCTTGCAGGCGCTCTCGCCAGCGCTTATCTGAGTTCTTATCGCTTCAGCATGAGGCCCTTGAGTTTCCGCTGAGAAAAACTCACGGACGCGTCGTTATGTTTCCCCCCTAAAAGAGAAAATAATATTACACAGAAATATTTACGTAGTTTTGAGAATTATGTTTTTCCTTATTTAAATAAATACTCGCAAATATTTCTGCGTAACTCTATCTTAATTTAATTTTGCCTTAGTTAAGTTTTATCATTTTTGAAATAAACCTGGGTTAGCTGCAATACTACCTTATCTATTTGAACTAAACGTATTAATTCGCGACGCCATAAAGAATTATTTATAAAATATGGACCAAAAAATTTATTAATAGTTAATGTACCTAAATTATAAAGTATTCATGAATATTGTATTACAAAAGATTTTGTAATTATACCCTCATTTTACATTTCTACCCAGGAAAATTTTACAATTATACTTATAAACGATTATTAATAGACTTATTTTTATAAACAATACTTAATACTTATAAACAATTATTTATAGACAATTGTTTATAAACTAGGGTATAATAAACTTTTATTTTATTCTTAAACTTTCATTTTTATTCTTTGTAAAGGAAGTGATTTTGATCAAGGTTCGAAGGATTTAAATGTTAAATTATTTAATTATCTACTCATTTGTTTTTGGCCATGCACATATACTTTTTCTGATTTAGTTATCCCCTCCAACCAACTTCAAAGTCAGCTCCTCCATGCCATAGGCAAAGATAAAAAGAGAGAGAGAGAGAGAGAAGAAAAATCAGGGACCAATCAAAATTTGGAAAAGCTAGCCGCCGCCGCTCCTGCAAGGGCCTCAAGCTATCCCCTCCAATTTTCCAATATCAGCATCCAAAAAAATCCCTTAAAACGAGCTGCACTAGCCCGGAGCAGTCAGTTACAGACATCCTAGTGATCTGTGCTCATTAGCTCCGAGTGACTTAGGCGCTCCTTCAGCTTTCAAATTAACTTAGAGTGACTTAGGCGCTCACAGTGTTGGTTTTCCAGTGGTGACTTAGGCACCACGTACCCCCTCAACCCTAGTGCAGAAAGGTTCCGGCGCACATCCTAGGAGTGACGCGGCTTTGGGTCCCAAGGCTCTTTCGACGCACGGATTTCAAATTTTCTCTCCCTCTCTCCAATTAAATTGAACTTTAGTAGTAAGTAAAACTTTTATAAAACCTAACTTTTCAAAATAAATACCTTTTTTTTTTTTTACTGTAATAAAAATTTCAAACAAATCATTTTAAACCAAAAATCTAACACAAAATTTATTACCCTATTAACCCATTAGGTCCCAAGAGTTATGAATTTTTTTTTGTACTTTGAGCTTATAAATCAAAGCGAAAAAGTTGAAAAATAATTTAAAAAATACCCTACCCCCCTATTTTCGGATATGCCCTACACGATGGCATTGTTTAAAATAATCAAAAATAACATTTTAATTTGTTAATAAACAAATTTAAAAAAAAAATGAAAATTTTTACGTCATTTTTTTTTTTTCAAGCTGGTGAACAATGCCAAAAAAATTATTTTTGCCCTCAAAAAGTTGACCGAGGGTGTTCATATTAGTTGAACTTTTCGTGCATATTTGATTTTTTTTGGTTTCGATTTTTTTAAACAAAATGGCGGACTAAAAACTTCAACGCCAATAATTGTACGGCAGCGCATGGTTGAATAAATACCGAAATATTACTTTTTATAAAAAATGACTGTGGTTCCTAAGATTTTTATGGTCGCTGATTATGAATCTGAGATCAGAATATCAAAATTGTAAGAATTGGGCCCAATACCATAGGACTCAATACTCAAAGTTAAGATTTTATAAAAACAAAAAATATCATCATATTTTACGTAGAATTTCAAGATCAAAGTATACTTGGTCGTTTTTCGAAAAAGATCGTCATTTTCGAGTAAAAAATCAAAAAAAGTTCAAAGTATTAGATTTACTTCCAGAGATCCACAACAGCTCGTCCCCGTGTGCCTGTAACGAATTGAACTCAACCTTTGAGTTGGCAAAAATATATTTACGAGGTTTTTGGGTTGCTGATAGTGTATCTGAGGTAAAAACATGAAAATCCCAAATATAGGGCCCAATACCGTAGGACCCAATAGTAAAAATTGAGATATCATAAAAATAAAAAATGCCTTCTTATTCTGCGCAAAATTTCAAGATCAAAGTATACTTGGTCGTTTTTCGAAGAAAATCGTCATTTTCGAGTAAAAAATCAAAAAAAGTTCAAAGTATTGGATTTACTTTCATAGATCCACAACAGCTCGTCCCCTTGTGCCTGTAACGAATTGAACACAACTTTTGAGATGGCAAATATATTTATATTATACAAATTTTGGGTAGCTAATAGGGTACCTGAGGTAATAACATGAAAATTTCAAATAAAGGGACTCAAGAACATGCAGCACCACGTGGTTTAAAAAAATTTTTTTACTTTTTGTTTTTTATTTCGTCGATCTTTTTATACGACGTAACTCACGTGAAATGATTAGAATGCAGGATCTCTGCACAGATTTTTTATCTCATTTTTTATTTTTATGATATCTCAATTTTAACTATTGGGTCCTACGGTATTGGGCCCTATATTTTCATGTTTTTACCTCAGATACACTATCAGCAACCCAAAAACCTCGTAAATATATTTTTGCCAACTCAAAGGTTGAGTTCAATTCGTTACAGGCACACGGGGACGAGCTGTTGTGGATCTCTGGAAGTAAATCTAATACTTTGAACTTTTTTTGATTTTTTACTCGAAAATGACGATCTTTTTCGAAAAACGACCAAGTATACTTTGATCTTGAAATTCTACGTAAAATATGATGATATTTTTTGTTTTTATAAAATCTTAACTTTGAGTATTGAGTCCTATGGTATTGGGCCCAATTCTTACAATTTTGATATTCTGATCTCAGATTCAAAATCAGCGACCATAAAAATCTTAGGAACCACAGTCATTTTTTATAAAAAGTAATATTTCGGTATTTATTCAACCATGCGCTGCCGTACAATTATTGGCGTTGAAGTTTTTAGTCCGCCATTTTGTTTAAAAAAATCGAAACCAAAAAAATCAAATATGCACGAAAAGTTCAACTAATGTGAACACCCTCGGTCAACTTTTTGAGGGCAAAAATAATTTTTTTGGCATTGTTCACCAGCTTGAAAAAAAAAAAATGACGTAAAAATTTTCATTTTTTTTTTAAATTTGTTTATTAACAAATTAAAATGTTATTTTTGAGTATTTTAAACAATGCCATCGTGTAGAGCATATCCAAAAATAGGGGGGTAGGGTATTTTTTAAATTATTTTTCAACTTTTTCGCTTTGATTTATAAGCTCAAAGTACAAAAAAAAATTCATAACTCTTGGGGCCTAATGGGTTAATATCACTATCATTTCGTTTCTAGGGCATATTTTGATCTGAAACTTTCAGAAAACTTCATAGACAGCTCAGGAACTAATTTACGTGATCAAGTTCGACGAACTTGAAACTTTCTTGCACACTTTTTCAATCCGAAGATGATCGCTAAAAATAGCAAACTTTTTTGTTCAAAAAATCATAAAAAGAAAAAAAATCTCTTATGACTTTGGATGTAAAAAATAGTGCAGCAGTCGGTTACCAGCCGACAATCTTCCTGAAAAAGCAGGAAAATCCCGACCGCGTCAAAAAATCCTTATCCGATTTATTCAACTTGGGGAGCACTGCTGCTCATTATTTTCGGTAGTGGGCACCAGCTAATAGGATTGAGAGCAGGAACACGGGTCAATAAATAAAAATTTATTAGATTCTTTTAATGAGAACAATTTAATAATTAAATTGAATCTTAAAACTAATACAAATCAAATAATACGACGGATGTCGTTACGACAAAGAAAACGAACGCAATCGAAAGCAAAATCAATCAATCCAACTCAGATGTAAACAAACCGCATGGTTCAAGCGTCAAGTATTGATTCTTTCAATCCAGGAGTTGCGCGCGCACACACATTCAAATAACTTGCCATAGTAATCGTGCGCGTGAAAAAAACAAAGATTCTAAACCGTGTATGACGTAAACTCACATGTATCCACGCTCATACACTGATTGTTTCCTTCGCTTGTTTTGAATTAACTTACTTAAACGCAGATGCACCTAGAACGCGATAGCAGGCTGCCTAAATATCGACCGGCTCGTTCTACCAAGTTGCGCAAAATGGCTGCTACTCCGATCAGCAATCCACGTTCAGGTGAATATATCAATTTAACTCATGCATTCACTCTGAACGATGACAATCGTTCAACACATTCCACACACACGCGACTTAAATTAACGAAGCAAATTTTGCACAATTTTTCGACTAATAACAATAATCTCATACGAAAATTACAAGCAAATTGAAGTACCGATCTGACCCACACAACGGTTACTTTCAGAGTGATCCTACGTCCAACCGTAACGGACGGCTGGATCTTGTTCCACGTTCAATAATGATGAGCGTGAAAATACGAAATTAATTAATCCACGGTACCCCTTACAACTTTAACAATGCTAAATAAAATAAGTATTTTATAAATTAAAAAAAAAAAAAAAATTATTATTAAGATCAAAATATAATTTATCCAATAAAATATGAAGAGTTTCTTCTGTATTCTGGAGTCTCTCATTCATAGATTTTATTAAAGCCAGAACTTTATCCAACTTACCAATGACTCCAGTTTTTGAAGATGAAGTTGCACTAACTACATTATTATTTAATCTTAGACCTCCGCAAGAAGTACTAGTTAATACATTATTTCTTTTTTTTTGTAGCAAAGAATTGGAAGAATTTGTTGGGGTCTTTGAACTGGTAATTGAAGGTGCTGCTGGCCTATTTGAATTTGAGAGTGCTGGATTATGGTCATCCCTAGAAGTGATCGTAGATGTTGGAGCTGGAAGAGTACTTTTTCCTATATAAAGAGTTGCAGGCACATAATCTGATATTACTCTAAATGTAGCCAATTTACCAACCATTTTAGACTCTGAAATTGTCTCACTCTTGTGAACGCTGGATTCTGGTCCAGAATTTCTGGAAAATTGAGAAAATTATATACTTGAATGTTTAGTTAATATTAGAAATGATTGATATGAAAGCAATAATTATTTAAATACCACTTGAAAAATCAACATTTGGAAAAAAGAAGACATCTTCAAGGTTAGGTTTTTCTTTTCTTCAATGAAGGATGTAAAGAGTGTAATTTTTCATGGTCTGAAAATTAAAATGAAAGTTTAGTGAAGTTTATTTAATATTTTTTAATAAATTATGGAATCACCAGAGTCGGTATCATATCCAGTAAGGTCTATGTCTACTGGAAGTTTATTATTAACTTTTTTTGAATTAGCATTCGCAACAACAGCTAGCCATTTTTTATTTTTTGATTACCGTGGACTTGTCACGGCTTGCAGCCATACTTTATCTTTAGGATCAACGTCATCATATGAGGACTTGAATCTCAAAACAACTTAACTCCTCTGGGATTCCTATCAAGTTAAGTTGTTTGTAGATGTCCTAATATTACACTTAAGTTTCCTAATTGCTGAAAATTATTATTTTTTTTTTACGTTTCATTACTGGATCTATTTCTTGGATTGAATTTCAGCTTTGAAGTATTTCATACATTTTTTTTTCGACTGTGTTGTCTACAATGTTTCCAGCTTCACCTAGTTCTCTGGCCTTTTTTTTTCAAACCGGATAAAGTCCGGTACAAATCTTCATGAAAGTTATTATTTATTTATTTTTTTAATGATTTAAAAAAAAAGCTCATTTCATTTAAAGTTCTCTGTTTTCTTTGAATTAAAGAAGAAAATAACAGTCATGCTCAAAAAGTATGACGCAGATACTGATTTTCATCTGTAACGTGTGCTGACACTAGTACGTGATCAGCATCCGGTAATTTTAATAGTTTTAAAAGTTGAAAACCTGTAGGAAATTCATAAGTCTTCATTATAAAGGACCTAAAAGTTAAATTAGAACTGCATGAAATTTAAATTAAATAATTAAATAATACCAATGAATTTCATCAAAGAATCAATAAGTATTGGACGTAATTAGAAATTTTTCATGATTATAGTTGATATTTGAAACTGTAAAAAAAAAAAAGAAAAACCTTCTAAACTTAAAAATTTAAAGGACTGCAAGTATTTTACTTTCTTGATAATACTCTTACAAAATCTATGTAGCAGTTTTAATTAATCTATTTGATATTTTAATTAGTTACTTATTTAACGTTAGTAGTATAACATGCGGTCTGGGCCGTCAAAACAAACCCCCACCACGCCTACCTGGTGTTTAAAAACAAACCCCCACCACACCTACCTGGTGTTTACAGGTAGACGTCGATGTCTCCGCCCCCCCCCCTCCCCTCTCCACGGCTCTCGCGACTCTGACCGCGCGGAACCAAGAGGTCGCGGAGGGGGGGGGGAAGAAATCAGCGTAAGTAGAAGGAGGAGGCGTCCGCGGGCGCGTCTCGCTCATCTCGCGTGAGGAGGATGCTGTGGCGCGGGTGCGCGTAGGGAGGGTCCCTGAAGTACCGTTATCATGGCCATACTGCGGGCACTTTTCTTTTCTGCCACTGTCCATGCTGCTGGTGGTGGGTCTTTTGTTGTTGTTATTGTTGTTTAATTTTTTTTTTTTTTTTTTCAATTTTTTTTTAATTTTAAGAAATTAAGAATTATTGTTCTAATAATTTATGTTTCTTTGAATATATTTAATTTTTTTTTTTTTTTTTAAAGAGAAGAAAATTTTAAGATACTACACGGATAGGACTCGGCCGGCTGAAACAGCCGGTAAGCATACCGGGGAAAAAGTCGGGTGAAGTTACGCCCGAAAAATCGGCGTAAGCATATATATATTTTCCTCTAGCGGCCAGCTGTTCGGGCGCGCGCCACCGCTCGGAAGTCGGTGCATGCAAATTTCTATTCGTTTCATAAACTAAAAATAAAAAATTAAACAATTATAATAATAATAATAATAAATTGAATAATAATGATATAAAATTTTTAGCAAAAATATGCCCACACTTTTTTTAGTTTGTTTACAAATAAAAATTAGCTCAGGCAGCCTCATCCACTTTTACAAAAATGCTGCCAATTTTTACCTGTTAGGAATATTGCTTAGAAACATTCCAAAAAATTTCTTCAAAGCATAATGAAAAACTTTCTCGCTAGAAGTTTTTTCAACTATTCATTTTTATGCTTGCTTTTATAATCCAAAGATTGAGGTTAAAAAAGTTAATTTTTTATTTTTAATAGTTAATTACTCTGCTTTGGAGCACTTTAAAAATATCTGGACCATTCCATTGGCAGCGGAAAGAGTTCAAGAATATGCTGCTAAAATTTAATTAAATAATATTTAGTAGTTCTTGAGTTTTTGCGAGTTGAACAAAAAATGCGTGTATCGAGAAAATTTTAACTTTTTTATTCAACTCGAAAAAACTCAAAAACTACTAAATATTATTTAATGAAATTTTAGCAGCATATTCTTGAACTCTTTCCGCTGCCAATGGAATGGTCCAGATATTTTTAAAGTGCTTCAAAGCAGAGTAATTAACTATTAAAAATAAAAAATTAACTTTTTTAACCTCAATCTTTGGATTATAAAAGCAAGCATTAAAAATAATAGTTGAAAAAACTTCCAGCGAGAAAGTTTTTCATTATGCTTTGAGGAAATTTTTTGCAAAGTTTCAAAGCAATATTTCTAATAGGTAAAAATTGACAGCATTTTTGTAAAAGCGGATGAGGCCGATTCCGAGCGGTGGCGCGCGCCCGAACAGCTGGCCGCTAGAGGAAAATATATATATGCTTACGCCGATTTTTCGGGCGTAACTTCACCCGACTTTTTCCCCGGTATGCTTACCGGCTGTTTCAGCCGGCCGAGTCCTATCCGTGTAGTAAAAATTTTTTAACTTTAATTATTTATGTCTAAGGGAAGGTGTTTGAAATAAAAACATTAATTTTTTGGAGTTCTTCAATTTTTTTTTTTTTTTTTTTCTTTTATTTACCCAATTTATATAATTTTTACAATTATTCTTTGAAAGCAAATTCAAATTTATAAGAACCTAAATACGTTGCATAAAAAGCGTTATTTTCAATATTTTCTAATATTTTACTCCAAAACTCGTCGTGTTTTGTCATTGCCTCTGATATTTTTTGTGGCATGTAAACACAAAATTCATCATCCATGGTCACAAGAATTTTTTTGCCGTATTTGGTGGTTGTTTTTACGGCTGCTGTTACTCGATGTTTTTGATTGACCACCAGCTGTTTTAAATTTTTTTTCGGCAGTTCCGGAGCCTGAGCAATGTTGTTTAAGTTGTTGATTCCAAACGCTTCTGAAGACATTGTGTATCTGAAATGTAGAGTTTTTTACTTTTAGAAAAAAAATAAAATAAAATAAAATACGAAATAAAATACAATATTCAATTTACTTACGTTTTAGAATAATTAATCAGTTTTGTCGTAGCTGATGTGGTTGTTGTTGTTATTGTTGTTGTTTTTTTTAAAGTTGAAGCAGCGATTTGTTTGGCAGGGTAGCTGTGCTCTAACTGGCCTTCTGCTACGTAGCTCAAGCAGCAGAGAATGACCAGACGGTGGAGGGCATGAGAATTTTATTGATTAGTTAGCAAATTCCATCAAACTTATACTATTTTAGAACTGCAATTTTGCAAGTGTTGCAGAAAACAGACACCTTTACCAGAATAATAATTTTTATTATTTGACATTTTTTGACGCACAAATTTTCTTGCTATTTCATCATTTTTTTTTAAATCACGTGAAAAATTATCTAGAAATTTTTGCATGCCTCGGCCTGAAGCCATGTAAAATAAAAACATAATACAATATTGTCCACAAACATCAGAGTCTTCGCTTTGTAATTGTTTATGGTTCCAATGAAAATATTTACAATTTTTTCTTATTCGTCTTATGTGATCTGGTATGAATGGGGGCATCCCAAAGCTGTCCATGAACCAGGCCTTGTTTGCTTTATTTACAAATATTGCTACCCAATGTGTGCCGGGTTTACTATGATTGTCGGTGTTAAATACAAATGTTGTCGGTTTCGTCCACACCTGGGGAATTCGATCTGCTGGAAACACTCCTACTGTGTGGTGCGGGATCCGGTCTATAATTTTTAAGATGTCTAGGCTGCTCGCGAACCCCGTGATGGAAACAATACTTAGTTGACCTAGGTAGATCGTGAAATGACGGACAGTTGTGTTTGTCCTCTAAATTAATCACCTCGCGAGAAGTAATTTTTTTTAGATATAATAATTTTTCATTACCTCTTACATACACTTGGCGAGTTTTTTGAATTAATTCTCGCAAATTTTTAGAAAGAACCTTTAAAGAGACCTCTCCGTCAAAGTAGTCAAGGCCATGATGATGTCTCGTAAGCCACTCGTTTTGACTTCTTGTTCTCTTGTTTATATGCTGTACTGATAACGATGGCGGTAAAACGACCCAATGAGATGCAAAGTCCTCGTTGATTGCTACTAGAGCAACTTCTTTAGGTATATAATCATTATGATTATTTTTTAAAAACTGGATATCGATAATCACGTCCATTTTTTTTTTTTTAAATTTGTTATTATTTTATTTGAAGAGAGAGTACGTGTTTTTGCAAACAAGACCGAAATGAAACTAAAAAAATTTACGACAACGTAGCTAGCAAAGAGTTTTTGAATTTTGATCAGAGTCATCTAGTGTTTTAACCGCCAAAGTCAATGAGTACTTGTCGTGACGCGTCAATTTCTAAGATATTATCGTATTCAGCGTATACCATACAATTAACTGTTGTAGTAAGAGGCGTGTTAAAGCAGACGTCTAAACGTAGAGAACCATGTTTAATTAAATTCCAGTGACCACACTCGTGCGCCGAAAGATCAGGAGTTAAGTCAAAAGCAAAAAGACAGTAACCATTGGGGTATTCTTCTCGAGATATCTGATTTCCCATATTTTGAAAATGAATGCCTGTTCCGGCAAATAAAGTGTGATATGCATCTATGTACAAATTTTTCTTAGAAAAATCGCTCTGGATAGGTTTTGATGGTACTTGTACACCGTCAACAAATAAACAAAGATAATTTATATCTAAATGAGAAAAGTTGAAAGGATTAAGTTTTCTGTCACCATTAAAAGCCTTGTTTTTAACAAACCCAATGATTATTCGTTTTGGTAACTGACCTAGTATGACATTGTCTAAACTCTCACCGTGCACACCACTGTGCATAGTTATAGCCTTTACTTCGACTCTCGAAATAGGATATTTAGCTGTTGTTTTTGACAATGATTTTGCGTGAGCAAGCAATACACCCGGACTGATTTTCACTCGCCTCACGAGAAGACTTGCTTCCTCTATACGAACTTTGAAATATCCTGTGGGGTCCATGATTGAAAAAGCATCTCTCGCTTTAACTAGACGAACTCGAACCTCAACACCATTAATGAGTAATTTTTCTTGATTGAAAACATCACAGTGAAGATATCCAAGCATATCAACAGTTTTGTTTTCACCTAAAAGTTCACGTCGACACGCAAGGCCCTCATTGGCATCGACCAAGTCATCCATTTTACCTGACGTGTCTTTATGCCACAGACTACAGGTGAGATGAGAATTTTTTGCAGCTCCTCCATAGTTGAGTAATGTTTCTATGTAAGCGCGATAGGCGTATAAATTATTAGGTGGTGACACGGGTTTTTGATTAAAGTAAACATCAACTTCACTAAAAAGCGAATGCATAAAGTTGTTCACAGGTCCAACTTTTTCAAAAGCCGCTTTGTCGGTTGTATTTAATTTTGTAAGATCAATGTCTGTAGGTGGCAAAATAGCGACACGTATATTGAGCATGGTATGAGCGAGGTCCAAATACTCATCACCGGCTCCTGGTATCATGAATTCTATTGGTGCATCGTCGGTCAACGATGATATTGGCTTGTATTGAACGTAGCGTGAGCCTTCTACCGTCGTCTGTGTTGGTGGAAGATCAAATAAAAGCAACTCCGACTTGACACACTCGGAAGACTGTGTGTGCAAAAATGCCATTTTTAAAAAAATATTTTTTTACTTATTTATTTAACCAAAAATGTCTCTTGTAGTTCTGGATTTTTTAATTAATTTTTTTTTTTTTGAATTTGTACACTTTTTTTTCTTGATATTTTTTTTTTTTTAACAACCTTATTATTATTATTTTTTTTTGTTTTTTTTTTATTCACGCTTGGTGGTTTTTTTTGTGGTATGCACTTCCTCACCTCTTCGGTGCCGCCGGGTGACTGAAGAGAGCCAATGTGGTGATGAGAGAATTTATAGCCTGAGCCATCCATCATTAACTTGTCCAATTTCTCTTCGGCTTTTCTTTTCAAGTTCTTGCCTGATTCTCGAATACGATTTCTGAATGCTTCCTTTATAGGCGTGTTTTGGTCAGTGACGTCCGACACAATGTTAGCACCTGTTCTTAAAGCCTCTTTACCTACCGTCTTGGCACCTTGTTTAAGCAGTGGTAGGACACGACGGAATAAACCAGCGAGAAGTCGTCCTACGCCGCCGTGACCTCGTTGATAAGAGCTACTACAAAACACACGTCCAACACCTGCCGAATTACCGCAGCCACTTTGGTTATAAAATATTTCTTCGTAATCCATTCTTGTTATTGATAGTGTAAATTTTTATCATATTTTTTTTAATCAATTTGTTTGAAGTGTAGTACCGCGGTCAGCGTACCAAAGTCGAATGACAATGGTCGAGCATGCTCGTCTCTTATATCAATTTCAATTGTCTGAAATGAGTTTAGTAAAAGCGGTAGATACATAGGTGGGGTAAAATTATTGATTTTTATGTCACCGTAAGTATATTGATTCGTTTTATGGTTGTAGTTCTCAAAAGTTTTACCTCTACATCGCCCATCAAATACGGCTCGCAAAGATCACAGAACACCATTATTGAATTTGGCAATACATGTGCTAAATTTGCTGGAAAGTTACCAACTATCGGCTCGTTACCATTAACATTAATTATTCCAGCAAAAGTTAACGACTTGGGTTCTTGAAAGCCTAAAATTTTGCTCAATTTTGCAGGCAACTCGACAGTGTGGTCAAATTTTTCGCAATCGGTACATGATCTATTCAAAGAAATGTATCCACCACGTTCTATTTTAAATTTTAAATGATTTTTAACGCAATTTAGTTCATTGATTTCGTCCACGAGGCTTTGTAAATTATCATATATACCAGGTCGTAATACCGAAGCAACACTTTTTAAAGAAACCTTTGCTTCTAGTGATCTCACATCATTTGTCAACGAAGACGGTTGTGGCGCTGTTATAACAGTCACTGTGCGTTCATCTTCCTGATTTACGGGTAAATGTTGAAATGTAAGCGGGATCTGAATTTCTGTTAAAGCCACAGACCATTTTCCTTGTAACTGTATTTGTTGAGGTAGCTGAGTAATGAAGTGTGTTGCAGTATTTTCTGGATAATATTTTATACTACTGTTGCTTGGTAGAGCGATATAAAATTGGTCTGTCATATTTTATTTATTATTTGAGTATGTATTATTGATTGTATTTAAATTTTACTAACACGGCTCAGCTCTTCTTTGTAAAAAAATCCGTCAATCTCTTCACCGTCAGAGTCTTCCAAAAAATATACAAGTGGTTGGCGTGTCAATGAAATGCGTTTAATTTTAAATAACTCCTCTGACCAGCCACCTCGTAACCTTTGTCAAAGACACTTTTCAAACAACTGACACGAACGACGTCGCCAACTTTGTATTTAGGTGATTTAAAAGTGCTTATGTTGTATTTTTTCATAATATTTTTACGCGCTATAGCTGCATTATCAATGTTTACCTCGGCGGGTATCATTTTTGTAGGCTCACTGTGTCTGCTTCGATTGTAACTTTCAACGATTTGTTGTATCACGTCAATATATCTTTTTGTATTTTTAAAGGTAAAATATCGCCAAATTTTTTCTTTTATAGTTCTTATAAATCTCTCTGCAACGGCGGCTTTTGTATCTGGACTGCGCGACACACGAAATTGTATTTCATTTTTTTTTAAAACCTCCTGCATTTCTCGGCCAGTAAATTCTTTACCTTTGTCCGTCTGAAAACATACTGGTTTTCGACCATTACTTTTTAACAAGATACAGGTAAAAGCCTCGGCAATACTTTTAGATTTTTTATTCCGAACTGGCTCCAAAAATACATACTTGGATAAAACATCAATTACTATTAAAAGATAAGATATATTATTATTGTAGGACTTAATTGATCTAAGATCAATCAAATCACCCTCCCATAAATCATCAATGTTACGTACATTGTAACAACGACGGGAGAAGCGTCGACGCACAAGTTTGTGTTTGTTGTAAGAGGCCTGACTTTCTAGCCACTTTATTACATTTTGTTTAGGTTGTTCTTTTCGCAATGCTCCAATCAGTTTATCTGCACCGGCGTAAGCTGTCGGTAATGGTAAATTGTAGTACAGTTCTTCTAATTTCTCAGTCATGTTGACCGTCTCTTGTCTTACTTTTTTTCTATCTTTTATTATTTTTATTTATAGGTTTATTTATTTATTATTATTTTTAAGCAGTTATTTTTTTAACTTTCTTTAATTTTTTTTCATCAATTTTTTTTTTTTGATTTTTTTTTCGGTTTTTCAAAATCTTTTTTATACGCGCAAAAAACTTTTCAAAAGTAATCTTACTAATCATGCAGCAGGTAGTCATCAAAGCCACAGTTCGCTCATCAGATGGTGTTTCTTCGTCAAGCATGCGTGAAAATGCTTTTATAGCCAATATACGATCAGCTTGTTGTCGATTTTTAGTTTTATCTGCGTAACTAATATCATGCTCGCGACACGCCTCGTCAAGAGGATTGATTCCAACTTCACCACGGCTCAGACGTTCTGCTAGTTTTGTACCAGGACCGCAAAATCTATAACCAGGAACGTGTAATTCAAAAGGTAGCAGAGTATGTGTAATTCAAAAGTGCTGCCGCAAACTGAAGGTGTCCTAGCGGCGCTTCTCTTTTTCTTTCTCTTAGAGTATCGTTGATGAGATCAACTATAGTTGCACCCGGTAAAGTTGTACCCTCTATAGTCAGCTCGTTTGTATCCCAATTGACATTACCTTTTTTTCTCAATAACTGCATGATTTTACGCGCTTTGGTTCGAAATCTCAGTGGTACGGTGTCAATGACACTTTCATCCGTATTTTCTTGTGACTCAGCATTGACGTTACCTAAGTTTATGTTAGAGTCAATGACACCTGTGACATTTGCTCCTTGTGCTTTGTCATCTGTTTCTCGTAAATTTAGATATCGTTGTAGCAGTTCGGAGTATCGTGTCCATTTTTCGCGTTCGCTGAGGGTACTGTAGTCTGTTGAGTTTAAGATTTTACTCATCTCTTCATCGAGTCTGCTTGTTGGTGTTCCAGGAGTTTGAACAGATTTTCTCTCCTGATTATCACCTCCATTACCAACTGATATAATGTGCTGCATGCGCTCGACGCTCTCTTGTGGCAATAAAATCATTTTTTTTGTATGTTCCATTTTTATTTAAAAATTTTTTTTTTTTTTTTTCAAAAAATTGTCTTTATTAACGTTGCGAGTAATATCGGTAAAAAGCCGTTACCGTGTTGCACTAAAATTTTTTTTTTACTAACAGAACTACCAGCAGGTTTTACCAGTTTTCGTAAAGTATTTGCGTGTTTTCGTAGCCTAAGTTTGTGGTTGTCCGCGAGGGGTACGTTACCGGTCAAAACATTTAAAACACACTCACAAATCTGTTTAACAAGTGCTGGATCAGCTGTGCGTAAAACTGCGCGTCTTTGCTCGTCGTTCAAGTGATACAAGCCTGTCAATATAGCAGCGTTTTTTTTACCGATCGGACACCGACTCTTTGAAGCCATTACAAAGAAACAACTGGCAGTTCATCGCGTGTGCTTGTGCCTTTTATATTTTTTTGCTTTGGCACGTAGACGTATTGATACTCGTCATCAGGAAAATTACATGTGCGAAATCTGCAGTTGTCTGGGGTATTTTGTTTAAGATCTAGTAATAAATAACCATAGGGCCTTGAAGTAGCGTCCCAATAAGTTTCTTGTAAAAATTTGGAATTTTCAGGACAAAGTTGACGTGATAAATGTTGTATTTGCGCTCGATCACGCAAATTCCTAAAAATTACAATGTACTGTGCATTTAAAGAAATATCTCTTTGTCCTTTTCCCTGGTGAAAAACATTTTGCGTAATAAATATAATGCTCAAATTTTTGTGGTGACTGCCTTTTGTGAACAAATTGACGATGATTCCATCGCTGCCTCTAGACGACTCACTCATCAAGTCGTCTATGATCAAAAGTTTAGGACGTGAATCACTAGAGTAGTCCTCGCTCCGCGGTAAACCTTCACGAAACTCAATATTTTTACCTAACTCCTTGTAAGCCGGCTGCCATTCAGCATAATACACTATGATTCGTGCAAACGTTGTGTCGCTCAGCTGATGAATATGTTTTAGAAATTTTTTTGTAAATAGTGTCTTGCCGCAACCTGTTGGTCCACACAGTATTGATGTCCACGGATGTTTCCAAAGAATACTCATATTTTGTCTTGGATAAAACGCACTCAAACTAAGAAAATAAACAATTAAAACTGGAAAAACAATCACAGAGGTGTTAAGCGGTCCTAAAATAAAAAAATAAAAGTGTACTGGCACCAACGACGACCACAGTAGAAATGACTAAACAAAGTCACGGTAGGCAGTTTTTAAATTAGCAAGAAAAATTAAAACGAAAATAAATTAGACTCGCACAATTCGAAATAATAAAACTTAAATTAAGCTCTGGCTCGAGCTCGATCGTGTCCTTGCTCTGTCACGCTGTGACAGCCGTGTCCAGGCTTCTGCTGCTGCTGCTGCTGTTGTTACCGCCACCGCTGCCGCCGCCGCTGTGGTTGTACGACCAAGTCTCAAGCCTTAGCTCAAGTCTTTAGCTCAAGCCTTAGCTCAAGCCTACAATCATTCTGGTGTTTGATTTTAATTTTGTATAAAAAATTTAAATAAAAAAAAAATGAGTAAGTGATACGTAATAGAAAGAGTGAGGTGGAATAAAGCAGGAAAAAGGTGTTCAATAATTGAGTAATTACATTGTTATTTTTATTATTTATTTGATACACAGTAATTATTATTATTGACAAAAATTTTTTATTTAAAGTAAAAATTAGGTGATTACATAAAAAAATAAATTGCAGACATACAACAAGAGTACGTATTATAACGAGCAGCCGCTTTTTTTTTCTTTTTTTTTTCTTACAGTTGTAGTGCTGGTGATAGCAGTGGAGTCGCTAATAGTTTTTAAAACCAAACGGAAAGCTTTTCTCGAGGCCAACGAATCGTCTTTTACTGTATACAGGCTGACATTTTTTTATCTCTTTTACAGATACCACGTCGTGAAAAACGGTTCGTCTGATAGAATTATTCGACACGGTTAAATTACACAAATCGCCATCAATGAGTTTACAAATTGTGTCAAAATTAATTTTTTGACTATTTGTGTAATTTAAACGTATTCCTTTTACTTTGCATACGGACTCTTTCGACCCGTCTGGTTTAGTGTACTCGTAAGCATAAAACTTTGGCCCGCAACTTGCAAAAATATTTATGAAAGTACCTGTACCCTTTTCCACAAGTTCATACGTAAGTTCTCCAAGCATTGTACCGATTGGTAAATCTTCATCACCCGGTTTGCTCAGGTAGATTATAGAGTCTGTGTCGTAGTAGCAGATCCTTTCTTTAAGAACTTGCAAACGTTCATTTAATTTTAGTCGCGCTTGAGCGGTTGTATACGCCGCAACCGCAACATTTGTAAGAGGAAACACGGAGTGCGTTTCAGTAGCATAGGACCAGTTAACGTATAAGACGTGATCATTAACCGGTACTATGCCGGTTCTCAATAACTCGGCCAGTCTACAGGGATCCTTAACGACTTCTGTTTTTACCATATTTTCCCTCTGCCCAAACTTGCCCCACAACGAGTTTAAGCATAATTTTGCCACGGATCTCAGACCAGGGTTGTGATCTATTTCGGTTAATGTCAAAGATATATCCTCAACTTTTTTTAGTTTATCGATATATCTTTGTTTTTCCTCCTCTGTTACGCAACCAGGGGGATAGCCGGAGGCTTTTACCTTTTGATTAAAAAATGACCGAATATACTCTGAAAAGAGACCGCCCTCGTGTGTTTGGGGGTTATATTTGGTTGTTTCGTAATGCCAAATTTCATAAATATTGATAATTCTACACCCGTACTTTACGGCTACTTTCAGCTCTTCGGACACCCAAGTCCCGTGTAAACACCGATCCGACTGATTTTCGTGCTGACATTCCGTATCAGCCATTTCTTCACAACACGTCCGACATAGCGGAAATATAAGTTTGTTGTGCATTTTTAATGGTAAAATCGGATGAAAAAGATTCGATGATGGTAGCACGTCGCATTTAATAAAACCATCCAAGTTTGCGATATCGTTCGATGGTCCTATTATCGCATTGCACTCGCTACCGACAAATATTTTAGGATGGCCCAAAATATACGTACCATAACGGTTTACCCACGGGTACAAACTACAGTAGTCGACGTAATGAATTTTTTCGCCCTCTTTACACACGTATTTTTTTACAATGTTGCCTGTTCGGCCCCCGAAAAACGCGTCTCGCGGATTCAGAGGTACATATTTTATTAAATCCCGATCTGTTTCATCAATAAATTTTCTAAGCTCGTTGTTATTTTTAATTTCCAAATCAAATCGACACTCCCACTGTTCGATTAGTTTGTAACCCCCTGATAAAATTTTTTCCCGTTTTATTAATGTATTTTCATAACGATTGTTCAATGTAACACCACTTGAATCTTTGACATCGCGATTTGTTCGAAGACAAGGGCACCCGTGCCAATAGCAATCATAAAATTCATAAACTATACCTCTGTACCCCGCGTATTCTTCTTCCTCGCTGGTGTTGTCAATTTCACGATATCCATCTACAAGAAGACCTCCTGGTAGTCGCTTTTCACTCGAATGACCCGCGTGACGAATAGATTTATTACATTTTTTTTCCTCCCAGTATAGCCACTGTAGAGCTTTTTTTGACTGTTTATTACAGCGTCGGTACCCTTTCACCGGAATTATGCCGATTTGCTCGTGTTTCAAAAAATTTTTGTTCCTTTTATTTTTTTAATTTTGTACATTTTTCCGCATTTCTTACATACTTTTACCGCATCGCATACGCGTAAGGTTTTGTAAAAAGCCCCTACCTGTAGATGTTGATTGAAACATTCTTCGCCATAAAAATATCGAAAGCAGTTGTCGCATTTTATTAAGTCTAGGGTTTGGTCGCATTTCGGTTTTTTTTTACACATATAACACTCATACGCCCACTTGTGATACAATTTATCAGTATATGCTTTATTACATGGCACACAATAATAAGCATACCCACTAGCACCCGTTAAGTTTAAAATTGGCTGATAATGTGACCCCGATGGGTTTTAGTAATACATTATTCGCAAAGTATGATTAATATTTTGGTTTGCAGCTAATACCTGCGCAGTTCCGTCAAAAATCGGTAAACTACCTTTGCCAAAATTTTTGTACTCGTATACTACAATAGCTTTACCGGTCCGAGCGTAGAATGCTTGAAATTTTTCTATTTCAGCAAGCCCACAGCCTTGTGGGGGTATTTCTACCCGCGCTTCCTCTACAAGATATTTAGCAGCAGCAGTTTGCGCGCCATTTTTTATCCGCCTACGAATTAATTCCCAATAGTCAAACATCGGACCGGTTTTCAGTTGCCCTTTGGCAGCATGAACCTCTGCCGTGACTAATGATCGCGGTAAACAAAGGTTGTCGTCATTCGATATAGTTAAAATTGATTTTTTTTGGACGTCCCGTCTGGTCAATTTGACCCTAGCACCGCCCGACCCAACCAAATATTTTTTAACATTTTTAACGATGTCGCAATTAATAATAATACTATTTTCTATATTGAAATCAGTAGAACTTTGTGAAGCTTTAAAAAAAATATCCCACAAATCGTCGCTGCTAAAATCTCTTACATATCTAAAAGAAAGCCAAAGTGGCCCCGAGTTAAAGCTTTCCGACTCTAATGTAATACCGATATAATCCATGGACCTACCCTTTCTCCGTAGATTATCAGCAAGCTCACAAATTCCTTGACGAAGAAACGTAAAAAAATCCTCACCCTGAGATGGCCTGTTGAATTGAACCCGCATTCGTTGTCCACTGTAATTGAATCGTTGGTAACACCGGATTTCCTCGGTCTCCATTTGAAAATATTGACACTGCTCTGGTTGTTGTTGTTGTTGTTGTTGTTGTTGCTGCTGCTGCTGTTGATGGTCTTGTTGTTGGTTACGCAATTCATTCTCTTCTTTTTCTGCGGCCAAATTAGGCCTTTGACGACCCATCCCTGTCTGGGAAAAATAGTTGCCTGTAAATTCATTTGTAAAAAAAAAAATAAAAAAAATAAATAAATAATAAAATTAAAATAAACAAAGGTTTATTTACCAACAGACGCTGCTGCTTCTTCTTCTTCAATTAATAGAGGCATGTCTCGATTATTGACTACTACTTGTGCGGTGTCCTCTTCATCGCTACTGCCGGGGCTACTAGCACTGAGTGTAGCACTACTACTTCTCGATGATCTTCGACTCTTGGTAGTACGCACACTGCAGGATCTTTTGCTGTCGTAGGTAGTAGTACTACTACTACTACTACTACTGCTGCTGCTGCTGCTGCTGCTGTCGCTTCTTCTTCTTCGTAAAGAAGCACTTCTGCTGCCACTATCACTTCTTTGAGATTCACGACCAGTAGTGGTGCGCGAGCTACTGTAACTCCGTGATTTACCACTACAACGTGTGTTGCTACTGCTGCTGCTGCTGGCTGTGGTGACAGTATCGTTGGTGGCATTGCTACTACTTTGCTTTCTGCGAAAGCTTTTGCTGTTGTTACTATCGCAGCTGCTGCTGCTGCTACTGCTACTGATGTTTCTTCTTCTTGTATGCACACTGCAGGATCTTTTGCTGTCAGTGCTACTACTACTGCCACTAACACTTTTTTGAGATTCACGACTAGTAGTGCTGCGTGAACCACTGTAGCTCCGTGATTTACTACTACAACGTGCGCTACCGGTGGCACTGCTACTGTTGTTGTTGCTGCTGTTGCTACTGCTGCTGCTGCTACTGCTGCTGCTGCTACTTTGTTTTCTGCGCAAGCTTTTACTTTTGTTACTATCACATCTGCTGGTGCTACTGCTGCTGCTTTTGCTACTCCTACTTCTTCTTCTTCTTCGAGAATCACGACCACTAGAACCACTAGGGACCGCACTTGCATTTTTTTTTATATCTTCGTCGGATGAACTTATAATTTTTCTTATTTTACTTCTTACTCTGCCTTCTATAGGACTCAAATCGTCACTGCTGCTGCTGCTGCTGCTGTTAATAAGTCTTCTGCATCTCTTATTGTTAACTTTACCCTTTATAGGGTCCGAATCATCGCTGCTGGTGCTGGTGCTGACGAGCCTTCGTCTTCTTTTATTATTGCCCACTACTCCCTTTATAGGACTATCAATCGAATCTAAAAAAAAAGAAAACTTTATTATAAAATAACACAATAAATAATGTATAAATGTATAAACATAAATACTTACCACGAGACAGTTCCACAGCCCGTAGAACAATAGCGTCTCCTAAATCATCCTCGTTCATTTCTCTCATCCCTACAAAATTTTAATGTATTTTTATTATAACTTTTTTTTTGAATACTTAGTAACACAAAAAAAAGTATGTAAAAAAACTTACCATTAGACAGTTCCACGGTCCGTAGAACAATAGCGTCCCCTAAATCATCCTCGTTCATTTCTCTCAGCACTAAAAAATTTGAATTAATTTTTTTATTTTCACTTTTTTATTATTAGCACACACTAACAACTATGCCCAATAAAACTATTTACTTACATTGATTCCGTAAATCACTCATTTTTTTGAATTTATTTATGTTTTTACACTGACGCGTAACAGGTTTCGTCAAAAGCTCAATCGAAACTACGGAAATATCCGTCAAATCCCAAAACTATGCAAAATTTGCTTTGATAGCTGACGCTAGGTAGCACCTTCCCCCCCCCCCCACCTCTCCTATCTCACGTGTACAAAAATTGCAAATGTAGCACTTTTTAATGCAGCTCTAGATTGCTACGCTAATTCGTTCTCACACTAGAAAATAAGCAAATCCCATTTCCCCCACCTCTGCCTCCCACTCTTACGACTCAAAAAATTTCAAACGTTACACTTTTTTATAATACAGCTCTAAATTGATGCGCTTGTGGCTGTCTGTAGTTTTACGTTTGACCACGTGTAAATAGATAATAAAAATGCCCGGCAGCATTCAAAAATTAATTGACAGATGTAACTTAAATTCATCTAGCCGTGAAAGAAAAGTAGCTCTGCGGGAAGCAATCATATTTTCAATTTTTTATTTAAAATACCAAAATAACGCTCGCATAAAACATAGGTTTAACCCTTACACCTTTAATCACATCAAATGGGTTACGAGTCAGAGCTACACTTTTCTCTTCGATTTATTGCAGTGGATTTTGGACAAAAGCAAAGTACGCGACATTATTCAAATGTATAAAAAACACTACAAATATAGTGCCGACGTGATGATGTGCGTCGGGAAATTTATAATTGGCGGTAAATGTCGCCGTAATAAAAAATTTAAAACACTCAAGACGCATTTCCTGGAGATTTGTGGTAAGTTCTAGTGGTAAAAATTTAAAAACTTTTATTTATTTAAGTAATTAAAAATTGTTTTCACTTGTCTATAACCAGCCAAAATAAATCTTCGGAACGAACTCATGGTGGAAGAGTACGAAGAATCAATAGAATCATCAGCTGACCAGGCAGTGTAAAAGTACGAAGAATCGATAGAATCATCAGCTGACCAGGCGGTGTGAAAGTACGAAGAATCAATAGAATCATCAGCTGACCAGGTGGTGTGAAATAAAAAAATTGTAATATAAAAATTGGAGAAATAAAAAAGTAATGGTTTCAAAAAATTGATTTTTTTTTATTTCAAACACCTCACCTACAAAAAAATAATTAAAGTTTTTACTTCTTAATATAAAAAAATAATTAAAGCCAAACTTATTACTTGTATTTAAATTTTTTACTTCTTAACTTACTTTTTTACTTTAAAAATATATTTGCTAGAAAACAATGGTTCATCATTTAATAATTTGAAATTAATTAAAGCATTGATATCAATCTTTAAAAAACTTTAAAATAAATTCATCATCATAACTTATAAAAATTTTGATACGAAATAAAAAAAACATCAACGAAGCAGTGGCAGTGGCAACTTGGATGCTTGTAGAAAAAACATCAACTCAGCAGTGGTAAAAAACATTAAAAATTTTTTTTTTAATTTAATTAAGTAACGATAGTATTTGAAACTATAAAGGTGTTAATAAAAAAACAAAAAATTAGTTAAATTTTTTTTATTCGTTTCTTTATTCATTTAATTTATAATTTGATATAAGGATTTAATTTCTAATATTTACTTCATAACTATTTTCCAATATTTCTTCTATTTTGTGACATGAAAAAAAAATTACATCTCGCGTTATAATGCCCAAGTCTTTATGTTCTCTATTGTATATTTTTAAAAATTGTAAAAAAGCCATTATTTCGTAGTATTCTCGGTCTTGTAAAAGAACCCGAAGAAGCAGGTTCAGATTTTCGCGTGCATCGTCTGTTCTGACGAAATCCGGTCTGTACTCATTCATTTCCTGTATAAATTGGCTTACACAGACACGTAAGCTCTCTCCTTTCGCTGTTGTTGCGTCCAAATTACAAAATTCCATATGAAGAAGTAAATTTAACAAAATACTCTTCAAAATGTCGAACGTGTGTACCCCGTATGACCAACACAACGAACCATAATATTTATCTCGCTGCCATTGCGAAATATCTTGTTGACCATCTTTTTTAAAGAAAAAAAAAAAAAAAAAAATTTTAATTTATTTTTTTAATATAAAAAAATGATAAATATTATCTTGAAGTTAATAAAACCAACCTTCATTTGTTATCAAATCAATACTTCTAATGAAGTCATCACCTTCCTCATCAGACATCATTTCTGCGATCACTAAAAAAGTTTTCACATATTTAGTAAAAAATTTAGATTTATATAGTACATTGACAAATTAAATTAACTTACGTTGATTCTGGTCCAAAGACATGACTTTAATTCTCCCGTGACTAGAGCTATGAATTTCAAGGTGACACGAACACATCACTCACGTGGACTAGGGGAGATGGGTAGGGAGGTGGAGGCACTCGCGAGGACTAAGGAGAGGGAAGGGGGAGAGAGGGGGAGATACTCGCGGGGGAGGAGGATACTGTGGTGCGTCCGCAGACACCTCCTCCTCCTCTTACCTATGCAGCATGGATTTCTTCCCCCTCCCCTCCGCGACCTCTTGGTTCCGCGCGGTGAGAGTCACGAGAGCCGTGGAGGGGGGGGGGGCGGAGACATCGACGTCTACCTGTAAACACCAGGTAGGTGTGGTGGGGGTTTGTTTTTAAACACCAGGTAGGCGTGGTGGGGGTTTGTTTTGACGGCCCAGACCGCATGTTATACTACTAACGTTTATCAAGAAGTCAAAAACTGATTTTTATCTCAAATTAACTAACTATCGTTGCTATGCTGCCATAGTTAACTTGAAAAAGCTTTATAAGCATTGCTAAATTAATTTGGAACATTTAAATAAAGTAACAATTCTTTGCAGCAAATGCGTAGGTTGAAATGTCGTGATACTAGATTATCTGTTCTCTTACGTTGATAATTGTAATTAGCAACATTTTTTTTTTTTCTGCGAATGTCCTTCCATAACTAAAATTTGTTACTTTTAATTTAAAAACTTTAAAAAAATCATTTTTACTTACTTCTTGATATCCTAGAACTTCTCTTGGTGGACCTTATTCGTCTAATTTATTTATTTATTTATTTCTTTTCATCATCAACTGACATTAATGTCCTTTAATTCATAATTAATTTATATACATTTCATCAATAACAACCTCTTATTCAAATTCCAAAAATTTTGATTTAATATACTTCTTAAATAAACTAATATAGTTACAATTTCTTGTATAAATGGATAAACTACTCTGACCTGTCTTCAGTCTGTTCGTCACAGAATAATATAATAAATTTGTTTTACAATTTGATTCAACCAATTCCCTAGGATTTCTTATATAAAATCGAATATTTTTAATCAGAAATGAATCAATCATATCACCCTGAGTAGATTACAAGTTTTTAACAGCTTTCAAAGTAAAAATATGATCATTCTTTTCATGAAATGATTTTATAGATGCAACTGAATACTTCCTAGCTATGCTTCTATAATCGTGTGATATTTTATTAATTAGATTTCCATCCTTAAAAGCCAAATATCTCTAAAATCCATGATTCACCTTTTCAAGTTTATAAATATCAACGTTATAATTTTGTGTCCATATAAGTGAACAGTATAGTAATTTAGGGCTTTAAGTTTTATATAAATATAAAAAAAAAAAAACACTTAAGTTTTATATAAATATAAAAACGTTTCAGGTTTTTTAAAATTACTCGATGATTGAATAATAAATCCCAACGACTTCTTAGCTCTTTGAATAACATCATCAAGTTGCATGTTTCATCTTCAACTTTCAACGTTGCACTTCCTTCAATGTCATCGTTCCACAAAATATTGTCTTCACTACCGTCAAAGGCGTTTGAAATGCAACATTTCTTAAAAGACTTTATAATGCTGTCAGTTTTTACTTGATTCCGAGCTTTAATAATAAAAGTGCAATTAATAAAAAGTGTAATGAAGTCTCTCTTATGTTTGTTATTCTGATAAAAGAGGGAGGGGGGCTATACACCGGGGAGGCTTATACGCCGGACATTACGGTATTTTATGTGAAAGTAAAGATGATAATTTAAAGTATAAACGATAATTTTCATCTATCAGGAAAAATACCACTTCTCAATGACTTCCTAAAAAGAATAAGCAGTGGCTTCACCAAGGAGTTTGCACAATTCTTTAAAAATACTGTTGGTAAATTGTCCCATGTTATGGTATGACTAGAATTCATACTCTCTAATGCTGACAATATAGCACAATAATCAATATCAAAATCGTTATATAATCCAAGATTATTACTATAGAATTATAATCGTTTATATCTCAAACTGAAAAATATACAGATTTGAAATTTTCCGCAAATAAATTACTTATTTCTCTCGGATTATTGCGTTTACAAACTTTAAAATATATTTCACCTGGCAATTCATTTGATTTATTCAAATCATTAATATAATTTCAAAATTTCTTTCTATTTTTACATGATTGTATCTTCACGTTTTCCATATATTTATCATGATCAATTCTTGACTGCCTAATACACTCAGCTCTCGATTTAAAAAAAATAATTATATCATCTAAAATACCAGCTTGTAACCAAATTTTATGACTTTTCTGCTTGTTTATAACCAGAAATAAGTTTATCTGAGTACCATTTCAGATAAGGTAGGATCTAAACTGAGAGAGGAACAAATTTTTCACAATTTTTATTAACATTTTCATAAAATAAATCATCAGCCCCCTCTATATACAAATGATCAAAACTAGTATCCTATTCTATCTGATTAAATTCATGATTAAATTCAGAATAATAAGCTTTATAATAATCAAATTTACATTGCTTACGAGGTAAAATATCAGTAATATTATTATTTAATTTAAAAAATTAAAGATAATGATTACGCTTTTCAATTTTTACCAGATGATCCGTTGATTGTATAATTTCTATATTACCATCCTATAATGAAGAAAATAATAAATCCCGAGCATATCCTTTCTGCTCCAGTTCAGGATAATATTGAAAAAATCCAAATATGTATAGCAATTAAAAGTAATATTTAAATTATCCAAAATAACTGAATCATTTCCAAAATAAGTTGCATTTAAAGATTCACAACTCATCCAATTTGTTTTTGATGAATTAAAATCACCAGAAATTATTAATTCATGTTCATGGTATTCATTTTTTAGATATTCAATCAATTTTTTATAGTTTTTAAATAATTATGTATCAGATCTTCGGGGAATATATACTATTCCAATGATGTAATTTTTATTATCTGATATTATCAGATCTTAGGGGAATATATGATGTTCCAATAATGTAACTTTTATTAAAATAAAAAAAGCCCAGCTACTGTTACTGCTTCCAGTAGACGAGACGAATTTATATTTACATTTTAGCCAACGATTTTTTTAAAGATCCTTTTTCATCTTTACTTAATTTGGTAAAGTGTCCTAAAGCAAAGACGGGGTGCTCCTCCATAAATTGAATTCGCTCCAACATTTTTTTAAATTTTACGCTAAAGATTATAATTAATGTATTGTAGTGCATGAACTAGCAACTGCGGACTCTGGAATACAACTCAAGACGGTCTGTTGCTTAGCCGTTCGACTTCTATTAGCTTCTACTGCAGTCGGCTTCAGGCCAACGATCTTCTCGAAATAGGAAAAAAAGTCCGACCGCGGTAATGAATTCCTACACGATTTATCTCACCTTGGAGGGCGCGACGCTCAATAATTTCGGTAGTGAGCGTGGGCTAGAGGATCGAGCGTAGGGCTCTAGTTACTGAATAAAAATGTCTTAAATTTTGTTTTAATAAATTTATTTTAATTTAATAAAAGAAAACAATTTCTAAAAAGAAATTAATACAAAATTAATAAGTAACGTGATGATAAAGATTAAACATACTCTCGAACGGTTATGAACCGAAATCAATAACACAATGAAATATTGATTTTCTCCGGTTCGACTTGCGCGCGCATACAAACACTCAACTACTACTGGCAGTTTGCGCGCGCAAGAAAAACAAAGATTTTGACAGTAACAGTGTACTAAATACACTCACACGCATCCACACTCACTCGCACATTTATAATTAACTTCCGGAATCTCTAAGGTGCCGTCAGGCTAAACAAAATGCCAGGCTACGATGTCTACCAGCCGCAATAGCTACCACACTCGAGTCGCCGTGTAGCCGTCGTAAAGTGGTCCCAGCATTGACGTGAAATGACAACTTCACAAATAAGCACCACACTTTTCCACTACGGCTCTACAACAACTCGCGACGTGAATGACAATAATTGCTTTGACTTCCGTAAACGAGTAAGCTTCCTCAAGATCAGCTACAACTCGATTCCCAGATCTTCGCGTGTCTGTCGGACGTCGGTCTGGTTCCCCATCGTCCTCGGCTTACAAAAGCCGGTTGACTCGTTTTGACAAAAGAATGCCTCCCGTGTGATGACAATCGATCCCGCACTTTCTGTCACATCCAACACTCTTTTCGACGGCGTGCAACCCTCGAAAACACGATAATCCGTCTAACCAAGACGAGTTGATTTTCATGTACGTGTGAACGAATGGACACAAAATTACTTAAAAAGTGACTTCCCGATTCCCGCTCTACCGCCTCAGAAGTCCGACCTGATCTGCGTTCTACAATCACGTGACTCGCGTCAAATTCAAAATCGTAACCGACGATTTGATTGCCCACTGGACTGTCACAAATGATATTTTATTTTACCCGCAAAAGTTTTTGTAATTTTTTAAAAATTCATTTTCAAATCTCATCTATAGACTCGGTCAAAAAATAAAATGCGATTTATTAAAATTTTTTTTATTCCAGAATGAAACTAAAATCTTTTTTTCTTTTTACTAGGAGACTTTTTAGATTTATTTTATTAAAAAAAAAATATTTATGAAGATTATTTTCCCGAGCTGAATTTGAACCGATAGGAACGCCGCATTTGACATTTGGTGGAGGGGTGTGGGTAAAATTATTTCGATAATTTTTCGATTATTTCCATTTAGTCGCATGACAACTTGAATTGTTAGACTCATTCAATTCAACTTTTGGGTTAGACCCGAGTCACTACGGTGTATACCTATATATGCTCGTATATATAAGTATACATAGGTATATTCATAGTAAACAAATAGTAATATAACCGCAAAAGTGTAAAATGCAGCATTTCTATGGGCTGAAATTCAGCTGAGGAAAATAATCCAGCCAAATACCCCTCATGTTTAAAAATTTTTGATAATTTTCCGACAGTTTTTTTGCACAGCAACTCGCGGGGCAAGTTTGACAAAAAATCATTCGCGCTTCGCGCTCGTGATTTTTAAATTGCCAAAGTTGCCCCCCTTGTTGCTGTGCAACAAAACACAGTCGGAAAATTATCGACAATTTTGAAGCACTAGGGGTATTACGACTGATTATTTTTAATGAAATAATTATAAAAATCAAAGTTTTTCAAATTTTTAAGTGAAAATTTCAAATCAGAAAAAAAGTATTTAAATTTAAATCTATTACTTACTTGGGGTTTCTGGATTTTTTCTGTTACATTTTTTATTAATTAGAGATAATGTTTCAAATGTCACAATTCCTTTGGTACATGGACATTAAACATCTATAACGAACACTTTTTAGTAACTAATTAATGAATTTAAAAAAACTTTAACCTGAAGAGTCTGTTTGTAAACATGGCATATGACGTCACTTATAACGCAACGTTGACACATTTTTGTAATGCTTACGGTTATACATGACACCTCTTACGTTAGTCGATAAGACCCCAATGATGAGTGAATGTCAAAAAGGAACTAAATGACATGACGTTGGATTCAAATTCGTCATTTATGTCATCATTGTTCAAAAGTCTGTCGTTAATGTCAATAATTAATTAAATTTGTTTTTAAGTTAGCAAATCAAATTTTTTAAAAATTTTATCTAATTTTTAAAAAAAACCTACTTTATATAAACCATTTAATATACTATGTGATAATGTTTCACACAGATGTATGATTTAATTTTTATATATTATACACTAATATTCAGCTTTACAATATTATTTAATTCAAAAATTTCAAACAATCACAAATTTAATTAAAAATATTCAAACCTCATTGTTCAGCAGATGAAGATAAGTAAATCAATAAATTGATGAAATCGTTTTTCTAACAGCAACAATTAGAATTTCATAAAATTATTGACAAAAGTTTTACAAAAAAAGTTATAAAATCAATAGTTAAATTTATAAAAATTATTTAAGACAAAACTGCGAATAGAAATTAAATTAAATTACGGATAAAAAATAGCAATTTAAAAAATAGCAATTTAAAAAATTCATAATAATCTTTTATAAGATCATACTGAAAATTTTTTTAAATTGAATAAAATAATTTTTTTTTTTTTTTTTTAAATAAAATTTTATTTCTGAAATAAAACTTATATAACGCATTCCCTTAACTTTTTATTTTATACTGCAGAGTCAATAGTATTAAATTTGTTTTGATTGGAAAAAATTTCCAAACTTATGATTTGAACCTACATAACATAAATTAAATAAACCATAATTCTGTACTAAAATTTGATATGGATGAAAAAGCTATTTAAACTCTCTTCTGTTATGATAATTCCCCAAAAATTTTCAAACATTATAAAATTTTAAGCTTTCAATAAAACTCAGTATTGATAGTAAATCAAAAAATTATTAAATCAATCATCGGTGTTCCAAAAAATGAATTTTTTTAAATAGAATGTAAAGTCACCGTCCACCGAACTCAATTTTGTACCGATGTCACTTTTGGTGATTATACTCATTATCTATTTATTTTTTGACACGATGAAAAATTGATTATGATTTTATAGTTTTTATGTATTAAAAAAATTTCCTTAGTTCAAAAATGCTTTAAGGTTGCAATCGATGCGAGAGAGGACGCTAGACTCGTGTGAGTAAAACAGAGAGAGTTTCGGAGCTCTTCGTCACTCTCTGTCTCTGTCGCTCACGTGTAAAATATGTTGGCTAACCGTAGATTTTGATGTTTAGTGATTTTTGAAACTAGCTAACGACGGACATTGATTGCTCATTCTGGATTAGAAAATTGTATTAGATATTTATTCATCACTGAGATTTATTTTATCATAATTTTTTAGTTAGTTTGTCTGAAGTCCTGTATTAACCTCAAAAAACTTCAATTGTCCATAAAATTGCGTTTTGAACTATATTTGTTCATATCATTTTATGCAAGAGACAGAAAGCTCTAAAAATTAAACTTAGTTTATAATTTATCATAAACAACATTTTGGCTAAGTCTCTTTCAAGGCTTTCAGTTAATTCAATTAACTAACATGCAACCTTCAAACTATGAAGACTTAACTATTTCTGTTGATACTTATTGGCTTTTTAAAACATTAGAACTCGATTTTTAATTGTTTCATCTCCTCATACACATAAAAATACGAGGAGCTGGGCACTCCAGAGTCAAGTGTTATTGTGTTTTTTTTTTTTTATTCTTCTAAAGTGTGTACATCATTGTGATTCTCTTGACTTGCACTTTCAGTAATTTTTTTATTTCAAAAAAGCTAGCTTTTTAGTGGTTATTAAAATTTGAAATCAGTGTTTTTAGTCTCTTTAATTTCAAATAACTACGTGTAACTCAATTGATTGTCATTGAAATATTTTTTTATTTTTAAAGTATAATTTTGAAATTTTGATCAAGACTTTCAAATACGACCGTTGACGTTTAATTTTGACTTTTTGACTCATCTATTTAAAAAAAATTTTAATTGTCACGAAACTTATACCCAAAACAGCAAAAAACCTTCAAAATAATGTAAACTCAAGTACTTAAGAAATCTAAGAATTAAATTTTTTTTTTTAACATGGCTGTATATTATTTGAAATTTAAAAAAAGATAAAAAATTTGTTTTTTTCCGCTCCGAAAAACTACGTTATTTTAAGGACATTGATACTAGAGTGTGATCGATTAGAATCAAACAAACAAAATTTAGTTTAAAAGCTTTTCATTTTAATTTTAAAATAACACAATTTTTTTCAATATAAAATCGATTAGCAGAAGTAAAATTTTTCGCTTAACTATGAGAAATTAGGCCTACTGACCTTATTTCTGAAATCTCTAGAAGACGAAAATGATATAAGTTTTTTTCATTTTTTTAACCAAGAGATCAAACTGAATAAATTATTCCAGATTTTTTACAAACAAGAAATTTTTTTTTGGTTATAAGATCATCGATGGTACAGTCAGTGGACATCTTAACATTTTGTGGTTTAAATCAGCCACTGAAAGAACGAGGCTGCACACCCCAAAATTTTTGTGGCGTATCAACTGTATGCTTGGGGAAAACAATTTCAGTCAAAATCTTAAAAAAGATACTTTATTTACCCATGCATAAGCTTCACTTTAAAAGTCGATTTTTTGTGTCTTAAAATAGGGTGCGGCTTATGCATGAAGTTTTAATTTTGTTTTTCTCCGGATTTTGGTTATTACTGACCCCTCCCTGCCGGACTCTATTATAACTCTCACTGCCTCAATACATTTAGCGAACCACTGCCAGTTTTCCTCGAAATTTAGCAAAACCACTGCCAGTTCTCCTCGAAAGCCAACAAATGTTTAACCAAGAGGGGCTGGTGAGGCCAACTGGACACGTCTCGGTCGTGCTAAATGAGCAACGTTTTGATTTAAACGTGATAAAGTGGCTAAGATTCAGCTCTGGTTAGGCATTTCATTCTGAGATATCTTTCTTACAGCGTATGCTGGTCAAAATCTATTTATTCGAAAGATGGTAGGCTGAAGGAATGGCAGGTTTACCTGTCACAGGGAGTAGCAACCCTGCAGCAGCCCTAGCTAATCGAAAGTCGGACGCTTTGGATCCACAGACGGCTCTTTGCCGTGTCCTAGTTTTGAAGTCTTTGACTTTAAGTCGCCCTTTCTTGTATTGGCAGTTGGTTACTATGAAGCTTCCATGAGTTATAAGCCTGGTGGGCTCTGAGGCCTGAAATAGCCGGATCAGGGAGAAGGTTAAGTTTCCCGTTGGGTCGATACTTAGTTTGGGTCCCGGTAGAATTTCCCAGAGAGATCCGCGAGGGCTTAACCTCGTGGATCAGTATTGTTTGGTGGAAGCTGGGTACGATTTATATGGATGCACTAAGACTGATAAGCTACAGACTGGCTGGGTTCTTCCATTGTGTTCCGAGTATGAAAGACCAATAGGATGATGGACTAACTTGTTTCAAGTAGGTCTGTCATGGAAGTGGCATCTCCACGGTTACCTTAGCCACTTGAACAGAGGGTACTTAATTTCACTGAAATTTTTGCCCGTGACTTGCAATTTTTGAATGCTTTTTGCTTCATGCCTGAGAATCGTTTAACGACAGAACCTGGGTGGCTGGCTCGAATATGCAACTGGATCGCAAGGCGCATGTCTTTCTATTTATTTACGATTAAGTTTTGGAGTTAATTGCGTTTCAAAGTGTAGTGATAAGTTGTGATTTGTGCCTCTAGTTACAGCTGGATACGAGAGATAGTGGGTTGAATTCGGTGTAAGAGGAGAACCTGAGCTGAGTACCGAAGAAAAGAAACTCCGTTTTTCGCTCCCGCCCTGAGGGGACTTTCCCTGAAGGGTGTCAAAAGATTGTCTATCGAGGACTCTTATCAAAAAGGAGTGGAGGGTGACGATCCCGAAATCCGTAAAGGAGATCGGAATGCCATACCCAGAAGAAGGCGGATTCCGCACGTTTTAATCAAGTTTCCTCTCAGTCAGAGAGAGTCACTTGGAGGCTCACAGCTAAAGGGTAAGACAGAGTCTCTAACCCACGGCTAGGAAACTGGTTGAATCGACCGCTTTCGTCTTGGAGATTTCTATCTCCCACGAGGTCCATGACAACTGCTTTGGTTTCGTAAAACTTCACGCCGGACTTTTACCCCCAGTTATAAACCAGGCGCATAATCTCAGCTATGGCTGCAATTAGAGCTGCTCTGGTACAGGCTTCAATTATGAGAACCAGATCATCTGCATAAGCAATGAACTTTATACCAAGTCTGGTCAAAAGATTCAATAACTTATCCATGCAGAGCCTCTAAATGGTAGACCCACTGATGGATCCTTGCGGACAACCGCGTTTGGTCTGCCTTACAATCTTCTCAGTAGCACCGCTCGTATAAACCGTACGTCGCTAAAGTAGTTTCGCCACAGCTTTAGATCAGCTTTGGGACAACCAACTTCTTTAAACGGGCAAGAGCGTAGTCCCACAGCAAATTGTCGAAAGCACCTTTGAAATCTACAAAGATTCCAACTACATAATTTCTAGTATCCTCCCTAGTGATACGCGACAACTCAGCCAATGCATCTTCGCAAGATCTACCTTCAAAGAAGCCAAATTGAAATTAGTTCTATCTATTGTACATCACGATCTCCATCTTAAGGACTATCATCCGTTCCAAAAGCTTTCCCAGGCCGTCGAGTAAACAAATAGGTCGATTTGATCGTGGATCAGTAGGGTCTTTATCAAGTGCCTTCTTTATCACAACCACCCTGGCCTCTTTCCAATTCGATGAGAAACATCCGCAACGAATACAAGAGTTGTAAACGCTCCGCATGAACTCAGGGATAACCACCCAGACCTTCTTCAAGACTTCATTCGAGATTCCGCCTGGGCCTGAAGTTTTTTCCACTGACATTCACTTGATGAAGTAGATCATTTCGTCAATTGTGAAATCGACAAGGGCGTCATCGTTATCGCCATCATCGCCTTCTAGAGGCTCGGTGTTACCCGCAGGAAAGAATTCCTTCAACAGAGTCTCAGTGCTTTCAACCCACGTTTGAGTCTGGCCATTTGCAGTTTTCTGGCTTGACAAAGTGTCTCTTCGGGACTTGCCATTGCAGACTTTGTATACTGGCCCCCAAGGATTTCTGTTTTCCTATTCACACACAAATTTCTGCCAATTTCGAAGTTTGGCAGATTTAAGCATGGAAGCGCATTTCTTAGCAGACTTTATCCATTTTCTCCGACTACGCCTGTCTTTGTCCACCGATCTTTTTCTCTCCGCCTGATATTCTCTTCTTAATCCAGAGGTCCGGGTTCTGAGTTTAGACAACTCAGAGTTCCACCACTTGAGACTCTAGGCTTTTTTTGATCACGAGGTCCTTTCGAGGAATCTGTCGTTAGCATCAGTGATCCATTCACACAGCTTATTGACTTTATCCTCAAGCTCAAGTAGATTAAACGGCTCCCTGCCGTAATTATTAGCGCAAAGCTTAACATAACATGAATAAGCCGACCAGTCTGCGTTCTTAGAGCTCCATCTCTTTTGGGACGGTAAGAGTTCAGTGGTATTTAGGTCGAGAGTGCCCTTAATTCCAATATCAATTGGGTTGCGGTCACTCAGCCCCATCTCTCTAGAATTTTCCAGGAAAATTTTGCCACCTTACTTTGGTCCCCCAAATCGCCCCCAACCAGAGTCATATCAATGTCCGAAAAATCTCTCAGTCCTGCAAAGGTGTAAGCCTCACTAGGTTCGTTCATAACCTCTAGTCTAGACGTCAGAATCCAATCGGATAGGGTTTCTTTCCTGACTGGCATTGTGTCCAGCCTTAATGCCAAGACTATCTTTTCCATAGGTCGAAGACAGCATTCAAATTCATTCTGATAAAAATCCTACGTCCTGCAGTGTGCAACGACATCATCGAGATGGTATAAGCTCTGATGGGCATCCTGGTTTGGAGGGCACTACAGAAAGACCAATAAGAGCTCTCCAAAAGGGCCCCAGGTGTTAACGCATTCACCATTTTCGAAGGAACCTAGTTCCACAAAGATAGCAAAAATCTCTTCCTGTAATACAACTATGGCCGTTTTACCATTTTCAGTCGCAAAAGCAGTAAGGCCAGACGGAAGACCGACTGGACGATCTAAGGCCATGTGGATCTCCTGCAGAAGAAAGATTTGTACTCCTGCTTCGAGAGCTTTCTGCATTAGGTCGCAGATAGCAGTTGAAGATCTCTGGTAGTTGACCTGCACGATCTTCATAGTTAGAAAATTAGAATCAACCTGTCACGGTACAATTTGGGAAGAGTCAACAGGGTGATTGGTAAGTTTTGGCAAAAATGCTTCGAGATCGCTTTCAAGGAGGTTCCATGACTTCCTCAACTACGTCGTCATCGTTACTGAGATCGCCCTCGTGAGATGCAGCCGTACGCTTACTAACCACTCCAGGCTTCTCAGGGTTTTCCGTATTTGACTGAGTACTAATCCTACTAGACACATTAAGAGAGTCAATATGGTTGAGTTGATGAGGATCCTCAGGACTTTCGTTATCTTCTGCAATCAAGTTGCCACCAGAATCGTAGTGAACTCCAGGTCCTAACTTACAATCTGGCAGTGAGCTCACAACTTCTGACCTGGTTTCACCGGGTGAGCTGCGTAATCTCGAGTTGGTTATAATTTGTCTACGCTTAAACAGAGGCTGAGGGACATCATCATGACAGTTATCATCGTTATGAGATTCAACGCAGGATTCAGGGAACTCCTTACAAACCGATTGAACTTCAACAGGGATATCCACAGAATTCTGAGTACTAACCTTACTCAACGTCAGATGATGCGCCACCTGATTTTCGCGATAAGGATCCTCTAGACCTTAGAAATCGCGAGAAAAACTGGTGACAAACTAAATCCACTTTGAAAATAATGAAGCAAATGCTCATCCGTACTTTAAAAATCCATGCCAAATAGAATTCATAATTTCTGGTCCACTGGATACCTAGACCCAAAACTATCTATTTCTTTTGTACTTCTTAATTAACCAATTTTAAAATGTAAAATCACTTTGGCCGCATAACTTAAGCTTGCATACAGACAACAAAAAAGATAAAAATTTTTAATAATTGATTCATGTTGACTTAAATATACTTATCATTAACACCCTGACTGAATGTAACAGTAACAATCAAAATTAAAATTCATTGTCAGACATCAAGTTTATTTTAGAAAAAAGGTGGGATTACAAGACTTTCAGACATCAAGTTTATTTTTGAAAAAGGGTAGGATTACAAAACTTTAACAGTTCAAGTGTATTGGCTCAGAGCATATACATTTCTATGATGATTCTATGAAATTAAGCGATAATGCGTATGACAATGACATTATGTGCTGTAATCGCACCTTTTGCAATTTGCAAGTTGGGTGGATTATAAAAAAGTAATTTGCAAGTTCAAAGTGACACACACACACACACAAACACAATCATTCAGAAAAAACTTTATTTTTAATATTGCCAATATGCACCTCCAGTCATCAGGTCCCCAACACAACCACAGCACAATTATTATCAACTCACAGGGCACACCACAATAATTGAAAAATCTTTGATGATGATGATCATAGAAAGACTGTAGAGATTATTTATTTCATACTCTTTTATTGAAATTAAACAAATTAATAATTATAAATTCTACCACTTATTTAATATATAATGAAAATAAGGGTCTTCAGTACTGTTTTTTCTATGACAATCAATTATTTATAAAAAAGTTATTGCTCATAACACATTACAAGCTGCTCTGCAGTCAGCTGTAGTCAGCTCACGAGTCAGCTGTAGGGAGCTGCTAATTGATACAGCGCCACCAGTCGCCTCATGGCTACAGGCTCGGGCCTACATGCCCCCGTCTGCCGCTGTAGGTAAGCAGGACCTTTGTTACTTGTTACTTTATGCTGAATATTACTGTTACGTTAATTCTATATTATAAATCTGTAATAGTGTTAATTCCTTTGTATTTACATTTATATTGATATTATGTACTGTTAACTTTTGTAAAACTCCTACGAGCATGGCAGAGCATAGCTGTATGCTCGGAAATTGAAAATAAAATAAAAAATAAAAAAATCTACACTTCAGTCACTTCGGACACTTCGGTTGATGGCGGGCGGAATGTTACGGAGTGGACCACTATTCGCTCGTAAATATTTCGGCACATTCGCTCAACTTTAAATTGATTGACTACATGGCTCCATCTATGAGTCTAGGCGGGGACTTTAGTCCCAATTCTCACTCCCGCGCGCCGTAGTGCTGGGCAGTACCGCTGTCGCCGTTGCTGCTGCCACAGGCCTCGCGTGCTGACTTCTGGTTTTGGTGCTCAAGTGTGTGTGTGTGCAGCAGAGAGTTCTCTCGGCTTTTTCACGGTTCTTTTCAACGGCTCTTCTCATCGCCTTTTTCACCAGGTAGTCCCGGAACCTGCCTTTTCACCGTGCACCAGCTCATCCGGACGATCACAGACAGTAATTCTGTGATCATCAACAACCTCGGAGCCGCGCCATTACCACGTGTACCAGCTACTCTTCACCGGTGGTCCACGGAGAATTTGTCTGGTTCAAGGACAATCCTCACTCATCGAACATCTCCAGGTATTCAGGTGCAAGGAACAGTCATTTTCTTGCCCCTTCTCACTTTTCATTTTCTCTAGCACAGAATTTACGACTCTGTGCTGATTTCGTCTATCTCAATGTGCACAAGCACGTAGCCATTTCGGCCATTCTCTCTCTCTCTCTCTCTCTCTCTCTCTCTATCAGGTTATCTCTCTCTATTTTCAAGGCCACTCTGTGCTGCTACTCGACTAACGCTCACACCTTTTAATGTAAATAAGAAAACTCTCATAATTTAAGTTCAAATCAATATCGGTGTTTACATTTACTTATGACTTGACTGTTACGCTCGGGCCTCTCTCTCTCTCTTCAAGACAACACTCGTGAATAGACGGTTTCACTCGCCATTTTGTGAAACTTCTCTGGTTTCTCTTGGTTCTTTCTCGTGACTCTTTCTCATCATCCTCAACGTAGTCATCTCATCAGAACAGTCAACTCGACGAATCATCTACTTAGTGTTGGCTCAACTCGGAAGACATTTGATCTTCAATTAACTCAAAAGGCTCGGCTCAGTTCAATTTTTGGGTTAATTGCTCAGCAAGGAGAGCTTTCACGGCGTGGCATCTTCAGGTATTTCGCTCAGAACCGGTAACAATAATTTACCGGTGCTTTTACATTGCCCTTCTCACAGCCACAAAATCAATAAAATTACTGTGCATTCTCTTGCTCTCTCAAAATTTAAATTTCATACTTGTTGATTAATTATCAAGAGATTTAATGAAAGTTATTAAACTTGAACCTTTTTTTGTAAATAACAATATATTCTTAGAAAATAAAATTCAAATAAACTTAATTAATGGTCTACTCAATTTATTTAGCAACCCTCCCCTACCAGCTTTTAATCCGGCAAATACAAAATAAAATTAATGAAGCAGTAAATCCGCAACACCATTTTTTCTTCATTGAACCTGCAACTTAAATCTCAGTGGCGTCTTTGAACGAATCGCGAATAAGTTTTCCTATCGACGTGTAGGGAAGAGAACCAGTGTTCCAATCCAACCCGTGATAGTTACGCTGCAAGTCGGAATTAATATTTTTATAATTTTTTGTTAGATGATTCCACGAGTAGGGTGCATTGAACAAAAGTACTACGGGGTCTGCATCTTCATCGTGTGGTACGAATGAAAAAGATAAAAAAGAGAAGCGACAGGATGACTTATTACCCAACTGTATTAGAGCAGTCATTTCCCGACCATCGAATTGCGGAAAAACCAACAATATACTTACTCTCCTGACACACCCAAACGGTTTAAGATTCGAGAACGTTTACGTGTACTCAAAATCACTCAATCAACCCAAGTATCAGTTTTTAAAACAATTTTTTGAACTCATCGATGGTATTCAGTACCTCGAATTCAATGACAACGAAGAAGTTATCGCACCCTAGGAACCCCTTCCAAATTCAATCATGATCTTCGATGAAATTACCCGTGAAAAGCAGAAGCACGTGAGAGCTTTTTTTTGCATGGGCAGACACAAAGACGGGGATTGTTTTTATCTCTGTCAGTCGTATGCTGATGTACCAAAGCATCTGGTGAGATACAATGCTAATATGTTAGTTTTATTTCGTCAAGATTAAATTGAAAGAACAATACAACGATCATGTCAATACCGACATGCAGTATGAAAAATTCAAAAGCTTATGCTCGAATTGTTGAAAAGACGGTAAACATAGTTTCATCGTGATCGACAAAGACCGGGGTATAAACGAAGGTCAGTATCGTAAAGGTTTCGACTGTTTTGCTATAAATATAGCTTGAAGATTAAAAAAGCTTTTAGTCCATAGTGCGACATCTTACTGACAACATGGCAGACTATATTAAACAGAAGAGAGTTTTAGAACAGCTGGTTAAAGCTCGCAACGCCGTTATACGAAAGTATAATTTTATAAAATTACAAAAATAAGATACCGATCTCGTCTTGAATGAAACATTCAAACCCATCACTGATCCTCTTCGACAACTTGTTGAAAATGAAAAACGATTAAAGATTTTTAAGAAAAATGAAGAAGAAAAAGAGAAAAGTATTCTACAAGAAGAAGATGAACAAGAGGAAGAAGAAGAAAATGATAATGAAATAGAAAATTTTCAATCAACCAATAAAACGCAAACTGAACAAGAGGAAAAAGAAGAAAATGATAATAAAATGGAAAATTTTCAAATAACCAATAAAACGCAAGCTGACTTTGAAGCAAATGATGAGTCATACCACGAAATTGACAAAACAATTCAACGCGAAGAAGAACATGACTTGGGAGTATCCCACCTTGATCGAGATAAAATATATGGAATTGAAAAAACCGATGTTGGATATAGACTTGGAAACGCATCGATAAGATTTGAAAGAGATAACATCGTTGTTAATAATGTTCCTTTTCCTGGAACCAAAAGACTTTTCGAACTCATCGTTCTCAGGAATCCTCTAAAATACGAAATTAAAGATTTAAATCCATACAAAGAGATTCTAGAAATTTCGAACGTACACAGAAAAAGTTTCAAGCCCAACGCTCAGATAAAAAAACATAAATTCAGCAATAAATATAATAGTATTATTGCACCTCTGTTCGGAGAAGACCCACCTAATGCAACTCCCAAAACTCCTTCGAAAGTTTTTAAAAAAGCCATTATCAACAGAAAAAACTTCCCGCCCAAAAATCGACGCCCAAGAGATTCGGTAAAGGTTTCATTCCTCGATACAAAATTGCTCGAGGCAACTCTCGCCTTGACTACATCTACTGGGACGATCCAAACGAGTTGGTCGACCGTCTGCGGCTGCTAGTTGTGGAACAAGCTGCAGGTAATCTCAGTCACACGAACGAAATCCATTCGATCATAGAGGACCTGAGAGAAGGAGGGTATATATACTGATGTCAATAGAGTTTCGAGTCATTATGGGTGTCGACGTGTTTGGACGTAGACGCGATAAAAAGCAAAAAGACAAAAGAGGTCCTCCTGGCAACGGTTTTAGATTTACTCGCGAGGGTAACTTGACATCGAAAACAAGAGATTATCGAACTTAGGTTCACCGGTAAAACCGAACGACGCAGTTAATTTGTAAACCTTGAATTCCCATCTGCAATCTCTGAGAGCAGAGATCGATAACAAAATTAAGGAGCTGTCGGATCTCGATAATTATTATAGATATAAAATTGAGGAATATGAATAAAAAACATATAGTTGTTAACGAGATCCATAAACCGGCTCGACGTAATTATACTCTAAGGAAAGTTGAAATGAGAGGTATCAACGACACGCTGCAGTGTGACTTGGTGGAGATGATTCCGTATGCTGACGAAAACGAGAACTACAAATACATGATCACTATAATAAATATATTTTCCAAGTACGCTTGGGCTGTTCCATTGAAAACAAAGTCTGGAAAAGAAGTAACAGCAGCAATGAGATCTGTTTTGAAAACAATAATACCTCCACGCAATATTCATGTAGATAAAGGACAATAATTCTACAATAATAATTTCAAAATCTTATGAATAAATACAAGATCAACATGCACTCCACGTACAGCGGACTCAAGGGTTCGAAGGCAAACGATTTAATCGAACTCTAAAAGAGCAGATGTGGAAAAAATTCAGTATGCAAGGTAGCTACAATTGGTTGGATATCCTACCTGATTTAGTTAAAGCGTACAACAACCGAAAGCATCAAACTATGGGCATGAAGCCGAAGGACGTCAACGAAAAAAACGCTCTCGAAGTTCTACGAAGATTGAGTAGAAGTAAAAATTCAGTTAACCTCTTAAATTCAAAGTTGGAGATAAAGTTCGCGTGAGTAAAGTGAAAGGACTGTTTGAAAAAGGCAACTGGTCGGTTGAGGTTTACACAATTACAAGAGTTAAGAAGAGTAATCCACCTATGTACTATTTGAAAGGTTATAAAGGTAACCCTGTAGATGGGGGGTATTTTACACCGAAGAGTTGTTGAAAACCGAGTGTCCAGATGTATATTTAGTTGAAAAAGAAACGTGGTGATAGACTGTTGGTCAAGCGGTTAGGATTTGATGATAGTCATAATAGTTATATTCATAAAAATGATTTGTAATTAACTTAAGCTACCTATAGCTTGATTTAAGCTTACCTTTAAGCCTGCTTCAAGCTTACCTTAAGCTTGCTTTAAGCTACCTTAAGCTAACCTTAAGCTTACCTTAAGCTTGCTTTAGGTTTCTTTAAGCTTACCTTAAGCTTGCTTTACGCTACCTTAAGCTTGCTTTGAGCTACCTTGAGATATTTATACTTGGCCTAAGCTTTCTTAAACATTTTACTTAAGACTATTAAATTTGTAAATTATGTATGTTATTGTTAATAGAAAAAAAAGATATTTGAAATGCATACTAATTTATTTCTTCACTATTTACATCGATAAACTTAAATTTACCTAAACCTAAATATTAAACTCTTATATTACACATCTCAGCCGCTAGCTGTATGTACAACGAATGGTCGTCTTCAAAAAGACGTTGAAATCGCGGAAGTACAATTTACTGGCAATAAATTTTATGTGTGATAAATCCATTTGAGGACTCGTTTGAGAACTCTAAACGATGATTACCCAAGTACTTCAAGTACAGTCTCTCGTTATTCACTTCGTTTTGTAGACTCGCTAGCTGTTCGCGTTCCTGATCGAAGAAACAGTGAAAACGGGGTAGGCAAAAACACTTGGAAATCGTTGTTGACGTGTACGACGACTCGTGACCCGTAGCTCATCATAGACCTCGACAGATACGAACTTCCTCCGAAGAGACGTTGTATATAAGATACCGTAGTATCAACTTAAACGGTAAGCTATTTCATGATCATCTATCGAATAGATTGATAATTATATATTTAATAATCATATATCGAATAGTGCGCAGTGATTTTTAATAAAGTTTGAATTTTTTGTTACAGAAAAATGGATTTCTCTCGTGCAAATCTCGTTGGTGGAATGATTTTTTTACCCAAGAAAAAGTTAACGGACTTGAACGTTTCAACGCATTACAAAGTGATCGCTTTTAGAGAAGTAAAAACAAGATTTGGACCTAAAGTGATCGTATCGCTGGATAAAGAGTTTCAAGTTTTTCTTCCGTCCAGATTTCAAACCCTTTTCGAGCAAGAACCGAAGGTTCTGCAAGATATGAAAACTGCTGTAGAAAGTTTTTATCTTTTTTTAATCTATCTAGGTGATGGTAAAATTAAATTTACAGATAAGAAAATGTAAAACGTATGTATATTTAAAAATAAAAATTTTTATTGATCCAAAAGCTACAATTCTTTTTTATTTTAACAAATCATTTTTATGTATCCAAGTTTTCTCGTTAATACCATGCCATTTTACATAAATCATATCATTTTTTGTTTTGAAAACTTTTTCAATCAAATAAATATCAGGACAATCAGTTTTCATCATTTCTTTCTCGTAAAAACAGCCAACGATAGGTTGGTCACTGACGTCTTTTAACTTGTAGGTAGGAGGATACGTTTTATTTACATCAGTTACGGTATATATTTCATTGCTCCAGTTGGGAACGAATCCTTTTTCAAAAATTTTTTTGACTTTGCTGATTCTAACTTTATTGTTGATTTTAAACTTTGGTCTTTTTTTAACTTTTATTTTATTCAATTTTTTCAAAATTAAAGGTACATTTTTAGCGTTAACTTCTTTTGGTTTCATACCTATAGTACGATGCTTGCGATTATTATAAGAATCTATTAAATCCTGTAGAATATCCAAATATTTGTAATTACCATTGAGACTGAAACGACGCCACATCTCACTTTCAAGCGTGCGATTGAACCTTTCGCAGATCGATGCTTTCAGACCCGTGTAGGTGGAATACATATTTATTTTATACTTATTCATAAGATCTTGAAAATGTTTATTGTAAAATTCTTTTCCCATGTCTACGTGAAGATTACGCACCGGAGAATTAATTTCTTTCAACACTGATTCCATGGCGTTTGACACATCCAAACCACTTTTGGTTTTAACCACGCGCGCCCACGCCATTTTTGAAAATGAATCGATCACTGTAAGTAAATAACGCACACCTTTATTTTCTCTAGAATATGGTTGCATCTCTATCAAATCGGCTTAAAGCGTGACCAAAGGACGTACCATTTTAACTTTTCTACGAGGAAAGTTTCTGCGTGCAGGGCGATGGATTTCATTCACGACTTTTTCCATTTTCTAAAATTTGCTTGATTTTCGTTTTGAATGCAACCAACCAATCGGATATTTCTTTTTTTAACTGAAGATGATCTTCTTTTATGGATCGCTGAAGCTTGCTTAAATTAACCGCGTCACCCGCGTTAGCAGGCTCGGCCAAGTTACAAATTCTCTTATTTACAGCGTCATAATTTCCGTCTCGAGTAAGCTTAAATCCGTTGCCAGGAGGACCTTGCCTGCTTGCTATTTTTTCACGTTTTCTTCCGAATACGTCGGTGGGCATTGCGATAATGATGAAAAAATTCTTGCGTGTTCAGTATATATACCCACCCTCCCTGAGCTCTTCTAGAATCGAATGCATTTCATTGGTATGAATCAAATTACCTGCAGCTTGCTCGGCTATTAATAATCGTAGTCTATCAACGAGCTCGTTTGCATCATCCCAAAAAACGTACTGAAATTTATTATCGCGTTTGGCAACTTTAAATCTAGGTATTATACCTCCTCCTCTTTTCACTGGAGTCGACGATTTTCGACTCAACATTACAGTTTTACGTTTTTTAAAAGGTGATCGTGATTTTATAGGACTCGCTTGAAAGAGATCCGCAATTATATTTCTATATTTATAACTAGCTGCATGTTTTTTTAACTCACCACCTGGTTCGTTTCCTTTTTCATGCGCACTAGTTTGCTCGAGAATTTGTTTATAGTAAGTAGTATCGGAAATGTCATAATTTTTCGGGTTTTTATAAACAACGAGTTCGAACAGACCTTGAGTTCTGGGATAAGTTTTGTTATTAACAATTATATTATCTTTTTCAAATTTCACAATCGCATTTCCAAGTTGATATCCATTTTTCGTTCTTTTCTTCAAGCCATATATTTTATCTTGCTCAGCAGCTTTGAGTTGTATGAATTCCCCAGCGCTATTCGTATTTTCAGGGTGATCAAATGCGTTGACCGTCTCGTGATCTTCATTTTCATCAATAATTGATTTTTCAATTACCGATGAATCTGTTGATCAAAAATTTGGATCCGATACTGAGCTTCGATCAAAGCTTTCATCTAATTTTATACGTTTTTTGTTTTCAACCAATTCATAGAGTGGGTCGGTAATGGGTTTAAACGTTTCCTGTAAAACACGATCGGTGTTATCCTTTTGAAATTTAATCAAGTCATACTTTCGTTTAACTGCTTCGCGAGCTTTTACAAGCTCTTTGAGAATATTTTTCTCGTGAATAAAGTCAGCCACGCTATCGCTATGACGTCTCGCTGCAGACTGATGAATTTCAAGTTACGTTATATTTATTATAAAACAATCGAATCCTTTTCTGTAACGTCCTTTATTAATATATTTTTCTTTGTCTATGACTAAAAAACTATGTTTATCGCTCCAACACTTTGAACTTATTTCTTTAAATTTTTCAAATTTCATATCGCTGTTGACGTGATCGTCGTAAATGTGCTTCAAGTTCATTTCATCTTGACGAAATAAAATTAAAAAGTTAACGTTATCTCTCACGAGATGCTTTGGAACAGCGGCGTAAGATTGACAAAGATAAAAGCAGTCTACGTTTTTGTGTCGTCCCATGCAAAAGAAAGCTTTTACGTTGGCTTGCGAACAGCTAGAAATATCGTCGAAAATGAACACCGAGTTTGGTAAAGCTTCGGATGGTGCAATGACTTGTTCGCTATCTGAGAATGGAAAATATTGAAGACCTTCGATGTGCTCCAAAAGTTTCTTTAAGAATTGATACTTTGGTTGGTTCAATGATTTTGAATATGGGTCAAAATAATACTTTTTTAAAAAACCGTCCGCACGAGGTTCACCGATTTTATTGCAATTTTTTTTGGCAGAAGGACTATTTAATAGAAGACTTTTGCCACAAACTAGAGGTCTCTATCTTATTTCCGCTTGGTGCTAGATTTTTTCAAAGATTGAAAAATGGCCTATTTTTAAGCTGTTTTAAGCATTTTTAAGGTATTTTTTGAAAAATTCTAACTTTTGATCAAAATGAGATAGAAACCTCTAGTTTGCGGCAAAATTTTGTTCAAAATAAGTTCTTTTTTGTAAAAATATTTTGACAACATAGTTTGGTTATTTTTATTATAATACAGTCCTACACAGATATTGCTATTTTTGCTCATTTGCAGGTATCTTCAAACGACCGTAGCTTTTTCTAGGCTAAATTTTTGTGCATATTAAAAAACTGTTAAATTTTTTTAATGAAAAAACAAAAATTTTGCGACCAACCGGAACCCTGTACGATCTTCCGCTTCCAAGATACAGCTGTTTAAAGTTTTCAAAAAACACAAAAAACGCGTTTTTTACGATTTTCACACGCATTTTTGAACGGTTTTGACCTTTTTTTTTCTCTCAAAAGTATGTGGATTCTTCTCTTCATATGTTTTCAAACAAGCTCCCATAGTAATTGAAGTGCGGATTTGGGGTTTTAGTTGATTCCAAAGCATACACTTTTGACACATTTTGTGTGCTAAACTAGTGTTTTTGTAACAATATACACGCTACATTTAACTTTTTCGTTCATTATAGATGTTTTGAAATTATTTTTTGACTAAAAACTATTTAAATTCCAGTCAAAATTAGGTCGCATGCTATGAAAAAATTGATACTCAACGAAATATTGATCTCAATATCAAAATGATATACTACTTTTATTTAGTTTTTTAGTTTTTTGATTCGTTAAAAATCTATGTTCAAATATTGTAAATAATATACCACTTGTTTATTTATTTTTTTCTATTTTTGAAATTACAAATAATTGATCATAGTTTATCAATTATTCTGATAAAACAATCATGGATTACTATTGCTTACTCTGAAAGAAATGATTCCAAATTTAAAATGTTATTTTTTGAATGCTATGAAGCATGCAACAATCTACCAATCTACATTCTACTTATAATTATATCCTCTTCTGAAAAAGAGAACGAGAGATTCGATTAGAAAGTCGAGTCGATATATCGAATCGAAACTTGATCTTTGATTCTTGGAGCAAGAGCGCCCCCTTTTAGGCCTCTCAAAAGTGTGAACCAGCCAGACGCGCCAAATTGAAAATCTTCAGGCATGCTTGATTTTAATTTTTTGTTTTTTTGTTTTTTTTTTAATTAATAAAGTGAGTAACGAAATTTAAATTTTTAATAGACAAATAAGCGGACAAGCTTACAACCCCATAACCCTAGGCGTAGTGAATAACAAAAAATTAACTTTTGTAATAAATAAAAAAGCCGATAAGCTACAACTCCAAAATACTGGACGTACTTAGTAAAAATAATTAATTTTTTTAATAAACAAATAAGGCGATGAGCTACAACCCCATAACCTTTGGCATGGCTATAAAAAATGTTAATATTTTTAATAAACAAATAAAGTGATGAGCTACAACCCCATAACACTGGGCGGAGTGAATGAGAAATAATTAAATTTTTTAATAAACAAATAAGCCGATTAGCTACAACCCCATAACATTGGGCATGGCTTAAAATTTTTTTTTATCCATGTCCAAGGTTATGGGGTGGTAAACTTGTTTTCTTAGTTGTTTATTTAAATATTTACATATTTTATATTCGCTGCGCCCAATGTTATGGGGTTGTAGCTCATCGCTCATTTGTTTATAAAATATTAATTATTTTTCATTCACTACGCCCAATGTTATGGGGTTGTGGCTCATCGGCTTATTTGTTTATTAAAAAAATTAAAATTTTTTTAGCAATACCCAAGGTTATGGGGTTGTTGCTTATCGGCTTCTTTGTTTATTAAAAAAATTAATTATTTTTTCTAAGTACGCCCAGTGTTTTGGAGTGTAGCTCATCGGCTCATTTGTTTAATAAAAAAATTAATTTTTTTTCATTTGCTACGCCCACCGTTATGGGGTTGTAGCTCATCGGCTTGTGTGTTTATGAAAAAAATTAATTTTTTTTCATTCGCTACGCCAACCGTCATGGGGCTCATCGGCTTATTTGTTTATTAAAAAATTTAATTATTTTTCATTCACTCTGCCCAGTGTTATGGGATTGTAGCTCATCGCCTTATTTGTTTATTAAAAATATGAACATTTTTTTTAGACATGCCCAAAGTTATGGGGTTGTAGCTTATCGCCTTATTGGTTTATTAAAAATATTAACATTTTTTATAGCCATGCCCAATGTTATGGGGTTGTAGCTCATCGCTCATTTGTTTATAAAATATTAATTATTTTTCATTCACTACGCCCAATGTTATGGGGTTGTGGCTCATCGGCTTATTTGTTTATTAAAAAAATTAAAATTTTTTTAGCAATACCCAAGGTTATGGGGTTGTTGCTTATCGGCTTCTTTGTTTATTAAAAAAATTAATTATTTTTTCTAAGTACGCCCAGTGTTTTGGAGTGTAGCTCATCGGCTCATTTGTTTAATAAAAAAATTAATTTTTTTTCATTTGCTACGCCCACCGTTATGGGGTTGTAGCTCATCGGCTTGTGTGTTTATGAAAAAAATTAATTTTTTTTCATTCGCTACGCCAACCGTCATGGGGCTCATCGGCTTATTTGTTTATTAAAAAATTTAATTATTTTTCATTCACTCTGCCCAGTGTTATGGGATTGTAGCTCATCGCCTTATTTGTTTATTAAAAATATGAACATTTTTTTTAGACATGCCCAAAGTTATGGGGTTGTAGCTTATCGCCTTATTGGTTTATTAAAAATATTAACATTTTTTATAGCCATGCCCAAGGTTATGGGGTTGTAGCTTATCGGCTTATTTGTTTATTAAAAAAAATTAATTTTTTTTACTAAGTACGCCCAGTGTTTTGGAGTTGTAGCTTATCGGCTTATTTCTTTATTACAAAAGTTAATTATTTGTTATTCACTACACCTAGGGTTATGGGGTTGTAAGCTTGTCCGCTTATTTGTCTATTAAAAATTTAAATTTCGTTACTCACTTTATTAATTTAAAAAAAACAAAAAAACAAAAAATTAAATCAATCAAGCATGCCTGGAGATTTTAAATTTGGCGCGTCTGGCTGGTTCACACTTTTGAGAGGCCTAAAAGGGGGCGCTCTTGCTCCAAGAATCAAAGATCAAGTTTCGATTCGATATATCGACTTGACTTTCTAATCGAATCTCTCATTCTCTTTTTCATAAGAGGATATAATTATAAGTAGAATGTAGATTGGTAGATAGTTGCATGCTTCATAGCATTCAAAAAATAACATTTTAAATTTGGAATCATTTCTTTCAGAGTAAGCAATAGTAATCCATGATTGTTTTATCAGAATAATTGATAAACTATGATCAATTATTTGTAATTTCAAAAATAGAAAAAAATAAATAAACAAGTGGTATATTATTTACAATATTTGAACATAGATTTTTAACGAATCAAAAAACTAAAAAACTAAATAAAAGTAGTATATCATTTTGATATTGAGATCAATATTTCGTTGAGTATCAATTTTTTCATAGCATGCGACCTAATTTTGACTGGAATTTAAATAGTTTTTAGTCAAAAAATAATTTCAAAACATCTATAATGAACGAAAAAGTTAAATGTAGCGTGTATATTGTTACAAAAACACTAGTTTAGCACACAAAATGTGTCAAAAGTGTATGCTTTGGAATCAACTAAAACCCCAAATCCGCACTTCAATTACTATGGGAGCTTGTTTGAAAACATATGAAGAGAAGAATCCACATACTTTTGAGAGAAAAAAAAAGGTCAAAACCGTTCAAAAATGCGTGTGAAAATCGTAAAAAACGCGTTTTTTGTGTTTTTTGAAAACTTTAAACAGCTGTATCTTGGAAGCGGAAGATCGTACAGGGTTCCGGTTGGTCGCAAAATTTTTGTTTTTTCATTAAAAAAATTTAACAGTTTTTTAATATGCACAAAAATTTAGCCTAGAAAAAGCTACGGTCGTTTGAAGATACCTGCAAATGAGCAAAAATAGCAATATCTGTGTAGGACTGTATTATAATAAAAATAACCAAACTATGTTGTCAAAATATTTTTACAAAAAAGAACTTATTTTGAACAAAATTTTGCCGCAAACTAGAGGTTTCTATCTCATTTTGATCAAAAGTTAGAATTTTTCAAAAAATACCTTAAAAATGCTTAAAACAGCTTAAAAATAGGCCATTTTTCAATCTTTGAAAAAATCTAGCACCAAGCGGAAATAAGATAGAGACCTCTAGTTTGCGGCAAAAGTCTTCTATTAAATAGTCCTTCTGCCAAAAAAAATTGCAATAAAATCGGTGAACCTCGTGCGGACGGTTTTTTAAAAAAGTATTATTTTGACCCATATACGTATACTCTCTAAATCTCAATAAGTGAAATATTCACTTATTTCGTAAGTGAAGTAAGATATCACATTTAAAAAAGTGGAAAACCACTTATTTCATGAGTGAATCAAAAGGATCACATTTAAAAAAGTGGAAAACCACTTATTTCATGAGTGAATCAAAAGGATCACTTTTGAAAAAGTGACTATCTGTGAACATAACCTTGAATGAAGTTGGATTACGAAAAAAATATTGTATTTCATCGTTGAAGTCATTATAATTTAATTTTAACCGAAAAACATAAACAATAAGTGATTATTAACGAATTAAAAATTCAAAATTGGTATTTTTTTCTGCATTTTTACAAGGGTAATTTCTAGTTAAAATTTCAATTATGTTACTAGGGTATATAAAAATGCTTTTAAAATAAAGTAGTAATAAAATATTACTCAACAAATAGATAAAAATAACATTTAAGTAATTGAAAATTGAAAATTTTATATTTTCTAGATTATAAACAATGAATAATCTGCAGTTAAATGTAAATTATAAAAATAATAATAGAGTTCAAAAACTTTGAAAAAATATTTTGATGGAAAAAAATTTCATACAAATATTAAAAAAAAAAAGATTTTGAACTAAAAAATAAATTAATAAATCGCTAAGTTTTACGAAAAAAATGAAGCTATTTTGTTTATTTTAAAAAGCAGTACATTAACGATTTTTGTGAAAAAAATTATTAAACCTCTTTTTTTCGTGATAGAACGTAACAAAATTGGCTTTTTACAAAAAAAAAAAAACTACTAAATTTTTCATCCTTTACGTTTTTTAAAAAAAGTTATTTTTTTTACTTTGTTTTTTTTTTTTTTTTTCCTGAGCTGTATCAAAATAAAATAAATAAACCACTTGTGAATAATGTTAAAATACTTGGTAGTAATCAAGATTATTAGATGTATTAAATACCTCCACTTTTATATTATATCTGAAACTTATTTATTTATAAATAAAAATCGCTTGAATAATAATTAATGATTGAGTTATTTATTTGTTTAGAAAAAATTGGGAATGGAAATGACAATTCAATTAGTTAATTATTACCTAAATATAAATTTTTATAATCAAGCTTTCTTGGGGAAACAGTTTTTATAGGCGCTTAAACACTAGTATTGACATGAGAACAAATGGTCGAGAGGGTTAAATGTCATGTCCCTCGTCGTACTTCTTATTTTGCAATTTTTTTCGACTTGAAGGATCCAGATTCAAATCCTCGTCGATCAAATTTTTTTTTTTTTTTTTTTTAATCTAATTATTAAAAACTTAATTATTTAATTGATAAAATAATAATTTTTCATGTGTAGAAGCATTAATAATTTAATTAATAAGAAATGAACATTTGGTTGCGTAATTCGATTTTTCACTTATTCATGAGTTATGTTTTACTATTTGAAAAAGGGAATAGTCACTTTTTCTACGTGGACGACAATTTACGCATTGAATAAGTGACTATTCACTTCCAATAAGTGAAATTTCACTTATTGAGATTTAGAGAGTACGTTTTCAAACCTTAATCCATTGGGATGTATCGCGGGAATTCCTACTAGAACCCGGTGAAAATAACAAATAAAATGCCTATAATTAACCCCGAACAAAACCCTCAAAATGATCCCAAAAAGAAAAGACAATAAGGGCCAAATATTTATCAAAGGGCGCCTTTGGCCCAGCCAGCTTACTCGTCGTCGTGGGAATCTCGCTGAACTCGATGGCCTGCTGCTAATCGTGCTGCTCCGGGTACCTGAAATCGGGAAGAAAGGGAAAAAGTATGCTACAATAAATAACGAAACACTGCAAATTTCTTTCCAGAACTGTTTAATAAAAAAGAAAGATCAAGGGCGTGGCAAGGGGAAAACGCAATACGCAACTTGGCCCGCTGGCCTCGCACTCACAAACCTCACAAAGAATAAGATTTTCCGCACTCGTAACTGTAACCCATTAATAACGAAACTCTTCTCCTGGGCCCTCCTTGTAGTCGACTCCGGTGATCGTGCACCCTGGGGCTTCGTGGTGAAGAGGCGGCGGCGCTGGGAAATCGTCCCCACTCCGGTTGGGTCCTCCGTACTCTTCACAACGTCACTCGCGATCCCAACGCCCGCGTGGTTGTTGTCGGGAGATCGTACGAACTCGAACGGAAAATTCACTAGGTGGCTCAGCTATAAAAGTTGAAGTCGCGCGTCGACCGTTCACGGCGACTCCCAAATCGAGATTCCCCTCGCGGAGAATAAATTACTGCCCGAAGAAGAAGCCGGGCGGCGAACTCTAAAACCTGCCCTCTACCGGACTACCACCGAACTCCTTCTTTAGACCGCCAAAATTCAAATTTTCCACGTTACAGAAATTTCTGGGGCGATTCCACGCCACAGACCACCCCCCACGAAAACGGTACTTAGTACCGAAAAAACAAACAACATCCACACCCTTTCAAGAACAACCTTCCCCAAGAATCATTATAGGGCCGCTGCCCTCGTAACATTGGTAATACAATTGTACCTACCCCTTGCCACTACATAAATGTTACAAATAAATAGTAATAATAATAATAGTCATTAGTGTAATAAGGCTAACAATAAATAATAATAATGGTAGTAATCAAAAGAAAATACAAATAACTCTTATAACTAACTTAATTCTAAAGATAACAACAAAAATTCCTAACCTACCACCAGGCATTATCCAAGGAGGGAACAGTCAAAAGGACCGGTCTTAATCCACCTCCTTGGAGGGCCATCTAGAGGTCAAACCTCATGGGCTCGGGCGGACAGAGGTTCTTTACCGAACTAGCTCTCTGAGTCGCCTGATGACCCTGGAACAAACACCCTCTCCACTCAAGCCGCTTCGACTCTTTAGTTCGTAGGGGCAGGGGGCAAGGGTTGAATGCTCCTGAGAGGAATTAAATCATGCTCGGGCAGTCGTCCACTTTTACCGTCAGGTTTATACCACCTAGAATGCCACTTCTCGCGTGACGTGTTAAACCAGAATTTCAGAACTAACATTCAATTCACTACTTCACAAGAAAGAAAAGAAAGAGAAAGAAGAAAAAAAATAAGGAAAAAAAATCATTCTTTATCCGGGCCCTTAGTCTTACGGATCCAATTCGGGCAAGGATAAGATGGGGGCATCGGTCACCAGGTCGGACGGCATACTCACAATACGTGGTGACACGTATCGCTTAAGCTCGCTATCCAGACCCTCAGCTTTTCCGATTGTTCCCTCTGTAAACAGGGCATCGGTCACCAGGTCCGGTTTGCTGCTTACGACACACGGGGGAGCCGGTATCGCTCAGCTCACCAGCCGGACCCTCAGCTTTTCCGATTGTTGCCTCTGTTCACGACATGAAGCATCGGTCACCAGGTCGGATGGCATGCTCGCAGTACGTGGAGGCACGTATCGCTTAAGCTCGCTATCCAGACCCTCAGCTTTTCCGATTGTTCCCTCTGTAAACAGGGCATCGGTCACCAGGTCCGTTTTGCTGCTTACGACACACGGGGGAGCCGGTATCGCTCAGCTCACCAGCCGGACCCTCAGCTTTTCCGATTGTTGCCTCTGTTCACGACATGAAGCATCGGTCACCAGGTCGGATGGCATGCTCGCAGTACGTGGAGGCACGTATCGCTTAAGCTCGCTATCCAGACCCTCAGCTTTTCCGATTGTTCCCTCTGTAAACAGGGCATCGGTCACCAGGTCCGTTTTGCTGCTTACGACACACGGGGGAGCCGGTATCGCTCAGCTCACCAGCCGGACCCTCAGCTTTTCCGATTGTTGCCTCTGTTCACGACATGAAGCATCGGTCACCAGGTCGGGTGGCATGCTCGCAGTACGTGGAGGCACGTATCGCTTAAGCTCGCTATCCAGACCCTCAGCTTTTCCGATTGTCCCCGAATCTAACCACAAGACAATAACAAAAAAAACAAAACACAATAAATTTTTGGTTTTTTACTTCCAAGCTCGACTACTTCTCAACCAAACCCTTATTAGAGCGTACTTTGGACTACAGCTGATCTGAATTGCCCAGATTTCCTCATGACTCGCACAAAGACCTCGGCGATTTCCTCTTGGTACTCTGCTCAGTTTGGGCTGAGTTTTCCCAAGGTTCTCGCCCCCACCTTTATTTTGCACGATCGCGACATCTGCAACTGGATCAGCGAATCCGAATTCCTGCCCTGGGCCGGGAGGCTGCTCCTCGAGCTGGACGGTCCCAATTTGATTTAGCAGGTGGATTTGGGACCAGTTGCCCCCCCCCCCCCCCCGCATTGTCGTTTTCCAGGGGCCACACACAATTAGGGCAATCGGGAAAAATCACGCCTGGAATACCGCACCCCTGACAGCTGACTGCTGGGTGCTTGTCTTTCTGCTCCGGACCTTCAGGCGAAAAATTTCCTGAATTCACTTCGATGTAGCAGACGCGATGCGGACACGCAGTGAATTCATACTCCACCAAACTATCATTACCGAAAATGCACGCATCCGCGTCCCCTCCCCCCACCAAGCCTGAAGGCCGGACTAGCGGTTTTGTCGGGGCATTACTTTTTTGCTCAGCCTGATAAAACGTAGCCATCTCTTCGGCTGTGGATTGGGTTGGGCTGTGAGTTATTTATTTTCCCTCTACTGCCTCAAAGCAGGAGGTACCATTGCTTACCTAACGGTTAGGAGCACACGCGAGCTCAACTAATCCGGCACATAAAAAAAAACAAAACCTGATGGTAACACTAAATTACAAGAGATACTTAAATCTACCAAACAGCGGAAAAATTCAAGCTTGGTTCATTTCTCCAAATCAGAAAACTCTGTCACCCGTACTTGTGTTAAAAAAAAACAACGACTCCCGTCAAAGTGACGAGACGAAAGTGAATCCGAAATGACAATAAAAATAACAAAAAAAAAAAATCCACTCTGGCTCTTCGGCCTGGACATCAAGCACGGTGTGCCACAAGAAAAAAACCAAGCTCAATTTTAACCGCTACTTAATTCTAATTTCCACCTTGCCACAATAAAAGAAACAATAGAGAAAAAAGGGGGGGGGGAAAGAATCACACAAATAAATTATCAAGTTACGTAAAGCCGAGTATTAATTTACGAGGAATCACCCAAAAGTAAACACAACTACGGGCCACCAGTTGACCACTCAACTCGCCTCAAATTCCGATCAAGGTTACTCACGCAACAACAATAACAAATGTCGCCTCGGCTCGGAATGTGAGAGCGAACAATCAAAATTTACTCGGGTTTACGTAACTACGAGTTCTCGACCGGCACAGCAGCAGTTTATCAGCAGGTTCGAGCCCCACGTTGGGCGCCATATCGCGGGAATTCCTACTAGAACCCGGTGAAAATAACAAATAAAATGCCTATAATTAACCCCGAACAAAACCCTCAAAATGATCCCAAAAAGAAAAGACAATAAGGGCCAAATATTTATCAAAGGGCGCCTTTGGCCCAGCCAGCTTACTCGTCGTCGTGGGAATCTCGCTGAACTCGATGGCCTGCTGCTAATCGTGCTGCTCCGGGTACCTGAAATCGGGAAGAAAGGGAAAAAGTATGCTACAATAAATAACGAAACACTGCAAATTTCTTTCCAGAACTGTTTAATAAAAAAGAAAGATCAAGGGCGTGGCAAGGGGAAAACGCAATACGCAACTTGGCCCGCTGGCCTCGCACTCACAAACCTCACAAAGAATAAGATTTTCCGCACTCGTAACTGTAACCCATTAATAACGAAACTCTTCTCCTGGGCCCTCCTTGTAGTCGACTCCGGTGATCGTGCACCCTGGGGCTTCGTGGTGAAGAGGCGGCGGCGCTGGGAAATCGTCCCCACTCCGGTTGGGACCTCCGTACTCTTCACAACGTCACTCGCGATCCCAACGCCCGCGTGGTTGTTGTCGGGAGATCGTACGAACTCGAACGGAAAATTCACTAGGTGGCTCAGCTATAAAAGTTGAAGTCGCGCGTCGACCGTTCACGGCGACTCCCAAATCGAGATTCCCCTCGCGGAGAATAAATTACTGCCCGAAGAAGAAGCCGGGCGGCGAACTCTAAAACCTGCCCTCTACCGGACTACCACCGAACTCCTTCTTTAGACCGCCAAAATTCAAATTTTCCACGTTACAGAAATTTCTGGGGCGATTCCACGCCACAGATGTACCAGCAGCGTTAGCATGCTGTTCGTTTTTCCATATCCCGACGGTCCAGAAATGACCGCTCTAATGCTGCTCTAATAATTTTCTTTTTTTTCCCGTTGGTAATTTAACGTTATTTTGAATAAATTCCATGTTGATCGTGTGAGATTTCAAATGAGAATGACGTGATTGGTATAAATACTTTGTTTTTATACATTACAGTTTAGTCGTAAATCGAACTTCGTAAAGGAATGATCATATACGGCAAACAGAAAAAGAAGCGAGGATACGGGTTGATAAATAAAATTATTAACAAACTTCCGTTCGAGCTTCACTTACCTGGATATAATTATTGTGGACCCGGCACAAAATTAGCCGCTAGACTAGCTCGCAGCGATCAACCGATTAACCAACTCGATTCTGCGTGTAAAGAGCACGACATCGCTTACTCAAAAAATAAAGAAAGTATCGCTGCTAGAAACGCAGCAGACGCAGTTTTAGCTGATAAAGCTTGGGCAAGAGTCATTTCCAACGACGCGTCATTAGGAGAAAAAGCGTCCGCGTACGCGGTTACCAATATCATGAAAGCAAAGTCAAAATTGGGTATGGGTTTGAAAAAATCAAGAAAGAAATCTAAAAAGAAGTGTAAAAAAAGATGTAAAAAGATGACATCGTTTAATAGTATAATTAAAACAGCTTCTAAATCAGGAGTTGCAGGTAAGTCACCGAAAAGTGTAATCACTGCAGCACTCAAAGCTGCTAGAACCACCATAAAAAAATCTGGAGGAAAAAACAAAATGAAATTTCCACGTATTGTCCCGGTGTCGTCAAAAATAGGAGGTTTTCTACCTCTTGTACCTTTATTCGCCGGACTTAGTGCAACCGGGGCTCTCGCAGGAGGAGCTGCAGGGGTTTACAAAGCGATTAACGAAGCAAAAACAGCTCGTCAAAATTTGGATGAAAGTAGAAGACATAATAAAACCATGGAAGCAATAGCCTTGGGAAAAGGTTTACACCTAAAACGTTACAAGTCCGGTCTTGGTTTGTATTTAACCCATTAACGCCCAAGGAGAGACCAGAAGAGCTATTGAAAAACTGATTAGGGGAAAACCTGTCTCGTCGAAAAATAATCGATACGTGTTTTTTTTTTTTTTAATTTTAATTGTTTAAACATTATTTATTTAAACAAATTATAAAAAATTTTCGAATTTTGATAATCTAATGATAGATATCAATTTTTTATTAGAAAAAAAGACGAAAATCATCCATAAAATTTTTTCGTCCAATGCGTAAATTTTTAGTTATGAGCGCTTAAACATTCCAAATTTGGGCATTTATACCCCTGACCTCTGAGGCATCTACTAAAAAGTTGTTTTACGCTCAACCAATTGAAAATAGGTCGGAATAAATAGTTGGGAAGCCTGTCTAACGATAAAAATTAACAATTTTGCCTGTATTTTTTAATAATTTTTATTGTTTAAAAAATTTATTTAAACAAATTATAAAAAATTTTCGAATTTTGATAATCTAATGATGGATATCAATTTTTTAATAAAAAAAAAGACGAAAATCATCTATAAAATTTTTTCGTCCAATGCATAGATTTTCAGTAATAAGCGCTTAAACATTATAAATTTGGGCATTATACCCCTTACCTCTGAGGTGTATACTTAAAAGTTGTTTTAGGCTTAACCAATTGAAAATAAGTCGGAATAAAAAAATGTAAAACTTGTCTTACGGCCAAATGTTGCAAATACGGGAGTAGTTTTTTAATAATTTTTAAACAACTTGTTTAAAAAAATTATGAAAAAGTTTCGAATTTTTATAAACTGATTTTGGGAATAGATTGTTTGTTGAAAAAAAAAAGATAAAAATCATCATATTTTTTTTTCACGCTTATTTTAGGTGTAACAAGCGTCAATAAATATAAAATAAACTGAAAAAGTATATGATCAAACGATCTAATTTTACCTTATATATTTATTATGAAATGTCGTTTTTTTTTTTAAAAGAGTTATTATTAGGAGTTTTGATAAAAGAAAATCGATTGAAGTTAGTCTTTTTTTTATGTAATTTTTCAAAAATTGATTTTTTAAACTAATTTTAAAAACAACTTTCTTTTAGATAAAAGTTAAAGGCTGAGATGAATTTTTAAGAGAAAAAATTTAAAAAATGAATGTTTCATTTATTATTTTCATGAGCTGCTGTGTGAGCTTTGCATACGCCTTTATTGCTTATTTTACAGTAAAGTTCTGTAGTTTTTTTTACAGTTTTTATATGGCATGGCCTGAAAAGACCGCAGACTATCAAATGTTGTTAAGGATGACTTTATTGGGGTCTTGTTGGTTTTTTAAAAAAGAGTTATAAATTGTAATTGTTAGTTTTTTTGCAGAAAAAAATCAACAGAAAAACACTGTAATTTTTCATAGAATAATAAAAAATACTGCAATTATAAATAAAAGGAAAAGGTGGAGTGAAAAGTATGATTTGTCATTTTACATGGTTTGTGTATTGATTTTCAAAAATCTTCTTTGTTATCAATAAGTTACAACAAATTTTTTTTTTTAGAATACAGTCAAGTATATCTATTATAATTAAATGCTTTGGGTCAAAAATTGGTAAATGATCGCATAACAGAACAGCGGATTCGTCAAATAATTCATTTCTTTTAATTCCCTTCTTAACATTATCGTTAATTGATTTTTCATAAATTGGAAAAGTCTTAGTAATAAAGAATTTTTCGTAGCTTTTTATCACTTCGCTGTTACCTGCATAATTTTTTAGCTTTTTTTTATTATCAATCAACAGGTTGAAAAAAGTAATCCAAGAATTATTAATCTTGGTAGACTTTGCTAGTAGCAACTCTTTTTCGCACTGCTTGTAATAATTATTGTATGCTACATTTTGTGTCAGTATATAAAAAAAAAATGGATGTACTTGGATACCAAGAACTTTTAGTTTTGCAAGATGCTGTATAACTATTTTCCACGTAAACTGCTGTTTAGGATCTATTTCTAAAGGTAAAATATTATCAGTTTTTTCAAGAAGATAAACATTAGTACATTCCAACATAAAGCTGGAACTTTTTTTTAAACATTCTACCTTTGTGATTAAAAAATTATACTCGTGATTTTGTTTAAAAGTATAATGCAAGGGTACAAAGTTTTGGTTATCAATTGCATTCGCATTAGCACCGTGTTTTAGAAGATACTTTATTATATTGACACTTTTAAACTTAGAAATGCACGCTCGATGTAAAGGCGTTTGACCAGAATCGTCTGATGCATTGGGATTCGCGCCGTTTTCTACCAATAGCTTTATCATTTCAAAATGACTCTTATCACCCTGACTACAATTTATTACGTAATGTAAAGGAGTTCTGCCATATTTATCTTTCATATTGATGTTAGCTCTTTGCGACAATAATTTTCTCACCTGCGAGTAGTCTTTGCATGCGGCAACATAATGAAAATGAGTGGTATCTGCGTCGTGATTTTCTGGAACGTTCATCATTTTTTTATTACTTGTACTTGAAAAATTAGTTAGATAACTCAAAAAATAATATAATTATTATTTTGAACTTTAGCTTTGTTCAACGTAAACAGGAGGCAGGCCCTAAAAAGGGTAAGAGTAGTACTTTATTGAGCACCTCGTAAAAAAGACGTTTTTTATAAAACTGAAAATTCAATAGTGCCAAACTAGAAATGACAAAAAATAAAAAAAAATCTACAAGTTATTTTTAAATAAGACTTTAAATAAGCTTCAAAGCTAATACAAAAAAGTGTGCGGTGTACGGTTTACACAAAGTTATAAAAAATATTTTCAACCGTGCACGGTGCATCGTGTACCGTGTACCGAACAGTGTGCGTTGTCTGGTGTACGGTGTACGCAAAAATTATAAAAAATATTTTCATCCATGCACGGTGCATCGTGTACCGTGTACCGAACGGTGTGCGGTGTCTGGTGTACGGTGTACATAAAGTTATAAAAAATATTTTCAACCTTGCACGGTGCATCGTGTACCGTGTACCGAACAGTGTGCGTTGTCTGGTGTACGGTGTACGTAAAGTTATAAAAAATATTTTCATCCGTGCACGGTGCATCGTGTACCGTGTACCGAACGGTGTGCGGTGTCTGGTGTACGCCAAAACATTTTTTCAACCTTGCACCGTACGTGGTGCACCGTGCACCGTGTACCAAGCAGTGCGGGTTGTCTGGTGTACGGTGTACGCAAAGTTATAAAAAATATTTTCACCCGTGCACGGTGCATCGTGTACCATGTACCGAACGGTGTGCGGTGTCTGGTGTACGGTGTACACAAAGTTATGAAAAATATTTTCAACCGTGCACGGTGTACCGTGTACCGAACAGTGTGCGTTGTCTGGTGTACGCCAAAACATTTTTTCAACCTTGCACCGGGCGTGGTGTACCGTGTACCGTGTACCGAGCATGGTGCGTTGTCTGGTGTACGGTGTACGCAAAGTTATAAAAAATATTTTCATCCATGCACGGTGCATCGTGTACCATGTACCGAACAGTGTGCGGTGTCTGGTGTACGGTGTACATAAAGTTATAAAAAATATTTTCATCCATGCACGGTGCATCGTGTACCGTGTACCGAACGGTGTGCGGTGTCTGGTGTACGCCAAAACATTTTTTCAACCTTGCACCGGGCGTGGTGTACCGTGTACCGTGTACCGAGCATGGTGCGTTGTCTGGTGTACGGTGTACGCAAAGTTATAAAAAATATTTTCACCCGTGCACGGTGCATCGTGTACCATGTACCGAACAGTGTGCGGTGTCTGGTGTACGGTGTACATAAAGTTATAAAAAATATTTTCAACCATGCACGGTGCATCGTGTACCGTGTACCGAACAGTGTGCGTTGTCTGGTGTACGGTGTACGTAAAGTTATAAAAAATATTTTCATCCGTGCACGGTGCATCGTGTACCGTGTACCGAACGGTGTGCGGTGTCTGGTGTACGCCAAAACATTTTTTCAACCTTGCACCGTACGTGGTGCACCGTGCACCGTGTACCAAGCAGTGCGGGTTGTCTGGTGTACGGTGTACGCAAAGTTATAAAAAATATTTTCACCCGTGCACGGTGCATCGTGTACCATGTACCGAACGGTGTGCGGTGTCTGGTGTACGGTGTACACAAAGTTATGAAAAATATTTTCAACCGTGCACGGTGTACCGTGTACCGAACAGTGTGCGTTGTCTGGTGTACGCCAAAACATTTTTTCAACCTTGCACCGGGCGTGGTGTACCGTGTACCGTGTACCGAGCATGGTGCGTTGTCTGGTGTACGGTGTACGCAAAGTTATAAAAAATATTTTCATCCATGCACGGTGCATCGTGTACCATGTACCGAACAGTGTGCGGTGTCTGGTGTACGGTGTACATAAAGTTATAAAAAATATTTTCATCCATGCACGGTGCATCGTGTACCGTGTACCGAACGGTGTGCGGTGTCTGGTGTACGCCAAAACATTTTTTCAACCTTGCACCGGGCGTGGTGTACCGTGTACCGTGTACCGAGCATGGTGCGTTGTCTGGTGTACGGTGTACGCAAAGTTATAAAAAATATTTTCACCCGTGCACGGTGCATCGTGTACCATGTACCGAACAGTGTGCGGTGTCTGGTGTACGGTGTACATAAAGTTATAAAAAATATTTTCAACCATGCACGGTGCATCGTGTACCGTGTACCGAACAGTGTGCGTTGTCTGGTGTACGGTGTACGTAAAGTTATAAAAAATATTTTCATCCATGCACGGTGCATCGTGTACCGTGTACCGAACGGTGTGCGGTGTCTGGTGTACGCCAAAACATTTTTTCAACCTTGCACCGGGCGTGGTGTACCGTGTACCGTGTACCGAGCATGGTGCGTTGTCTGGTGTACGGTGTACGCAAAGTTATAAAAAATATTTTCACCCGTGCACGGTGCATCGTGTACCATGTACCGAACAGTGTGCGGTGTCTGGTGTACGGTGTACATAAAGTTATAAAAAATATTTTCAACCATGCACGGTGCATCGTGTACCATGTACCGAACAGTGTGCGGTGTCTGGTGTACGGTGTACATAAAGTTATAAAAAATATTTTCATCCATGCACGGTGCATCGTGTACCGTGTACCGAACGGTGTGCGGTGTCTGGTGTACGCCAAAACATTTTTTCAACCTTGCACCGGGCGTGGTGTACCGTGTACCGTGTACCGAGCAGTGCGGGTTGTCTGGTGTACGGTGTACGCAAAGTTATAAAAAATATTTTCACCCGTGCACGGTGCATCGTGTACCGTGCACCGAACGGTGGGCGGTGTCTGGTGTACGGTGTACACAAAGGTATAAAAAATATTTTCATCCGTGCACGGTGCATCGTGTACCGTGTACCGAACGGTGTGCGGTGTCTGGTGTACGCCAAAACATTTTTTCAACCTTGCACCCTGCGTGGTGTACCGTGTACCGTGTACCGAGCATGGCGCGTTGTCTGGTGTACGGTGTACGCAAAGATATAAAAAATATTTTCACCCGTGCTCGGTGCATCGTGTACCGTGCACCGAACGGTGTGCGGTGTCTGGTGTACGGTGTATCGTGTACCGTTTACCGAACAGTATATGGTGTTTGGTGTACGGTGTACGCAATGATATAAAAAAAACATTTTTTGAACCGTACGTGGTGTACGGTGCACCGTGTACGAAACAATAGCAAAACAAAAATTTTTCCCTGCTTTCCGCCGTGCACCGTGCACCAAAAAGCTCCTCCGTACACGGTGCACCGTGTACCGTGTACATAAAAGCTCATTTGGTATAGCGCCCGTGCACCGTGCGCTGTGCACCGTGCACCGTGCAACGGTACACGGCGATGGTACCTAGACACAACCATAAAATTTTCTTTGCTAGTTTCGTAATAATTTTTTTCTTTGCTTATTTTTACATGTTTTGATTTTTAAAGGTAACAAAAAAGAATGAGAAATTACGTAACTGTATTCATCACAAAATTATATGACTTTTAATTGTTAATTTATTTTTTATTCGTTTTATGTCATAAAATATCTTTAAATTCTCTGTAATGCAAAAAAAAATAATCTTACCAATTCTAAAAAAAAAAAAGAAAAACTTCAATAGTTGAAAAAATATTCTAATAAGTTATTTATATACATTGGGTTATAATACATTGCATAGTGTCTTTAGAGGTTACGAAAAAAGCTATAAATAAGACAGAAAAAATTCAGTTTTTGTTTGGTGACAATTCTATGTCTGAAGTATACAGAATCAGTACATCATGGTCTTCTTCTGAATCTGAGTTTCGGATCTCATTTGGTGTTAGCACATTATTGCTCAATTTTTTTTCATTTTTTTTTTCAGGAACCATAGTTCGCACCACCGGCTCCGGGCTGTCGGATAAAATAATTTTTCTTTGTTTTCTTCTTATCATGTATTCTTTAAAATTCATTTTGCGAGCTTCAGATACTTGCTCGTTCTCACATTCAGCTAGCACATTTCGTGAATTTGACTTTGACGAGACGACTTTTTTTTTTCCTGATATAGTTGCGCGATCCCGCTGTCGACGCAACCTACGTTGTTCGCTCTTGCGAATTTTTTCTTTCTCGCTTCGAGTTTTCGACATGTTATTTTAGAATTTTGGAACTGCCAATTCTGATACAAAGGTGAGAAAAATCTCCAAGTAACTCCAAAATCCGAGAGTGGTGCGTGCTAAAGAAGTATGTCACACGGACTGATGCTTTGCGCTCTCAGACGCACGCTTTTAACTCGGCAGTAAAATTGCTCTGATTGGTGCGGGGCAGCCTAGATTTACATAGGGCGCATGGCTCACGAGGTAGGGGTGGCGGGGTGGTGGAATAAATCCAAGTATAAGTTAAAAGTGCGTGTCTCAGAGCGCGAATTATCAGTCGATGCTAACTTGTTCAGCAAGAATCATTTTCGGTTTTCGGAGTCAGCTTTTACTAGCAGGCATCGTTCCGGGGTTCACTCTACTTCAACATTTTACCTGTCAAAACGTCGGGCGTGATTTTTTGTTGCGGTCTAATTTTTTAAATCTTTTTTGTATAAACTTCACCTCTTTTTTCAAATATTACGTTTTCTAATCAATTGGACTTGCCTTTTTAGATAGGTTCTCTAAAACTCTCCTCGAAAAAAATTTATAAGCGACTGTAGTTGTTAAACAAATTGATTCATTTAAAAAAAATAAAATATTTTTAACTTAAAACTTTCAGTTTAATTTTTGTAAGTATTTTTTGAAAAAATTTTCACTAGCTGGGTTAAATTTTTCTTTTCTAAAGATTCATTGGGCTCGCTTGTGGAAAGGTTTTTTAAATCAAAAATCGTTCGTTAAAAAACTTTTTTTTTTTTTAATTATTAGTTATTTTATAAGTTTGTGCTTAAAATTTTTTTTTTACAAGTTTTATTTCAAATTATGTCAGAAAATCGTAGACTTAGAATTAGAGATCTATCCGATTTGATAGATGATGATGACGACGATGATTGTGATTATGAGAATCAACGCCGTGATATTGTACTTATTCCTGGTCATGATTCAGGCCCGGAAGATAGTGATGACGATGAGCCAAATTTAAACACTCATTTGCCGAATGGTACCTATGAGCATATAAAAAATTTGTATTCGGATAAACAAAAATTATTAGAACCGAATCACGTTTATGACTGGCAAAGTGGATGTGCTGTATCAACTTCTAGTCCAGAGGTTGAAAATATGATAATTGATAATGCATTATTTGATGTTGAGCCAATAAAACATCTTTTTTATAAAAATTCCCTTGATTTATTTCAACTTTTTTTTTCAAAAGAAATCAAAGTTTTTATAATAGAAGCGTCCAAAGAAAATAATTTAGATTTATCAAGCGAAGATTTTGATAAATTTATTACAATTTTTCTGATATCTATTGTTAATCCCCGTAAAACTGAAAGAGATTTTTGGTCAAAAAAGTCTTTTTTAGGATGTTCTACAATAAAAAATCTTATGACTAGAAATAGATTTATTGAAATAAAAAAAAAATTACGATTTTATAAGTCACAAGATGAAAACATTGATGATAAAGTATGGAAAGTTAGATCTCTTTATAATATTTTTAGGAAAAATTTATCTCAATTTGGTATATTTGATTTCAATCTTTCAATAGATGAAATTATGGTTAAATATTTTGGTAGATTTAGTATCAAACAATGTATAAGAACTAAACCAACCAGATTTGGTTTCAAAGATTGGGCTGTGTGTTCGGCTGATGGATTCCTTTATGATATTGATATTTATCAAGCTGCTGGGGCGAAAAATTCGAATGATCTATTACAATCAATTTGTCTGGGATCGAGAGTCGTTGTAAAAATGCTAAGTAAATTGTTTGAAAGTCAATCCAAGGAAAGCTTGAAAAAATATCAAGTCTTTTTTGATAATTTTTTTTCGTCTCCCGATTTTATGGTGCATTTAGACAAAATTGGATTGAAAGCTACCGGTACAGTCAGACAGAACAGAGTAAAAGAAAAAATAGAATTGCCCAAAAAGTCTGAAAGAGGAACTTGCGAAGTAGTTCATGACAGTAACTCAAATTTAAATTATATTACTGTCATGGACTCTAAAGCAGTATCTATTTTATCGACTAAATACGGTGTTGAACCGACAGTTCCAATGGAAAGATGGAGTGAAAATGAAAAAAAAAAGTTTTATTTCCGCAAGCTTTTTATCAATACAATCAATTTATGGGGGGAGTTGATCTACACGATCAACACTGCAATGCCTTGGAACCCTCCATCCGGAGCAAAAAGTGGACATGGCATTTAGTTCTACGATTACTCCAAGCATCATTAGCAAATGCAACTGTGCTTTGGAATAAACTACATCCCGATGAACGTAAAGGTTCCAAAAATATTGTTGAAGAAGCAATTGCTTATTATTTAGAGAGTTTTTTAGAAAACCAACGACTAAAACGAATAGCAAAAAAAAAGTACTCCTAAACAACATTTGATAGTCCGCGGTCCTTTCAGGTTATGCCATATAAAAAACTGTAAAAAAACTACAGAACGTTACTGTAAAATAAGCAATAAAGGCGTATGCAAAGCTCACACAGCAGCTCATGAAAAAAATAAATGAAACATTCATTTTTTAAATTTTTTCTCGTAAAAATTCATCTCAACCTTTAACTTTTATCTAAAAGAAAGTTGTTTTTAAAATTAGTTTAAAAAATCAATTTTTGAAAAATTACATAAAAAAAAGACTAACTTCAATCGATTTTCTTTTATCAAAACTCCTAATAATAACTCTTTTAAAAAAAAAACGATATTTCATAATAAATAAAAAAGGTAAAATTAGATCGTTTGATCATATACTTTTTCAGTTTATTTTATATTTATTGACGCTTGTTACGCCTAAAATAAGCGTGAAAAAAAAAATATGATGATTTTTATCTTTTTTTTTTCAACAAACAATCTATTCCCAAAATCAGTTTATAAAAATTCGAAACTTTTTCATAATTTTTTTAAACAAGTTGTTTAAAAATTATTAAAAAACTACTCCCGTATTTGCAACATTTGGCCGTAAGACAAGTTTTACATTTTTTTATTCCGACTTATTTTCAATTGGTTAAGCCTAAAACAACTTTTAAGTATACACCTCAGAGGTAAGGGGTATAATGCCCTAATTTATAATGTTTAAGCGCTTATTACTGAAAATCTATGCATTGGAAGAAAAAATTTTATAGATGATTTTCGTCTTTTTTTTTATGAAAAAATTGATATCCATCATTAGATTATCAAAATTTGAAAATTTTTTATAATTTGTTTAAATAAATTTTTTAAACAATAAAAATTATTAAAAAATGCAGGCAAAATTGTTAATTTTTATCGTTAGACAGGCTTTCCAACTATTTATTCCGACCTATTTTCAATTGGTTGAGCGTAAAACAACTTTTTAGTAGATGCCTCAGAGGTCAGGGGTATAAATGCCCAAATTTGGAATGTTTAAGCGCTCATAACTAAAAATCTACGCATTGGACGAAAAAATTTTATGGATGATTTTCGTCTTTTTTTTTAATAAAAAATTGATATCCATCATTAGATTATCAAAATTCGAAAATTTTTTATAATTTGTTTAAATAAATAATGTTTAAACAATTAAAATTTAAAAAAAAAAAACACGTATCGATTATTTTTCGACGAGACAGGTTTTCCGCTAATCAGTTTTTCAATAGCTCTTCTGGTCTCTTCTTGGGCGTTAATGGGTTAAAACGATACACGGAGAAAGAGGTACATCATGAAACTTGGTATACAGCGCCATCATTTTACATGATGCGTGGTGCAGCGTGATTCCAAGTCACACTTCGTATTTCCAAGTGCATGCACCGTGTTTTCCAGTGCAAAATTTTTTGAGAGATAATTTCGATAGAGCAGACGACGGCGCTCGGAACACCGACGTAACCAGTTTTTCAAAGTTTTACACTAAAAATTGTGTACGATTCTTACTTTGAAATGCTCTTGATATCTTTCCTAACAAATATATAAACTTCAATTATGATTTCGAACTTGATATTTATATTTATACGATTTTAAAGTTTCGAGGTTAGAGATTCAGCAGAACTTGAGTCACCGAGAAAAAAGCATGCGTCAAATGCGTTCACTGGAAAACACCGTGCACGCATTGTGTTTCATAGTGTGTCTTCTTCTCCGTATATGGTGGCAAGGGGTTAAAAAAAAAAGCCGGAAATAAAATTGCCCGATCGTCCGCTGACAAATTTTGATTTAATCAAGTACGCTAATAAACTGAAAATTCCTCATTTTCGAGGTGTGTTTATGAAAAATGAATTACCTTTATCAAGTCCTCGTTATCGCGAATCTGGTATTATAAACCTTGACAATGATAGCGGACCTGGTACACATTGGTGTGCATACCGTAAGCGAGGAAAAGATGTCATTTACTTTAATAGCTTTGGTGATTTAAGCCCACCGATTGAATTAATGAATTATTTAAATGTAGACAATATAAAATATAATCCTGAAAAATATCAAGATTTTAATACGTATAATTGTGGACATTTAAGTTTGAAATTTTTAAGCGGGCAGAGAAAAGGTATATAAAGAGCTACTTTAGCTTACTCGCTGTCAAACTAACATGGACTCTTTCATGCTTACTTTGTCAGCATCTTCTTCAATTTTAGAAGCTCAGTATTACCCTCCGATTGAATTATCACCACATAAAAATTACTCATTAGGATTAGTTGAATTTTTAACTTTCAATTCTACTCCAAATATTGACGTTGGGTGTAACAAATTTTATATCGGCGATCAAGTGATTGAATTTCCAATCGGTTGTTACGAAATTAATAACATAGAAAAATATATTCAAGAAACTCTTAAACAGAGAAACATAAATACTGGACTCTCTTTAAAACCTAACGAAACTACATTGCATTGTGAAATCAAGTGTACTGCAGAAATTGATTTTCGTCCTCGAGATTCAATCGCTAGTATATTAGGATTTAGTCATCGTCTGCTTTCCGCAAATAATCATCACATTTCCGATACACACGTAAATATAATTAAAGTAAATTCAATAAGAGTCGAGTGCAACATCACAGGCGGTGCGTACGTTAACAACAAAAAAGTTCACACGATTCACGAATTTTATCCAGAGGCCGATCCTGGTTTTAAAATAATCGAAATTCCTTCGCAAGTAATTTACTTACCTATAACAGTACCCTGTATTGATTACATTCAGTTGCGCGTGGTCGATCAAGACGGAAAGTTAGTTAATTTTCTTGAAGAAAATATAACGATTCTACTTCATATAAAATCTTCATAATGGGTATCGTCTTTCACGGTAGAGGATTCCAAACCAAAACATATAAAAATAACACAAAATGCACTTCTTCAATCAGTCGTCAACGAACTCTCAAAGTGTTAACACGAGCGAATATCCAGTTTCTCAAAAGTCTAGGCTTAAAAGTAGTTCCTGGTGGAAAGTAACTTGCATATTCTTTTGCTGTTTTAAAAAAAATGGAAGACATTCTAAGCATTCAAAATGCTGTAGCGTTTGATGAAAGTATCTCTCATTACGAGATACACGCTCACCAACCGTATACAGCAGCAAATTATGGCAACAGTGATGTAATTCATATAGCTATACCACATCAAGATCTGTGCCTTTTACCATCGCGGAGCATTCTTCATATTTGCGGTCAGCTCACCGATACCACTACGAAAAAAGCACCGAGAAATACATTTTTTGTTAATAACGGTATTTGTCATTTATTCGACGATGTTCGATTAGAGTTAAATGGAATTGAAATAGATCGGTGTAAAAACGTGGGTTTAACCACGTTGATGAAAAATTGGTTATCTTTTAATCCTAATCAAAGTTTGATTGCTGAAAATTCAGGATGGTATGGTCTTTCGGAAGATAAGAAAAAAAAATACTCAACGAGGATGGATATTTTGACGTGTTCATTCCTCTCAGTTATATATTAGGTTTTGCAGAAGATTATCGTAAGATTGTAGTTAACGTGAAGCTCGAGTTAATCATCACTCGATCGAGAAATGACTTGAATGCTATAATACAAACAAAAGCAGGTAACGAAGCATTTGAAGTCGTCGATATTAATATCTCGATGATTGAATGGCTAATGCCTTACGTTTTAATATCAGATTCACACAGAATAAGTTTGCTTAAATTTCTTGGAAAAGATCGTGCAATTACCATGAGCACCGGTCGACGTACGAATAAAACTTGATTCAAGAGAAAATTTTCCTGCACAGACTGCTGCTGCTTACTGTCTAATTTTACACGATCGAATCGTACAATACAATTCGGTTAGCGGGGATGTAAAAAAATTAGTATAAAAGAAAGGCACAAGTTTTTCACACATTAATCGTCAAGATGCGCTACGTGGTGGACATAGCTTGCTTCGTGCAGCCTGGAAGTACCATAAAAGAAGGAAGTCATGTTCGGAGAAAACACGACTACATTATCAAAGAGTTTTCATTCGTACCACTCGATGAAGAAAAAATGGTTAGAGCGCTTCAGGTATAACGTAAAGGATGTGCGTACTCGTACCCTCCGTTGAATGAAATAAAATTAGTGACAATTTGTGAAAATCATAATGGAAAGTTCAAAACGTGTTGCGCGCTGCACAACGTGAGACTTTAAAAAAAATTTATTATAGAAAAAGAATCACGAAATTCGGAAAAACCCATGGAGTGGGTATAAATACAATTGGTTTTCTCAATTTTATTCACTTCTCATCCAACATGGGTCAAAAACAGAGCTCCTCCGGCTACAAAAGAATGAAAGATGAAAAATCCTCAGGTTTTAAAAGTTATCCCGAGAAAAAAAATCGTCAAGATGATCAATATAAAAGCTTTCAAAAACTTTAAGAAGAACAAAAAGCTTATGAAAAGAAAAATGAAAAAAAGATTAAATTCGAAAAAATTAAAGAAAAAGAAAAAAATTTGATTGAATAGTAATAATGTTTTAAGTTATTAATAATGTAACATAGTTTTAAGTAATTTTTAATAAATGATTTTTAACAATGAACTGTTTTTCTTAATTTATCTCATCCGAAATAATTCAACAAATAAATTTGTTATACGTTGAAAATATTGTTGGTCCTTAAAAGGACCGGGAATTAACTCATTAAATAACTTTCAAAGCATCTAATACTAATCGAATACTCTGACCCGGCTGCCATAAGATAGGCGCTGGTTAGCGGCTGCAGCATGCGAGCGGCAGAAATGGAAACCACGGTGCGGTGCATTTGAAGGAGCGTAGGGTCGCTTGCAGCACGGTGACCGACGTGCGGATGACGATGCTGCGAAACCCGCTTGCGGCATGGCCCGCTCGCGGCATGGCCTGCTCGCGGCATGGCCCGCTCTGTTTTACCTACTTGAATGCTTAACCAATAAGTTATTGTTATATTGGTGATTTAATCGATTTAGTGCCAGCTAAAAACAGAACAGTGGATCTTGTAAAAGCAAAAATACAAGAAAAAAGCTTGTGCAAAAGTGAAATGAATGAAAAACCAAGTGTTAGTACTTTCAACGCAAAAATGAAAGGTACTTGTTTCCAATGCAGAAAATTCGGGCACTACAAAAATGATTGTCCACAACAACAACAAAGCAGTAACGGCAGAGGCGCTCATTCTAATCGAGATAAAGGAGCTCAATACTATCAGCGAGGTCAGCGAGACAACCAACGAGGCAATGGCAGAGGCGGTGTTCATCGAGGTCGAGGACGAGGACATCGAGCAGCAGAGTCAACCAACGAGCAGCGCAGCAACCCCGAGAGCTGGGCGACGGAAGTGCACGTGAATAGTTTGAGTGAAAATTTAAGTGAAAATGAAAATAAAATAAAGTGGTTGCTAGATAGTGGTTGCACAGATCACATAGTTAACAGCGAGGATTATTTTTTTGAGTACGTAAATTTAAAAAAACCAATTAATGTTAAGTTGCCAGATGGCAAAATTATAAAAGCGACTAAGTTAGGAAAAATTAAAATATTTTTTAAAAATTATGATAGCATAGTTCATGTTGATTTAAAGAATGTTTATTTTGTTGATGGTATAAGAAAAAATATTTTGAGTATTTCTAGAATAAGTGAATCTAGCACTGTTGTGATTAAAAATAAAAATGCAAAAATTTATAACAATGATAGGAAATTGATAGCTATTGCAAATAAAATTGATAGTTTATACGTTTTGGATAGTTTTGTTAGTAAAAATAAAGATAAAAATATTCATGCAAATCCTTTGAAATTGACAGATAAAGAAAAATGGCATAGGGCTTTAGGCCATGTAAATTTTCAATATTTAAATGAATTAGTTAAAAATAAACGGCTTGAAGGTATGCCAAATAAGTTAGAAAATGATATTTTGAAATGTGCGAACTATATACAGAGTAAAATGGCAAAAGTACCATTTGATAATGAGAGAACTGAATCGTCGGAGATTTTAGAATTGATCCATACTGATTTGAATGGTCCACATAAAACTATTGGTTATTGTGGAGAAAAATATTTTTTGACTTTTATAGATGATTACAGTAAGTGTACGAGGACTTACTGCATTAAGAATAAAAATGAAACAGCAGGTTGTTTCGTAGAATACGTGAATTTAGTCGAGAATCTTTTTAGTAAAAGAGTAAAGGAATTACGTTGTGATAGCGGGAAAGAATATTTAAATCGCAAAATTTATAATTTTGTTAAATATAAGGGCATTGAGTTGTCGCCATGCCTAAGCTACGTACACGAATTGAACGGTGTAGCAGAACGATACAACAGATCTGCAATGGATATCGGTCGTTGTTTAGCCCGGAAAGCGGGAATTGATAACAGGTATTGGCCTGAATTTATAAAAACAGTCTCGTATTTAAAAAATCGTACAATTGCTAATACTCGGGAGAATAAAACTCCTTTTGAAATATTTTTTGGCAAAAAAACCTAATGTGAAACATTTAAAGATTTATGGCAGTAAAGTTTTTGTGATAAACCCTGAAGTCCTAAAGAAAGGTAAATGGGATGATAAAGCTAAAGTAGGTATTTTAGTAGGTTATAATAATGATAGCTATAGAGTTTTGTTAAATAATAAAGTAATTAATGCCAGACACGTCTAAGTAATCGAGAATGAGAAAGAATTAATTTGAAAAGAATGAATATGAGCGACAATGAAAATGTTGATGAGGCAAATTGTATTAATTTAAGGTTAGAGAATGAGGATGATTCTGAGAGAGATAATGATGATGATGAGTATAAACCGGATGAAAATATTTCATGCGAGCGCGATGATGTTGAGAATATTGATGAAATGATTGATGAAAATTTGACTATTCCTAAAAGATCGAGAAGAAAAAGAAGTCCTATTCAAAGATACGGTAATCCTGTAACACATTGTGTTTATGTCAATTATGTAAATGCGAATGTACCGAATACATTCAAGGAGGCGCTAAACTCCAGCGAATCGAAAAATTGGCAAAAGGCAATGAGCTCCGAAATTGAAAGTTTAAATAAAAACAAAACATGGGTAGTTGTTGACAAATCTAAAGATAAGAAAATAATTGATGTTAAATGGATTTATAAAAAGAAAAATGATGATACTTATAAAGCCAGACTAGTAGTTAGAGGTTTTCAACAGAAAGAATACTTAGAAAATGTTTATTCACCTGTCGGTAAAATGCAAACCTTAAAAATTCTATTAAGTTACAGTTGTGCGAATAATTTATTTGTTGAACAAATGGACGTTGAGACAGCATTTTTAAATGGCAACGTAAAATCCGAAGTTTACATTTATGAACCTAAAGGTTATGATTCTGGTAAGAATAAAGTTTGTAAATTATTGAAAGCTCTTTACGGTTTGCGAGAAAGCTCTAGATCTTGGTACGAATGTTTCAATGCTTTAATTGAAAAGTTAGGATTTAAAAGAAGTAATTATGACTATTGTTTGCATATAAATAACAAAGGCAAAGATCCAATGTATATTTTAGTTTTTGTTGATGACTTGTTGATTGTTTGCAAAAATCTTGATAAGATCAGAGAGATTAAAGCTAGTATAATGCAAAGATTTGTTATGAAAGATATTGGTTAAATCAAGAGTTATATCGGTATTGATGTAAATTATAGTAAAAATATGAGATTGATGACTATAAGTCAAACAAAATATATTGAATCTTTGGCTGAAAAATATAATCTTAAAAAAGCGAAATTATATGAAAGTCCTATGGAGAGTAATTTGAAATTAAATCAAGCGACAGAAGTTGATGAAAGAATAAAATATTGAAATTTGATTGGCGAGTTATTATATATTAGCACAGGCACTAGATCTGATATTACTTATAGTGTTAATTATTTTAGTAGATTTCAAAGTTGTTATGATCAAACACAATTCAAATATGCTTTAAGAATTTTAAAATATCTGTATAAAACTAAGAATTTAAAATTAACATATATTGGTAAGAATGTAAATAGAGTAGAATTAGATTGTATGGTTGATGCAGATTTTTCGGGTGATAATATACATAGAGAATCAACAACCGGTTTTGTAATTAGACTTTTTGGAAATTTGATTTATTGGAAAACGCGAAAACAGAATGTAGTGACAAAATTTTCAACTGCTGCTGAATACACTGCTTTATCGGAAGCAGTAACTGAAATTTTATTTTTTAAAAATTTGTTAAATGAGTCGTTTAATTTGAGAATAGAAAAACCGATAAAAATTTTTGAAGATAATTCTGGTGTGGTAGCAATTGCAAAATACGGTAATTTTACAAAAAATTTGAAGCACATTGAAGTGCAATATCATTATGTTAATGAGAATTATGAAAATGGCATGATTGATATTATAAAGATAGATTCTAAATTTAATTTGGCTGATTTATTTACTAAAATTTTAGATAAAACAAAATTTGTTAAGATTAGAAATGCGTAAAGATTAATTTGAAACAATTAGATTGTAAGAACAGTTACTAAGATAAAAGTGAAATGTCGTAAATTCAAGGAGGCGCGTTGAATTATGTGAATATTCCGACATCATTTATATTATTGTTTGAATACACGCGGTATGAGTGTCGTGTGCAAAACTGCTATGCGCACGCGTGTGTTCTAAAGCTACTGCCGAAGACTGACGGCGTAGCTTCTTTCTCCGTTCTGGTACGCGCACGTACGGTCACGCGATGTAAGGCTTATCGAGGCCAAGTATTTATTTTATCCAATAAACTTAATTAACTATTTTAACCATACTGAACCTTTATTTCACGATCCTCGATCCTTTATTTATAACATGGTAGCAGAGCGTGGTTGCACAGATCACATAGTTAAATAAATAAAATAATCAAGCTCATTTATAGCTCAAAGGAACGGGTGCTATGAGACAAAAGATTGAGAGTCGCACCCAGACCCGAGCAAGAAGAACGGTAATTTTACGGGCAAGACAGCTAACTGCTGCAGCACGAGGCTGCTGGCAATATTGCTTGAACACTCGCTACGTTTACAGCTGTATCTGAAAGCCAAAGACGACTTAAATTATCAATTAAGTGTACGCTCCGATGTAACATACCCCTGACATGCACTCACTGTCTGTAAGTTATCTTACAATAGTATTTGCACACTACCTCACCGGTAAGTCAAGTAGATGATATAATCCATCTCGGATTTCAATCTAAAAATCCATACGAAGTGCAGGTGAGTGTAAGCGCATTGCTAAATGTGGATATCACTGATGACTTAACCAGAATTCAATTTACAAAAAGAGCACAGTTTCAACATATTTTAATATGTATCAACCTAGAACCTCAATCGAAAACCAATTAATTTTCACTTTATAAAATATTTCGGCCTTTTAGTAATCAGCTTACAAAATTTTCTAGTTTTACCTAAAATCACCGTAGTCTTAAAGAATTCTCTTCAAGAAAATACCATGTCAAAAGGCGTCTTAACGACAAACCCAAAAAAGCTATGTCACACTGTACCGAAGCCCATCTTGATCAAGAAGCACGATTTCAACGTGTTTATTACATCAGAAATAAAATACAATTTATAAAATCATTGCATGTGTTGCGATTCCTTCAGGAAATATGTGACCACACGTCAAATTTGAATTTTTTTGAGCTGAATTGCACACTCCAATTAGTAATTACTACCCTGAGTATTATGAATTTAAGGATGTTTGGTACTTTCGTGAGGGGAAAAGAGGGGAGGGGACGGCCACCGCAGCGCCCGACGAGACGATTTTATTTTCAACTCATCAGTGCTCTGACCCCAATGAATGAATCATTTTGAAAATTTTACACAGCATACTTGAAAGTCTATAGTTTAATTTAGTATTAGTTTTATGTTTTAAAAATGTTTTGAAAAATTAGAAAAAATCACGAAAACATAACCTAATTTTCAATTTACAAAACTCTGCGACAAAAGTTTAAAAACATTAACTTTTTTGATCTCACATTAAAAATTAAGTCCTCAAGATATTATGTACAAATTTTTAGATCAAAACATACAGTACAAAAAAAGTTAGAGCATTTCTTGTTCAGACGCGCATGGAATTTCACCGCTATGCGCTTGTTTTTCTTTGTTATGTTTTTCAAATGGTCCGAAAGGTACTATAAAAAAATTTTAAAATCTTCTTCAAGCTAAAATCTACAAATTTCAATAATTCTTTCAATGGTCCCTGCTTTTTTGGATGAATAACACACGATCAAAGAAAAAAATTGCTTGATTTCCATAAGAGTCCAGGTTAAATTATTTAAAAAACACTTTGATTTTTTTTAAAACTTAATCGAACAAAAAAAGGCAAAAAATTCAATGATTACTTTGATATTAATCATAAATCAATCCGATCAAAATTGACAAAACGGCTGCATTTTTTCGTAAGTACCAAACATCCTTAACAAATTCATTCCTACAGTGATGTTGGTAAAACTATACATAGCCTGTGTACTTACAATTAGCTGACTCAGAGAACGTCGAAGCTTATATCAATTTCAATAGTCGATCATATGAATGGTAAAATCTCAACAGTTGCACGAAACTTACAAATTTCAAAATTTAGACAGAACTCGTCCAAACACATCATAGTTCAAAAAACACTTAAGAGTATTCACTCGTCAAATAAGTCATACCGATGAGAGTTGTTAACTGTAAGCAATGTTTTTCGTGTGAACTGCCTTTGGCAGGACCCGGCAAAACGCAACACAATTTAAATTACTACAAAAGTTTTCACCCGTCAAATCGGTCTCTTCAATGTGAGTTGTGAACTGTAAGCCATGTTTTTCGTGTGAATCGCCTTTGACAGGACCCGGCAAAACAACACAGATCAAAAAACTATAAAAGTTTTTACTCGTCAAATTGGTCAGACCAATGTGAGTTGTAAATAATGTCCTTCGATGATAGTGGTAAAATAAAAATTGGGTGTAATTCTATAAGCACGCGCGCCAATTTATTTCGTCATAAACTTACAAGGAGAGGACCAGGCCTTTGGGACGAAATGTTTCTCATCATTTTTTCATTTTAAATATCTCAATTTTACATGGTCTAATACATAAAAAAAAATCTCAAATAATTTTTTCCAAAAAGTACTTGGGAAGACAAAAAAATGCGAGGTTCCGGAATTCTGTAAGTGTAATAGGGTCTGAGCAATATTTTTTTGAAAATCAGGTCAAAAACAGCTTTTTATTGAAAAATGCTGATAAAATGCTGATTTTTTAGCATGGGGTGTAGAGGGAACATGACTTTAAAAGGCCCATTCAGAGAAACTAACACTTGGAGGTTTCTTTTTGGCATATTTGAAGCCCATATACCAAGTTTGAGCCAAATCCATGACCCAAAGGCCTGGTCCTCTCCTTGTAAGTTTATGAGTTTACTAGCTCATTTCAAAAATTGAATAATAAAATGTTCAAATATAAATAATAAAAAAAGTATCAAATCTTACAAAAGCATATCAATATCTAAGAAAAAAAAAAAAAAATAAAACATTAATTCTTTATTTTTTTTCATGAAAAGAAAATCTTAACTTAAAAAATTTAAAACGTCACCTAGTGACGACATCACGTTTCACATACATATGCGTGAGTACCCGGACTTTGTCCTGTACTAAGTACGCTCCATCTTCTTTTTCAACAGTCTAAAGGCTCTTAAAACGGTTCTTTATCTCTGCTTTCCATTCTAGGTATAGTCTGTTTTACGTATTCTTCACCATGTTTCTTAATTTTCCGTTCACTCGTTGAGAATCTACGGATTAATTGGCTGGGGAGGATTTGAGTCGGTAGGTGCACCCTGCTACTCTGTACGTTCTGCAAAACCACCCGCTTTGCGTGGATGTCTTTTGACGATTGTACTCTCTGACATAATCGTCACAAAAAAAAACAATTAATTTAAAAAAATATAATTTAAGTTTGTAAATGAAGTTATACATTAAAAATCCTGATTAAACAACTATACTCTAAATTTATTCCAGTGAACTGATCTCTTTCTGTGATTGCCACAGATTTCTTTAAAAATGGTCATAATTTTGACTTTGAAAATACATTAATTTTAGAAGTTTAGAGAGGCTTGCATGCTGGAGATTCCTTGAGATGCTGAACATACACTTTTTTTCGAGACAATATCAAAAAGAAGATGGACACACGATTTTTGAGATCAGATTATAGAAACATGATGGACCTTATTAATTTAAAGGGTTATACTTTGAGAGTTTCTGTTGTCTTTCTCGTTGTCAACGCTATTGCGAGCTCTCATCTGCATCGCATGCCTGGTTTGCTTCCTTATTAACTTGCCCTTCTTGACGACCTCTTCCTTAACTTTAAGTTTGACCATGACCAGGGCTCATGCTTGCATTTCTATGTCCTCCTCAACTTCTTGACATAATTGTGCAGCCCGAAGCTCTTTTTTTCAGGTTACAAGCGTTGCACGTCGTTCTTCAGTGGCAATGAGCGCTCGACCTGGTAATACCATTAGGTAGAGGTTGCTCTAGGCCATTCTTGCCTCGATAAAACATCCACGCCCCTACGATAGATGAAAGTGGGAACGAAATGTCCTGTGCGTATAAAATGATTGAGATTGTCATACAAATGGAGTTAAAGGGGTAAGTATTAATGTATTATTTTTCTTTTCAGATTTTGATATGAATTTGTTAAAATTGTTACTTTTTTATTTTTTATGTTTCAACATTATATTTTTCAATTTTTTATATGTTTTTCCAAGCATTGTTCATTTTTTTGTTGAAAAATCTTTGTCCAGGGAGTAAAGATCAAGCTTGTTAACTAATAAATTTAGTCAACGAGCCACTGAAGGAAGGGCGTTGTATCGGTCGTTTAAAGATTTTTCCCTTAAGTGATAAATAATTTATGTATCAGAAAATAATCATGCAAATTTATAGCTTGAAGGAGTTTTTACGTTGGTTAGCACTGCCAAAGCAATCAGTCGAGCTAACTTGTTTTGTATTTTATTACGTTGTTAGTTATTATTAATTATTACGTCACGTGTTGTCGAGTGCGTCTCCGTAATTGTAAATGTCTTTGCTTCTCGTTGGACCAAGAACGCGAGTGTGTTAATATCATTAAATAATTTTAGTTGCAAAAAGCAATTACTTGTTGTAAATTCTATTCATCTGAAACCTCTATATAACGTATAAAATATGACGTACAAAATACTTGCTTACGATTCTGCCATTAAACTGGTGTCCATCTCGTTACATACAAAAAAAATCAATAAATAAATAAAAAATTTTCTTTCGTTCATTCTTTGAAACAAGTTTTTTTCCATAAAACATAACGATCTAGGATTGAAAGTAAAGCGATTTCGTGAAGGAGCCAGTGAAGCTGCTGGATTCGAAGTCAAGTAATACCTTTTATTAAAAAAATTATAAGAAAATTGATCGACCTGTTAAGAGTCAACTTATTTGAAAAACCGGATTTTGAACCATATTCTTCAACTAGAGAAGTTTATAATTAAGAATAATTTATTTTTATTTAAAAAATCAGAAAATAGCTTACCATAAACTCCATATGTTCTTGTACAGTTAATGTTTCTACTGCAAGATCCTGCTGTGGTAAAAATCCAGACATTCTGGACATAATCTCAATATCTACTGGCTCTCCATTTAATAAAACTTCACCAGATAATTTACCTTAAAGAAAATTATTGGAAAAGAAAGTATATAAATTGGTCTTGAAATTAATATATAAATTAGTGAAATACATAATATAGTTCGTAAATATACTTAGAAAAATTTATCTTTCATTTTAAGTATACACTACCAACATTTCTGTAATTTTAAAATTTAATTCAAACTAAACATTTAAAAACTTTATCAATTCTCTCTTTAACCAAGTTTTGAAATATCTCTGATAGGATGAGCATTTTAGTAGATCCGTTGAGTTGCTTGAAATAAAAACCTTTTATTAAATAAATAAATAAAAAACTTACTTTAAGGGGATAGTATAGTCAGAAGGGTGAAAAAAAGCGTTTTTATGACGATTTTTAGAAAAAATCAGGTAGTTTCTATTTATTAAAAAAAATAGTACATTCTCAAGTAACTTTCCAAGAAGCTTTTGTCAAATTTTGGGGTAAAAAGATTTGAATTTGAAGCAGTGGCAGCTGATTTCCCAAGGCATGTTCAAAAAAAGGTGTTGCACGGTGACGGTCACAAGTCATCGTAGAATTATCTGAAACACAAAACTTAAGAGTTTTTAGTTAGAGTAGTTGAGTATCTCGAGGTAATCGGGCTGTTTTTTTTTTTTTTTTTTTTTACAATTTTTAAATTTTTTATGACACTTTTCCGAAATTTTGACAATTTTGTCGAAAAATTTCGCCATTATTAAGTCACCATTTTGTCAAAAAAGAAAAAATTTATAAAAACGAGCCGATCACCCTGAGCTATTTATGTATTTAAAGTGTGTGCAAAATTTGAATGTGATCGGTTCAATAGTTTTTGAGCTGAAACCCGCACCGTAATCAAAAAAGGTAGTTTCGAGAAAAACGAGTTTAAAGTTAAAAAATTAGAAAAAGAGAAGAAAAACTTTTTTTTTTACTTACTTATCCTGAATTGTCCATTCGAGCTCCATAGAGTAGAGTGTCTGCTGAAACTGCAATGTCCAAAGCATCTTTTTGTTTCATTCTACAAAGAATTCGAGCTTCTTTGGTCTTGGCTAACGCAGCTTTGTCTGCAAGCGCGACGTGGGCACTATCCTCTATGCGTGCGTATTCATGAGCGATCGAACCAAGTTCAATGCTCAATTCATACATGTAAACTAATAATGCCGCAGTCCGGTCATTAAAAGTACCTGCTGCTATGTTAGCTGAATTTTCGACGATTTTGTAGACAATCGTGTAGATCTCCGTTATTAGTTTCAAAGAAAACCTTCAATCATCGTTATGGCAACGAAGTTTGTCAACCATATTTTTTCAAAAGGTGAACACAAATTGTTCTGGCAACGTTTCTAGAACCTTATAGTAAAACGTTCCTTCAAAGTTGCTACAGAGTGTTGACAAGGTTCCAAATTACCGATTTGAATTTAAAACGTTTTAGCGAGAACCTCAAGTTTGAGTAATTTAATTAAAAATACCTATGAATTTGAGGTAGAAAAATTTTATGTTTTTAATTTTTTTTGTAAATAATTCGACCAAAATTGGTAAGAACAGCTCTCAGACTAGTCAAATCATTCAAAAATTATTGAAACGACTTTCAGTCGCTCGGCCAGAGTAACAAAATTTGGTGGTTTATATATCCACAGCTTGTTACTTTGCTGAGAGCTCAGTTCTAACGGTAAGCCACCTAGCGGATGGGACCCAAAACTACTCATTTCGCGTTAGCAGTTGTTAGATCTTAAAAAACATTTAAAGTATTTAAATATACATGTTAAAAACATATTTAGTTTTTAGCTCTTAATAATCATTTTAATTTTTAGCTAGTAATAAATTGACGATAGTAAAAATAAAAAATTTTAAAAAAAGGGAGGTTAAATTTTTTTTTTTTCATGAAAATGTAAACTAAAAAATTTTTAAATATTCATAAATAAATAAATAAACAAATAAATATGTGAAAATATTTGTTTAAGTTTATTATAGTTAAATAAAAGAAATTTTATAATCAAGCCCCGAAGGGGCACAACTTAAATATTAGTTCTAATCCATCATCTCTAACGTTAATGTGTGGTTTGGTGGCTAAAGTCACCGCTCTCTATTTTGCCGTCTCAAGTTCGATTCTATGTGCTTTTTCTTTTTTTTAAATAAATTATACGCTCTTTAGGTGTTTTAAAGGACATTTTCTAACTTTTAAAAATTTTTATTAATAAATGCATTGGTACACTTATTTTTAAAATTTTTAATTTTTTAATAACTTTATGGAGGATAAATGAATGAAAAAAATAATTTTTTCAGGGGAATATTTTTATTTTGGTAATAAATTTTAATAAATATAAGAAAATATCTGATCAAGTTTATTATAGTTAAATAAATGAAATTTCATAATCAAGCCCCGAAGGGGCACAACTAAAATATTAGTTCTAATCCATTATCTCTAACGATAATGTGTGGTTTGGTGGCTAGAGTCACCGCTCTCTATTTTGCCGTCACAGGTTCGAATATTTGTGCTTTTTTTTTTTTAACAAATCATATACATACGCTCTTTAGGTGTTTTTAAGGACATTTTCTAACTATTAAAATTGTTATTAATAAATGCATCGGTACACTCATTTTTAAAAATTTTAATTTTTTAATAACCTTGTGGAGGATAAATGAATGAAAAAAAAAATTTTTTTCAGGGGCATTTTTTTAATTTGGTAATCAATTTTCCTAACAATAAATGAACAGATTCATTATGATTCTTCATAAAGATCAACAAATAACGTTTCTAATCAAGCAATTAGTAATCCATTTTCATTGAAGTAAAAGAAAATGTTTATTCAAAAATAAAGTAACTGTACTTAAAATGCCCCCCCTCTCCTTGGTATGTTGAATGTATAGACTCTGTGACCAGTGTGTCCGATCCAGGCCCAGGGGGTACCGAGAAATTTAAAAATCTTCCGGCGAAGATCAGGCAAACAAAAAACACACAAAAACTTGGGCAGCTGGGTTCAATAAATAAATAAATGAATAAAAAAGTAAATAAATAATTCCCCAAACTTAACAACCCAAAAACCCTGGGCATTGAGATTAAAATAATCAATAATTAAATGAATAAATGAACCCCAAGCAAGACAACCCAACAACGCTGGTCATTCGTGTTTCTGTTTTTTTTTTTTTTCTATTTATTTTTTTTTATTTCTAAATAAATAAATAAATAAACCAAAAAAAACCAAATCAATAACGCAGGGTGTTAAAGTTTTTTATGAACAATAAAAAATTAAATAAACAAACAAACAAAGCTAGACGACCCAACAGCGCTGGGCGTACTGGTTTTATTGTGAAAAAATGAATAAATAAATAAATAAATAATCCCTAAAGCATCTACAACCTAATAACGCTGGGCGTCCGGGTATTTTAAAATAAATAAATTAATGGACCGCCAAGCGCTTCAACCCCATTACGCTCGGCGTCCGAGTTTTTTTTTATTACATAATTTAATAAATAAATTAATGAACCGCCAAGCTCTACAACCACATAATGCTAGGCATCCGAGTTTTTTTAATAAATGAACTAATAAATAAATTAACAGAACGCCAGGCACTACAACCCCATAACGCTGGGCGTCTGGATTTTTCTAATAAATAAATTTAAAAAAAAATCAACAAACTGCCAAGCTCTACAACCACATAACTCTAGGCATCCAAGTTTTTTAAATAAATGAACTCATAAATAAATTAACAAAACGCCAAGCACTACAACTCCATAACGCTGGGCGTCCGATTTTTTTAAAATAAATAAACAAATATGACAATGAATCACCGAACAATACAACCCCCTACACTGGGCATCCGAATTTTTCTAATAAATAAATTAATCAATCGCCAAGCACTGAAACCCCATAACGCTGGACGTCCGAGTTTTTTTTTTTTTAATAAAGTAACCAACCGCCAAGCAATAAAACCCCATAACGCTGAGCATCTGAGTTTTTCAAATAAATAAATTGATAAACCACCAAGCGCTACAACCCCATAAAGCTGGATGTCTGAGCTTTTTTTTAAAATAAATTAACTATCCATCAAGCAATAAAACCCCATAACGCTGGAAGTCCGAGTTTTTTTTTTTTTTTTTTTTTTATAAATTAATTAACCGCCAAGCAATAAAACCCCATAACGCAGGACGTCCGAGTTTTTCTAATAAAGTAATTAATAAATAAACTCATGAACCACAGGGCATATCAACCCCATAACACTGGGCGTCCGAGTTTTTCTAATAGATAAATTAATAAATAAATTAACAAACTGCCAAGCGCTACAACCCCATAACTCTGGACGTCCGAGTTGTTTTGTTTAAAATAAATTAACTAACCGTCAAGCCCAAAAACTCCATGACGCTAGACGTCTAAGTTTTTTTTTTTAAATAAATAAATAACTAAATGAGCCACCAAACAGTACAACCCCATAACGCTGGGCGTTCTGGTTTTTTTTTTTTTTTTTTTAAATGAATTAACTAATCACAAAGCACTAAAACTCCATATAGCTGTGCGTCCAAGTTTTTTTTAATAAATAAAATCATATATAAATGAACTACCTAACATTACAACCCCATAACACTGGGCATCCGAGTTTTACTAATAAATAAATTAATAAGCCGTCAAGCGTTGTAACCCCATAACAATGGACGTCCGGTTTCTTTTTTTTAAATAAATTATCCAACCGTCAAGCACTGAAACTCCATAACGCTTGACGTCCGAGTTTTTTTTTGATGAATAAATCAATAAATAAATTAACAAACTGTCAAGCAGTACGACTCCATAACGCAGGGCGTTCAAGTGTTTTTTTAATGAATAAATTAATAAATAAATTAACAAACTGTCAAGCGCCACAACCCCATAACGCTGGGTGCCCGAGTTTTTTTTTTTAATAAATTAGCTAACCACCAAGCACTAAAACCCCATGAAGCTGGGCGTCCAAGTTTTTTTGAATAAGTAAATAAATATATGAATGAACCGCCAAATAATACAACCCCATAACGCAGGACGTTCGAGTTTTTTTTTGTTTTTTTTTTTTTAAATAAATTACTTATCCACCAAGCACTTAAACCCCATAACGCTGTGCTTCCAAATTTTTCTAATAAATAAAATAATAAACCGCCAAGCGCTACAACTCCAAAACGCTGGACGTCAGATTTTTTTAAATATTTTAAATAATAAATAAACTAACAAACTGCCAGGCACTGCAACCCCATAACGCTGGACGTCCGAGTTTTTTTTAATGAATCAATTAATATTTATTTATTAGAAAAACTCGGACGCACAATGTTATGGGGTTTTAGTGCTTGGCGGTTAGTTAATTAATCTAAAAAAAAAAACTCGGACGTCCAACGTTATGGGGTAGTAGCGCTTGGCGGTTTATCAATTTATTTATTTGAAAAACTTGGACGCACAGCGTTATGGGGTTTTAGTGCTTGGCGGTTAGTTAATTTATTTTAAAAAAAAACTCGGATGTCCAACGTTATGGGGTTAGTACAGTAATATTCACGGACGCGATTTCCTCATTTTATTATTTCAGGTCGACGAGTTGCAGTTCGACGAGTGCTTGGATCAGCACTAAGTACAGGTGATAAGGATTTAGTACGCACCGTGGGTATTTGCATCGGCTCATACAAATCCTTAAATCCACCCCTGTTACAGTAGAGCAGGCCCCTTCAAAAGAAAGAAAGACCGCAATGGGCTCCGGGTTTCTGCCACAGCTCGAATTTTGCTCCGATCGACTTGAAATTTTAACACAGTATTCTTTAGATGTTGTACTAACAGAATATATAAAAAAATCGATTTTTTGAAAATCGCTTGACAATACTATTTTCTTAATAAGATAAATTTCTAGAACTCAGTAATGTTATTTTTTTTTAAACGATTAATCATCAAGTGAGGCCCGCTGGACCATGATAAAAATTGAAGAAAAAAATGTCATTTTGGCTACGCAAAACTTAATTATTTTTTATTTTAAAAATACGGTGAAAATTTTTCAATTGAAATTACAGGTTTTACTTTAAAAAGTGCAGTTATGGGCATTTTTAAATAAATAATCTTTATTTTTTGCGACTGTACTACAGATATATTTGCTTGTTATTAAGTAAAAAGTGGAACAATAAAGTATTTCAAAACACTTGAAATGATGTCAAAATCTATCTTTTCATAAAAAATATTTCATAACTTTATGTTCTTTTACGATCATAAAAATTTATTCTTCAAAACCTTACAAAACTAGAAAAAAAAATCAAGTAGAAAGAAATTTAAAAAAATCAATATCACTACTGTCAAAACTCAATTGAGATTTAAACATAATCTTTTGTTAAATTATTAATTTTTTTTATTGAGAGAACAACGTAAAGAGGAATTTACATCAATTTTCTCGTAACTTAAAATTCTTAATATGTTTTCCATGAATAAAATTAGTAAGCAAATATGGTGTTGGATGCAAGTGAAAGTAAAATTGAATCATTGGTTTTTTTGTTACAATAATAACAATAAATTTATGTAAAACTGGTTTACGGATTAGCGGAAAATTTTATCAACATAATTATACAAAAGTTTTCATCAGTTTATAATTTTAAGTTCTTAAAATTATAAAACGTTTTCTCGGACTCCAGTGAAAAAAGTCAATCATTAAAGAATTTTACAGACCTTTAAAAAGCAGTTGAAAAAACTATTTGTCTGGTTAAAAGAATTTATGAGAAATATATAATATAAAGAATAATATTCTTCTATTAAGGTAACAAACGATTCATAGAATAACGAATTGCCGAAACAAATTAAAACTAGCATCCCTTGCAGGGTTGGGTGGTGTGGCACTTTGGTGACTCACCATAGTAAGCCACCTGGTGTATTGGTGTATTAGTCGCATTATACCCAGCGTTCGAAATAAATAATTTTTTTTAAACTATAAAATAAACCGACAAGCTTCAAAACCCCCATATCGCTCAGGAGGGTAATAAATAAATAATTTTTTATAAACAATTAAATAAACCGACAAGCTCTAAACCCCCATAACGCTGGGGAGAGCGATAAATGAATAATTTTTTATAAACAATTAAATAAACCGACAAGCTCCAAAACCCCCATAACGCTCGGGAGAGTGATAAATAAATAATTTTTTATAAACAATTAAATAATCCAACAAGCTCTAAACCCCCCTAACGCAAGGAGAGCGATAAATAAATTATTTTTGATAAACAATTGAATAAACCGACAAGCTCTAAGCCCCCATAACACTGGAAAGAGCGATAAATAAATAATTTTTTATAAACATTAAAATAATTCGACAAGCTCGTAGCCCCTATAACGCTGGGGAGAGCGATAAATAAATAATTTTTTATAAACAATTAAATAATTCGACAAGCTCGTAACCCCCATAACGCTGGGGAGAGCGATAAATAAATAATTTTTTATAAACAATTAAATAATTCGACAAGCTCGTAACCCCCATAACGCTGGGGAGAGCGATACATAAATAATTTTTTATAAACAATTAAATAATCCAACAAGCTCTAAACCCCCATAACGCTGGGAAGAGCGATAAATAAATAATTTTTTATGAGTAATTGAATGAACCGACAAGCTCTAAACGCCCATAACGCTGGGCACCCAAGTTCAACGAAAAAACTAATCGGCTATTTTCCAAGCTTTAAACCCCCAAATCCCGGAGCACCCAAGTTCAACAAAAAAGCTGATTGGCTACCCCCCAAGCTCTAAGCCCCCAAATCCCTGGAAACGCGAGTTTCACAAAAAAGCTGATTGGCTTCCCCCCAGCTCTAAGCCCCCAAAACCCTGGGCGCCCGAGTTCAACAAATGAACTGATCGGCTGTCCCCAAAGCTCTAAACCCCCAACTGATCCGTTTGTTTTATTGAACTCAGGCACCCAGGGTCTTGAGGGTTTAGAGCTTGAGGGGTAGCCAATCAGCTTTGTTGTTGAACTTGGGTGCTCCGGGTTTTGGGGGCTTAAAACTTGGGGCATAGCCAATTAGTTCTTTCTTTGAACTCGGATGCCCAGCGTTATAGGGGCTTAGAGCTTGGTGGCTTATTTAATTGTTTATAAAAAATTATTTTTTCATCGCCCTCCCCAGCGTTATAGGGGTTACGAGCTTGTCGAATTATTTAAATATTCATAAAAAATAATTTATTTATCGCTCTCCCAGTGCTATGGGAGCTTAGAGCTTGTTGTTATATTAAATTCTTTATGAGAAATTATTTATTTATCGCTATTCCCAGCGTTATGGGGGTTACGAGCTTGTCGGTATATTCAATTGTTTATAAAAAATTATTTATTTATCGCTCTTCAAACTTAAAAATATATGTGACGTATTTTAACAAAAATTAACCGCTCTGATTTTTCAGATTTTTAAAAGGGGAGGGGAACTTTTCTGACTGATTTATCAAATTTTTTTACATAAAACGCCGCCTTGTGGGCGCATATTTAATCTAAATTCAAAATTATAGTATTCAGTATGACAATAATAATTTTAGCGTTTGCATTTTCCCGACCAGTGAATATACATTTTCAATGTTTTCAGTTTGTTGAAAGCCTCGTACGACTAATCTAGCTTTAAACTTTCCGTCATTCTTTCTTTTAAAGACCCATTTCACATCAATCGCTTTTTTATCTTTCGGTTTTTCGACAATTTCCCAAGTGTCGTTTTTTAATAAACATTCAATTTCTTTGTTCATAGCTTCACGCCAATTTCCTTTATCTTCGGAGTTTAACGCCTCCTTGACCGTTTCGGGTACGTTTCCGTTTGCATAATGAACATAGGGGAGGTAGGGGTATAATGGCGCGGTTAATTTAAAATCTGTTGTAAAGAAACCAATCATTAAAAATCAAATTTTTTAGTACCCACTTCTAGGTAGAAGAATTCCGAATGAATTGACACTAAAATAAAAGTAAAATTGTGATAAAAAAATTATGTATTTGAAAAAAACCTGACATGCCGTTTATGCCCCGACTATTTTACCGTAGGGGTAAAAACGGCGCAGCGACGGGGCACAAATGGAGCACCTATATAGATATACAAAGTGATGTATGTACAGAAAGCCAAAGGTCTAGCACAACTTTTTTTTTAGTTTTTTTTTTTACTTTTGTATTAAACTGTGAATTGGTAATGAACTGTACACAAAAATGAAAGAAATGGTAAAATAATACTAAATGAATTCAAAAAAATCGTGCTATATACTGAAATAAATAATAAATCGTTCTATTTATTGAATAAGCTACACCCAATAACAAAATAAAATCACAACGTTGTCATCAATGATTAAATATCATAACAAAATTATCATAACAAATCAATCACAACTAAAAACACAATCAAAGATCGATCTACATAATTTGGGGTTACGATCCACAACAGGTCAGATGACGCGCCATTTATACCATGACGGAGCACACCATTTGTGCCCCGATCAGATTTTTTTTTAACTTGCAATATTTATATGAAAACAATATATTTTATCAAACTTAAATACATCGTTTGAAAGTTTAAATCTTGAAATTTTTATGGGGTGCAATCATAAAATTGTATTATATTTTTTTCAATATTAATTTTTAACTTAAAGAAGGCAGCAAGATTTACAGGTATCGTAGCCAAAACTTTCAAACAAAATAAATACGTGTCAAAATGTTTTCAAGTCGATTTTTTTGCAGGAATTATAGTTCATATGATTAAAAACAATATTATAAATTGTTTTGGTTCAAATTTTCAATTTAAAGTCTAAAAAATTAACGCGCCAGTTTACCCGATCATCCATTTATGCCCCTACTTCCCCTATATACAATGAGTTATGGGGTTTCCATATCGATTGACTGGCTTCCTCTGTCTATCAGACTTTCCAACAATCTTTACTATCATCAACATCCCCATCATTCATAGAATTAGTCTCGCTTTCAGACTCAAGTTGGTCATTCTCATTACATTTAGAATCATTAGCATCGCCCAACTTTTCAAGATTATCATTAGTATCACAATCGCTCTCGTAATTTTTTCCAATTCTTTCTAAACAAATTAATTAAACTTTATCATCAAACACTCTAACATTCCTAGCATTTGTTACTTTATTGTTTAGTAAAACCTTATAACTATTGTTGTTATAACCTACAAGTATATCAGCTTTAGCTTTATCATCCCATGATCGTCTTTTTTTTCGGGTACCCGAACAAAAACTCTACTCCCATAGATTTGTAAATATTTAACATTAGGTTTCCTATTAAAAAATATTTCAAACGGAGTTTTATTTTCTATCATGTTTGCTAAACTTCTATTTTTCAAATATGCTACTGTAGTAATTATTTCAGGCCAATATTTTTTATCAGTTTTTGCCTCTCTTAATAAACATCTACCCATGTCCATTGTGGACCAATTATACCTCTCCGCCACACCATTCAACTCGTGGACGTAAGGTGGACTAGGTAATAATTCTATATACTTCCTGTCTATTAAATCATAAATTCTATTATTTAAATATTCTGTACCATTATCACATTGTAGTTTTTTAATTCTTTTATTCAACTGATTCTCTACTAAATTCACATATTTCTCAAAACAACCTGCCACTTCTGACTTACGTTTAATGGTATATATTTTTGTGCATTTACGATAGTCATCAATAAATGTTAAAAAATAATTTTCCCCTTTATAAGCTATAGTTTCATGTAGTCCCTTTAAATCTGTATGAATTAATTCTAAAGTTTCTGTCGCGGCAGTTCTATCATTATCAAAGGGAATATTTGTCATTTTACTTTAGATACAATTTGCACATTTCATTTCACAATTCTCTAATTTAGCTGGTAACCCATCTAACAATTTATTTGATACTAATTTATATAAATAACCAAAATTTATGTGACCTAAAGCTCTATGCCATTTTTCCTTGTCAGTTAGCTTCACAGAATTTACATATACATGATTCGAATCAATCTCTGGATGATAACTTTTTATTACATATAGATTATTAAACGTGCTAGCTTCAGCTATCAAATCACCATTCATCTTATAAATGTTACAATAATTACCCTGTGAAACTATCTTACAAGTTTTTGCTATTATTGCATAACTCAATAAATTTTTCTTAAATTCTTTCATATCATATACGTCTCTCAAGTCAACTACATTTCTACCATATTTTGTATAAAAAATCAATTTCATTTTACCTATCTTACTAGCTTTCATTGTATTGCCATCTGGCAGTTTAACATGTACAGGATTTTTCAAATTTATAGATTCATAAAAATATTTATCAGTATTAATTATGTGATTACTACAACCTGAATCTAATAGGTTGATGATTATGGGTGTTTTAATCAAAAATTTTTACATACCTTATTTTTATCACACAGTTTTTATTTTACACTCTTTTTTATTTTTTAAGCTTTTTTGTCACTATCATAAAACATACAATCTTTTTTTTACTCTACCAACTGGCGAGTGGCGAGTATAGTGAGGTCTCAGCACTGAAGCAGCCGATATTTTTTTTCGACTCAAATTTCGGTTAGGTCATAGGTGGATTTATGTACCTAACCTAAGACCTCACCTAAATTAACATGCCTGAGGTGGACATCAATCATTCGACGTCTAATTACGCGAATCGTCCCATCCTCTATTTTTGGTGGTGTAATTTTTACGTTGCGCAGTTTGAGAATTGAGGATGATTAGAACATGACAACGTGGGCAAAACTAACTAAATTTCTATCCATATCTTTTACATAAAATACATTTAGTATTGTTATTTTTACTCTTTCGTTATTGACCAAAAAAGATGACACGATTTTACCAACTTTCGTTCCTTTTAAAGTTCTACCATCAACGATTTTAACGTTTATTGGAACTTTTAAATTCACCGATTCACGAAAATATGATTTATCACTTACTATGTGGCCAGAACACCCGCTATCTAATATCCAACCTATTTTATTTGAATTATAACAATTACAATTTCTTACACTACCAACGCAATTTTCTTTACGCGAAATCTCACTTAAAAACAAACCATATTTATCTTCGTCGTTGTAAGAGTACCTTGCTTTGTGCGTGTCGTCTTCGTGCTGCTGGTATTTACCTCCTCTGCCGTTGCCCCGTTGTATGTTGCCTCTGCCGCCGTGGTCCCGCTCGTAACCTCGTGTCGTCGGCTGCCATTGCTCGTGCCACTGACTGCTGATCTCGAGCATCTCCTCGCCGTGCTCTGGCTCTATAGTTTTGGCCACCTCGACCACTTGGTCCTCTGGGCCATGGATTTTTGCAGTCTTTCTTATAATGACCTGGCTTATCACAGCCGTAATACAAAAAGTCCTTTTTTCGTTCGACTTTAAATACCCTTGTTTTTTTATTTTAAGAGCCACTGTTAAACTTCATTTACCACATTTTTATTTTTTGTTTTAAAAATTCACAATTTCTTTCTTCGACCTTTATCACATCAATTAAGTCACCAGTATAGTTTAACGAATCAGGCAAATTTTGAAGCATATAATTCAAGTTATCTTGTTCATTCACACTTCCACCAGCACCATTTAGTTCATTCACAGTTTTTTTAAAGTCTAAAAAAAATGCACTTAATTCTTCATAATCTTTCAACTTCATTTTTTCAAGCTAATTTCGTATGCAAATTTGTAAAGCTGACGATTATTTTAAATGCATTTTAAATTAACGTATACGTAGCGTGACTTCAGATTTTTTGTTAGAGCATCTTTCATTCTCATTCATACACTTCTTAAGAGCATAACTAGACTCGCCAATATATTTAGTATCACAATGTCTACAATTGATTAAATATACACAACGTTTACTGTATAGCAATTCAGTAATGTCTTTGCCTATATTAATTAATTTACTTAGATTGTAAGTCATATTCAGAACACAACTAAGTCCATACTTCTTACACATTCTTTTCAATTCATATAAAATTAAAATTAATAAATGGAATGGACATCATATTTGTTGAATTTTACTTGTTAGTATTGTCTGTATTACTTAATAAATTGGATTTTTGTGTTAGGTATTTAAGTCTGTGGGATAAATACTTATTCATAAATTCAATGAGGCAGTTATTTGACAAAAAAATTTTTTTCAATTATGTTAATATTTTTAGAGTGGAGTTTTGTAGAAGATAATTTGATAGCATGGTCTTCTAGATTACAAATCATATTTCTCTTAAGAGAAAAGGGGTGGGCTGAGTGAAAGTTTAAAAATCTACCTGACGATGTGGGTTTAACACACCAATCATAATCTCATTTATTGTCATTTATTTTAAACAAAACATCTAAAAAATCAAGACAAATTTCAGATTCAACTTCATGAGTGAAAGAAAGATTATTATCGTAGTCATTAAAAACGTTCAAATCTGTTTGTATATCATTTTCACGAACACATAAAAACATGTCATCAACATATCTCCAATAGAATACAACATTGGCTCCCCAATTTCACCTCACATTGCCAAATTAGTAATGATGGACTTAGAAACATACTGTTTAAAAAAATTGAAAGGTTTTGGATGCCACGTAGTGTTCTATTTGCGATATGTCGACGATACACAAAAAACATCTTTTTTCATTAATGCGCGGATCATCAATACAAGGTCAACACACACTAGAAAATTAATACACTACTGGGCCATACAAAAGATAACCAAAAAACCTAACAGATATAAAATTTCTCTATGATAAAATATAAATATAATCTCTATGATATCATATATTTCATGATACGATTTTTACAGAATTTCTTGACCAGGACGTTTTTTCAGAAACGAAACAAGAAGTCATATTTATCCATTCCAATTTTAATTGAAAAAATACTTTTTTTCATATGTAAATCTTAAGAAAACTCATTCACATTAAAAAAAAATAAAACTAAATTTTGAAGAAAAATTTTTTTAGCACTGTTTCCTTCCTCTTAATTTGTTAATGCAATAATATTTAATTTATTATCAAAATTTAATTGTCATTGCAGTCTATTTTGGCCAAAGGCATGAAGAACCATAAATTTTCTGTAAATCTAACGAAAAACCTTCTACAGTAGCCTGTAGCAACCAAATACCAGTCAAGGGTTATAAAGAAAGAACCAAAAAAAATATCTTTGAACTGGAAAATGTTCTTAAACGTGAGTATTTGACCTCAGTACAAGACTTGACGTGAGTAAAAATCAACGCATTACACAAGCGATTGTCGGATAGACTAGTTTTGAATGTAGATTACATTGCAATGTTTAAAAATTAGTTTGAACCAACTTTCTCCAGGAGTACACTTTACACGATGCTTCATCCAAAAACTTCTCAAATACTCAAACATTGCGAAATGTAGTAACAATGTCGGTTCGCTTTTCTTAACCATCAAATGATTTACACAAGCAACATGGAAAATTGGATGGAAAATTTTGTACAGCTTCTGTAAGAAACTTGGAATTACTTACATCAATTCTTGGTCTTAGTCAATGTTCTTTTTTATCTCAAGATGACTAGGTACGTGTGCCGATCGAGAAAAACATAAACTTATAACTGCGGTATACTCTAAAGTATCTGCTAAGCCGAAAGGCAACGGCGATCCCAGTGATGTGACGTGCAGTGGCCCAAAATTCATTACACTTCGCAGTGGAAAAACACGTTCAGTCGATTACGGTGTCTTATGCTTACGGTATGAAGACTTTGTTGATTGATGAAAATATTTCAAAAATTTTGAGAAATAAAAAGGCGATGTCAAGCCAGTTATAATTATTACTGTGTATGGACGTCCAGACGAGAATCCAAGGTAAATTATAGCTTTAATTTTTCATGTCAACTTATAAATGACATTCAATCGAGTTGAATTAACATACTTTTTCATAGGTTTCCTAAAAATATCGCGTTTGCAATTCAGCATTTCTGAGACTTTGATTTGGATGCCGTAATCATAGCTACCAATGCTTCAGGATGTAGTGCTTTTAATCTCATTGAGCGCGTGATTGCACCATTGAGCAAACAGCTGAGGGGGGTTATTTTGCTATACAATATGTATGGTACGCACTTTAATGCTCAAGGAAAAACCTTTGACACTGATCTGAAACTTAAAAATTTTCAAGCTGCAGGTGAGGCCTTAGCAAACCTGTGAGATGGTTTACAGATAGACTCCTTCACTGTAAAAGCAATTTATGAAGGTTCAAATGCTGAAGCAGCTGCTTCTGAACCCATAGAAGCACTATAGTATGGTCATCATGATGGAGAATAACAGTATTGCTTGCAAATTTTTAAATGCAATAGTGTCGATTGCTGTGAAGAGCTACGAAGAGACTTTAAATTAGTTTTAAAAAATAAATTTATGCTACCACCTGTGCAGTTTGTCCAGGATCCAAATGGATTTTTCCAGGACGACTGCACAGTTTAATTGCATTAGAAACAATAAATGGGTCTCATTTTTTGCCTGTTTTTCAATCTTTTACTCTAGAATTACCGATGCCTATACTTTTTTTAAAATTTTACCGTATGATTTTTCTTGTTAAAGGCGATCTTACACCTGGGAGTAGAATAAAAAAAACGTGAGAAATATATTTGGCTTCAATCACAGCAGCTGAGAGGCATAACTGTAATGTTCATAATCTACGCCAACTTTAGTGCCAAATGAACCACGACTCAATTCAAAACTGTAGACGTTCTCTGCGAATTGCAGCTAAAATTGCCAAAAGAGGAAATGAAGTAATATCTCGCACGATTCATCCTGAAACCAAAGAAACAGATGTTAAGTGGTTAGATAAAAGCGAGGTACCCACGAAAGTAACTGAAGATATTTCAAAGTCTGCTACAGAAGGTGATTTACCCATAGTTTCCGATTTATCAGCATGGTTTTTTAATCCATTACCACAGCTGATCAAGTGTTTATTTCGTTTATTTTGATTGATAGATTATTTATAAATTTTTTAAGATCAAATTTAGACATTTGTATTATTATAACAAAAGTTTTTTTTTTATTATATTAATTTATTATGATACCAAAAGAATTACAAGATTACTTATTATCTCATTTATTTACTATTTTTATTGTTCCAATTCTTTTATAAATTGATCACACTCTACAAAGACTGAAAATAAGCTGTATATAAACAAATATAAGTAAACATATTTGAATAATGTAAGATAATGTTTTTTTCGTCGTACTTAATTTTACATAATCTCACTTTTTTGAATTCTTTTTAAATAATTTCAAAATTCTAGAATAATTTTAATTCAAATTTTACGTAAGAACGGGGAGTGAGTAGGAAATATTACCTTCCCTTACGAGGAAGGGCAAGGGTCAAAAGTAGCTAAACTCATCGTAATTAATGAATGGCCTATAACTAGACTGCAATCAATCAGCTGACGCAGCATATTCAACATGGCAGGTGTCGTCTTTATGGCTTAGAGTTTTTCCCTGTCGTATGCACAGATAAGCTCGGGTAGAAAAACGAGGATTTCGATTTTTGCTGATTGTCTGCAATGAAATATTGGATCATTGTTTTCAGAGTCCCGTTTAGCCTTTCTAGCTGACCGTAAGACTCTGGATTATTGATCGGTGAATTTTCATGTTCGGCGTCAAGCTTGACTAGTCAATGGTCGATTCTATGAATTTAAAACTCCGAACCATGATCCAACAAAAACATTTCTGATTGACCTTATCTTAGGATAACGTCTTGCCAAATGTGACCCCAGATGGCCTCACCATCAGTCTGTTTTAACGGCTTTACTTCTGTCTACCATGTGAACAGGTTAAAACTAAGACCTATTTGTGTCCATTATTTCCATGAGTATATGGACCTGATATGTCACCGGAAATCGCCTGCCAAGGTCTTATGATTGCTCGCTCAAGCCGATCACAGAAACTTAACGTCGACGCACTTACGCAGCGACGCAGCAGCAGTTTCTATATCTATATTTCAGGACGCCAGATGCCGCGTATATAAAGATATACGAACAGCTATTGCGTTGCTGTGTAAGTGTGTCCACGCAAAATTTGTGTGATCACCTTTTTCCATTAGACTCCCAGCGAAACGCTGTTTGACTTTTTGCATTTGGCATACCACATAAGCCTCTATGTCTTTATACATGCCGGGCCAAAAATACTCTAGGGTAACCTTCTTTAAGGTTTTGTCTCTTCAAAGGTCCTACAAGTGGTTCGTCGTTTTTCTTTCTTCAAATATTTGCTTCTTAAAAACCCAGGAGCCACTATTTTTTATGCAGAATCCGATATCCGAATCAGATACAAAATGCTGGTGGCTCAAGCTTAACAGGCACAGGCAGAAACAACTTCGGCTCAAAAGAAATTTCAAAAAAACCAACGCAGAGAAAAAGAGATCCAGATGAAGACGGCTCATCAACACGTCCAACCAACGGTTGATGGTCAGGCAGGGACAATAACGGTAGACATTATTGCTCCTCCGGGAGGAGCTTTTTAAAATTATTGCTCTTCCGGAAGGAGCATCTCAAAAGCGTCAAAAAACCTTATATTTCACATAACTTTATGGTGCTCCACCCGGAGGAGCTATAATTTAAAATTCTCCTTCCGGGGGAGCCACGAAAAGTGTTAAATATAAGGTTTTTCGACTGTTTTGAGGTGCTCCTCACTCATTTTAAAAAAATCCTTCTTACAAAGTACTTTTTCCTTTAGTTATCTATCAAACCCTTCAAACACAGAGAAAATGTGACATCATTTTTTTTTTTTTTTTAATTTTTTTTATTCTTTTCTTATTTTTCTGGGGGTTGCGAGCAAAGCGAGCAGGGGGGTACCACCTAGTATGTGTATATATTTTGGAGAATAAGCACTTATGGCTACTGAAATCCCATATATAGACACTTATGGCTACATTTCGGACTTATGGTGACATGTCGCCAAATGTCAAGTAATTGAAAATATATATATGCTAGGGAGGGTATCCCCCTGCTCGCTCCGCTCGCCAACCCCCAGAATTTTATGCTTGAATCTACACTTGTACCTACTCTTATACCCATGATCCTCCCTGCTCGCTCCGCTCGTCAAACCCCCAGAATTTTATGCTTGAATCTCATCTACACTTGTACCTACACTTATACACATATCCTTGTGTCTACCTCTGTGCCTACTCTGATACATACTATTGTTTCTACTCTTATTGCTTGTGACTACACCTGTACCTTATTTTATGCCCACCTTTGTTCCTACCTTTCATCTTACTACAAACCCTTGTCACTACCCTTGTTCTTACCGTTGCTTTTTTATAACTAGGCTCTTACCCAGGAATATGCTCATGTTTTTATATCTCTTTCTATCATGGTGATAACTGTAGTTTGAATTTTTTCATGCTTTTATTTCTAAGTCTAAGATTACTTTGTTCTTATCGTTGAGCATCCTTTCATTTATATCCTTAGTTAAACATAAGTTTCTATTTTTTTCCGGCTTATTTTCGTTTTTTTAATTATTAACCTTCCCTGCTTCATAACCTTAATAGTATCCACGTCTCTTGAGTCTTTTTTTCCAACTCTCTTTACTACGTCTGTTGACTTTTTCTTCTTCCCACATATGTTAATAATCTTGTGCTTGCAACCCATTTTTTACTTAAGCTTGTAACGCTTAACCTTCTACACATGCATTTGTTTCTACATCTGTTTCTACTCCTATGCTAACTCTAGTTCTTTATTTTTTTTTTATTTGAATTTTTAACACTGAATCTAGCTTTGTGGATAATCTTATTTTATCCTCTTGTGCTTACCACTGTGAATATCTTCATAACAAACCTTGTTTATATCATTGTTTTAAACTTGATTACTATTCTTGTATCTACATTGTACCTACTCCCGTACCTATACTTGTCATTACGTTTGTAACATTGAAGAAAACTGAAGATGGAGACCTGAAGATATCTCCCTATATCATAACAGTTTATTCAAAGTTGTTGAAAATTTACTAATTTTATTTCAAACACTGATTTTTTTATATAATTTTTTTTAATGGTCATAAGATCTTTTTTAACTTCAGAAATGGCAAAATCAATAATTCCGCTAAAGCACTTTGCTAGTTCAGTATTACCTGATGAGGATGTGCCACCTGATATGTCCAAAAAAGAAGCTGAGCTACAGGCTTAAGTTCCTTATACCTTACAAGAATTCCTTTTTTGGCTGTATAAAAAAAAGCAATTCCAGAATTCCAGGTGAGTTTAACTCAGTCATGACCTTAAAAAAAAGGCAAGCTAAGAAGATCAAGGAAGTCATTCATAAAAAAGAAAAAATAGAATCTAAAGTAGAGAATGTGAAAATAAGAAGTAGAGAAAACAAAATAAATGAAAACAGATGAAGAAAATGCAGCTAAAAGATAAGAAATTGATGATATGATAAAACAGTTGTAACAATAGAAAAAGAAGTTTTCAAAACTTATATAAAATAAATTTAAAAAAAATTAAAAAAAAATTAATTGATACTGAAAATTCAGAGTAAAAAATTGATATGGTTATGTACTTATATCTAGTTATTTGTTAGCCTACAAGTTTATTGAGTTACCAGACTGACTTATTTTGTATAAAAATCTGAAAAAAATATAGAAGAGTAAAGATATATCTTACTATATTATATAGTTGTTTTTCTTCCCTCAAAAACAACAGCAAACACCAAAATTGAAGCAAGTAGATTCATGTGAAGCAGACTAGTTAAAAAATTGTTGTTCACAATTGTCACAATCAGCATAGGCACAATATTAAGCAAAAGTGTACTGTATACAAGCGTAGGTTCAAAGTTACAAACGTAATGACAAGTATAGGTACGGGAGTAGGTACAATGTAGATACAAGAATAGTAATCAAGTTTAAAACAATGATATAAACAAGGTTTGTTATGAAGATATTCACAGTGGTAAGCACAAGAGGATAAAATAAGATTATCCACAAAGCTAGATTCAGTGTTAAAAATTCAAATAAAAAAAAAATAAAGAACTAGAGTTAGCATAGGAGTAGAAACAGATGTAGAAACAAATGCATGTGTAGAAGGTTAAGCGTTACAAGCTTAAGTAAAAAATGGGTTGCAAGCACAAGATTATTAACATATGTGGGAAGAAGAAAAAGTCAACAGACGTAGTAAAGAGAGTTGGAAAAAAAGACTCAAGAGACGTGGATACTATTAAGGTTATGAAGCAGGGAAGGTTAATAATTAAAAAAACGAAAATAAGCCGGAAAAAAATAGAAACTTATGTTTAACTAAGGATATAAATGAAAGGATGCTCAACGATAAGAACAAAGTAATCTTAGACTTAGAAATAAAAGCATGAAAAAATTCAAACTACAGTTATCACCATGATAGAAAGAGATATAAAAACATGAGCATATTCCTGGGTAAGAGCCTAGTTATAAAAAAGCAACGGTAAGAACAAGGGTAGTGACAAGGGTTTGTAGTAAGATGAAAGGTAGGAACAAAGGTGGGCATAAAATAAGGTACAGGTGTAGTCACAAGCAATAAGAGTAGAAACAATAGTATGTATCAGAGTAGGCACAGAGGTAGACACAAGGATATGTGTATAAGTGTAGGTACAAGTGTAGATGAGATTCAAGCATAAAATTCTGGGGGTTTGACGAGCGGAGCGAGCAGGGAGGATCATGGGTATAAGAGTAGGTACAAGTGTAGATTCAAGCATAAAATTCTGGGGGTTGGCGAGCGGAGCGAGCAGAGGGATACCCTCCCTAGCATATATATATTTTCAATTACTTGACATTTGGCGACATGTCACCATAAGTCCGAAATGTAGCCATAAGTGTCTATATATGGGATTTCAGTAGCCATAAGTGCTTATTCTCCAAAATATATACACATACTAGGTGGTACCCCCCTGCTCGCTTTGCTCGCAACCCCCAGAAAAATAAGAAAAGAATAAAAAAAATTAAAAAAAAAAAAAAAATGATGTCACATTTTCTCTGTGTTTGAAGGGTTTGATAGATAACTAAAGGAAAAAGTACTTTGTAAGAAGGATTTTTTTAAAATGAGTGAGGAGCACCTCAAAACAGTCGAAAAACCTTATATTTAACACTTTTCGTGGCTCCCCCGGAAGGAGAATTTTAAATTATAGCTCCTCCGGGTGGAGCACCATAAAGTTATGTGAAATATAAGGTTTTTTGACGCTTTTGAGATGCTCCTTCCGGAAGAGCAATAATTTTAAAAAGCTCCTCCCGGAGGAGCAATAATGTCTACCGTTATTGTCCCTGCCTGACCATCAACCGTTGGTTGGACGTGTTGATGAGCCGTCTTCATCTGGATCTCTTTTTCTCTGCGTTGGTTTTTTTGAAATTTCTTTTGAGCCGAAGTTGTTTCTGCCTGTGCCTGTTAAGCTTGAGCCACCAGCATTTTGTATCTGATTCGGATATCGGATTCTGCATAAAAAATAGTGGCTCCTGGGTTTTTAAGAAGCAAATATTTGAAGAAAGAAAAACGACGAACCACTTGTAGGACCTTTGAAGAGACAAAACCTTAAAGAAGGTTACCCTAGAGTATTTTTGGCCCGGCATGTATAAAGACATAGAGGCTTATGTGGTATGCCAAATGCAAAAAGTCAAACAGCGTTTCGCTGGGAGTCTAATGGAAAAAGGTGATCACACAAATTTTGCGTGGACACACTTACACAGCAACGCAATAGCTGTTCGTATATCTTTATATACGCGGCATCTGGCGTCCTGAAATATAGATATAGAAACTGCTGCTGCGTCGCTGCGTAAGTGCGTCGACGTTAAGTTTCTGTGATCGGCTTGAGCGAGCAATCATAAGACCTTGGCAGGCGATTTCCGGTGACATATCAGGTCCATATACTCATGGAAATAATGGACACAAATAGGTCTTAGTTTTAACCTGTTCACATGGTAGACAGAAGTAAAGCCGTTAAAACAGACTGATGGTGAGGCCATCTGGGGTCACATTTGGCAAGACGTTATCCTAAGATAAGGTCAATCAGAAATGTTTTTGTTGGATCATGGTTCGGAGTTTTAAATTCATAGAATCGACCATTGACTAGTCAAGCTTGACGCCGAACATGAAAATTCACCGATCAATAATCCAGAGTCTTACGGTCAGCTAGAAAGGCTAAACGGGACTCTGAAAACAATGATCCAATATTTCATTGCAGACAATCAGCAAAAATCGAAATCCTCGTTTTTCTACCCGAGCTTATCTGTGCATACGACAGGGAAAAACTCTAAGCCATAAAGACGACACCTGCCATGTTGAATATGCTGCGTCAGCTGATTGATTGCAGTCTAGTTATAGGCCATTCATTAATTACGATGAGTTTAGCTACTTTTGACCCTTGCCCTTCCTCGTAAGGGAAGGTAATATTTCCTACTCACTCCCCGTTCTTACGTAAAATTTGAATTAAAATTATTCTAGAATTTTGAAATTATTTAAAAAGAATTCAAAAAAGTGAGATTATGTAAAATTAAGTACGACGAAAAAAACATTATCTTACATTATTCAAATATGTTTACTTATATTTGTTTATATACAGCTTATTTTCAGTCTTTGTAGAGTGTGATCAATTTATAAAAGAATTGGAACAATAAAAATAGTAAATAAATGAGATAATAAGTAATCTTGTAATTCTTTTGGTATCATAATAAATTAATATAATAAAAAAAAAACTTTTGTTATAATAATACAAATGTCTAAATTTGATCTTAAAAAATTTATAAATAATCTATCAATCAAAATAAACGAAATAAACACTTGATCAGCTGTGGTAATGGATTAAAAAACCATGCTGATAAATCGGAAACTATGGGTAAATCACCTTCTGTAGCAGACTTTGAAATATCTTCAGTTACTTTCGTGGGTACCTCGCTTTTATCTAACCACTTAACATCTGTTTCTTTGGTTTCAGGATGAATCGTGCGAGATATTACTTCATTTCCTCTTTTGGCAATTTTAGCTGCAATTCGCAGAGAACGTCTACAGTTTTGAATTGAGTCGTGGTTCATTTGGCACTAAAGTTGGCGTAGATTATGAACATTACAGTTATGCCTCTCAGCTGCTGTGATTGAAGCCAAATATATTTCTCACGTTTTTTTTATTCTACTCCCAGGTGTAAGATCGCCTTTAACAAGAAAAATCATACGGTAAAATTTTAAAAAAAGTATAGGCATCGGTAATTCTAGAGTAAAAGATTGAAAAACAGGCAAAAAATGAGACCCATTTATTGTTTCTAATGCAATTAAACTGTGCAGTCGTCCTGGAAAAATCCATTTGGATCCTGGACAAACTGCACAGGTGGTAGCATAAATTTATTTTTTAAAACTAATTTAAAGTCTCTTCGTAGCTCTTCACAGCAATCGACACTATTGCATTTAAAAATTTGCAAGCAATACTGTTATTCTCCATCATGATGACCATACTATAGTGCTTCTATGGGTTCAGAAGCAGCTGCTTCAGCATTTGAACCTTCATAAATTGCTTTTACAGTGAAGGAGTCTATCTGTAAACCATCTCACAGGTTTGCTAAGGCCTCACCTGCAGCTTGAAAATTTTTAAGTTTCAGATCAGTGTCAAAGGTTTTTCCTTGAGCATTAAAGTGCGTACCATACATATTGTATAGCAAAATAACCCCCCTCAGCTGTTTGCTCAATGGTGCAATCACGCGCTCAATGAGATTAAAAGCACTACATCCTGAAGCATTGGTAGCTATGATTACGGCATCCAAATCAAAGTCTCAGAAATGCTGAATTGCAAACGCGATATTTTTAGGAAACCTATGAAAAAGTATGTTAATTCAACTCGATTGAATGTCATTTATAAGTTGACATGAAAAATTAAAGCTATAATTTACCTTGGATTCTCGTCTGGACGTCCATACACAGTAATAATTATAACTGGCTTGACATCGCCTTTTTATTTCTCAAAATTTTTGAAATATTTTCATCAATCAACAAAGTCTTCATACCGTAAGCATAAGACACCGTAATCGACTGAACGTGTTTTTCCACTGCGAAGTGTAATGAATTTTGGGCCACTGCACGTCACATCACTGGGATCGCCGTTGCCTTTCGGCTTAGCAGATACTTTAGAGTATACCGCAGTTATAAGTTTATGTTTTTCTCGATCGGCACACGTACCTAGTCATCTTGAGATAAAAAAGAACATTGACTAAGACCAAGAATTGATGTAAGTAATTCCAAGTTTCTTACAGAAGCTGTACAAAATTTTCCATCCAATTTTCCATGTTGCTTGTGTAAATCATTTGATGGTTAAGAAAAGCGAACCGACATTGTTACTACATTTCGCAATGTTTGAGTATTTGAGAAGTTTTTGGATGAAGCATCGTGTAAAGTGTACTCCTGGAGAAAGTTGGTTCAAACTAATTTTTAAACATTGCAATGTAATCTACATTCAAAACTAGTCTATCCGACAATCGCTTGTGTAATGCGTTGATTTTTACTCACGTCAAGTCTTGTACTGAGGTCAAATACTCACGTTTAAGAACATTTTCCAGTTCAAAGATATTTTTTTTGGTTCTTTCTTTATAACCCTTGACTGGTATTTGGTTGCTACAGGCTACTGTAGAAGGTTTTTCGTTAGATTTACAGAAAATTTATGGTTCTTCATGCCTTTGGCCAAAATAGACTGCAATGACAATTAAATTTTGATAATAAATTAAATATTATTGCATTAACAAATTAAGAGGAAGGAAACAGTGCTAAAAAAATTTTTCTTCAAAATTTAGTTTTATTTTTTTTTAATGTGAATGAGTTTTCTTAAGATTTACATATGAAAAAAAGTATTTTTTCAATTAAAATTGGAATGGATAAATATGACTTCTTGTTTCGTTTCTGAAAAAACGTCCTGGTCAAGAAATTCTGTAAAAATCGTATCATGAAATATATGATATCATAGAGATTATATTTATATTTTATCATAGAGAAATTTTATATCTGTTAGGTTTTTTGGTTATCTTTTGTATGGCCCAGTAGTGTATTAATTTTCTAGTGTGTGTTGACCTTGTATTGATGATCCGCGCATTAATGAAAAAAGATGTTTTTTGTGTATCGTCGACATATCGCAAATAGAACACTACGTGGCATCCAAAACCTTTCAATTTTTTTAAACAGTATGTTTCTAAGTCCATCATTACTAATTTGGCAATGTGAGGTGAAATTGGGGAGCCAATGTTGTATTCTATTGGAGATATGTTGATGACATGTTTTTATGTGTTCGTGAAAATGATATACAAACAGATTTGAACGTTTTTAATGACTACGATAATAATCTTTCTTTCACTCATGAAGTTGAATCTGAAATTTGTCTTGATTTTTTAGATGTTTTGTTTAAAATAAATGACAATAAATGAGATTATGATTGGTGTGTTAAACCCACATCGTCAGGTAGATTTTTAAACTTTCACTCAGCCCACCCCTTTTCTCTTAAGAGAAATATGATTTGTAATCTAGAAGACCATGCTATCAAATTATCTTCTACAAAACTCCACTCTAAAAATATTAACATAATTGAAAAAAATTTTTTTGTCAAATAACTGCCTCATTGAATTTATGAATAAGTATTTATCCCACAGACTTAAATACCTAACACAAAAATCCAATTTATTAAGTAATACAGACAATACTAACAAGTAAAATTCAACAAATATGATGTCCATTCCATTTATTAATTTTAATTTTATATGAATTGAAAAGAATGTGTAAGAAGTATGGACTTAGTTGTGTTCTGAATATGACTTACAATCTAAGTAAATTAATTAATATAGGCAAAGACATTACTGAATTGCTATACAGTAAACGTTGTGTATATTTAATCAATTGTAGACATTGTGATACTAAATATATTGGCGAGTCTAGTTATGCTCTTAAGAAGTGTATGAATGAGAATGAAAGATGCTCTAACAAAAAATCTGAAGTCACGCTACGTATACGTTAATTTAAAATGCATTTAAAATAATCGTCAGCTTTACAAATTTGCATACGAAATTAGCTTGAAAAAATGAAGTTGAAAGATTATGAAGAATTAAGTGCATTTTTTTTAGACTTTAAAAAAACTGTGAATGAACTAAATGGTGCTGGTGGAAGTGTGAATGAACAAGATAACTTGAATTATATGCTTCAAAATTTGCCTGATTCGTTAAACTATACTGGTGACTTAATTGATGTGATAAAGGTCGAAGAAAGAAATTGTGAATTTTTAAAACAAAAAATAAAAATGTGGTAAATGAAGTTTAACAGTGGCTCTTAAAATAAAAAAACAAGGGTATTTAAAGTCGAACGAAAAAAGGACTTTTTGTATTACGGCTGTGATAAGCCAGGTCATTATAAGAAAGACTGCAAAAATCCATGGCCCAGAGGACCAAGTGGTCGAGGTGGCCAAAACTATAGAGCCAGAGCACGGCGAGGAGATGCTCGAGATCAGCAGTCAGTGGCACGAGCAATGGCAGCCGACGACACGAGGTTACGAGCGGGACCACGGCGGCAGAGGCAACATACAACGGGGCAACGGCAGAGGAGGTAAATACCAGCAGCACGAAGACGACACGCACAAAGCAAGGTACTCTTACAACGACGAAGATAAATATGGTTTGTTTTTAAGTGAGATTTCGCGTAAAGAAAATTGCGTTGGTAGTGTAAGAAATTGTAATTGTTATAATTCAAATAAAATAGGTTGGATATTAGATAGCGGGTGTTCTGGCCACATAGTAAGTGATAAATCATATTTTCGTGAATCGGTGAATTTAAAAGTTCCAATAAACGTTAAAATCGTTGATGGTAGAACTTTAAAAGGAACGAAAGTTGGTAAAATCGTGTCATCTTTTTTGGTCAATAACGAAAGAGTAAAAATAACAATACTAAATGTATTTTATGTAAAAGATATGGATAGAAATTTAGTTAGTTTTGCCCACGTTGTCATGTTCTAATCATCCTCAATTCTCAAACTGCGCAACGTAAAAATTACACCACCAAAAATAGAGGATGGGACGATTCGCGTAATTAGACGTCGAATGATTGATGTCCACCTCAGGCATGTTAATTTAGGTGAGGTCTTAGGTTAGGTACATAAATCCACCTATGACCTAACCGAAATTTGAGTCGAAAAAAAATATCGGCTGCTTCAGTGCTGAGACCTCACTATACTCGCCACTCGCCAGTTGGTAGAGTAAAAAAAAGATTGTATGTTTTATGATAGTGACAAAAAAGCTTAAAAAATAAAAAAGAGTGTAAAATAAAAACTGTGTGATAAAAATAAGGTATGTAAAAATATTTGATTAAAACACCCATAATCATCAACCTATGGAATATGTTGGTTAAAACTCAAAAAATATATTTGTATAAAACAACATGTTGATAATAGTATTGGTATAAATTGACAGTATATGAAGTTATTAATATGTTCACAGGATATAAAAATAAGCATAGTGAATAAAACAAGTGTTATACAAATTTTGTATAAATGGAACACAGTGAAAGTTTAATTAATAGAGAGTAAAATAAACAAGCCATATTTTGGATTGAGAAGAGTAAAAAGACTAAAAGGATATATAACATTGGTTAACACAAAGTCTACAGACAAAAACAAAAACATTTGTTCCTTGATTTCAGAAATTATCCCCATGTCATGTTGAAATAGATGCTAGACTATAAGCGAAAACAATAAAAGTTTAAGGTATTTATGTAAAGAAAATGTTTTCAATAACATGGTTATGGTTTTATCGCTAACAAATTGATAATAATTTTTTTGTTTGTTTGTTTGTTTGTTTTTTTTTTTAATTAACTATTTTTGTGTTTTATAAAAAGACAATATTTTATAACTGATTGCTAATGTGTCTCAATAACTATTATGGGACAAATTTAACAATTATGTAACACAATTTAAGAAAACTTTACTGAAACAGATGTGTTGCATTGAATTTTGAAAACTAATTTCATTTGGAATATTTATTTAAAATCCATAAAAGCTCTTCCGCTCAAGGTCTCAAATATATTCTGTTCTAACAAATATTTTAATATTTACTACTATTTATTTGTATCTTAATTTTTGTACATTTTCATCATTTACCAAAATACTTAATACTTTTTTGTAGTTTATTCATTAAATTTGTTGAAGTAAATAAAAGAAAAGCCATTGCTTTTATGAAATTTGGAGAAATTATTTTCTCTCTATTTGATAGTATGTTTTCAAAGATAAACATTTATAATAAACTTCATGACAAGAGCAAATTGATTCGCACTAAAAAATTTCACTTGCCGGATTTCATGTTTGTTTTGATGTTAATTTTAAGAGATTTAAAACTGAAGTGTATTCAATTGTAAAGAATTCATTGTAGAGTCCTAAATAAAACTAAAAAAATACTTTTGATAAAATTTATATTGTTTATTAATAGTGTAATTAGCTTGTTTAAAATTTTTTTTTTTTTTAGTGAATATTTTAAAATAATTATAGTGATGAAATTTCATAAAATTTACTGACATCCGTTTTATAAAATTTTTTTTTTCATACGACATCATTAAAACGAACACTATACACACTAATATTTAAGACAAGTTTGACGTACATTTTTGAAAAATTACCTTTCCAAATTAATATTATTTTATTAAATAAGGCTTTTTCATTTAATACGCCTTTTTTTCCTCGCAACCTTTCTTCAACATATTAACAAAATAACAAATACTAAAAAATTAATTTGTTCTCAAACAAAGACCTGATCAATAATGATAATTTAACAATCAAAACTTTTTTTTCTCCGATTCCTAGCTTACTTATTCAAAAAAATAAAGTTGTATCGTTTTATTTAATTTTTTTTAATCGACACGTTGTGGAAAAGATTTTTTTTTTTTTTTTTTTTTCATTCGAAACCCCGAAAAGCATTAGTAATTTGTACAAACCCGCATAGACAGGGGCGCTACTATGTTTTCACCCCGGGTATGGATAACCCAATAACACCCATCCCGAAAATTTACAATCCCAGAAATTGTTTATCCTCCAAAATCTGAACCTCCAAAACCCTGGGCGCCCGAGTTCAACGAAAAAGCTGATTGGCTACCCCCCAAGCTTCAAACCCCCAGAACCCTGGGCGCCCGAGTTCAACGAAATCGGCTGATTGGCTACCTCCTAAGCTTCAAACCCCCAGAACCCTGGGCAGACGTGTTCAACGAAAAAGCTGATTGGCTACCCCCCAACAGGGTTGGATGGTGTGGCACTTTGGTGACTCATCATGGTAAGCCACCTGGTGTATTGGTGTATTAGGCGCCTCATATCGTAGGCTAAATGCCGGTCTTTGTAGTTGATGAGGAAGCTTGAAAAAAATCTTAAAAAGTTAGAAAAGAAGAAATAAAAGGTTAGTAAGATGTTTAGTATTAAAAATTAAGAAAAAAAAAATATTTTTGTAAAGAAATATGAGTAAATTTTAGAATAACCTGTTTGAGGTTAAGATCAATGTTGTTGTAAATCTAATAGCGTATAATTTTTAATTTTATTTAGAAAGCAGCTGGATAACGTTGCTCTGGGCAATAAATAAAACAAATCAGAAGATTGAAAAAACGATAGGTGAGTAGTATTAAAAAATAAAAAACTAAAAAACACACAAACATTCATGTGTGCATGATCAAATAAATGAAAATAATTATTGGTGGAAAGGAAAGTACACGGACAGAAAAAAAACAGGAATTTACTGTGGTAAGCTAACACAAAAAAATCGTGTCTTAACCTTACGCAGAAGAAATCCTAATCGCTACTGTAGCCGAACCAATCAGGCAATCAGGTGTGACCAGAGTAATTTTGATTGGCTCTCTTACAGTAGCGCTTAGGATTTTTTCTGCGTAAGGTTCACACGCAATTTTTTCGTGTTAGCTTACCACAGTAAATTCCTGTTTTTTTTCTGTCCGTGTAGTAATGAATTATTATGGATGAAAGTATCTGTATAATTAAAAAACAAACTGAATTAATTGAAACTTATGTGTTGTTAGTGCAATTTGCAAAGCAGCACATGAGATTAGTGGCTATTTGTGTAAAAAAACATACTTTCCATCATACACTTTAATCAACTCATTGTCAATATTAACATGATCTTGTGGAAAAGTCTTGTATAATACAGTCATCAGAGAGATGCAGACTTTGCACTTGGGTTCTTGCATCGAAGCTATCTGATCTTAATAGCAATAATTAATCATAAAAAATAAACTATAACATTAAAATAGATAAATATACTTGGCCAGACTTTTGTTTTACTATGATGGTTGGTTTTTAGAGTACAGTTGTTTCATCAAAACATTTTCAGTTCTCATTAAATATTTTTTCAGAATCCACATGGCAATTAATATTTATTCAAAATATTTTCAAAAATTTAGGCGTCTTACTGACATGTTTTTAAAACCAATTTTTACTTTTTTACCAGTTATATCCTGCTATATTATAAAGGAGTAATTTGAGTAAAACTGAGCAGGAAATGAGGAGCAGCAAGGAGCAGCCGAAATGTGTATATATGAAAATATAAAAAAATAAGAAGTTTTTTAATAAAGTATATATGGTTTTCCGGCTATTTTTAGCTATTTTTCTTTATATTTTCACGTATACATAAATTTTTGCTGCTCATCATTTTTATAGGTACCCAGCTGAAAAAATCCATATGGAAATCCGTAAGGAAACCCGTACGGGGACCCGTAAGGGTTCCCGTAAAGGACCCCATACGGGTTTCCGATATTGATATTTGGTCAGGGTTTCCGTACGGGTTTCCATACGGGTTTTTTTTTTGTTTTCATTTAATTTTATTTTCACACTATTTTTTTATTTATTTAATTTAATAGTATTATTAGATATTGATATATTATTCTTTATAAGATTTAATTATTAATAATAAAATTATTTTGAATAAAATTATCGAAGAAAAAAATTTTGTTTGACTGAGATTCGAACCCATGACCCCAGGCATGGCAGGCAGACACTCTACCAACTGAGCCATTGAGCTAGCTTGCTTGAAAACTTTAATTAAACTACTTTAACAACTGTTTTATATTTGATTTTTAACTAGTCTCTCTCAGCGCGCAAACACGAGCAATTGTATTACATTATCTAAATCTAAAACAAATTTTGTCGAAGCTTCATCTAAATTAAAGGGCTTAACCGACAATAAGTTGTATGTTAAGGGGAAGTCAGACGAGTTCCCCACTGTTCTTAATCAAAATTGAAAAAAAAAATTGAGGAGGTAAATTAAAAAAAGGGCTCTGTAGCACCCTAGCGACACTCGAAATGTATCTTTTAAAAAAAAAATTATCAAAATTGGTTGAGAATTGGCTGAGAAATCTGCTGAACGGTAATTATATTCCATTCTTCATAGAAATTATATTCCATACTTCATAAAAATTACCGTTCGGCAGATTTCTCAGCCAATTTTCAACCGATTTTAGTAGATAAAACAGTAAGGGTTCACGGTCAGTAAGGGTTCACGGCCAGTAAGGGTTCACGGCCAGTTAGGGTTCACGGCCAGTAAGGGTTCACGGCCAGAGTGGCTTCACGGCCAGAGTGGCTTCACGGCCAGAGAGCCAACCCTTTCTAAGCCATACTAGATTGCGGGGATTGTATTGTATGATCAGGTTTTTTAAATAGATTAAAAATTTTAGTTGAATTTTCAAAACAAATTTCTTGTATTAACACATATTTTTACTTTTATATGAATTTAAACTTAAATTTGAAATTTATTGTAGACATCCAACCAAAATTTATCATTTTACTTTTAATTCATAAAGTTTTTAGATTTATTTTTTTAAACTTAATTTCAACTATTACAATCAAATTCATAAAATTCGTACATATATTTTTTGATTCCTTTACCTAGAACGATGCATATAAAATGAATTGATAATACTTAAAGTTTAACATTTGAGAAAATCCTATAAAAAAGCTTTATATTAATATAAAAATTAACAGCCCATATTTACATTACAAAACATGACAGTTTTAAATAACGTTTATTTTATAAATACTTAAAAAAGTTTCGATAGTAAATCCTAAAAAGAAAAGCTTTACATTAATATAAATACTTAAAAAAGTTTGACAAAAATGCTCTAAAGAAAAGCTACACAATAACACAAAATGGTATTTACGTAACAAAAAATTGGTTCAAAAAGTTATTAAGACACATTATATGAGTTATTAAAATAATTCCCCTTTTATAGGGAGGTTTTAACCCCTTTTAAGGAGGACATTCTGTCAAAAGAATAATTTTCGAATTTGTAAATAGAAAATTAATAAGTGAGTAAGATTTTTTATTATAATCGTGAGCATGACCATCAACTGATTATTGATGCTTTTTAAAATATTTAAAGAGGGATGTATAATCGTGAGAGTTATTGAGCTGTGACCTTGAGTGAGATTGATATGTTTAACCTTCATGACTTCTGCGCGATGATTGTCGTGTTCGCTCGCGAGAGCGGCGACAACCCATAGAATTACGCGACGATGGTTGAGTTCGCTCACGAGAGCAGTGATTACGGCTCACTGATTCACGCGATGATTGTCGTGTTCGCTCGCGAGAGCGGCGACAACTCACAGAATTACGCGAGGATGGTTGACTTCGCTCGCGAGAGCGATGATTACGGCTCACTGTTTCACGCGATGATTGTCGTGTTCGCTCGCGAGAGCAGCGACAACTCATAGAATTACGCGAGGATGGTTGACTTCGCTCGCGAGAGCGATGATTACGGCTCACTGTTTCACGCGATGATTGTCGTGTTCGCTCGCGAGAGCGGCGACAACTCACAGAATTACGCGACGATGGTTGAGTTCGCTCGCGAGAGCGGTGATTACGGCTCACTGATTCACGCGACGGTCGATGTGATCTATCGCGCTTCACCTGCTGCTGCTGATGAGGTTGCACGAGGGGCTCCTGGATCTTATTGACGTCATGTACCTGCTGCTGCTGCTGATGAGGTTGCACGAGGGGCTCCTGGATCTTATTGACGTCATGTGCCCGCTGCTGCTGCTGATGAGGTTGCACAAGGGGCTCCTGGATCTTATTGACGTTATGTACCTGCTGCTGTTGATAAAGCTGTGCAGTTGATAGTAGAGTTTGTTCACCGCCAAAAATCTTATCATCCATGTCTTGATCATGGAGATCAATGACGTCGCTATCGCTCAACTTCTCATCATTCTCATAACAGCTGTCGTTTGTGTTTTCAAATCTTTTCTGTTGGAGAGATTGTAGAAACGAGGCTACTTGACTCCACTCATTATCATTGCATCCTTCAAGAAACTCACTCAACTGTGGAAAACAATTTTATTAAATGGATTTTAAAATTTTCAAAAAGTAATTAATAAAAAATGCAGTCATACCTCTAAAAATATAAGGCTTTTCTCCTGATTTAAGGCAAGAAACTTGCGACAACCCTTTACTTTTTTGAGTAGATATTCTACCCCCAACATTGACTGTCGTAGAAGTTTATTATTTTGCTTCCATAGGGTCGATTTGGTACAGTTATATGATTTATTTGAAGGTGCATTGTCTTCCTCGATGATTGCACGCTCCGGGGCCGCCTCCGTTGGTTGCTGCTGTTCCATCGTGACTGCACGTTCCTGAACAGCCTCCAGCGGTTGCTGTTGTTCCACCATGACTGCATGCTCCGGGACCGCCTCCGTTGGTTGCTGTTGTTTCACCATGACTACATGCTGCTGAATCGCCTCCGGCGGTTGCTGTTGTTCAGCAATCACTGGCTGCTGATTTTCGATATTCTGTAAAATCTGCTCAATGGTTACAACTTCCAACTCAGCTTCCACTGCATCATCAGCTGTAAACAGTAAAAAAGGTTTGAAAAAAAACTTAAAAACTTGACTAGAAAAAAAAAGATTATTGTTTTGAATATTTGTGTGGTAATTTTTTTCAATTACAATTGATAAAAAAAATGGTTTGTTAAAAAAAGTTTAAAAAGTGTACAAAATTAAATAAAAAATAATCTTATACAGAATTTAACTAGTAAATTATTTTCGAAAAGCTTTTACAAAAACTTCGGTTTGTATAAAAAAAAATGTAAACAAAAAACCTAACCTCACTTTACCCTACACATATCAAAGATTTTAATAGAAAAAAAAATGAAGTTATTATACTTACGATCGTCCATATTAAATCCAGCGTCTCTTAAAAGTTGTTCTAAAACATCCGAAGTTTCACTTGCATTTAGGTGATTTATCACTTGCATGATCTGTGAAATTCTTAAACTTTTTACGAGAGGTGCTAAAAATGGAGACACTATGCACTCACCGGTTTCTTGAACGCGACTAAACGTTATATAATCTTCGAACAGAATGTTCTAAAAGTCACGTTCGAGAATGTTCGTACGGAGGCACTGTACACTCACAGGTTGCTCACACGCGACTGAACGTTACATAACCTTCGATCAGAATGTTCTAGAAGCAACGTTCGAGAATATTCGAAAAGTCACTTGAAAAGTCACTTTGAAAAGTGACTTTTCGAATATTCTCGAACGTTGCTTCTAGAACATGTAAGAAAGTGGAAAAAAATATATAAATACTCCCCCGATATTGAGACTCAAAATCACTCTTTAAAAAATCTTCAACCATGGAGGTCGAAATAATATACGAACTCATCGTGATTGAAGATAATGAAGGAGCTCAACCCGTGCAGGAGGTGCAAGACGGTGTCGATGACATGCTGCCGGAGGACTTTTGGGGTGGACAACCGTGAGGAGCCCATGCTAATCTTCCCCTGGGAGGCTTCCACCAACCGCATCGTGAGAGTTCTCAGTAGCGGTTCAGAAGTCAACAAAATGGCCGACTGTGACAGCACACACTCCTATATGGTCGACGACGAGATTGAAATGGTGACCGACGACGACGATGAGCAGCAGCAGCTTCCCGGCGATGACGATGACCAGCAGCTTCCTGACCCCGACGACGACGACGATGACGACGTCGACGACGCATCAACCCTCGTGACACCCACACCACGACCGCGAATGTCCGAGATTCCGACGGACATTCTGGCGATGATACTTGATTATACCAGGTATCATTCGGAAGCTTTCCCGGATGCTACGTCTGCTGCACGCTATATGCAGGATGCTGCAAATATTTATTTTGAATATAAGCAAGAGAATTTAGACGATGAACTTTTTTTACACATGATGTTTCATGAATTTTAAATTTTTTAACTTCATCGTCTAAATTCTCTTGCTTACATTAATATTAATTTTCTGAAAAATAAAATAAAAAAATAAAAAATAAAAAAATAAAAAGCTGATAAAAAGAGAAAATGGAGGAGATTTTGGCTGTTTGGAGATCTTCACAGAACAAAGCGGCGGTAGGGGCTTTGTTCTCTTTTTTTATCAGCCTAATTTAAATTTATAAAAAAATTTTTTAATGAATACTTTCAAAATTATTAAAAATTGATAAAAAATAAAAGTCATTGTTAAAAAAAATTAAAAATAATCAAAATACATAAAATGAATTGTTTAAAAAATTAAAAGTAGACAAATAAATACAATAAAATCCAAAAAAATTTTAACATAATTGTAAAAAAATTTTATAAAATTCAATGATAGAAAGTTTATTTAAATTTGAAAAAACTATTTTCATATATATATATATATATATATTTCATCGTTAATAAATTAAAAATAAACAAATAAATAAAATTTATTGATAAAAAAATTGAAAATAAACAAATAAAAAATTCGTTGTTGAAAAATTAAAAATAAAAAAAAATAATAAAATTCGTTGATAAAAAATTAAAAATAAACTAACGACTTATAAAAAATAATTATAATTGACGAATTAATAAAATAAATAAATAAATGAAATAATAAAACTAAAAAATATTTAAAGATTATGAAACCTTTTTATAAAAAGAACAGCTTCAAAATTTTTATATATTCTCAGACTCTTGTCATTTATTAAAAATTGAAAACTAATCAAGTTTAATAAAAAATTTTAATTCTTTACAAGCTTTTTTATACATTGAAAAGCATACGAAAATTTAATTTTATTTAGATCTTTGTACAAAAAAATTTCTCTGTGAAAAGAATCTTATTTTTTTTTTACTAATACTATGATATATAGTATTGTAAAATTTTAATTTTACTATAAAATATGAATTAAAAAAAAACGAATGAAACTTAAACTAAACAGTTTTTATGAGTGTCTAGAAAAAAATCACAAACCTTTTTTATTTATTCAACAAAACGTAAAGAAATTTTTTTCTATTAGACTTTGTTTAGAGAAGTTAATTTAATCCAAAATAATTGAAAAAAATCTAGGTTTTAATGACAGTCTTCATAACTGTTTAGACTAAACTAAAAATAATTCTCTATGTTAAATAATATAACTCATATCATTTAAGCTTTTATTTTGTTAAATGTTGAAAAAAAATGTTTATTTAATATTTTTAACTAAAATTATGATGCTTTGTATTACATTTTTTACAATAAGCATTCATAAAAAATTTAATTTATATAAGTTCTAAGGTATTTAGAGAGAAAAAAATAATAAAGTTTTTTAATGAAAAGTGAATATATTATTAATGCCTTAAATTCGTACAATACATTATGTATACATTGAGTGAATAATATATTCATCATACGGTGTATGCATCGATTGATCGTAAGAGTCAACCTCGTCTCGACTCATAAACATGTCCGACGGGATCGGTGAGAGAAGTCGCATGCGTTTTTCGAGCAAAACAAACTTTTTGATGGCCAAACAGTTTCTTTTTGAGCACACTGCGATTTCTGAAGTGTGGTTGTTACATTCGGTGTGAACATCTTTGATCAGCTGCTTCATGACTGGTGCACTTTCTTCTTCGATATTACAAATCAACCTGAAACAGATAAGTAAAATTTTTTTTTTTTTTACTTTTCTAACCTATTTCAAAGTTACTTTAAGCTTGCTTTAAGCTTACTTAAAGCTTGCTTAAGCTTGCTTTAAGCTTATTTAGCTTGCTTAAAGCTTACTTAAGCTTCCTTTAAGCTCACTTAAAGCTCACTTAAAGTTTATTTAAGCTTGTTTTACATTAAAAAAAAATTTTTATAAATACACTTAAAAATACAAACTTTAAAAAAAAATCAATTACTTACTTTTCAGGTAACAGTTCCTCAAGATATTGCTTTTTTTGTAGACCCTTAACATAGATTTTCGTAGCATTTTTTAAATGCTTATTGAGAATCTTGATTAAGTCCTTAGCGGGAGTAGTTCCAGATTCCCAACTGATCTTGTGAAACCTGCGTTGGAGCCATTCGTTGACTCGTTTTTCTTCAGAACTCAAGCGGTTGAATTTGCATGGAGCTTTGAAGAGACAGGCAAATGGTGGAACATTAGATTCGAGAACCGGAACAATCGATAATTCCTTGATGACCAAAAGATTACAGCTGCGGCGGAACGCTTGGAAATCCAGTGAGTACTCCATTTTGTCAAGAGTTTTATCTTCTCGAAATGATCTTTTCTGTCCAAGTGATCTGCTGCTTGTTGACAATCGACTGTGCTTGACGTTGAGTTACTCCACCCTTTTATATCCTAAACCAAGAACCTTCTAGAACGACTTAAACCTGGAGTGGGAGAAGAAACTTCTGGAACGACTCTAACCTCTAAGAGTGAGAAAGAAATTTCTGGAACTTTCTGGGAGGGGGGAAGAAACTTCTGGAACGACTCTAACCTCTAAGAGCGAGAAAGAAACTTCTGGAACCGCTGAAACCTCTTGGAGTGGGAAGAAACTTCTAGAACAACTTACTTTGGTTATAAAAGACGACACCTATCAACCTTTTTCATTCTTTGGATCGCTTTGGTGGCTTTCAAACCTAATCCAAGATGGATTTAAAGTATTTTAAGCTGGTAGCTGACACTCTACAGGACTCTCTTCGGAAGTATTCATCTACAGCAGACCGTGAAGATTTTTCAAGGTGGTTGAAAAGTACTTCGGAGGCCATTACGCAGCTGGAAAATGGGATGCAACAACATAACCTGTCCAGACCGGAAAAACAGAAACTTCAAACATGTATGGCGCAGTTCATGAGCATGCGCTGTCAACTTCAAAGCTTATTGGAATTCCGTGGTGGTGAGCTTCAAGGTGTGACTTCCAATGATTTACCCAAAGTTTCTTGGCAAGATTTTGAATCTGCATTTGAAAATAGGATCAAGTCGGGGATTATCGTTAATCTGGCTCATTTGGATATTTTATCATTTTTGCAAGATGCCAAAGCTCTATTTATGACGAAAGTTACTGATTTGTTGAATGACCACTCATAGCTAAAAATAAATACGGAGTTGGCATCTGAATATATGATTTTAAAAGATGGTGCTGAGGAATTAGAGGTTAAATTTTTCAACACAGAAAATAATTCAGTGTACAAATCAACAGATCTCGATGATTGGTTCGAAATCAACGTCAGTCAACCTTTACAAAACCAAATCGAATCTTTCGAGGGGAAAGGATCTGGTTGGTCAATGGTTCGAATTTTACGACTGGTTGTAAATTCCAACAAGCTCAATCAGTTACGAGCATCCTCGTATATACCACTACCTCCGGAAATAAATAGTAAAAAGGCTTGTGTTAATGTACAAAATGATGACGCTGCTTGCTTCAAATGGTCAGTTTTAGCGGGGTTATATCCCGCAAGTTCACATCCATATCAAGTATTCAACTATAAAAAATATGAAAATGAATTGAATTTTGAAAATATTGACTTTCCGATGTCTCTGAAAAACTTAAACAAATTTGAGAAGCAAAATTCTGTCTCTGTAAATGTATATATGTTGAAAAAACATGGTAAAAAGTATGAAGTATCCCCAGTCCACCTCAGTAGCAATAAAAAAGAAAAACACATTAATCTGTTGCTGATTCAAAATTTTTATGAGGATGAAAGTAGGGAAAACGAAGAGTCTGAGACTATTGAAGAAAATATCAGTTACCATTATGTACTTATACGTAATTTATCAAGGTTAGTTCGAAGTCAATTAACATCTAATAAAAAGAAATGTTTTATTTGTGATAGATGCATGTGCTTTTTTATGACTGAGCAACAGCTACAGCTGCACGTGCTCGATTGCTCACAAATAAACAAATGTAAAATAAAAATGCCAAGTGAAAAAGATAAATTTTTAAAGTTTTCCAATTTTAACCACTGTGAAAAAATTCCTTGGGTGATTTATTCTGATTTTGAATCACTGCTTGTACCTGTTACCGACGAAAAAGACCGAGCTTTTCAACAGCATCAAGCGCACAGTGTTGGCTTTTACCTCAAATGTAATTATGACGATTCCCTCTCGAGATATGAGTCTTATCGTCAAACTAACGAATCAGAGCAGACTCCAGCGGCTTGGCTAATTGGTAAACTTCGTAAAATATGCGATGAAATAGAGGAATCCTACAAGAATATCAAACCAATGAATCTTACACCTGCAGAAGAGGAAAGTTTTAACAAGGCTAAAGTATGTCACATCTGCAAATTAGGATTCACTGACTCAGATATCAAAGTGCGAGATCATTGTCACATGACTGGACGGTAAGATTACTAAAAAATGAATTATACATAATTTTTTCGTTTTTTTAATTTTTTTTATTTATTCTTTTAGCTATAGAAATGCAGCCCATCAAAAATGTAATATGTTGTATAGAGAATCTAGAAGCATCCCAATCATTTATCACAATTTGGCTTACGACTTACACTTCTTGATCAAGGAACTAGCCGCCTCTACAATACTTGAAGGACGAGTAAAATTACTTGCGGAGAACAAAGAGAAATACATATCGTTCACAAAATATGTCAAAGGGAGTGACATTAATTTTCGATTCATTGATTCTTTCCGCTTCTTACCCACATCGTTGGAAAAATTAGCCTCGTACTTGGAAGAAAAAACTACTGCAACTCATGAGTTTTTAAAGGATGGGTACTCAATTGAACAAATTAATTTGCTACTGAGAAAGGGAATATATCCCTACGATTTTACTTCAAGCTTTGAAAAACTTCAAGTAAAACAACTTCCCAGTAAAGAGGAGTTTTATAACCAACTTAATGACTCTCACGTTACCGACGAAGACTATCAACATGCTCAGAATGTGTGGAGCACATTCAATATTGACACTTTAGGGTCATACTCCGATCTTTATCTAAAGCAAGACATATTACTACTCGCTGATATATTTGAAAACTTCAGAACAACCTGTCTGCAAGCGTACGGTCTCGACCCAGCACATTACTACACAACGCCTGGGCTCTCGTTTGACGCTATGTTGAAACATACTAACGTCACTCTTGAGCTGTTAACCGATGTTGACATGTTGCTGTTTATCGAAAGAGGTATCAGAGGTGGTATTAGTCAATGTTCTCATCGATTTGCGGAGGCCAACAACAAATATATGAGTGAAAAATATGATGTCGGTAAAGAAGAGAGCTACATTACCTACGTAGACGCCAATAATTTATACGGGTGAGTTTACATCTGTTTATTCTAAATAACTAAAATTTAAAAATTATAAAATTGTTTTTTGTTTTAGGTGGAGCATGAGTCAGTTTTTACCAACAGGTGGCTTCAAGTGGGTTAAAGACGTTGACGAGCCTAAGTTTTGGGATGTTCCAAATGACTCCCCTCTAGGTTACATTCTAGAAGTTGATTTACACTACCCCGAAAGTTTGCACGATGCACACAACGACCTTCCTTTCTGTCCCGAGCATATGTGTGCTCCAGGCTCAAAGCAGAAAAAACTTCTAACAACGCTCTACGACAAAAATCGATACGTAATCCATTACAGAGCATTGAAACAAGCGTTAAAGCATGGGCTTATTCTTAAAAAAGTACACAGAGCACTCGAGTTTCGACAAAGTGATTTTTAAAAAGTTACGTCGACTTGAACACTGCAAAAAGGAAAATATCTAAGAATGAGTTCGAGAAATTGCTATGGAAGCTGTTCAATAACGCCATTTACGGAAAATGCATGGAAAACGAAAGAAAAAGACTTGATGTGAAGCTAGTATTCAAATGGTTTGGACGTTACAGTGCTGAAGCCTTAATTTCAAAGCCAAATTTTCACAGTAGAGCTATTTTTGATGAAAATCTCGTTGCGATTCAGCTCTCACATACGGAAATCACCATCCGAAAACCTATTTATATTGGTCTGTGCGTATTGGACATAAGTAAAACTTTGATGTACAAGTTTCACTACTCATTTATGAGAGAACGCTTTGGTAATAGATGTCGGATGATGTACACGGACACCGACAGTTTCCTCTATCACATAAGAGGTATAAATATCTATGATGTTATAAAAGAAAACATCGATGAATTTGACACATCCGTTTATCCCGAGGACAATCAATTTGGAATACCTAGAAAAAACAAGAAAGTAATGGGGTTGTTCAAGGACGAAGCTTGTTCAAAGATCATCGAATCCTACATTGGGCTTCGCAGCAAGATGTACAGCGTAAAAATTCAAGGAGAAGATCCAATTAAAAAAGTAAAGGGGGTCAAGACACGAGTTGTGAAGAACAAAATATCTTACGAAGACTATGAAGATTGTTTGTTCAATCAAACAATAAAAAAAGTTCATCAAAACACCATAAGATCAAGTTTACACGTAGTAAGAACGGAAAAACAAGAGAAAATTGCGTTGAGCCCCCATGACGACAAGCGCCATCTGATACCTAACGATACAAACACGCTTGCTTGGGGACACTGGTCGATTATCGAAGAGGATCTTTTGGATGAATTCGCTGAAGAACATTCTAGTGAATTCTTTCAAGAAATCAACACAGAAAGTTCGAGAAGCTCAGAGAATGGTCTAGAAGAGAACTATCGAGAAGTTTTCGAGAATGTTGGAAATGTGGGGGTAACCCTACATAAGGAGCAGGTTCAATCAACACCTCACATTCATTCCGTGGATGAGCTTCAAGAATCACCTCCACCTAAAAGACGAAGATATTGCTGAACCCAAACGCATCCACTAAAAGTAAGCATATTGCATATTCGAATAATCAATTAATCAGATAATCTAATACCTGCTTATCAAATATTAGCTAAATTATTTTTTATATTTATAATTGCAATTTTTTTATTTTTTCTGTTACAGAAAATGGATTTCTCAGCCATTGATCAGTTATCAACAAACTCGTTTCTACCAAAGAAAAAATTGACTGATCTGTCCTCATCGAAAAGTTACGAGGTGACTACCTTGCGACAGGTAAACGCTATGAAATTAAAGTCCAAATTAGGGATGGGTCTTAAAAGAAAAAGACCTAAGAAAAAAAGCAGAAAGTTGAAAAAAACCAGTACGATACGAATAAAAAAAACTGGTAAAAAAAGATTGAAAAAAACTGGTAGGAGAAAGTTAAAAAAAAAATGTAAAAAAATGACTACATTAAATACAATAATAAAAGCAACTTCACAGACTCCATCTCCAGGACAATCAGCCCAAAGTATCATTAGTACATCTCTTAAAGCTGCTAAGAGTGCCATTAAACAAGCTGGTGGTAAAAATAAAATTAAAGTTCCAAGAATTTTACCAGTTTCATCAAAAATTGGCGGAGTTCTACCTCTCATTCCTTTATTTGCTGGGTTAAGTGCTACAGGAGCGCTCGCGGGTGGTGCAGCGGGAATTTACAAGGCTCTGAATGATGCAAGTTCATCTCGTAAGCAACTAGATGAGAGTAAGAGACATAACAAAACAATGGAGGCAATAGCTTTAGGTAAAGGGCTCTATCTCAAACGATACAAGACAGGTCTTGGTTTATATTTGAAACATGGTAAGGGTTTAAAAAAAAAAAGCCCGAAATAAGTTTACCCAATCGTGCACTATCAAACTTTGACTTGATTGAATATGGTGAAAAATTAAAAATTCCATATTTTCGGGGTGTATTTATGAAAAATAAATTACCATCATCGGGTCCATATTACAATGAATCTGCAATCGTGAATCTTGATAACGATACTGGACTCGGAACTCATTGGGTGGCTTACAAAAAACGTGGTAAGGATGTCACTTACTTTGACAGTTTTGGTAATTTACAACCTCCAGTAGAACTAATGATTTATTTAAATGTTGATGATGTAAAATATAATCCAGAAAAATATCAAACTTATAATACCTTTAATTGCGGTCATTTATGTTTGAAATTTTTAAGCGGTCAACTAAAAGGTATATAAATAGTAGCTTAATCATATTTACCTCATTTCATTCCGAACTATTATGGAATCAATAACTCTAACTTTATCCGAAACCTCCTCCGTTTTAGAAGCTCAATATTTTCCTCCGATTGAACTATCGTTACACAAAAACTATACTTTGGGTTTGGTTGAACTTTTGACATTCAATTCAATTCCTAATATTGATATTGGGTGCAATCAATTTTATATTGGCGATCAAGTCATAACATTACCAACCGGTTGTTACAAAATCAGCGATATCGAAAAGCATATTCAAAGTATTTTACGACAAAGAAAGATAAATACTGAAATATTTATAAAACCAAACGAAAATACTTTACGAAGTGAGATTACCAGTACTGCACAAATTGATTTTCGTCCTCGAGATTCTATTGCAAATTTATTAGGATTCAAGCATCGGCTGCTTTCCGCAAATAATCATCATACATCAGACTCACCAGTCAATATACTTAAAATAAATTCAATAAGAGTCGAGTGTAACATCACATCTGGAGCCTACATAAATAATCAAAAAGTTCATACTATTCACGAATTTTTTCCAACTGCTGACCCTGGTTTTAAAATCATTGAAGTTCCATCTCAAGTAATTTACTTACCTGTTACAGTAAAGTGTATCGATCACATTCAGTTACGTATCGTTGATCAAGACGGTCATTTAGTTAATTTTAGAGGTGAGATTATAACCATCCGATTACATATCAAATCCTCATAATGGGTATTATCTATCACGGAAAGGGATTTCCCACCAGAACATTTCAAACTAGAGAATATAAAAGCAAAGGGTCATGCAATTCTTCAATCAGTCGTCATCGAGCTCTCAAAGCGTTAACACGGCAGAACATCCAGTTTCTCAAAAGTCTAGGCTTAAGAATAGTTCCTGGTGGAAAGTAACTTGTATATTCTTTTGTTGTTGGAAAAATGGAAGACATACTAAGCATTCAAAATCCAGTCGCGTTCGATGAAAGTATTTCTCATTACGAGATTCATGCTCATCAACCGTACACAGCTGCAAATTATGGAAATAGCGATGAAATTCGAATCGCAATTCAACATCAAGATTTGTGCCTTTTACCATCACGCAGCATTATTCACATTTGCGGTCGGCTTACTGATACTACTACTAACAAAGCTCCAAAAAAAACATTTTTTGCTAATAATGGTCTTTGTCATTTATTTGATGATATCCGTTTGGAATTAAACGGAATTAAAATTGATCGTTGCAAAAATGTTGGTTTATCAACTTTGATGAAAAATTGGTTATCATTCAATCCTAATCAAAGTTTGATTGCCGAAAATTATGGGTGGTTTGGTCTTTCAGAAGACGAGAACAAAAAGAAATTTTTTAATGATGATGGATACTTTGATGTATTCATTCCTTTAAGTATGATTTTAGGCTTCGCTGAAGATTATCGTAAAATTGTAGTTAACGTGAAGCTTGAATTAATCATCATTCGATCTAGTAATAACTTGAACGCAATCATTCAAACAAATGTAAATGTTACCGATAATACATTTGAGCCAATCTCAATCAAACTCACAAAAATCGAGTGGCTCATGCCATACATCGTGGTATCAGATTCTCACAAGTTGGGTTTACTTAAATTTCTTGAAAAAGATCGCCCCATAACTATTTGTTTCCGTTCAAAAGAATTTTTTGAGTATCCATTGCTCCCAACTACTACAAAACACGTTTGGACGGTAAAAACCTCTAATCAATTGGAAAAACCGCGCTTCGTAATCATTGGTTTACAAACAAACAGAAAATCATTAAATACTGCGAACGCTAGTTTATTTGATCACTGCAATTTAAGCAACGTTAAACTTTTTTTAAATTCACAATATTATCCTTACAACAATTTAAATCTTAATATTAATCAAAACGAGTATGCAATTCTATACGATATGTATGCTAATTTTCAAATCTCATATTATAGTAAAGATGCTGAGCCAACGCTTACAAAATCCGAATTCATCACGAAAATTCCTTTGATAGTCATCGATTGCTCAAAACAAAACGAGTCTTTAAAAAGTGCACCTGTCGATGTTCGATTGGAGTTGGAGTCACGTGATAATTTTCCTGCTCAAACAGCTGCCTATTGTATGATCTTACACGATCGAATTGTTCAATATAATTCGGTTAGTGGGGATGTGAAGAAGTTGGTATAAAATAAAAAATCGATGTAAAATCTCCCATTCGATTTCAAAATGCGTTACGTGGTGGACATGCTTGGTTTTGTGCAGCCTGGGGGTACTATTAAAGAAGGTCGTAATATTAGAAGAGATCATGATTACATTTTAAAGGAACTCGCTATTGTTCCACTAGATAGTAATTCAGATCCTATAGTTCTACTTTTCAAAGAGCCATACCCTTGGAGTCGTTTAACAAAAAATTATAAAGATATTAATACTTACCTTCGACGTCACTATCATGGACTGCAATGGAAATCAGGAATTTTACCTTATACTTCAATAGGATCTCTATTAAATGATTCACTCAAAGATGCCTCTATGGTCTACGTTGTTGGTTCAATTCAGAAAAAATGGTTGGAGCGGTTCAAATTTAATATTAAAAATGTTGCCGAATATATTTACCCACCGTTGGATAAAATCAAGATGGTTACTATCTGTGAAAATCACAATGGTGCGTTTAAAACATGCTGTGCGCTTCACAATGTTAAACAGCTAAAAAAGTTTATCACACAAAGCGAAGCACTTGACCAAGAGGAGCCTATGGAATGGGTATAAATAATTACGTTTCCTCATTTTTCACTCATTACTCATTTAGTATGGGTCAACAACAGAGCTCCTCCGACGATAAATCTCGTCTCGTAGAAAAAAAGAAAGATGAAAAGCAATCATCATGGAGAGGATACTCGCAAAAAGAACAGACGTCTTCTCGCGGTTATACGCGTCTTGAGGATAAAAAAGAAGAAAAAAAGTCAAAGTTAAAAGAATGCACACAAAAATTCTCATGCAACACAAAAAAATTTCCAAACTCTGATGGATATAGAACTTTCAAAGGTTAAATTAAAAACTAGTAGATAAGCAGTAAAGAGGAGATAAGTTTTGTAATCACATTATCCGATACCCGCGATCTAGTTGAACTCATAAAATGATGGCTCAGAATCACTGGTGGCTATCAATCCCTTTAGGCCATGAACCCCTCCTGGCCGTGAACCCTTACTGGCCGTGAACCCTTACTGTTTTATCTACTGATTTTGATGGTTTTTTTTTTTAAAAGATACATTTCGTGTGTCGCTGGGGTGCTACAGAGCCCTTTTCTAAATTTACCTCCTCAATTTTTTTTCTCAATTTTAAGTTTCCCACCGTACTTAATAAAAATTGAAAAAAAAAAAAGTTCCATATTTCATAAAAATTACCGTTTGGCAGATTTCTCAGCCAATTTTCAACCGATTTTGATGGTTTTTTTTTTAAAAGATACATTTTGAGTGTCGCTAGGGTGCTACAGAGCCCTTTTTTAAATTTACCTCCTCAATTTTTTTTTTTTTTCTTTAATTTTGATTAAGTACGGTGGGAAACTCGCCTGACTTCCCCTTAAAGGAGTTTAATTGAGGTCTTGATGCATGCTAGCTCAATGGCTTAGGTGGTAGAGTGTCTGCCTGTGATGCCTGGGGTCATGGGTTTGAATCTCAGTCGAACAAAATTTTATTCTTCGATAATTTTATTCAAAATAATTTTATTATTAATAATTAAATGTTATAAAGAATAATATATCAATATCTAATAATAATATTAAATAAATAAAAAAAAAGTGTGAAAATAAAATTGAAAAAAAAAAAAAAAACCCGTATGGAAACCCGTACGGAAACCCTGACCAAATATCAGTATCGGAAACCCGTATGGGATCCTTTACAGGAACCCTTATGGGTCCCCGTACGGGTTTCCTTACGGATTCCCATATGGATTTTTTCAGCTGGGTACCTAAGGAGCAGCCGTCTGAGTTATCAAATAAGTATTAACTAAACAAAGTTATTTAAAAATTTCTACAAATTTTTAGACAGTATAACAGAAAAACGCAAAACAACAATTTCAACTAAATTCAAATCTTTATGGTAGCAAAAAACTTCTTTTCCATTTTTTGTGAACATTTTTTTTAATAATTTAGTTTATCCTTGAATTTGAAGGTCTTCTATTATTATATTTTTGTTCAAATTTTTTATTTGATTTTTGATAAAAACTCAAAAGCTTGCTTTGAAACTTACCGTTTACTTTTAGGTATTGAAGAAACCCTGTGAGTCAGTAGATTTTGGGTAAAAAGCGGCTAGAATAAACTAATTTGTTCAAAAATTTAGCAGGGTTTCTCTAAGTGTTTTTCAAATCAGTGTTTACTTAACTGTTGAAAAATAGGTAAAAATATAAAAGTTTTGATAAGAAAATTTTTTTAATCGATTCTTCATAAAAAGAAAAAAAAATTTATTGTTATTATTTTTAAAAATATTTGGCTTCTCTACATTATTGAATTCATAAGAGGCATTTGGATAATTTCAGATTTTAAAAAGCATTTTTTTGGAAAAGTATATGAGAATTGAAAGTTTAAAGCAGTACCTTAAATTTCTTTGTTTATTTTTTTCTTTTTAAGTTAAGTTATTACTTTTTGTAGTACTTGATGAGGTTATACCAATGAATGCCGATTTTAATGAAAATTTGGGATTAACCCATTAACGCCTGAAAGTCAAAAATTTTTTGGTAAACTTTGCGGTTAAAAATGTTTAGGATGAACTTGGAAAATTGATCGGAAAACTCCTACCGTTTATTTTCAAGTATGCTCTACAAGATCCCGTAGTTAAAAATTCAAAAAAAATTGTTTTTATATTGTTTATTAACAAGTTTTAAAAAAAAAATTTTTTTTTTCAATCGAATTTTACGGAGAGTAGAAATTTTTTTTTTTTCTGTGGAAAACAGTGTTGGGAACGATTATTTTTATGCCCCCCCCCTACCCTGCCAACTTCAGAGTGTTCAAGAGAAATTTCCCCCTGAGTTGCGGTGTTGCCGGACGTTCTAAAAAATGAGTCTGTTCGGATTTTTTCTGCGAGAATACGATGGTTATTAATTAGCGACTTAATTTATTTATTTGTATCAAATATACTTTTATTAATGTTGAAATGAGTTTGAATAAATTTTTAACTCAGTCCAAAAAATAATTTTCAGGATAAGTTAATAATTACGGCAGCTGTAAAATTTCAAAAAATGTGAAATTATTTTTTTAATCATAATTCAAATTGAGAAAATGCATGAATAGTTAAATAATAAAATTATAATTTTTTTTTTTTAATTATAATAATGGCTTGAATTATTTATTTTAGAATAACACTTCAAATAATTATAGGATACTTCAGCAACATCGCCTAATTATTACACATGAAGAACATTAAAAAAAATGATGATTAATCAAAATAATTTATAATTCCAAATCTGTATTAAATAGAGATATTTGATAAGAGTATAATTAAATTTTTGTGTGAAATATTTCCTTTTAAAGACATATTTTTCTAAAAGTGTTGCACTATCAACATTAAAGTTCCTTCGTTTTATCAGTTTTTATTTTTAATGAAAACACTTTTAACTTTATTTTAGAAAGCTGCTCAGAGCAGGCACGCAACAATGGGGGGCGGGGGGGGGGGGGCGGAGGTGTCCTGACACCTCCTAAGCTAGTAGAGGACACCCTTTACAATTTCTTGTGGGTGTCCAAGACCCTGGGTGGCCGAGTTCAACAAAAAAATTGATCAGCTATCCCCCAAGCTCTAAGCCACCAAATACCCTGGGCGTCCAAGGTCAACGAAAAAAATGATCGGCTATCTCCCAAGCTCTAAACCCATAAGACCCTGGACGCCCGAGTTCAATAAAAAAAACTGGTCGGCTATCCCCCAAGCTCTAAACCCCCAAAACCCTGTGCGCCCGAGCTCAACAAAAACACTTATCGGCTATCCCTCAAACTTCAACGAGTTCAACGAAAAAAAACTGATCAGCTATCTCCCAAGCTCTAAACCCCCAAAACCCTGGGCTTCGAGTTAAATAAATAAACTGATCAGCTATCCTCCAAGCTCTCCCTCTACGCAAGTTTTGGGAGGTTTAGAGCTTGGGGGATAGCTGACCAGTTTTTTTTTACCTCGGGCGCCCAGGGTATTTGGGGGTTTAGAGCTTCGGAGATAGCCGACAAGTTTTTTTGATGAACTCGGGTGCCCAGGGTATGTTTAAAGCTTGGGGGATGGCTGAACAGTCTAATTATTAAACTCAACATTTTTTTTTTTCAGACGTCAGTTTCATTGGGGGCGGGGGAGGGGGGAGGGTTGAACCTCAGGAAACCCCCTAGCTGGATGGAGTTGTTGCGCCCCTGGCTCAGAGATATATTACAGGATTAATGCAAAGATATTTTAATTAGTTTTGCAATGAAAAAAAAGGTAGAAAAAGTATCTGAGCTTTATAAATAGAACTTAATTAGATAGAAGATTTGTTTATTTATTTAGTAATAAAAATTTTTTATAACAGTAATTATTTGAAGTGTTATTCTAAAATAAATAATTTAAGCCATTATTATAATTAAAAAAAAAAAAATTAAAATTTTATTATTCAAATATTCATGCTTTTTCTCAATTTGTATTATGATTAAAAAAATAATTTCACATTTTTTGAAATTTTACAGCTGCCGTAATTATTAACTTATCCTGAAAATTATTTTTCGGACTGAGTTAAAAATTTATTCAAACTCATTTCAACATTAACAAAAGTATTTGATACAAATAAATAAATTAAGTCGCTAATTAATAACCATTGAATTCTCGCAGAAAAAATCCGAACAGATCCATTTTTTAGAACGTCCGGCAACACCGCAACCCGAAGGGTAAATAAATTCCTCTTGAATACTCTGAAGTTGGCCATAAAAATATTCGTTCCCAACACTGGTGGGAAAGTTGATAAATCGGGGATGCTAGGTTTCTAGTTTCAGAATCTTTTTTTAAATTTTCAATATGATTTTTTTTGACAAAATGGCTGCCAAAAAGCTTACGTATAACTTATCGTAAAACGGCCAATAACAGAACCAGCAGTGAAATAAAAAGTAAATGAAAATTATTCATAAAATATTATGTTGCATATGTTTTATGATAATTGCAATCATTAAAATGGCAAAATGGAAAATTTTAGGTTCAAACCGTGATGGCCCAAAAATAAAAATCGAGTATTTTTTAATTTTCGACTATTTTTTATTTTTCGATTATTCGATAAAAAAAAGTGTTTTTTTTTAAGAATAACATTTAATAGTTTTGAAGAAGATGAAAGATGAATTAGTGATTAGGTGATTTTAAACAGATTTAGTCTTTAAGTTTATAAATAACGTTTTTGATCGCTTACCAGTTTTTCTTTACCACCTGTTTGTTATTGTGAGGGTATATGTAAATACGAATTTTTCCCATATCCTAAAAGATTCAGATTTTCCATTTTTTATTTTGTATTACGTTTTATTTTATATTAAATTAAGAACAAAAACTAGAAATTGTACTTAATATGTACTCTTTAACAAAAGTTGTTAATACAGATAAACAAAAAATTTTTTTTCACATTTTAAAATACCATATAAAAACAGGCAGATTAGGTACCGTTAGCTCACAATAAAAATTTCTTATCAAAAACCTATTTGGGGCTTGACGAGCAAAGCGAGTAGGGGGTACCCCTCTACTTTTATAATATTTCAAATAAATATTATCACTTAAGCAATAATTTTCAACAGTGGTTATTAACATAGATATTTGCAATTCATTATTTGTTTCAGCTCCTAAATATGGAGGACATACATCAGATGGAAGATGCGCAAAACAACTTTGAGAACATGGTTGGTTATTTAGAAAACGATGTAAACATATTTAGATTGAATGAACCAGACCACAACCAAGATTTTGTAAGAATCGATGACGTCGAAAACATCAACACCTTGAACCAACGAGATGTTAAAAAGTATTTGGATAGAAAAATTGGCGAATATTTTAGAAGTTGTTCAATATCTTTTAGAAGTATTGAAAATAAATATTTTAAACAGTTAGTGCAAAGACTAATTGAATTAGACCCTAGTAAATTTGATTACCAGCCACAAGACAGGAAAGCTCTTCCTGAACAAGTTCTTCCAAATCCGCTCAAAGATCTTGAAAAAGAAAAGAAAAGATTATTTGCAAACACGTATAGTATATTATTAGTTGACGGATGGGAAAACAAAGTGGTCAAAAGAAAATGACTTGTTTTAACCCTGCGTAACTATAAAGTTAACCAAGTTTTTCTAACTTATAATGATTACACGATACAATGCGAAAATGGAGAATATATAAAGAAGCAGATTGTCGATGCCATAATGCTTGCTAAAGAAAAATACGAGACCAGTGTTTGTGGTGTCATATCTGACAATGATAGCACAATGATATGTGGAGCTCGTTTAGCCAGTGAGGAGCTCATTAGATTACAAATAATATCGATTCCTTTGCTTCAAGCAACCTGTAGCAGCCATTCGGCTAATCTACTAATAAAAAAAAAAGTAGGTGAAGAATTTTTGAAAAAAATTCGTGATGTTGCTGCTGCATTCAGTAATCCAAAGAGAGCTGGATTGGTGTACGCTTTGGGAGGCACTAAGGTTAAAAATTATCCTGATACACGTTTTGGATACGTTAGACATACCTGTGACAGGATATTGAAAAATTTGGTAGTGTTGAGAGATGTTGTAGACCAAGAAAATGACATTCCCAATTATGTCAAAACTTTAATTAATAGTGTTGAGTTCGAAAGAGAGCTTATGAATTGGATTAGAATCCTGAATCCAATATGCAAATTGATTAACTATTGTCAGACACCCAGTGTTAACATTGCAGATGCTACAGAGCGCTGGTTAAGTTTAACATTACCTACCAACGATTTTGAAGAACACATACAAGAAAGAATAAATTTAGCAGTTTCGGATGTAGCTTACGCTTCAAACTTTATACACCGTCTCAACAAAGGTCAGAAACTCGACGATGATCAATCAGATCGAGCTATTGATTTCTTAAATGACAATTTAAATGGTGAAGGGCGACAAGAATTGGAAGCATTTATAGCAACGATGGATGTGAATGATCCTGCAGCAGCCAACTGTCCGGATCCGCTAGCTTATTGGAGTGTTAAAAAACTGATTTACCCAAATCTGTCGCCGCTGTGCGGGAAAATTATTCTTTTACCTGCATCAACAGCCACCTTAGAGATTTTTTTTTCTATGTGGACGTTTGTTCACACGAAACCAATAAATCGTTTGAGCAATGAAAAGAGTGCTATGCTCGTAGACTTATATCACATGCAAAAACACTTAGATAAAGGTATTTGGTTCAATGTAGTTAGTAAAGGCAAAAAACGAAATTACGATGAATGCGATTTTTAATTGAATAATACGAATGAGTTTTATGTACATATATTTTCTGAATAAAATGTGCTTCCATTTTTTCTTAATTCTCTTATTCTTGATTTACTCAGACAAGCATGAACTGAAGTACTTTCACATAGATTTGTAACATAATTTTTCAATCCATCCATTCTATTGTAGACAAGGTAAACTTCAGGAGTAACATGAATCTTTTTATTTGTATAAATAAATTTACTAACATACTTTGCTGATATCTCTAATATTATGACATTTTTAGGATCTCTTTCTAACCAATCTTTTGCAGCCCTGCATAATGCATTTAAACTATCTAACCTAGTAGGAAATTCTAAAAAATTAAGATCCAAAAATGTAGTGTCTAAGTAAATTTAATCAATTTTCAAAGGAACACATTTTTTTGAAAAGTGAAAAATTTTAAGTTCAGAAAAATCCTCTTTATTAATTCGAAAGTCTCCAGCGTATAATGTTTTTTTATTTTTATACTTAAATAAAAACATCACAGAACCAGAACAATGGTCAGCCGAAATAGAAGTAACTGATATAGAGTATTCTACTTTATTATAAACATAATTAATTATTTTTGCATCATCTAAGTCTAACTCTACAAAGTGATAATTTTTTAAGTCAAATTCTGATTCTGAAAGTATACTAATTAATAAAGATTGACTTATATGACTACAATACAGAAAATAATTTTTTTGTTTTAAAACATTTTTTAAGAAGCTATCGCTTAAGCCTTCCATATGATCTGTATGACAATGACTTAAGAAAAAGACTGATGAATTCACATTTTCTCCTTTGAAGTGATCTACCGATATGCCAGGAATTTCCTCAACAATACCACAAAATGTTGACATGATTTATGACATGAGTTACATACCTATAATAGAAAAAAGGTAGTACTATCACCTACTCAACTAGAATTATTTATAATGCGCCTAATACACCAATATACCAGGTGGCTTACCATGGTGAGTCACCAAAGTGCCACACCACCCAACCCTGCCCCCCAAGCTTCAAACCCCCAGAACCCTGGGCGCCCGGGTTCAACGAAAAAGCTGATTGGCTACCCCCCAAGCTTCAAACCTCCAAAACCCTGGGCACCCAAGTTCAACGAAAAAGCTGATTGGCTACCCCCCAAGCTCTAAGCTCCCAAAACCCTTGGCCCCAAAACTCCATAACCGAATTCGTCATACTTCTACAACCCCGTAGCTTGTCTCGTAAGACTCCTAAAACTCTACAGTTAAAATCGTTAGGCTTCTACATCCTGAGCCAACAACTCAACAGTAATATTCGTAAGACTCCTACACCTTAAGCCTGCAACTCCATAGTCTTAATCGTTTGATTCATCTTCCCTATGCTCCCAACCTCAAACCTGATGACCTTACTCGTCATGCTCTTACACCTTGATTCTAGAACTCCGTAACTTTACTCATGCGCCAGCTACCCGCTATGTTTGATGTACAATGTACATCGAAAATGCAGTTTCAATCAATTAACTATTATGTATATCCGTTATTTATTCTTTTCTTGTTAGAAATTGAAAAATTTATTCTTTTTTCAGTAATGCCTAAGAGAGCGGTTGATTGGAACAATGGATTTACTCCAGTTTATGATCCGACTAATAAATTTGTCATCGCTGCACAGTGCGACTACTGTCAAAAACGACTGAAGAACAGGGGCAAGGCCTTACGTGATGTTCAAGCGTAAGTTAAATTTTAGTCTTTTATTTGCTCATACTAACACTCCTGACTGCGCTGCAAGTGCGCATAGGAAATAAACATTATCTGTTTAAATTAACTGTTTGAATTTTTTTTAAAACCTCTAATTTTTGTGATTTTTAATGTTGTTTTGTTGCACTAGCCACTGCTATCTTTTGAATTTTTTCAAATTACGTGTTCCTAGACAGATATCGTTTTAATTACAATTATTCTGACTACGTTCCATTTATTCTTCTTGAAAAAAAGGGTTTACAAAAAATTCTGTAAATGAAGAAGTTTTGCTCTCAAATTTATCTCCCCAAAAAATTGGTAGATGGGCTATTGGGAAGAAAAGTGCAGTCGTGGTGGGGATGAGGTCACGTGTTTCACGCGTTGTTCTAGTGGATTTAAATAGTTATGGGCAGCCGTATTGAATTTAGGGTTACGTCGTCATCCGCGCTAATTGCATTGAAAATAGTTATGGGCAGCCATATTGCTTCCCTCTCTATGACTGCACTTTAACTCCCAATAGACAATATGGGATAAGACAATAAAATGCTTTATTGCAAAACAAAGTGATGGTTTCGTTAATCTTTTATTATGAAAATGGTTGGAAAAACCGCCACATGCGGCACCCCTGGCAGGAGCACTCTCATATTTGTTCTACTGTTATGATTAAAATTAGTGGCATTTTTTTTCTAACTCTCCTCATTAAAAAACGATCATGTATGTTTCGTTTATATTGGCGTTATTCAAATTGTGATCTTTCCTGGTGAATAAAAAAGTTAAACATGTTAAAATACCTTTAACGTCTGCTCCCTCCCCCTCATTCCTTAACGTGTCCGCGACGGAAAGTCCTAAAGAAGCCCTGCTGACGATGTTCCATCCCTTGCATACTATACTATAATGTTCACTTTTATTTTATAATTGACGGTTTTATATTCTGCTCTCAACTTTGCGTTTTTATTGGTTATTTGATTTTTATTATTAACCTTTGAAGTTTGAAGATTATTTTAGTTTAATTTCGAATCATAATAATGTACTATAAATTTTTGTCCTTAGTTTTAGGAAATGCCAAAACAGACCTGCATCTGAAGATGGTGAAGAAAGTGAGGAGGGTGATAAAAGTTTAGAAAATATTCCTTTTAATCAGCAAGAACCGCCAGCTAACAAAAAAAGACGCAGCAAAGAATGCATGAAAAAGGTTATCAATATATAAGAATTTAATTACGTGAATCTAATTAGTTAAACATCTATCTTCATTGCTCTAATCAATTGCCTTCATTTTTTATTTGATATGTAGGTGATTTTGATTTTTTAATCTAGTATTTATTATTGAGTAAGAATTAACGAAAACAACATTTTGATTTAAGAATTATGTTTTCAAAATAACAAAATTTGAATTCTTAGAACTCAATCTATTTGAAATAATGAAATCGATTATTACAATATTGCAATTTTAATTTTCGTTATTTTCAATCATTATTACGAGAACAAATAAAATAAATTAATTCCGGAAAGAATGAACTAATTCAAAAATCTTTTTATTAACACATTATGGAGAAGTACAAAATCTGAGTTTAAAATTTTTTTTAATAATAATTTTTCATTGATTCAAAGTTCTCAATGTAATTAATATTTTGTCCCCCAAAGAATCAATTTCATTAGCTCATAAAATAAAGTATTTTTTTTATCAGGAGACCAAAATTATTCATTTGAAGAAGGCAATGTACAACTTCTTCCTCTTCATTAAAAAAATGTCATAGTTTTCATTATGTTTTATTAGAAAAATTGTAAATATTATATGCTTTTCCAGAGTCATCTTGAACTAACTGAATCACTCCTACAAATATTTTTGTCAGTAGGACTAGATACTAACTTTCTGAACTCTAATAGTTTATTGAAATTTCTGGGAAAACATTTTCCTGATTACACATTAACGACCATAGAAGAACTTGCCAATGAGGTTTTACCTAAGCTCTCTCAGCTATTTCAAGCTAAAATAATATCTATTGGTCTAAAACCAGTTATCTATATCGAGACTGTGCATGTACTTGATGAAAATATGATTGGTACTCGTCAATGATTGGCCTTTAGTGAAAATATGACAGAAGAATTTGTATATTTGCTACACCGCTCTATTAATATTGATTCTGATATTATTGAAATTTGTGACGAATCAGTGAAAACTGCGACTACGAAGTACGCAGCTCATATTTCCGTTGTCTTCTACGGGAGCCAGTTTCAGAATATCGAGGAACGCGCAAACGTTAGGATTGATGAGACCCGGTGGGTTCGATATATCCGATCACCTTCTTTAACGGGATTGTTCAAAGATTTAAATAACGCAAATTTTGATGCAATAGAAGAAAAACTTCAACAAGCCCCGAAATATTTTGATACAATAAAAAATTTGCAAACAAAGTTTAAAGAAGGTAGTGTTTCTGTAGGAGCAGCGCTAGAAGCTTTGTTTAAAATGAAAGATGATCCAGATTTTTTGTTTAACGTTGACTTCGAGTATCATATTCATAAATACTTGAAAACGTTCACCTTTGCCTGTAATTATTTGAATCCAAAACACAAAGGGGAGACGATCGAAAGTTGTAGCTTTAAAACAAAAGATTTTTTTTCTGATTTATATTTCAACATTCCAACGTACATGTTACCGACTAACTGTGTATCTGAGTTTACCGATTATAAAGACGGTACAGATGTCTTTGGGCGTCTCTTCAACGATAATTGAAACGTTGACCCAAAACAGTTTTGGGAACGTTCAAAGCAGAAGTACAAAAACATTCCAAATTATTGCTTGCACCTCGATACAATAAAATTCATTCCTCAGTGTGTGGATGTTAAAAAATTTTTTCAACTAAAAAAACTACTTCCTGTTGATTGCTGTGAATTTAAGATGGAACTTTTATTTCAAGAATGTGCGATGAAAGTTTGTACTAAAGACGATTAAGTTAAATGCATAAACATTCGAAAATTGAATATTTTTTCAACGTATTAAAATAATATTTTTAATTACAATAAAAAATATAAATAGCTTATTTATTGTGTTAATTTTCTAGGATACATGCTCGAAGCAAAAAAGCTGTACAATGTTAGTATTTGATACTTTCATTGTTAATGTGATTCAGTTAGTAAATTTATTACGAAAAATTTTAAGAACAAAAACTTCTAATGTGGGCCACTCTAAATCAAATTATCTATTTATGTACTTTTTTGCAGGATGTTGAAGGTTTATATGTCAATATCAAGTACCTACAATGTTTGTGAAACATTTTGATATTTGCAAGTTATAACAAATGAATTTCAGAGTAAGAGTTTCTTCAAAAATCGATTACTCGGAGTTAACTTCATAAAAGTTGTCCAAATTGCATTGGTGAGCACGAAATAAGCAGCTTTTTCATTGTTTTTATAACAATTGATCTAATGTAAAGTACCAACTTTTTTTTGCATTTATCATTACTTTAGGATTTCAAGATTGACGTGGCACTTCAAATTTTGTTTCCACCGAAATTATAAGTAACATTAACCCATAACCGCCCATGGAAAAATCAAAAGTGATATAAAAAAACTAACTGTTGGAAAACCTGTCTCATGTAAAAATAGCAGATACGTATTTTTTCTTTTTTCAATTTTCATTGTTTAAACATTATTTATTTAAACAAATTCGGAAAAAATTTTAAATTTTTATAAACTACTAACGGCATTCGATTCTTTGACCAAAAATGAGGCGAAAGTCATCTGAATAATTTTTTGATCAGACGCTTAGATCTTTTGCTACGAGCGCTCAAACATGTAAAAATATGGTTTTATAGTGGTGAGCTCCGAGGCGCCGCGTCGAAGATACACTTTTACGAGTCCAAGCTCACCAGTATAAAACCATATTTTTACATGTTTGAGCGCTCGTAGCAAAATATCTAAGCGTCTGATCAAAAAATTACTTGGATTACTTTCACCTTATTTTTGGTCAAAGAATCAAATGCCGTTATTAGTTTATAAAAATTTAATTATTTTTACGAATTTGTTTAAATAAATAATGTTTAAACAATGAAAATTGAAAAAAGAAAAAACACGTATCTACTATTTTTTCATGAGACAGGTTTTCCAACAGTTAGTTTTTTTATATCACTTTTGATTTTTCCATGGGCGGTAATGGGTTAATTTTCAATTGTTCAATACAAAACAAATTTTTAATGGGCAAATTAAAATTTTTTTTTTTAATATCTGCAATATTAGATTTTTTTTTTTTTTTTTTTACTCTCACGAATTCAATTATGTTTTCTTTTACAAAATCAACTCCAACTTATCGAATTTTTAAAAAAATCATGCCACGAGATTCATTTCTTAATTATTAATACAAATATTATAATTTTTTTTTTAATATTTTAGGGAGTTGATATTGATGTATTGAGCTGCAACAACCCGCAAAAAATTACGAAAACTGAAAACTTGATTTCAAGTGGCCCACTTCAGAGATATTGGCTCTTAAGTAAAAAGTTAAAAAAAAAAAAATTAATGCATAAAATAAAATAAAATTTTAAGAAATCTTTTGTTAGCGGATGATAAAGTTGCTTTAATCGTGTATTGGTTGTATGTACAATTTATTATTAATAATAATTTAACAGTAATTCTATTTTTAATTTATTTATGATGATGCGTATTTATGTGAAAGGCCACTAGATAACTTAAAAAAATTGATTTAATTTTATGTTTGTAACAACTTTGAATTTGAACTAAGTTTCAGTTAAACTTTATGAATACTGCGAGACAAAGTTAGTATAACTAATCAATAAAAAGTACGACATAATTATATTCACAATGATATAATGTTATATTTTGAAAGTGTCTAGGTACCATCGCCGTGTACCGTATTCGGTGCACGGTGCACGGTACACGGTACCAAATAAGAGTTACTTTAGACACTCTGTGAATTTAAGTGGGTTATTTAGGATGGGTAATTAGATTTAAAGTAAAAACTAGTAGTTTTTTAAACTTAAGTGGGTTATTTGGAATAAATTATAGGATCTAAAGTAAAAAGCTACCGTGTACCGTGTACCGTGTACGGTACACGGCGATGGTACCTAGACACAACCTTATATTTTACCCAGTGTGTAGCGTACTAATACATTGTTTTTATAGTTTTTCTGGTGTAGTGTTTCTACAAAGTTAAATTGAAACCATTAATGTATTAATCATAGTATTACTAATGATAAGTTTAGTATCAAAAATATTTTGTATTTAATAATAGCATATTACAAAAATTGAAAGTGGATTTTATATTTAAAAAACAAGTAATGTTTATTTTATGTATATCACTTATCCTAAAGCCCAATCGGGCTTTAACGGCGATTTGGTTTTTTTTTAAACCGACTGCCGTGAAAGCCTGCAGGGCTTTATATACTTTGATTTTTGGTTTTAGGTTAGGACGCTTCAAAGAAAAACTGTTTTAGGATGATTATTTCATTTATATTATACATCCCGCGCGTAGCTGATGATCCCCTGAGTAATTTAAAAAAAAAAATTATCCCGAACAAAGCCCGCATTGAAAAGTTATGAACGTTTCATTTTTCGAAACCCTGATTTCCTTTGGCTCACGGTAGTCAGGGGAATTCGATTTCAGTTTCGAGCATCCGGTCTCTCTGCCTGCGCTCTCTGTAGACTTAACCGGACGTGACGTATGCGGTGGGCGTGTCTATTTTTGCTGTCTCACTCTTACCTACTGCTTACCTACAGCGGCAGACGGGGGCATGTAGCCCGAGCCTGTAGCCATGAGGCGACTGGTGGCGCTGTATCAATTAGCAGCTCCCTACAGCTGACTGCGGAGCCGCTGAGCAAAGCAGCTTGTAATGTGTTATGAGCAATAACTTTTTTATAAATAATTGATTGTCATAGAAAAAACAGTACTAAAGACCCTTATTTTCATTATATATTAAATAAGTGGTAGAATTTATAATTATTAATTTGTTTAATTTCAATAAAAGAGTATGAAATAAATAATCTTTACATTCTTTCTATGATGGACGTGGCTAAACAGGTGATTTTGTATACAAAAACTTTTTTGAACAAAAAAGATCTAGTGACTTTTGTAGAATATTTATCACCAGGAAAAGTTTTTGTACAAAAACAGTTTTTGTACAAAAAAACAATAATGATATAATCCATCCCAAATAACCCTCCTAGGTCTACTTGGTTCTAGCTTTTACCCAATAATAACCCAAACCTAATAACACTTCTAGGTTTACTTGGATCTAGATTTTACCTTAAATCCAATAACTCAAACCAAATAACCCTTCTAGGTTTACTTGGATCTAGCTTTACTCTTAAATCCAATAACCCAACCCAAATAACCCTCCTAGGTTTACTTGGATCTAGCTTTTAACTTAAATCCAATAGTCCATCCCAAATAACCCTCCTAGATAGTAGCTTTTTCCGAAAATCTTATAACTTTTTCCTTTCCAATTAGTAACTAATTGAAAAATAGAAGACAGTGTCTAGATAAAAAAACCAAGGGTTACTTGGAATGGGCATGGGATTTAAGGTAAAAGGTAGTATCGAAGTAAAATTAAAAAGGTGATTTAAGGTAAAAGCAATTATTAAGTGAATCTAGAAGGGTTATTGGAATGAGGGTAAAAGCTGGGAGGGTTATTGGATTTAATTTACAGCTAGATCCAACTAAACCTAGGAGGGTTATTTGGCATGGGTTATTGGAATGAGGGTGAAAAGATCCAAGTAAAGCTAGGGGAGTTATTGGATTCTAAGTAAAGAATAGTATGTGTATTGTTTTTTGTATAAAAATTTTCAATTGAATACAGGCAGAAAAAATCACTTTATACATATAACTTTTTTTACAAAAAATATTTTGAAGAAAAAAATATTTTCAATTAAGGCAGAAAAGTATTTTTTTTGGACAAAATTTTTTTTTTTTTAGTTTTTTGATCAACAATTATTTTTACACAATGTGCTGAAAAAATTTTTGTACAAAAACTTTTCCTGGTTATAAATATTCTACAAAAGTCACTAGATCTTTTTTGTACAAAAACTTTTTTTTGTACAAAAAAGTTTTTGTATACAAAATCACCTGTTTAGCCACGTCCTTCTATGATCATCATCATCAAAGATTTTTCAATTATTGTGGTGTGCCCTGTGAGTTGATAATAATTGTGCCGTGGTTGTGTTGGGGACCTGATGACTGGAGGTGCATATTAGCAATATTAAAAATAAAGTTTTTTCTGAATGAGTGTGTTTGTGTGTGTGTGTGTGTCAGGTTGAACTTGCAAATTACTTTTTTATAATCCACCCAACTTGCAAATTGGAAAAGGTGCGATTGCAGCACATAATGTCATTGTCATACGCATTATCGCTTAATTTCATAGAATCATCATAGAAATGTATATGCTCTGAGCCAATACACTTGAACTGTTAAAGTTTTGTAATCCTACCCTTTTTCAAAAATAAACTTGATGTCTGAAAGTCTTGTAATCCCACCTTTTTTCTAAAATAAACTTGATGTCTGACAATGAATTTTAATTTTGATTGTTACTGTTACATTCACTCAGGGTGTTAATGATAAGAATATTTAAGTCAACATGAATCAATCATTAAAAATTTTTATCTTTTTTGTTGTCTGTACGCAAGCTTAAGTTATGCAGCCAAAGTGATTTTACATTTTAAAATTGGTTAATTAAGAAGTACAAAAGAAATAGATAGTTTTGGGTCTAGGTATCCAGTGGACCAGAAATTATGAATTCTATTTGGCATGGATTTTTAAAGTACGGATGAGCATTTGCTTCATTATTTTCAAAGTGGATTTAGTTTGTCCATCTATGCAAAATGAATTCAAAATTACTTCATAACAGTAAATTATGTCTATGATTTATAAGTGTTCTGACTAATGATAAAATTTATATAAAAGAAATTTAAACCTAAAGAACTAGATATATCCAAGTCAACATGAATCAATTATTAACAATTTTTATCTTTTTTGTTTTCTGTAAGCAAGCTTAAATTATGCGGCCAAAGTGATTTTAAATTTTAAAATTGGTTAATCTTTTTTTATTAGAATTAAAAAGTACAATAGAAATAGATAGTTTTGGGTCTAGGTATCCAGTGGGCCAAAAATAATGAATTCTATTTGGCATGGATTTTTAAAGTACAGATGAGCATTTGCTCCATTATATTTAAAGTGGATTTAGTTTGTCCATCTATTATGTATGCAAAACAAATTCAAAAGTAGTTCATAACAATAAATTATGTCTATGATTTTTATGGGTTCTGAATAATGATAAAATTATATAAAAGTAATTTTAAACAGAAGAACTAGATATATCTAAGTTAACATGAACCAATCATTGAAAATTTTTATCTTTTTTTTTTTAATCATTTTAAGGTTACAAATGAGTATTTGCTACATTTCAATGTAAATTTACATTAAAATAAAGTTATGCAATGTACATTTAAAAAATAGGTTAATACTCAATTGAATTTTTTTTTTTTACATATAAAATTGATTTCCCTAGGACTTTTATAGGTTCTGGTTTATGTCGTGGTTTTACATCAGAATAATTGAATATATCTTAGTAATTGTTAAATTATTTAGAATTTGTTAAGTTCGTGAAATAATTTATTAGGACATATTTCAACAATATTAATGATTTATTTATGGAATTTGGTTTTTTGAACTTGTGGACAAAAAGGAAATACATTTAAATATTTACCGAATTTACGCAATAAAATCTTTAAAAAATACTTAAAAAAAAGTAATATTTACGGCGATTGGTTTTTTAAAAAGGAATCTAAATAAAAAATTATACGCTAAGTATGATCTTTAAAAAATACTTTTCAAAAAGTAATATTTACGGCGATTGGTTTTTTTAAAAGGAGTCTAAATAAAAAGTTATACGCTAAATATAATAATCTTAGCATAATATTCTGAAAGGATAAATAAATGCTATATATAAAAAAAAAAATATAATAATCTTTTTTTGAAAATGAATTCATGAAAGAAGTGAAATCAAAAAATTTATTACGGACAACTTGAGGCCGAATTACTTATTATTTAAAAATAATTTCTCTTCTAAAAGATGATCATATTATGTTAAATCACCTTCAATATACGTAAAGTTAACAATTTTTCAATTATAGCACATACATGGGAAAACACAGCCAAATTGCACACAATTCAAACACTTTTTGAAATTAAAATATGTTCTAATTAAGTTAGAAATCAACTAAATCACAATGTATGGCTATACTCGACCTGTAAAAATTTAATATTCTTTGAACTAAATTATCTCGAAAAAAATCATTGATACCTGTATTTTTTAAATTATATTTTGAATGCTCAGTGTGTTTCTTAACAATATATTTTAATTTTTAATTTTAAAAAGTGTTTGAGTTGTGTGCAATTTGCATGTGTTTTCCCATGTATGTGCTATAATTGAAAAATTGTTAACTTTACGTATATTGAAGGTGATTCAACATAATATGATCATCTTTTAGAAGAGAAATTATTTTTAAATAATAAGTAATTCGGCCTCAAGTCGTCCGTAATAAATTTTTTGATTTCACTTCTTTCATTAATTCATTTTCAAAAAAAGATTATTATATTTAGCGTATAACTTTTTATTTAGACTCCTTTTAAAAAAAACCAATCGCCGTAAATATTACTTTTTTAAAAGTATTTTTTAAAGATCATACTTAGCGTATAATTTTTTATTTAGATTCCTTTTTAAAAAACCAATCGCCGTAAATATTACTTTTTTTAAAGTATTTTTAAAAGATTTTATTGCGTAAATTCGGTAAATATTTAAATGTATTTCCTTTTTGTCCACAAGTTCAAAAAACCAAACTCCATAAATAAATCATTAATATTGTTGAAATATGTCTTATAATAGTATATACTTAAGTCAACTATGGAAAAACTTAAGTTTGCATGCTCTTAATTAGTCAAGTTCTCTATATGTTTACTTAAAAATTGTGATCGTAAAACGATGGATCTCCTCTTAGTACAGCAAAGTTAAGGAATACTTGTGTTTTAGGTAAAAATTCTTAAAAAATGTTTTCATGAACAAAATTTAGTTGAAAACACAGATTATGTAATAAATATTAAATAAATAGTTTAAAAAAAAAGTATCTTTTTTAACCAAACAGTATTTAAGTATTGTTGTACGAAATAACAACAAACTATTTTATTAGAATTCAAGTACTTGTATGAAGCGATTAAACCATCTTACTGCGTGAAGTAAAACGAGTTTGTACCAAATTTATTATTAAATATTTGCTAATAAACAAAATTCTTGTTTTCATTTGTACTTTAATTTAGATTAATAAATTTTGTTTGATTAAATTTTTTTATAAAATTCAGAATCTCCCTTCTTGTTACAAAACAATCAAGCACTACATTCGTCCGAAAGGTAGGTACAAATGAATCAATTATTTCAAAAACAATTTTATTTTTTTGTTTCTTTATTATATAATTATTTTGAGTGACAAAAGTCGAGTATTCTTTAAAATGATATGTACGCAACTTGTGTGTGAAGTTGTACATTTAAACTTCGGACACAAATTGAGTATCATATTTTATTCAAAAAGATCATGTGATTTGGTACTTTGATAAAAATGCGGCTGTAAATGTACCCTATTATTCAACGATGCGGTTAAAAGAAAAAGTCTCACTTCTACCGCGTATTTTACACGTCAAAAAGTACCGATTACATGGTTGAGTTGAATAAATGTAATTATTAGCAATCTAAAAAAATCTGACAATCGTACTAACTGATAAAAGAAAGTTACACATTTTATAAATAACAAAATAGCTTGTAGAGATGCCTTTTCTAAAAGAGAAAAATTAATAAATCGATTTCGTATAAAAACTGTACTTTCAAACAAAATTATCGTGAGCCTCAATCGTATGTACGATGTAAGCGACCGAATTTATCTCGTTTTTTAAAAATTTACACTTGCCGAGAGAGCTTAGATTTTACGTAGATGATAATACTATACGATACTATATGATAATACCTGCTGGATATTACTTAAAAAACTGTTTTCAATTCTTGGTTAGGAGATATTTTGATTAAATATTCATTGTTACAGATAACATTCGAATAGAAATGGGTGCCATCAATTTGAAAAAAAGTAGATAAACTCGGGCGAAATTTGTTTGGCATAAAATTAACTGGGATGTAATTGGTTTTTTGCGCTTATTAACAGTATTAGACCAGTTTCCGTTTTTATCCATGTGTTGACTCATATGATAAATATCTACCAATATTGCAGATTTGAAATCCTTTAGCCTGCTCCTGTAGTCATTGTGAATGTACGTCTAGTGAGAGAAATAAGACTCAATTAACGCTGTGGAAGCTGGAATGAGCATCATTTTGTAGCATAGGTCTCCAAGTGCTGGGAATTTACATTTATACATGGACCAATAGGTTGAAGGATTTGAAATATTACCGTATGGATCGAATTTTGGTCCGCTTTTAAATACCATGTAAGCTTTGAATTCACCGAAGCTATCTGTTCTATCTAATCTTTGTTTTATAAATTGCTCAGCTCTCAACCTTTGATATTTATTCAAATTTTTTCCTTGGTAAACTTGATGCATAAGATTAGCAGCGTACCCAACATCAGAGATGGCGGAATCAATTCTAGCTTGGAGAAGTTTTTCGTAAGAATCATCGGGAAGCGTCAAAGTAAGCCATAGCTCAGTTCCTTCGGCCAAATTTGTTGAAGTATCCTGACAAGACTGAATCAGGTGGCAAACTGGAGTAATCAATTGTAAAGTCTTTTCTAAAGTAGGAAAAAAATCAGGGGCCAACAAAATTTCTGTTACTTCCAAAGAGACGGGGCTATCTGGCAGTTTAGCGATCACAACTAGAGTTGAAAGATTGTTCATAATAGATTCTATTGTATCACGCAGGAAACAAAAGCGAGTATCCGGATAATTCTTGAGCTTAGTGCCCTTATAGTTATCGACCAATATTTTCTCAACTTTGGGTTCTTTGTAAGCTGACACAATTTTAAGTAATTTTTCAACTAAACAACTATCAACAAGACTTTTCAGAAACAAATTTCCAGAATGACTATAACATGTACTCTGTAGAAGTGTCAATGTCTCTGTCTTCGCGACCCCCGCATTTTATTTTTGAATCGTTGTCAGTAACAACCAGAAAAAACTAGACGAAAAAAACTAGACGCCCAGCGTGTAGGAGCTCGTGGTATCATTTATTTGTTTATTTATTTATCAGGATGTTGGGTTATTTATTTATTTATCAATAAAATAAACTATGCGTCCAGCGTTATTGAGTTGTTGGAGCTTGGGGTATTAATTATTTATTTATTTATTAAAAAAAAATAGACGTCCAGCGTTATTGAGTTGTAGGATCTTGGTGTATCATTTATTTATTTATTTATTTATCAGGATATTGAGTTGTTGATTCGGGATGAATAAAATGGTTTGGATTTGGTCACATGGGCCCCCACGCTGTTATGCGCAGGTTTGAGCACTTAGACTTTTTTTCGCTCCTCTTCGCTCCCTCCGCACTTTTTTCTAGGCATATAGCGTTTAGTGGGCGCCCAGGGTTCTGGGGGTTTGAAGCTTGGGGGGTAGCCAATCAGCTTTTTCGTTGAACACGTCTGCCCAGGGTTTTGGGGGTTTGAAGCTTGGGGGGTAGCCAATCAGCTTTTTCGTCGAACACGTCTGCCCAGGATTCTGGTGGTTTGAAGCTTGGGGGGCAGGGTTGGGTGGTGTGGCACTTTGGTGACTCACCATGGTAAGCCACCTGGTATATTGGTGTATTAGGCGCATTATAAATAATTCTAGTTGAGTAGGTGATAGTACTACCTTTTTTCTATCATAGGTATGTAACTCATGTCATAAATCATGTCAACATTTTGTGGTATTGTTGAGGAAATTCCTGGCATATCGATAGATCACTTCAAAGGAGAAAATGTGAATTCATCAGTCTTTTTCTTAAGCCATTGTCATACAGATCATATGGAAGGCTTAAGCGATAGCTTCTTAAAAAATGTTTTAAAACAAAAAAATTATTTTCTGTATTGTAGTCATATAAGTCAATTAAAAAAATTAAATAAAACGATACAACTTTATTTTTTTGAATAAGTAAGCTAGGAATCGGAGAAAAAAAAGTTTTGATTGTTAAATTATCATTATTGATCAGGTCTTTGTTTGAGAACAAATTAATTTTTTAGTATTTGTTATTTTGTTAATATGTTGAAGAAAGGTTGCGAGGAAAAACAGGCGTTTGCTGGATCTTCAACTCTCCCAGACGCCTCCGGTAGTAAGGAAGATAATTATTGTAATATTTGACTCTGTCGGAGGACTATAATCTTAAATCAATTATAATCTCTTATATAATATTTGTAATCTAATTAAAAGTAAATTCAACTTATTTATTAACCTTAGATTATAAAACCAATGTAATTTTTAAAAAATCAAGCTTTCAATTAACATTTAATCTTGATACTTTAGTCAAATCTAACCTACATTTAATTTATGATGTTTGTCATCTAGTTAAGTCTACATCTTCGCAAGGTAAAGCAATACAGGGAATGCGACGTGGTGCTTGTGTTGGCAAGCACTACAGAAGCTCCTGAATCTTAAAAAACTAGTAAATTAAAACGAGTATCAAGTAGATACTCGGCATAAATGGCATACCTTGTGAGGAACTTCTAGCCATTTCTCTCTATTGCTTTCTTTGCGGGGAAATAAACTTAACATTCAGAATTTTACGAAGGAATTTTTTTTTTCGCTGACTCGCGCAAACGATTGCGTGACCGGTCTTGCTTGTTTTTTTTTTTTTTTTTTCGATCAACTCGTTTTATTGACCTCGATAATCTGCTTATTCAACACATTTCGTCAATTTCAAAATTTACCTACTTTATTTATTCGCGTGTACTCTACGATATTCAATTTTTTTTTTTTCTCTCTTCTTCTATTTATTTTCGATTGGGAAGATATTGTCATCATTTAGAAATGTCTCATCTAGCGAATCTCACCCTGGATGAGATCGAAGCCCTTACTGATAGTGAAGAAAAGAAAGTGGCACGATTTCATTATGCCCGTCGTATGGCGGAGAATATGTCTGTCATGGCTGCAAAGTTAAACGAATCACGAGCTGCATTCGCGAACGTACAAGCATCAGCATTGATGCAAATCGCTCTTGCTGCGATCCCTTTCTACAGGGGATCTACACCCCTACGTCCATGATTGCAAGATGTAGAAAGTTACGACCAACGAATCACAGACCCAAACCTGAAAGAACTTTTCCTTCAAGGAGTTATTTCTTGCTTGACCAGCAAGGCTAAAACAAGTCTTGACGGAAAAATCTTTGACACTTTAGACCAGCTCCAGAAACATCTTCAGGACCGTTTTTCTCAAAAACGATCACTATCTTATTACCTTAACCTTATTTCAGACTCTTATATGAGACAGAACGAATCTGTTTTAAATTTTCACGATATACTTTCAATTCTAGTACGAGCTGCTATAAAACTCAAAAATGAGGGAGTCGACCACCGATAACATCAAAAAGCACAATCAAACTCTTTTCGAAGACCTCGCTACTGAATATTTTATTTTCGAACCATTTTATTCTTGAACCTTCTGATATTCGTAACCAAATGTCTAATCACACTCCTACTAACTTTGCTGAAGTCCTAACTGACGCACGTTCAGCAGAAGAAAGGGTCAACATTACGCTAAGCCCTAAACCCTCTGATCATCACTTTCCATGTAAAAAATCTGAATGCCCTAATGGTCAACACCGTAATAGAACAATGAGATCTTCTTCGCAAATGCTCTATCTAAATTTTCACCCTTACATGCCCTATTATCATCCCCTAATGCCAATGCCTAAATATCAATCACTTGACCCAAACTCAACAAATGTTCCTGTGTATATTTCTTCTGGCAAGAATTTAAACTAGAGGCAAGCTCGTTGAGACGGTGTGCCAGCGGGCTACCTCCACTCTCAACCTTGAAGCCCAGAGCTCCACTCACAAGGAGAGGTCACACCCTCCGGGTCACCGATCTTGACGAAACTTTGGGGATCGTTTTCTTATACCAAAAGATGAAGAAATCTACCAATCATCCCGTCTAATGGGCCTTTTATACCTAGTTCCTACATAGCTTATATCGTATTTTTAGCTCTTTTTGGGTTTTTTTGCGAATTTTCAAAAAATTCCTGTTCGAAGCCTATTACACTTACAAAATTCTGCAACCCCGCATTCTCTTTATTTTTTCATCTTCTTTTGAGAAAAAATATTTTTAAATCTAATTTTGAAGAAATAGTCCATGTAAAATTAAAGTAATCAAAAGCATTTTTTACTGTTTTTTTGGTTTTATGAACTTAAACTGTATGTCGTCAGCCTTATCAAAATTATGTCTAAAAATATTTTTTCTAAAAAATTCATATAAAAACAAAGAAAATTCGGGGTTGCAGAATTCTGTAAGTGCAATAGGCTTTGAGCAGGAATTTTTTGAAAATTGTTACAAATAAACACAAAAGTCGCACAAAAGTGTTAAAAGTGTCAAAACAAGCTGATTTTCAAAAAATTCCTGCTCAAAGCCTATTGCACTTACACAATTCTGCAACCCCGCATTTTCTTTGTTTTTATATGAATTTTTTAGAAAAAATATTTTTAGACATAATTTTGATAAGGCTGACGACTTACAGTTTAAGTTCATAAAACCAAAAAAAACAGTAAAAAAATGCTTTTGATCACCTTAATTTTACATGGACTATTTCTTCAAAAATAGATTTAAAAATATTTTTTCTCAAAAGAAGATGAAAAAATAAAGAGAATGCGGGGTTGCAGAATTTTGTAAGTGTAATAGGCTTCGAACAGGAATTTTTTGAAAATTCACAAAAAAACCCAAAAAGAGCTAAAAATACGATATAAGCTATGTAGGAACTAGGTATAAAAGGCCCATTAGACGGGATGATTGGTAGATTTCTTCATCTTTTGGTATAAGAAAACGATCCCCAAAGTTTCGTCAAGATCGGTGACCCGGAGGGTGTGACCTCTCCTTGTCAGTGATAATAGTCCAAAAGTTCGAAAATTAAAGGAATTTAAACTTAAACAAAAAATAACCCTGAGTTTATAAACCCTGTTTCACAGAGTTTATAAACTCTGTGAAATAAAAATTTTATCTCGCTAAAACGCAAATTTGATCCTTATAACAATAAATCTAAAAAAAAATTTCAATCAAAAATTTCCAGTCAATCTCAAGCGCTTTTCACTTTACAACGTCTTCCTATCCCTTAGCATATAATCCAAAGTTCTGCTGGAAAAGTAAAATTTTTACTCAAGGCTATGGTCTCTTTGAAGTTGTAGATACCAGTGGTATCTACATAACCCACAGTCTTGTGGAATCTTTAGCACTAAATAATTCAAATATCATCCAAGATACAGAAAAGAAAACTTTAAAAATAAGATCAGAAACTGTTTTCACCTATGGTGCTTTATTACTCGATTTTAATGGTCGATATTAAATTCTGCATGTTACTTCCACTCGAGATGCTTTTGAAGGAGATGATCTCCTTGGTAAAGATTTTATTATTCCCGAAAAAGTTGGCTTCTCCAGTGATAATAGTTCATTGACTCTTAAGAATCGTATAATAAAAATAGAAAAGCCAAAGAAAGCAAGCTTAAAATTTTCCGTCGAGTCTCATTCAAAACTTAAGTCCGAAAATTTCACCGATTCGATAAAATTTTACAAAGGAAATAATTATCCCTACTCTGAAAACTTCTCTGAAAAATTACGCTGAACTCCAAAATTATACGGCCCAAAATCGAACTTCGATATTCCCTTCCCATCGCAATGTGAGGAAAATGATCCCTTAAAACAACAAATGAAAATTCTTTCTAGAGGACGACAAGTGTCAATCAACAATAATTAATCTACTACTCTTAATACTCATGAAATCATCCAAGACTTTCCACCGGAAGAAAAACTTTGGTTTTCTAACGACGTAGAAAAACAAAATCGGGTACGATCTCAATTTAGATTGACCTGCACACTGACGAGAGACAACAATACCGTAAAAAGCCCACTAAAAACCCATGAAATGCAGCAAACCCTTTTTTAATCAGATTCCAGAACCACAGGTTGCTCATACGATCCACAATCCAAAAACAGTGAGTTCTCAAAACCACATTCGTATCGTAACTACAACTCTTATACTGATTCTTCTACTGAATTATACGACTGTATCCTTAAAAATCTTTCTTATCGTGTTACCAGAGGAGGAAAAAACTCTCTTGTTTGAAACTAGTACAGATACTTTGATTAATTTTGACCATAACTCCAGTCCTACTATTTTTAAACAAAGTCCTAAATACTTTCACCCAAAGTCCTTGAAACCAACCGTTGTCAACGAACAGCTTCTTGAGAAAACTAAATCCTTTAACAAAGAAATTTTATTGAAACCAAGAATATTTGAGAAATCCATAACCCAGAAAAACAAAAAGCGTCTTAGAAAACCTAAAGCTCATAAAGAGGAAAAGATTTTTATTTCGACCTATACATAACTGCGAGAAATCTCTGCCCCAATCACCCAATTTCAGGAATAAAAATTTAGAAGAATCAAGGCAGAAAATACATTTACACGTTGATAATATAATTTATTTACTTAAAAGATTACTCTTCTCTAAACAAAATCTACCACAGAATGAATTTCACAGCTTAAACGCGAAAGTTTTCATAAACCTTGATTTGTATTTATGGAAAAGGTTTAAATGCCGCTTAGAACGTTACTCGTGTGCAAAAAGGTCTCGATTTATACCGATTCATACAAACGATGAACTAACAAGGGAAGTATCCCAGGTGTTCGTCTCCGATCGGGACCGGACCGGGTGCGAAATTTACTTTAAGTTACCCAAAACAAAGTCCGACCGGTCCGACATCCTCGATTTTTGATATTTTTTTTTTCCCAAGCCCTGAAAGATTGCGATTTTGGACTTTAAATTGACTCTTTTTGGCTTTAAATGGTGATACTACTCTTTACTTTCTTTCTCGTGATAAAAATAAATAAACCACCGTATAAATAAGTTGATTTTTCAATTTTGAAAGCTTCTTTTTATATTTTTAAAATTAAAAACTACTTTCATCTGTCTATGATTTTATTAACCTATATAATCTGTTTAATTTTATCTATTTTATGAAAAAAATGAAAATACAGATGTGATGAAAATTACCACTTCTAACTTTTTCTTTCGGAATAGTTTACTAAATTATCACTTATAATATATTATTTTTGCATTTTTGAAGGAAATTTTGGAATAAATTTTATAATTATAGTAGCCTCATAAATATTTTTTATTCAAAGTATCAAAATATACGTATTTAAATTTATATACATACATTTTATGATTCAAGACAAATTTTTTTAATTTCATAAAAGCTTTTAAAAATGCTGCTAGCATGACTTTTTATTAAGATTATTATTTAAATATTTTTATAACATAAATGGGAAGTTGATCTTACCACCACCAGGTGGCTCCAGAAAATCTTCGCCTACTATCAAAAAAGCAGCCTGTATGTTTATAACTTCTTACGATTCATTTTTGAAATTGATACTTGAGTTTTAATTTTGAAAGAAAAATTTGTGTTACTTCAGTCGATTTTTGAGTGTTCTTAATTTTCTTATCAAGCATGGAAATTGATCCTAGGCAAGTGTTTTTTTTGTTTGAAACCTATTTTAAAAATCAGTTCGAAAGTGTCGAACCCGAGGAGTTCCGTGAAAAATTAGACCGACAACATGCTGAAGTTGCCAGCCATCTATGGGACATTTTTGAAAATTTGTGCAATAAATCAATTGATCTTGAAACAGAAGAAACTTTGTATATTGACAGTGAAAGTGATAGTGATGAAAGTGACTCCGTAAAAATCCAAAGTCCAAATAACAATGATACTAATAATTTAGAATCTGAACTATCACAAAAACTTAACTCTCAAGCAAGTGTCTCTGACGATTCCAAATCTTCACAATTTTTAGAGCCCGCTTTGAAAAAGCAAAAAATTGAAGCAGATGGTTACGACTTTTTTCTTGAAGTAGAATTACCTGATCATACGTTTTCATATGAAACCATGAAAAAAATTATTGAATTGAAGGACGAAAAAAATAGGTCATTCAAGTCGATCCAAAATTTATAGCCTAAATTACATACTGTGCATATAACTCGATTCCGAAAATATATTGAAGTCAAAGGAACATTCGCAATGAAAATGTATGAACTAGAGAAGTATATAAAAAATAGAATTGATAATTCAAGAAAAAGGGAGTTTGTAGCTGTCCATGATATACATATTCGACGCTGGGCTATCCAAAAAGCACGAGAAATGGGATTAGAAAAATTTGAAGCCAGTCGCAAGTTTGTGTCAAACTTGAAACGTCGCCTTCGAATAAATTCACACAAAGTTACTCCCCTCGTGACAAGAAAGCATTCAATTGAAAAAGCTACTATTGACCAAAACCTACGAGCTCATGAACAATTCACAGATTTAAAATTACCTAATTACAGTTTAGATTTTGTGTTGAATTCCGACCAATCAGGCTTTTTGAAAGAGTTCCACTCGACAAGAACTTTGAGTCTTAAAGGTGAAAAACACACCAAATTATTGGTTAACACCAAATTATTGGTTGCCAATACGACTCACTCGTATACAATCCAGCCAACTATAACTGCATCTGGTAAGCTATTATCACCAATGTTATTATATTTACAAGAAACTCCTGGAAATCAGTTTAGACCTATTGTTGAAGCACAAGTAGCTGAAAATACACCTAATAATTTGGTCGTGGTTTGCAGTAAATCAGGTAAACTAACAAAAGAACATGTTAAAACCTGGCTGAAAGATTGTTTGACACCACATATGGCGCAGAAAAGTTTGCTTATAACAGATAGTTGGTCTGGACAGAATGATGACTTTTTAAAAGATTCTTTAGTACCTGAAAAAAAAGAATTCCTTGAAACATTGACAATTCCTGCTGGCACTACAGGTATTTGTCAGCCTATGGATGTTTACTTTTTTAAGCAGTACAAAGGATTTGTTCGTCGAATCTACGATGAAATAATGCTTGAATTTGAAGAGCAGCAAGTTTATAATAGATTATTTTTTTTCAAAATTCATTCATTGGTCCATATGATTCAGTATGCTTGGTTCAAAAGTGGTTATTCTGTTCCAGATCCAGGAGAATTCAAAAATGTAAATGAAATTTGCTTTAACAAAACAGAAATTTTGGTAAATTGTTCTAACTGTGAAAATTTAGCTTTTATGAAATGTGCACATTGTAATCGATTTTTGTGTTTAAAACACTTTATAGAAAAAGTGTGTTTTCATTAAAAGAAGTTTTTAACATGCGACTAATCTGAAAAATATTGTACATAGACTTGAAATTTGTAAATATTTTAATAGTGACTTTGGATAAAAAAAACTTGTGTAAATAATTTTTTAATAAATAAATATGTTAATTGAAAGACGTATATTTTGATACTTTGAATAAAAAATATTTATGAGGCTACTATAATTATAAAATTTAATCCAAAATTTCCTCAAAAAATGTAAAAATAATATATTATAAGTGATAATTTAGTAAACTATTCCGAAAGAAAAAGTTAGAAGTGGTAATTTTCATCACATCTGTATTTTCATTTTTTTCATAAAATAGATAAAATTAAACAGATTATATGGGTTAATAAAATCATAGACAGATGAAAGTAGTTTTCAATTTTAAAAATATAAAAAGAAGCTTTCAAAATTGAAAAATCAACTTATTTATACGGTGGTTTATTTATTTTTATCACGAGAAAGAAAGTAAAGAGTAGTATCACCATTTAAAGCCAAAAAGAGTCAATTTAAAGTCCAAAATTGCAATCTTTCAGGGCATAGGAAAAAAAAAAATATCAAAGATCGAGGATGTTGGACTGGTCGGACTTTGTTTTGGGTAACTTAAAGTAAATTTTGCACCCGGTCCGGTCCCGATCAGAGACGAACACCTGGGATACTTCCCTTGTTAGTAGCATATATATATATATATATATATTACTAGGGGGTACCCCCATGCTCGCTCCGCTCGCCAACTCCCCAATTAAACATGATTTATAAAGATTTATTGAAAAATATATGTTTATTCAATAATAAAATCAGTGCCAGATTAAGAAAGTGGGGGCTCTAGGCTAAATCTGTGAGGGGGCCTCTTCAAGGAAATTATTTTGAAGCTTATTTAACTTCCCGATACAGATTTTTAAAATATTTATTACTTAACAGGGTTGGCAAATTTTTGAAATTTATAATATTTTTTTGCTTATTTAGTTAAAATATCGAAAAATAATAGACAAATACTTTTTCTTTAAAAAAAAAAAAAAACTAAAATTAAAGTAACTACAAGTGTAAATTTTTTAAAATTTCAATATATGTAGATATACTTCTAATGGGATTTTGGGTCAATGACGTCATTAACCCGTAGTTTCAAAAACTTATCTTAATTTTTCTAGCTCAATTTTGATTTAAAAATTCTAAAAAAAATGTTAAAATTCATAAAAAATCAAGTACTTTTGAAAAAATATATTTTTAAAGTACTGGTTGCCAACCCTATTAATTATCAATGTTTTAAATAAACAAATAAACCAACAAGTCAACCATCATAACCAAGCAAGTAAAAAATTAACCAATCTTTCAGATATAGTATATTACACACATGAGGGAGTCAAAAATTAGCAACCCCTGAGTAAACTCAAATTGACACCCGAACCGAAGGCAAGGGTGCCAAGTGTTCATTTGCTCATTGTTGCACTCCCTCGTGTGTATACTATTTTCCAACACAAGCCAAGGAAAGTGCAAATGCACGCCTTGGGTCAAGCAAGAAAGTTTGCGCTTCCTGCGCCGTGTGTTGAAAAATAATTAAATTGACAAACCTAAAACCCCATAACCCTGGTCAGAGCAAGTAAAAAATCGATTTTTAAGTAAGCAAATAACCCAACCAGTCATAAACCTGGGCGTCAACAAAAATAAATTTAACTGATGAGCTTATAAACACAACCTCAGGCGTGGAAAATAACAAATGATTTTATTAATGGGTCTGTCCGTATGGGACGGGTGTTACATCGTACACAGTTTTCCAAATATTTATGAACATAGAATACTAAAAAAAAAAAAAAATTGATACTAAAGGGAAGTACTTTTTTTTTAGAAAATTTTCATGTCCTTCAAAAATTTTTCACATCTTTCATTTTTCTAAAAATTTAATGCAAAGTCCGTTCCGGACGTTACTGAAAACAGAAGTGTTTCTGATGTTACCGGTAAGAATACAATAACTCAGCAAATTATGAAATGATGCAGTTCTGAAAAAAATTCATGTTAAAGTTAAGTCTTGAAACTTTTACGCTCATATAAAAGTTTTTGTATTTTTCATTTTTTTTACTTAATAAAAATTTATCTTTATGTTCCGGGTGTTACACGAATTTGTTCCGGGTGTTACGCGGACGAATAAATTTCTTGTAGAACACTGAAAAAATGATTTCTGATACATATTTGATACTATTAAATTAAAAATCATCTATTGAAAAACTCTGAAGCAGTTTATTTAAGAAAAAATATTTTTTGAAGATTTTACATTTTTAACGGGTGTATAATATAAACATTGTTACATAATACTACTTAAACTAAAATCTTCGATAATATAAGATCTTATAGTCAAATTGATCACCATGAATAAATTTTTTAATATTTTATCCCATTTAATTCAACGGAATATTTTTTTAAAAGGAATTTTTTCTTTTTTCGTCTTTTTTTATCTCTGATTCTTTCTTCATAGTGTAGGGATCTGCACGATCGACTCGTGCTAACTCGATCCCGCGCGACTGCTGCACCAGTGAGTACCGCTCTATCCGCCTCGATGGTCGGATGCTCCGTGCGTATCCACAGCAGCAAATAAAGAAATCTTGAAATTATAGTGAGTGCCTTCGATTTACTTAATCTTCCTCAGCAACACGAAAAGCAGGAGATAGCCCTGCGGTCTACTTGGACCTCAAACGCTACACTGGTGACCCCGGAATTTCCCAACACGCGAAGTCAGGAAATCTTCAAGATTGTTCGAGCCATCAACAACGGCCGAACAACAAGACACGGAGCGGGAGAGTCGTATACTCTCTTCGAGCGAGGCAGCACGTCAAAAGACGTTTTGCTCTAGCGACAACAAAAAATTGGTCTTAAAAACTGCGAAGTTGTGCAAGCACGCCGGCAACTTCGCACGGAAAATTCAAAAACAAACCTCGGCCCCCGAGCCCCCTAGAGACCTTGGCATCGTTGGAGGAGCAGCGGTTGAAGCCGGCGCGAAGCCACTTCACGAAGAATGCATTCTCGGCGCGAAGTCGATGCACGAAGAGGGTTACCTGGACGCGAAGTCGGTACCCAGGTCAGGCTGACGGAGATCACTTCCACGTCGAACTCTGCAAGCTCGTTGCTACGACCCCCCGCCGCCCAGGCTATCCTCCAGGACGTCAGCGAACATCATCTCCAGGACGACAATGCACCAGCCCTTCAAAAACATTGTGTGTGTGTGAATTATGTGTCCAGTGTGAGTACGGATCTAGTGTGCAGAGTGCAAAGTAAGCCGCTCGTGCGTACTTGCTTTACCACGTATTCCTCCAGTTCCGCTAATCGGCGACGGTTACGCGCGCTCACACTGGAATTGCTCGTTCGGTTTACAAACATTTACAAACATTGCGGCGTATCTTATATGAAACGTCGCGAACAGTTTCACATTTCCTAGGTAGTATAAACAACTTCTTGCAGTCAGGTAAAACTGAAGAATTGTTTTTTCTATTTTTCACCGATATCTGTCACGCGACTATTTTCTGGCCAGGCATAAATTCACTCGCGTACGCGGGGGCGTGTGCTGGACAAAGACTGTTAGTTGCTTTATATTAGGGCCTTGTGAGCCACGCGCACGCATCGGCGTTTTAGCTCGTGGGTCCACTGCCTGACTCCCCGGACCATTCCCCTCGGTAGGGTTTTCATTTTTTCTCGTCATGGTGATCGAGACCGACGAGGAGCGGCACGCGCGTGAGTTGGCGGAGGTCCAGCGGAGGCTGGAAACCGCTCAAGCCCAAATCGAGAGCTTGCGCCAAGCTCAGGCGACCACGACTGCCGGACCGACGGACACCACAAGTACATCGGCGACAACTACCGCGACGGTTACAAACTCGGGCCCGCTTCCTACGCAGCCCACGGTCGGCGCGATCTATCGCCAGCCCAAGATCCCACCGTTTTTGCGTGACAACCCTAGGGTTTGGCTGGGCCAGGCGGAGATTACTTTCCGCAACACCGGTATCACTAATTCCGCTACGAAGGCAGATTTTATCGCCGGGAAGCTTGACGTCGAGGCACTGGACATGTGTTGCCTCTCCTCGAGCTTGACCCTCGTCCCCCGGACCTTTACGAGCAGGTCAAGGTGGCCTTGATCTCTGCTTTTGGGGCATCCCCGGAGGCACGTTTGCGCGATTTGGTCAGGGGCCGGATTTCCATGGTGGGCAAACCATCACTGATGGTCTCGAGAATGCGTCAGCTGGACACGAGCGCCAATGACGACATTATCCGCGTCCTTTTTCTCGAGAACCTCCCCGCGGACTGCCGTGGCGTCCTCGCGTCCTCCCGCGTTACGGACCTAGCCACGTTGGGCGATATGGCGGACTCGTATGTTGTGTCACGAAGACACATTTTGTAATTATAAGACATTGTGTCATGAAAGACACATTTCGTTAACTAAGCATTTTTATGCTATAAGTAAACACGAAATGAGGCCAGCTTCAGTCTTTTGGTCAGTAAAGCTGCGGGACTCCGAAGCTGGCCACTTCGTAAGTAAAATCATACCTCTTAATTTTTACCGTAAATCGGGTCTGGAGTCATATCTCCTTATACATAAAATAAATAATAATCATAAAGATGTCTCAAATTATAAATAACTCTATATCTTAAGCTATGCATATATTTATATTATGTAATATTATATTATTAAAATTAAAATAAATAAATATAAAAACTAGATTATATCTTATTAATAAACTCATACATAACAAAATGGTTCCGATACAATTAAATTTCGAGTGCAAAAATAATAATTAATCGTGTGAGAGACGGTTAAATCTGTGAAAAATCTAAATAATAATAAATCGTGTGACAGACGGTTAAATCAGTGAAAAATCGGAAGTAATAATTAATCGTGTGAGAAACGGTTAAATCTGTTAAGAATCTAAAGTGATAATTAATCGTGTTAGAGACGGTTAAATCTAAGTGATAGTTAATAGTGTAAAACGGGTCATCGATGAAAAATTTTAATAATAATAAAATAAAGTAAAATAATAATAATTAGTCATCGTGCTAAAGACGAAGAGAGGATGAATATATATTTTAAAAATTGTAACTAAATATGAAAATAAATGTATTCCGTACATCGTGCAACGGAAAAAAAAGCCGTGAATAATACAAACGAGGATAAACCAATAACGAGAAGCACGGTAAAAAATAACCCGGAATCACGTGAGAAGATCTTACCGGGATTAGACAACGTAAGTAAAAAACGAAACCCATCCAAACAGTTAAATTTAAACAAGTGTACCGATGAAAATGCGTCGAGTACATCGACAGATCTAGTGTCAGGGGATTCATCGTTTGTGAATTCTCAAGATCCAATAAAAAATATAGAAAATTTTATATCAGATAAAACGAATCAAATACCAAACGTTAATAACACACAAAAAATAACGTCGGGAAATAATTCGCTAATAGATCTCGAAGAAAGCTCTGAAGTAAAAGAGGTAGATAATCTATTAGATTTTATAAAGTTCACAAGAATGTTTAAATTTAAAATAACGGATCTGGTCAACGAAAGCCCATTTTTTAACGGATCGCAAAAATCGGCGGAAGAGATAATTAAATACGTGACAGAAGTAGAATCATTAATTGTAAACGACGACATTCCAAACTTTCTAAAATATCTAATTTTGAGAAAATGTGTTGAATCAGCGGAAGAATGGTTTACGGATAAAAAACCAACAACAATAAGAGAATTCATAACAAGTATTAAAAATTCATTCCCGACAACAGAAAACTACTATTCTTATTATAACGATTTATTAACAATAGCGCAGAAAGAAGACGAAGACGTACGTAACTATACAACGCGGTTGAAAAAATTAGTAAAAAAACTTAAAGAACTAAAAAAATTGACCCCAAACTTAGAGAATACAGAGTATCAAACATTTGAAACTAAATTAGAAGCTGACGCGCTGAAAAGTTTTGCTGATGGTTTTAAATTTAAAATTAATGTTCAGTTAGACAAGACGGGAGATTTTTCAGCAATATTAAATAATGCACTGATCTTAGAGAAAAAACTAAATTTAATTGAAAATCAAAATAACATACAAGTAAATCATTGTGCTAATAACATGATGAAGAAAAATATACCGATCTGTCAAATTTGTACAGAACGCAATCACGAAGCTTTATTTTGTCCATCCGCGGCGTGTGTATACTGCAAGTCACAGAATCATAGATCTTTTGATTGTTATAGAGCAACTAAAAAAATTAAACTACTGTGTAATTTATGCAGTAATTACGGTTATTCAATTAGTGCATGTGAATTTAATAAAATCGGAAGTAAAAATTGTCAATTTTGTCACATAGCAGGTCACCAAGTAGATCAATGCGAGAACATAAAAGAATTTGAACTTTGTTGGAAATGTTTTAAACACGGACACACTCCGTATTTGTGCCCAAATAAGGAAGAAAATCGCGAAAACTGCGAAAATTGCAAAAAAACGGGTCATACGGTTAATGAATGCCCCGAAGTTATTTGTCAAAAATGTAACAAGAAAGGTCATACTATAAAAAATTGTAATATTCAAGAAAATAAAAACAGATATCGTTTCTGTACTTATTGTGAAAATATTGACCATGAACTAAATGACTGCATTCAAGTGAAAACACTAATAACGCAGCAAAAAAATAAAAACTCAGTAATTTGTCAAATTTGCGATAAATCGGGTCACAACGCTAAAGATTGCTTTAAATTTTTAAATATTACTAAAAATAAACAACAAAACACTCAAACTAATACCTATTATAATAAACGGGATCAAAATAGAAATAACGTATCACAAAAAATATGCGAATATTGCAATTATAAAGGTCATGATCTCGATATGTGCACTGAATATAAAGCCTTAAAAAATTACACAAGTAACAATCCTGAAAATTGCCGACACTGTAACTCTCCGGGACATTCGTTGCGAAATTGCTTAGACCTGCAAAATTTACAAAAATTAGCCGGGAATTTTTGCTCAAATTGTAAAAATATCGGGCATACTATTGAAAAATGTAAACGTGCACAATATTCGGTGGAAGCAAATTATTTTTCTACAGATGTAGAATCTAGTGAGAAAATAAACCAATTATTGATCGATAACGCCGAAAATTCCTTAAATGATACTTGTGAAAATTTGATAGAATTAACAGACGTAAAAGACTATTGGGAGGAAAAGTGCAGTCACAGAGAGGGAAGCAATATGGCTGCACATAACTATTTTCAATGCGATCAGCGCGCATGAGACGTAACCCTAAATTCAACATGGCTGCCCATAACTATTTAAATCCACTAGAACAGCGCGTGAACCACGTGACCTCGTCCCCACCACGACTGCACTTTTCTTCCCAATACGTGTGAAGAAAATATTATAATACCAACTTACGTAGTAAAGTTGGAAAACCTCTTGAAACATATTCGAGTCGAGAACGTGAATCGGAAAAATACATACGAATTTTTAGAAGACAACGGTGCTCAATTAAATATAATTAAAAATGATAAAGTTAGACAGACAGATATTGATCCGAGACATCAAATCATGTTATCAGGAATATCGAATAAAATTATGAAAACTGTAGGTACAACAAAAATACTTATTAACGGTTTATTTTATGAATTTCATGTAGCTTCCGATGCATTTAATTTACCATACGATGGTATTTTGGGTATAGAATTACTAACTGTGGGTAAATTAAGATTAGATGAGGGCTATCTAGAAATAAATAATGTAAAATTCGAGCTGTTAATAAATAAGAATAGGATGGTCAACGAAATACAAAATAAAAATTCCATAAATGACACGCAAAACTTGGTCAATGATTCGCTTAGCTTGCAAGTCACTACATCGCATGATCGCGAAAAAATTTTTGAAAATGAAAACGATGAGGTTATGAATGTTTAGAAACTTGATTTTAATACAGATGAGATAAACACGGAAAAAGACACTTGTTTCAGAGAAGAGATAAAAAAATTACTGAACACAGTTGCAGAAATCAGCTATAAAAATAATGAGACAGCGCCTAATAATAGTGTCATGTATCGATCCCCATAAAGATCCCATATTCCCAAGTTGCAACAGACTTACTTATAATCCGCCTAAAAGGAGTTAGGGAGGGGGCCACGGAAATTGCAATTAAGCATTTTGCTAGCCGGCACCTCCGCTCTGCTGGAACAGGTGGGGCGAAGTAGCTTCCCTCGCTGCTTAGCCGCGCTCCCAAACCACTCTCGTCCCCGACACTCGAGTGGTTCGATCGAAAGCTAGCAGCGATCGAAGACCACGTGCAGCACACCTGGACAAGCAGAGCCAGATCAGGCAAGGATCCGTGAGTGCAATATCGCCTCGCCATCACCATTGGATAAGGTCCCGGAAGGTCCAGAGAACCTCCCGTGACGATCAACTGCCCGGATACTCCGGTAATTTTAAGGTAGATTATTGTAATATTCAACTCTGTCGTTAAACTCTGTCATTAAATTGTAACCTTTCACCATTTGTTTTTCAATTAAACAATATCACCTTACCTTACTTTATTTCATTTTATTAACCTAATAAAAAGCCAGACAACAAGGGGACGGGACAACTACGTAAGTAGTTGTTCCAAAAAGACGAAGATCCTACCCCTTTTAAAATAATAACGTCAAGGATTATAAATCCGTGACAAAGTAAACCAAATTTACGCAGAGTGATAGAAACGGAAAATAATATGCAAACATTCGTAGCTCAAATAAACTGTTTATCTGAGAAACTGTGCCTTAGAGAGTGAAATATGTCAAGAAAATGTCGATAATAAAGTATTAGACTACCCTTGCTTTTTGAAAATACTTGATAACAATGTAAATTTCAACCCAAATAAAAATGATAGAAAACATCTTAAACACAACATACAAGAAAATAATATGAAATTCGAGAGCGATTTTAACGACACTATAGAAATTTACAATGTTTACAATAATAATTACGTCGATAAGAGAGAGAGAACTCAAAAAATATTAAATAAAATAAATCTAAAACATTTGTCCAAAAAAAATGCAAGGTTGGTCGGGAATTTAATTGATGACTCGAATGAAATTTTTGTAATAACGCGCGCGCAAGCAAAAAAATATATAACTCCGCAGACCGTGAATAAAGACATTTATGCAAAATCAGAAGAAAGAAATTCTCGAAAAAAAAATAGACAAAAAATAAATAAAAAGAAATGTAACGATACAATAAATAAAAACCTAACTGAAAATATTGTAAAAAGTAAAAGATACAATAAATCTAAGACAAGATACTATAATGTACTTCATGACAAAAAGTAAAATACCACTTGACTCTAAAACATATGAAATCGTAAAATCAAATAACTTACTGATCGACAGTGAAATACAACCGAGAGAGATTGAAATCCTAAAAATTAAAAATAAAAAACTGCTTAGCATATGTCTAGACACTGCAAAATCGAAAGATTTAATATTAAATGATATATCACTATCATTAAAATTACTGAAAAACATAATGATTCAAAAAAATATCGCACTAATAAGTATTTCAAAAGATATTGAAATTATAAACGTTAAATGGGAGGAAATAGAACAAATTTTAAGAGACATTTTTGAAAAATCACAAGTAAAAGTTATAATTTGTTTAAATACAATAAAATATATCGAAAGTAACCATAGAGATACAATATTTAATGAAATGCACTCAAGTCCTATAGGAGGACATGCAGGCGTGCATAGAACTTACTTGAAAATTAAAAATAATTACTATTGGGAAAATCTTAAAAGAGACATACAAAAAAGAATCAAAAATTGTGATGACTGTCAGAAAAATAAAATTAAACTTAGAAAAACGAAACAACCATTAGTCATAACAGACACCCCTTTGAGAACATTTGATAAAATTGCCATGGATGTTGTTGGCCCACTCAATGTAACAAAGAAAGACAATAAATATATTTTAACTGTCCAAGACAATTTGTCAAAATTTTTAATAGTAACTCCACTTAAAGATCAGACAGCAGAGAAAATTGCTGACGCATTTTTAAAAAAATGTATTTGTATTTTTGCCAGTCCCAAAATTGTTTTATCAGATAGAGGACAAAATTTTTGTTCGAAATTAATGAAGGCACTGTCACGTAGATTCAAAATAAAAAAGATAGAAACCACAAGTTTTTCACCATGGGTTAATGGGTCGCTAGAAAGACAACACGCAATAACCTTTTTAAGAAATTTTTCAAATAAAAATATAGAATGGGATCAGTTTCTTGAACTTGCTCAATTAAATCTAAATTGTTCAGTTAACTCTTCTCATAAATTTACACCATATGAAGTTGTTTTTGCATATCCACCTAGATTACCATCTAGTGAACCTTTAAAAAAGTCAGAACAATTGCCAACATTTAATGACTATTTCGAAAAATTACTGAATAACATGAAAAATATAGCCAATTTGGCAAGAGAAAATCTAATTATATCTAAACATAAAGCAAAGAAATACTATGACAAAACTGCTAATCCAGTAAATTTCGAAGTAGGCGACAAAGTGTACTGGCAGAAGCAGCCAAAGCCAGGAAAACTAGAGAAAGACCAAAATTTAGGTCCATTTGAAATAAAAAATATTACGGATAATGGTGATATTATATTTTTATACAAAGGAAAGCAAAAACAAGTTCATCCTAACAAATTATTTTTACATGAGAAAAAACTAATTTAATTTTTGTTTTAGGAACAAATAAAGAAAAAAAAAAAAAAAAAAGAAAGAGAAAGAGAAAGCAAACAAAATAACATGCATTTCATACTAATCACATTCTCATTAATCATACAATCATACGCACAAATTATTGGATATGAGTGTGGCTCTACCACACCAAACATCACAACGTTCTCATTATTGGACACGGGTGAATGCGACTTCCATGAAATAGGACATATTCGACAAATATTACAATCGAGCTGGTACAACTTGCGGAATTTCGGGAAGTGAATACGATTCACTGCAAAATGATCATCCATCGCACAGTTAATAGCTGCGGCATTTTTGGACATCTATTACCTGTGGAGAACGGTGAACAAGAGTACCTTTACGAATTATCTCAGGAAAAATGCAAACTACTACATGACACAGGCATTTTTAAATACGACGATACGCATATCATAGCCGATATCAAAGTTAACGCAACACCAATGACAGTAGGAGTGGCTTTCGCGGGTAGTGCAGCAGACAAATCCTGTTCCGGAGCATCATATGCAGACAAATTCAACACATATACAAAGGTTTTTGTACATGGCAACATACAAATCTTACTCATACAAACTATAGCTAAAGTAAGTCTTGATACAGATAAAATTAGATTAAGGGGGGGTATACCCTAAGAGGCTAAAAAAAAGGTGATTTTTGGGAATTTATATTGAAAAAACGGTTAATATTATTTAAGTCATGTATTCACCATATAATTATACAACATTTCAACTACCTTCCATAATTTTTTCAAGTAAAAATATTAATAAATAAGCCGATGCCAGTACTTTTTCGGCGACGCCTTCGCTTTTTGATTTTTTACGGTGAGGAATGCCATTTTGTTCAGGATCACCTAAAATCAATTTTGAAAAAAGATTCTGTTAGAAGACAAGTTTATCTTGGTAATAACACGAGGATTTTTTTTTTCATTTTTGACGATTTGGTGGTTGTTTAAAGTGAAAACCCGTTTTTTCGGCTAAAAAATCCACCATTTTGTTGACGCCACAGCCGTAAAAATGAAAATTTTTGAAAATCCTCGTGTTAATACCTAGAAAAATATATATTAAAGAAATCCTCAAAATTTCAGAACGATCGGTGCAGCGGTCGCCGAGATATTTTCCTCACCGACTTTAAAAAGACTAGTTTTGAGAAAAACGCGTTTAAAGTTTTGAACAAGATAAAAGTAATGAAAGTTTTTTTTTTTTTACCTTAAAGGGAATCATCGATTCCTGCACCATAAAGCACTTCTTCTGCTGCTTCTGCTTCGTCTTCAGCTTGTTTTTCTTTCCTTCTACGCTTAACCCTGGCATCTTTACTCTCTTTGGTAGCTTCTTTCTCAGCTTTGTCTATACGGCTTTCATCCTCGATCATTGCACGAAAACTGCTGTAACTTTCTGAGATCGACTCAGAATGACTTGAAATTTTGACACAATATTCTTGAGATATTGTACTTTAAGAAAAAAAATCGATTTTTTAAAGTTGCTTAGGGTATACCCCCCCCCTTAAGTACGGGTACAATATGTACATTTTCAAATAAACACTGTATAGATTTAGAATACGGGCATACTTTTTGGGATATTCTACCTGTAAATGAATGTTTTAAAAATTCTTTTGATATATTATATAAGGGAATAGCTACTAAATTTACAAACGACATTGATCATCAGATTACTTATGCGGTAAATTCTAATGATATAACTTTTGCCTTATCCTCAAAAGGCGCGATAACTCAATGCAATAGACAATTTATTACAACTGAACATCCTAAACTACTAATTTTCGAATCACAACTAGGACTTAATAATTTGTATTATGATAACGATATTGTCAAAGAGAATACTATAAATCTAGATATTTTTACATATATTAATTCTAAGTTCATTCATGTAGAAAAACATCTAAGGATAGAATTAAATGACTTATATATAAATTTAATTACGGAAAAGTATAATCTTGAGAGAGAAACAATCCAAAACTCCCTAGCCCTTGCTACTTTATCGCCAGATGAATTTGCATACACAGTAATGAAACAACCAGGATACACTTTCTTGATAGCGGGTGAAGCTGTGCATTTTAAAAAATGTACGCCAAGACCTGTAAAAATAAAGCCCATGGAAGAATGTTATGAACAACTTCCAGTGACATTACAAAACGAGACGTGGTTTTTAGCACCAAAAACACACATTCTTATTAAGACAGGCAAACAAGTCACCTGTAATAAAATCTTACAAAGATACTATAAAATAGGAGACAAATGGATCAAACTAGATCCATATCCAACTTATGACGTACAATCTCCACACATATTCCAACCATCAACAAAAATTCATTGGAATTATAAATTGATAGAAGCTCTGGCCACGTCCAGGGTATACACATCATCTCTGCTTGAACGAGCTCAACAACAGATCACATTTCCTCTGGAACAACCAGCCTTACTCAATATTTTAACAAGGCAAATGGCTGGAGAACACAATTATAACGAAGAATCCATAAGTAAATTGTTTACGAGTACGACTATAAAAGGAATCTTGGCAGATCTGTGGTCAAGTATTATTGACAATTTAATTAAAGGTGGATCAATTTCATCTGCAATAATTATGATAATTTTCTTGCTACATCTAATAAAAATAACTATAGATACTATAATAAACGCCTATCTATTACAACAATTATACGGCTGTGGTTTACATCTTCTAGCTGCAGTGTCAAGTTCAGTAACGCATTTCTTTATAATCCAAGGCAAGGAACAAACAAGAACTAAAGAGATGGCAGAACACTTGGAACTGCAAGAAATAAAAGTAGATCCTATTAAAATCACACCTAAAATTCCTCCACCATTACCATCCACACTTCCTATCCAAAATAAAACTAAAATCAAGCAAGAGACACCTTCCGTAAAAAAAAATTAAGAATGAAAATTACGGTTTATTTAGTTTATAATTTTTCTTCTTTTTCTCTGATTGACTTGTTCCTTAGAGTTTTTCAAAAAATCTTTTTATCAGGGAAGGAAACCTATGTACCTATGTTATAATACTACTAACAATACGTTCTTTAATTTTTAAAATTTATATACTATTTATAAACTTAAATTGTAAAACTCACAGATTACTTTGTTATTACTTATTTTATCCACACATTTTATAAAAAACTAACAAGAAAGCGATAACAATAGTATAGTCAAAATAAACACTTAAAGAAGAGGATGCTATGTTATAAAAAAAAGAAAAATAAGTAAATAAATAAATAAATAAATAAATAATAAAAAAAATAATAATAATATAATAATAAAAATAAAAACAAAAACCAAAACAAAACAAAAACGTGGAGATAAACATCTAAAGGGGGGAGGTGTTGTGTCACGAAGACACATTTTGTAATTATAAGACATTGAGTCATGAAAGACACATTTCGTTAACTAAGCATTTTTATGCTATAAGTAAACACGAAATGAGGCTAGCTTCAGTCTTTTGGTCAGTAAAGCTGCGGGACTCCGAAGCTGGCCACTTCGTAAGTAAAATCATACCTCTTAATTTTTACCGTAAATCGGGTCTGGAGTCATATCTCCTTATACATAAAATAAATAATAATCATAAAGATGTCTCAAATTATGAATAACTCTATATCTTAAGCTATGCATATATTTATATTATGTAATATTATATTATTCAAATTAAAATAAATAAATATAAAAACTATATTATATCTTATTAATAAACTAATACATAACACGTATATGGAAGCCACTGGGCCTAACCTCGGAGTCGTTTCCTCAGTTGGCGCCTCACATCCGGTTACCCCCATTGCCACTCCGCTTGTCGCACCCCCCGCTGGCGGCACGCATGGCATTGCCGCCGTCGGTGGCTCGCATACCTCGAGGCTCGAAGGCCAAATCGCGAAGCTCACAGCTGAACTCACCGCCCTCAGGACGCGCATCAATCGCAATAATCGCGGTCGGTCCCGGTCACGGCCTCGTGACCCTCAGGGCAACGGCCAAGGGCAACAGCCCTACAACGCCGCCCCTGCCACCGGTTTTTGTCGCATTCATCAAAAATACGGCCACGAAGCTCGCAAATGCATCCAGCCGTGCTCGTTCGCCCCGGGAAACTAAGTCCCCCTCCCCACGTGGAAGCTGTGGGTGGGGACGATCTCTCGACTCGCTTCCATATTCACGATCGCGCTTCAGGATTGGGTTTCCTCGTCGATACCGGCGCGGAGATATCCCTCATACCCAACCGAGACGTGAACGCAAAACCCGCAGAGCTTCGTCTCTTTGCGGCCAACAACACCCAGATTCAGACATTTGGCGAACGGAAACTCGCACTCGACCTCCGCTTGAATCGTCCGATTGAATGGAACTTTTGCGTTGCAGCAGTTCCCTGCCCTATAATCGGAGCCGACTTGCTCAGTCACTATGGCCTCATCGTCGACGTTCGACACGGTAGATTGATTGAGCCTAGCATGGGCTTGTCGACAAAGGGCTATTTCCGAGATTGTTGCCGAGTTTCCTGAAGTCACGGGTTCAAAACCTGCCAATCCAATCACTTCCCACGATGTTTTTCACCATATTGAAACTCACGGCCCCCCCGTCTCCCAGCGGTCCAGGCGCTTAAACCCGGAGCGGTATACGGCCGCGCAGGCCGAGTTTGACGAACTGATCAAGCAAGGCATATGCCACCGATCGAAAAGTTCGTGGGCTAGCCCAATTCATATGGTGCGCAAGAAGGACGGCAAGTGGCGAATCTGCGGAGATTACCGCCTCGTCAACGCGGTTACTGAACCCGACAAATTCAGTATTCCGCACATGCCCGATTTTTCCATTAACCTCCATGGTTCGACTGTCTTCTCGAAACTCGATCTTCACCGTGCGTACTACCAAATCCCCGTCGCTCCGGTCGACGTAATCAAAACCACGGTGACCACACCCTTTGGTCTCTTCGAGTACGTATTCATGCCCTTCGGACTTCAGAACGCCGGTCAGTCATTCATGCGGTATATGTGGAGAGTCCTCGAAGGCCTGGATTTCGTCTTTTGCTATCTGGATGACATTCTCATTTTCTCGGCTAATGCAGAGGATCACGAGAGGCATCTGCGCATTGTGATGGAACGCTTGAGAGCTTTCGGCTTGAAACTTAATCTCGCCAAGTGCGAACTTGGAAAAAGCGAGATCGTGTTTCTCTCTCAGCTGATCAACAGCCAGGGTTCTCGCCCAACCACTGAGATGGTTCGAGCGATCCTCGATTTTCCTAAGCCCAAGACCGTTTCGTCTCTTCGCTCTTTCCTGAGCCTCATCAACTTCTATCGGCGTAATATTCCACATGCGGTGGAAGCGCAAGCCCCGCTTTACGAACTGACTCACGGCGCAGTTAAGAACGATCAAACTCCCATTGTCTGGACTCCCGTGACCGAGCAAGCCTTCGAACTTGCCAAAACTGCCTTCGCCGATGCCGCTCTTCTGAGCCATCCTTCCGAGGATGCCGAGACACGCCTCGTCACCGACGCTTTGGACTTTGCGATGGGCGCCGCCCTCAAGCAGCGCATCGACGGGTCTTGGAAGCCACTGGCGTTTTTCTCTCGCAGATTTAGCAAGACACAGCTGAATTACGATACGTACGATCGTGAGCTGACTGCTATGTACGAGGCGGTCAAGTACTTTCGATACTTCCTTGAAGCGAGGGAATTCGAAATCATGACCAACCACAAAGCGCTCACCTACGCATTTGGTCAGTGCTGTGATAGTTTTACCCAGCGGCGGCAACGTCAACTCGGGTATATCTCGCAGTTTACCACCAAGATCGTACATTTGCCAGGCAAGGAGAACGTTGTGGCTGATTGCCTCTCGAGGGTGGACGCAGTTCGTCTGCCGCTCGAATTCGACGTCCTGGAGCTTGCGAAAGCTCAGGCTGAGGACTCCGAGCTCACGGAACTTCGCAAGTCCACTGGTCACTCGCTGAAACTCATTTTTCTCGAGTGGGGTCCCGACCACAGTCGCATTTGCGTCGATCAGACCGACAACGTTCTCCAACCATACATTCCTAAGCTCCTGCGTAAGCGTGTCTTCGATATGTTCCATTCTCTTGCCCATGGTGGTGCGAAAGTTACGGACCAGACTATCAGGCGACGCTACGTATGGCCAGGCATGCACAAAGATATTAAACTTTGGTGCAAGACCTGCCTTGATTGTCAACAGTCGAAATTGTCGCAGCACGTGAAGAACAACCCTGCGCCTTTTGTCACCCCGGATGGACGATTTCTTCATGTTCACGTGGACATCGTTGGGCCACTAGTCTCGTCCGAAGGCTGTAGCTATTGCCTCACGATGATCGATCGCTTTTCTCGTTGGACCGAGGCCGTGCCTCTCTGCGACATCACAGCGCAGACCGTGTGCCGCGCTTTTTACGATGGATGGATGTCCCGTTTCGGTTAGCCAAGTCTGGTCACGACAGACCAGGGATCTCAGTTCGATTCGCAACTCCACAAAGCACTCATATCGTTTATCGGGATCGACCGTAAACGCACGACCGCTTACCACCCGAAAGCGAACGGGATGATCGAGCGATGGCACCGGGTCGTGAAGGCTGCTATAATGTGCCATAATACCCCTGAATGGACCAGGACGCTGTCCACCATAGTCCTCGGCCTGCGAACGCACGTGCGGACCGACACGAGTGTGTCCCCCGCCGACTACGTGTACGGGACATCCCTGCGGGTTCCCGGCGAGTTCTTCCTCGAGGGAGAATTCCCCGTCAACCCACAGATATTCATTGAGGAGTTTCAAGAATATATGCGCCAGGTCAGGCCAATACCAGTCGCTCAAAGGTACAAGCCTCGTGCATTCTTCTTCAAGGACTTGCGGACCTGCACGCATGTATTCATGCGAACTATAGCCGTGAAGAAGCCACTCGAGCGTCCATACACCGGACCGCACAAGGTGCTCGAGCGCATCAGTGACCTCGACTACAAGATCGAAGTCAATGGTGCGCCTCGCGTAGTCACTACCGAAAGGCTCAAGCCGGCCTATTTCATGCTAGACGCGCCCGGACCACAGCTCGTTGCACAACCTTCGCAGCAAGCTGCGAGCGCCGAAGCTACTCCTCATTGTCCTCCAGACCGACTCCCACAGCCAGAGCGAAGCGCGCCACGGCCACTTTTGTAAGCGCTTAACGCATGATTTTTTCAAATCGCAAATCTAGGGATTTACTAGCGGGGGAGCGTGTAGGGATCTGCACGATCGACTCGTGCTAACTCGATCCCGCGCGACTGCTGCGCCAGTGAGTGTCGCTCGATCCGCCTCGATGATTGGATGCTCCATGCGTATCCACAGCAGCAAATAAAGAAATCTTGAAATTATACTGAGTGCCTTCGATTTACTTAATCTTCCTCAGCAACACGAAAAGCAGGAGATAGCCCTGCGGTCTACTTGGACCTCAAATGCTACAATAGTCTGAGCGCCGCGCCGTAGGGGTTTTCGTGACCCGATAGCGGTCAGCGATCCACCCAGGCATAAAAGATGTATTTTGACCTCCTAATGAAGAATTTCGAGGGTGGACGGAAAAATTTGTTTACAATTATTTAAACAAATAATAAAGTGAAAAAGTCATTTTTTCGATGAAAAATTTTTTTTTATATTTTTCAGCTAAAAATAAGTTGAAAATGTAAGCGCACTTTTATTTGTAAAGTCAATAGTTTTCAGGAAAAAAGTCATCAAAGTTTAAAAAAACCGTGCATCTGTAGAAAATCAGTCAAGCCTACCATGGCGGCCGGAGTATAAGTTTTTTAAAACTTTGATGATTTTTTTTCTCGAAAACTATTGACTTTACGAAAAAAAGTCCACTTACATTTTCGATTTATTTAAAAAAAATTTTTTTCATCGAAAACATGAGTCCAAAAGATTGAACGGAGGCAAAAAGACCAATGCTCTAAAATACGTTTAAAAGTGAAAAAAAAAAAAAAAAAAAGATATCTGTATTGTTTCTTTTTAATGCTTTAGTAATATTATACTTTTTTTCTGCTTAAATAATGTATTAATTCTGAAAGATTCAAGTGCACTTTAACAGCGACGTCCGTGACATGTAACACCCGGAACTCATATTTTCGGAAAGAGGAGTCTCAAAAATTTTTTCTACAGTAGGGGGGGATTAGTTATCTTAAGATAGCTTTGTAAACAAGAAGCTGAGTAAAAATATTAAAAACTCAAGTCACTATACAAACAATACCCTTTTTTAGCGTTCCGGGTATTACACAGAAATAAGAATCTTTACCACAGCACAAAATTTTCTGTAATTACCGAAACAAATTGAAACTTTGCTGAGAGCTCAATCACACTGCATTCTAAAGAGTGAAACATAACTTATAAATCTTTGTTGATATCGAACGATTCACAGTGCTACCAACTTTGCACTAGAATCACACAAGTCAGGCCGGTGGTGTTCATAGATTCATCAACAGGCTAAAAAATTTTAAATTAAAAAAAAAAGTGGTAGAACCAGTATAGTTCCAGAAACTACATATAATTTCTGACCAGAAAAAGCGGTTTGTATATATTTTTTTCATAATTTAATTTTTTACTCTGAGGTTCGTTTTTATACGGACAGACCCTAATCACACATAGTCTGACAAACCGACAATACATGTAGTCAATGTATTAGTAAATGAATCTTCAATACATGACCTCTTTTTTATTCATAAAATTATGTATAGATTGTTCCTCATTGCGTTATGTACCTAAAGGTGTGATTAGCGAATTATTTGTTTGTTCGCTAATTCCATTTTTTATTTTCTACACTTAGGGCTATGTGTGTAAATATGAGCCGTTCTCTGCAATAACGACCTAAGGCGCCTTAGGTCGTTTTTCCGGAGATCTCAAAAATAGGTAAACAAACTATTCAAAACTTCTCCCACCAAATATCATAAAAAATATTGAAAATTGAAGCTTTGGTGAATTTTTAAGTGGAGGCAAAACGCGCGCTACTAGAGCCCTGAGTGGAGACACCGCGGCCGCGCCTACTCGCTGCAACTGCACATGAGTTTCCGCGCTATAGCTGATTGCTTCGAGCGCATTGTATTGTAAATTGTTTTTGGTTAAAAACGTAATAATAAATTGAAAACAATCATTTTTATATCAATTTTTTAATAATATTTATATAATTGAGTAGTTCACCCGAAAAACGACCTAAAAGAAAAATTGTTGATAACGATTTTTTCTAATAAATTATTATTATTTTATTAATTTCATCATGAATATTCATTACGAGATAGTGTAACTTCCTTTTCAAAAAATTAGTTTTTTAATTCTCGACGAGTGCTTTAAAATAATACACTTCAAAAACTTTAAACCTTGTTTTCTCGAAACGATGTTTTGTCACTTAGGTCGTTATTGCAGAGAACGGCTCATATGTTTATCAAATTATAAGTTGTAACGGGGTATTTCTTGAGAAAAGGGCCTCCCTTAAATAATCAAGAGAATTTCCCGGGCCCTCCCGTTACAAGGAAATTCTTTCTAAAAATAATTCGGGGAAACACTCCTTAATCTGGGGTCAGGGTTTCCACGGAGAGAAAACCTCCGGGAACGGTTGGTGAGCTAGAGAGAGAAGAAATAATTATATAAAGAAAATTTAGGTTAATTTCATTTTTTATTCTTGTCTACAAAAAATAGTAAAAAAATCGAGTCTACAATTACAAGAAAATAAATTTTAATTTGAGAACAAAGGAAATAAACAAACTATAAAGTAGTCTACAAAATGGCGGGTAACGACGCCGCGCCAAGAAAATCTCGATCGAATTTATATAACTTTCAATAATATCCAAACAGAATTTTCATTCAGCGCACCATACCCAAAATTTCCCGAAAAACATGCTTTATAAAATTTTCAATGAAATAATACAAAAAACCTTACGTTTACAAAAATTTCAAAAAATTTCTCTGATGCCCAAAATGGCTACTCTTTTGTTTTTCCAACTCTCGGTATAAGAAATAGCCCAAGCTTCGATTCCTTCTTGTACCTAGCTGTAAAATAAAGAAAAACACAAAAAAAATTGTCTGCAAACTCGACTAAAGAAAAATAGGAAAAAGAAACTTGGAAAAAAGTCTACTCAAGAGAAACTTAAAAAAATAAATCACACTCAAAAAAAATCAACCTTACACCTTGGCTACTGAGAACAGAGTGACGCTCCCCGCGTCTCTCTGACTCGACTTCCTTCTTCACCATCCCCTCCAAACACTCTCCGCCAATCAACACAAATTAATCTAATTAAGCCTCATTCATACTCGAGGAACAGTCATATGTCCACCAATCAGACACATTCACGCCACAACACCCAATCACGCTCCCGTCTACAATCTTCCGGTGGCGATCGCCACGCCACCTATAGTACGCGTGGAAATCCGAAATAAAAAATAAAAATAATGCACATGAGGCACTCAACGCGTTAACCTATTCTTCGCGCACACACTCTCTCTCTCGCTCTCGCCCATACGCACACATTGTTAGCGCAACGTACACAATACAAAAAAAAAAAAAAATCTCACTCACGCCCGTGTCTACTGTGGTGAGCGTGCGCGCACGCGCTTGGCGACGCAGTTGCGTCGTCTGCCGACACGCGCCGCGCACCTCCTCCGTCGCCGAAAACTCCCCGACGGAGAATCGGAACCCGTGTGTGGTGTATGTGTGTGTACGTGCGCGCCCTGGGCCGGGATAGCCTTCCCGGGTGGTGAACATGTGTGTGTGTGTATGTGTCGTGCTACTGCAACAGCAGCGTTCAGCCGACTGCGATCGTCGCCACGTGGTCGGCTTCGGCTGCGCAAGAAAGTGGCATGGTTATCACCTGGGAAAGTAAACAAACAAATTAATTATTTCATTTTTTCCCAGGTGACGTGACACTGCCAGGTAAGAAAAATAATTTACGAGGGATTCACTCCCTCGCAAAGTTCATTACTAAATCAGTATATTGTTCTTTTGCTCAGAGGTACGGGGTTGTGAGCTTGCTGGCTTGTTTGTTTACTTAAAAAATTGATATTTTTTACTGGCTTGGCCCAGAGATGTTAGGTTGTTATTGCGTTGTTGGTTTACTAGTTTATCAAAAAGATTGATACTTTTTTTAATTGTTTTGCCCATACTCATCACTCACGAATAGACTACCCATATTTCATTATAAGAACTACCTTTTTGATTGGAGGATGCCCGTTAAAGTATACACTGACAGTATCCGAAAAGGTTTTGAAACAAATTATAATGTATGTACTACTATGTTTATTCTGAATCAAAGTGCAAAATATACCTTCTAATTCAATAAATGAACAATAAAAAATTATCATTCAACTTATATTAAATTAATATCGAATAACTTTAAAAAAAAAATGTATAGTATTTTTTTGTAATGTATTGTAAGAACATTTTATTTGTATGGGCCCTCAATGTGTGGGGGCCAATAGGCCTGACCTATTCGGCCTATGCCTAAGTCCGGCACTGGATAAAATATAAATATAAAACCTTAAGCAAATGTTTTTAAATGTAATTTTATTTGAAATTAATAGAATGATTCTATTTATTTTCAAAATTAATTAATGACATTGTAACCTTTTGTTACACTGCGGTCGGAAGGACCGGATAATTAATAAAACAATTAATACAATAATAATGAACGGGTTCGTTAGGGAGTTGTGAAGAAAAACCACTGGAGTAGTTACCTTTTGTGACACTTTAATTTTATTAAGTAATTATAAACGGTTAAAAGACCGTGCAAGCGAACAGGGGTTTAACCCAGTGAGCGAGAGAGAGAGAGTTCGAAGACTTACACGACGGCTCCTGAAGTTCTTAGCAGCGGTTCCGGGTGTACAATGATGCTCGACGACGTTGTTGGCACCCTGGCGCAGAGTCGGAGGTTGAGGCAGCAAAATGTCGCAATATTTCTACGTGAATCGTGCACCAATTAACGACGCGTACAATATTTGGCGGTCGCGATCGCAACGTGGGCACTGCTGCTACTGAACTCCCGAGCCTGCTGCCAGTCAGCCAGCGCGTAGCTTCCCCTCTCTGTCTCTCTCACTCTCGTGCTCCGCACTCGCCCAAACTGCTGCTTGCCGGTGTTGACAAGGGGTTAGCGTTAATGCTAACTACAATTTTATTTATGTGAGGCCCAGGGGAGATGTACCAGAGTTACCCGTTACAACATAAATTTTTGTGCCTAGTTAAGTTATCTTTTCTGCTTGAATCCTAAAGGGCGGTAGCCCTTTATCGGCGAGTTGGTTTTTATACAACGGACTGCCGTTAAAGCGTACGCTTTATATACTTTGATTTTTGGTTTTAGGTTAGGTTGTACATAAAAAAAAACATATAGCATGATTATTTTTTTCATAATATTACGTCTTATATGTAGCCGATGATCCCCTGATTTATTTAAAAAAAAAAAATGTCCTGAAACAATCTCAAATTAAAAAGTTATCAATGTTTCAATTTTCGAAGCGCTGATTTCTTTTCGCTGAGGGTTCGGGCGACATCCGATTTCAGCCTCGAGCATCCGGTTTTCTATGCATGCTCCCTTGCAAGACGCTGCTGCCTAAGCCGGACGTGACGTAACGCTGAACTCGCAGACTCGCTCTTGCACATGGTATCGGGCGACAGCCGACAGGCATGGCCCGCCGGGCGCTAGAGTGCGCAAGTGCACAGCGCCTTGCGAGCTGCTCACAGATGGCTGCTGGCACCTGGTAGCAGTAGGGATCTTACAGGGAGGCAGCAGTGAGCAGCAGAAGATTGCTAAAATCTGTTCCGCAGAATAAGCATAATTTAACAAACAAAAAAAAAGCAGCAGAAGATGCAGACTGGCAGCTTGCCACTCGGCTCAAGTTGTTTATGTACATAATTATTATTAATAACAAACAAGTGATCATGACGTCATGATGACAATAAAAGTTTTTTTAGTTTTTTTATTTTATTTCTCATCCCTCATCTCATCCAGAGCTCTAGGCTCTTCTGAAGGAGCTGGTGCAGCTCGCTTTAACATACAGAGCTATATAGGCTCCTCCAAAGGAGCTGGTGAAGCTAACTTTAACACCCAGAGCTCTAGGCTCCTCCGAAAGAGCTGGTGAAGCTAATTTTAATATCCAGAGCTCTAGGCTCCTCCGAAAGAGCTGGTGAAGCTAATTTTAATATCCAGAGCTCTAGGCTCCTCCGAAAGAGCTGGTGAAGCTAATTTTAATATCCAGAGTGCTAGGCTCCTCCGAAGGAACTGGTGGAGCTAGCTTTAACATACTGAGCTATATAGGCTCCTCCGAAGGAACTGATGGAGCTAATTTTAACATCCAGAGCTCTAGGCTCCTTCAAAGGAGCTGGTGGAGTTAACTTTAATATCCAGAGCTCTAGGCTCCTCCGAAGGAGCTGGTGGAGCTAACTTTAACATCCAGAGCTCTAGGCTCCTTCAAAGGAGCTGGTGGAGTTAACTTTAATATCCAGAGCTCTAGGCTCTTTTGAAGGAGCTGGTGAAGCTCGCTTTAACATACAGAGCTATATAGGCTCCTCCGAAGGAGCTGGTGAAGCTAACTTTAACACCCCGAGCTCTAGGCTCCTCCGAAGGAACTGATGGAGCTTATTTTAACATCCAGAGCTCTAGGCTCCTCCGAAGGAACTGGTGGAGCTAGCTTTAACATACTGAGCTATATAGGCTCCTCCGAAGGAACTGATGGAGCTAATTTTAACATCCAGAGCTCTAGGCTCCTCCAAAGGAGCTGATGGAGATAGCTGCTGGTTGTTGTAAGCAGGCTGAATCATGTGTATGTGTATATACAATAATTTTATGTATACTTTATTCTACTATAGGTATAATATAGAACTTCATGCAACAAGTTTTTTTTATTTATGTTTGATTTTTTTAATAAATAGTAAAATGTTAATATTTATAAATTTTAAAAAAACAAAAATTGCAGATGATTATTTTATATCTTATTTATTTATTGATTTAGCACAGATTTTTTTATCTCATTTTAATCATAGTTAAATATTCAAATACAAAACAGTCAGCATCGTACAATATTAGGTAAAATATTAATTAATTTATATCAGTTATATGTTAAAAACTACTGTTTCCTCCTTTTTTACACTTATATTTGAACTATTTTTTAAATTATAAGAGTAAAGTATGGAAAAAAAAGCACTCAAATAAAATGAATTATGAAAATTTCACATTTACATATAGAACTAGATAGAGTATATGGAACTGAGTACATAAGTCAACAGTATAGCATGTCAGAAATACGTATAAAAAATTCTTCTACATTCTAACTTTACATTTTAAATGTACATTTTTATTAAAGTATATTTTTTTTACATTTATATATTATATAATATAATATTAACAAATACTTTAGTAAATTTAGTATTTCTCTTTATTTACTACATATTAATTTAAAAAAAAAATTTTTCCTGCATTTCAATTCATTTTCACCCCACGAAAGAACTTAAATTCATATACTATTATACTCTTGAGTGTTGTAAAATATGTTTTTGCAAAAAAATATATTTCATAATCTATACATGCCTCGTGAATGAAATGAAATCTGCTAAAAAAACATACCTTTAAAAAGGTACAAATCTACGGCGAGTGGTTTTTATGTAGATATAACAAAATAAATATATTTAACACTAAAAGAACCTATTTTCAGTTAAATTATTTTTAAAGACACTTAAAATAATTTTAATATAAATACATTTCGATCTTTCAATTTCAATCTACTCTAGAATATATACCCCTTTTACTTCATTTGATTTTTTATCTTAGTAATTTTTCTTCACTATTAGTACGATAATTAATAATTAAAAGTACAAAAAGATTCATCATTACAAAAAACTTTATACATTTATTTTATAGATGCAATCTTCTTTTAAATTACAATCATATTTTTTTGCGCCTTTATTGACCTTTTACTAAGAAATAAAAAATTTAGTTTTTTGCAGTCGAAAAATAACTTGATATAACTTATTATGCGTATAATTTGAAATTATTATTGTTCGTCATTTAAACAAGTGACTGTAGTGAAATAAAAAAAAAAATGAACGTTTACTTTCAATGTATTCCCAGAGTGATTAAATTAATTGATGATTACTCTGAAATAAAAATTTTGTTGTCAAATCAATGAAGGGCTACCGCCCTTTAGGATTTTCATGTACTTTCTATGTAACAAACACAATTTTCTTTTATCTTAATATCATTTTAAATGTGAAATTTAATATTTAATTTAGTACAATTCAGAAATTATTTAATGTTAAAGATGCTATAAAATTTTTCGAACTTCACTTATTACATAAGTGTGAAATTTGAAAATTTGTATTAATCGTAACACGAAGAGTTGAGTGCAGTGAAATCAAAAAGTAAAATTCCGACGAGTTTTATAGTGTACCAATAGTTAATCAATGTTTTTAAATAATTTGTTTTCGTTGATGATTACTCTAAAATAAAACTTTTGTTGTCAAACCAATTTTCATCATGTAGTTTCTATGCAATAAATAAAATTTTCTTTTATTTTAATATCATTTTAAATGTGAAATTAAATATTTATATATAATTTTGTACGATTCAGAAATTATAATCCTAAAAGGCGGTAACCCTTTTTAAGATGCTATAAAATTTTTCGAACTTCACTTATTACATAAGTGTGAAATTTGAAATTTTTATTTATCGCAACACTAACAGTTGAGTACAGTGAAATCAAAAAGTAAAATACCGACTAGTTTACCAGTAGTTAATTGATCTTTTTAAATAACAAAGAATAGTATTTTACACACCGGGTGCTGGAAAAGGTTTGCTAGGGATTGGCTAATTATTTTCCTGCATCAAGTGTAATGTTTTTTTCAATACGACGGGAGGAAAACACACAGTCCCGCTCCGACCCAGGGAGGGAGTTTAATGTTTTCGTCCCGGAAGTATGAAAAAAATTATAACTTCAGAGTTCATGATCAATGGTCCAACAACCATTACTTTTATAAACAATTATAATTATTGAGTCCAATTACTAATCATTACATTTTAGAATTCTTGGTAAAATAAACTTACGAACACTTAAATAAAGAAATTTGATAGCTTAACTCATTTATTTGATGTTTTTAAATTTTGTTACTATAATATTAGTTTTATTTTACATTTTACAGGATGTCCTACATTATTTAATAATGGAAAAGAGTGACACCTTTTTTATTCATCCGTCAAAAAAAGTGTTTTACTCATATACTTTTGAAATCAATCCAAAACTCATTTTTTAACAACAAAAATTCAATCTAGATATAACCATTTTCATACTCGACGGACCCATTTCTTTGTTGTTTTTAGACAAGCAGGTTTCAGTAAAAGTATCAATTTCTTTTTTTGAGTTATTACCTATATATTTGCAAATTTTTAGCAAAGTATAAGGAAAAAATTCGCATAAATTTGTGGTACAAAGAAAAAATTTTTATTAACTGAAAATTCAACAAAATAAAAGTACACGAAGCGACATGCGTTAGCAGCAGTTGAGTATCAAATTACTCGCTATTGGGATTGAAACAGCATTCATGGTGGGGATGAAAACATGGCCACCGCTCGGGGAGTTTCTATCCGAATTGCACGTAATTCACTAAATCCAACATGACCGCTGCTTGGGGAACTGTACCTGGACTCAGCATAGGCAGCACTCCCCACCATAACCTCAGTTTCAGTCCCAATTGAAGGGCTACTGTTCTTTAGGATTTTAAATTAATAGGTAATAACTCAAAAATAGTATATAACTTAACTAGGCAGTATGAATGGGAAACGTCTCAGATCGCATGAAATTGTCGTCCGAGGCGTAGCCGAGTGTGACAAACATGTGATCTGAGACCTTCCCATTCAGGTGCCTAGTTGAGTATGCTATTTTTCCGCACGACGGCGCCGGGAAGCGCTACTGACTGTAGCGGCAGCGGCAGGGAAGTAGCGCTTCCCGGCCGGAGTGCGGAAAAAGAAATTGATACTTTTACTGAAACCTGCTTGTCTAAAAACAACAAAGAAATGGGTCCGTCGAGTATGAAAATGGTTATATCTATATTGAATTTTTGTTGTTTAAAAAATGAGTTTTGGATTGATTTCAAAAGTATATGAGTAAAACACTTTTTTTGACGGATGAATAAAAAAGGTGTCACTCTTTTCCATTATTAAATAATGTAGGACATCCTGTAAAATGTAAAATAAAACTAATATTATAGTAACAAAATTTAAAAACATCAAATAAATGAGTTAAGCTATCAAATTTCTTTATTTAAGTGTTCGTAAGTTTATTTTACCAAGAATTCTAAAATGTAATGATTAGTAATTGGACTCAATAATTATAATTGTTTATAAAAGTAATGGTTGTTGGACCATTGATCATGAACTCTGAAGTTATAATTTTTTTCATACTTCCGGGACGAAAACATTAAACTCCCTCCCTGGGTCGGAGCGGGACTGTGTGTTTTCCTCCCGTCGTATTGAAAAAAACATTACACTTGATGCAGGAAAATAATTAGCCAATCCCTAGCAAACCTTTTCCAGCACCCGGTGTGTAAAATACTATTCTTTGTTATTTAAAAAGATCAATTAACTACTGGTAAACTAGTCGGTATTTTACTTTTTGATTTCACTGTACTCAACTGTTAGTGTTGCGATAAATAAAAATTTCAAATTTCACACTTATGTAATAAGTGAAGTTCGAAAAATTTTATAGCATCTTAAAAAGGGTTACCGCCTTTTAGGATTATAATTTCTGAATCGTACAAAATTATATATAAATATTTAATTTCACATTTAAAATGATATTAAAATAAAAGAAAATTTTATTTATTGCATAGAAACTACATGATGAAAATTGGTTTGACAACAAAAGTTTTATTTTAGAGTAATCATCAACGAAAACAAATTATTTAAAAACATTGATTAACTATTGGTACACTATAAAACTCGTCGGAATTTTACTTTTTGATTTCACTGCACTCAACTCTTCGTGTTACGATTAATACAAATTTTCAAATTTCACACTTATGTAATAAGTGAAGTTCGAAAAATTTTATAGCATCTTTAACATTAAATAATTTCTGAATTGTACTAAATTAAATATTAAATTTCACATTTAAAATGATATTAAGATAAAAGAAAATTGTGTTTGTTACATAGAAAGTACATGAAAATCCTAAAGGGCGGTAGCCCTTCATTGATTTGACAACAAAATTTTTATTTCAGAGCAATCATCAATTAATTTAATCACTCTGGGAATACATTGAAAGTAAACGTTCATTTTTTTTTTTTATTTCACTACAGTCACTTGTTTAAATGACGAACAATAATAATTTCAAATTATACGCATAATAAGTTATATCAAGTTATTTTTCGACTGCAAAAAACTAAATTTTTTATTTCTTAGTAAAAGGTCAATAAAGGCGCAAAAAAATATGATTGTAATTTAAAAGAAGATTGCATCTATAAAATAAATGTATAAAGTTTTTTGTAATGATGAATCTTTTTGTACTTTTAATTATTAATTATCGTACTAATAGTGAAGAAAAATTACTAAGATAAAAAATCAAATGAAGTAAAAGGGGTATATATTCTAGAGTAGATTGAAATTGAAAGATCGAAATGTATTTATATTAAAATTATTTTAAGTGTCTTTAAAAATAATTTAACTGAAAATAGGTTCTTTTAGTGTTAAATATATTTATTTTGTTATATCTTTTTTTTTACTTTTTATTTTTTATTTTTTTCCAGCCTTCGGCTGGATAGTGACCACTGCACTTACCACATGAAAAATTCCTAAAGTAATAATATACCCTCTTTAAGCGCGAATTACGCGCAATCCACCCACGTATTTAAAAAAATAAAAATAACCAATCTTTTTAAATTTTTTTTCCAAAATAACCCATCAATAAAAACTTTTTCTAGGTTTGCTCGGTCCAACCAAAATAACCCATCTAAAATAATCCTTCCTTAATAACCAATCACCCAATTCCTGGAACTCATTTTTATTTATTATTGGAATCACTATCCGGATAGTGATTTTTTCGATAGTGTCGAAATGTCCGGTTGGTGCCGAACGTGTATATAAACTGTCCGGTTAGTGCTTAAAATGTATATTTTTGTAATAAAAAACAATTTTTTGTAACTTATATATCCCCTCTTATTTGTTACTTCTAAGAAATTGATAAAGTTTGGTTCAAATTTTTGAAAAATTCCAAGATCAGTTAAAACTGAATATCAAATTGAACTGTATAAAATAAAATAATTTTGAGATACACTTTGTTTCACTAAATGGAATCCCAGGTAAAATAGAACACAAATTAATTGAAAAACTTGCAGTTTCAAAGGTTAATTTCATAAAAATGATAGTCTCGTTGAATTAGAGATAATCTGAGTAAAAGATATTGATTAAATTATATTAAATTTTAATTTTAATAAAAAAAAAATAATAATAATTGTATGAATCATTAAAATTTTAAAAATACTCACACAAATTAGGTTAACCAAAACTTTTGAAAATGAATGTTGATTGAATTAAATGTTGATTGATTAAAATATCAAAATTTATCTAAACTACACGCCATCAAAACATTCACAAAAAAAATTTACAAAAAAAGTGGTATTTCAACGTATATAAATAAAATTTGTTAAAAAATTTGCATTGTAAACAAAGATTAAAATATATATATATGTATGAGTATAAAAAAATGAAGTGTTTTTGTTTATTAAAAAAAATGTAAAGTTGAAACTATTTAAATAATTTTTAACAATCAAATATTTTTTGAAAAGTTAATTTTTAAATTAAACAATGTCTAAACAAAAAAATTATAAAATATAGAAAATATAAAAATTATAAAAAGGTTAAAATTCATGAACATTAATAAAAATATAGATTTTCCGCACTCCGGCCGGGAAGCGCTACTTCCCTGCCGCTGCCGCTACAGTCAGTAGCGCTTCCCGGCGCCGTCGTGCGGAAAAATAGCATACTCAACTAGGCACCTGAATGGGAAGGTCTCAGATCACATGTTTGTCACACTCGGCTACGCCTCGGACGACAATTTCATGCGATCTGAGACGTTTCCCATTCATACTGCCTAGTTAAGTAATATACTATTTCATCAAAAATTCGTGAGGAGCAAGGAAAAAAATAGCAAAATTGTAGCGAAATGATGTAATTTTGAATGTAATGATATGAGAAGCACATAAAAAGAAAATTTTTAAAATGAGGAGTAAGAGAAAAATAACGTAAATATAAGATAAAATCTAATAATTTGACTGCTCCTCTCATAGAAGGCAATGCAGCCCATCGCCTCATCATCGTGGCGGTGCCCAAAGCGCCGGTTCTCTCAGGTCCAGTTTGACGGATGAGCTCGACATACGAGCAGCTCTGGCCAAGCTCAACTCGTCCAACGACCTGATACTAAGTGCCGTCCGTGGTTTTTAACCAAGACCAACTGATGGTGCCCATCAGCCGAAGAAAATCGCCTCCTCATCATGGACCGGAACACTGGCCTATGCTTCCTGGTTCGGTCCGGTTAGGTCGTGTGCTTACTGCCACTTTCGGCCATGGAAGGAAAACCTCCTGTCCAGGACCTGCAGCAGGCAGCAGCCAACAAAACCGTCATTTAGACTTACAGCTGACGAATGGTGACACTCAACCTGAAGCTTCGTCGCGATTTCACTTGGCCCTTCATCGTCGCCGACATTTACAACCCCATTCTAGGCGCAGACTTCCTGGCTAGCGCTGGCCTCCTGGTGGACCTCCAGCATTGTCACCTGTCCGATCCTACCACCACCCTCAGTGTCGAAGCTACGCTCCACACCGCCGAAGTCTTTGGCGTTGGCATCCAGAGCTGCTCCACTGAAGACAAACTCCGCATGGCCTACGATCAGCTATTGGTGGAGTTCACTGACATCACCAAGCCCCGGCAGGGAAAGGCAAGCCTCAGCGGCACTCCAGTTGTACACCACATTTTCACCAAGGACCCTCCGGTCTTCGAGCGCCCACGGCGGCTCCATGGCAAGCGTCTTCAGGCGGCCAAGCAGGAGACCGACGAACTCCTAAAGAGGGGAATTATCAGACCGTCGTCCAGCTACTGGGCGAGCCCAATACACATGCTGCCTAAAAAGTCTGGTGGATACAGAATGACAGGTGACTACCGCCGTGTGAACGCCTGCACGCGACCGGACCGCTACTCGATTTCTGTCTTTGAGGATATTCTTCATGACTGTCATAGCTGCAACGTTTTCACCACTCTGGATCTGGAGAAGGGATTATACCAAATCTCCATGGCAGAGGAACATTTCAGCAAGACGGCTGTCACAACACCTTATGGTCTCTACGAGTTCCTGTACCTCTCCATGGGTTTGCGCAACGCCACGCAAACGTTTCAGCGCTTCATGGACGCGCTGTTCCGGGACATGCCCTTCGTTAGGTCCTACATCAACGATGTGCGTATCAAGTCCTGAAATCACAAAGAGCACCTGGAACATCTTCGTCTCGTCTTCCAGCAACTGCGAGATTATGGACTAACCATCAATCTCCAGAAATGCCAGGTGGGTCAGTCCGAGGTCCAGTTCTTGGGCTACACCATCTCGCCCGAGGGTTTCCGGCTACGCAAGGTGGATGCCATCATGGAGATCCCCTAGCCTGAGACGGCCACGCAGATTACTGGGGGTGCTAAACCACTACTGACGCTGTGTTCCTGGAGCGGCCAAACGTCAGGCGTCGCTGAACGATATGCTGTGCGGCCTTCCCACAGGACGCAAAGTCAAAGTAATCTGGACGCCTGAAGCGGAGGCAGATTTCCAGAGATGCAAGGAGGACTTGAAAAGGGCCACAACCAACACCTTCCTGTCGCCATCGACGCCACTGTGCCTAACGACATACGCCTTCGACAAGGGCATCGGCGCCGCCCTAGAGCAGGAAATCGACAACGTCTGGCATCCAGTCAATTTCTTATCCAGCAAGCTGTCACCTACGCAACAGAAGTACAGCACCTATGACCGAGAGCTGCTGGCCATTTTCGAGGCCATCAAGTTTTTTCAGAGGTACTTGGAGGAGCGGAGCTTCAAAGTGCTTACCGACCATAAGCCTTTAAACTTCGCGGCCCAGCAGCGGTCGGATAAGGCCTCCCCAAGGCATCAGCGCCAGCTGGACTACATCCTTCAATTCAATGTCACCCTGGAGCACGTGAAAGGTGAGGACAATGTAGTGGCTAATACTCTGTCCAGAGTAAACGCAATCGCCATGACATCCGCTCTGCTTGCTCGGAACATTGAGGCAGCACAGCTTGAGGACAATGAGCTGGAACATTTACTGGACAAAGGCATTTTGGACCTGCCGGTACTCCATGTCAATGGCTCTTCAATCGCCTGCAACATCAAGGATGGCATCATCAGGCCCTACCTTCCAGCCAACCTGCGTCGTCGTGCTTTCAACGTCCTGCATTCGCTGGCACACTTCAGTCAACGTATGACTACAAAAATCGTTACCTCCAAGTTTGTCTGGCCTGGCATCAGGAAAGACGTCGACCATTGGGCTCGATCTTGTGAACCATGCCAACGATCCTAGGTCAGTCGCCACAACCGAGCAACTCTTGACACCTTCCACGTGCCCAGCAACCGCTTTGAGCATGTCCATCTGGACATTATCATCATGCCACAGGTAGACAACCTGCGTTACTGCCTCACAAAGATTGGCAGGTTCTCGAGGTGGTCCACTGCAGTTTCGCTGTCGGACATCACGGTGGAGACCGTTGTGGCGAATTTCTACAAGCACTGGGTCTCAAACTTTGGTTGCCCAATCGAGTTCACTACTAATCAGGGCAAAAAATTCGAGTCGTCACTCCAGGGGGCTCTTGCACGAATGATTGGGGCTAAGCCCATACACACCACACCCTGACATCCGAGGTCCAACGGAATGGTGGAACATGTCCACCGTACCCTGAAAGCAACTCTCATGTGCGAGGGTCAGATTACTTGGCCTCAATGCATACCCCTTGTACTGCTTGGCCTGCGGAACTGCTCTAAGAAGACCTACAAGCATCACTGGCCGAAATGATCTTCGGTACCACCCTACGCGTGCCAGGAGAATTTTTCGCCCATACTACGAGGGAGGTTAACTCCAGAAGCTTCTTGGAGAAGCTGCGAACCCTCATGTGGGAAATCAAGCCTGTGTCAGCCTCAGACCATGCCAAACATAGACCGTTCACCTTCAAAGACCTCAAAACCTGTTCGCAAGTCTTCTTAAAGGTGAATACCGTCAAGAAGCCTCTAGAACCTCCGTACACTGGCCCTCACGAGGTAACGAAGCGTATCAACGAGAAGGTTTTTGTCATCAAGGTCAACCGCAGAGAGAGGGTTGTGTCCACCGACCACCTGAAGCCGGCGTACCTGGCCACCGCTGATTTGGAAACTCCTCATCTACCGAAACAGGCTGCAGAGCCATGGACTCCAACAACTCCGGCCTCAGCTGCAATGACGCCATCCTTTTCTTGGAGAATGAAGCGGGTATCGTTCCCTTTGCTGCTTCAACCTGCGAAGGTCTCTGGAGGGGGAGTGGCTGTGGGGATCGCTCCTCAGAACGTTCCGCGCGGACACAGGCGCAAGCGTCAACACAAGACTATTAACATATGTAGGAAGAAGAAAAAGTCAACAGACGTAGTAAAGAGAGTTGGAAGGAAGGACTCAAGAGACGTGGATACTAGTAAGGTTTTAAAGCAGGGAAGGTTAATAATTAAAAAGGTTAATAATTAAAAAAACGAAAATAAGCCGGAAAAAAAATAGAAACTTATGTTTAACTAAGGATATAAATGAAAGGATGCTCAACGATAAGAACAAAGTAATCTTAGAGTTAGAAATAAAAGCATGAAAAAACTCAAACTACAGTTATCACCATGATAGAAACAGATATATAAACATGAGCATATTCCTGGGTAAGAGCCTAGTTATAAAAAGCAGTAAGTGCAACAGTAAGAACAAGGGTAGTTACAATAGTTTGGAGTAATATGAAAGGTAGGAACAAAGGTAGGCATAAAATAAGGTACAGGTGTAGTCACAAGCTATAAGAGTAGAAACAATAGTATGTATCAGAGTAGGCACAAAGGTAGTCACAAGGATATGTGTATAAGTGTAGGTACAAGTGTAGATAAGATTCAAGCATCAAATTCTGGGTGTTTGACGAGCGGAGCGAGCAAAGAGGATCATGGGTATAAGAGTAGGTACAACTGTAGATTCAAGCATAAAATTCTAGGGGTTGGCGAGCGGAGCGAGCAGGGGGGTACCCTCCCTAGTATATATATATTTTCAATTACTTGACATTTGGCGTTCACTATAATTAAATATTTTTTTCCAATTTTGTTATTTTAAATTTTCGACGAAAGAATTTTTTTTTGTAAATTCACAAAATTTTTTTATGTAAAGTGCGAATCTTTGAATGAAAACTTGACTTCATAGATATATGTGAACCTCTTTTATTTTTCTCACACCTACACAACACACTTACTGTCCTCATTATTATGCCAGTCAAAACACGTAGATCTTTGCCCGCAAATTCCTGTCGCAGTGGCAAGTCAGCACTCTGAGTGATATTATTCTAACAGTATACAGCCAAAGCAAGTAGAGAGAGAAGGAAGGAAAGACTATGGCATTTCCTAGACTATTAACTAAATCCTTATTTCAAAATTTGATATCTTCAGAATCTTGACTTCTACACATTTAGTTGAAACTGATCGAATGGTGTCAAATTTATACTGTTCTCAAGCTACTCTGCCGTAAAACACATACACTCTCGGTTTACTATCGATCCTCTTCATATGGAGAGGTCCATCGAGCAAGTAAAATCGACGAAAATCCACGTGAAACTTCATCTATACTTAACTGCACAAAATATTAAGCTTGATACATTTGTATTTTCGTTAAACGGACTGCTCTCTTTGTAGTCGCGCAGCCCTGCATTGTTGAGGACAACATTATTGTTTATCGGTTTAACGTGCAGTAACTGCAGAAGCTCACCCGCACGGGCTGCCTCGGCCACTGGGGTCTCGGATTACGTCCTCCCGTGCGGCTTACCTCTTTGGAAAGCTCGAAGTCAATCCGTTTGGCTCGCCTACAAATTTCCGATCAAAAGTAAGTGAGGGCAGTTGAACGGACCCATTGTTTGGGTGTTCATATATAACATCATTCGAGTGCTCTTTCATCCTGGCTAAGACAGGCCAGGAATCCGGTTGACCTGAGCGACGACGAGTCTGCCTCAGGCTAGATGCAACCTTCACGCGCAATTTCACCCAGAGCCATGAATGCCGAGCCGTAGCCCACTTTTGACGCCACTCGCTGGGCCCCCTTGCTTATTGTCAATACGACAGGTGTGAACCACTGCCACCAAAAATCCAGACCCACTCAACCTATCAAGAAAAACAAGCCCAATGAGGTGGAAATGGAGAAGCATAATTCGGCCGAAGCCGCCCCCACGCTACGACCACCTCTATGTACTCGTTAATCCCGGCTTGGAATCAGTACTCTCTTGGTAGGTTTATCCTCCCCTACGAGCATCACTGTAGTAACTCACCTTACCATGGCAGTGACCACCGTGAATTCGAATTTGATTAAGAGTTTTTGGAATATGAGACATTGTCTAGTTTTTTGACTTACATTACGAGATACTTTCACAGTGAGTTCATCCCATCAAGCATACTCACAGGCAACTTGCCCAAAATCTGTAGGAATTTGTTGACTAGAGTCGGTTTCGAGTTGAGCTAGACTTAGGCGAGTAAATTACCCCCTAGTACCAAGAGAGTATTTGCTACCAGCTCCCACTCGAAAGGGCTTATTGGGAAATAGGATTTAGCGCGAACGAGACTCTCATTTATTGAATGTCTTTCGTGCTCGATCGCAGCTGCATCCTAAAGGGTTCCCAGTTTTGATGACTACGTCATGCGCACTTTATTCTGGCCCAACCAGAGCACATAAATCCAATCTTCGCGAATGAATTCACATGGGCAAGAAGGAGAATCGGAAAACTCGTGTTCAAAACGGAAGGCATTCTGTGTCCTGTCAGCAGGAAGCTTAGTTCAAGACTTAACTTGAAATCCATTCCAAAGGGCAAGGATCTAACTTCTTTCAGCCATTCATAAGTCACTCTGCCTTTGGACGAAACATCTCACCTCTGCTGCCATCTGATATCTGCTCTATCATTTATCAACCACTTCAAATCACTGAATACAAGTCCAGAAACTTCAGCTGTCGTGACCAAATCGCCTTCTTGCATTGGAATGTTTTTCCGGGCTTTGTATAGATTTGCTTATCTTATACAATCAAGATCTCACGAGAGACTTCCCACGAGGACTTGTTAAGCTTCAGTAGAGACGGATCTGCAGACATTTAAATTTGCCAAGAGCACCTTTCTTGGATAACGCTGCATCGTCTCAGCTAGCTTTTTATTGTCACACAATCTTCTATACCAGGCACTCACACCGTACATTATTGCAGGTAGCAGAGTCCCCCTGAAGATGAATAGGGATATTTTGGGATCCAGTCCCCAATCCTTCCTCAGGACCCTTCTAAACTTACCAATGGAAGCAAGGACCTTCTCCTCCAATTTCTTGATATGAGAGCTAAGGCCCAAGACAGCGGTGAAATTGATGCCAAAAAACTTTACTTCGCTTTTTAAGCTGACCGTAGCCACAGTATTGCCATTCTCATTCTTCACCTCGACCGCTTTGGTCTTGGAGAGGCTTCTATCTCCAACGAGGTCCATGGCTACTGTCTTGGCTTCGGAGATCTCCACACCAGATTTCTGCCCCCAGTCGTAGACTAGGCGCATGATTTTTGCTATGGCTGCAATAAGAGCTGCCCTGGTACAGGCTTCAATTATGAGAACCAGATCATCTGTGTGGGCAATAAATTTTATACCGAATCTGGTTAAAAAGTTCAAAAGCTCATACATACAGAGCCTCCAGATGGTGAGTCCGCTGATGGATCCTTGTATACACCCGCGCTTGGCCTTCCTTTCTACCTTCTCAGTAGCGCTTCTCATATATACCGTGCGGTCCCTAAAATAGCTTTGCCACAGTTTTAGATCAGCGTTGGAGCAGCCAACTTCTTTTAAATGGGCTAGAGCGTAGTCCCACAACAGATTGTCGAAAGTGCCCTTGAAATCCACGAAAATTCCAACTAAATAATTTCCAGTAGCCTCCATCGTGATTCGCGAAAACTCAGCCAGTGCGTCTTTGCATGATCTGCCTTCAACGAAGCTAAATTGAAATTTGTTCCATCTATTGTACATCACGACTTCAAGCCTCAGGACTATCATTCGTTCCAAAAGATTTCCCAGGCCATCTAGTAAGCAAATGGGTCGGTATGATCGTGGATCAGTCGGGTCTTTTTCAAGTCCCTTCTTAAGCACAACCACAGGGGCCGTTTTCGTTTTCGGTGGGAAACATCCGGAACGAATACAAGCATTGTAAATGCTCCGCATGAACTCGGGGATAACCGTCCAGACCTTTCTTAGGACTTCATTCGAGATTCCGTCCGGGCCTGGAGCTTTCCCCACCGACATTCGCTTGATGGAGTAGATGACGAGATCGTAAAATCGACTGGGGCATCATCGTTATCACCATCATCACCTTCTAGAGACTCGCTGTGACCCGGAGGAAAGAATTCCTTCAACAGATTTTCAGTGTTTTCAACCCACGTTCGAGTCCGGCCATTTGCAGTTCTTAGGCTCAACAAGGTGTCTCTCTGGGATTTGCCATCACAGACTTTGTATACCAGCCCCCAAGGATTCCTGTTTCCAGTCTCACATACAAGTCTCTGCCAATTTCGAACTTTAGCAGATTTAAGCATGGAAGCGTACTTCTCTGTGGACTTCATCCATTTTCTCTGACTACGCCCGTTCTTGTCACCCGATCTTTTCCACTCCGCCTGGTATGCCTTTATAAGTCTTTGGGTCTGGGCTCTGAGTTTGAATTACTCAAAGTTCCACCACTTGAGACTCTGGGGTCTTTTCAAGCACGAGGTACTTTTGAGGAATTTGTCGTTTGCTTCAGTGATCCATTCACATAGCAAATTAACTTTGTCCTCGACCTCGAGTTGATTCAATGACTCAATGCCGTAATCATTAGTGCAAAGCTTAACATGACTTGTATAAGCGGACCAATCCGTGTCCTTAGACCTCAAATCAGTAATAATTCTTTAATTTAAAAAAAAAGAAACTACTACTGCCAAGTGCAGCCAGGAATGTTATTAGTTGTTTAAGAAAATGTGACTTCATTCTATATGCATCTTATGATCAAAGCATAAAAATTATTGAAATACCTTATGATGAAAAATTTACTGTACAAATTTTACCCTCAATATATGAATGAAACTAACCTTCATATTGTGTATTTAGGGCTTCACGATACTCGAGAAAAATATCGATATCGTCTTGATATCGTCTTGAAATCGATACGATATCCGAGACGATACGTCTCAATGAATGTCGATATCGATACGATAAAAAATTTTTATGAAGCCACCGATATTCTCGTATCGGCGATATTCCAGAGACGATAATATCGAAAAATATCGTCTCGAAAAAAAAAGATGTAAATAGCAATTTTAAATCTGAGCGTGAATATCGTACACTGTTACTGGAGCCAATAAAACTCGAAAGTGTCAGTGGTGGATCCAGCAATCATTTTTGGGGGGGGGCGCTTTACTATTATATGTATATATATGTGTGTGTGTGTGTGCGTGCGCGCGCGCTGTGTGTGTGTGAAATAGCTAATCAGTTATCCCCCAAACTCTAAACCCCAAATACCCTGGGCGCCCGAGTTAAACAAAAAAACTGATCAGCTATCCCCCAAGCTATTTACCCCCAAATACCCTGGGCACCCAAATTCAATAAATAAACTGATCAGCTATCCCCCAAGCTATATACTCCAAATACCCTGGCTGCCCGAGTTCAACAAAAAAACTGATCAGCTATGCCCCAAGCTATTTACCCCCAAATACCCTGGGCTCTCTAATTCAATAAAGAAACTGATCAGCTATCCCCCAAGCTATTTACCCCCAAATACCCTGGGCACCCAAATTCAATAGATAAACAGATCAGCTATCTTCCAAGCTCTAAACCCCCCCTTACTCTGAGAGCTTAAATTCAACAAAAAAACTGATCAGCTATCTTCTAAGCTGTTTACCCCCAAATACCCTGGGCGCTCGAGTTCAATAGATAAACTGATCAGCTTTCCCCCAAGCTGTAGACTCCTAAATACCCTGGGCGCCCGAGTTAAATAATTAAACTGATCGGCTATCCCTCAAGCTCTAAACCCCCAAAACCCTGGGCGACCGGGTTCAATAAAAAAAACTGATCAGTTATATAATTGCACCAGTGAATCGTAATTTAGGTATTGTTACAAAATTATTTACAGCTGGGCGGTGGGCCGATAAGTTTTTTTGTTGAACTCGGGCGCCGTACATTTCACATTAAACATATAATACTGTGGGGTACAATAGGGTTTTAAGTGTAGATTTAATTGCGTCTGTTGGGTGTATCAGTCCTGAATACTTCATCTTGATAAGGCGAAGACGCCATTAAATATTCCATCAGCTATAGATGGTAAGCAGTGAAGGGTTAAACGTTCCTAAGCCTTATCAGGTGTGATTCTTTATAATTCTCAGTAAGCACTAATTAATTCTTCGGTGACCATCTCCTTTGTTCCTCAAAACAAATCAGTATTCGACCAGAATTCTTGTCTAGTCCAAGGCGGGTCACACAGCTCGCCCCGCCGCGCTCGCAAAGTTGAGCCAGCGGGGATTCGAACCGGCGTCCCTCAGCGTGTCAATGTTTCGGCCAACTAAGACGTGTATCTTAACCGACTGAGCCATCGACGGCCTTTTTTTAAAATCTTAATTGAAGACATTATTTTTTAAATATTGTGATTTTTATAATCATTTGTAAATTTTTTAACATTAAAACTATTTATCAAATTCATTACTTATACCAAAATCACAAAAAAGAAATTTATTAAAATTAAGTTGTGCTATACCAGTGCAACTAGAAACATGTTAGCCCTTAATACGCATTGAGTCAGCGCTACCATGATATTTTTACTGCTACAATGTGCATCATTGTCTCTTCATCAATTATGGCATCTTAGATGTTACAATATATCGTTGACCCAATCAAATCTTTCTCTGAGTGTGGACACCCAGAGTATTTGAGGGTTTACAGCTTGGGGGGTCGCTGAACAGTTTATTTATTGAACTATGGCGCCCAGGGAACATGGGGGCTTAGAAGATCAATTTTTTTGAACCCGACGCCCAGGGTATTTTGGGGTTTAGAGCTTAAGGGATAGCTGATGAGTTAATTTATTGAACTCGGGCGCCCAGGGTATTTGGGGGCTTAGAACTTGGGGGATAGCTGATCAGTTTCTTTTATCGAACTTGATGCCCAAGATTTTGGGGGTTTACAGCTTTGGGGGATAGCTGATCGGTTTATTTATTGAACTCGGGCCCCCAGGGTTTTGGGGGTTTACAGCTTGGGGGATAGCTGATCAGTTTATTTATTGAACTATGGCGCCCAAGGTACTTGGGGGCTTAGAAGATCAATTTTTTTGAACTCGACGCCCAGGGTATTTTGGGGTTTAGAGCTTAAGGGATAGCTGATCAGTTAATTTATTGAACTCGGGCGCCCCGGGTATTTGGGGGCTTAGAGCTTGGGGGAAAGCTAATCAGTTTCTTTTAATGAACTCGATCCCCAGGGTTTTGGGGGTTCACAGCTTGGGAGATAGCTGATTGGTTTTTTTGTTGAATTTGGGCGCCCAGGGTTTTGGGGGTTTACAGCTTGAGGGATAGCTGATCAGTTAATTTATTGAACTCGGGCGCCCAGGGTGTTTGGGGGTTTAGAAGATCAATTTTCTTGAACTCGATGCTCAGGGTTTTGGGGGTTTACAGCTTGGGGAACAGCTGATCGGTTTGTTTATCAAACTCGGGCGCCTAGGGTATTTGGGGGTTTACAGCTTGAGGGATAGCTGATCAGTTAATTTATTGAACTCGGGCGCCCAGGGTATTTGGGGGTTTAGAAGATCAATTTTCTTGAACTCGATGATCAGGGTTTTGGGGGTTTACAGCTTGGGGAATAGCTGATCGGTTTGTTTATCAAACTCGGGCGCCTAGGGTATTTGGGGGTTTACAGCTTGAGGGATAGTTGATCAGTTAATTTATTGAACTCGGGCGCCCAGGGTGTTTGGGGGTTTAGAAGATCAATTTTCTTGAACTCGATGCTCAGGGTTTTGGGGGTTTACAGCTTGGGGAACAGCTGATCGGTTTGTTTATCAAACTCGGGCGCCTAGGGTATTTGGGGGTTTACAGCTTGAGGGATAGCTGATCAGTTAATTTATTGAACTCGGGCGCCCAGGGTATTTGGGGGTTTAGAAGATCAATTTTCTTGAACTCGATGCTCAGGGTTTTGGGGGTTTACCGCTTGGGGAATAGCTGATCGGTTTGTTTATCAAACTCGGGCGCCTAGGGTATTTGGGGGTTTACAGCTTGAGGGATAGTTGATCGGTTAATTTATTGAATTCGGGAGCCGAGGGTATTTGGGGGATAGCTGATCAGTTTCTTTTATTGAACTTGATGCCCAAGGTTTTGGGGGCTTACAGCTTTGGGGGATAGGTGATCGGTTCATTTATTGAACTCGGGCGCCCAAGGTATTTTGGGGTTTGCAGCTGTTGCGGTTGAGCGTTTTTTGAGAACTAGCTCTCTTGTCGTGAGTGATACGAGAACTTGTTTAAAAGACGATTCTCTAATAGCACTTTTAAGTTTGAATTCGTGGTCAAAGTCTTCTTTAAATATTACAAACAAAATATGTTTAACGGACTTAATTCATGATTAGTAACTATCTTTTTTTTTTTTAGATTTTTTTTCTTTGCTCATTTTTTATTTTTAAAATAAATGATAATCAAATAAAAATATATATTATAATTACTGTAATTTATGATATGAAAGTGTTTAATGAATATAATATAATTAACAACTGATTAGTAGATGAAATTTTTTGAGTCGATATTTCTTGATTCTCGGGATTGAGCCGAGACGATATCGATAAATTTACAGTAAAATATCGTCGATACGATACTCGATACGATAAACATGCCCATACGTCGATACGATATCGATATAATTCAAAATATCGATATCGCCTCGTATCGTGAAGCCCTATGTGTATTCATTCTACGTAATTGAAAAAATCTTTTATTACACTGATGGATTTAGTATTCACTGTAAACAATTTATAAAAATAAACAATAGAAAAATAGTCACTAATTAAAATAAATGGTTTTCTATAAATTAAAACTTATCATCGGCTAAAAAAGGTGCCTTTAAATTAACCAGCCCTGCAATAGTTACAATAATGTTATCCACATATGGCATTAAAGTCCAAAGGATAGTTTCTTTGAGTATCTTAAACATTTTTAATCGCTGAATACTTCTTTCTACATGGACTCTAGCCACAGCTATTTGCACTGTTACTTTTGATTCTTCAAAAAAAAATGAGTTTTTTTTTCTAGTTTAGGTGGTTTTATAAGGTCAATATACTCATGCAAGCATTCATAGTCAATATCAAACCCCTTGTCAACTATAATTACGTCTCTTGTGGGCTCCAGCCTATCCAGTAAACCAGACTGCAAGAAAATACTTTTATCTGAGGCTCGTCCTCCAAATGCATCACTCACATATGTTATTGATCATGGAGCCACTCCAATTAATATTTTAACAGTCTGTCCACCCTTGTAGTAAGAATATAATTTTAAACGACATTTGGAACACTTTGTTCTTTCTTCTTTGATTTCAGTACAATCTAAGACGACATAAGTCTTCGGATGGTTTCTAAAACACTTAGGCATACTTCTTTTAATCTCTTCATACGTTGGCCTATAATTTAAACCTTTCAGTACATTTCTCATAAATTGAATCATGTAATAAAAATTATTAGAAGCAGTTTGTCGGGTTATTTGAAACAGAATACTTAAGCATGAAAAAGATAAATTTAAACGTAATTTGCACAAACACAAAACTGTTCTGTCTTGAATCGAGTTAGCAAATTTATATCTTACATTTTGTTCTTCACAAGCTTCTATAGCTATACACAAGTGCTTCAACAACTGGAATGTTACTCCTGTCCAAGAGATAAGGTCTTCATCATTTTTTATCAAACACATGAGATTAATAGATTGGTTTTGATTAAAGTTATCTTGTGATTTAGCATCTTAGGTTGAAACATTTTTTTCTTTAGCTTCAACATTTTTATTAATATTGTCCAAAAGAAGTTTTCTACTGTAGCTATTTCTGTATAAATCTTCTTCTTCTTGGTATTTATCTTCATCTTCTTCTTCTTTATCTTTATCTTTATCTTCATCTTCATCATCTTCTTCTTCTTCTTTATTCAAATAACTCAGTCGAGATTCAATTGCTTTTTAAAATTTTTTAGTAATTAATTTTTTAATTTTTAAAACATCTATACAATCCAAATTTTCTTGGAGAAAAATTTCTGCTTCAACCGCATCAGATGAGCTATCATTACCAGAAAATGAATCTTCATTAGAATTGGTCTCATCATGGGAGTCTTCACCTAACTGTGCACATTCTTCACAATCATGGATGTTGTCAATTATATTTTCAACAGAGGCGTCAATTATACACTCATTTCCTTCATCCTCTATACAACTTATACTCACTAAGCTCTCATTAATGTCTTTTTCGTCTTTTGAAGGTGGTGTTTTGCTCATGATGTTTGGTTTGTGTTTATGTTTTTTTTTTAACTTTTCATCTTTTTTAACTTTTCAGCTGTCTTTTTTAACCACTTTTTCTTTTTTGGATCTACAATAAATATGCATGTATTTATTAAAAAATCTACGAGAATATTAATTAGTTTTTGGTATACATAGATACCAACCACTTTTAGGATAATAGTCTTGATCCTTGAAATGAGCACTGCAAACGAAAGTTAGGGTATGCACATTTTTGAGGTTACTGACGCTAATCCAATGATCTCTGAAGTCTTCATCCTTCGGTAATTTATGAAGTATAACGTCTTTGTTTTGTGAATTCTTATCACAGGTTTCAACGCTGCACTTATAAATTCTGCGACTTTTTTGATTATTCTTTTGGGAAATGAGAATTTTAATGAGCCTTCCCGAGCTCAGAATATGACGAAATAAAAGTAAATTATTTACAATAATTATTTAACGTTTATTTGACAAAATACAATTAGGTTTAGTGTAAAAATTTAAATATGAAAACGCCGACTGGCGCGTGCGGAGGTTGGAAGTCGAATCCCCTTTTGTGTTGTTGATCTCGTTGCCTCGTTGTCAAGCGCGACGTCGTTGCTTGGCGCGTGAAGACGAACGAAGTTGTGGGATTTGAACGTTGCGATCGCTGGCTGTTCGAACCGCCACAGGTACTCCCCCTCCAGTGCTGCTCGCAGGTGTTGAGCAGAACAAAACTCGTTTTTTAGTAATTGGACAACTCACTGATGGCTGGGAGTCGTAAGCTGGAGTCGTGTTGTTTTTGGCCGTAGGCTCGCGAGATGAAGAGGGCAGGTCAGAGGCTTCAATGAAAGCTGGCTTCATAACGTCAGTGGAGTACGTGCGTGCTTTCCCATTAATGTCAATTACGTAGTTTCTCTCGTTTATTCGTTGAACAACCTTGTGAGGGCCAGAGTAGGGTGGGTTATTGGGTCCAGAGGCTTCCTGATGGAGTCGATTCGCCTGAAAACATGTGAGCAGGTAGACAGCTTGCTGAAGACGAAAGGCTTCTCGGTGACGTGTCTGGAAGCGGGCACCGGTTTGATAGCCTGGGTGAGCCGGCGGAGGCCTTTGACAAACGAAACTGGATCGACGTAAGTTTTCTTATTTACCGAAAAGAAATCTCCAGGGACTCTTATCGTTGTACCAAATAGCATCTCGGCTGGTGAAGCTTGAAGATCTTCCTTGAATGCCGTGCGAAGACCTAATAAGACCATCGGGATTTGATCAGGCCATGGAATCTCCGGGTGACACATGAGGCCAGCGTTGAGCGTACGATGAAAACGTTCAACCATTCCATCAGATTGTGGATGATACGTGGACGTCTGGACCCGATTAGCGCCTATGAGTTTACCTAATTCAGTAAAAAGGGCTGATTCAAATTACTTGCCTTGATCGGAGGTGAACGTTAACGGAGGGCCGAAAAGGCTGATCCAGTCTTTGAGCATGGCCTTAGCAACTGTCCTCGCACTCATGTCTTGTATTGGGATCGCTTGAGTCCACCTGGTGTACCTATCGATGATGGTTGCACAGTACTGGAACGACTGGACCAAAGGCATTTTGATCAAATCCACATGAATATGCTCAAATCTTGAGTAAGGTAGCTTGAATTCTCCCATTGCAGATCGGTTATGGCGGTGAACATTGGATCGTTGACAATGTTCACAAAGCTGAGACCAACGTGCGACGTCCCTGCGAACTCCTGGCCAGACGAATTTCTCGGAAACGAGTTTGACTGCTGCACATACCCCGGGATGAGCAAGGTTGTGTAGCAACTCAAAGGCTCTCTTACGTAGATTTTCTGGTAAGTAAGGTCTGACGATACTGGTTGAAGAGTCACAATAAACAGTATGACCTTCAATGACCAAGAGCTGGATGGCCAATCGTGGGTTGTTGATAAGGTTAGGAAGCTCCTTGTCCTCTGTTTGAGCTTTGGCCACTGTTTCAGGATTTAATACTGAAAGCATAGCGACACTATTGATACGGGAGAGGGCATCGGCGACTACATTATCCCTGCCCTTTATGTGTTCCGAGGTAACCTGAAACTGAAAAATGTAGTCGAGTTGTCGTGCTTGCCTTTCTGAAGCTTTCGATGAATTCTTGTCTGCTGCGTAGGTCAAAGGCTTGTGGTCGGTGTAAACTTTGAAAGCGTGACCTTCGAGGATTCGTCGGAAGTATTTTATAGCAGCGTAAATGGCCAGAAATTCTCTGTCGTAGGTGCTGTATCGTTTTTCGATATCAGATAGTTTCCTTGAAAAGAAACCCAGTGGCCTCCAGGAACCAGGTGGATATTCTTGCTCCAAGTGTGCACCTATGGCGAAGTCCGAAGCATCTGTAGTCAAGACCAGTGGGGCGCCAGATCGGAGAAAAGTTGTTGTAGTAGCCTCCACTAGGGCCGTTTTGCTGAGAATGAAAGCATCGTCCACTTCGGGGCACCACTTCAGGCTAGCATGCTTCTTCTTCGGAGGGAGACCTTTGAGCATGTCGTTCAAAGAAGCCATGATTTCAGCTGCCTTTGGAATGGTGCGATGAAAGTAGTTAATCAGGCCTAGGAGACTACGAAGATCGTGTGCTGTCGACGGCTTTGGAAACTCCACTAATGACTTGACGGTGTCGGGAGGAGGCGTAATTCCTTCCGCTGTAACTATGTACCCAAGATACTTAACCTTTTCCTTGCTAAGAACGCATTTTGCTGGGTTTATACGCAGCTTTGCTTCTCGAAGGACCTCGAAAAGTTTTCGAAGATGCTCAAGGTGTTGTTCGTGATTTTCAGAATCGACGAAGATGTCGTCTAGGTAGCACTTGGCGAACGGTAACTTGCGCAGCGTATGGTCCATGGTTCGTTGTAATAATTGAGCAGCATTGCGTATACCCATGGATGATCGAGTGAATTTGAAGAGTCCAAACGGAGTCGTAACGGCTGTTTTTGGAATATCTTCCTCTGTGATGGAAATTTGATAAAAAGCTATACGTAAGTCGATGACCGCAAAGATTTTGCCTTTAACTTCCAAAAGTAGGTCCTCGATGATTGGAATCGGGTAGCGATCCGGTTCAGTACAAGTGTTCAGACGCTTGTAGTCTCCAGTGATGCGACACGTGCCGTCACTTTTAGGATCCAAGTGAATTGGACTTGCCCATTGGCTGTTTGAGCGCCTGACGATGCCAAGTTCAAGAAGACGTTCAAATTCTTTTTTAGCGGCTTCGAGTCGATCAGCAGTAAGTCGACGTGGGCGTTCGAAAACCGGTGGACCTTTTGTGACGCTGGTGTGAAAAACAGGTATGTCCGGGAGCGACGCAGCTGTGATGTCTGTCGAACACAAATCTGAAAACTCCTCAATAAGGTCTAAGTATTTTTTACCTAAATCACCATCGGGTATCTCGGCTGGCGTTGTAACCACTGAGACGCTATGAACTTTAGCAGCTGAAATCGAACCAGAGGAAGCCATGCCTGTGACGTAGTTCGATAAGTAGACCAAAGTGAGCCAAAAAATCAGCGCCGATGATGGCTGATTGAACGTCTGCGATGATAAAGTAGCAACGAAAAGAACGACGCAGACCCAGGTTCAACGTCATCAAATGAGTGCCGTAAGTTGCGATTTTCGAAGAATTTGCAGCATGAAGTGTCAGTGGTTGGTGTGTTAATTTTTTTAACTTGACTGAATTCTTCGGAAGGAGTGAAATTACGGAGCCTGAGTCAACCAGGAACTTGATTTGGCAGTCTTGGTCGTAAACGTGGAGGCGGGTTTCTGAAGGCAATGCATCTCCAACCTCTGCCGCCTGAATCGAGGTTGGAATTACCGGTTTCCCTATAATGAAAAAGTGCAAGGAGCCTTACACTTCTGGGCCTGGTCAGAGTACATCTGGTGATACCAGCACCAATTTGGGTTCCGGCTTGGAGTATCAGAGCGGGCCTTTTTATTGTCGAATTGCCTTGATCGTGAGCAGAAGCGTGACCTCTGCTGGGATTGGATCGTATCTTCAAGGTTTTGATTTTGCCTGGTAAGTGAGACAAGTTGAGTCAATGAAAGTCTTATGGCGGCCAATTCTCAAGCAAGAGGATCTTCTACAGTAGCAACGGATGGTTGGCTTGATGTAAGCGCCGAATTTGACGAAACCGCGCTGATGGCTGCTATCACAGGATCATTGGTAATAAGTTCGTCGGCAAGGGTAGCTTGCTCGTCTAGACCTGTTGCTTTGAGGACTTTGATTAACTTACTAACCTGGGCTGGAAGAAGATCTAGCCACTTTACTCTTAGCACCTCATCTGTTATTGCGTTCCCAGCTAGAGAACGCATGTGACGCAACAGCTGCGACGGTTTTTTTTCACCAAGCTGCAATTCATTAAGTAGCTTGTACAGCTGTCGATCCACCGAATCGATAAGTCGTTCAAGGATCGCAGCTTTGAGGCTCTCGTACTTGTTATTGTGAGGCGGATTTAGTAGGATGTCAGACACTTCTTGAATGATGTCCGTGTCCATGGTATTTACGACAAGGTCGTACTTGCTTGTGTCTGATCGGATCTGGTATGTTCCAAAAGCCGACTCAACCTTGATGAACCATAACTGGGGATTGAATTTCCAAAACCTCGGTAGATGGCAAGATGATGAAGGCTCCATGGCCAACTGCACCTGTTGAATTTGTGCTGCGGGAACATCACCAAGAACGTTCTGTTGTACGTTTTGTTGAACTGATGAGCGTTTTCATCAACGACCTGCTGAGTGTTGTTTTGAGTGGCTAGTTGTTGACCGTCGCCAGTGTTAACTGTAGGTTGAAGTGTGGGGTTGATCATGATGTTATTCTGCACGCGTCGGTCGCGCGCAAAAGAACTTTGCGGTGAATGAAAAATGATGAAAAAAAAAAAAAATAGAAGGTTATGAAAAAAAACTACGGGGTCACCACTTTGAGAAATGAGAATTTTAATGAGCCTTCCCGAGCTCAGAATAAGATGAAATAAAAGTAAATTATTTACAATAATTATTTAACGTTTATTTGACAAAATACAATTAGGTTTAGTGTAAAGTTTTAAATATGAAAACGACGACCAGCGCGTGCGGAGGTTGGAAGTCGAATCCCCTTTTGTGTTGTTGATCTCGTTGCCTCGTTGTCAAGCACGACGTCGTTGCTTGGCGCATGAAGACGAACAAAGTTGTGGGATTTGAACGTTGCGATCGCTGGCTGTTCGAACCGCCACATTCATAACGATTTCAATTAAAAATAAAAAAATTTGCTTTTCATCAGCTGACAGCCTACAATCTAAAAACTTGATGATACCGACAGTTCCAAATCTATCTAGTAGGGCGGCGCTACTCATCGCATAACATGATGAATAGGCCTCACTAGGTTCGTTCAATACCTCTAGTCTGGACGTCAGAATCCAATCGGATAGGGTTTCTCCTCTAATCGCGGTATTGTGGCCAGCCTTGGTGCCAAGACTATCTTTGCTATGCCATAGGTCAGAGATTGCATTCGAGTCCATTCCGATCAAATCCTACGTCCTGCCGCGTGTGCAACAACATCATCAAGGTAATCTAGACTCCGAAGGATATCCTGGCTCGGAGGACAATACAGAGAGACCAATAAGAGCTTCCCGAAGGAGCCCTTAGTATTTACGCACACGCCATTTTCGAAGGAACCTAGTTCCACAAGGATAGTGGAAATTTCTTCTTGTAGCACAACTATGGCCGCTTTACCATTTTCAGTTGCGAACACAGTAAGACCAGATGGAAGACCGACCGGGCGACCAAAGGCCACGTGAGTCTCTTGCAGCAGACAGATTTGTACTCCTGCTTCGAGAGCTTTCAGCAGTAAGTTGCAGACAGCAGTTAAAGATCTCTGGCAGTTAACCTGCATGATCTTCATAGTCAGAAAATTAGAGTCAACCCGCCGCACAGTGCAGTAAAACGTAATAAGAATGTTCTTAATTCTTGAGCCCCCTTAAAATTTGTCATTTATATAATCAAATTGATATTTAATTGTAGGGTTGGTGCCCAATTTTCGATACGTCGTGCACTTTTTTTGATAAAACGGATTTGTTTGACAGTAGTACACAAAAAGTAAAAAGTAGTTTTACCATTTTCAACATCCTTTTTTTTTCATTTTAATGATTTTACTGATTGCAAACTGAAAAAATGTGTCAAAATTTTTATGAATTAAAGCTATTTCAATGTATTTATGTCCACTGAATAAAAATTCAGGATAAAATAATGAGATTTACAGAGTTTTTAAAGAATAAAATCGAAAAAACGTGATTTTTACCACTTTTTTCTTTATTTTTTTTTTTTTGGTCATTTTCATGATTTTACTTATGTGAATTGCAAAAAATGTGTTAAAATTTTTATAAAATAAGGCTTTTTCGTATTGTTACCTATCAAAAAATAAAACAGAGTATTTTATAGGTTTAATTTTGAAAAAAATGAAAAAACCTTAATTTGATCGATTTTTTTTTTCGATGTTTCAATCACTTTGAATAATGTATGAAGAATTAAAAAAAAAACGATCAAGTTCAGGTTCTTTCATTTTTTTCAAAATTAAACCCATAAAACCCTCTGAATTATTTCTAAATAGGTAATAATACATCGAAAAAGCCTTATTTTATAAAAATTTAAGACATTTTTTCAGTTTACAGTCAGTGATATCATTAAAATGATTTAAAAAAAGATTAGAAAAGTGGTAAAACTACTTTTTACTTTCCATGTCCTGCTGCCCAACAAATCCACTACATCGAAAAAAGTGCACGAGGGATCAAAAATTGAGCACCAACCCTAAAGTTTGATATCAATTTTATTATATTAATGACAAATTTTAAAGGGGCCCAAGAATTTAGAACATTCTAATTACGTTTTACTGCACTGTGCGCCGTGGTACACTCTGGGAAGAATCACCAGGATAAGTATTGGCAAAGCTTTTTCGAGATCGCTTTCGAGGAGGCTCTACATCTTCCCTAAATACGTCGTCATCGTTATTGAGATCGCCTTCATGGGATTCAGCTTTACGCTAACTAACCACTCCGGACTTCTCAGGGTTTTCCGCACGTGATTGAGAACTAACCCTACTAGACGCATTGGGAGAGTCAAAATGGTCACGATGATAAGGATCCTCAGGACCTTCGTTATTCTCCGCAACCAAGTTGTCACCGATATTGTCGTGAACTCCACGTCCTACCTCACAATCCGGTCGTGAGCTCGCAACTTCAAGCCCGATTTTGTCGGGTAAAAAGTGTAATCTCGAGTTGGTCATAATGCGTCGACGTTTTAAAGGAGGTTAAGGGACACCATCATGGCAGTTATCATCATCATGAAATTCAGCGCGGGATTCAGGAGATTCCCTACTAACTGGTTGAATTTCTTTACTAACTGCTGGCTGGGTGTAAAAGAAACTCCATTTTTTGCTCACGCCCTGCGGGGATCTCCCCCAGGGGGTCGAAAGATTGTCTTTTGTTAACTCCGACGATGGACTCTTATCAGAAAGGAGTGAAGGGCGGCGAACCCGTAATCCGTAATGGTGATCGGAATGCCAAACCCAGAAGAAAGCAAAGGTCAGGTGCTTTAGTCAAGTCTCCCCTCAGGCAGAGAAGATTACTTGGAGGCTCGCAGCCCAAGGGTAGGATAGGGTCTAGAACCCATGGCCTTGAAACCGGTGCTGTGACTTCTCGTGATTTCAAAGGTCTAGAGGATCCTAGTTGCTGAATACGTAGCTCTGTCTGAGTCAGTAAGCGAAGTGAGAGTGATTCTGAATTTGTTGAAAGATTTTAATATTGAGCTAGATAAGCCTGGAAATATATACGAAGATAATTCTGGTGCAATTGCGATTTCGAAATTTGGGAATATAACAAAGAACTCTAAGTATATCGAAGAACATTATCACTTCGTAAATGACTGTTTATTAAAATTGTAAAAGTCAAGTCAGAGAATAATATTGCCGATATCTTGACGAAAGCTTTGGGCAGAAATAAATTTGAATTGTTTCGGAAAAATTTGAGAATTCTTTGAATTTTGCGAATATATTAATTTTATTTTATTTAAATATACGAGCTGTAAGCTCATTACAATATAATTCTATAAGAATTATTTACTAAGTAACAATGTTATAGATTATCAATGATCTATAGAAAACAGAGTTTCATAGATCAATTATTTAGTAAATTCATATAATTGAATTAAATTTAAGTTAACTTAAATTTCAAGTCTTAAAATTAATTAATTAAAATTAAAATTTAACAGTTTGGTAATATTACACTAAGTTTTTCTCATTGTATGTTGTATGTTTATAAACAGTCACTTCACGAATCCCTATTCAAATGTTAGTATACTTGGTTTGATATTTCTTTATGATATTTCTCTGAGATATTCTTCAAGGTTATTCCATTGATGACGCATTCTGAATGTAGTTGAGTTTTCGATTTCGGTAGAGGTGTAATTAACTTCTTGTAATATCCAATTTTTTTTTGATGGATATGGTCAAGGTTTAAGTTTGAATATTCCATGGTCCTTAGGAAGATAATTATTATAAACACATTTATGAGTGAACAGTAGAACGTGATATCTGTGTAGAGATTATATGGAATGTTGAATTTTTTAGCTATGGCAGAATAATGATGTGCGTTTCTATGAGAGATAACGAAGAAAGTTGTGTTGGACTTTTTCAAGCCTGTAAATCAGGTTTTGATAGTGTGATGACCAAATGATAGATTCATAAAGTAAATTTGGTAGGATTAAGATATTGTATAGATGAATGATAGTATTTGGATTTTTGAAGGTTCTATAGGAGTAATTAATCATGCCTAGTTTTTTTTAGTGATTTTGATATTGTAATTTGTATGTGATCGTCAAAGTTGAATCGATTATTATATATAATACCAAGATCTCTTGTTTTAGTGACTTTCGTAAGTAGAGTGTTTTGTATGGAATAGTTTTTGTTTGTGTAATAGTAACCAATATGAAAAGACATGATATTGCATTTTTTAGGTTGAAAGGTAGGAGATTTCGTCCATTCATTTATTGAATGGAGATCTTGTTGTAGAAGGTTCAGTTAGTTATTTTTTCCATGGTTTTGAATATTTTAACATCATCAGCGAAGATGAGTATAATACAGTTTTGAATGCTAGAAGTGATGTCGTTGATGTATATAATGAATAAGAGTGGACCAAGATGTCTTCCTTGTGGAATCCCAGATGTGACTGTGAAAGATTTTGATAAGTAATTGTTTATTAAAACCTTATTTGTTCCATTGGAGATGTAGGAAAGGATCCAGTCTATTAGATTTTTATTGAGTTTCAGGTTTTTTAGTTTTTCAATCAGAATATTGTGGTTTAAAGAGTCAAAAGCCTTACTGAAGTCCATGTTAGCATTGTCAACTTGGTGTTTGTTGTTCAAAGAATTGGATATGTGGCCATTGAGATATGTTGAAGACATGTAGGCTAGTTATTACAGACTTATTGGGGACAAACCCACGTTGATTACTTACAATGGATAGTAATAATAGGATATTTTGTTTGAGTGTTATTATGTTATCAAATATTTTGGCTATAGGTGGAATTTGGCCTATTGGTATATAATTTGTGATATCTGATTTATAATCTTGTTTGTGTATGGGTATAATTATTGAGTTTTTCCATTTCTGTGGAAGGATGCTAGTTTCTAGGGATAAGTTGTAAAGAGAATGTAAGAAATGTATGAGATTGGGACAACTTTTTACAATGTTAGCGGGTATGCCATCGATTCTGTCATCAAAACTAGATTCGCAATCTTTTATAGCTGTATTGCATTTTTTAATTTTGTATCGGTTATTGCATTTTTTAATTTTGTTTTAGTTTTGACTCAGAGTGTTTTTGTTTTTTTTTTCCGAGAACAAAGGGACTTAGAAAATTTTGTAGACAAGCTAGGGACTTAGAAAATTTTTGTAGACAGGTTAGGGACTTAGAATAATTTCGGAAGGGTTGAACTTAGAAAAATTTTCGGCGAGAGAACTTAGAATTTTTTTTTAGCAGTTGGACTTAGTAGAATTTTTCATAGGTGGAACATTGAAAAATTTCGAAAAGTTGGACTTAGGAAATTTTTCGGTGATAGAAATAAGAATTTTTTTTTCTTTCGCGGAAGTTGGACTTAGTAGAATTTTCCAAGGTGGGACATAGGAAATTTTCGAAAAGTTGAACTTAGAAAAATTTTCGGCGAGAGAACTTAGAATTTTTTTTTAGCAGTTGGACTTAGTAGAATTTTTCATAGGTGGAACATTGAAAAATTTCGAAAAGTTGGACTTAGGAAATTTTTCGGTGATAGAAATTAGAATTTTTTTTTTTTCGCGACAGTTGGACTTAATAGAATTTTCCAGGGTGGTACACAGAAAAATTTCGAAAGGTTGAACTTTGAACGGATGACTGTGGATTTATGGAAATTAACAATTGGTGAAGGATATTTGGGGATATTTGGGAATATTTGTGGCAAATATGATAATTAATTGTTGGTTAGTGTCCAACTGAAATTTTTATTTTATTTTTTCGATTTTACCAGGTTTTAGGAAGATTTATTTGTAGTACGAGAGAGAAGAGTTTATAAAATAAAAATAACAGCTACTGAAATGCAAAGGTTCAAGAACATTGTAGACAGTAAATTTTTTTTTGGTGAATAAAGAAAATTAGAGTCAGTGAAAATTTTCTTTCAGGTTCAAGAACATGGTAGACAGTAAATTTTTTTTTTGTGAATAAAGAAAATTAGAGTCAGTGAAAATTTTCTTTCAGGTTCAAGAACAGTGTAGACAGTGAATTTTTTTTTTTTTTTTGTGGTGGAAGAGAATTAAAAATAGTGACATTTTCTTTTCAGGTTCAAGAGTAGGTTAGACAGTGAAATTTATTTTCAGGTTCAAGAGTATAGTAGACAGTGAATTTTTTTTCTTTTCAGGTTTAAGATTAAGTGTAGAAATAAAATATTTTTGTTGTTGTTTCTCAGATTCAAGATTAATTGTAGACAGTGAAAGGAAAACAAAAGAAAGGAAAATGTATGTGGTGAGGACACAGGAACAGTCAGTAGTGAATGAGACACCTGACAATCAAGAACAAGAATCAAAGACAAGTTATTCAAATCGAGAGAACGATGGCACCAACAAGAGAATGAATGAAGCTGGTTTGAGAAAAACCATAATTCAACCTTTGGAAATGGAAAACTTGTTTATGTCTCCTTCACATGGTGTCCACTCGGCAGGGGAAAACAAACAATTAAACTTAGGTTTGAGAAAACAAGAAGTAGACACGAGTAGACATATGGAAAGGTTAATGGACCGAAGAAAAGAAGAGCGTAGATTGATTGGTGGATATGGTAATGAGTCAGAGAAACACTATGAGAGTGGAGATTCAGGTGATAGTAGGATAGAGAAACGAAGAAAACGGCTAGTAAAGAGAAGTACTAGAGAGGGAAAAATGGAAAGTAGACAGGAAGAGATGAAAAGATTCGTAAAAGAAAAGAAACTGTACAATGAAAGAAGACAAGACAGACAAATTTCAAGTAGTGGTAGTGAAACAAACGACGATGAGATAACTAGACAGAGTAAGAGTAACAAGTTTAAATACAGTAGAAAGAATGAGTCGTCGCGTCATCGTGGACAACGTTACAGATCCTCCTCTAGGGAGAACCACTACAAATCTACACCTTGTCATAAGAGATATAAATCTACATCACGGGAAAGATGTCACGTCAACATTAAATCTCGGGAACTCGATCACAGTTCTCTAGAAAGAAGAGATCGAAGATCGAGGTCCAAAGAACTACATCATGGACATTCACATGGTAGTAAACTACGAACTTCCATAACTCGACACAATCGTCACGGATCCCCGTCTCGTAAGAGAAGGGATTCATCGTCACGAGAACGGAGTCATAGAAGAGACAATAGTAGACTGCGAGGCCATCGACACCGATCGTATTCTTCATCTGAGGAACGTCGTCATGGGTCGTGGATTCGAAGCCATAGATGTGATAGGGAATATAGTAGACGTAGACGAAATTATAGCAGTATAACCAGTTCGAGAGAAAATAGACACGTCTCAAGACGAAATCGCAGCAGTTCATTGTCAGACAGCTGATCACCAGTAAGACATCGTAGACACGGGTACACACAGTCTGGCAATATCAATTGTGTGAGAATTTTAAAAGATTGGAATTTAAAATTCTCAGGGGATGAGGGAAAAGAAAACCCAGAACAATTCCTTAACGAGCTAGACAGATGTAGACGAAATAGTAACATAACACTCAAATAATAAACGCAGTGGCGAGTGTGATGGAGGATCGTGCACTAAGATGGTACGACACGGCGATTTTGAGGATTGAAACGTGGCATGATTTTAAAAAAGCGTTCCAGAGGAACTTTATTGGCCAATACTCACAGTATGAGGTTATGGATGAAATAAGGAATAGGACTCAAGGCAAAGAAGAAACGATCTCAAATTACATCACTTGTCTGGGCGTTCTATTGAAATACTGAAAACGTCCGCTGGAAGAAGACGAACAGATAGAGATAATAAGAAGAGGGTTGCAACCTGAATACAAATGGTACTTGGACAACAAAAGAGTAGACACGGTAGACGATTTGGAACACTACGGAAGAAAATATGAAAGACAGAGAGAGGATTGTAACAGATTTGTAGGACCACCAACCAAAGACAAATGCAGAATACCTATAGCGGCATTTACGAGCACAAAAAGCAAAGTGGCTGCAGTAAATGAAGTGGCGATGGTTTGTGGCGAAGGAAAGAATGCGAAAAAGAAAGATAAGAAGAGAAAAAGCATAGACAGTCCGACTCAAAGTCAGAAGAATGAACTTGCAGGTATTCAGGTACAAGATAACCAGTTAAGTAACAACCGGGATAACCAACAGAACGGAAATAGACAACAACAAATGAGGCCACCACAATTAGGACCTCAAATACAGACACAACAAAATTCACAACATATAAATCAACAACCCCAGCAAGCTAGACAACAATTAGAACGAGATAATAGACAAACCCAACATCAACAATCTCAACAACAACAAAATGAAGGTAGACCAATGGGCAACTGTCGTAGTTGTGGTGGACCTGGTCATCGGATTTGGGAATGCACAGATCTATGCTGCTATAAATGCAGACAGACTAGACATTTTGCAAATAGTTGCCCATTGAATGCCCAGGCATCAAGTTGTCAAGTTTGTGGTGCAAAGGGTGTTACAATGAGAAACTGTGGAAATTGTTCAAAGTTGTTAGCCTTGCTGGGAAACGCCAAAGCGGGAGCGTCGGGTGGCCCAACACTCCCAAACAACAAACAGGGGCCACAACAACAGTAGACAACAGTAATGAAGTAGACGGAGAGAAGGAGGTGGACGTGGAACAACAGGTGGAAGAAATGTGGGAGGAAGATTGGACGGTCGAGGAGGAAAGTCAGGAGGTAGAGGAGTTTAGGGAGACAGAAAGTGAGAGTGGGGAGAGTGAAAAATGGGATGTGTGGAAAGTGGTGAATGATTTTAAGGCCAGGAGAACAGGAGAAATTCCTAAGAGTAAGAGTGGGATAAAATGGAGTGAGGAAGAAATAACACCAACGCAGGAAGTAAGTAATCATGGTAATAAAGTAGCAGAAGCAGGAGTAGCCGAAAGTGAAAGGACCTGTGAAAATGCCAAAGAAAATGTAGACAAGGAGGTAGACATGAGTATTAGCAGTAGAGTAACGAGATCTGGAGTAACTGCAAGTGAAAAGTTTTGTGAAATTCCTACAGAAATCGTATACAGGGAGGTAAACGAAAGTATTAGCGGCAAAGTAGACAAGACAAAAGTAACTACCGGTGAAAAAGCTGGTGAAATTAGTGGTGAAATCGGCGTTGAGTGTAGACAAAGGGATGAGGTGGGAAATGTGGAAATGGGGAGGGAAGGTGATATAGAGGTTAACTTGGAAGAGATAGGACAGATAATGGAAAGGTTGGTAAGTGGGGATAATATAAATGATGAGCAACTAACACAGATAAATGTTGCAATGCAGAAACTTGTGGAACAAATCGACTGGTCTCCAAATCGAAAGTTTTATAAAACCCCTACTAAAAAGTTGAAAGAACAAGCTGAAGGTTTTCAGACTAGTTCACGTCAAGGGGGGGTTGGAACTGTGCAAAGCCCAGTTGAGGAAGTAGAATATGAAGTAAGTGGTTTGGTGAGAGATAACAGGTTTTTCTTTAAGGTCTTGTTGGATGGGAAACCATTTCAAGCATTACACGACACTGGTGCCACGGTGTCCATTGTGGGGGAGTCAGTAGCCGAGCATTTTCAAGCGAAAATAAAACCTTGCGCTACAAGTATCAAACAAGTAGGTAATGACTATCTGACGGTCTTAGGTCAACTAGACCTAAATATCAATATAGATGGCTGGGTAGAGAAGATTTCGCCCAGAGCGGTGAAAGGCATTTCTAATGATATAATCCTGGGGCAAGATTTCATCCAGGCGTTCAGAATTTGTTGTAACTATGCGGATGGCTCGTGGAAAAGTGGTTCAAGTGGCATACGGCACCAAATCACGAGGGCTGATGGAGAGTACGGTGTAACCTTAATGGCAGAATGTGCAGTGGTGAAGGAAACACCAGGAGAGGAAGGACTGATAGAAGACCTAGCCAAGGAAACTTTGCCTCAGAAAGGCGATGGAGATAGCAGGTTTTGCATCGACTGCAGAGATGTAAATAAGGTATCTCGCAAGGACGCGTATACCTTGCCCAGTGTAGACACGGTGTTAGACAAGTTGCGGAAATGCAGGTATATATGTAGGATGGACTTAGGACAGGCGTATTTTCAAATTCCCATGGATACTGCGAGTCGCAAGTATACTCATGTTTTCTTTTTCCTTTCAGGTATATGTAGACTAACATTGTGTCGTCTGGGTATTATGTTTGTTTATTTTATTTTGAGGTTAGGGATAGCAGGTCAACGTAAAGTTTGTTATGTAGTAGACTGTGCTGTCCTGTGTAGTCCGGGGAAGGTAAGGATCAAAATGAATTGTAGACGTATTTTTATTGTGTTTGTTATGAAATTTGTTCACAGGATGGCAGAAGCGGTAGACACGGCGAACGACTGGCCCGAGCAACTGACCGACATGTTCGTGGAGGATCACTTCCAGGACATGTTGGATGAGCTCGTGGCCGAAGAATGTGCGGCTTCCTTGCCGTCGGAGCAACGACAAGCCCCCGAGGTCAAAGAAATCCCGGAGCAGGTAGTGATCGCCCTGCCGAGTGACCTGCCGGCAGACCTTGGCCCCCTCTCCCTGGAAGAGAACCGGGAGACTCCCTCCTTTAATGAGGTCCTGCATGGGGTGGAAGTCCTCCTCTAGCAGGAGGAGAGTGAGGGACCATGGCGTGTCATCGACGAGGTGGTCACCGAGTCTGAGGCGGGATTCGACCCGGTGGCCGAGGAAGAACTTAGGGCCTTCGAGCGGCGGAACGCGGGCCGGATCTTGCCGGAAGGGGGAGAGGCCATGGAATTCATAGAGGAGCCCCCCCCCCCTCCAACCTTGCCAGTGGGTCGCCCATCCCGTGGGAGGATATCCGAGACCAGCCGCTCGTCTCGACTACGGTGGTTGACGGAGTCCCGGTGGCCTACGCGGCTCTAAACATTTATCCAGCCGGCTACGAGGACGATCTGAGGGAGGAAGCACAAAGGGAGAGGGAAGAGACGGCACCGCGAAGGAAGAAGAAGAAGAAGAAGAAGAAGAACAACCCCCGACGACAATTTACCCTGGACGACTACGTCTCGGGGGGTTCCAACCCTTCTCCTCGCCGTTCTTCACCTCGCCCTCTTTCCCCAGTCACTCTACCCGTTGTAGACCAAACCCCGACGACCACGACGAATACGGACGGACCGACCCGGGTTTCCATTGGGCAAAGGGCCGTCAAGCGTACCCTCCGGGGTTCGAGTCCGGTCGCTCCCGCGACCTTCATGTCAGCTTCGACGGCCATGGAGACCGCGGGGGTGACCAGGGCTCCCAATAGAGGCATCCCAGCCAAGCTCGAGGGTCGACTGTTTGGGGGTCTGGCTGTCATAGCCACAGACCCACACAAAGATCCACCTCCCAATTGTTGTTTTGGTTGCTGGTCCCTGAGCCATGAAACCCGCTGCTGTCCCCGTTACCTGGTTAGGCCCTTCTGCGATAACTGCGGTCACAGGGGTGTTCGAGTGGAGGAGTGCCCTCGCTGTAGTTCAGCGTACCGATTACGCCTGCGTAATCGGGAACGCAACGAAGCGAGGGCGGTCCTCCCCGTCGATCAGTTTGCGGCCATGTCTCGAGCAAAAAGAAGGACTCGGTGGGACATGCCGGACTCTGCAGCCTGGGTTGTTCCCGGGGGGGCCGCGCCGGGTTCGGGACCAGCGGTGGGCGGAACGGTTTCGGGGAAACGCGCCCGGGACGGCCATGGGGACGAGCTTGCGGAAGTCGTCGAGGTTCCGGTCGCTCCTTCTCCGGCCAACCTGGTCGACGCTTCGATCTGGCATCGCCTGGAGCCGATGAATCCGGTGGAGACAAGAGTATTAAGTGCCATGGAAATCTTGCTCATGGCTCAACGGCTCCCGGACGATGTCAGACCCGAGGTTATTCGTCAGGTATGGCGGGAGAACAAGCGGCTGAAGCGTCGGCGACTCGAATAAAAAAATTTTTTTTTTCTTGTAGATTTATATTATTATTTTTTTTATTTTCTTTTTTTTGTTGTTTCGGTATTTTTTTTGTTGTATTTTCTTTTTGTAGACAATTTGTAGACTGATGAACTGTAGACGAGTAGACCATTGCGAGGAAAATTGGGTAGACTGAGCAGTGAGTATACCACCAATCTTGTTCTTTGTGATTTCCAGAGGTGACTGGACATTGCCAGGTGCTTTGTAAGGCGAAACATAACGGGTATGTTTCGGCTTGGCAGGGGGGAGTTGCGAGGGAGTGAATCCCTCGTAAATTATTTTTCTTACCCGGCAGTGTCAGGTCACCTGGGAAACCGTGAAATAATGAATTTGTTTGTTTACTTTCCCAGGTGATAACCATGCCGCTTTCTCGCGCAGCAGAAGCCGACCTCGTGGTGACAGTCGCCGTCAGCTGAACGCTGCTGTAGCAACACGAGCACACGGCGCGCGCACAACACATACACACACACACATGTTCACCACCCGGGAAGGCTCTCCCGGCCCAGGGCGCGCACGTACACACACATACACCACACACGGGTTCCGATTATCCGTCGGGGAGTTTTCGGCGACGGAGGAGGTGCGCGGCGCGTGGCAACTGCGTCGCCATGCGCGTGCGCGCACGCTCACCACAGTAGACACGGGCGTGAGTGAGATTTTTTTTTTTTTGTGTTGTGTACGTTGCGCGAACAATGTGTGCGTATGGGGGAGAGAGAGAGAGAGAGTATGTGCGCGAGGAATAGGTTAACGTGATGAGTGCCTCGTGTGCATTATTTTTGTTTTTTTTTTCGGATTTTCGTGGCGTGGCGATCGCCACCGGAAGATTGTAGACGGGAGCGTGATTGGGTGTTGTGGCGTGAATGTGTCTGATTGGTGGACATATGACTGTTCCTTGAGTGTGAGTGAGGCTTAATTAGATTAATTTGTGTTGATTGGCGGAGAGTGTTTGGAGGGGATGGTGAAGAAGGAAGTCGAGTCAGAGAGACGCGGGAAGCGTCACTCTGTTCTCAGTAGCCAAGGTGTGAGGTTGATTTTTTTTTAGTGTGATTTATTTTTTTTAAGTTTCTCTTGAGTAGACTTTTTTCTAAGTTTCTTTTTCCTATTTTTCTTTAGTCGAGTTCGTAGACAATTTTTTTTTTGTGTTTTTCTTTTTTTTACAGCTAGGTACAAGAAGGAATCGAAGCGAAGGGTTATTTCTTATACCGAGAGTTGGAAAAACAAAAGAGTAGCCATTTTGGGGCATCAGAGAAATTTTTTTTGAAATTTTTGTAAACGTAAGGTTTTTTGTATTATTTCATTGAAAATTTTATAAAGCATGTTTTTCGGGAAATTTTGGGTATGGTACGCTGAATGAAAATTCTGTTTGTATATTATTGAAAGTTATATAAATTCGATCGAGATTTTCTTGGCTCGACGTCGTTACCTGGTATTTTGTAGACTACTTTATAGTTCGTTTATTTCCTTTGTTCCCAAATTAAAATTTATTTTCTTGTAATTGTAGACTTGATTTTTTTTTTTTTTTTTTGTAGACAAGAATAAAAAATGGAATTAACCTTAATTTTCTTTATATAATTATTTCTTCTCTCTCTAGCTCACCAACCGTTCCCGGAGGATTTCTCTCCGTGGAAACCCTGACCCCAGATTAAGGAGTGTTTCCCCCATTTATTTTTGAAAAGATTTTCCTTGTAACGGGAGGGCCCGGGAAACTTTCTTAGTTATTTAAGGGAGGCCCTTTTCTCAAGAAATACCCCGTTACACTATTCAAAAAATTTGATAAAAACATGTAGAATTGTTTCAACAAAAAAAAATACAAATGTTGGGAATATGTATTGTGCGCTTCTCTCTCAACTGACTCTTCCAGCTGCCTCGGAGCATACCATTCTGCTAGCATGTGGCTGGTGGCCGAGATACTCCCACTTCTCATCGCGTGACTCTTTCTTCGGCCGGGGCATGATGTGTTGTAGCTGACGGGCTCGTGTTGCTGATGACGATTAGCTGTACGGGTTCAAGGCTTTGCATTCGAGGTGATGATTGAATTTATTGTCACAATAGACTCTGTAGTGAGAGTTTATGGATACTTTCTTTTCTTTCTTATTGTATATGGTATCTGACTTCAGTTTGGCTTTATTCTTATTCTTTTTCAGACAGGTTTGATAAAGTCAAGACGAGCCGTTGTAAGAGGATGCTTTTGAGAATATATTGAACGTATTAAGTTTTTGCGGACCATTCAGCTGCGTGGGTTGTGAGGGTTTATGCGGGTTTATAACAAACGTCACTGCGAGATAGTTTGCCAGCCAGGTGACATGGCTTGTAGGAAAAATAAGGTCCTGTCAACAAGACAAAGGATTTTACGGCTAGTCTTGCAGCGAAGTATGTTAGATCATACCAATTATGAACGATATGCACGTACAATAAATACAGTACCAATTATGAACTACAGAAATATCAACAGCTCTCTTATGTGCTTGAAAACAAAGGTGGCTCCAATAAGGAAAATTACCATATCCAGGCTGGAACTTGAGTCAGCACACTTATTAGTAAAACTAACAAACCACGATGCAAAAAACTCATCATTAAAACTCAACTGGTGCGATTCAAGAGTGGCATTGGCTCGGATCAATTCTCACCCATCAAGATGAAAAGATTTTGTCAGAAACAGGGTTTGATCAATACAAGAACTTATACCAAATGTCTGTTGGAGGCATGTTTCAGGTCAAGACAATCCGGCAGACTCGGCGTCCCGGGGCATGCTAACTTCAGAACTCATAAATCACAAGGTCTGGTGGTCAGACCCTGTCTGACTGAACCCGAGCAATCTTGGCCAACTCAAGGAGAACCAGCAGATTTGTCTCTTTTACAGGAGCAAAAAAAGTGGGTAGTACTCATGTCCAACGTGGGTCCTCAACAGATGTGGGAGTTTGTCGATCGTCACCCATTGTACATCACCTTACTCTCGGTTACAGCTTGGTGTTTATTTTTAGGGATCTTTTGAAAGGGTTAATCTCCTCATAACCAAACTAGCTCAGTGCTGCTTAGCTCAACCAGGCAAAACTCTTCTGGGTCAGAGCTACTCAACAGGCTCATTTTTCAGAAAACAATCTCAAGAGAGGCAGCTTTATCAAGAGCCGCATGTAGATTTGCAACCAGACTTTCCTCTAAGGAGGACGTGAGACTCAAGAATATCGTCCTGTCATATCTGGCCAAGCATTCATTCAGGACCGCAGGTTCAACTGACTTGAAGTCCCTAAATTTGAGGCTGTTTGTCACACTCACGGGTAAGAGGATATTTTCTGTGGCTATCATAAGGTCATGGCCAGCTATGAAAGGCATATCTGTCTTTGAGTGATCCGTCACAACGTCGAGGACATCAACAAAACACAAATCTAGCCAAGTGTCAGAGTGGCTAGTGTGATGAGTGGCAGCGTACGGCAGCATATTATAAACAATGAATTCTCAGCAATGAAATTACGGACGGTGTCTGCATTAGGGCTGTCTGATAGCATATCCGAGTTAAAATCCACCAAGATAACTTTAGAACCTTATCCTTGCATTGCATTCCACAGGTCAGTAAGGAAAGCTTACTGAAAGCTTGAAAGGGGCTTTTGGTAGCCTTTACACTACACCGACAAAGATTGGATTGCTACTCTTGAAGCTAACCTCGCGTAGCAGGTACTCCAGATGTCCCGGCTTACCAAACCATTCCGTGGTATACGAGATGTTATGCTTGACCGAGAGCAACTTATGATTAAAGGGGGCAATGCCTCGCCCACGGGTATTGCAATAACGACGAAAATTTGATTTGTTTTTAATTTTGATGTGTTTATTAATTGTACATTATGTTGTACAAAAATACCAACAAACAACAGATTGTACTTCGTGCGAGCGGCAATAAGTAAGTCAAATTGTTACTGTAAAACGCGGGGTGTAGTTGGTTAAACTACAGACGACATAACCTGTCTTTTGTCTCATTTAATTTTAAGTTTGAGTACTTATTTCTTTTATTGTTGACGGTCATCAGTAGTAAGCCCACACCGACTCCCATTTATTTATTTATTTATCTGTAGCCAATGTAGTAAATTATAGTTGTTAAATTACTTCATTTATTTAAATAATCTTTTTTTCCTCCGTTGTTTCCTAAACGCACGATTCATAGATATGTACTGGCTAGTTAAACCAGGTGTTATTAATTAATCAATTATTGCATGATTAATTGTTTATTGAACACGTGCGCGTTCACAATCTACCTGAATCAGCGAGGAAAGAATAAGTGTACGAGAGGTATTCGTGCACACCTGGGCGGGAAGGTATTTGGGAGGACTTGCTATAGGTTATCTAGCTAATTATTCATTTAATTCCTTTTCCTTTTTACAAAAGAATTTAAAAACATTTTAAATTAAAATATATTTTTTCAAAAAGAAAAAACGGGGGCAAAAAAAGGAATTCAAACAGCAAAAAGAACAGAATTCTTAATATGAGTGAGATAACACGAGCTACAGTTTTTATGCATAGTTCAACATATGTTTAACAAAAAAAAAAAAAAAAAAAAAAAAAAGAAAAGAAAATTCGGGCAGTAAACAGCAGCCAAGAGACAAAGAAACACTCGACATACCTATTATGTCAAATGATACGTGGGTTATGGTGTTTTGCGTGGGGGGGGGGGGCATTTTTACAATATTTTTTGGGTTTACACTTAATATTATTGAGTGTTTGAAAATATTATTGAAAAAAAAATTGTTAATGTTATGATTATTTGTGTAATATTAATTATAAATATCAATTTTTTTTTTTTTTAATAAGAAAATGATTTTACCTTTAATACGAAGACTTATAGTTGCAAGTAAACTTGTTTTCCCAGCGCCACTGGTAAGAAAAAAAAAAAAAAAAAAAAAAAAAAAAAGCAATTAATATCATTTAAAAAAAAAAAATAGTTTTTTTAATACATTGAATTTTCATCACTAAAAATTTCTATGACATTATAAAATCATCGAAAAAAAAAACAACAAAATTTTACTCCGCTGCTTGTCGAAATTTTTTATTGACATGACAAAGATCATAAATATTTGAAAATATTGAAATTCATCTCACGTTACAGCAAATTCTAACATCTTGAAGTAATTCTAAGTATTATTTTTTATTATTGAAATATTCTTGTTTTTTTAGAAATTTGGTGGTAATGGCATTGGGACATTTTATTCACCATTTGATTTATGTTTACCAGTGACCAAGCCTTAAGTGAATAAAAAACATTATTTAAAAACTAAGTTACCCTTTTGTAAGCAGTAGTGTTTATATTTCATAGGTTGTGAAATAATCATAATAAGCTAGAATTTAGGTAAAAATCTCAATGAAAATAACTGTGTTTGTGATATTAATGATTTGATTAAAAATTTACTCTCATAGTTCTTGGTGCTATTCTTTACTAACGTAAAAAGGTAAATTTTACAAGTTTTTAGATGGCTTGATAAAATATTTATTATCATAGAGTTGTAACGGTCAACAGACTTGTTGTTCGATCAATTTATTTAATTAATGCGAGTGGACGATTTTGAAAATTGGCACCGTCCCACCGATAACTTACCGACCGATTCAAGAGACGCCGCATCGAAGAGTTGTATTGATTTTTTAGCGTTGATCATCGCTTTCGCAATCGCCGAATTAGAAACGTGTGGTTAATTCGTAGAGTTAAGAATTTTTACCGCGGGTGGGTAGTTTGTGAGTTTTCAAACGAGCGGAGGACACGCTTATTGCGTTTAGTATTATTCTGATATTTTTGTTCACGGGAATTGGCCGTCAAACGCGTGTGTAGAGTGTGAGGTGATTACCCAGCTGCAAGGTCTAATTAAGTGCGAGCGTGGATCCGCAATCCAGTCTGTGTGTGAACATAAGAGCGTTAGAGTACTTCGTACTCAGTAACTGTCTCTTTCTCACGTACGCGTTTTTGTTCACCAGGTCAAGGCCGAACAAGCAAGAATAGGCGACTAGTTATAGTCAAGACGATTGACTTTCATTGTAGATTATTCCCCACATGATGTGAATCTTGAGTTAGTTCTCGCAACAACCTGAGAGTCGTGTTATTGTTTACTATAAATTTTTATCTTTGTATTATTGTATTAAGATTTTCTTACGAAATAAATTTAGTTTATTGACATTTTTTGTTATTAAAGAAAACCATCATACCGATCGTGCGTTTTCCCGAAATAAACTCACCCCGTCTACCGAAAATCTGAAGAGTCGAGACGTGACCCTATAAATTATTTTGTGAGTAAATTATACCGAGGTCGTTTATTCACAAGCATGTCTTAACTTTATTTTCAGTTGGAGAATAAATTTATAATTGAAAAGATCGAACTCACCGAGACTATGCTACATGAAAAATGTGATTCTAGACTAGTTAAAAAATCGCTTTAGTTGAAGTTAGTGGACATGAGACATGAGACTCACTTCCTAGGTAGCTAAATACAAAGTTTCTAGTAAAAAAAAAAAAAAAAAAACTAAAAATTCAGCTGCGACTTCAACCGTTTAACGGACAAACGGCGTGAAAAATGTTTAGTTCTCAGACTGCTAGTAAAACAAACAGAGTGCATTTAATGAATAAAATCGACCTCGATCTTGGCTGGTCGGTAGATCGCTAGCTAACTGTCGGGAAGCTCACTGGGTGCTATCTCGCTAAGTCTAGATGGCAGTTAGTTAGTTAGTTAGCTAGATAATAGCTAGTCATTAGCTAAGTATCTCCATGATGTCTCCTTAACTAGTTGGAAGCTTATTTTTTTTCTAGCTCGCTGATAGCGGATCGGCTGGATGATAGCTAGTCAGATCGCTGGTAGCGAGTGGGCTAGATGGGAGCTAGTTGATTTGCTGGTATCGGGGTGAGCTAACTGGGAGCTGGCTAGCTCGCTGGTAGCGAGTGGGCTAGATGGGAGCTAGTTGATTCGCTGGTAGCGGGTGAGTTTACTGGGAGCTGGCTAGCTCGTTGGTAACGGGTAGGCTAGCTGATAGCTGGCGAGCTCGCTGATATTGGGTGGGCTGATAGTTGGTTGGTTAGTTAGCTAGCTAGCTAGTCAGTTAGTTAGCTAGCTAGTTATTCAGTCAGCTAGATAGCTAGTTAGTCAGTTAGTTAGCTAGCTAGTTAGTTACTTAGCTAGCTAGTTAGTTAGTTAGTTAGTTAGCTAATTAGTTAGTTAGTTAGCCAGCTAGCTAGCTAGCTAGCTAGACAGTTAGTTAGTTAGCTAGATAGTTGGTTAGTTAGCTAGAAAGTTAGTTAGATAGTTAGCTAGCTAGCTAGCTAGCCAACATTTTTTTATTTTATTTTCTCATTTCTGAATCTACCTGTATATTTTTGATATTTAAAGTTTAATTCGCCACATTTTTTTAATTTCAAATTTTTTGTATATAGTTGATCAATGATACCATTTTGGTAGATTTCTCTACCTTAGGTTTAGTAGAACGCAAATGCGTTTCTTTAAGACACATTTAGACACACTTAGCCATGGTCCCAGAATTTCTGAGCTCGGAGCTCATGCAGATGGCTGCAGATACTTCAGATCATCAAGTGAGATTTGCTGTCCAGGTCGCTGTCTGACTCGGAAGAAGCAGCTGCGAGGTCAGTACGGATAACGGTGGAAGCTGAACTCAGAACACCAAATACATTGAAGTGGGTAGACCAACTAGAGTCGCCTGATTAACCTCTAGGTGAGGCTCGAAACATCGTGCACGTTGGCACGAACTAATCAAGAAAAAAATTGCACCATGCCCGAAATTTCGAACTCGTTGAGTAGATCATTCGATCGAACTAATATTATATTACCTATCTGGCCAATATTCGTGCCGTTAACGCGGGGCCTGCAACTGAGTCCCTCGGGATGCGCGCTTCGGGTTTTCCGCCCGGTGGTAGGAGGAAGTTTCCCTTAGTTTCGCTCTCTCTCTTTTTCTCTCTCTCTCAGTGATCTGTATTCGTACAACATAATGTACAATTAATAAACTCATCAAAATAAAAAATCAGCGCTGTAGGGTGTAGCTGCTCACAAAGTTGAATCGAATTATAGGCTATTGGCGATACAACTACAAAAGAATTCGTCTGCTTAACGTGTGATAGCCGATAGGTTTAAAAAAATATATCTATAGGTATACATGAAAATGACGTCAACGCTATAGATATACTCACGATGGAGTACATGGTAAATGAAAAAATAAAATAAAAAAATGTTGGCTAGGTAGCTAGCTAACTAACTATCTAGCTAACTAACTAACTGTCTATCTAGGTAGCTAGCTAACTAACTATCTAGTTAACTAACTAACTGTCTAGCTAGCTAGCTAACTAACTAACTTACTAGCTAGCTAACTAACCGACCAACTAGCTAGCTATCTAACTAACTGACTAACTAGCTAGCTAACTAACTAACTGGCTAGCTAGCCAGCTAACTAACCAACCAACTAGTTAACTAACTAAGTGGCTAGCTAGCTAGCTAGATAGTTATTTAGCTGGCTGTTTAAGTAGCTATCAGCTAGCCCACCCAATATCAGCGAGTTCGCCAGCTATCGGCTAGCCTACCCGTTACCAACGAGCTAGCCAGCTCCCAGTTAGCTCACCCCGATACCAGCGAATCAACTAGCTGCCATCTAGCCCACTCGCTACCAGAGAGCTAGCCAGCTCCCAGTTAGCTTACCCCGATACCAGCGAATCAACTAGCTCCCATCTAGCCCACTCGCTACCAGCCATCTGACTAGTTATCATCCAGCCGATCCGCTACCAGCGAGCTAGAAAAAAAATAAGCTTCCAGCTAGTTAAAGAGACATCACGGAGATACTTAGCTTACGACTAGCTATTATCTAGCTAACTAACTAACTAACTGCCATCTAGACTTAGCGAGATAACACCCAGTGAGCTTCCCGACAGTTAGCTAGCGATCTACCGACCAGCCAAGATCGAGGTCGATTTTATTCATTAAATGCACTCTGTTTGTTTTACTAGCAGTCCGAGAACTAAACATTTTTCACGCAGTTTGTCCATTAAACGGTTGAAGTCGCAGCTGAATTTTTTTTTTTTTTTTTTTTTTTTTTTTTTACTAGAAACTTTGTATTTAGCTACCTAGGAAGTGAGTCTCATGTCTCACGTCCACTAACTTCAACTAAAGCGATTTTTTAACTTGTCTAGAATCACATTTTTCATTTAGCATAGTCTCGGTGCGTTCAATCTTTTCAATTATAAACTTAGCTCGGCTAAAAAACTAACCAAGCATGCTCGCTACTACTTCGATGCATTTCTAATAATTAAATAGCTAGTAATTTCACCCCATAATGATTTGAGCAGATTATGACAAAAATTAATAAATGACCAGTTATTTTTTTTCTACATCCATTCAGACAGCTTGAAGCGTCTCCAGTACTTAGATAGTTTGTGTCATCCTACCTATATTATCAAGCTATCTGCTCGCGTAACTATCTAAGTATCTATATTTGTTTGCTTGAGGTTAGCAAAAAACGTCACTGTGAAACCACCTAAACCCGAAATTCAGCTTCAAATTGTACTTGATGCTTGTCAATCTACTCTCTTCCATTTTGTTAATGTAAAAAGATTTGTTTAGGAATGAGGTAGAAGATTGAAAACACTAAATAACGAAAGTTAACATTAAATAAACTTATAATACTTAATTATTCACAATAAAATTTATGCCTGTTGTAACGATCAGGACACTGTAACAAATAACTTATTACAGTCAACCTCGGATATAACGAACTCCAAGGGACTCCATCCGACTAGATCCGTTCGTTAAAACCGAGATTCACTCTAACCGAGGTTAGAAAAATATTTTTGAAAACTTGGATGACTGACATAAAATTAATATTTTTTATACAAAATAGAACACGAAAATCATTTTTTATGAAAATATTGCAGCAAATTACAACAACCATCCTAACTTTAATAATTTTGATTATTAATTACGAGCAAAAACCAAAAATCATTGAATTATTTACACTAGCACGGATCCATGAATGTGCAATTTAGTTTAAAATTTTATAATTCTTATTGTCTCATTAATAATATTTTGATTACCATTCTCTTCACAAGCTCTGCTTTCTTTGAGGTGGTTTAGTATCATTTTAACCGCCTAGCTGATGAGTTCGGTAGAACGAAATAAGTATCCTAGGCTGATTAGATTTTGTAAGTAAGCTAGAACCTTCACTTAATTATTTCTGAAAAATTCTTATTTATTTATTTTTATATTTTTTTATTTTGATTGAAAATGTCAGAATTTTTGGAGTTTTTACTCAAAATAAATCGACTGAATTTATTCAGTTTAAAGTTGTTTTTAGAAAAACGGCAACTTGCAAAAACGCTAACTAAAAAACGTTAGCTTAATCTCGCTCGTTAGATCAACAACCATCCTAACTCTAATAATTCAAAATATAATTTAAAAAATACAGGTATCAATGATTTTTTTCGAGATAATTTAGTTCAAAGAATATTAAATTTTTACAGGTCAAGTATAGCCATACATTGTGATTTAGTTGATTTCTAACTTAATTACAACATATTTTAATTTCAAAAAGTGTTTGAATTATGTGCAATTTGCATGTGTTTTCTCATATATGTACTATAATTGAAAAATTGTTAACTTGATGTATACTGAAGGTGATTCAACATAATATGACCATCTTTTAGAAGAGAAATTATTTTTAAATAATAAGTAATTCGGCCTCAAGTCGTCCGTAATAAATTTTTTGATTTCACTTCTTTCATTAATTCATTTTCAAAAAAAGATTATTATATTTAGCGTATAACTTTTTATTTAGACTCCTTTTAAAAAAACCAATCGCCGTAAATATTACTTTTTTAAAAGTATTTTTTAAAGATCATACCTAGCGTATAATTTTTTATTTAGATTCCTTTTTAAAAAACCAATTGCCGTAAATATTACTTTTTTAAAAGTATTTTTTAAAGATTTTATTGCGTAAATTCGGTAAATATTTAAATGTATTTCCTTTTTGTCCACAAGTTCAAAAAACCAAACTCCATAAATAAATCTTTAATATTGTTGAAATATGTCTTAATAAATTATTTCACGAACTTAACAAATTCTAAATAATTTAACAATAACTAAGATATATTCAATTATTCTGATGTAAAACCACGCCATAAACCAGAACCTATAAAAGTCCTAGGGAAATCAATTTTATATGTAAAAAAAAAAAAATTCAATTTAGTATTTACCTATTTTTTAAATATACATTGCATAACTTTATTTTAATGTAAATTTACATTGAAATGTAGCAGATACTCTTTTGTTACCTTAAAATGATTAAAAAAAAGATAAAAATTTTCAATGATTGGTTCATGTTAACTTAGATATATCTAAGTCTTCTGTTTAAAATTACTTTTATATAATTTTATCATTATCCAGAACCCATAAAAATCATAGACATAATTTATTGTTATGAACCACTTTTGAATTCGTTTTGCATACATAATAGATGGGCAAACTAAATCCACTTTAAAAATAATAGAGCAAATGCTCATCCGTACTTTAAAAATCCATGCCAAATAGAATTCATAATTTTTGGTCCACTGGATACCTAGACCCAAAACTATCTATTTGTATTGTACTTTTTAATTCTTGTAAAAAAAAATTAACCAATTTTAAAATTTAAAATCTCTTAGGCCGCATAACTTAAGCTTGCTCTGTAACGGTCGAGTTAATTAATCGCGACGACATTAAATTAATTTCATGTTCGCCGCGCGACCGTTAGAACGCAGCACGAGCGGGAATGGAACGCGCGGGAATCGGTAGAATATCGGGCCGGAGAGAAGGAAGACTGGAGTCATTCTAATCACCGCACGCGTTCGAGTACAGATCATACTGATTCGAAACTTCGCGAGATTATAAAAAGTACGAGTGAAAGGTCAATTTTATTGTGTCGCGCGTGCTCGGAAGTTATCGTCGCGACGAAAACAAGTCTTTCACAGGATTGTCATCCTTGGACAACTTGTTAATCTGCGACAACGAGACGACGACACTGGACCGTACGCCGGCATCGAGACACAGCAGTCTACGATTTGGGTATTTAGCTTGGAGGCTAGAGTTTCAGCCTGACGGCTTGTCACAGGTGCACCTGCGGCGTCCTCGTGAGTTATTATTTGTTAAGCGACCATAATCGTTATCGTGTGAGAGTGTGAGTGATTAAAATCAGTCGTAAAATACTTTGTTTTTCTCGCGAGCGCGTAAGCTGCCGATACCAGCAGGTTGCTGTGTACGCGCGCAACTCAACTTAGAGAACACCGATAACTCTTGATTGTTAATTGAAATACTCGACCGTATGAGTATTTGTTTGTTAATTATCACCGTGTCAAGCATGAATTTTTGTATTAGTTTTTAAGTTAATTTTTTGTTATTAAATATTCAAAATTAACTTTGCGAGTAACAATTATTTTTCTGACCAGTGTTCCCCGCGCTCGAATCCTCTAGCCCGCGCCCACCTACCGAAATCAACGAGCTGTCGCGCCCTCCCCGATTAATAAGCCGTTTAGGGATATATAATCGTGGACGGAATTTTCTCCTTTTGCAGGAAACTCGTCGACGTGTAGTCGACTGCGGCAGAGCTTATAGAGGCTGTATGACAAACTAGGCGGATCTACGTGGGTTGTACTCCTGAGTCTGCTCGTTTAAATAACGCCCTATAACAGCTTACAGAAAACAAAAAAGATAAAAATTTTTAATAATTGATTCATGTTGACTTGGATATATCTAGTTCTTTAGGTTTAACTTTCTTTTATATAAATTTTATCATTAGTCAGAACACATAAAAATCATAGACATAATTTACTGTTATGAAGTACTTTTGAATTCATTTTGCATACATAATTAATGGACAAACTAAATCCACTTTGAAAATAATGAAGCAAATGCTCATCCGTACTTTAAAAATCCATGCCAAATAGAATTCATAATTTCTGGTCCACTGGATACCTAGACCCAAAACTATCTATTTCTTTTGTACTTCTTAATTAAACAATTTTAAAATGTAAAATCACTTTGGAAAATGGTAGGATTACAAAACTTTAACAGTTCAAGTGTATTGGCTCAGAGCATATACATTTCTATGATGATTCTATGAAATTAAGCGATAATGCGTATGACAATGACATTATGTGCTGCAATTACACCTTTTGCAATTTTCAAGTTGGGTGGATTATAAAAAAGTAATTTGCAAGTTCAACCTGACACACGCACACACACACGTGAGCGCGCGCGCGCATGCACAAACACACTCATTCAGAAAAAACTTTATTTTTAATATTGCCAATATGCACCTCCAGCCATCAGGTCCCCAACACAACCACAGCACAATTATTATCAACTCACAGGGCATACCACAATAATTGAAAAATCTTTGATGATGATGATCATAGAAAGACTGTAGAGATTATTTATTTCATACTCTTTTATTGAAATTAAACAAATTTATAATTATAAATTCTACCACTTATTTAATACATAATGAAAATAAGGGTCTTTAGTACTGTTTTTTCTATGACAATCAATTATTTATAAAAAAGTTATTGCTCATAATAACACATTACAAGCTGCTCTGCAGTCAGCTGTAGGGAGCTGCAAATTGATACAGCGCTACCAGTCGCCTCATGGCTACAGGCTCGGGCCTACATGCCCCCATCTGCCGCTGTAGGTAAGCAGTAAGAGTGAGACAACAAAAATAGACACGCCCACCGCATACGTCACGTCCGGTTAAGTCTACAGAGAGCGCAGGCAGAGAGATCGGATGCTCGAAACTGAAATCGAATTCCCCTGACTACCGTGAGCCAAAGGAAATCAGCGTTTCGAAAAATGAAACGTTCATAACTTTTCAATGCGGGCTTTGTTCGGGATAATTTTTTTTTTAAATTACTCAGGGGATCATCAGCTACGCGCGGGATGTATAATATAAATGAAATAATCATCCTAAAATAGTTTTTCTTTGAAGCGTCCTAACCTAAAACCAAAAATCAAAGTATATAAAGCCCTGCAGGCTTTCACGGCAGTCAGTTTAAAAAAAAACCAAATCGCCGTTAAAACCCGATTGGGCTTTAGGATTTTATATGTAAAAAAAAAAAAAATTCAATTTAGTATTAACCTATTTTTAAATGTACATTGCATAACTTTATTTTAATGTAAATTTACATTGAAATATAGAAAATACTCATTTGTCACCTTAAAATGATTAAAAAAAAGATAAAAATTTTCAATGATTGGTTCATGTTAACTTAGATATATCTAGTTCTTCTGTTTAAAATTTATTTCATATAATTTTATCATAAGCCAGAACACAAAAACTATACCCAGCTGAAAAAATCAGTACGGAAATCAGTACTGGGATCCATACTGGAATCCGAACTGGACTTTAGAACTGATAATTGAGACCGATACCCGCACTGATTTCCGTACTGATTTCAGTGCTGATTTTTTTTTTTTCTTCTTTTCATTTTTTTATTTTTATTTTTGGGGGGGGGGGTTAACTGTTGTACAAAAAAATATAATTAGTTTTATAGTAAAAATATCAAAATCCAATATTTCAGTTAATATCAAAATCCAATATTATCATTTTTTTGAGTGGGGGTAACAGTATAAACAAAATATTACCAAAATAAAAAAAATTTTGTATTTAAATAGTATTTGTTAGCATAATTATTTTTATGCTTTTTTCCAAAATAATATTTGTATATATTTTTTCTCTTTATCCAAATTTTTTTTTTTTTCAATTCAATTCTTTTCATTTGATTTTATTAATATTTTAAAAATTAATATTATACAATCTTCATATTTTATTTTGATTATTGATCGTTATATAATTCAATGTAACCAACCCTGTGAGAAATGCTCACCAGCCATTTGCCAGACGGCGGGCAGATTTAACGAATTTGGGCAGAAATTTAGTGGGGTAGCTCGCCAGAAAAACGCTAGACGGTCAATGCTTTTGGTATAGGGATTCTGGCATACGGTCACGTTAATTTTTCATGTTTTACCCCTAAATGACACACTGGGTCAAATTGACCCCTCATAACTGTCAGTGTGGATTTGGGTGTGACATTTAAGGGTTAAATTTAGTTAAATTAGATAATATAACATTTAATTTAAAGATTAAAATTTAAATCGCAATCATTTTGGTTAATTTACTAAACATGGAATTTAAATTATTACATCATTTTAGATTCAAATTTTGAGGTTATGTAAAATGACTCTAAAAAATTTTTTAACATTACTTTGAACATAAATAACTTTTTGAGGAAGATAAACAGCTTGTTTCATCTTATTTGTGAAAAGTTTTTTTTTATTTTGTTTTAAAAGTGATTTTTATAGACATAAATATATAATCAATAACAAACTTTTTATTGTTTACATAACTACATAATTTTGACTAATGAAAACAAATAAAATTGACTGTGAGGAAAATAAAGAAGTGGATATGGTTAAAATCTTGCTCGCTATCTCGCCTTTTTTACAGGGAGATCTCGGACTCCGTTTTCGTGCGCTCACGAGGTTTTCTTAGCTGCCGTGATGCGTGATGGCCGCAAGCACGTACGGTTGATGACTGGTGTGCGGGCGGAAGCGATTGGCACCGCTCAGTCGGGTAATCGCTGCTTTGACTCCGGCGGTTAACGTCGTGGTAGCCCTGCGAATATCAAACATTTCCGACCACTTTAATCGAATCCAATTCGATTAATGGTTGAGTTCTATAACATTGCAAAACAGATAACAAAAATGATTAAAATTTGCTTAAATTAATATTCTATGATTTTGGGAGTTATTAGCCTTGTAAATTGACTAAAAAAACAGAATTTGGAACGTCATGACTCATCAGGTCTAGCCAAACCTTCATCGGCAGGCACTAAAAGCACTAATTTTACACCTGGACGCTCGAAGAGAGAGTGAGCGGTTTTCACCGTGTAGTAACGAGAATTACCAAATTTATCGGGGTTCGTGCTTATCACCTTACCTAGGGGCCATTGACCTGGTGGAGTTTGTTCATGACGAATAAAAACGATGTCACCCACAAGAAAGGATCTCCTTTTACGTAACCACTTTGGGCCAGGTTGGAGCGAGGGTAAATACTCGTCTTTCCAACGCGCCCAAAAGTGTTGTACCTTTTGAGCAAGTACCTTCCATCTCTTACCAATAGGAATGTTTTCTGCAGAATAATCTGCCTCTGGCACTAAAAACGACCTCCTTTATATAAGGAAGTGCGCTGGGGACAGAAAATCGACGTCAGATGGATCATCTGACAATGGCAGTAGAGGTCTTGAATTGAGACAAGCCTCAATACGACAAAGCAGAGTAGAGAGCTCGGAAAAAGTGAGAACACTATCTCCGATCACCCTTTTTATATGATATTTCGTGGATTTTACTCCAGCTTTCCAAATCCCACCCATGTGAGCGCCACCAGGGGGATTCCAGGTCCAAGTTGTGCCTTGGGAAGCTAAAGTTTCGTTGACTCGCACAGAAAAATCTGAGGATTCCTGCAACATCTGCTGAAGAACCACGCCCGCACCAATGAAGTTAGTTCCTTGGTCACTGCGAAGCTCAATGCAGTGACCCCGTCTAGCTGTGAATCGATGAAACGCCGCGACAAAAGCTTCAGAGGTGTAGTCCTCCACGACCTCCAAATGGATGGCTCGTGTAGAAAGACATACAAAAAGGCATATGTAAGCTTTCATGGTGCCTTTACCTCTGCTTTTTGTGAGACGAACGAACAGAGGACCAGCATAGTCAACGCCTGAACGACTGAATGGGAATGATGGCGAAACTCTCGCTCTGGGTAACTCACCCATAAGCTGAGTGTATCTTTGTGCAGCGTACTTCTTGCACGGCTTGCACTTGTTAATCACAGTTTAAACAGCCGCACGGCCGTTCAGCAACCAAAAACGACGACGAAGCGTCCCTAGAGTCAGCTGTATACCTCCGTGCAGTGTATCAACATGGGTATCATGAATAAGTAAATTTGAAAGAAAACAATCTCCTGGGAGTATGAGTGGATGTTTTTGGTCAAAGGACAACAGGGCGTGGTTTAACCTACCACCCACACGAAGGAGTTTTCTATCTATCAGCGGATTCAATCTTGCGAGCGAAGTCTTAATCTTTGGGCTTACTTGGGTGAGTAGTAGCTCAATCTCGGCTACGAAATGAGCTTGCTGAAAAAGGTACACAAAATAATTGCAAGAGTTTTCCAACTCAGCAGGCTCCACAATGATTGAATTAGAGGGGCTAATAAGAATTAAAAACTCCAAGTGCAAAGTCACGAGATTGGTAGTTACGAAGCTTGGTTTCTCTTTTATTCTGCGAAGGACATTTCGTAGAAAGCGAAACACATAAGCTGTAACCCTTAGCAATTTTTTGAGTTTGGAGAATTTATGAGCTAAAACCCACATCAAGGAGTCAGAAGTATCACTCATGTGTAAAGTTGTTATCATAGAGTTTTTAAAAGTCCTTTCTTCCTGGACTCTTTCAACTGTTAGTTTATCGAGCATGGTGGACCAGGGTAGTGTAGACTCACGCAACCATGGAGGTCCTTGCCACCAAAGTTGAAAGTCCGCAAGTAAGGCTGGATCAAGACCTCGTGACGCAACATCAGCGGGGTTTTCTTTACCTTTGACATGATGCCAATGTGCTTGAGGTACTAAAGTGAGGATGTCCCTGCACCGATTAGCTACATATGTTTGCCAACGGGCGGGATAACTACGTAACCAGAATAGAGTGTCCTTGGAATCGGACCACAAGTGAACAGAATCGATATTTATCCTTAATGATTTGACAACGTGATTTGCCAGTTGAGATAATAATTGCGCCGCGCACAACTCTAAACGAGCAATACTCTGGGTATTCAGTGGAGCAACTCTGGTTTTCGCATTATGTAATGAAGTGTACACCTGATCGCCTACAACAATTCTTAAATAAACTACGGCACCGAAGGCTTCTCGCGAAGCGTCGTCGAAACCATGTAGTTCGCATATCTCAACGTCAGGTGACCAGTGTATGTACCTCGGTATTTTCAGAGATTTCAACGAGCTGAGCTTAGTGTACCACTCTTGCCAGTCAGAAATAAAATCTTCAGGCAGAGGGTCGTCCCAATCGCACTTGAGTAACCAAAGAGACTGCATAAACAATTTAGCGGTGACGACAATAGGTGCAATGCAGCCCATAGGGTCAACGATTTGAGCAATATGGGAAAGGACCAATCTTTTAGTGTATGCATTCCGAAGGGGATGACATGTCAAATCGATTTGGAATGCGTCTTCATTAGCTAGCCATTTCAACCCTAGAACGGTGACAGAAGAGGAATCTTTGAATAATAACTCCGGATCAATAGCCAAGTGATCACTAGGTAAATGTTTGAGAATTGCGGGGTGGTTGGCTAACCATTTTCTGAGGGTAAAACCTCCTTTATTGAGTAATCCGATTAGTTGCGACTGTTTTTCGAAGGCTTCTTGCAGCGTATGAGCGCCTGATGGAACGTCATCCATGTAACGTTCATCCGGCAAGGTATCTGCCGCCAATGGATAGTCACACGCATTTTCCTCAGCAAGCAGAAGTAACGTATTATTTGCGTGCCAAACTGAAAAATTGAGGCCATAAGTGACCGTCAGGAGATAAATTATGTCGATTGGCTGATCAGGACTGAAGCGCCAAACTATTGCCTGATGGTGCACATCCTGATCGTAGACTCTGATTTGACCGAACATCTGTTGCACGTCAGCGATGAATACAAATTTGTAAATTCACCAATTGTTAATTACATCAGGTAGTTTAGGAAAGAGATTCTGACCTGTATGTAAGACGTTATCAATTGAAATATTCTTACTGGTTTGCTTGAACCATTGAAAACTGTTCTTAATTTGGTAGTAGAGCTCGACGGTTTCAAAACTCCGTGGTGAGGCAAAAAGAAACAAGCATCGATCGGTTTGAATTCTGGAGAGTCAGGAGTAATGATTTTCATGTGACCCCGATCTAGGTAGTCTTTCATGAACTCTTTGTACATCTTCCCAAAATCTGGGTTCACTTCGATTTTTTTTCCATTCTGTATCGCATTTTCACTGCTTTTTGATAGGAGTCACCTTAATTATGGATCAAATCTTTAAATTCCTGCCTGAAGGGTAGTCTTACCACATAACGACCCATTTTGTCTTTGGTAGTCGTTTCAGTAAAAAACCTTTCACAGTATTCCTTGTCTGGTGAATTTTGACTTTGGGCAACTCCTCCTGCCGCCAAAAATTCTGCACAAGCTCAGAGAGTTTATCAGAATTAGTGCAGTGGCGAGACACTGCCGCGAAATTTGGAGAACTAGACTGAGTACCTGTGGAACCGCCTGAGATATACCAACCCAGGTGCGAAGCAGTAGCAATGGGTTCGTTAGGTTGTCCTCTAACGATCCCATCAAGAATCAAATCTGCATGGATGTCTGAACCTAAGAGTACCTCGACCGGGTGCTCTAAAGTAAATTCAGGATCTGCCAGATTGAGACCTAAAAGGTGGCTCAAGCTGGAGCGAGTGTACGCTTTTGGAGGAACGTACGACGACACATTGCTAATGATTAAAGCCTTGGCTTTATACACGAAATCGGATTTGAAGTGGGGAGTGATCATGAATTCAGTTTTCTGTGTGCAAGTGGTAGGTTTCTGTCCGCCTACCGACGAAATAGTATTGAAGGTACTTTCGCTTTTAAGCCTTAACCTTTTTACTAATGAACTGGCTATAAACGAAGACTGAGAGCATTGGTCAATTAATGCTCGAACAAGAATTTTATGGCCTTTCTTATTGCGAACGTAAACAAGAGCTGAAGACAGAAAGACTCCAGTTTTGTAAATATCATCAATTTCGGTAACACCGGTGAACTGCAAAGGTTGTGAGGTAGGGCTAAACACCGCACTGTTTGGATTCATCGGAAATCCAACATTAGGGGGTTTAGTTTGACTATCTGGAGTGGTCTGTACACTCGTACTTGAGTTTGTGTCGCCAGAATTCGGCCTTGGAGTTCGAACTTTGTGAAGGAGTGAGTGATGTCTACCACCGCATTCACTGCACTTCACTTTGCCTTGACATTTACTAATGTAGTGGGTGCCCAGACAATTGAAACACAACTTTTTCGCAGCTGCAATGGTTTTGCGTTCATCGACCGTTTTATTTCTAAAAAGTTCACATCTACTGATAGAGTGAGACTGTGAGCATAAGGTACATTTCGGAAGCTTGTCACTTTGAGGTTTCTTAGAGTTTGAATTTGTAACATGAGCGGTCGTAGAATTGACGTGTGGCTTAGCAAGAGGTTTTTTCGAGTTTAATTCAATATTTTGTGGAACTTTATACTTAGAAGCTCTTTCAATAGCTTCGAGGACTAAAACTTGAGATCGTAAGAAGGATTTAACACGTTCTTGAGTTGGGGCTTGGGTCGACTTTCCCAAGTGGACTTCCCATTCTCTTCGTGTTTGTTTATCCATTCTCGAAACTAGAATTTGAACAACTACGTCAGACCAATGCCTAGTCGGCCTGTTCAGTGTTGTAAGCGCATCGAGGGGTGTGGAAACATCATTGAGTAGCCTCTTGACTTCTGCAGCCGACTCCTTTACCATGGGCCTAACTTCAAAGAGATCAGCGACATGACCTTGAACTAATCTACGTTCATTCTCAAAAAAATCTCTAAGATTGTCCCAGGCAATTTGATGATTTGCATCAGTGATTGGAATGGATTTAATGACATCAAGAGCTTCACCTTTCAAATAAAATCTTTGGTATGTTAACTTGACGACATTAGTTGCCCTTTCTTGGTTATGAATTAACGACATATACATGTCCCTAAAGTTAGGCCACTCCGCAGCGTCCCCAGCGAATATGGGCAACGTAATCTGAGGTAAACTCTTGACCAGAGAGCTGAGGTCGAAAGAGTTATTGCTTTGAACGGGGGCTACAGTAGGTTGAACTTGAGGTTGTGGAGGGGGATCTTCAACCGTATTTACATGAATATACAACGAGTGTTTAGACTTTACCAAGTCGTAAACTGCCTGTGTTTCATAGTAAATATCTTTCGTAAAGTATTCATGATTGACATCGAAATCCTTCAAGGAGCGCATTTCTTCATCAAGTTCGATGAAGTCTTTCCACTCCTGTTCTGTCCTTTCGAGTCTAGTTTTAGCCAGGAACACTGTTTTGTCGACATGTTCCATGCTCTCAAATTTCTTGTAGTGCTCGCTAATGCGCTTAAGAATAGCGAGCTGAGATTTAACTGCGACCTCCATTTAGGGTAATGGGATTGGAGTTTGATTCTAAATTCTTATGTTTATTAGTATAATGCTAATAAACGAGGTACGGAGTAGAAAGAGGTTATGTTCAAGCGAGGTTGACAACTATTTAAAAAACGACTGTGTTTTGTGTATAACGTGTATGAAAAAAAAAAAAAGGGGAGGGGGTGTAAAAGGCCCTATTCAAAAGCTATTCCACGTTGGTGGACAAAATGCTAAAGAAGACCCTGAAAATGACTAATTTTCACTTGATAGTGAACGAACGATGACACTAAACATCAGCTAAAAATAAAAAGAGGGGGGGGGACAATAGTGTTTGTGTTGCGTGTTGTCTGTAATTTTAGGTTAATGATTTTGTAAAGTATGTGCAGAGCACAGGTTACCAACTATAAAAACAATTAGGTTTGCCTACTAACAAGCCTACAGAGTTTGATTTCATAAATAGAAATCTGATAACTCACTACCTAGTTAGTAAGCGTGTGCAAAAAATGTTGGGGGCTTTAGTTGGTTTTTTTTTTTTCAATAAATTTCATTCCAAAATCTTCAATATCCTAAAACAAACAAAACCTTACTTCAGAATATTTGAAAAAACAGGTTGATATTTTTCAAAAAAAATTAACAAGACAATGATCTAAAAGTAAAACAGTAACCACAGTTTTACTGTAAAGGTAGGAATCATTCAATAAAGTCTATACTATACGGTTTCGATGAGTGAGATGATCCAGCGTAATCTCAGTAGCTTGTCGAGTACTCAACATGGATCAGATTGCTCACTCGTAAGGGCTCCCAAGAATGTTCTGAAGCCAGGATGGTGTTCGAAGAGAAAAACAACAATGCTAGGCTTGACCACCAGGAAGCTGGACTACCAGTAGCTGGTGAAAAGAGTCCACTGTGTAATGCTGATGAATCCTGAGGCCAATACCCATCAAAATTGTATCTTTGTTTGCTGTAGTCGAGTCCTATAAGTTCAGTACAAATTAGTTTTTCAGCAGTAACACATGTGACAATGTGTTAAAAATTTAGCATGAAAAATGTAAATAGTTAGCAATTAGTTATATTAATCATTCATCAAACAAACAATTTATAAGATTAAATTAATGATACTTCAAAAGAAAAAGAAAAAAAATTAATCCTTGAGTTTTAAATTGGAGCGTATAAAAGCAAAAACCTACAACAGTTAAATCACATCAAGATCAGCTGTTTAACTAGTAACTCTAAAAATGAATTTTACTACAACAGCTTTTGTGACCATAACTATAAAACAGAAAGAGAAAATTTACTCAAGTTTAGAACGTGAAAAAGAACCATCTTGGAATTAACACACCAATTTATTTTGTCCAACGATGGATGTACCAAAAGTGTGAGGCCGCTTTGTGTGTGACGAGCGAAGCTCTGTTGTTGTTGTTATCTCTTTTGCTCCTGCTGCTGGCTGCAGTCTGCGCAGCGCGTAGAGGGACCAAGTACCAACGTCAACTCGTCGTCGTGAAGTTGTGAAGAGGGGGGAGCGTAGCACACCGCTGCTGCCAACTCGAACGCTGCTGCTGAGCTGTAGAGTGACCGTGTCGTCACCTCCTTCTTCTCGTCATTGCTGCTGCCTCGTGAATTTACTCGTTCATAAGATCGCCGCCCCGCTCTGGAAAACGGGCGCTGGCGGCGTCCTTGCCGTTTATGTATGATGATGGCGGCCGGTCGAGGGCCGACGCTGATGCTATTATGGTCCTTTTTTATGCTTGTCATGCATGGCGGTGCATGGCATTCAACGTAGTTTATTTCTTCTTTCTTCTCTTTTTGTATTCTGTCGTGCAAGGCGATGCACGACAGACACTACGATTTGAAATTCCTGCACTGGTTCATTTACTTATTCTCACCACACTATCTTTCGCTTGGCTATCCGGCTCGGTTTGGACCAAATGTTTCGTAATTTAATTAAGTAGATAATTTTCGAAGGACCGTGAATGTTAAGGACTAGGATGAGGAGAGTGAGACCGGGCTTTCGAATCAAAAAACACTGTTTTCACGAATCACTCGCGAGACTATTATTTATTTCGCACTTTAAAATACGAAGAGTCGCAAGCTCCTTTTAAGTCTATTATTACAGTTGGAGCCGAGTATCTCGCCTTTTTTACAGGGAGATCTCGGACTCCGTTTTCGTGCGCTCGCGAGGTTTTCTTAGCTGCCGTGATGCGTGATGGCCGCAAGCACGGATGGTTGATGACTGGTGTGCGGGCGGAAGCGATCGGCGCCGCTCAGTCAGGTAATTGCTGCTGTGACTCCGGTGGTTAACGTCGTGGTAGCCCCGCGAATATCAAACACAAAGTGTTTATAATCTTCAACATCCATACACAATTACGTCATGATTCAAAATATGCATTTACTTTAATTTGTTTCATGAGCTGCTTTTTAAAAAATGAATGTTAAGATTTTTCATTATCATGCATATATATTTCTGTCAAAAGTAAATAAAATTTTCTTTCTTGAAATAAAGTTCTTTGAATTAAAGATGACAAAATTGAATCCAACCCAAGCGAGCATAGACATAGAGATGAACTATATTATAGTAATTTTGATATGATTGATGAGAGTTTTTTTACTAGTACTCTGTTTCCTTCAGAATATAGCATATGGTGAGAGTAATATTACTATCAGAGTATATAGACATTATCAAATGAATATTTGTTTATTTTTTTAAAATCTTTTTAACATATAACAATGCAACATTTTACAACCACTCAGTATTAAAAAAAAAACAAACAAACAAACAAACACATAGCTGGTGATGTACCAAACATAAAAATAAAATTTTATTCAAAAAACTTGTCACCGGTATCTGCACTATTTTATCATAAATTTTAACTCATTGGCTACATTCCTTAAAACTCTACACATTAATCCAGCACTTAATTTTAAGTTCACAGCTGATTTGTTTCATCGCTTGATCTACACACTTGAATTTTTATAAACTGATCACTTAAATTTTTAAAATTTTTGCATTATTTCACAAATAATAAATGTACATACATTCTGCAGTAAAAGATTGAGAGGTTTATAATTAAAAAATTAGTCAATATTGATTTCATTAATTCCATGATTTAATTCAAAAAATCATTATCAGCTCTGAAGCTTTTATTAAAGATTATATTTATTATTATTTTTTTACTTTTAAATTTAAAATTAAACTTTAAGGTCCTCTTGGCTAAATAAATTCAAAATTATTTCTCAAAAATATTTTTGAACAAATGAACACAATTTTCAAACAGCAAATCTTATGGATTGATAATTCAACACTGAAACACTGACTTTCTTTACAAGTTTCTCTAAACTTAATTTTTGAACTTAATGCCAAACATACTTAAGCTCGCTTTGAATATCACAATTTAAAAAAAAAATCCCTTTTCGGTTTTATACATTAAAATATTATTAATTTTTAATAGATACATACTATAACAGCCACTTGCTGCCACTATAGCACTTAGCAGCTCAAGAGTAAAGGTTATGTTCCGATTCGCTCCGAAAACATATATAGATATACAAACGTATATAAATAAACTAAAATGATTTGACACTTCTGCCCGAATTCTGGCAAGCACCCTAGAAGATCTGCTAAAGCTTCTAGCCGGGCAAACAGTATAATTGATTGTGATTTTTTTAAATTTGATTAATTATTTTTTTTAAGGTATGAAAAGATTAAAAAATGTAGCCTTAAGGTGGCTCCTTATAGTTTTCGTGTTTCTTACAAAATTTTTCTAATTTTGCACAGAGCTAGTTTTTGTGTCCCCTACACGCTAATTTTTGAGATATTTAGCTCGGAAGTTTCAACTCATTGCATGGCCCTAGTGAAAATATATGATATGATGCGTACTCACATGCATACCCACTTGCGTACGCACGTGCTGTTAACGTTCAGTAATTTTTTTTTGTAAATAACAACAACTTTATTATTTTTAAAACAGTAAACAACTAGGTAACAGTTATAAACAATAAGTTCAACAATAAATAATTTATTTTTCAATTTATGGCAAACTGAACCAAATATCCGTGTACCTGAAATTTTTCGAGTAAGAAAAAAACATATTACCACCAGTTTGCTATTATCTTAAAATTTTATATATTTTTAATGAAAAAGTTTTTATAATTTTTTCTTTTAATGTTAATATTAAAACTCAACTAAAAAATTTGAAATCCATTTTTGGAATGTCCAAAGTCAGGTACACTAAAACCTCCGATGAGCATAGATCTGTGCAATCAAGAAAGCACAAAGAAATAACAATCTCAAATTTTTAACTTAAATAAATTGAGTATCAATTTATAATTTAGACACATTTTCCATATTTCCATATATAGTTCCTTTCTTCTTTGACTTAAAAAAAAAAAAAAAAAACTGCTAACACATGGTTGCAAGTGATCAGCAGCAGCAGTGATGGCCGAGAACAGGAGAAAGGTTCACAATGATAGAGTTCGTGCAGGTTGCAAGCCGTTAGCCGAGCAGAGGGCGGAGACAAGTTCAGTTTTGATGTTGAACTTATTGTTTATAACTGTTACCTTGTTGTTTACTTTTTTTTTAAATAATAAAGTTGTTGTTATTTTTTTTAAATAATTTACTGAACGTTAACAGCACGTGCGTACGCATGTGTGTACGCATCATATATTTTCACTAGGCGGAAGTGCTCTGCCAAGCATAAAAATTCGTAAAAATTTGAAGGTTATTTTTGAGTTGCATATTCAATTTTCATAGAATATTTTTTAAAAACAGGTTTTCTGATAGAGCAAGATGTTAGGAATCGTGAGGAACAAAGAAAAATATAGCAAGCGGTATTAACTTTTGAGATAACGAAACAAAAACAATTTAAGACGCGTGATTTCAAAAATTAAATTATATAAGTATCGATAACTATCAATAATCAAAATAAAATATGAAGTTTGTAAGTAGTATAGTAACACTATGGTGAATGTAAACAAAGATGATTCACAGCTGCGAGCAGCCTCGTGCGGTCGAGACAGCGGCTCGCGGTTGCTGCGGGAGGGGGTGCTCGAGGCCGCTCGGGAACGAGGAGGGCTTCCTGGAGCTGCCAGCAACCTCGCGCGGTGGTGGTGGTGTCAGGTGACGCGGTCAAGGCAGTGGCTCATGGGAGCTGCAGGAGGGGGTGCTCGGGGCCGCTCGGGAAGGAGGAGGGCTTCCTGGCGCTGTCAGCAGCTTCGCACGGTGGTGGTGATGGCAGGTGATGCGGTCGAGGCGGCAGCTCGCCGGAGCTGCGGGAGGGGTGCTCGAGGCCGCTCGGGACGGAGGAGGAGGGCTTCTTGGCAACGACGACGAGGCTGACGCCGCGGAAGCCAAGGTCGCTAAGGCGGCTGCGCTCGGACGTCGCGGCTGCTGCTGACTCTGCAGGAGCTGCTGCTGCTGCGGCATCTGTATCTTGTTCTATTCTTCAAGAGATTATTTAATTCTGGATCGGTCATTTTTAAATTAATAAAATAGTTTAAGAAATAAAAAAAAATTAGAAATTAATAATAATAATTTTTAATCCAAAGAAAAAATACTTTGAATATACTTTGATACTAATTAATTTTACTTTTTGAATAATTTTTATTCCTTTGAAAAATACTTTGATTTTACTTTAATACTAGCTAATTTTTTTTTTTTTTTTTTTTTTTTTTAAAGAAAATATGATTTGATTGAGGAGGAGGTGGATAGTTAAAAAACAATTCAAGTGTATATTTATTTTAAATCTTATTTTTAATTTTTTAAAGATTTACATGCAAAAAACTTTTTACAATTAATCATCGAAAGTAAACGCAAATTGAAAATTACCAGTATACGTGGCATAAAATTTATTGTTATCAGTCTTTTCCAATACTTTCGACTCATGTTTCGTCATGGCATCCAAAATTTTTTGAGGCAGATAAATAGCAAATTCGTTATCAAAGGTAGCCAAAACTTTGTGTCCATATTTTGTTGTCGTCTTGTTGACAGATGTCACTTTGTATTTGTGATTTATGTCCAACTGCTTTAAGTTTTTACGGGGTAAATTAGGTGCTTGAGATACACCATTAAGCCAGTCGATGCCTACTTCTTCTGCAGCCATATTTTTAAGCCTGGAACAAATTTTTTTTGATTAATTTAAGAAAATTCATAAATAAAGTGAAAAATAAATATTGCAAGCCCCCGCAAATGTAGCATTGGCGTTTAACAAAGTCCTGACAACGTGATTTTACAATAAAGACATTTTCGCACTACTACTTTGTAAACAATGTATGACGAAGCCGCCGTTACCCGTAAATTGATAATTATCGCGTGATTTGTGTTTAACAAAAGATCTTGCAATACAATCATTCTTTTTCAAGTCATCAGAAAAATTATTTAGAAAAGCTTCGAAACCCAATCCGTTAGTCATATAATGTAAAAACATTAATCAATATTGACCACATACGTCGGATGTCTCACTCTGAAGTTGTTAAACGTTCCATCTTAAATGCTTACAATTTTTGCGCAAAGTTTTAATATGATTGGGTATGAACGGGGGTATACCGTAGCAATCTGGATAATGCCCAAATCCGTGTGAATCTACATGTACAGCAACCTAATGCATACCAGGCTGAGTGTGATTACCAGTGTTAAATACAAAGGCCGTCGGTTTCATCCACACCCATGGAATCAGATCCGCAGGGAACACACCGATAGTGTGTGAGGGCATCAGCGATAACTTGTTTAGAATCTGCAGGCTGTTCATTGTAAAATATTACAGGTGAACTTAAAGGGAAATCGTTATTTAAGCTTTGAGATTAAGATAGCAAGTATGCTTTAATTCGGTAGACGTTATGTAAAGCACAAGCAAATTTTAAATAATTATTTTTTACAGCGTGATTTAAACAGTACTTGTCGCTCCACGGTAGCTTATTAAATGATGGACAGTTCGTATCGTACTCTAAATTAATAACTTCTCTAGTAGTCATTTTATGAAACATTAATCACTTTTCTTTACCCCCAACATAAGTTTTATCAACACTTTTAAAAATATCGCTGAGCGTACGATTGAGCGTTTTCAAAGTCACACTCCCTTCTAAATAATCTATGCCATGTTGATTCCTTGTCAACTAATTATTCTCTTTACGAACTTCACAACGTAGCGAATCTACTCAATGCATAGCGCTAACAATTCAATGTGCGACAAATTCATTTTTTAAAGATGACAAAGCTATTTCTTTAGGTACCAACTTGTTATTTTTATCTTTGAAAAATTGAACATCTGCAATGAGCTCCATTGTAGGACTCTATTTCGTTAACTAACTCATTTTTTAACGAGACTAACTTTAAATACTTAAAAAGTGACATCTAGTGATTCAGCCGCTAAAGTCTACAAGAACCTGCCTTGACGCGTCAATTTCTAAAATATTTTCATATTCCGAATAAACTATACAATTGACTGTTTCGGCCAGAAGATAGTCAAATCTAACATCTATTCTTACGCTACCGTGTTTAGTTCAATTTAAAAAGTACATTCGTTTGCAGATAAGTCAGGTGTTAAATCGAAAGCAAAAAGACAGTAGCCATCAGGGTAAGACTCGCGAGGTATGTTATTACCCTCGTTAAGAAAATGAACGCCAGTACCCGAAAATAGAGAGTGATAACAATCTATATACGAGCCGTTTTTTTTTAAAATCAGGCTGCAAAGGTTTCGACGGTACCTGTACACCGTCAACATACAGACATAGAAAATTAATGTTAAAATTTTTAAAAGGGATTAAGGCGACGATCACCGTTGAAAGCTTTATTATTAACAAAACCTAAAATTATTCTTTTTGGAAGCTGCCCTAAAATGACGTTATCTAAGGTTTCACCGTGAATACCGCTGTGCATCGTAATAGATTTTGTTTCTACACGCGTAAGGGGATACTTACAAGTAGACTTTGAAAGCGCTCTAGCATGAGCTAACAAAACGCTAGGACTTATTTTTAAACGGCGCACTAATAAAGACGCTTCTTCGATATGAACAGAGTAGCATCCTACAGGATCCATGAGACTGAAAGCATCTCTAGATTTTACCAATCGAACTCTCACTTCAACACCGTTTATTAATAATTTTTCTTGATTGAAGACATCGCCGTGTAAATGACCAATTAAATCTACAGATTTTTTGTAGTTGAAAAGTTTTCTACACGCTTCGAGGCCACTGTTTTCTACACCTACGTCGTCCATGTTTTTGGCTGTATCGTCGTACCAAAGAATACTAGTCAAATAAGATTTTTTGGCAGCGGGGCCGTAGTTGAGTAAAGTTTCTATGTACGCTCTATAAGTGTAAGCATGATTGGATGGCAAAACAGCTTTTTGATTGAAAAAGACATCCACTTGGTTGAACAGGGAATGCATAAAATTGTTAACAGGCCTAACTTTTTTTGCTTCATCCTCTGAAGATTCTTTCGGAATTGTACCTCTTAAAGATACTCTGTGACTCAACATCGTGTGAGTTAAATCGAGATATTCATCTCCTGTGCCAGTGATAACAAATTCTATAGGCGAATCGTCGGTGAGTGAAGATATAGGCTTGTATTGAACGTACTTTGAACTTTCTATTGCTGTTAATGTTGTAGGAATATCGAATAACAAGAGCTCTGATTTTAAGCACTCGCAAGATTGAGTATGCAGGAAAGCCATTTTGCTGATAATCAAAAATATCTCTTGCACTTCTCCTCACAATTTTTTTCTTCTTCTTTTTGTTTGTCTTATTTTTTACACTTTTCTTGAGCACTTTTTTTTTTCGATTTTCTCTTGCGCTTGCAAACAGTCTCAGAGCCGGATAACAACTGCAAAGAACTCGTGCCGCGAGGCCTTTTATAACCCGAACCTTCCATCATCATCATTGCATCCAATTTATCTTCAGCCTTACGCTTCAAGTTCATTCCAGACTCGCGTATGCGATTGCGCAGTGATTCTTTTACTGGCTTATTTTGAGTCAAGTCGTTGACAACTTTCATACCAGCACCAAAAGCTTCTTTGCCCACGGTTCGTGCACCACTCAATAATAGGGGTAAAACTCGTCGGAATACGCCTGCAAGAAAAGACCCTATGCCGCCATGACCTCTTTGATACGGCGATCTATTATCTAAATAAAAATATGACCAACACCTTTTCCAGCACCACCTCCGTTTTTAATAAAAATCGTAGCAATCCATAGCCAATTTTTTTTTTTTTTTTTTTTTCACTTGTTTAATTCGTACGTTTGAAATGTAGTGTCACTGCCAACGTACCAAAATCAAATGGTATTGGGATACCATGTTCATCTGTTATATTGATTTCGATAGTCTCAAAAGAATTAAATAACAGATCTAAATACATGGCCGTGTAAACTTTAATGGTTTTAGTACGCCTTGATAAATAATAATAATAATAAATACATGGGTGGGGAGAAACTTTTGATTCGAAGACCACCGTAGGTGTATTCTTCGGTACCAAGTGAGACAACGCGTAGCAGTCGAGTTTGCACGTCACCTGTAAAATACGGCTCACAAATGTCTGTGTAAACCATCAACATCGATGGTAGACAATTTGAAAGATTGGCAGGACGAATTCCAACAATCACCTAGTTTGATTCAAATATATTGTCACTGTTGATGTCCAAGCCAAGAATAGTTTTTATTCGCGCAGAGAGATTGACTTTATGGTTGAAACCTGCACACTCTGCTTCAGTGCAGAGACGTTTAACAGATACATAATCACCGCGTTCAATGCCGAACTCTAGAAGATTTTTTGTACAATCCAAATTAATGAGTTCGTGAATAAAAGTTTTTATATCTTTATAAACGCCTGGCGATACAGTTGAAGTCGAAGACGTAGTTTCTTGATCTTCTTCACCTGTGTCAGAGGTTAAATTAGTTTCATAAGCAGCAGTCAAAGCCTGTGTTTTTTTTCTGCGTCGACTAACAAGTAATCTATCGTTGGTTCTTTTCGGTATCGTGATACAGAAATTAATCTCTCTTCATGCTCAAGTGGAATGTGCTGAAAGGTCAATGGAATCCTTATCTCTGTTAAAGCGACTGCTTAGGTGCCGTGTAAGCGTATCTGCTGAGGTAGCTGCGTGACAAAGCGAGTTGTAGTATTGTCCGGGTAATAATGCATGCTACTGTTACTGGGAAGAACAATATAAAATTGATCCTTCATTTTAGGTTTTTCAATTGACTTGCTTTGATCCAAGAGTAAAATTTTTCTAGATAACTGCGCCACCGGACAAAATATTCTTTCGAGCGATCACTGGTTCTAGTTTTCAAAAGTTTTTCGACATCAGAAAAAACCTTTTTTAAATTTTTTTTTACGCGGCTTAGCTCTTCCTCGTAGAAAAGTCCATCGATTTCTTCATCAGCCAAGTCTGTTACGTGATAAACAGGAGAATAACTAATCAAGGATATCCGAGAAATCTTGAATAACTCCAAGGTCCAACCACTCTCGTAACCTTTCGCAAAAACGTTTCGAGCTCGACTGACGCACACCAGGTCGTTCACGTTATATTTAGGAACTCTGACGATAGGGCGTTTGTGACGATGCTTGATGTTTCTACGAGCTACGGCAGCGTTATCAAGGGTAACGGACACCTGTGTCATTTTTGTAGCTGTGTATTTAGTATGATTATAAGCTTCTACAATGTTAGGCAAAACATCTAAATTTCTATGCGTGTTTTTATGCGTTAAATATCTGTAAATTCGCTCTTTTATCGATCTTATAAATCTCTCTACGATCGCGGCTTTAACATCGGGACTACGGACAATGCGGTACAATATATTTTTGTTTTTCAGGTAAAGTTGAAACTCGCGACTTACAAACTCTTTACCTTTGTTGAATTGCATGGAAACGGGAACTCTGTTGTCAGACTTTTTGAATATATTATCGAAAGCAAGAATTACGCTTTTTGCAGATTTGTCTTTTATTGGCTCTACCCATGAATATTTACTCACAACGTCTATAACGGTAAGAAGATAAGCGTTATTATTGTTGTAAGATCTTAGGGACCTCATGTCCATCAAATCAATCTCTCATACATCATCCATGTTACGAACGTTGTAGTGGCGTCGAGGAAACCGTCTTCTCACCTGCTTATGTAAGTTATAGGTATCTTGACCTTCTAGCCAACTTAAAACCTTCTGTTTATTATATTGCTTTCATGTAGAGTGTAAGAGATTGTTTGCACCCGCGTATGCCGTGTCGCGAGGTAGGCCGTAATACAAGCTTTGCAGTCATCTATGCATTTTTTTATCGCTCTTTTTATTCTTCTTCTTCTTCTGCAAAGGTTGGCAGTTTACTGACTTTGTCTTCTTCTTGTCCTTCCTCTTGATAGCTTTTTTTATTCGATTGAAAAAATTTTCAAATGTAATCTTGCTGACCATGCAGCAGGCCGTCATCATTGCAACTGTTCCTTCATCGGGAGGAGTCTCACCGGCTAACAAACGAGAAAACGCTTTTTCGGCAAGCACGCGATCAGCTTGACGGTGGTTGGCCTTTTTATTGGCGTATGCTATATCGTGTTCACGACATACTTCGTCTAGAGGATTGATGCTTACGTCACCACCATTCAAACGCTCGGACAATTTTGTACCTGGACCGCAAAACTTATAATCTGGTACATGCATTTCAAAAGGCATCAGGTCTACGATAGCATCCAAAACACTTTTTTCTTCCTCTTCGCTCTCAGGGAGAGTAGCGTTTTCTACAGAAACCTCCATACTCCTTGGTTATTTAATTTTTGTTTTTTCGGAGTTCTGGTAGCGATTGAATTTTTTTCCAATGCCTTTTTAGCGTTTCTCTTTGACCGTCTCGACAAACTTTTTTCAAAATTGTCCTTTTTTCGAAAGCACTGCTTCGGTAATATCATCTGGGGAAATCAAATGAGGTCTTTCACCTCCTGAGTCGTAGCCGTGAGGCAAAATATCCGAGGAAGGAGAAGAAGTAGCACTGGATGACTGACTATGAACACTGGAAACGATTTGATCCCACAGTTGATTATTTCCGATAAACTCGCGCGGTGTGTTAGCCTCTCGAAGAGCAGCAGCAAACTATTTACGACCTGTAGGTGGAGCGCGTTTTCTGTGTCTCAGAGCATCGCCAATTAAGTCAACGATGTTAGCCCCCACCACCGAATTCCCGTTTATAGTTACAGCGCCACTCGGGGACCATGTGACGTTACCTGACCGTTTCAAATGACGGACAAGGTTAGTAGCAGCGCTTTTAAAAGTCTTGGGTACTCCTGTGATGATGAAGCTGTCTTCCAAAAAAGTTTTTCTTTTTTTCTCTTCACTTTCATCGGTCGAGGCATCTTGAGCTAAATTATCAGGGGCCAAGACATTTTTTTTTCCATCTTATCGTTAAAAAGAAGAAATCTCCTCAACTCACAACTGTAATCAAGTCACTTTTCTCGATCGTCTTTTCCTCTTTCGGCTGAGTTTGAAATATCGTTCATATGCGTGTCGAGCCTTTCACTTGGTGTGCCAGGAGTCTGGACTGTTTTGAGAAGGCCATCTTTGCCTACCAGTTGTTGTATTCGCTGTAGACTGTCGTACGGTAGTAAAACTAATTTTTGGGCATGGTCCATTATTTAGCTATAAGAGTTGATAAAACGGTACCGAGAAGAGGTGCCAACAGCGCAGGTAAAAATCCGCCTTCCCACTGAACGATTAGTTTTTTTTTTCGAGCCAAACTAACCTTGGGCTTGGATAGCGTTCGTAAAGTAGAGGCGTGTTGCTGAAGACGCTTCTTGTGGTTTTTACCCAGTGGTACGTTCCCCACTAAGATATTCAAGGTGCACTCGCAAATACGCTTAATCAATGAAAGATCAGCTTTGCGCAAAACTGCTTTTTTCTGCTCCTCGTTGAGGTGATACAAGGCTCGCAAAATATGTTTTTCTTTTTTGGAAAACGGTGCTCTACGTTTACGAGCCATCACAGTGACGCGACTGGTACGAGATTTGCTTTGTCACTACCTTTTATATTTTTACGTGGCACGTACACGTACTGCCACTCGTTGTCGGGGAAAATAAATGTCAGAAATCTGCAGTTTTCCGGAGTATTTTGTTTCAAATCCAGTAGCAGATGGCCGTAGGGCTCAGAAGTAGCGTCCCAGTATGCTTCCTGCAAAAAACGCAGATCTTCGGGACACAGTTGACGCGAGAGATGCGTAATCTGAGCGCGATCGGGGAGATTTCTAAAAACAACGATGTATTGCGTGTTCAGCGATATGTCACGTTGACCTCGGGCTTGATGAAAAATATTCTGAGTAATGAATATTACCGACAAGGTGTCGTGGTGACTCCCTTTTGTAAATAAATCGACAACTGCGCCCCCTGTGCTCGATTCGCGCATCAAGTCGTCAACAATTACGAGTTTAGGTCTAGGGTCGATTGCGTAATCTCCGCTTTAAGGCAGCCCCTCACGAAATTCAATCTCTTCACCGAGTTCGCGATAGCCGTTTTGCCACTCGGCGTAATGCAATATTATTCATTGAAATCGAGTGTCGCACATACGATCGATGAATTTTTAAAATTTTTTCACAAACACAGTTTTTCCACATCCTGTGAGCCTACTCAGAATTGACGTAAAAGGGTGCTCCCACTGTAAGGTCATCGTTACAACTGACGCGATTTACTCGATTGTCTAAATTTTACCGGCCAACCAGAGAGAACGCCTGTTCGCCGACAGAGCGCAAGTGCCTGATACTCTTTTTGCTTGAGCTTGAGCTAGAGCTTGAGCTAGAGCTTGAGCTAGAGCTTGAGCTTGAGCTAGAGCTAGAGCTAGAGCTAGAGCTTGAGCTAGAGCTTGAGCTTGAATTTGAGCATTAGCTTTTGCCTGAGTTAGAAAAAAAAAAGATTTAGTAATATTTATTGTGAAAATCGGGATCTGTTCAAGTAAATGAAAAAAAAAAAAAAAAAAAAAACTTAAGTAATGTTATGGTCTTATTTATTTACTTTATTTTATTCTCTTACATGTTTTATTTCAAATGCAGTTTTTAATAACAATATTTAAATTCAAACGATAATTATACTTTTCCAGAGATACGCCTTTCAACTTTAATCATGTACACGTTTCGAAACATCGAGGATACAATATTTTTAGAGGCTCACATTTTAGCAGTGACAGTGGTAGCATCAAAGCAGTCAAGCGCGGCCGCGAGTAGCAGCGAGGTGCGGTCGCAGAGTTCTATGACCACTAGCTCTTCGATACTCTCGTATCACAACTGTATGACAGTGCACGCAATCAACCTAGTAAAAAACGCTGACGAACAACTCCGCAGGGCGCTTACATTTTAAAACCGTAAAGACAACTCTCTTCTACGGATTTAAAATATCTCTTATTGTACACCAGCCTGCAAATCTTGGTTTCGCTTTGTGTAATTACTTCGTGAAAAGCTGTTCTGCGTATATTAGAAGATTCTACAACGACATTTTCTATTTTTTCTGTTACCATGTCGTGTATAGACTCGAAATTAATTTTTTGTTTGTTTGCGAAATTAAGTCTGATGCCTTTTACTTTACACACGTAATCCTTGCTACCGTCAGGTTTCACGTACTCAAAAGCGTAAAATTTAGCGCCTCCTGATAAAAATTTGCTCACATATGTACCGAGCCCTTTATCAGCTAACTCCTACGTCAGCTCGCCTAACATGGAGCCAGTAGGTAAGTCGTTCATACCTGGTTTGAAACTCGGGGCTGGATATGTCCTCGTTGTCGTAAGCACTGTCAATGGCTGAAACACTGAAAAATCCTCGTAAGTAAAAATTACTACCCTAAAACAAAAAAAAAACAAAAAAAACGAAATTGTTTCAGGCTTAACAGTACATCGCAAGCAGCCCTATTACCTATAAAAAGTTTAGTAATGAAATATAAATGTAATGAAATAATGTAAACATTCAATAAACGAAAAAAAAAGTTAAAAATTATATACTTCACTTGTTTTTAAATATCCTTCTCCGGACTTGAATCATTTTCATCAGGATTAAAAATTATTAAAAAAGTAAAACTAATTCGTATCAAAGTATATTAAAAGTATTTTTTCAATGGATTAAAAATTATTATTATTAATTTCTAATTTTTTTTTATTTCTTAAACTATTTTATTAATTTAAAAATGACCGATCCAGAATTAAATAATCTCTTGAAGAATAGAACAAGATACAGATGCCGCAGCAGCAGCAGCTCCTGCAGAGTCAGCAGCAGCCGAGACGTCCGAGCGCAGCCGCCTCGAAGAAGTAACGCATACACCTACACAATCACAGACTGAAGTCGCGCTTGGAATGTGCGCGGTTGCCACGTTTTATTCTACTTGATTTAATTAATCGTAGAGGAGACTTTTCCTCATGCAAGTTTTTTTCTTATAATATTAAAACAAAAGGTGTCACGTAACACCCTCCCCCTCTCGGAACGTTGCCTCCTGGCAATATCCGGAACGGTAGGGTTGTTACCCTAAGACAAGGAAATTCTAGGTGGCCCTGGCTCACTTCTCCCCCTCACACTCCCAATCCACTGTTTGCTCAACAACCAAAAACGGGTTGATGTGGGTTATTCGGCGGGAAGAGCGTTTGCTCGGTAATACAATGCTTATGCATTATATTGAAGAGAAGGCGTAAATTTCGATCACGAACGAACTGCGTCGTCGAGATCAAGTGCCCAAACCATGGGAGTCCCATGTCTATATCCGGGGGTTTTTCGGACCTCAGTGAGAAAGGGAAAGGAATTATAAGAGGTGAATCTTTTGGTATTTCCCATTAAATAGAATTCCGTTATATGATATAATACGACCTCAGATAGATCGTAGGTTATGACGTGTGCAGGCCGTTTGATTTGATTCTTAGTGCTGAAAACTAAAACATTATTTACCTTGATTTAGAGTCTACTGCTTTAGATCCTGGTTACGTCTACTACTCAGAATGTCCGGAGAAATACCGTCGAACTGTTTGGACATGTTTTAAATGCTTGCAAGTCGATTCTGAAGAAGATCAACGGCATAGATTATCATTTGAAAATGAAGGTTATTAGAGATCCATAGACAGATTTTACTCCATCGTTGGTATGATGACAGAGATACCAAAGGAACATATTGCATATATATTGCATGTTGCTTTTAAGACATTTAAGCTGTGTAAAATCAGGTTTTGATGCCATTTTGTAAAAATAAATCATTTAAATAAATGTAAATAAGATTTATAAAGTTGAAGCACTTAGACAACAGCTAATCCAATTTTCATCGGTGGGAAAATTAAAAACATTTCAAGAAGTGAAAAAAATATGATGTATGGATCCTTGAACTCGTTCGCCGAGCCTGGGTTTTGGACACGACTCCGATCATAAAGTAAACGATAAAACAGAGTCCCAAGAATCGAATTGTATGGTTAATAAGAATGGCAACAGCAGTTGGTGATACCTGTGTCTCGACGATATCCTGCTTCTAAAAAAAAACTTTCCAAGTCAAAGGTAGAAGAAAGAGCGCTCCCGGCTGGTATATCCCGATTGCTCGACAGATCTGGTCATAGGATATGACGTTTGCCAATTCGAGTTTTGAAACACAATAGGCGATTTGTCAACGGCCAGGTCATATGATTAATAAACTTGCAACCTCTGTCGTGGTATACCCGGCGTGCTCGTACAAGGCACAACCAAAAAGCTGTCCAAGTCAAGGGTAGAAGAGAGAGATACTCTCAACAATAACGTGATGAAACTTCTGTTTCAACCAGAGATTCCTTGGTTAGGAATCCGAGTAATAATGTTTCGTACCTTAATTTGAAATAGTACGGATGGACTATATCAACCCAGCACATCGAATCAGAACGACCTTGTGGAGTCAAATATTTACATTATTCTAAATAGCTTAGTGTTAAACCATAATGCATCATTATTTGGATTCATTATTTCTAAACAAATAAATGTTAAGAACGAAATCCAAAAGAAGCACAGAGGTACTTCGGTACCAAAGGAGTGGAGGATTAAGAGATTTTGCAAATCTTCTGAATAGCAGACAGTTGAGAGCTGACTTTCTTCCTAAACCCATCACTCTCTACAATCATCTGTAAACTATTCTGATATAAAAAGAAGCGAAAGTGTCAAGTTATCCTGCCACAAAATTCAATTTTTAAACTTTTCATTAGTCACAGACTTAAAATTATATATATTGTTATATATACTATTGATTTTATTTTTCTTTATTTAAAAAATTGAATAATTTCGGATAGTATGTGCGTTTGAAGAAAGGAAATCAAATCGCAAAACACACTCAGACCGTAAGCGGTCGTCCTTTGTCTATACAAACCTCCACTCTATCCATTCACACAATTTTTCTCTCGGCCGAACACTTATAATTCGCAATCACAGCACATTATTTTAGAAAAATTAATTAATTAAACGCAAATAATTTATCGTATGAAAAAGCCATCAAGGTCAAAATTTTCAGCAGCTAACCGCAAAGGAGAATAAACTTATCAAAATTATTACCTATCAATTGAAGACTATGAGAGCTCGATACACTCACTCGTACTTGTGAACTTTAAATGAGCTCTTCTTCTCCGAGCTCCCAAATAAATTCGCTTTCTTGCTGGCCAATGCCCTAATTAATATTGCTAAATTGCAATATTTCCCAATCACCCAAAATTTTTCCAACTCTTTTGCAAATCAAAAATGCCTTCGCAAAAATTCATATTTTTGCTGAGCATTTGCTCAGTAAAAAAAAAATATAATTCTTTGAACCAGCCTCAGCGATTTCATCAGAAAATAAAATGCCAACTCAGTGAGAGCGACCTCAACGCGCCTTCTAACTAACTTGCTGATAGTGAATTTCACCGGATGTCGAAATTCAACCTCAATAATTTAACGTACATATTTTACCCTGTATATGCTTAACATCATTTTCTCGCATTATTTTAAGTATCATAATTGAAAAATCTTATCTTATTATTTTAAGTATCATAATTCAAAAATCTTTGATGATGATGATCTACAAAGACTGTAGAGATTAATGATTTTATACTCTTTTGTTAAAATTAAACAAATTAATAATTATAAATTCTACCACTTATTTAATACATAACGAAAATAAGGGTCTTCAGTACTGTTTTTTCCATGACAATCAATTATTTATAAAAAAATTATTGCTCCTAACACGTTACAAGCTGCTCTGCTCAGCAGCTCTGCAGTCAGCTGCAGTCAGCTGTAGGAAGCTGCTAATTGATACAGCGCCACCAGTCGCCTCATGGCTACAGGCCCGGGCCTACATGCCCCCGTCTGCGGCTGTAGGTAAGCAGTAAGAGTGAGACAGCAAAAATAGACACGCCCAGCGCATACGTCACGTCCGGTTAAGTCTACAGAGAGCGCAGGCAGAGAGACCGGATGCTCGAAACTGAAATCGAATTCCCCTGACTACCGTGAGCCAAAGGAAAATCAGCGTTTCGAAAAATGAAACGTTCATAACTTTTCAATGCGGGCTTTATTCGGGATAATTTTTTTTTTTAATTACTCAGGGGATCATCAGCTACGCGCGGGATGTATAATATAAATGAAATAATCATCTTAAAATAGTTTTTCTTGGAAGCGTCCTAACCTAAAACCAAAAATCAAAGTATATAAAGCCCTGCAGGCTTTCACGGCAGTCAGTTTGAAAAAAAACCAAATCGCCGTTAAAGCCCGATTGGGCTTTAGGATTGTTCTTCGCTGTCGGAATTTACTCCAATGTCTGATACAGCTTCTAAAATTTCTGCATTCGTTGGTACTTCAGAAATAATCAACATATCATCAATCATTTCGTAATCTGCAGTGTTTATGTTTATGTTTACATTTTCCAAAAGCTGATTTAATGAAAGATTTTCGCAAACATCTTGTTCCGTCGTTTCTGTTTGTGGTTCTAAAATTCAAAACAAACATTTATTTTTATCACATTTTTATAAAAAATTAAAAAAACAAAGTTTTCAAACCTTCATAAAAAACACCAGACTTTTTAAAACAGTTTGCGATTGTTTTTGCTGAAACTTCCTCGCAAGCCTCAGCCATTCATCTAATTGCTTCTAGCAACGATATATTGTGGCTTGCTGCGCCAGCAGCATTTTCAATATATTTTAAGACTAATTTTCTGTGATAGATGCATTTAAAACTCCTGATAACACCCTGGTTCATTGCCTGCAGCACAGAAGTTACGTTTGGAGGATAAAAAACGAGTTTGATGTTTGTCAGGTTCATCATTCGTGGATGGGCGGGACAGCTGTCAACAAGAAGTAAAGTTTTTCGTTTTTTTCGGGCGAGTTCCGTATCCCACTTACTGATAACTTCAGAAAACAACGTAGAGTTCATCCAAGACTTCTTGTTGGCCTCATAGTTCTCTGGTAAGCTCCTAACATTTTTGAAACACCTTGGATTCTTAGATTTACCAACCACAAGTTATTTTCTTTTTTCTGAGCCCAACATATTAGCTCCAATGAGAACTATAACTCGCTCTTTTGAAAGCTTACCACCAGCACATGCTTCTCCCTTAAATTTCAATGTATTATCAGGCATTAATTTATAAAACAAACCTGTCTCATCAATATTAAATACGTCATCTGAGGTATAATCCTTTTTTACTTTATCCCAGACTTGACTTAACCAAGTTTTTACATCATCAGGATTTACACTACCAGTTTTGCCGCTCATTTTCCTGAAAACAATATTGTGGCGTCTCTTGAAACGATAAATCCATGAAGTCGCACACTCAAATTCTAAATCTCCAGTTTCTCGAGCAAATTTTTCAGCTTGAGCTTGGAGTATAGGTCCATTTATCGGACCCTTCTGAGGTGGGTAAAGACTCATTTCCACTTCGAACCACTCGAAAAGGGCATCGTCGATGACAGTGTATTTACAGGTTCATCTTTTTTTCAAATTTGTTCAAACTCCTTTAAAATACTAACACGATTCTTAGAGATCGACGATACGGTTGACTTCTTAATATTATAATTTTAACAAACGTGGCAATTGGTTCAACCATTATTAAGATCATTAATTATATCAACTTTATCAGATATAGAGAACGATTTTCTCTTCCGGAAGTTTTCCATGATGCTTACTCGATGCCTTGAACGCTAACACTGAAAGTTTGAGGTATCGAGACTGCATAAATTAAGTTTGACCGATCATGTTAGGTGGGTGGGAAGTCTCGTTCGTTATAAGTGAGTATTGAAACCAATTATACGAAATTTTTAGTTCGTTAAAGCCGAGGGTTCGTTAAATTCTGGGTCGTTATAACCAAGGTGTATCTTATCTACTTTGCATTAAAACCAACCAAATATTCAAAAAGTGTTCGTTAAACCCGAGGGTTCATTATATCCGGGGTCGTTATAACTGAGGTTCACTGTATTTATAAATATAAGCAACTGAGTAGGTCTTGATTGCGTCTACTTGTCGTCACATATTAGACGCCTAGATCTTGTTCTTCGTTTTGGAAGTGAAGAAAGCACGCCGTGCCGCATGGGTGGTCTTTGAACTGCTTAGTAGCTTGGGTGGTAATTATACTAATAGGGTTTAGAACATTCTGCCCACTTTCGTCCGTTGCATCTGCAGAAGGACGAAACAAAAAAATCGTTTTTGTTACGTGTCGTTTGAGAACCGCAGTTGGAATTTTAAATGTAACGATTCGGACTACACCATCTTCAGAAGGGTCGGCCTTAATAACGCGACTAACTGGCCATTTTGCTGGAGGTGTGGTCTCGTTTTTTAGAATGACCAGGTCTCCAACTGCGAGTGACATTTGCTTTGGTTTCCATTTACCTCGAGGTTGTAAACTCGTGAGGTACTCAAAGGACCACCTAGACCGAAATTATTGAGTTAATCGTGTAAGGTGCAACCATCTTCTTCCAAGTGAAACTTTAATAGACGTGACATCAGGTTCTGGAATAAAGAAAGATTGTCTCTAGATAAGGAAATTGGCAGGTGATAAAAAAGGAGGTTCGAAAGGATCATCAGGAAGGGATAATAACGGTCTAGAGTTAAGAGAAGCCTGGATCCTAGCCAACAAACTTGCAAATTCTACAAAACTAAGGACTTGGTCACTGTTACGGAGCGAACAATAATTTTACTCCGTACACATAGTCAATCAAAAATCAATGGTTGGTAGACTGCGTTGCGCCATCTCTTGGACCACGCAGAACTACAGGGTGCTGGTGCTCTCGCGCCGTCTTCTGCGCAGCTTGTGACGGCTGGCGCTGCTGCTGTCACTGACGCCGCCGGGCCAGCTGCTCTTTGCTCATTTCTCGTTTTAGCGCTTATTCAGCACGCAGTAGAGAATTTTCTCTTAAGTAAAATTAAGTTTTCTTGGGTTATTTGTTAAAGTTCATCTCATTGGTTGCTTCTCGTGTTTTTCTAAGTGTCTCTTTGGAAGCGCACTTGTGGTCCAGCTCATCGTGGTTGCAGCAATCAATAATATTCCAGTCAACTCATCGCATTTTCAAGCCCGCGTACTCTTCTACAGCTGTTCTATGTTGGCGGACCTACAGTAGTGCTCAAAAGTTTAGGCCACCCCCAAATGTTATCTATTTATTATGTGATTTTTGAGTTTGTAAGTGACCGCAACCATCCAAATTCTTAATTAAGTCATCTCTAACAGCTTTTTTCAATCAATATACTCAATTACTCAAGGAAAAAACATTTACGATACACAAATTTAGATTATAAATTTATTCTTACCCATATTTTAGTTTAATATGTTATTTTTTTTTAAACTGCTATTTTAAGTCATTTTATGATTTTTGATCAACTGTGAAAAAATTTTATTAACTTTCAGGCTTATAATTCCCCCCCCCCCCCTATTTTTCTTTTATGATGAAGTTTGAAGAAAAAAATTTTCAAGTTGTTACATATAAAATTGTTCAAACCACAGCCTAAAAACATATTTTTTTTATCTTTGAAAAATCACCGATTTTTCATTATTCAACCCTATTTTACGATTGAATGCATCTTTTTTTTTTTTTTTTTTCAGGGTCAAAATTAAATAAAAACTCATTTTTTTATGTATTTACAATTTATTTATTAGAAGCAATTGAAAATTTTTTTTAAAATATTATAAAACTATCTATTTTTCAGAATTCTTAACACTTTTAAAATTTAAGAAAATTACTTTGTTTTTTGAATAATTTTGTTTAAACCAGAGTTGGCCAAGTATCCGAAGTTGAAAGTTCGGATACTTTTGGGCTTTCGAAAAGTATCCGAAAAAAGTATCTTCGGATACAAGATAAATTTCATGAAAGTATCTTCAGATATAAGATACATTTCAAAAGTATCCGAAAAAAGTATCTTCGGATACAAGATAAATTTCATGAAAGTATCTTCAGATACAAGATACATTTCAAAAGTATCCGAAAAAAGTATCTTCAGATACTTTAATTTTTTTGAAAAAGTATCTTCGTAAACTTTTGATTTTTTGAAAAATCATCTTCGGAAATTTTTTTTTTTTTTTTTAAAGTATCTGCGGATACTTTTTAAACTTGAAAAGTATCCGAAATTAAATGAGCTTAGGCTTCATACATTATTAGTTTATACTCGATTAAAATTAATTTTTGAAAACCTTTTACCTGATGTTATTTTAAGAAATTTAGGAAACAATCTAACATTGAAAGATTTACAGTATTAGAATATTAAGCACATACATATATCTGAATAATAATAATATGTAATTTTATATGTGTCTATTTAAAGTTTTTAACGTAAAATGAGTTATTACAGTTATGTTATTGAAAATAAAATGAAAAAATAAATATACAAAAATTTAATTGAAATTATAAGCAACATGTTTTAAAAACCGTTTGGAAAGATAAATAAATAAATTTTTTTTTTTTAATATTAGGATGGATACTATTTGAGTGTAAATATTTTTTGTTAACTTTCAATATTTTAAAATTGAAAAAAAAGAAAAATGTAGATTTGTGTAATATATATAATACAAGATAATAATAAAACATGACCCTCTCCATTAAAAAATCTTGTTTCTTCTTATGCCAATTTGTCTTATGAAAATAATTTTTAAAAAATTTTTTAAAATATAAAAAACTTTGAATTGAGATCGGTTTAAACAAAAAATGTGTCTCGCAACAACTCTTGTATGAACGTGTGAATAAGTTTCGCGACTAAATTATGGAAACACATTTACGTATTCAACAGAAGCTGATTGTAGCGAAGCACGGTAATTGAATTCAAGAGTTGGTTCAAAAAGTAGTTTTTTTTTTGTTTTGCAAAAAATTATATGCAATGAAGTATTTTAAATCTTTTTATAATCCTAAGCATCCGTTCGAGCGTCCCCAACAATTTCCGATCACGTTTTTAATAATTTTATTTTTTTTACTATTTTTTTTTATTTGATTTTGGTTATTGAATTCATTAGTAAAAAAAGTTAAATTTTTTAACTGTATGAAATTTTTATGACACAAAAAGTATGTTCGGATATATTTCGATTATGAAAGTATCTGAAGATACTTTTTTCGGATACTTTTCAAGTTCAAAAGTATCTGAAGATACTTTTTCAACAACAAAAAAGTATCCGAAGATGATTTTTCAAAAAAATGAAAGTATCTGAAGATACTTTTTTCGGATACTTTTGAAATGTATCTTGTATCTGAAGATACTTTCATGAAATTTATCTTGTATCCGAAGATACTTTTTTCGGATACATTTGAAATATATCTTGTATCTGAAGATACTTTCATGAAATTTATATTGTATCCGAAGATACTTTTTTCGGATACTTTTAAAAATTGAAAAGTATCCAAAGATACTTTTTTCTGAGTTCCTCGTTCTTTGTGGTGAAATCCTTGAGGCAAAATTTGTAAAATAAAGGGAACCACTGCCTGCGTGGATTGACGTTGACGGTGGCTCCCTCACTACGTTACTTTATTTTACCTTACCGTAATACTATTGTAGAATCTCACCCCAGAGAGCGATGTTTACATAACGTAATTTTACAAATATCTAAATATCCATAACAACAATAAAAAAATAAGAACTATATTGAAGTATAAGAATAATTAAAAAATTAAGATAATAAGGAAAGTATAAAACGATCAGAATATTTAAAGATTTTTTCCCTATTTCATAAAGAACAAATCAGTGACCATGTTAAATTGTTTATTTAAATATTGTTGATTGAATATTGTTTATTTAAATATTGTTAGTTGAAGATTAATATATTAATAGGTTAAAATTCCAGAAAGAACCCTTAAAATTTATTTTTAAATTTAAATGAAAAAATTCCAAGAAAGTGTAAACTTGTCAAACGATAATCAGATGAAGTTTATTACGCCTTGGGAATGATTTTCTAGGGAACTTTTAACTCCAGAGGGGCCAAGACAGACTCCTGGTAAAATTGGCGATAACTACAACCTGAAAATAATTTTTCCAGGAAGTTTTGACTCCATATGGGTTAAAGGTGTACACCTGTTGCACTTGGTAACAGTGACGCCTTGGAGATGATTTTCCCAGGAAGTTTTTACTCCAGAAAAGTCAGAATAAATACCTAGTGCACTTGGTAGTTGTAACGCTTTGAAGATGATTTCACCAGAATGCTTTGACTCCGGAGGAGTCAAAATAAATGGATATAGTAACTTGGAGATGATTTCCCCAAAATGTTTTAACTACAGAGGAGCCAGAACAAACACCTGGTGCACTTGGTAGTTAAATAAATACATTTTGTTACTATTCCAAAACTAAATAATTACCTCATTTATTCTAAATATATTCATTTGAACTAATGGCCGTTTAAAATTAAGTCTAAATTAAAGAAATCGTAAGTAAATTATTACGCCTTGGAAATAATTTCCCCAGAAAGTTTTGACTCCGGAGAAGTCAGAATAAATATCTGGAGCCTTTGGTAATAGTAACGCCTTGGACATGATCTCCCCAGGATGTTTTGACTCCAGAGGAGTTAGAACAGACACCTGATGCAGTTGATAGTTATTACGCCTTGGAAATGATTTCCTTAAGAAGTTTTGGCTCCAGAGAGGTCAAGTCAAACACCTGGTGCACTTGGTAGTAGTAACGCCTTGGAGATGATTTTCCCAGAATGTTTTGACTCCAGAAATGTCAGAACAGACCCCTGGTGCATTTGATATAGATACTTTTTGAATTTTACTGACATAGTGTAAATTTTTACAAATGAGGAGGGTACAAAAAAGAGTGGGGGTGAGAGCGAGATAGGAGCAGAATAAAAATGCAGTTTTTAACCTATTTTACGGTATAAAATGTAGAATTAAGGGTGGGAGCGGGGTGGGAGCAGAATGGGGTGAGAAAAAAAAGGGCAAGAAAAGTTGGGGTCGGGAGCGGGGTTGGAGCGGAATAAATGTACAATTTTTAACCTATTTTACACTATAAAATGAAGAATTAAGGGTGAGAGCGGGGTGGGAGCGAAGAGCAAATTACAACTATATAATAAAGTAAGATATTATATCAATTTTGAGTGTTCTTGGAAAGAGTTCTTTAAAATTAAAAAAAAAATTTATATTTTTAAAAAACAATAACAGCAATACCAAGTAGAAAAATTTAAGGGGTACAAAAAATTTGTCAAAAATATGTGTTTTTTAAAGTACTAGTACCACTCAGCGCGCTGCAAGCGCGCATAGGAAAAAAACAATGATTGTAACCTCAAAAGGCACTTTTCGAATATTTTAAAATTTTGTCCACCAATCAGCTCACGAATAAAATCTTATGTCATGTATCGATCCCCATAAAGATCCCATATTCCCAAGTTGCAACAAACTTACTTATAATCCGCCTAAAAGGAGTTAGGGAGGGGGCCACGGAAATTGCAATTAAGCATTTTGCTAGCCGGCACCTCCGCTCTGCTGGAACAGGTGGGGCGAAGTAGCTTCCCTCGCTGTTTAGCCGCGCTCCCAAACTACTCTCGTCCCCGACACTCGAGTGGTTCGACCGAAAGCTAGCAGCGATCGAAGACCACGTGCAGCACACCTGGACAAGCAGAGCCGGATCAGGCAAGGATCCATCAGTGCAATATCGCCTTGCCATCACCATTGGATACTCCGGTAATTTTAAGGTAGATTATTGTAATATTCAACTCTGTCGGAGGACATTAAACTCATTAAATTGTAACCTTTCACCATTTGTTTTTCAATAAAACAATATCACCTTACCTTACTTTATTTCATTTTATCAACCTAATCAAAAGCCAGACAACAAGGGGACGGGACAACTACGTAAGTAGTTGTTCCAAAAAGACGAAGATCTTACCCCTTTTAAAATAATAATGTCAAGGATTATAAATCCGTGACACTTACATTAAAAATCTCACCAAAATGGCGATATCTCTCTTTTGTAGATAGATTTATATTGATCAACTACAGTGTAGTCATGGGGAAAAAAGTGGTGCCAGAAAAAGTTAAATGGCAAATAATCGGCCCATTCAAAGCAGGCAAAAATAAATCGGAAATATCTAGACTACTATACATAAGTAGACGTTGTGTTTCAAAAACTATCAGTACTTATGAAAAATCAAAATCAGTTAAAAACAAAAGTCGATCGGGACGCCCCCGGATAACAAGTGATAGAGAGGATCGATTTTTTGTTAAAGAAGTGAAAAGAAATCTTGCTATTACTGCAAGGAGTTAAAAATTAAACTCAAAGATCAATCTAGTAAAATAATTTCATGGCAGACAATAAACAGACGTTTGCTCAAATGAATTTAAAATCCACCATCACGGTCAAGCCTCTTCTTACTTCAAAAAATAAAAAAGTTAGGTATGACTGGTGCAAGGAAAGATTATCATGGAGTACTGAAAAATGGAATCTAGTATTGTTTAGTGATGAATCCTCGTTTTAACTATTTTCCAATCGGCCCATACGAGTGCGTCGTTTACCGAACAAAATATATAACTCTGATTGCCTTGCTCCAAAAGTTCAAAAGGGTGGTGGATCAGTGACGGTTTGGGGCTGTTTGTCTGATAAAGGTAAAGGTAAATTACATTTTATTAATGGAACAGTGGACAGTGATAAATATATTCGTATTATGAGAAACTACATGCTCCCGTCCAAGAAAAAGGTTTTCAGAAGACGAAAAAATTGGTTATACCAGCAGGATAATGCTCCTTGTCATACGTCTAAAAGAACAATGAAATAGTTGATAAACAAACAAATTCCACTATTGACGGGGCCCACCCATTCACCTGATCTTAACATTATCGAAAATGCTTGGGATCAGATCGAAAGAATGATCAAGGATAAAAAGTTGAGAAATATAAAAGATTGAAAACTGGAGATTGCTGCAGCCTGGCAAAGTTTAAGCCCAAGTTACTGTCAGAAGCTTGCAGATTCGATAGTTAGAAGACTGAAAGCTTGCTACAATGCCAAAGGAGGAGCTACAAAGTACTGATTAACTCAAAAACTATTTAATTCAAAAGATATTTGTTATGTCTAAATTGGATAGTCTTATCAATGTGTTTTTTTTTTTTTCATTCGTTCAAACAAAATTATTCAAAAAATAAGTAATTTTCTTAAATTTTAAAAGTGTTAAAAATTCTGAAAAATAGATAGTTTCTATTATATTAAAAAAAAAATTTTCAATTTTTTCTAATATATAAATTGTAAATACATAAAAAATGAGTTTTTATTTAACTTTGACCCTGAAAATAAAAAAAAAGATGCATTCAATCGTAAAATAGGGTTAAATAATGAAAAATCGGTGATATTTCGAAGATAAAAAAAACACGTTTTTAGGCTGAGGTTTGAATAATTTTATATATAACTTGAAAATTTTTTTCTTCAAACTTCATCATGAAAGAAAAATAGGGGGGGGGGGATGATAAGCCTGAAAGTTAATAAAATTTTTTACAGTCGATCAAAAATCATAAAATGACTTAAAATAGCAGTTTTAAAGAAAATAACATTTTAAACTAAAATATGGGTAAGAATAAATTTATAATCTAAATTTGTATATTGTAAATTTTTTTCCCTTGAGTAATTGAGTATATTGATTGAAAAAAACTGTTAGAGATGACTTAATTAAAAATTTGGATGGTTGCGGTCACTTACAAACTCAAAAATCACATAATAAATAGATAACATTTGGGGGTGGCCTAAACTTTTGAGCACTACTGTAGGAATTCATTGCGCAGTACTACTCACCGGGCATCTCCAGGTATTTCGTCTTGGCTCAAGTAACAATAATTTACTTGAGCCACTCGTTTTAATTCATGCACAGTAATTAACTTACTGTGCATTCTCTTACTATCTCTGCTTTTTTTTTGTTGTACTGATTTACACACAGCCATTTTTTTTTTCTCTCTCTCTGTCTGCTGCTGATGCTAGTAGCATTTCTCTTAGCTATCGCTCTCTCTCTCCTTTCAAGGCCATTCTCTGTTGTTTTTTTATCGCATTTATGTTTTGACCAACTCATATTTATAAATCGAATTAATATAATTCAATTTGTAAGTAGTTTTGTACAGAGTGGTATTTCTCCAATTCAGTAATTTCATTTACACTGAAATTATTATTCAACTTTAATTACATATTTAAATTGAATTTTTAATAACTTTTTTTTTGTACAAAATAAATCTGTATTAAAGCCACTATTATTTTGTAAAGGGTAAAATTTATTGTAATTTATGAATAAAATTATTATTGTTTTTATCTGGTGTGTTCTCTCTCTTCTAATATCTTCTGTCAGTTTAAGTAATGCTGTCTAAGTACTATATCCCTGTCTGAAGCCAGCCTGAAATCCATCCAACAATCCCTCCGCTTCAATGAAAGACGAGATCTGGTTAAAGACCAGTCCCTCAAGGATTTTCGACTAGAAACAGAGAAGAGAGATTGGACGAAAATCACCCAAACATCTCGGAGTCGGAGTTTTATTGAGGGCTATCACGAGCGACTGTTTCCAGTGATCTGAAAACGTCGAGGTCAAAAGAGTCTGGTTAAAGACATCACGAACAAATCGGCCAACAGCCTGGGATGCACACTTAATAAAACTCTGCGGAAGATGATCAATACCCACCGCCTGTGAAGTTGGCTGGTCAATAGCAAGCTTGACATCCTGTAACGTAACGGCAGTAAAATTCAGCCGACTGACCATCCCCTTCGTCCTCACCCAGATTTTCAAGGAAACGAGAAAGTTCTGGTGCAGCAGCATCAAACGACTCAGAGGCAAAGTGAGCATTGAGATCCTCCTCAGAAAAGCCCGCAAGATTGGTGTCAGGCTTGGAGGAGATTCCGAGATGTTTGGATTCCTTCCAGATCTGTTGAGGGGCAGTGAGTCCCTTAAGACGACTTCAATAAAAATCAAGTCTAGCAGTCTCTATCTTTTGATGTGCAAAGTCTCATGCCTGTCTGTACAAATAGAGTTCTATGTCAAGTCTTGAACGTCTGTAGCGTCTAAATAATCGGCCTCTTTCAGTCAAAAGTGAACGAAGAAAAGGGGTAAACCACGTGTGATGATTCCTCTTTTTGTGACTAAAAGTCTTGATGGGAGCAACAACCTCAAGAGCAGCGTGTAAGTTAGCATACAATGACTCCAATCAATCACTTAAAGAAGCTTCAACATACGCGACTACTGACCAGTCACATTTGGATAGATACTCGTTCAATGTTACTGAGTCAATTGATTTAAAGTCTCTGTAGGTGAAATCATGAGTCATAGTCTGGGGTACGTAGATGTTCAGCGTAGCTGAATCAATAGCTGAACTTATGGCCGATTTACTGACCATGATAGGTGTTGTAATTATGTCCCGGGACCGACTTAAGCACAGCTAGCACTATGGCATTAGGATTTGCCATAGGAGGAACGGCCAAACCACCAATCGCAATGTCAGTACAACTTGCTGACCTTGATTTCTGGACTTCAGCTAAGGACTTGGAGAGGTCAGCATTTTTTCTTTCAAGGCTGAGCACCTTATTTACAAGCTCAGGGTCACGATGAGAATTTGTTGAGTCCGTTGGGCTCTGCATCATCTGTTTCTATTCAGCTCATTCTCGCTTGACTTCATCAAGTTCTGCTTCAGCATTTTCCACTCTAGCTACAAGACCAGGAATTACATCAAGTTCCTTAAGTTTGGAATCAAGATCATCAAAGCGTACATTAACTTCTGTTTTCAATCGATCGAAGAGTTCGTTTACCTCAGATTTAAATCCATCGATCCGCTCGTTCACTGAGGACTTGAGGCCACAGATCTCCCTAAGGATTGAATTCAACTTGTTGTCCTGCGTCTGTTCAGTGGTTGAAGTGTTCGATGTACTCGATGCATTCGATTTTGAGCGAGTGCGATCATGAGATGCAGAAAACTTGGGCCATGCCAGTTGAATGCATTCGGTGCAAGCCTTTCCAGGCTTACTATCAATGGTAACTGCAGCTAACTTTTTACAGGCCGTGTGGAACCGTAGGGAGCAATTATCACAAGTGTGCAGTTTAACATTACCCCGAGCAGGCAGCTTACAAATATCACATACTTCCTGTCCATTACCAGACATTATGTCAGTTTCAAAGCAAGTGATAATCGAGCTAATGAAGCAGGCAAGTAAAGTTGAGTTTTTGAAGCAGGCGAGTGATATTGAAGTATTTCAGTCAGGCATAAATCTGAATTTGAAAATTCGCGGTTGATTAGTGAGTAGTGAAGGTCAAGGTCCTGTCAGACACTGTTCAGTCGATAACTTGGACAGTGCCACGATCTAGCGGTAAAAATTATAATCACGGACCGAGCATTGCCGCGCTTTCCTGGAAAATAGACACTTAACCTCAAAATCACAGTAATATCACCACATTATTGTTCAACAAAATAGCAACAAATTCAATTGCACTGAAACACCATCCAACAGTTCAAGGCTCGCCACACTCAAAGTTCGCAAAATGACACGCGCAAACACTGTACAACTTTATCTATAACAATCTAAAATGCGGAGCCCCGAGTCAGCACAGTCAGTCGTAAGAGCGGCACCGATAAAGCGAGACATCTTCATTCTACATCGAACCGTTCGTGAAAAAGCCAGACACCCAAGCTCAGGATTTAACTCCTTCATTAGGAGTGGCCAAATCTTTGTGAGAAGAAAGAAGGGAGACGTCGCAACATTAATTAGCTCGGATGAGGATCTTCAACGGTTTTGAGCATAACAGGTATACTGCTTCATCTATACTCTCGCGGCAATATTTCAATTGCATCTTATCATTTTGAACACATAAGTGAATCATTTCAATCATCTATCATTCATCAACTTCATTCTCATTCATCTACATCCGTTCCACAATTGCAGTTCTATCATCAAACTTCTGTGCGGTCCGGTGGGAGCAAGTTTCGCGTCTGTCGTGTGAATGTTAATTCACTTAGGGGTCACATTGAGCAAATGAGGCTCTTTATTGTGTCAGAGGACATTATCCATGTCCTGGCGATCACAGAGTCTGAACTAGGGCCTGCGATTGAGGACGCTCTAGTCTCATTGGAAGGTTATGTTCTGTTTCGGAAGGACCGCAACACTCAGGGGGGAGGAGTAGCATTGTATATTCATAAATCTCTGTCGGTTAAACATCTCTGCTCATCCTCGGCGGTATGGAACGGTCGTCCAGGTCATCCAGAGTACTTATTCTGCGAAGTTATCCCTAAGGGAGGTGATCCTGTTTTTGCAGGAGTGGTGTATAGACCACTACACTCGCCATTTGTTCAGGGGTCGGATTTTGTCAGAACTTTGCGGGACACTATGCTTAACTATGGCACCAAGATACTTCTGGACGATTTTAACTCTGATCTTTTGACGGACAACCCTGATGCGGTCTTTATAAAATCATTCATTGCCGAGAACTCGCTTTTTTCTGTGCCGTATGGGGCCTCGCCTCACACGCGAACGTCGGATACCTGGCTGGATCTCTGTATTGTAGATGCCCTTGACACGGTGACGAATTATTCTAAATCTGTATCTCCATTTATAGCTGGACATGACTTGATAACTGCTACGCTGAACATCTACGTACCCCAGACTACGACTCATGATTTCACCTACAGAGACTTTAAATCAATTGACTCAGTAACCTTGAACGAGTATCTATCTAAATGTGACTGGTCAGTAGTCACGGGTGTTAAAACTTCTTTAAATGATAGATTGGAGTCTTTGTATGCTAACTTACACGCTGCTCTTGAGGTTGTTGCTCCCATTAAGACTTTTAGTCACAAAAAGAGAAATCATCACACGTGGTTTACCCCTTTTCTTCGTTCACTTTTGACTGAAAGAGACCGATTATTTAGACGCTACAGACGATCTAGACTTGACATAGAACTTTATTTGTACAGACAGGCATGAGACTTTGCACATCCAAAGAAATCATCACACGTGGTTTACCCCTTTTCTTCGTTCACTTTTGACTGAAAGAGACCGATTATTTAGACGCTACAGACGATCTAGACTTGACATAGAACTTTATTTGTACAGACAGGCATGAGACTTTGCACATCCAAAGATAGAGACTGCTAGACTTGATTTTTATTAGAGTCATCTAAAGGGACTCACTGCCCCTCAACAGATCTGGAAGGAACTCAAACATCTCGGAATCTCCTCCAAGCCTGACACCAATCTTGCGGGCTTTTCTGAGGAGGATCTCAATGCTCACTTTGCCTCTGTGTCGTTTGATGCTGCTGCACCAGAACTTTCTTGTTTCCTTGAAAATCTGGGTGAGGACGAAGGGGATCGTCAGTCGACTGAATTTTACTGCCTTTACGTTACAGGATGTCAAGCTTGCTATTGACCAGTCGACTTCACAGGCGGTGGGTATTGATCATCTTCCGCAGAGTTTTATTAAGTGTGCATACCAGGCAGTGGGCCCATTTGATATCTTTAACTAGTCTCTTTTGACCTCGACGTTTCCAGATCACTGGAAGCAGCCGCTCGTGATAGCCCTTAATAAAACTCTGACTCCGAGATGTTTGGGTGATTTTCGTCCAATCTCTCTTCTCTGTTTCTTGTCGAAAATCCTTGAGAGACTGGTCTTTAACCAGATCTCGTCTTTCATTGAAGCGGAGGGATTGTTGGATGGATTTCAGGCTGGCTTCAGACAGGGATATAACACTTAGACAGCATTACTTAAAATGACAGTCGACATTAAACAGGGCATTGACAGAAGGCAGATGACAGCACTGCTGTTATTCGACTTATGTAAGGCCTTCGATTCGGTCTGCCACGTGACCCTGCTTGGGAAGCTACGGTCACTTGGCTTCTCAAACAGTGTCGGCAGATGGATCGCATCATATCTGTCGGGTTGATCGCAGGCGGTAAGAGTGGGGGGTCAAACTTCCTCCTTTCATCCCCTAAACAGGGGAGTGTCACAAGGGTCTGTGTTGGGACCACTGCTTTTTCTGCTGTTTGTGAATGACATTGCGTGGTATCTTCGTCCTGGCGTAAGTCTTGTGATATACGCGGATGATCTGCAGATCTATGTGCGGGGTCGGATCTAGGATATACGGGCTACTCTGGAGAGATTGAGCAGAGCTGCGGGAAAAATTGCGGATTGGGCTGCTGGAAATCATTTGGGGTTGAATGTGGGTAAAACTAAAGCCATGATATTCGGCTCCCTTGTCCTCGTGAATAGATTCAACAAGATGGGTATAAACACTTTGGAGACTCCTGTGTCCCGTTTGTTTCGTCTGCTTGGAGTCTGGGCATGGTGCTGGACTCGAAGTTGAATTGGAAGGAGCATGTGAAGTATGTCTGTGCTAGGGCTAATTTGCTCATGTATAGACTGTATCACTTCAGACGCAGCACGGCGCTTAGCCTTCGCAAGCACCTTGTTCAGGCACTTCTCTTCCCTATCGTGGACTACTGTTCCTTGGTTTACTGTAATATCTCGGGCGAGTTGAATCTTCAGATTGAGCGTCTGCTCAATAGGAGCATCAAGTATATCTACGGGATTCGGAGGGACAGTCGCGTCACCCCCTATAAGCGTGAGCTGAGCTGGCTGCGGGCAAAGGGTCGCAGAGACTACTTTGCGGCCTGTACCCTCTTTAATCTTAAAAACATTGTGGTTGTTGACACCCTCCATAGTGTATAAATGACAAGAGTTGTGAAGGATTTCTGGGGGCTAGGGCTTGTAGTTAAATAAATTAACACATTTTTTCTTCTCGTAGCGACGTTTCGTTGACAATGGTCAACCTCATCAGGCTATTTATTAAAGTTAAAATTAAATATTCAAAAGTTTAATAAAATAATATTATAAACTTTGTTACTCACACAATTTTTACAGCACTGTGGCCGTTTTCGATAGAAAATGACTTTGCACTTATGACTATCTAAAAAAACTATCTAAAAAAAATTTTCTTTCATATAAAATTATAATTAAATATTAATATTCTTATCTAGTGACCGGTTTCGACCTTGTTGGGTCTCATCAAACTAGAGTAAAGTTTGAAACTAAATGAAAAACACTTAAAGCCGAGGCTTAAATAGTGTATACTAGTACACATTAAATCAGTAAGATTTATTTACAAATTCAAAATAGAAGTAATACTTCTGCTTTGTGTATTCTTGATGTAAGTTGAAATTAATGTTAAAATTAAATATTCAAAAGTTTAATAAAATAATATTATAAACTTTGTTACTCACACAATTTTTACAGTACTTTAGCCATTTTCGATAGAAAATGACTTTGCACTTATAACTATCTAAAAAAACTATCTAAAAAAATTTTCTTTCGTATAAAATTATAATTAAATATTAATATTCTTATCTAGTGACCGGTTTCGACCTTGTTGGGTCTCATCAGACTAGAGTAAAGTTTGAAACTAAATGAAAAACACTTAAAGCCGAGGCTTAAATAGTGTATACTAGTACACATTAAATCAGTAAGATTTATTTACAAATTCAAAATAGAATTTGTAAAAAAATATTTATTAAAAAAAAAGTTCAAAATTTACAATGTGGTCAGGATAAATAAAAAATAAAAATGAAATTCAATAATACAAGACAATTGATTGAAATTACAATTATTCACTAATTACAGAACTTTTAATAAGTTAAATACAAAATCTTGGTTTACAGAGTAATTCTATGATTATTTATTAATTTAGTAGCAAAGGAAAATAATATTAAAATGAATTTTCTCATACCTGTCGTTTAAAAATAATATGATTTTTGAAAGACAAGAGTCTCGAATCAGAATTGAAGCGTAAATGAAAATATTTTAATTCTCGGGCGAAATTTTAATAGTGTCCAGTAACAGATGATTTTTGAAATTTTGGAAAGAGAATAGGGGGGGGGTGGGGGGAAAAATTAGGTGTGAACGAACTCAAGACTAAATAGTGTAGAAGGTAAAAAACAAGTATTTTAATTTGTTGTGATTTTGAAATGTTATTTGATTCTGAATAAATGAGATTTCTATAGATACGATTTAAAGAATTACAATCCTCTTTCTTGTTGATTGTGTTTTTTGTACTAGTGATATGAAACATTTCTGAGATATGTCTTTTATTCCAATTAGCTTCTCTATCCAGAATTTGTGTTTTTGAAAAATTAAATTTATGATTATTTTCAAGCATGTGTAGGGAAACGACAGAATTTTTTTCTTTCAATTTTATATGTTCATCGATTCTCACCTTAAGATTTCTTTTCGATTCTCCCACATAAGAAGCTGGACAGTTTTAATAATAAAATCTATAAACGCATCCGGTGTTCTCAAATTTTTCCGTGCGATCTTTCCCGAGTTTTATAATATCATCCAATTTATTATCAAAGTAAGGAACTGTACGGACGTTCACTTGTCTCAACATTCTCGAGCATTGTTTATAAAAGTTGTTTTCAAAAAAGAGAGGTATCGTACATTTTAATGATTGATCTATATTGTGTTGGGCATTATTGTCAATATTTTTATTAGAGAAAATTTTTTGTTTTCTCACATTCATGTATTTCTTGATAAATTTGGGCTCGTAATTATTATTATTGAGAATGGAAGTAACAGTGTTTAAATTTTCAGAGTGAAATTTGGGGTGAGATAAAAGAATAGCTCTGTCAACTAAATTAAAAATGATATTCTTCTTTAACTGTAGGGAGTGGTTAGAATTGTAATTGAGAATGCACTCTAACATATTTGGTTTTCTGTACATTTATAGATTTTATTGTCAAAACTGTCCAGCTTCTTATGTGGGAGAATCGAAAAGAAATCTTAAGGTGAGAATCGATGAACATATAAAATTGAAAGAAAAAAATTCTGTCGTTTCCCTACACATGCTTGAAAATAATCATAAATTTAGTTTTTCAAAAACACAAATTCTGGATAGAGAACCTAATTGGAATAAAAGACATATCTCAGAAATGTTTCATATCACTCGTACAAAAAACACAATCAACAAGAAAGAGGATTGTAATTCTTTAAATCGTATCTATAGAAATCTCATTTATTCAGTATCAAATAACATTTCAAAATCACAACAAATTTAAATACTTGTTGTTTACCTTCTACACTATTTAGTCTTGAGTTCGTTCACACCAAACTCCTCCCCCCCTCTATTCTCTTTCCAAAATTTCAAAAATCATCTGTTACTGGACACTATTAAAATTTCGCCCGAGAATTAAAATATTTTCATTTACGCTTCAATTCTGATTCGAGACTCTTGTCTCTCAAAAATCATATTATTTTTAAACAACAGGTATGAGAAAATTCATTTTAATATTGTTTTCCTTTGCTACTAAATTAATAAATAAACATAGAATTACTCTGTAAACCAAGATTTTGTATTTAACTTATTAAAAGTTCTGTAACTAGTGAATAATTGTAATTTCAATCAATCGTCTTGTATTATTGAATTTCATTTTTATTTTTTATTTATCCTGACCACATTGTAAATTTTGAACTTTGGTTTTAATAAATAGCCTGATGAGGTTGACCATTGTCAACGAAACGTCGCTACGAGAAGAACAAATGTGTTAATTTATTTAACTAGGGTAGGGTGGGGTAATTGTGCCGATGGGGTAATGGGACCATGTCTTTTTATTTTTATTAAAAATTATGAAAACAATTTTTTTTTTTTTTTTTCGTAAATAATTTTCTTTTTTATTATAGTTTAAAAAAAAAATTATGAAAAAAAATGATAAAATAATAAAAATAAAAAGACATGGTCCCATTACCCCACCGGTATGATTACCCCACCCTACCCTACAAGGCCTAGCCCCCAGAGATCCTTCACAACTCTTGTCACTCTTTAATCTTCTTCGGTCAGGAACGCCACCTTACTTGGCGAACTTTTTTATTGCTAAGCAAAGCTCCCGGCCTGTTAGGGTCGTGAATGGTCGGGAGGTGAACAGAGAGGTTTTGCTTGTTCCCAGATTCCGCACAGACTACTTAGAAAATTCCTTTCATGTCTCTACTACATACCTTTGGAATGGTCCACCCTCTCATATACGGGAATCACCATCACTCCCTGTATTTAAACGACTCATCAAAGCTCATATTTTTGCCGCAGAGGGTATGGATCAGTGACCTGGACAGTGAGATAATAGCCATCATTGTAGTGAGGAAGATATTTATACACTATATGTGATACACGGACTTTAAGTAGTTAATTAATACGATGCATCTTCGTGACTGATAGTAATAGTTAAGTTACCTCACAGTGGTGATTCAGTATATCATTAAAAACTGTTTACTTTTATATCATTTTATTTTTTATGTTAATAATACTATGTTTATTATTATTATTTATTGTTTTTACTATCATTTATATTATTAATATCATATTTATTAGTTTGATCTACTTGTTATTGATCAACCTATGTAAAAGCTGCTGTTTTTGAACAATTTTCTCAATTGTCTATCTGCCCCAACAAAATTAGTACCGAGGTTGCTAAAAATTTCAGAACAATAGCCTTGACGAGAGGTAAAGCGATGAAAAGCCGCAGTAAAGGCTGAAGTTGAATAATCTTCAACGCCCTCAATATGCACAGCTCGTGTGCTCATGCAGACGAAAATAAAAATATAACCCTTCATGGTTCCCCTTCCTCGTGCTTTGGACAATCAAATTTGATAGGGGCCAGCAAAATCAACACCGGATTTTACAAAAGGCAAAGTTGGAGTTACTCTAGCTTGGGGTAATTCACCCATAAGCTGGCTATTAAAACGCTTAGAATACCTTTTGCAAGTAAAGCACTTATGAATATTATTTCTAATAGTGGATCTACCTCTCACAGTCCAAAATCTTCGACAAATAGTAGCTAGAGTTAGCTGGGTGAGCATGAGCATCTAATATGACAAAATAAGTTAGTCTTGCATTCTAAGGCAATATAAAAGGATGCTGAGTATCAGGATCTAACTTTGAGTGAGATGATCTACCACCTAGTTTCAACAATTCTTTGCCCAAAATAGGGTTCAGACTCAACAATGGATTATTAAATTCCAAACCTTGCTTTATGCGAATTGCGTATACTTCCTTTTAATAATAATGGTTCTAAGTTAAATATACCCACAATAGTTCAGCAGATTTCTTCTCAACAACGAAGGGCCAAATTCTTACAGTATCAGTCACAATAAAGGGTTGAAAATCAAAAAATAGAGAACATCCATAGAATCAGTCCAAAGATGAGTTGAACTCAACTCTATCTTCATAATAATGGTAAAATGACAGACAAGTTTAGCTAGCAATTCTGCGGTGGGTAACTCAAGCCGAGGTATGCTAGTTATTTTCAATGGGGCAACTCTAGACTTTGCTAACTGTATTGAAACAGTTAATAAGACCAACTGGACTATTCTCAAATAAATAACTGCACCGTGAGGAAATTTAGATGCATCTGAAAATCCATGGCATTCAATCGTGTTGGAATTTAAAGGATAATGGTTCCAACAAGGAATGCTAAGCTTATTTATGTAAACTAATTGATTTTTCCAGTCCAATCAAAGTTTGACAATATCATCAAAAACCAAGACTTCATGATGAGGGGGAAAATAACTATTGCTTTCATCAATACAAGTATCATTGACCAAGCTCATGTGGTCTGTATCGAGATACTCTCTCATGAAATCATGGTAAGCGAATTTAAACTTTTTGTCAGATTTAAATTTGTGTTCCATTCGATGTAATATTTGAAGAGCTGGTGTATAAGAATCACCGAAATGAACCCTATCAGGATTTTGAAAAAGTAATTTTACGATGTATCTACCTGAAGGATCCCGACGATGAGTTTCCAAGAAATGTCTCTCACTTTTTTTCTCGTCTTGGGTTCAAATTTTATCTTTCAGGACCTCCTCCTGCCTCCAAAAATTTTGACGGGTTTCATTGAGGTCTTTCTGATCAGAATCCATACAATAAAGTGAAGCAGGAATAGAAATTGAGCTGCGTTTCAATGGGTTCAATTACCTGAAAGTAACCAACCTAAACAAGTGTACATGGCTGAAGGTTCATTCACTCAACCTCTCTCTATCTTTCCTTCAATAATCAAAGCATGAATAGATGCTCCCTACAATAAATCAATCCAAGCGTCCGATGAATGATAGGGATCAGCCAATAAGAGACCATCAAAATACTTAAGATGACTCTAAATTTTCGATTTAGGTAATGTGTATGACGAAATTTTAGGTAAAACTAAAGCTTGAACACTACATGAAAAAGATGATTCAAACCTAGGACTAACCTCAAAATGAACTGCTGCTCTAGAATTTGCAATAGTCTGGCGATCGCCAACACCAGATATTGGTATATGAAGACTTTGTTTGGTCAATCTCAGTTTCTGACAAAGTCCTTTAGATATACCTAATAGAAACTTGAGAGCATTGATCAATCAAAGCTCTCGCAAGCACTTTGAGTCCATTGGTACCAGTAACATACACCAACGCTGTTGAAAGTAAAACTTCACCGTTCAGGGGCATGATGGTTGACAATGATGTAGTAGCATTAGTGTAATCATGATGACTAATATTATCAGAATCATCAGATTGAGATGATTCAATTGCAACGAGTGTACTCATTCCATAGTTGGAATTATGTATTCTTGAAGTATCACTATTGTCATGATGTAATAGTATATTGTGAGGCTGCCTACATTTATTACAATCATGTTTGTAAGAACATGGTTTACTATGCTTAGTCAAGCATTTCGCACAGTATTTGATTCTATTTACGAGAGCAAGCCTCTCTAGAGGTGCTTTGTTTTTGAATTCCTCACAAAGCCATAAGTGATGATTTTCAGTACAAACTAGGCATTTTTTAGCAGTCTTTGACTCATCGTTGACTTGAGTATTCAGCAAGGTACTAATACTACTTTTATTCACCTTGACTGATGGCGATTGTACTTTAGAAATCGGCAAGGGACGATGAGTACTTATATCAATAGACTCTAAAGTGGCTAATTGAGTCTCACAAAAACTTTTCAATTGTGTTAAAGTGGGTGGATTAACAGAATTACCTCAAGACCTCTGCCACTCTTTTAAAGTGATAACTTCAAAAAGATTGTTAAATGATATACTAGTAAATCATCCCAATGTTTGACAGAACGATTCATAGATCTCGATGACTCAATCGGTGCGAATGAGCCAGCTGTAACTTTTTTGAGTTCAGCAAAAGACTCACTCTTCATAGGTTTCACTGAGTAAAATGCAGTCAAATGAAAGTATACCATGCGTCTTTCATTCTCATACTTGGATTTCAAAGCTTCCGATGCCTTTTCGTAATTTGATTCCACCAGTGAGTCATGTCTTATTTCACTGCTAGCGTGAAGGACATGAAGTTTCAGACATTGAAACTTTGCTATCTTAGGTATATCACTATTTTCGTGGACAAGCGAACGAAAAATATTTCAAAAATTTTCTCACTGATCATAGTTGCCATTAAGGGGATATTATGGTCAAACAAGCGAAAAAAAATGCTTTTTTTGACGATTTTTAAAATGAAATCAAGCAAACCAAGTTTATTGTAAAATATAGTACTTTATTAAGTAATATTTAAAGAAGCTTTTGTCCAATTTTGAGGTGAAAATGTTAAGATTTGAGTCTCTGGCAGGTAATTTTCGGCGAGACCTTTCGAAAAAAGTTTTTTGCGGTGGCCACTCGTACTTGGCACTGGCTTATCTGAAACACAATTTGAAAGAAGATTTAGTTAAAGGATAAGTTTTTCTAGGTACTGCCGGGGTGTTTTTTTTCAATTCTTACATTTTTACCAGCAGTTTGAAAATTTTTACCTCAAAATGAGGCCATTTTAGGGCCGCCATTTTGTTTAAAATAAAAAATTTAAAAAAGTGGCTCGACAGTACCAGGTATTTGATGGATAAAAAGCGTGTTCAAAATTTGGAAGTGATCGGTGCAATAGTTTTCGAGTTATCGTGGCCACCGATGTCAAATATGTAGTTTCAAGAAAAACGCGTTTAAAGTTTAAAAGTACGAAAAAATGACGAAAAAATTTTTTTTACCTTAAACTGGATCATCCATGCCAGCACCGTAGCACCTGCTGCAGCTGCTATGTCCAGAACTTCTTTTTGCTTCTGTCTTTGCAGAATTCTAGCTTCTTTAGTCGATGCTGCAGATTTTTTGTTCGACGAGTCAACGCGAAAGTTGTCCTCTATTCGCGAGTAGTGGTGGGCTGCAGGACCAAGATTAATTCCCATCTCGTTCATAAAAATCAACAAAGCAGGAATTCCTTCATTAAAAGTAGCTGCAGCAACATTGGCAGCTATTTCCACGACTTTGGACGCCGCTGTTTCAGCCGCAGCTTTAAACAATCTATCCATGGCAACTTTTATGTAAGTGTGCATCGATTCAATATAACTATTATATACACTTTTACTTAAAAAACTTGTTGACAAATCCATCAATCCACAAAACTTGTTGCCTAAACCTAAAATTCTCATTACAAAGGCAAAACGTACATTTATTTCGTATTTTTTCCAATTTTTTCACTTGATTCAATGTATTTTGGTTGACACTCTGTACATTTGATTTGAATTTTAAAAGCTAATCCTTTTTGTTCACAAGTTTTAAGTTGAACTTCTGTGCCACATACTGCACATTTAACAAATGATGAGATGGTAGCAAAAACATATACAAAATCAACGATACGATAAGCTTTAGTTTGGTCCACTGGGACAGCTGCGTCGGTTGTCGTTTTCATTTTTTTCGCCGATGAACTGCTTGCCGTGTCGTTAACTTCAGGTTCTTGATCAGGTAGGCGCCTTTTGTGAGGTCTACACCGTGATTCATTAAATATGGATCAACTGAGATATTAATATTTTTGTGTACAGAATTTTACCCTGATTCCAAAAAAATATATTAATATTTTTTTTTTTAATCAGGTTTTTTTTTATCAACGATTAGAAATGTGCATAAAATTTAAAAGTGAGGTTTAGAATCAAAGACCTCATCAAAATAGAAGGCTGTATTTAATCGAGCGAACATAAACATAACCCTAGCCAGTTTAAAACGCACGTGGTTGTAGATCGTGGTATTGTTGTGAAGTGTTTTAAAAAAGAAGTGTGATTAAATCAGCATCGTACTAGCAGAAGGTTCGTATCTGGGTAAATTCGTTACAGTGCAATACCGGAGTTGCGTCGCCATCGCGTAATGCTGTGAATTTCAAGAGTTCGACGGCTTGCTACCGGCACAAACACCGGTAAGTAATTTTCAAATAAAAGCGTTATTATTGCAATTTTTATTTAGTCTTCTTCTTAAAAAAATCGGCCGAGTCACTACCTAAGTCGCGTCGCTGTTGCTCGAAGTTCCTCGACGGCTTACTACCAGCACAAGTACTCGTAAGTTGAAAACTTTATTTTTTGTGAAAAAAAAAAAAAAAAAAAAAAACCATTACATTAAAGGACAATTAATTTTTTTTTTTTTTTTTTTTTTTTTACAGTGTATAAGAATTACAAAAAAAAAAAAAAATACAAAAATAAGTACTGGTATTTAAAAAAATAAAAACTGGTAACAAGTGATCTTTTCGTCATTATTTTTCTGATATAAACTAAAAAAATGTCTTTTTAATTATAAAACAGGTAAAAATAAAGCAGCTATTGTAATAAAAAAAGTATGTGTCCTCAAATTTAAGCCTCATGACTAGATAATTGATGATAAATCAATAATAAATATTTTTTCATTTCGTCATATTTACGAGACCAACATGTTTCTTGTTTTTTGTTTTTTTTTCTTCTTCATTTTTTACATATTATGTAAATGATATTACTATTATTATATTATTATATTATTATTATATTTTATTTTCTTCGTTACGTCAAGTATTTATGATTATATGATACCTTTATAAATCCTGTATAATGTTACATATTGAAATATTTTCCAAAGTTTTATCAAGACTTTGATAACACGCATATATTAAATACACTTATATTCATCAATTCTAAGGATTTATAATTTTTTTATTGATTAAATATCAAAATAGTTAGAGACATGTGGAATGATACAGAGAATTTTTTTTTATTTTTTGCAGATTTTTTAGTCAAACTAAGAAGCCGAATTTTGTTTAAAAAATTTTGAAAAAATCCTTAAAAATTCTTTGTATCATTCCACATGTCTCTTACTATTTCGATTTTTGATTAAATTTTTAAAAAAATTATAAATCCTTTTAAAATGCATTCGCAGGTTACTAAACACCTGTTGATGTAGCGTACACTCTTAATTGTCGTTATTTAATTATTTATCATTTTTACTTGAAAGTTTTGACTCTTTTCAATAATTTTTTAATTTATTATTTAATTATTTCAAATCGACGGACCACCTCACCGGACTACGAATTGGCTGGTTAGCCAGAGTGCAGATCCCGCAACGAGAACATCGGATGCTGGCTGTTCGGCCTGATCGCAGCTCATACAACTCAAGCCGACCACCGGTAGGCAGCAGATTAATTAAAAGTGCTCACTACAGCAACAGGTATTTTGTAACCATCAAAAGTATTTTAAAAGGATTTATAATTTTTTCATAAATTTGATAAAATATCGAAATAGTAAGAGACATGTGGAATGATACAGGGAATTTTTTTTTATTTTTTCCAGATTTTTTAGTCAAACTAAGAAGCTGAATTTTGTTTAAAAAATTTTGAAAAAATCCTTAAAAAATCATTGTATCATTCCACATGTCTCTTACCATTTTGGTTTTTGATTAAATTTAAAAAAAAATTATAAATCCTTTTAAAATGCATTTGCAGGTTACAAAACACCTGTTGATGTAGTGTACACTCTTAATTGTCATGATTTAATTATTTATCATTTTTTTTTAGATGTAACTTACAGTTTTATTATTTATTTATTTATTTATTTATTATTATTTTTTTAAATAATGAAATAAATATTTTTGTTCAAGTCAATTTTTTTTTTTTTCGTTTCAACGTTTTATAAAAAGAGTATTTCAATTTTTTTTAAATGCTTGGCTGCTTCTAATTTAAGTTTTGATCTTTCAAACAAATTCCGTAGACTGAAAATTTTATAAATAAATAATTTTGTACTATTTTTATTTCCCAGGCGACGGTTTCGAGATCGGCGTTTAATGATCCCGATGAAGAACTACTACTATGACTACTTCTCTGTTCCTCCGGAGTCTCCGCTGCAGTACCAACAGAACCAAATCGCCGATTTGCACACCGATGCCGAGGTTTTTTTACGAGGAGTCAATTCTCGTATTTAGAGATGGGTCATTAGATAGATTTAAAAATAGCGAAAGAATCGAAATTATTCGATTTTAAATAAAAACTCATGTGTATTTTTATTCATATTATGATAAACTTTATTGAATAAAAGAGAAAAAATAAAAAAATATGTTGCCCACAGCGAAATCAGGATATTTATTACAAAGGATTTTTTAGTTAATTTATTATATTAATCTTTAGATACTAGTGATTTATATTAAACTAGAGATACTAGTGCGAGTCGAACGAAGAGATTCACGAGGCTCTCTGTCTCTCTCGCACTCGTGGCACAACATAGCACCTAACCTAAGATTTTAGTGATTGATTATTTTTTTCTCAGCTCATAAGGTCCACTGGTAAATGCTTTTAATTAATAAGTATTTCAAAAATTTTTTTCTTTTACCCTTTTTCATAAAAATAGACTTGTCAGGTTCTGTTAAACTTGGAAGAAAACAGTGATTCCCGTAAGCTTACGTGTTAAACAAATTTTGTAATATCCTTTCTCACAAGGTTCATTTTGCCCTAAAAATTTAGTGGCATCCATAAGAAGCAATTACCTACAAAATGAGTACTTTTTGTTAGAATCTACTTGTCAGAACATGAACCGACCCAACAACCTTAAAGCATCATTTACATGAGTCAATTCGTTCCATGAAGAACCTCGGGTTACGCTTCGCTTCGCCTTCGGTGCATTCAAATTACACTGGTCAGGATGATATTTGTTTCGGGTGCAAGAACAGGATCCTGTATTAAAGATAAATAGTAAATTAATAAAATCAAAAAAAAAAATTAAGAAACTATAAAAAATCAAAGTATGAGCCAAAAAATTGTTAAATTTTTTTTTTTTTTTTTTATTCACAAGTTCAAATTTTTAAAAATTTTACAATATGTCTCGATCGTTCTGTGGAAAAAAAAATTAAAGGCAATTTAATCAAGATAATCATTTGTCAATGAAATAGCAAATATTTGAGTCAATCTGAAATTGTCAATCCTGTCGCGAGTGAGTCATTCCGTGCTCAAAACCTATCAACTCAAGTCTCAGGTTAGGTATTCCAGGCTGTAATTAGTACTGCCTTTTTTTTTAAGAATTCTCGCGTGTTTAAAAAGCATATGAGTTAAAAAAATCATTTTTGATCTCGTTTGATTAGCACCTCTCAGAGTTGAAATTAAACAACTCGCCCCGGCCTTAACCTGTCTCAGGTTAGGTATTCCGGGCTAAAGTGAGATCTAACTTTTTTTTCTGAAATTCTTGCTTAATTACAAGACATTTGAATCAAAAAAATCATTTGTCATTTGATAAGCACCTCTCAGAGTTAAAATTGAACAGATTGCCATGGCCGCAACCTTTCTCAGGTTGGGTCTTCCGGGCTGAAATTAGTTCTGCCTTTTTTTTAAGAATCCTTGCGTGTTTAAAAGGCATATGAATCAAAAAAATCATTTGTCATTTGATTAGCATCTCTCAGAGTTGAAAATAAACAGCTCACCCCATCCTCAACCTGTCACAGGTTAGGTATTCCGGGCTCAAATTAGATCTAACTTTTTTTTCTGAAATTCTTGCTTTATTATAAGATATTTGAATCAAAAAATCTTCTGTCATTTGATAAGCACCCCTAAAAGTTGAAATTGAACTGCTCACCACGGCCTTAACCTGTCTCAGATTGGGTATTCTGGGCTCAAATGAGATCTAACTTTTTTTTCAAGAGTTCTTGCTTGATTGAAAGGCATTTGAATAAAAAAAAATCATTTGTCATTTAATTAACACCTCTCGGAATCCAAAGTCAACTGCTCGGCCTGACCTTAAAAAGATATCCCAGTACTAAAAAATGTCTTGCTTGATTTTTTCATAATTTTAAATCAAAATAGTGGCCTCCGAGTCAAAAAAATCATTTGTAAATAAAATAGTAAAAATTTCAGTCGATCTCCAACAGTCAACTAGTCTCAGGTTAGGTAATCCAGGCTCAAATTAGATCTGACTTTTTTTTCAAGAACTCTCGCTTGATTAAAAGGCATATGAATCAAAAAAATCATTTGTCATTTGATTAGCATCTCTCAGAGTTGAAATGAAACAACTTGCCATGGCCTTTATCTGTCTCAGGTTAGGTATTCCTGGCTCAAATGAGATCTGACTTTTTTTCAAGAACTCTCGCTTGATAAAAAGGCATATGAATCAAAAACATCATTTGTCATTTGATAAGCACCTCTCAGAGTTGAAATTAAACAACTCGCCGTAGCCTTAACCTGTCTGAGGTTAGGTATTCCGGGCCCAAATGAGATCTAACTTTTTTTTCTTAAATTCTTTCTTTATTAGAAGATATTTGAATCAAAAAATCTTCTGTCATTTGATAAGCACCCCTAAGAGTTGAAATTGAACTGCTCACCACGGCCTTAACCTGTCTCAGGTTAGGTATTCCGGGCTCAAATGAGATCTACCTTTTTTCAAGAACTCTCGCTCGATTGAAAGGCATATAAATCAAAAAAATCATTTGTCATTTGATCAGCATCTCTCAGAGTTGAAATTAAACAACTCGCCGTGGCCTTAACCTGTCTTAGGTTAGGTATTCCGGGCTCAAATGAGATCTAAATTTTTTTTCTTAAATTCTTTCTTTATTAGAAGATATTTGAATCAAAAAATCTTCTGTCATTTGATAAGCACCCCTAAAAGTTGAAATTAAACTGCTCACCACTGCCTTAACCTGTCTCAGGTTGGGTATTCCGGGCTCAAATGAGATCTAACTTTTTTTTCTTAAATTCTTGCTTTATTAGAAGATATTTGAATCAAAAAATCTTCTGTCATTTGATAAGCACCCCTAAAAGTTGAAATTGAACTGCTCACCACGGCCTCAACCTGTCCCAGGTTGGGTATTCCGGGCTCAAATGAGATCTAACTTTTTTTTCTTAAATTCTTGCTTTATTAGAAGATATTTGAATCAAAAAATCTTCTGTCATTTTATAAGCACCCCTAAAAGTTGAAATTGAACTGCTCACCACGGCCTTAACCTGTCTCAGGTTGGGTATTCCGGGCTCAAATGAGATCTAACTTTTTTTTCTTAAATTCTTGCTTTATTAGAAGATATTTGAATCAAAAAATCTTCTGTCATTTGATAAGCACCCCTAAAAGTTGAAATTGAACTGTTTACCACGGCCTTAACCTGTCTCAGGTTAGGTATTCTGGGCTCAAACGAGATCTAACTTTTTTTTTGAAATTCTTGCTCCATTAGAAGACATTTGAATCAAAAAAATCATTTGTCAAATAACTAGCTTCTCTCAGAGTAAAAATGAAACAACTCGCCCCCAATTAACCTGTCTCAGGTTAGGTATTCCAGGCTCAAATGAGATCTGACTTTTTTTTCGAGAGCTCTCGCTTGATTAAAAGACATATGAATCAAAAAAAATCATTTGTCGTTTGATTAGCACCTCGCAGAGTTGAAATTGAACTGCTCACTACGGCCTTAACCTGTCTAAGGTAAAAGATTCTTGGCTCAAATAAGATCTAACTTTTTTTTCGAGAGTTCTTGCTTGATTAAAAGGCATTTGAATCAAAAAAATCTATTGTCATTTGATAAGCACCTCTCGAATTCCAAAATCAACTGCTTGGCCTGACCTGAAATAGATAAACCGGTACTGAAGAATGTCTAGTTTGATCTTTTCATAATTTTGAATTCAAATGGAGGCCTCCGTGTCAAAAAAATCATTTGTGAATAAAATAATAAAAATTTCAGTCGATCTCTAACAGTCAACTAGTCTCAGGTTAGGTATTCTGGGCTCAAATGAGAGCTGACTTTTTTTTCAAGAACTCTCGCTTGATCAAAAGGCATATGAATCAAAAAAATCATTTGTCATTTGATTGGCACCTCTCAGGGTTGAAATTAAACAACTCGCCATGGCCTTAACCTGCCTCAGGTTAGGTATTCCGGTCTCAAATAAGATCTGACTTTTTTTTCAATAACTCTCGCTTGATCAAAAGGCATTTGAATCAAAAAAATCATTTGTCATTTGATTAGCACCTCTCAGAGTTAAAATTATAGAACTCGCCCCAAACTTAACCTGTCTCAGGTTAGGTATTCTGGGCTCAAATGAGATCTGACTTTTTTTTCAAGAACTCTCGCTTGATCAATAGGCATTTGAATCAAAAAAATTATTTGTCATTTGATCAGCACCTCTCAGAGTTAAAATGAAACAACTCGCCCTAAACTTCACCTGTCTCAGGTTAGGTATTCCGGGCTCAAATAAGATCTGACTTTTTTTTCAAGAACTCTCGCTTGATTAAAAGGCATTTGAATCAAAAAAATCATTTGTCATTTTAAAGCACCTCTCAGAGATAAAATTGAACAGCTTGCCATGGCCGTAGCCTGTCTCAGGTTGGGTCTTCCGGGCTGATATTAGTTCTGCCTTTTTTTCAAGAATCCTTGAGTGTTTAAAAGTCATATGAATCAAAAAAATCATTTGTCATTTGATAAGCACCTCTCAGAGTTGAAATTAAACAACTCACCCAACCTTAACCTGTCTCAGGTTAGGTATTCCGGGCTCAAATGAGATCTGCCTTTTTTCAAGAACTCTCGCTTGATTAAAAGACATATGAATCAAAAAAAACATTTGTCATTTGATAAGCACCTCTCAGAGTTGAAATTAAACAACTCACCCAACCTTAACCTGTCTCAGGTTAGGTATTCCGGGCTCAAATGAGATCGGCCTTTTTTCAAGAACTCTCGCTTGATAAAAAGACATATGAATCAAAAACATCATTTGTCATTTGATAAGCACCTCTCAGAGTTGAAATTAAACAACTCGCCGTGGCCTTAACCTGTCTTAGGTTAGGTATTCCGGGCTCAAATTAGATCTAACTTTTTTTTCTGAAATTCTTGCTTTATAAGAAGATATTTGAATCAAAAAATCTTTTGTCATTTGATAAGCACCCCTAAAAGTTGAAATTGAACGGCCCACCATGGCCTTAACCTGTCTCAGGTTGGGTATTCAGGGTTCAAATGAGATCTAACTTTTTTTTCAAGAGTTCTTGATTGATTGAAATTCATTTAAATTAAAATAGTCATTTGTCTATTGATTAGCACCTCTCAGAGTTGAAATTAAACAACTCGCCATGGCCTTAACGTGCCTCAGGTTAGCAATTCCGGACTCAAATGAGATCTGACTTTTTTTTCAAGAACTCTCGCTTGATTAAAAGGAATTTGAATCCAAAAATTATTTCTCATTTGATTAGCACCTCTCAGAGTTAAAATTGAACAGCTTGCCATGGCCTTAATCAGATGTTTAATTTCAACTTGAAAAAAAAGTTAGATCTTATTTGAGCCCAGAATACCCAACCTGAGAAAGGTTAAGGCCGTTGTGAGCAGTTCAATTTCAACTTTTAGGGGTGCTTATAAAATGACAGAAGATTTTTTGATTCAAATATCTTCTAATAAAGCAAGAATTTCAGAAAAAAAAGTTAGATCTCATTTTAGCCCGGAATACCTAACCTAAGACAGGATAAGGCCACGGTGAGTTGTTTAATTTCAACTCTGAGAGTTGCTTATCAAATGACAAATGATGTTTTTGATTCATATACCTTTTTATCAAGCAAGAGTTCTTGAAAAAAAGTCAGATCTCATTTGAGCCGGGAATACCTAACCTGAGACAGAAGAAGGCCACGGCAAGTTGTTTCATTTCAACTCTGAGAGGTGCTAATCAAATGACAAATGATTTTTTTGATTCATATGCCTTTTAATCAAGCGAGAGTTCTTGAAAAAAGTCAGATCTCATTTGAGCCCGGAATACCTTGCCTGAGACAGGTCATGGTCAGGCCAGGCTGTTTAATTTTTACTCTGAGAGAAACTAGTTATATGACAAATGATTTTTTGATTCAATTGTCTTCTAATTGAGCAAGAATTTCAGAAAAAAAAGTTGGATCTCATTTGAGCCCGGAATACTCATTCTGAGATAGGTTAAGGTCGGGGCGAGCTGTTTAATTTCATTTCTGAGAAGTGCTAATCAATGGACAAATGATTTTTTTTATTTAAATGCCTTTCAATCAAGCAAAAACTCTTGAAAAAAAAGTTAGATCTTATTTGAGCCCAGAATACCCAACCAGAGAAAGGTTAAGGCCGTGGCGAGCAGTTCAATTTCAACTTTTAGGGGTGCTTATCGAATGACAGAAGATTTTTTGATTCAAATATCTTCTTATAAAGCAAGAATTTCAGAAAAAAAAGTTAGATCTCATTTTAGCCCGGAATACCTAACCTAAGACAGGATAAGGCCACGGTGAGTTGTTTAATTTCAACTCTGAGAGTTGCTTATCAAATGACAAATGATGTTTTTGATTCATATGCCTTTTTATCAAGCAAGAGTTCTTGAAAAAAAGTCAGATCTCATTTGAGCCAGGAATACCTAACCTGAGACAGAAGAAGGCCACGGCAAGTTGTTTCATTTCAACTCTGAGAGATGCTAATCAAATGACAAATGATTTTTTTGATTCATATGCCCTTTAATCAAGCAAGAGTTCTTGAAAAAAAAGTCAGATCTAATTTGAGCCTGGATTACCTAACCTGAGACTAGTTGACTGTTAGAGATCGACTGAAATTTTTATTATTTTATTCACAAATGATTTTTTTGACACGGAGGCCTCCATTTGAATTCAAAATTATGAAAAGATCAAGCTAGACATTCTTCAGTACCGGTATACCTATTTCAGGTCAGGCCAAGCAGTTGATTTTGGATTTCGGGAGGTGCTTATCAAATGACAATAGATTTTTTTGATTCAAATGCATTTTAATCAAGCAAGAACTCTTGAAAAAAAAGTTAGCTCTTATTTGAGCCAAGAATCTCTCACCTTAGACAGGTTAAGGCCGTAGTGAGCAGTTCAATTTCAACTCTGCGAGGTGCTAATCAAACGACAAATGATTTTTTTTGATTCATATGTCTTTTAATCAAGCGAGAGCTCTCGAAAAAAAAGTCAGATCTCATTTGAGCCTGGAATACCTAACCTGAGACAGGTTAAGTTGGGGGCGAGTTGTTTAATTTTTACTCTGAGAGAAGCTAGTTATTTGACAAATGATTTTTTTGATTCAAATGTCTTCTAATGGAGCAAGAATTTCAAAAAAAAAGTTAGATCTCATTTGAGCCCAGAATACCTAACCTGAGACAGGTTAAGGCCATTGCAAGCTGTTCAATTTTAACTCTAAGAGGTGCTTATCAAATGACAAATGAGTTTTTTGATTCAAATGCCTTTTAGTCAAGCGAGAGTTCTTAAAAAAAAAGTTAGATATTATTTGAGCCCAGAATCTCTTACCTTAGACAGGTTAAGGCCGTGTTGAGCCGTTCAATTTCAACTCTGAGAGGTGCTAATCAATCGACAAATGATTTTTTTGATTCATATGTCTTTTAATTAAGCAAGAATGTCGGAAAAAAAAGATAGATCTCATTTGAGCCCGGAATACCTAACCTAAGACAGGTTATGGCCATGGCAAACTGTTCAATTTTAACTCTGAGAGGTGCTTATCAAATGACAAATGATTTTTTTTATTCAAATGCCTTTTAATCAAGCGAGAGTTCTTAAAAAAAAAGTTAGATATTATTTGAGCCCAGAATCTCTTACCTTAGACAGGTTAAGGCCGTGGTGAGCAGTTAAATTTCAACTCTGAGAGGTGCTAATCAAACGACAAATGATTTTTTTTGATTCATATGTCTTTAAATCAAGCGAGAGCTCTCGAAAAAAAAGTCAGATCTCATTTGAGCCTGGAATACCTAACCTGAGACAGGTTAAGTTTGGGGCGAGTTGTTAATTTTTACTCTGAGAGAAGTTAGTTATTTAACAAATGATTTTTTTGATTCAAATGTCTTCTAATGGAGCAAGAATTTCAAAAAAAAAGTTAGATCTCATTTGAGCCCAGAATACCTTACCTGAGACAGGTTAAGGCCGTGGTAAGCTGTTCAGTTTCAACTCCGAGAGGTGCTTATCAAATGACAAATGTCTTTTTTGATTCAAATGCCTTCTTATTGAGCAAGAATTTCGGAAAAAAAAGTTGGATCTCATTTGAGATCGGAATACCTAGCCTGAGACTGGTTAAGTTTGGGGCGAGTTGTTTAATTTCATTTCTGAGAGGTGCTAATCAAATGACAAATGATTTTTTTGATTCATATGCCTTTTAAACGCGCAAGGATCTGAAAAAAAAGGCAGAACTAATTTCAGCCCGGAAGACCCAACCTGAGAAAGGTTGGGGCCATGGCAAGCTGTTCAATTTCTACTCTGAGAGGTGCTTATGACAAATGATCTTTTTGATTCAAATGCCTTTCAATCGAGCAAGAACTCTTGATAAAAAAGTAAGATCTCATTTGAGCCCAGAATACCCAACCTGAGACAGGTTAAGGCCGTGGTGAGCAGTTCAATTTCAACTTTTAGGGGTGCTTATCAAATGACAGAAGATTTTTTGATTCAAATATCTTCTAATAAAGCAAGAATTTCAGAAAAAAAAGTTAGATCTCATTTGAGCCCGGAATACCTAACCTCAGACAGGTTAAGGCCACGGCGAGTTGTTTAATTTCAACTCTGAGAGGTGCTTATCAAATGACAAATGATGTTTTTGATTCATATGCCTTTTTATCAAGCGAGAGTTCTTGAAAAAAAGTCAGATCTCATTTGAGCCAGGAATACCTAACCTGAGACAGATAAAGGCCATGGCAAGTTGTTTCATTTCAACTCTGAGAGATGCTAATCAAATGACAAATGATGTTTTTGATTCATATGCCTTTTAATCAAGTGAGAGTTCTTGAAAAAAAAGTCAGATCTAATTTGAGCCTGGATTACCTAACCTGAGACTAGTTGACTGTTGGAGATCGACTGAAATTTTTACTATTTTATTTACAAATGATTTTTTTGACTCGGAGGCCACTATTTTGATTTAAAATTATGAAAAAATCAAGCAAGACATTTTTTAGTACCGGGATATCTTTTTAAGGTCAGGCCGAGCAGTTGACTTTGGATTCCGAGAGGTGTTAATTAAATAACAAATGATTTTTTTTTATTCAAATGCCTTTCAATCAAGCAAGAACTCTTGAAAAAAAGTTATATCTCATTTGAGCCCAGAATACTTAACCTGAGACAGGTTAAGGCCGTGGTGAGCAGTTCAATTTCAACTTTTAGAGGTGCTTATCAAATGACAGAAGATTTTTTGATTCAAATATCTTATAATAAAGCAAGAATTTCAGAAAAAAAAAATTAGATCTAATTTGAGCCTGGAATACCTAACCTGTGACAGGTTGAGGATGAGGTGAGCTGTTTAATTTCAACTCTGAGAGGTGCTAATCAAATGACAAATGATTTTTTTGATTCATATGCCTTTTAAACACGCAAGGATTCTTAAAAAAAAGGCAGAACTAATTTCAGCCCGGAAGACCCAACCTGAGAAAGGTTGCGGCCATGGCAAGCTGTTCATTTTTAACTCTGAGAGGTGCTTATCAAATGACAAATGATTTTTTTGATTCAAATGTCTTGTAATCAAGCGAGAGTTCTTGAAAAAAGTCAGATCTCATTTTAGCCCGGAATACCTTTCCTGAGACAGGTCATGGTCAGGCAAGGCTGTTTAATTTTTACTCTGAGAGAAACTAGTTATATGACAAATGATTTTTTGATTCAATTGTCTTCTAATTGAGCAAGAATTTCAGAAAAAAAAGTTGGATCTCATTTGAGCCCGGAACACTTATTCTTAGACAGGTTAAGGTCGGGGCGAGCTGTTTAATTTCATTTCTGAGAAGTGCTAATCAATGGACAAATGATTTTTTTTATTCAAATGCCTTTCAATCAAGCAAAAACTCTTGAAAAAAAAGTTAGATCTTATTTGAGCCCAGAATACCCAACCAGAGAAAGGTTAAGGCCGTGGTGAGCAGTTCAATTTCAACTTTTAGGGGTGCTTATCAAATGACAGAAGATTTTTTGATTCAAATATCTTCTAATAAAGCAAGAATTTCAGAAAAAAAAGTTAGATCTCATTTTAGCCCGGAATACCTAACCTAAGACAGGATAAGGCCACGGTGAGTTGTTTAATTTTAACTCTGAGAGTTGCTTATCAAATGACAAATGATGTTTTTGATTCATATGCCTTTTTATCAAGCAAGAGTTCTTGAAAAAAAGTCAGATCTCATTTGAGCCAGGAATACCTAACCTGAGACAGAAGAAGGCCACGGCAAGTTGTTTCATTTCAACTCTGAGAGATGCTAATCAAATGACAAATGATTTTTTTGATTCATATGCCTTTTAATCAAGCGAGAGTTCTTGAAAAAAGTCAGATCTCATTTGAGCCCGGAATACCTAACCTGAGACAGGTTAAGGTGGGGCGAGTTGTTTAATTTCAACTCTGAGAGGTGCTAATCAAATGACAAATGATTCTTTTGATTCATATGACTTTTAAACACTCAAGGATTCTTGAAAAAAAGGCAGAACTAATATCAGCCCGGAAGACCCAACCTGAGACAGGCTACGGCCATGGCAAGCAATTCGATTTTATCTCTGAGAGGGGCTTATCAAATGACAAATGATTTTTTTGATTCAAATGCCTTTTGATCAAGCGAGAGTTATTGAAAAAAAAGTCAGATCTCATTTGAGCCCGGAATACCTAACCTGAGGCAGGTTAAGGCCATGGCGAGTTGTTTAATTTCAACCCTGAGAGGTGCTAATCAAATGACAAATGATTTTTTTGATTCATATGCCTTTTGATCAAGCGAGAGTTCTTGAAAAAAAAGTCAGCTCTCATTTGAGCCCAGAATACCTAACCTGAGACTAGTTGACTGTTAGAGATCGACTGAAATTTTTATTATTTTATTCACAAATTTTTTTTTTGACACGGAGGCCTCCATTCGAATACAAAATTATGAAAAGATCAAGCTAGACATTCATCAGTACCGGTATATCTATTTCAGGTCAGGCCAAGCAGTTGATTTTGGATTTCGAGAGGTGCTTATCAAATGACAATAGATTTTTTTGATTCAAATGCCTTTTAATCAAGCAAGAACTCTCGAAAAAAAAGTTAGATCTTATTTGAGCCAAGAATCTCTTACCTTAGACAGGTTAAGGCCGTAGTGAGCAGTTCAATTTCAACTCTGCGAGGTGCTAATCAAACGCCAATGATTTTTTTTGATTCATATGTCTTTTAATCAAGCGAGAGCTCTCGAAAAAAAAGGCGGACCTCATTTGAGCCTGGAACACCTAACCTGAGACAGGTTAAGTTCGGGGCGAGTTGTTTAATTTTTACTCTGAGAGAAGCTAGTTATTTGACAAATGATTTTTTTGATTCAAATGTCTTCTAATGGAGCAAGAATTTCAAAAAAAAAGTAAGATCTCATTTGAGCCCAGAATACCCAACCTGAGACAGGTTAAGGCCGTGGTGAGCAGTTCAATTTCAACTTTTAGGGGTGCTTATCAAATGACAGAAGATTTTTTGATTCAAATATCTTCTAATAAAGCAAGAATTTCAGAAAAAAAAGTTAGATCTCATTTGAGCCCGGAATACCTATCCTAAGACAGGTTAAGGCCGTGGTGAGCAGTTCAATTTCAACTTTTAGGGGTGCTTATCAAATGACAGAAGATTTTTTGATTCAAATATCTTCCAATAAAGCAAGAATTTCAGAAAAAAAAGTTAGATCTCATTTGAGCCCGGAATACCTAACCTCAGACAGGTTAAGGCCACGGCGAGTTGTTTAATTTCAACTCTGAGAGGTGCTTATCAAATGACAAATGATGTTTTTGATTCATATGCCTTTTTATCAAGCGAGAGTTTTTGAAAAAAAGTCAGATCTCATTTGAGCCAGGAATACCTAACCTGAGACAGATAAAGGCCATGGCAAGTTGTTTCATTTCAACTCTGAGAGATGCTAATCAAATGACAAATGATTTTTTTGATTCATATGCCTTTTAATCAAGCGAGAGTTCTTGAAAAAAAAGTCAGATCTAATTTGAGCCTGGATTACCTAACCTGAGACTAGTTGACTGTTGGAGATCGACTGAAATTTTTACTATTTTATTTACAAATGATTTTTTTGACTCGGAGGCCACTATTTTGATTTAAAATTATGAAAAAATCAAGCAAGACATTTTTTAGTACTGGGATATCTTTTTAAGGTCAGGCCGAGCAGTTGACTTTGGATTCCGAGAGGTGTTAATTAAATGACAAATGATTTTTTTTTATTCAAATGCCTTTCAATCGAGCAAGAACTCTTGAAAAAAAAGTAAGATCTCATTTGAGCCCGGAATACCTATCCTAAGACAGGTTAAGGCCGTGGTGAGCAGTTCAATTTCAACTTTTAGGGGTGCTTATCAAATGACAGAAGATTTTTTGATTCAAATATCTTCCAATAAAGCAAGAATTTCAGAAAAAAAAGTTAGATCTCATTTGAGCCCGGAATACCTAACCTCAGACAGGTTAAGGCCACGGCGAGTTGTTTAATTTCAACTCTGAGAGGTGCTTATCAAATGACAAATGATGTTTTTGATTCATATGCCTTTTTATCAAGCGAGAGTTTTTGAAAAAAAGTCAGATCTCATTTGAGCCCGGAATACCTAACCTCAGACAGGTTAAGGCCACGGCGAGTTGTTTAATTTCAACTCTGAGAGGTGCTAATCAAATGACAAATGATTTTTTTGATTCATATGCCTTTTAATCAAGCGAGAGTTCTTGAAAAAAAAGTCAGATCTAATTTGAGCCTGGATTACCTAACCTGAGACTAGTTGACTGTTGGAGATCGACTGAAATTTTTACTATTTTATTTACAAATGATTTTTTTGACTCGGAGGCCACTATTTTGATTTAAAATTATGAAAAAATCAAGCAAGACATTTTTTAGTACTGGGATATCTTTTTAAGGTCAGGCCGAGCAGTTGACTTTGGATTCCGAGAGGTGTTAATTAAATGACAAATGATTTTTTTTTATTCAAATGCCTTTCAATCAAGCAAGAACTCTTGAAAAAAAAGTTAGATCTCATTTGAGCCCAGAATACCTATCCTAAGACAGGTTAAGGCCGTGGTGAGCAGTTCAATTTCAACTTTTAGGGGTGCTTATCAAATGACAGAAGATTTTTTGATTCAAATATCTTATAATAAAGCAAGAATTTCAGAAAAAAAAGTTAGATCTCATTTGAGCCCGGAATACCTATCCTAAGACAGGTTAAGGCCGTGGTGAGCAGTTCAATTACAACTTTTAGGGGTGCTTATCAAATGACAGAAGATTTTTTGATTCAAATATCTTCCAATAAAGCAAGAATTTCAGAAAAAAAAGTTAGATCTCATTTGAGCCCGGAATACCTAACCTCAGACAGGTTAAGGCCACGGCGAGTTGTTTAATTTCAACTCTGAGAGGTGCTAATCAAATGACAAATGATTTTTTTGATTCATATGCCTTTTAATCAAGCGAGAGTTCTTGAAAAAAAAGTCAGATCTAATTTGAGCCTGGATTACCTAACCTGAGACTAGTTGACTGTTGGAGATCGACTGAAATTTTTACCATTTTATTTACAAATGATTTTTTTGACTCGGAGGCCACTATTTTGATTTAAAATTATGAAAAAATCAAGCAAGACATTTTTTAGTACTGGGATATCTTTTTAAGGTCAGGCCGAGCAGTTGACTTTGGATTCCGAGAGGTGTTAATTAAATGACAAATGATTTTTTTTTATTCAAATGCCTTTCAATCAAGCAAGAACTCTTGAAAAAAAAGTTAGATCTCATTTGAGCCCAGAATACCCAATCTGAGACAGGTTAAGGCCGTGGTGAGCAGTTCAATTTCAACTTTTAGGGGTGCTTATCAAATGACAGAAGATTTTTTGATTCAAATATCTTATAATAAAGCAAGAATTTCAGAAAAAAAAGTTAGATCTAATTTGAGCCCGGAATACCTAACCTGTGACAGGTTGAGGATGGGGTGAGCTGTTTATTTTCAACTCTGAGAGATGCTAATCAAATGACAAATGATTTTTTTGATTCATATGCCTTTTAAACACGCAAGGATTCTTAAAAAAAAGGCAGAACTAATTTCAGCCCGGAAGACCCAACCTGAGAAAGGTTGCGGCCATGGCAATCTGTTCAATTTTAACTCTGAGAGGTGCTTATCAAATGACAAATGATTTTTTTGATTCAAATGTCTTGTAATTAAGCAAGAATTTCAGAAAAAAAAGTTAGATCTCACTTTAGCCCGGAATACCTAACCTGAGACAGGTTAAGGCCGGGGCGAGTTGTTTAATTTCAACTCTGAGAGGTGCTAATCAAACGAGATCAAAAATGATTTTTTTAACTCATATGCTTTTTAAACACGCGAGAATTCTTAAAAAAAAAGGCAGTACTAATTTCAGCCTGGAATACCTAACCTGAGACTTGAGTTGATAGGTTTTGAGCACGGAATGACTCACTCGCGACAGGATTGACAATTTCAGATTGACTCAAATATTTGCTATTTCATTGACAAATGATTATCTTGATTAAATTGCCTTTAATTTTTTTTTTCCACAGAACGATCGAGACATATTGTAAAGTTTTTAAAAATTTGAACTTGTGAATAAAAAAAAAAAAAAAAAATTTAACAATTTTTTGGCTCATACTTTGATTTTTTATAGTTTCTTAATTTTTTTTTTTGATTTTATTAATTTACTATTTATCTTTAATACAGGATCCTGTTCTTGCACCCGAAACAAATATCATCCTGACCAGTGTAATTTGAATGCACCGAAGGCGAAGCGAAGCGTAACCCGAGGTTCTTCATGGAACGAATTGACTCATGTAAATGATGCTTTAAGGTTGTTGGGTCGGTTCATGTTCTGACAAGTAGATTCTAACAAAAAAGTACTCATTTTGTAGGTAATTGCTTCTTATGGATGCCACTAAATTTTTAGGGCAAAATGAACCTTGTGAGAAAAGATATTACAAAATTTGTTTAACACGTAAGCTTACGGGAATCACTGTTTTCTTCCAAGTTTAACAGAACCTGACAAGTCTATTTTTATGAAAAAGGGTAAAAGAAAAAAATTTTTGAAATACTTATTAATTAAAAGCATTTACCAGTGGACCTTATGAGCTGAGAAAAAAATAATCAATCACTAAAATCTTAGGTTAGGTGCTATGTTGTGCCACGAGTGCGAGAGAGACAGAGAGCCTCGTGAATCTCTTCGTTCGACTCGCACTAGTATCTCTAGTTTAATATAAATCACTAGTATCTAAAGATTAATATAATAAATTAACTAAAAAATCCTTTGTAATAAATATCCTGATTTCGCTGTGGGCAACATATTTTTTTATTTTTTCTCTTTTATTCAATAAAGTTTATCATAATATGAATAAAAATACACATGAGTTTTTATTTAAAATCGAATAATTTCGATTCTTTCGCTATTTTTAAATCTATCTAATGACCCATCTCTAAATACGAGAATTGACTCCTCGTAAAAAAACCTCGGCATCGGTGTGCAAATCGGCGATTTGGTTCTGTTGGTACTGCAGCGGAGACTCCGGAGGAACAGAGAAGTAGTCATAGTAGTAGTTCTTCATCGGGATCATTAAACGCCGATCTCGAAACCGTCGCCTGGGAAATAAAAATAGTACAAAATTATTTATTTATAAAATTTTCAGTCTACGGAATTTGTTTGAAAGATCAAAACTTAAATTAGAAGCAGCCAAGCATTTAAAAAAAATTGAAATACTCTTTTTATAAAACGTTGAAACGAAAAAAAAAAAATTGACTTGAACAAAAATATTTATTTCATTATTTAAAAAAATAATAATAAATAAATAAATAAATAAATAATAAAACTGTAAGTTACATCTAAAAAAAAATGATAAATAATTAAATCATGACAATTAAGAGTGTACACTACATCAACAGGTGTTTTGTAACCTGCAAATGCATTTTAAAAGGATTTATAATTTTTTTTTAAATTTAATCAAAAACCAAAATGGTAAGAGACATGTGGAATGATACAATGATTTTTTAAGGATTTTTTCAAAATTTTTTAAACAAAATTCAGCTTCTTAGTTTGACTAAAAAATCTGGAAAAAATAAAAAAAAATTCCCTGTATCATTCCACATGTCTCTTACTATTTCGATATTTTATCAAATTTATGAAAAAATTATAAATCCTTTTAAAATACTTTTGATGGTTACAAAATACCTGTTGCTGTAGTGAGCACTTTTAATTAATCTGCTGCCTACCGGTGGTCGGCTTGAGTTTTATGAGCTGCGATCAGGCCGAACAGCCAGCATCCGATGTTCTCGTTGCGGGATCTGCACTCTGGCTAACCAGCCAATTCGTAGTCCGGTGAGGTGGTCCGTCGATTTGAAATAATTAAATAATAAATTAAAAAATTATTGAAAAGAGTCAAAACTTTCAAGTAAAAATGATAAATAATTAAATAACGACAATTAAGAGTGTACGCTACATCAACAGGTGTTTAGTAACCTGCGAATGCATTTTAAAAGGATTTATAATTTTTTTAAAAATTTAATCAAAAATCGAAAACAGTAAGAGACATGTGGAATGATACAAAGAATTTTTAAGGATTTTTTCAAAATTTTTTAAACAAAATTCGGCTTCTTAGTTTGACTAAAAAATCTGCAAAAAATAAAAAAAAATTCTCTGTATCATTCCACATGTCTCTAACTATTTTGATATTTAATCAATAAAAAAATTATAAATCCTTAGAATTGATGAATATAAGTGTATTTAATATATGCGTGTTATCAAAGTCTTGATAAAACTTTGGAAAATATTTCAATATGTAACATTATACAGGATTTATAAAGGTATCATATAATCATAAATACTTGACGTAATGAAGAAAATAAAATATAATAATAATATAATAATATAATAATAGTAATATCATTTACATAATATGTAAAAAATGAAGAAGAAAAAAAAACAAAAAACAAGAAACATGTTGGTCTCGTAAATATGACGAAATGAAAAAATATTTATTATTGATTTATCATCAATTATCTAGTCATGAGGCTTAAATTTGAGGACACATACTTTTTTTATTACAATAGCTGCTTTATTTTTACCTGTTTTATAATTAAAAAGACATTTTTTTAGTTTATATCAGAAAAATAATGACGAAAAGATCACTTGTTACCAGTTTTTATTTTTTTAAATACCAGTACTTATTTTTGTATTTTTTTTTTTTTGTAATTCTTATACACTGTAAAAAAAAAAAAAAAAAAAAAAAATTAATTGTCCTTTAATGTAATGGTTTTTTTTTTTTTTTTTTTTTCATAAAAAATAAAGTTTTCAACTTACGAGTACTTGTGCTGGTAGTAAGCCGTCGAGGAACTTCGAGCAACAGCGACGCGACTTAGGTAGTGACTCGGCCGATTTTTTTAAGAAGAAGACTAAATAAAAATTGCAATAATAACGCTTTTATTTGAAAATTACTTACCGGTGTTTGTGCCGGTAGCAAGCCGTCGAACTCTTGAAATTCACAGCATTACGCGATGGCGACGCAACTCCGGTATTGCACTGTAACGAATTTACCCAGATACGAACCTTCTGCTAGTACGATGCTGATTTAATCACACTTCTTTTTTAAAACACTTCACAACAATACCACGATCTACAACCACGTGCGTTTTAAACTGGCTAGGGTTATGTTTATGTTCGCTCGATTAAATACAGCCTTCTATTTTGATGAGGTCTTTGATTCTAAACCTCACTTTTAAATTTTATGCACATTTCTAATCGTTGATAAAAAAAAACCTGATTAAAAAAAAAAATATTAATATATTTTTTTGGAATCAGGGTAAAATTCTGTACACAAAAATATTAATATCTCAGTTGATCCATATTTAATGAATCACGGTGTATTTAACCGTCTTACACCATCAATCCGATCCTGCCTTAAACACTTTCTTCCCATTTTTTAATTTAAAAAAAAAAAAAAAACACAAAACTTCACTCAAAGTTGTCATCTGCGACTGCTCAGCTTGGAGACCAAAACTGTTCTAATGCTAAGGTACAAATGCTAGCATTTGTGAAGGGAGGGTCTTCTTAACACAAAGGTGCAAGGGGGACTTTTCAAATAGTATTGTGAACGGGCAGGGCATACGAGATCACACCTGCCTCCGAGCCCCCGCAGCAGAGGCAGGTGCGTCGCGCCGCTCCGGCCCGCAGTGCTTGAAGGTCTTTTGATTATAACTCTACTACGACTCGAGTTTTGCTCCGATCAACTTGAAATTTTGACACAACATTCTTGAGATGTTGTGCTATGAGAAATTGTAAAAATCGATTTTTTGAAAATGGCTTGACCATACTATCTCCTTAAAATTTGGAAGATTCAGTTTAGATAATGCAACTGATCGAGCGGGTTGCTGATAAGAATTATTCAGCATTTCAATGGTTTGATCACGTTGGAGAGCTAACTGCGCTTCACGTGCAGCTGCTCTCTCGTCAACAGAAAATTGTTCTATATGGCCTAAAGAACCTGCCTTTACTTCCTAATAGTTATCCTCACATGTGGAAAACAAATTTGAGGTAAAATATGGATGCTTCCTATCCGAATTCTATAAATCCATAACAACATTATAGATTTCTTTACTGAGTTTCCACTCTTTCTCGAGTCTTTGCAAATAAATTTCAGCATGCCCTTTGTTGGGAGCATTTTTAACCTTACTTAGGTTATTACTAAAAAGGTAAGCAAATTTTACTTGCTGAGCTTGTTGCTCTTCAAACAATTTCTGCAGACTCATTTTGTCTAACTAGTAAATAAAATCCTTACAAATGATGAGTAAACTAAAGTATTAAAACTTCACTTAAAAAATAAAAATTCAAATTCAAAAAATTCTAATTCTAAAAAATCCAACAGTAAAAATTTCTCCTTTCTTTCCAAAATTTTAATCAGCCTAAATTATTCCAAAGAGTTTAAATAGCAACTAAAAGTAGAATAATTGAAATAAATCAATCGTAAGTACGAAAACTTCACTTAGAAAATACAAATTCAAATTCAAAAAAATCGAATCCCAAATAATGTAATGAACTATAAAAATTTTTTCCTTTATAAAGGTTTAATCGATTTAATTAATTCCAAAGAGTTCAAATAACAAATAAAAGTAGAATAAAATAAATAAATCAAGTGAAAGTATGAAAACTTCACTTGGATAAATAAAATTTCAAATTTCTATAAATAGGATTTAATGTTAAAAAATTAAATTGTATAATTCAATCCAAAATAAACTGTCATTTCTTAGTGAAACGTTAACAAGTTCAACTCAAAATGTAAGAAGAGGCGTAATCATTTCTGAAAGGAAATGTAAATATAAATTCAAAAGAATCTAACTTTAATTGATTTATACAAGCCATATATTTAGTAAAGATAACTTCTCCCCCCCCCCCCCCCCGAAGGAGGGTACAAATTATGTAAATGCGTGTGTATGTTGCTAATGTATTCTCTCAAGATCAAATAGTTCATTCGCACTTGGCACTTAGTTAGATCTTACAATTTTTTCATCACAGATAATTTGATGTCAAATCTCCATCAGTCTCATCACTCAGACCATTGTTCTATATATTTGGCAATACGTCAACAAAATATTGTCAGTCTTACAATTGCTATAACTACATACATATCTTATCTTACTATATTATATAGTTGTTTTTCCTCTCTCACGCCCCCCCCCCCACGCCCCCAACCCGCCCCCCACAGGCCTCTCAAAAAAGTGCTTAACTAACCGTAAAAGTGTACCGAAATATGCTTATTTCTATGAGTTTTGAATTATCCTATGATTTTCCAATCACGCCCCCCGCCCGCCCTTCCCATGCCCCCCCCCCGCCCTTTTTTTTCCCGCCCCCCATTTTTAATGTTTTGTTACAAGTTTTGTATATTTTCTTAATTTAATAATTCTTTTTTAATGGTATAATTAGACTATATAAAATTTTAAAATTTGAATTCATTAATTTTAAAAAATTTCATTATAAGATTAATTAGAAAAATCCAAGTTTTTAGTTTGAAAAAAATGAAAAAAAGATTTTATTTTCAGAAAAATTGAATTTATAATGGAGTAATTTTTTCTTTTTAATAAATTGTAAAATTTTATTTAAAAAATTCTTGTTAAACTTTAAATCCTTATTTATTTATTTTTTATTTTTTTTATTCTGTAATTATCATCCAAATATATTCAAGTATGTATTCATGTATGTACGCGTGCGCGTACGCGGAGGAGTCTCCACGCTACGTGGACCACGTAGGCGCAAACTTAACCTTTCAAACAAAAATTTGTGCGTACGCGCAACTTAGGTGTTCCGCGTTTCGCAAACTAAATTATCCCGCGTGCGCGCAAACTTAGGTACTCCGCGTGTGCGCAAAAACTTTAGATCTCCGCGTGCGCGCAAAAACTTTGATTACGTTGCGATAAATGCATCAATTATTGTCCTTCTAAACATTAAAATTGTGATTAAAAAAACTTCCTAACTCTATAAAATTTATTTTTCACACACGGTGCAGAAAGTTCAAACTTTCTGATTCTTCCCAAACAGGAAGTTTGAACTCCTTGCTTTGAGTTGAAAAAAACATTTCACTCGACGCTGAAAAGTATGAGCTAACCCTTAGCAAACCCTTGACACTCTCGCCTTTGGCTCAGGTTTTGAACACAAATTGTTTGAAAATTAGCTAAAAACCCAAAGAAGTGACCCAAATGTCTAGTCCTAGCGGGTCCTCCACTCAGGGTTGGATAAGTTTTTTTGGATCATCGATTGCAGAAACTTTGGAAATCGCTTTCTGGTACCGAATGATGAGCAAAATCATCAATAATTTTCAAGTCTTAACTCGAAAAATTTGAACAGGAATAATTTGTTACTAGAAGTACTTTTTAGCATTTTCTGAGGTTTGAAATATAAATTGTTCAGATTTATACTTTTTGAGTAAAGATTTGAAAATATTTTTCTCTTAAAGTTCGTAAAGAGACAAAAACATGCGAAGATACACATGTCTAGGAGTGCAATGGGCTTTGAACACAAATTGTTTGAAAATTATTTAAAAAACAAAAATAATTCAAACATTTTGTGTGGATAGTCGAAAAAAGGACCATTTAGAAAAATTATTAATGATTTTGCTCATCATTCGGTGCCAGAAAGCAATTTCCAAAGTTTCTGCAATCGATGATCCAAAAAAACTTATCCAACCCTGACTTACTGACTGTATAAGGTTTTTATTTCGGCCTCGGGGTATAACCCTATTTGGTCGCTTGACAAGTACATCGAGTGATACAAATATATGGTAACACGTTCGCATAGATAGATAATTAAATGCACTTAAAATTAGATTACAACGAAGTAAATAACAAAGATATAATATATTATAGCATGTTTTCGTAGGTAGAATAATAAATGCACTTAAAATAGTATATTATAGTACAGGTGCAGCATCGTCACCGGGGCGGTTTTAAGGACCCAAGTACGTAGCGAAGCACAGCACGAGGTTCTTAATAAGCCCTGTTGACGTACTGCACTCGTACTATATACTATTTTATAGTACGAGTCACCGAAAACACGCATCAAAGATTTGATTTTGTGGTTAGAGTGACCAGGGGTACGATAAATTAACTTATAACAAAGTGACTTATAGGGCAGGAAACAAAATTTATTAACTGGGTTAGTGTGGCCGGTGCAATAGTAAATCGAATCGAATCGTGGGATAATCCATTGACTAGAAAATATATGACGTTTTCCCGTGCGAGATCAATTCTATTGCCGTTTAATACATTTTTTTCCCGCGCAATGTTAATTCTACTCCCATTTAATATATTTTTTTCCCGTTTAATACATTTAACTTCCACTCAAGTATTTTTTTCCGGTGCATTTATTTTCTTCCCCGTTTAATCACTTATTTTTCCGTGCAAATGTCTTTTTTTCCGTGAATTTGACCTAAAATTTCCCGTGCGTTTGCTTTTTTTCCCGTGCTAATAAATTAGACCCTTTTCTAATCACCCCCCCATGCCCTTTTTTTTACTTACGCCCCTCATTTTTGATATATGTTATCAGTTTCTACCCACATCGCCAATTTTTGATACAAGTTATACTAAACGCTATATGCCTAGAAAAAAGTGCGGAGGGAGCAGAATAAATGCAGTGATGACGATTGTATATAGATGGCGTATGTGTCAACTCTTTAATTCAAATCTTTGTGCTCTATAGTTTCAAGATAACAACAAGCTTAATGGCTTAGTGGTCAACGTATAGGATTCTCATGCCAAGGGTCGTGGTTCGATCCTCGGACTCAAAATTTTTTTTTTTTTTTTTTTTTGTTATTTTACATGTATATTAGATAGATTTTTAAAAAAATATCTCATCATTATTCAGCCTTTTTTTATTTTAAATAATATAAAGAGAGTTAAAATTATAAATGGAATTGGGTTATTTGGTTTATTTAAATAATAAAAAGAGAAATGGGTTATTTGGTGTTTTAAGCAATAAAAAGAAATTTTAAAAGTGAAATAGAAATGGGTTATTTCGTTTTTTAATTATAATAATAGAGTTACAAATGAAAATATAATTGGGTTATTTGGTTTATTTGAATAAAAAAAAGGCATGGGTTATTTGGTTTTTTAAGCAATAAAAAGAAAGTTTGAAAGTGAAATAGAAATGGGTTATTTGGTTTTTTAATTATGATAAGAGAGTTACAAATAAAAATATAGTTATTTGTTTTATTTGAATAAAAAAAACAGACATGGGTTATTTGGTTTTTTAACCCATGAAGTCCCAGGATTTTTTAAATTTTTCTTGTACTTTGATCTGGAATTTTGATGAAAACGATAAAAAATATTTTCAAAAAGACCATATACAACTATTTTCGGGTATGCTCTACAAGATGGTGTAGTTAAAAATGTCAAAAATGTCATTTTCAATTGTTAATTAACAAATTTAAAAAAAAAACTCAGTTTTTGCTGCAATTTTTTTCTTTAGGAATTTTTTCAGTTGGATTTTTTTTTTTTTTTTTCAAAAATGTGATCAGAGGTGATCACGATACTTGAAATTTATGGTAGGATTTTTTTTTTTATAAAAATCTTTTTTAACAAAATGGCGGCCATAAAACGAAGTCGAAAATCTTGAATTTTTCGTTTTATTCACTTTTTTCATGTTTATTCCTTGAAATCGCACAAGTATTTAACGTTTACTGCTATTTTTTGTTGGAAAAGTCAAAATAATTGTACAAAGAAGCATAAAAATTGTAATACTTATAAAATATTCATTGTTAGGTTATGAGAGGTGATTTTTACACGATTTTTCTAGCTTAGAATTTACGACTCTGTGCTGATTTCGTCTATCTCAATGTGCACAAGCACGTAGCCATTTCGGCCATTTTCTCTCTCTCTCTCTCTCTCTCTCTCTATCGGGCTATCTCTCTCTATTTTCAAGGCCACTCTCTGCTGCTACTGGACCACCGCTCACACCTTTTAATGTAAATAAGAAAACTCTCATAATTTAAGTTCAAATCAATATCGGTGTTTACATTTACTTATGACTTGACTGTTACGCTCGGGCCTCTCTCTCTCTCTCTTCAAGACAATGCTCGTGAATAGACGGTTTCACTCGCCATTTTGTGAAACTTCTCTGGTTTCTCTTGGTTCTTTCTCGTGACTATTTCTCATCATCCTCAACGTAGTCATCTCATCAGAACAGTCAACTCGATGAATCATCTACTTAGTGTTGGCTCAACTCGGAAGACATTTGATCTTCAATTAACTCAAACGGCTCGGCTCAATTCAATTCTTGGGTTAATTGCTCAGCAAGGAGAGCTTTCACGGCGTGGCATCTTCAGGTATTTCGCTCAGAACCGGTAACAATAATTTACCGGTGCTTTTACATTGCCCTTCTCACAGCCAGAAAATCAATAAAATTACTGTACATTCTCTTGCTCTCTCTCTCTCTCTCTTTTCTTTGTGCTGTCTTACACGCAGCCATTTTCTTTTCTACTCTTTTCAAGGCCATTCTCTGTTGCTTTTTTTACCTCAACTGTACTCAAGCAAAACTCGTATTTATGGTTTGAATTAATATAATCAAATTCGTCAAGAGTTTTGACTAGGCGATTTCTCAAATTAGTTAAGTTTCTTTACACGGAAATTAATGCTGGCAATTCTCAATTCAACATATTCTCATATCTCAGTTTCTCTCTTTAATCAGTTATTATTCTCTCTCTCAAGCTCATTCTCAGCTCATTTGCATTAATTCATTAAATTCAACTTAACCTTCTGGATAGTTCTCTTAAGTATACTACACTGATTTATTTTATCTCATTTTACATTTCAACTGGACCTGGCTCAATAGTGATTCTCCATAATTTATAATTAAATTATTTTATACTTTGATGATTTGTCTTATTCTATTTTAGAGTAATGAGCTCATGTTATCAACATCAAACTTATTAATCTGTCAATACACATTAACTACTTACATTTCATACTTGTTGATTAATTATTAAGAGATTTAATAAAAGTTATCAAACTTGAACCTTTTTTTTGTGAATAATAATATATTCTTAGGAAATAAAATTCACATAAAATTAATTGATGGTCTACTCAATTTATTTGACAACCCTCCCCTACCAGCTTTTAATCCGGCAAATAAAAATAAAATTAATGAAGCAGTAAATTCGCAACAGAAACAATGTTATGAACAAGGTTTGTTATAGGGTTATTTAGAATAGTAAGTACAACAGGATAAAAAAGATTATGCACAAGGCTAGATTCAGTGTAGAAAATTAAAAAAAAAAATAAAATAAAGAACTAGAGTTAGCATGGGAGTAGAAACAGATGTAGAAACAAATGCATGTGTAGAAGGTTCGGCGTTAGAAGCTTGAGTAAAAAATAGGTAGTAAGCACAAGATTATTAACATATGTAGGAAGTAAAAAAAAATCAACAGACGTAGTAAAGAGAGTCAGAAAAAAATACTCAACAGACGTGGATAGTAGCAAGGTTATAAAGCAGGGAAGGTTAATAAATAAAAAGATGAAAATAAGTCGGTGAAAGCATAGAAACAGATGTTTAACAAAGGATTGAAATGAAAGTATGATCAAAGATTAGAACAAAGTAGTCTTAGAATTAGAAATAAAAGCATGAAAAAAATTCAAACTACAGTTATCACCATGATAGAAATATATATATATAAACATGAGCATATTCCTGGGTAAGAGCTTAGTTATAAAAAGCAGTAAGTGCAACGGTAAGAACAAGGGTAGTTACAAGGGTTTAGAGTAAGATGAAAGGTGAGCACAAAGGTAGGCACGAAATAAGGTGCAGGTGTAGTCACAAGCTATAAAAGTAGAAACAATGGTATGAATCACAGTAGGTACAGAGGTAGACACAAGAGTATGTGTATAATCGTAGGTACAAGTGTAGATTCAAGCATAAAATTCTGGGGGGGGGGGGGGTTGGCGAGCGAAGCGAGCAGGGGGGTACCCCCCCTAGTACAAATATATATATAGTACAATATATATTCTCAGTCACATATTTACTATAAAGTGATTACAGTCAATATCGGGGATCACAGTCAGGTAATTGCTAAGCAACTGAGTCACACTAAATAAATGGGGAAATAGATAAGACTGCTGTGCAGTAATCAACATAACAGGAAATAAGCATAAAATTCGTATACACAGCATAAAATAAATATCAATTAGTAACAATACAATGCAGAATAGGACAAAAACGCTACGTACAACACAAGAATAAAGGACGCGCTTTGGTGGGGCTAGGCTAAATCACACAAAGTAACAATATAACAAATAATAAAACAAACTACGCAAGAATAAGGTCAATATTGCCTGATCCCCGATAGGTGCTCTACATAAATGTTCCGGGACCATTTAAAAGTGTCACTGATCATGAGCCTTGTCATCATCTGCGCTTAAAACGGGCTGATGTTGAGAAGTCCCATGACCCGCTCGTTGCCTGGGTCCCAGCCGCCAAGGGCACCGACGACCACTCCTTCACTGCGACCGTGTAGCCCTGCCGTTGCAAGTTCTCAGCGAGCGGGTGGTACTTAGTAAGCTTCGCTGCTCTTGCTTCACAGAATCCCTCCATCCGGTTTTCGAACGGCACGGCTACATCAACTATCGTGATCTTTCTCTCGATCTCGCTCCGGATCACCAGATCGGGCCACAGTCTGGTGAACTCCTGGATTTCATACATTAATGAGTCATTTAGGTTCAATTGGTTACGTCATGGGTGGGAGCGGGTTGAAAGAGGCTTTAACGACAGTTTACGCTACTAATTCAGTAGAACACATGCTCACGGGGCACGCTTATGCTAGAGCTGTTCGAGGAAATTTTTTAGTTCACCTTGTGCTCTCTAATATAGTTTTTTCATCAATAGAATTCGACGACGATGAAATAAAAATATTAGACGAGCTTATGGAAACTTTTGGTACAGAAACTTTTAAAAGCAAGCTAAAACTCAAAAAATACATGTTTATACATGAAAAATACAGTGCTCAGTTGGAAAAACTTTTAAAAAATGGCCCGGCAGCTCAATTAATGATCCAGTACATGGAAATGGTCCAAATTGTAAAAAATGTTATCAGAGCGGAATGCACTGGAAATTTCCAGTTACATCACCGAACCTACGAACAAATGATCCCTATTTTTCATGCCAGTGGTTTAATAATTACGCTAAATGTGGTCATCTATACGTTCAAAGCTTAAATAAGTTAAAAACAGAAATGTCTAGTCAGGAGTACGAATTATTTGTAGAAAACGGTTATTTCACCGTAAGACGCTCTGACAGATTCTGGTCTGGGGTTTGGACGGATATGATAGTAGAACAAGTTGTTATGAGGACATTAAAAATTGATGGTGGAGTAACTGGAGTTGGAAGAATGAAAGATAGTGTTTTGACTAAGTTTGTTAGAAATATGGTCGTTTTAACCGAAGTGTGTACTCGAATGGAAAACTTTTGTGGCATGAATCTTGCAACTTCGGAACAACACGTAGATGCTCGAAGTACCGAATAACAACTGACGTATCTGACTTACAAAAGGTATCAGAATTTTTCACTAACAAGGAGAGGTCACACCCTCCGGGTCACCGATCTTGACGAAACTTTGGGGATCGTTTTCTTATACCAAAAGATGAAGAAATCTACCAATCATCCCGTCTAATGGGCCTTTTATACCTAGTTCCTACATAGCTTATATCGTATTTTTAGCTCTTTTTGGGTTTTTTTGCGAATTTTCAAAAAATTCCTGTTCGTAGCCTATTGCACTTACAAAATTCTGCAACCCCGCATTTTTTTTGTTTTTTCATCTTCTTTTGAGAAAAAATATTTTTAAATCTAATTTTGAAGAAATAGTCCATGTAAAATTAAGGTAATCAAAAGCATTTTTTTACTGTTTGTTTGGTTTTATAAACTTAAACTGTACGTCGTCAGCCTTATCAAAATTATGTCTCAAAATATTTTTTCTAAAAAATTCATAAAAAAACAAAGAAAATGCGGGGTTGCAGAATTCTGTAAGTGCAATAGGCTTTGAGCAGGAATTTTTTGAAAATCAGCTTGTTTTGACACTTTTAACACTTTAGTGCGACTTTTGTGGTTATTTGGGCCAATTTTCAAAAAATTCCTGCTCAAAGCCTATTGCACTTACAGAATTCTGCAACCCCGCATTTTCTTTGTTTTTTTATGAATTTTTTAGAAAAAATATTTTGAGACATAATTTTGATAAGGCTGACGACGTACAGTTTAAGTTTATAAAACCAAAAAAACAGTAAAAAAATGCTTTTGATTACCTTAATTTTACATGGACTATTTCTTCAAAATTAAATTTAAAAATATTTTTTCTCAAAAGAAGATGAAAAAACAAAAAAAATGCGGGGTTGCAGAATTTTGTAAGTGCAATAGGCTACGAACAGGAATTTTTTGAAAATTCGCAAAAAAACCCAAAAAGAGCTAAAAATACGATATAAGCTATGTAGGAACTAGGTATAAAAGGCCCATTAGACGGGATGATTGGTAGATTTCTTCATCTTTTGGTATAAGAAAACGATCCCCAAAGTTTCGTCAAGATCGGTGACCCGGAGGGTGTGACCTCTCCTTGTAAGTACAACCCTTTCCCAGAAATAGACAAAATTATGTCTATATATTCTGGAGTCATTGAAGGTGCGTCCGTCAATTGTCACGAAGCTTTTGAAGTTGGAAAAAAATTAGTTGATTCAGTAGTTGGTCAAAAGTTTGGCAGTATAAAATTACCCCGTAAAAACAAAGTAGTGACTCTAAAAAGTGCGTTATTGTCAGTGAAAGTTAATGAAGAAACTGTAGCTATCGATCCATTACTTTTATTTCAACGAATTTCAACAAATATCTCCCAAAAAAGTGACATGAAAACTTATTTGCAGCATGAACTAGCCCTATTCCAAGTATCAATGTTTACTGAAACTGGCTTTAGAAAAAACAAAAAGTCTGACTTTTATAGTGAATTCAATAGCATTGCCGTTTTGCCACCTGCCGATGAAACAGTGCATGTAGTGGATGGTGGATTTCTTCTGCACAAAGTACCTTGGGAGAAGAATGACACAGTACAAAAAATTACCGATAATTTTCTGAAGTATGTACAGAAGACCTACAAGGCTGGAAGTAACATTGTTTTTGACGTGTATCCAGATACTGACGAGACTTCAACTTCAACTAGTACAAAATCTATAGAACGTATGAGAAGAAAAAATTTTTCTTGTGTTCCCAACCTACAATTTGATTTGCACACGAAAATTTCTTATTTATCGGACAAATTTTTAACGAATGAACATAATAAAAATAAATTAATTAAAGAAATAATGGTGAAACTCTCAAGTTCTGGATTTAAATGTCAACAAGCTAAAGAAGATGCTGATAGACTGATTGTAGTAACAGCAAAAACAGTTGCTTTGCAAAAAAAATCAGAAGCTGAAAGACTACAAGCAGAAAGATCACAACCAAAAACAGCAAATGTCGTAATTGTTGGGCAGGATATTGATCTTCTAGTGCTGTTATGTCAACAAGTCAATGATAATTTAAATGTTTTTTTCAATAAAGTTGGAACTGCAACAGTTGAAGAAGCATTTTTTGGATCAGATAGTTTTAAATATGATCGAGATATTGTTGCTTTTATACATGCCTTCAGAGGGTGCGACACTACATCAGCATTTTCAGGTAAAGGGAAAAAAACTGCTGTTAAATTATTAGTATCAAACCCAAACTTATTAACTTTGGCCAAAATATTTTATCCGTCTGAAGAAGAAGAAGATCCACAACAGATAGCTACAAATGGATGCGAGCTGATAGCTTGGATGTATTCTGATAAAAAAAAAACAGCAAGAAAAAAACTTTACCACTGAACGAAGTCAGATATTTAAACTATGCAAAAAAAACATTTAAATCTGGTTTCACACTCGACAAATTACCACCCACCGAAGGAGTTGCTAAACAACACAGTTTTAGAGTTTATTTGAAAATTCAAAAGGGGTGTGGTTTACTTGCAATAAGCATCGATCCTGAGAAAAAAGCTAGTAGAAAAAGTTATAGAGCTCACTTCACTGATTTAAAAAAACACGCAGCCAATCCAACTCATATAAACAATATGACAAAATTAGATGACAAAAATCAGCCTAAGTTAGAAGACTCCCACTTCAAAGATGCCAAGAGAAATAAGAAAATAGCTGATTTATAATTATCTATATTTTGTGTGTGGCATACAAGTTTAAGGAGCATAGACCACCTTACTACTCTTTTAGGCATTCAAGGACTTCGAAGAACAAAGGCAAAAGCTTTAGTAAACTACGTCATTTCATTGAATTTTTCAAAAGATCTTATTGAAGATCTAGGATCTGAAAAATATTCAATGATCATAGACGAATCAACGGATATTTCGAATAAAAAATATGTATGTTTATGTATTGAATATTTTAGTAGAAGTCTTAATTATTATTTAACTGATTATTTAGACTGATTAGAACTTGATAAAGCAGACGCTAATACATTGCATGTATTATTTAAAAGTTTCTTGACAGAATTGGAAATAGACATGAACAATATGATTGGACTTGACAGTGATGGTGGATCGAATCTTTGTGGCTGTCGTCACTCATTATACACATTGTTAATGGACGAAATATCCCATCTTCAATTTGTGAAATGTGTTTGTCATTCACTAAACTTAGCTACTTCAAAGGCAGCGTTAGAGTTTCGATCTGCCTTAGAAGGTTTATTACAGCAAGTACATAATTATTTTTTGCATAGTTCTCTTGGATCCACTTTATACAAACAGTTCTGGGACCTTTTCAATGTGATGGATAAATCAGTTGAAGAAGACTTTCAGAAACTCGTTAAATTTTCGCAATCAAGATAGCTAGCGAGATATGCTGCCGTGAAAGTATTACGTCAACAATATTTTGAGTTACAAAAATATTTTAATGAAGTTATCAAGACCGATAAGAAAGATTATTCAGCTCAACTTATTTCAGCAGCGTTGAATGATGTTTCTAATTTTTTTTTATGTTAATGGTTGAACCAGTGCTGTGTGAAATTAATAGTGTTAACTTAATGTTTCGTATTTCAGCGTATTTTCGCGTAGTTGTCGCAGGAGTTTATTACCAAAAACGGATGTGAACAATTATTAAATGTTAAATATTTATACATATCAGTAATACACAATCACTAAAATTATACATATGTACATAAAGAGCTTATGATGTGATTAGTTGCTGCTGAGGAGTATATAGTCTTGCACAATACAGTGTTGTTTGTTAATGAATGGACTGTACGTATGTTGATGCTCACGCGTGCATTAAATTAATTAGAAATCGAGATTAATTATAGGAAAACAATAAAACTACTTATTCAGAGTACTGTTTTGGTTTTTCTCAGTTTGACTGCTGCAACGAGAGTGAAGTCGTCTCGACTGGCGACGAAGAACAGCCGAATCTCGTAGTGGAATTTCGAACATTCCGCCCTCCATCGTTTCATCCTTCAAACGATTTTCACGATTGTGGTTGAGGGACATCAGTCAGGCGTTGTCGAATCGTCTATTCCTTCTGGGATGACGAGCTTCTGGATATGCCTATGGAAAGTCGAGTAGGCTGTGCCGATGTACTCTCGGGTTTCGCCAACCTTAGGAGATACGTCCAAGTGGCCATTTTGCAGATGGGGTCAACTCGCTTTTGATCAGGACTAAATCACAGACTTTGAGGGGCTTGGTCGCTCGTTGCCACTTTGGTCTCTGCTGCATTGAGGTGATGTACTTAAGGTAGTTACTTATAGTTTACACTACAAAAAATTATTTTTCTTAAAAAATCTTTGTAACTCGGCCCAGAAGGAGATTTTTGTATCCTTTTTACGTTGGACACTCGCTGATATCCCCAAGCGGTACTAAGGTTCCAGATATTGTACTCCCAACTTACTAAGATGTCCATTGCCCCTATGTTATGTGACAATCAGTGATCGTAATTAAATCGTCGGTAACGATTTAAGATTTGGCGCGAGTCACGTGACTGTCGAACGCTGATCAGAGTCTTAGGTGGTAGAGCGGGAATCAGGAAGCCACTCATAATTTTCGTGTCCGTGCGTTAAGACGTACATGAAACAAATTCAACTCATCTCGGTTCGACGTATTATTGTACTTTTCGGGAGTAGCTCACCGTCGAAGAGAGTGTTGTAAGTGACAGAAGGTGCGGGATCGATTGTCATCACCCAGGAAGCATTCTTTTGTCAAGACGAGTTAACCGGCTTTTGGAAGCCACGGACGATGGGGAGCTAGACCGACGTCCGGCAGACGCGCGAAGATCTGGAAATATATTTATGGCAGATTTTGAGGAAGCTTACTCGTATACGGGAGTCGAAGCAATTATTGTCATTCGCGTCGCGCGTTGCTGTAGAGCCGTAGTGTGAAAGTGTGATGTTAACTTGTGAAGCTGTCATTTCACGTCAACTCCTGGACCGCTTTACAATGGCTGTACAGCGACTCAAGTGTGGTATCGATTGCGGCTGGTAGGCATCGTAGCCTGGAATTTTGTTTAGCCTGACGGCTTAGTATGAGGTTCACCGATTCCGTAAGTTCATTGTATATGTGCGAGTGAGTGTGAACGCGTTGTGAGTGTATTTAGTACACTTTTATTGTAATAATCTTTGTTCTTCTCACGCGCGCGTAAGCTGCCGATAGCAGCAGGTTGTGTACGCGCGCAGTCTGATTTAGAGAACATCGACTATTTTGTTGTTGTCAGTTTAAATGCTCAGTTATGAGCAATTGATAATTCATTACCGTATTGATTAGTAATATTGTATTAGTTTTAAGTTAATTTTTTTTTTATTAAATATTGAGTATTAACTTGTGTGAAACTTTACTTATTTCTAAACCGGCGTTCCTCGAGCTCGACCCTATAGCCCGCGCCCACCTACCGAAATAACGAGCTGTCGCGCCCTCCCTGTTTTTATAAATCGTGTAGGGATTTATAAACGCGGTCGGTATTTTCCCTATTTTAGGAGTTTGTCGGCACGGAGCTGACTGTGACAGGAGATTATAGTCGCTGGCATCAAGGACAACGGGCCTTCGAGGGTTGTATTCGCGAGTCCACTTTTTGAATTGCAGCACTATAACAGTTAAACTTAACATTTTTGAGACCACATATCTCAAAATCTAGTACCACTTGAAGGTATCTACAAATGTCCAACGTTAAAAGAGTACAAAAATCTACTTCTGGGTCATGTTACAAAGATTTTCTAAGAAAATCGATTTTTTGTAGTATAAACTATAGGTAATAACTAATCAACATGTTTTTCAGTACACGCAATTAACTACCTTAAGGCCATTACAGGAACTCGGGAGGAAGCGATTTCTCTCATCGCCCGTCGCGCATCGCCCAGCCCCCACTCCACAGTCTCGCATGCATGCTATCGAGCGCGTGTTTACGAAAGGTTCTGCTGCTGGGAATGAAAAACTTTTAAAAAATTTAAAAAAGTGAAATTTTTTGAAATAAAAAATTAACAATAAAAAGTAAAGTTAGTTCTAAAAAACGTAGGTAGATTAATTGTATTTTACGGCAGTACCTTTTTGAAAAATCATAATTTTAAATAAACCTCAACTACTATAACCTAAAATTCGGAATGTTTATTTTTATTGGTAAATTTCTAATTTTTAATGTTATTTTATTATTATTTGAGTTGTGTCTGAATGTAGTAAAGATTTGATTGTTTTTTAAGTAAAAAATAAAAATATTAATGTAATTACAGGGTCAACAAACAAGATTTTTGATTAACATAGATCCAATATATTTTAGAATTATTTTTTTGGTTTTACTTATATTAACAATAGTACGCAGAAAGGGTGATGGCTGTATAGTATGTGGTTGCAACGTCCTATGAACAAGCTTCGGCATTACTTTGGATTTTTTAACACCCATTGGTAGGAGTTGAAAGATGATCCATACATGTTTCATCGGTACACTGCGATGAATTTGGAAACATTCAACGACTTGCTACGGTTACTGTCACCTTATCTGCAAAAGAGTCATCGAGCAGCTCTTTGTACTGAAGAACGATTGATTATTGCATCAAGTTAAAAAATTTCATTTAATTTTTTTCAATATTCTATTTTATATTCAAATGTTCTATTTTTCGAATTTCAATTTTCTAAAGTTTTCAATTTCAATTTTAAGATTTGTCAAATTTCTATTTTAATTTTTCAATTTTACAACAAAATTTTAATTTCCAACAACTTCAGTTTTTCAAATTGGTAAATTTTTCATCCTTAATTATTTTTCAAAATCTTCAAGGTTTCAATTTTTCGAATGTTGTAATTTCCAAAACTTCCTTATTTTCGAGGAATTTCAATTATCAAAAGGATTCATTTTCGAGAACTCCTTTATTAAATCGTAATTTTTCAAATTTCAATTTAACGAATTCAATTTTACGAAGTTTTCAATTTTTCAAGATTGTTAAATTTCCAAGTTTTCAACTTTAAATTTTGAAAGTTTGAATAGCTGAAATTTAGAAGAGTCTAGTGACTGTGAAGACAGTAGCAACAGCGAAGCTAAAGCAGTTATACGGCTGCAGTGCATGGGGAGTGGCAGCCAACTAAGCGCCGTCTCCTTTTGTGCTGCTGTTCGCTTATCGGCGTTTCACTACATTCTCCTTCTTTCAAGTGCCAAGTCAACCAAAGGAGTAAAAGGTGGATGCCAGAGGACAAGTTTTATTTATATAAAGTCGTTCTAATTGGTTGAGAAATATTTGTGGTTATTTCCGGGGAAATAAGTTTTCGGGCATTAAAGCTAGCAGCTCGGAGAGCGGATAAAACCCGGTTAGTTATTAAGCCCAATCCCTGCACATGTATATATATCTTACTATATTATATAGTTGTTTTTTTTCTCCCACGCCCCCCACAGGCCCCTCAAAAAAGGGCCTAACTAACCGTAAAAGTGTACCGAAATATGCTTATTTTATATGTGTTTTAATTTTTCCTATAATTGTCTAATAACGCCTTCCCCACGCCCTTTTTTTACCCACACCCCCCATTTTTGATATATGTTATCACTTTTACCTATACCTTCTATTTTTGAAGTATGTTATTACTTATGTAATTATAGAAATTTAAAAAGTTACTATTGAAATACTAAAAAAAACTTATATTTCATAAAATAAAAATAACAAAATAATAGCAGTGATCAAAATATATAAAACAGTTTAAAAAAAATATTTTTATGATTTTTTCAAGTCATTAAAAATTCACTATTATTGCACAATACTTAAAAAGTGCATTCAATACGTCACTCTTGCAGTAGGCACAATGATACGTACAAAGGTATGATCTAATGTAAGCACACGGATACGCTCACGGGTTGATACAAGTTTAGGCGAGAGGGTAAGCACAGGAGTTGACATAAGAGTAGGTACGGATTTGGTACAAGATCTTATATAGTAGTTTTTCTTCACTCCTGCAGTAGGCACAATGATGCGTACAAAGGTATGCCCTAATGTAAGTACACGGATACGTATACGGGTTGATACAAGTTAAGGCAAGAAGGTAAGCACAGAAGTGGACGCGAGAGTAGGTACGGATTTAATACAAGAGAGGTAGAGATAGCACTTACAAGAATAGGCACAGCAGTAGAAATTATGCTAGGTACACGGATATACGCAAGGGCGGGGAAGAGAGTAGGTACAAGGGTATGTGCAGGAGTAGACACAAAATAAAGCACGTAGGTAGGTTCAGGATTAGAACTTTAAGTAGAAAAAAAGTTAAGAACAGAGTAAGCACAGTAGTACAAAAAATATAAGAACAATAAAAAATGAATCAGTAGTAAATTAAGTAGAAAAAGGGAAGTAATAAGGAAGGAAACCAGTGCATCTATAGAAGGATCAACAGTATGAACAAGTATAAGTTAGGCAAAAGTATAAGAACAATAGTTATATTACCAGAATTTATACATCTCTGTTCTCTCATTCTCCCATTCAAACTTTTATAAAAATCGGTGCATTAGTTTTAACGTCAACCTCTTGACAAAATTCGCAAAAAATTGCTGAAAATCTGCCGAAAAAGATTTTGTCCTTCTAGACTAAGTACAAGGATCTGAGTAATTGTATGCACGTGAGTAGGTACAGTGGTAGTCATAGAGTTACGAGGGTATGTACACGAGTTTAACAAACAAAAAAAACAAAGATATGCACAAGGGTAAATACAAGGATAACTACAAAAGCTCAAAACAATAGTAACTCCTAGGGTAGCCACAATTGTAGACACAATGGTAAGCACTAGCATACAAATCTGGGGGGGAGGGGGGGGGGCGAGCGGAGCGAGCAGGGGGTACCCCCCTACTCTTCTCCCACGCTCTCCCCACGCCCCCCAAAAAAGTGCTTGACTAACCGTGAAAGTATACCTGATATGTATATATATAGGTATAATATGCTGATTTCTATGTGTTTTAATTTTTCCTATAATTTTCTAATGGGAAGTATTAAAATGCAAGGGAAAAAAATCATTTGAATGGGATGTGGGTCGCACAGGAAAATAAATACTTTTTCACGGGAAAATAAAGACATTTGCACGGGAAAATAAATACTTTGATACGGTTTAGTTAAAACGTGTTTACCTGTCAAGCCTAGAAACAAAAGACCACGTGCTCTTTCACTTAAAGCATCTCTCCACCTATTTTATTATTGAGTTCAGTTCAAATCACAGTGTCGCCTCAGTCGACGAGTAAAGCAAAGAGCTAAAAGATGGCTGGTGAGTTAACGTATTTTGAAACCTCTGAGGACTCATCTGACGAAGATAATTCATCTGAAGACCCAGCGGACGAAAAAAATTTGCAGGAGACCAACGCGAGTGTCGCTTTTACGTCACAAATACCCATCAGCAACAGAGGCAAAAAGTGCTGTAAAGTCAAAAGAAGTTTGAAAAATATCTTCAACGAAAATGATGGCAGAAGGAAAATGAGTTGAATATCGGTGCACAAAGGGAATTTATAGAGTGTCTGAGTGTTCAGCGTGCTTGTACCTACCATATCATTCTTCGGATACTTACGTGTCCTTGTACGAAACAGAAGAGGAGGACGAACATAAAAATATTGATTTCACACGAGGCTTATCATCAGAGATTAAGGCTTTTGTAAAAGATAAATATGCAGATGGTATTACAAAGTTAAATGCACTACTATATCTCATTCGTAAAAATCAGATGATAGAACCTGCAAAAGAAAAACTTGTTGCATTTCTTAGAACAATCCGAAGAGATAAAGGCACTCCTTCCGTATTGGCTATAGATCTTAGAGCTTGGTGCAATGAGCGCACTCAAGTTCAGGATGATGAAGATGTACCATACGTGGTTGATTTCCACATTTTTGCAGAATCTTTTGATTAAGAAGAACAGGATTTTAAAATAATCTTATCAACGCTTGAATTGTTAGCATTGGCCAGGAAATTCATGAGATTAGTGCACAACAGATGTGACCTACAACCTGATCTACAAATTAAAAAAAAGTTTTACTAGTGCATTAATCTTTTTCAATAAATATCGTTCATTTCAATTACAGTTGTATGATGTTTAATAAAACAAATTTTTTGCTTGTTTTTTGTTTAGTTTTGCTCTCAATTCTTTTTCCCGTGTGAGATCAATTCTATTGCCGTTTATTACATTTTTTTCTCGTGCAATGTTAATTTTACTCCCGTTCAATATATTTTTTTCCCGCTTAATACATTAAACTTCTACTCAAGTATTTTTTTCCCGTGCATTTATTTTCTTTCCCGTTTAATCACTTATTTTTCCGTGCAAATGTCTTTTTTCCCGTGAATTTTACCTAACATTTCCTGTGAGTTTGCTTTTTTTTCCCGTGCTAATAAATCACACCCTTTTCTAATCACCCCACCCAAGCCCTTTTTTTTACTCACACCCTCCATTTGATATATCAGTTTCTAGCCACACCCCCAACTTTTGATACAAGTTATCAGCTATGAAACTATAGAAATTCACAAAGTAACTACGAAAAATTAAAAAATTAACTAATATCATAAGATAAAAGAGAGAACCCAAAAAGAATGTCAGCATTTTATTCGTGATGTGATTGGTTGAAGAACAAAATTTAAAATTTGAATTTTTATTTTTAATTTTTATATTACAATTCAATTAAAACATCTAGAGAATAGATTTGACAAAAAAATAATTATGTAATCAAGTGTTCGAAACTATCCGATTAAAATCATGAAAATAATAATTATCAATGCGCAAACTGAAACAAAACCAATGAATCTATAACCACAAAAGTTTAAATGAATATGAACTCTGAACGTAGCATAAAGGTAAAGGGTATATATAACTTATTGTAGATTGATTTAGATAAAGATTTGACAAAATTTGTTTTAGATAATATAATTCAATTTCGCATGCGCTTCGCTTAGAGAGCTTCAAGGTATGAAACTAATAACAAAGTAAAAGAGGCTGCACACGGCTGGAAACTGGTGTCGTAAGGTAAACTTCGATATTAATCAGGATAGGTTAATTGGTAGAAACCTAGGTAGAAACAATGTTGACAACAAATGTAAAAGGATGTAGGAAATATTTGTCAAAAAAGTTAAAGAACCTTTGTGGGCAAAATTGTATGAAGATGATTAGTTTCACGATTGTAATTACAAAAAAATTTGAGAAGATCAATAGAAAAGATAGTTTTCACAAAGATGAGAACAAAGATAGAGTTAGAGACCAAAGCATGAAAAAAAGAAAAAACAATAGCAAACACCAAAATTAAAGCAAGTCGAATCATGTGAAAGAGATAGGAACAATATTAATCAAAAATGTACGTATGAGCGTAGGTTCAGAGTTACAAACGTAATGACAAGTCCAGGTACGGGAGTAGGTACAATGTAGTTACCCTAGTAGTTATCAAGTTTGAAACAATGGTATGAACAAGGTTTGTTGGGAGTTAATTTACAATTGTAAGCACAAGAGGATTAAAAAAGATTATGCACATGGCTAGAGTCAGTGTTAAAAATTTAAATAAAAAAAAATAAAGAACTAGAGATCGCATAGGAGTCGAAACAGATGCAGAAACAAATGCATGAGTAGAAGGTTCAGCGTTAGAAGCTTAAGTAAAAAAAAGGTAGTAAGCACAAGATCATTAGCATATGTAGGAAGAAGAAAAAGTCAACAGAGGTACTGAAGAGAGTTGGAAAAAAAACTCAAGAAACGTGGATAGTAGCAAGGATATGAAGCAGGAAAGGTTAATAAATAAAAAGACGAAAATAAGTCGATAAAAGCATAGAATTAGATGCTTAGCTAGGGATAGAAATGAAAGTATGATCAACGATAAGAACAAAGTAGTCTTAGAGTTAGAAAAAAAAGCATTAAAAAAATGCCAACTGCAGTTATCATCATAATAGAAACAGATATATAAACATGAGCATATTCCTGGGAAAGAGCTTAGTTATAAAAAACAGTAAGTGAAACGGTAAGAACAAGGGTAGTTACAAGGTTCTGGAGTAAGATGAAAGGTAGGAACACAGGTAAGCATAAAATAAGGTGCAGATGTAGTCACAAGCTATAAGAGTAAAAACAACGGTATGAATCACAGTAGGTACAGAAATAGACACAAGGGTATGTGTATAAGTGTAGGTACAAGTGTAGATTCAAGCATAAAATGCTGGGGGGTTGGCGAGCGAAGCGAGCAGGTACTCCTCCCCCCTAGTGTATATATGTATAAATACATTTGTTATTCTGGAGAGTGGATAGTTGATTGGTTGGATTATTTATTATATTGTGGTCGATTTATCCAACAGGATTATTGCTTGATTTTATTGATTGATACATGAAAATTTTGACAGCCGTCATATATTATTAAATGAAGTAATCACCCTGAAATCAATATATAAAACCTATGGAGTCTACAAATCACCCAACGGTAAATATTTCTATTTATAAATATTTATATGTGCAAACATACCCATACTTATAAGCATTAATTTAAATATTGAAGTCAGAAGGAAAGAGCCTATCTAGGTTGGGTCCAGGAAGGACCTGACTTTGGCCAATGGGGTGAAGAAGTAGAGTATCAAAAAGAATCGACCCCTCAGGAAAACAATTATGCGCTGAACTTGCCTGAAATGCAAGCATGCGAGGTGTATTACCAATACCCAGCAAACGCATATCAAATGCAACAACCAGCGTACAACTGGCCAAGGCCACCACAACCTGCTCAGTACGGGGCTGCAAGGGTACAATGGGTACACTTATGGAAATGTACGACCGAACGGGCGCACGGGATTCCCTGCTAAGCCCCGGACTTTCGACCCGGACCTAGTTCCAATTCCTAGTGCAAGGCCGTGCACTAGGGCCACAAGCTAAATGGCCGAGGCCAACTGGGCCACCTCCGTCGAACCTGGAATGGCAAGGGTTCGCCAGACAGTCACAAGAACCACATTCAGGTTGGGTCCGAGGTCAAGACCCGCCTCAAGGGCCAAGCCCCAACAATTATCCGGTTCCGCCCCAAGGACCAAGACTTAATAATTATTCGGGCTCGTCACAAGGGCAGGGGCTGCTGCCAATAATGTCGGCACAGTGCAACCCAGTTTGTATGGAGGAGCCTGACCTGCGGCCGACCCCGCCATATCAGCAACCTTTTAACTATCAGATGGCTCGCCCCATCCCGGAGGCGAGCCAGCTGCCAGGAATGCCTGGAATGAGCTACAGTCAGGAAATGAGCCTATTACCCGCGCAAACGATAAAAATCCAAGTCAGGGCGATATGGTCGTCAACCTTACGAACGGACAGGGACTTGCTGAACTCGGAATAGACCCGGACCCAGGCACCCATGTTAGAATTTACCTTCCTGATGAGCAGCGACATGTGGTGCTAATGTTGGATACTGGCTCAGCCGTCAATTTGATTGAACTAACAGTCATAGACCTAGATGCCAAAATCGAGACGGCAGCGGCCATCCCACTAATGGGAATAGCAGCTCAAGAGGTCATGACACTCGGAATTACCTGGATGAAAATAGGAAACCAAGACACACTATTTCATGTTGTGTCGGAAAGGTTCCCTATCCACTATGATGGCATTTTAGGCTGATCGTTCCTTAAACAAAACGAAGCTGCTATTTCTTATTATGAGAATAAGGTTATGTTAAGCTAAGACGTATTAAACCCCATATCATTTGTGGATAACGAGGGGTATGAACTACTGGACCAGCAAAGGGGATTGGCCCCTCGTCATCAAAGTAGTAAGGAAGTGTATCAAGCAGAGCCAACCGTGGGGAAGACTGAAGAGAATGCGGTGACCCAGAATCCGGAGCTTACACCAACCACCGTAAAAGTTGACACGGACCCGACAAAAACCTATTCGGAACCAGTGGGTGCAAAAGGGGAGTCATCGAAAACAGAGATGTCAGCGGATGTACCCCCGGTTAAATGGACAATTAAAAAGCGAAATCGGCAGGTGATTAGCGTGGGAGCGGGACAAAACGTTAGTTAGACAAAACGTCAGATAATAATAACGCTCATTTAATAAACGACAATTCCAAAAAAAGACACCAAATTTTTTTTTTTTTTTTAACTGGAACAAATCTTTATTTCAAACACTTTTATTATTACATCAAATTTAACTTTATAATTTTTTTTACAAACATTCTACAGTATCATATAATTTAAGTGATGAAAACATTTTACAATATTATAATTTATAAACAACATATATTAATTCATCAATAACAATTATCACAAACGTACATTGAGTGCTAAACTTTGTAAATAATCTAATTTATCGGCATTATATTCAGTAATAATTTCAATTCAAGTGTGACAATTTCTTTTTTCCTTTTTGACTCATTATAAACTTAAGAGTCATCGTTAAATGTGACTGTTTACTATGAAAGAGTTAGTTTCATACTAACAAGGAGAGGACCAGGCCTTTGGGTCATGGATTTGGCTCAAACATGGTATATGGGCCCCAAATATGTTAAAAAGAAACCTCTAAGTATCAGTTTCTCTGAATGGGCTTTTTAAAGTCATGTTCCCTCTACACCTCATGTTAAGAAATCATCATTTTATCAGCATTTTTCAATAAAAAGCTGTTTTTGACCTGATTTTCAAAAAAATATTGCTCAGACCCTATTACACTTACAGAATTCTAGAATCTCGCATTTTTTTCGTCTTTCCAAGTACTTTTTGAAAAAAATTATTTTAGATTTTTTTTTTGTATTAGACAATGTAAAATTGAGATATTTAAAATGAAAAATGACGAAAAATATTTTAATTTTACATGATCTAATACATAAAAAAAAAATCTAAAATAATTTTTCCGGAATTCTGTAAGTGTAATAGGGTCTGAGCAATATTTTTTTGAAAACCAGGTCTAAAACAGCTTTTTATTGAAAAATGCTGATAAAATGCTGATTTTTTAGCATAGGGTGTAGAGGTAACATGACTTCAAAAGGCCCATTCAGAGAAACTGATACTTGGAGGTTTCTTTTTGGTATATTTGGAGCCCATATACCAAGTTTGAGCAAAATGCATGACCCAAAGGCCTGGTCCTCTCCTTGTAAGTAGAACTCAAAGTAAGTTTTACTCTCACCAAATAACAAGTTTCGTAAGAAAGGATAATGATAACAAAGATGGGATACATGTCAACGAACAGGGGAGATGTAAACAGTAGTTATGTATATAATTATGTATATAGAAAATATTATAATAATAAAAGTGTTTGAAATTTTAATTTGTTATTATTGTATATTATCTGACGTTTTGTCGTTTTGGAGTTTTGATTTTAAACAGTGAATAAATACAGACGTGAGAAGAGTATTAATTTTTAATAAAACACTAACGGTTATTTTTTTAAACAATGCGCGCCGTGGGGCCCGAAGGGTCCCCGCAGAGGCGCGCCATAAAATTTAGTTCCAACCAATTCGAAATTTTAAATTATTATAATTGCAATAAAAACATAAAATTTATGTATATTATCTGACGTTTAGTCGGGGACCCGATTAGCGTAAATCTAGTCAACAGCGCCATTCGCACTGGGTATCTCCCAGTATTAAGCAGCATGACCGATGTATTTTTGGGGAATGCGCTGGTAACCAACGAAGGGGATACTTGCAAAGTTTTTGCCGTCAATACCACCGAGCAAAATGTGACTATTAAAGTGAACCCTTATGAATCAATACCTTGTGAGTATCAAGCCCCAGGATTCGAAATGGAATCCAGCTCCGAGGAGGAATGCCTGCCAATAACGGACCCCAATGAACGAGTTAAGGAATTTCTGGAACTACTGGACACTAAACTGCTTAGTGACGAAGAGCGAGAGCAAGTCCGCTGGATCGTTGAGCAGTATCACGACGTGTTCTTATTACTGGGAGACAAACTTTCTGCACCATCAAAGAAGAGCATGATATAGTTACTGAAGATAATATTTCAGTTCACGTGAAGCAATGCCATCATCCCCCGGTTCATCGAGAGGTAATGCGCATAGATATCGAAAAAAAGTTAAAAGCGACATTATGGAGCCTTCTTATTACCCGTACCAGTCTCCTGTGTGGATTCTACCAAAGAAAAGAGACAGCCAAGGGCGCCTAAGATGGCGGATGGTGGTAGACTTCAGAGAAGTAAATAAGAAGTAATTAAGAAGACAATTGGCGATTCCTATCCTCTTCCGAACATGGCAGACATTTTGGCCCAACTAGGAGATGCCACATACTTCTCTACCTTCAACCTGGCCTTTGGCTTCCACCAGATACCTGTGAAAAAGGAAGACAGGCATAAAACGACATTTTCGACCTTAAACGGGCACTGGCAATTCAAGAAAATGCCTATCGGACTCAAAAATGTTCCCGCAACGTTCAAAAGGATGTGGATTTGATACTGATGGGACTCCAAGATGTCGAAATGTTAGTCTACCTCGACACTATCATAATATACGCCTGTTGGTTGATGGACCATCTACGTAAAGTACAACTACTCCTTGACCAACTCAGAGATGCAAAACTAGTGCTCCAACCAGACAAGGTACAATTTTTGAGGAGAGAAGTATCATTCTTGGGGCACATTGTATCGGAGTGGGGCTGCGAGCAAAATCCTGACAAGATCGAAGCAATTAAGAATTTCAGGAGACCACGTACAGTAATGCATATACGGTCATTTACAGCTCTCGTGGGCTATTATCGAAGACTCATGAAGGACTTCAGCAAGATAGCTAAGCCGCTATTTGACTTGACCAAGAAGGAAGTGAAATTCGAGTGGGGACCAGCTCAAGAGGAGAGTTTCGAAGCTCTTAAGCAAAAACTTTGTGAAGCCCCAATACTGCAATTTCCGGATTTTGACAAGAAGTTCACGCTAACGACAGACGCCAGTGACTACGCTGTAGGTGCGGTTCTAAGCCAGGAGAAGGATGGGTTTGACGACCCAGTGGCTTATTTATCTTGCAGTTCGAACAAAAGTGAATTAAACTACTCTCCTACGGAAAAGGAGTGCGTCGCAGTATTGCATGCACTCAAGAAATTCCGTGCGTATCTGTTGGGTTGGCGGTTTCAGCTGATCAGCGACCATGAACTGCTCAGTTGGATGCATAACCAGGGGGACCCAGGTAAAAAGATGCTTCGATGGATGCTAAAATTCATTGACTTTGAATATGATTTCAAATAAAGCCCGGAAAACAAAATATCAACGCTGATGTTCTGTCTCGGAACCCAACAGATGCACCGATCCCGGAAGATGAAATCAATGCTACCTTGCCCATAATTAAAGTGCTTGTCATAGAGAAGAGACATTATGAACGCAATAAGACTCCGGCGCAGACAAACAAACGAGGGCAGATACCGGCGAAACCCGGAACTGCCAGAACCAAAGCGAGTGGACTCGACCAAGAACAACCGGAACCTTCGACTAGTAGCAAAGCTTTAGCCCTTATGAGACGGCAACGGGCCCAGTCTGATAATGACGTTAATCCTCCTAAAAGGGGTAGACCCGTAGGGGCCAAGACGAACAAACAGGCCCCTGAGTTAGATCATAGCGTGATAGCTCAGCATACCAGAGCCAAAAGTACTGTAAAAACTGGGCTGGACCCGGGTCTTTTGGCCATACCTCCCCAGTTGAAAGAGCTTGCTTACCCATGGCAGAAGAAACCGCAGGACTACACCCCTCTAGACTCGCAATCCGAAAGAATAACATCAGAATCGGAACCTCCAAGCGCTAAAGAGACTGAGTCAGGGAGAATCAGTGACAGTAATGACGGCATACCTATCCCTGATCTGAAAGATAGTAGGTTGAGAGACGAGACAACTGAGGATGATTTCAGGAGGAATTTAACGGTCATTACGACTCCATGGTGGCATCATCAGAAATGGAAGTCAGTGCCATCACTCCGAGAAACGGAAATGATTGAGGAATTTGAGGATGAAGATGACCAAGTTGAATCTGAACCGCCTCAATTGACGCTTCAAGAAGCAAGCGACTGCTTCGACAAAAGTCTGCAGGAGCATTATGATCAGAGTAATGAGTGTTACGGATTGCCGGCAATCAGGTCTGAGGAAGCCCCCACTCATTTTTTGGATGGTGATGTCGAATACGAAGTCAGGGAGCCCGAAGCTAGGGGATGTTACTCCGAAGGAGAGGAACTGGACTCCAACAGGCAGACCCTTACAATGAGGATACTCTGGATGACAGCGCTATGACCCAACAAGTCCAAGAATTAGTAAGGAAAGCTAACGTCAGCACCGAACAAGAAATAGATCGTCGTTCCGTGGAGGAAACCGACAGTAACACGGGGCTAGAAGAGGCAGAAGAAGCAGATGGTGAGCAAGAGCCTGAACCATCCATTCTAAGTTGGCCCAAACGATCTGAGATCTCTATAAACCTCCGAATCTTATCGAAAAGGCAGCTGATCAGCAGCACACCGGAAAGCCGACCAAACCAACCACGACGATCCAAACCTTCGGATCTAGAAACAATTGAAGTAAGTAAGAATAATACACCCATAATTTTTGAATTCAGCCGACCCACCCAGGAAGATTTGCCTTTCTTTTTGTCAGAATTGACGTGTCGGCAGGACAAGCCACCTGCCTATGGAAAATGCTGGGACCCCAATGCAAAGGATGCCACTGCGTCCGATGGGATACCTGGAGAGAGTGAAGTACCTTCTCAAGGTAAAGTATTGCGAAGCAGAAATTGTTTGACCTATAAGCGAGATAATATCGCACATTTTATGGCTCGAGATTGTATACCCGATGGCCCGGTAAGTAGATTGCTGACCGATCTGAATGCCATTGATCCGAATCAGCTCAAAAGAAAACGTCCTCGAAAGGGACAAGTGCTAATTACCTCGTACAAGAATCATAACATACTCACAATAATAGTGAAAGACCATTACCACGATCCATTAGAACCTGCTGTGGTGAGTAAAGTGTTACAGAATCTCCGAGACAAACTGGCACGTCGCAACCTGAAGGGCTTTCGAATAGCTCGGACCGACATGACCAGGCAGTTGGAACCAGGACTCCTGGAAGAAATTATCCGAAAGATATTTGATAAAACTCCATACCAAATAACCATATATATGCTTTGGGACGTCTACTATGCCTAATGTGCCCGAGCAACCAAAAATTATTGAGTTGCTACACAATACTCTGGTGGGCGGACACAAAAGAATCAATCAAACCTATTAAAATATCCGTGAGAGATACTACTTGAAAGGCATGCGAAATGATGTATTGGACTACGTTCGACGATGCCCGAACTGTCGTAAAAAGAAAATTAACCGATGCAAAACAAGACAGGAATTAATACTGACGGATACACCGATCGAAGCATTTGATAAAATATCAATTGACACTGTGGGTAAACTATAAACGACCCCGTCAGGTAACCAACATGTGCCAACTATGTAGTGCAATTTGACGAATTACTTGATAGCAATCCCGCTTCCAGACATACGAGCCAGTACCATCGCGGACGCGGTAGTACGACATCTGATTTGTCGATTCGGGGCAACGAGAGCACTGCTGTCAGACTGAGGAAAAAGCTTTTTGTAAAAATTAATTGATGAATTACTGCCTCTATTTAAGATACGCCGGTTATGTACCTCCGGGTACCGACGGCAAACAAATGGGTCACTTGAACGAAGCCATGCTCCTTTGATGAATTTCATTCGGCTGTACTCAGAAAAATACAACGATTGGGATCGTCTGGTCCCCTTCGCAGCATTCACGTATAACACAAGCGGGCATTTCGCAACTAACTTTACGCCCTTTGAGTTAGTTTACGGACGAGTGGCCAGATACCCGATCAGAATTCCCACTGAGGAAAAATTAAGGACGTACAATCTCTATCTTCAAGACCTGATTCATCGATTGGATGAAATGCAAATACAGGCGGGAAAACGAGAAATTGCAACGAAGACAAAGACCAAAGACCGATATGACCAAAAGACCAAACCATTCCGGGGCAAACCAAATGGATACGTATGGGTATTAGCAGAGCCCCGTATTTCGAAGTTCGATAGTTACTTCAAAAAACCATTAAAAATTGTCGAAATACTGGGGCAAAACAATGTCATTCTAGAATTTCCCAATGGCAAGAAAATTAGAAAACATGTTGATAAACTCCTGAGTGTCCCGATCGACCCCGAAAGAACCGACGCAAATAACTAATATCTAATTTCTATTTTTTAGGAAATGTGGAAGCCGATTCTCATCCTATCAATAATGATTATGATCTTGGGGGAACAGACATACAAGATAACGCAATTACAGACCAATTTGGGCCTGTCCTACGAAAGGGTGGGGGTAGTACACCTCCAACGGGCCGACTGGAAGATAGTTATATCAGTGGAAACTGAAAAACTGCTTGACAGCCATGAAGTAGAAGACCAAATTAATGCCCTCACCCTTAGATGTCTACAACAAGGAGGAGAGCCTCCCTGCGAAGGAGTAGTGGATATAAACACCCTTCACGAAGCTGCGCTTGACCTCAGGGAGTCGAAACAAGAAATTAAGGATCGATTGAAGGACCTGGAAATTGAACGGCCTGTCCGGACCGAAAGCACCGCGAAGAGACGCCGCAAAAGCATGGCACCATTTGGCATCATAGGAACTCTTGGTGAAAGCCTATTTGGTCTCGTGACGACGGAAGATGTAGATGAGGCACAAAAACAAATCAATCAGGTGCAGCATGACCAAAAGAAATTGATCCGTCTGCAAAAGGACCAAGCCCACATTATTATTGGGGCATTGGCTAAGTTGTAAGACGATACAATACTCCAGAAGAAGAAGATCAACGAGTCGGAGCGAAACCTACAAGAGAACCGGGAGTCTAGAAAGGCCATGGGATTACACGTACAATATCATAATATTAAACAACATCTGGAGCGATTGACGGAATTGCGCGAGAGATTAAGAAAAATCATTACGACAGGACAAATAGGAGAATTGGCGCCAGAACTGATTCCCCCTGATTCTTTGGCGCATATCCACAATGAGATAAGACAAACGGTGAAGAACCTTGAATTACCAATAAGTGAAAAACACTGGCGATTGAATGAAATATCAAAAATTGCAAAGGTGGATCTAATCCACGATCAGCAACGTTTGCTGGTATACCTATGTTGCGGAATGTATCAAATTTAAATATTCGCGCCCATGTCCGCAGTTGATGTCGTCGCCGCGGCGTCTCTCGAAAATTAGCGCTGCTAATCGTTAACGGTTCAAAACCGCTGACTCACCTGCGCAGAGTATTGATTTTTCGCTCTGTCTCTCTCTCTCACGTGCCTTCAAGCTACGCGCTGTTGCTGCTGTCGCTGAGGCTGCTAGGCCTGCGGCGTCTCTCCAGTTCTCTTCTCGGCAACGCTCGTGAATAGACGTTTCTTTCGCCATTTTGTGTTATCTCTTGGGTTCTTTTCACTTGGCATTTTTCTCGACTCTTTCTCGTCATCAACGCAGTGGTCTCATCTGCACAGTCATCTCAACAAATAATTCACCTGGTGGTAGTCAACTCTGGAGACATCTGATCTTGAATTCGATCGGCTTGATTCACTTCAATTCTTGGGTTAGCAGCTCAGCAAGGAGATCATCCTAGGCATCCTCAGGTATTTTTGCGCAGCACCGGTAACAATAATTTACCGGTGCTTCTCATCGTCATTTCGCAGCCAAAAAATCAATAAAATTTACTGTGCATTCTCTTGCTCTCTCTCTCCTTTCATTGTGCTGTCTTACAAGCAGCCATTTTCTTTTCTACTCTGTTCAAGGTCATTCTCTGCTGCTGCTTTAATTTCTCTTGGGCATCTTTCTCTCTCTCTCTTTTCAAGGCCATTTCTGTTGCCTTGTTTACATCAACTATACTCAAACAAAACTTATGTTTATGGCTTTAATTAATATAATCAAGTCCATAAAGAGTTTTGACTAGGTGTTTCTCAAATTAATTAACTAATTAATTTTCTTTACATGAAAATTAAGGGTGGAAATTCTCCACTCAAACTATAATATTCTCACCTCTCGGTTTTTTTTTCATTAAAAATAATTTTTATTAACCTGTATAAACTCACTTATTGTAATTTTGGATTATTTGAATATTGTTGTAAATAGAGTGCTGTGTTAAAATAAATAAATTAACACTGTTGGTATTAAATAAAGTCTGTCTCAACAGTTATTTGACAACCCTCCCCCACCAGCTTTTAATCCGGCAACAAAATAAAATTAATAAAGCAGTAAATCTGTAACATCTGGTCCTTCGAGCCGGATGCTGGTGGGTGGCTGGGCTAGTTCTTGAATAATCTCATCATCATAACCATCATCCTCAGGTTTTCTCAACAAGTGGCACCTGGTTTTCATCAGTTGGCTACTCTCATCTCAGGACATGGACAATACTCAGGATAAGAAGTCAGAGGCTCCAAGCGACAAGACCAAACTTGAAGCAGCCAATACTGGACATCACTCGGATGAGACCTCTCAACAGTTGGATAACTCAACGCTAGGAGCTACTGGTGGCTCAGCTCCTGCTACCACTGTACCAAAGGTACTTTTACAGCCTGCTGGTATATCCGAGCAGGAAAATCTCTTGAATATGGTGGATGGTGGGTCCAGGCCCAGGACTCGCTCAAGCTCTGGCTCTGTGCCTGCAGACTTTATCTGCAGGACCAGATCTCAAAGAGAGCGGTTGACCAGCTTAGATGGTTACAGCACCATAATTAAAGAGAAAGGTGCTACTGCTGGTTTGATGGTGGTCAATCAGTGGCGTGAGTCTGTGGAGTCACTGATGTTTTCATTTAGATCTGACCATGGACAATTGGTGTCATCTTGTCCTGCCACTATGGTCAATGATGAATATTTCACCGCTGGCTACCTCAACAAAATGGAAATGCTTTACCTGGACATCCTCATGGAATTGGCAACGCTCAGGGAAAATCTCACACCTCCAGCTCCACCAGTCACCTCATCTCACTCAAGGTCAACGTCTCCTCAGAACATGAAGTTACCGGATATCAATTTGCCACCGTTTTCTAGATCCTACTCTCAGTGGCAGTCGTTCAAGGAAATGTTTGAGGAGATGGTGCTCAACAACACTAAAATCTTGGATTCCTTCAAGGCCATGTACTTGAAGAGGTCCTTGACTGGGGAAGCTGCAAGTTTGGTTCAAAACTACCCCCTCACCCTGGAAGGTCTCAATCTTGGCTGGCAAAAACTCAACGAGCGCTACGATAACAAACGTCGTTTAATTGAAGAGCTCTTCAATGAGTTGACTAAGGTCCCGTCGGTGCAGCCTAAGGACTCAAAGTCCCTCAATACTTTGGTGACGTCAACCTCAAACACTTTCAAGTTATTGGCGTCGTACGTAGATACAGAACGGCTGGGGGACGTTCTCATTACGGCAAACACGTTGAAACTCCTGGATCGACCGTCAAGAGAGGCTTGGGAGACCTCGGTCACATCATCTTCAGAGTTTCCCTCCTTCAAAGAATTGGAAAAGTTTCTAATGGCCAGGGTGCGAGCCTTAGAAAACATAGAGAGCACCCACTGAACTGTGGCATCCCAACCTGGTAAATCTCAACAACCTGGGCACCCTTTCCAAAAGAGTGTAAAAGCTCACGTGGGTATCTCATCTGGGTCACAAGGGTCATCTGGGCAAAGGCCCAACACTCAGCAACAGCAGCACACCTGCTCTCATTGTGGACAGGGTCACTTCATTGTTTCCTGTTCTGGATTCAGGGAACTCTCACCAGCAGATCGCAGACGGGTAGTCACACAAAAGTCATTGTGTTATAATTGTTTGGGTAGGCATTCATTTAAAAATTGCCAATCGAAGACGAGATGCAAGACTTGCGATAAAATGCATCACACCATGATTCACGTGGACCCATCCGTCGCTTCAACTGCAGTTGGTACTCCCTCATTACCCTTGGCTCCATCTCAACAACAACAATAGAAGGCAGGCGCAATCACTCTTGGTTTTTCTCACGCCCTGGATAACTCTCTTTTGGCTACAGCGGTAGCTGTTCTCATCACTGGGTCAGCATCTCACATGGTTAGAATTCTCATCGACCCTGGTTCAGAATTATCATTCATCTCATATGCATTGGTGGATTTGCTCAAAATCCCTCGAACTCATTCATCAGTCTCAATACTTGGTATTGGCGCTTCAAAAGCTGGTCAAACTCACGGAAAGGCAGTGGTTATTCTCAAATCTGCATATCGAAATACTCAAGTGAAACTTCACGTTCATATTCTAAATTGTCTCACTTCGACCTTACCTTCTCAACCATGCGATGAAGGGACTTGGCCTCACATCAATAATCTATGTCTGGCCGATTCTCAATTTAGACATCCTCGAAAAATCGATATTATTCTTGGATCTGATCATTACGGCTTGATCATAAAACCCAATATTATTAAAGGAGCTCCACACGAACCTATTGCTCAACTCTCAATCTTTGGTTGGTTGGTACTTGGTCCTTGCTCCTTGGAATCTGGCTCAATAAAACAATCATGTTCAATAGTACCTCTCAATCTGGACGCTTTACATGAAGCTATCTCAAAATTCTGGACATTGGAGGAAACCCTAAATTCTCAACTGGCAGCCTTGACGGCTGGTGAAAAGGAATGTAAAGAACACTTTTCAACCACACACTCACGAACTCAACAGGGAAGGTACGTTGTCCGGCTTCCTCTCATCCAAGATCCTTCCGTGCTGGGTCATTCTCTTGGTCGTGCTCAAGTTTGTGTCCGAGGAATCATGAGACGATTATCAAAAGACGAAGATTACAAAAAATTGTATTTTGAGTTCATGGAGGAATATCTCAAATTGGGACACATGGTTCAAGTGCCAGCCGATTCAATCAACGTTACGTCTTGTTACTACCTACCTCATCATGGTGTTCTCAAACTGGATAGCCTCACTACAAAACTGAGGGTAGTATTCAATGGTTCGGCTGCTACTTCATCTGGTTACTCTCTCAACGACATCATGCATACTGGGCAAAATTTGCTTCTCAACATATTGGACGTTATCCATTGGCTCAGGGTCTACAAATTTTTGTTCGTTACTGATGTCACAAAGATGTACAGGCAGATCTTGGTCCACCAAGATGATCAAGATTTACAAAGAATCATTTGGGTCGACAAACTTTTCAGGGAAATTCATTACAAATTGACAACAGTGACGTATGGTACTCGAGCAGCTAAATTCTTGGCTATCCGAGTGTTGTTACAACTCATAAAGGACGAAGGTGCCCGTTTTCCATTGGCAATCGACTCTCTCACATTTGGAAGGTATGCGGATGACATCTTTGGTGGCGCTGACTCTTTATCTCTTCTCAATGAAAAGGCTGCTCAATTAGAAGGATTGTGCATGGCGGGCGGGTTTCCACTAGCCAAATGGAATTCAAACAATCGGAAATTCTCAAAATTGGACCGCTCGACTCCACAATCAAATAGCTCAATCTCATTTAGTGATTGCACTGCCAAAATCCTCGGATTAACTTGGTCTCCTCAACGGGATATTATCATTGTGAAGCTCTGCTTACCAGAGGTGAGTAAAGTTATCTCGAAAAGAAACATCTTGTCGGAGGTGGCTCAAATCTTCGACCCAATTGGGATGGTCTCACCAGTCGTTATCAAGGCCAAAATTCTACTGCAGGAATTGTGGTTACAGAAATTGAATTGGGATGAAGATGTGCCAGCTTCAACCCAGAAAAAGTGGTTAGAAATCAGAGAAGATTTCAAAAATTTGGAAAAAATCTCACTACCCCGATGGCTTGGAACACTTTCAAACTTAGTGGTCGATATTCATGGTTTCTCGGATGCTTCTCAATTCGCTATGGCTGCAGTTATCTACACGAGAGTTCAATCAACTAAGGGCATAACAGTTTCTTGGTTATGCTCAAAAACAAAGGTGGCCCCTCTCAAACCAGTTTCAATTCCAAGATTGGAATTAGTAGCTGCCCACATTCTCAGCAAACTGGTGCATCATTTCTTATCGACCACGAAATTGGACATAAACTCTGTGATTCTTTGGACTGACTCCAAGACTGCTCTCGCATGGATTAGCTCTCACCCATCACGCTGGAAAGAGTTCGTGCGCAACAGGGTACACTCAATTCAAGAGTTGGTCCCTCAAGCGCACTGGAGGCATGTACCTGGTCACTGTAATCCAGCTGACTGTGCCTCTCGTGGTATTCTCACCTCTCAACTTGTTGGTCATCAGCTTTGGTGGAATGGACCACCGTGGCTTTCTCAACCAGAGGAATATTGGCCAGCCCCCGCTGCTCCCCTGGATCTACACGCTCTTCCAGAACAAAGAAAGTCCACACCAGTAGTGGCTGTTGCTCTTGCCAAGGAACAGTGGAATCTCATACGCAGGTATTCATCTCTCACCAAATTATTAAGAATCACAGCTCTCTGTATGGTTGCAGTACAACGATTCAAGAGAAATTTCCAGCAGTCGTCAGTCATCTCGTCTGAGTTGCTTAACAAAGCAAAACAATTTTGGATTGGCTTCTCTCAACAACAAGATCTCTCTGATGAGATAAAAATGGTTTCGAGCTCAACGCTTCCAAAATCTCACCCTCTCAATAAATTGACACCATTTGTGGATGCTTACGGTATTTTGAGGCTTGGTGGTCGGTTCAATCAAACGAATTTGAGTTATTCGACCAAGCATCCAGCAATTCTCACTAGAAACGCACCTCTCACAGCACTCATCATTGGTCAAGCTCACCTGGATACTTTGCATGGAGGCACTCAACTTACTCTGTCGAAAGTTCGTCAGGAATATTGGATCATTGGTGGCCGAGCTACTGTCAAGTCTCACATAGTGCACTGTGTGGTTTGCGCAAGACAGAGGGGTTCTCTAGCTCGGCAACTCATGGGACAACTACCCTTGGCCAGGGTAACTCCCTCTCGTCCTTTTTCCCATTCTGGTGTAGATTACGCTGGCCCTCTCAACATCACTTCTTGGAAAGGACGAGGTTCAAAAGTTTACAAAGGTTGGCTGTGCGTGTTTGTTTGCTTTTCATCATCGGCTGTACACTTGGAGACAGTCAGTAATTACTCAACAGACGGTTTTCTCGCTGCCTATAGAAGGTTTACATCAAGGAGGGGCTTGCCTTCTCACATGTACTTGGATTGTGGTACCAATTTTCAAGGTGCAGACAAAGAGTTGAGGACTCTATTCAGGCAAGCTCAATCTCAAGAGTCAACTTTGGCTAGGGTTTTGGCTCAAGATGGGACGAAATGGAATTTCAATCCACCTGCTGCCCCTCACATGGGTGGAAAATGGGAATCAGTTGTGAAATTAATAAAATTTCACCTGAAAAGGACAATTGGCGATACCGTACTTACCTTTGAGGAACTCACCACACTGCTCACTCAAATAGAAGGTATTCTCAACTCGCGTCCATTGGAACCTCTCAGTGATGACCCTGAAGATCTTCAGTTTCTCACCCCTGGACACTTTCTCATTGGAACAGCTCTCAATGCGGTCCCAGAACCAAGCCTTCTGGATCTCAACTCGTCCAGGCTCTCTCGATGGCAACTTATACAGCAAAAAATTCAACGGTTTTGGAAGCAATGGTCTTCTCAATACATTCATCACTTGTAAACTGTGTCTAAGTGGAAACATCCATTTTTTAACATCAATGTTGGTTCGATGGTCTTACTCACCAATGAGAATTCACCGCCTAGTAAGTGGCCCATGGCACGGGTCATTCAACTTCACCCTGGTAATGATGGACTTACTCGAGTGGTGACTCTCAAGACAGCCTGTGCAACTCTCAAAAGACCGGTGACAAAACTGGTGGTTCTTCCAGTTTATTCGACTGATGGTGATGAACACATTGGTTGATAGCGGGCGGAATGTTGCGGAATTTATCAAATTTAAATATTCGCGCCCATGTCCACAGTTGATGTCGTCGCCGCGGCGTCTCTCGAAAATTAGCGCTGCTAATCGTTAGCGGTTCAAAACCGCTGACTCACCTGCGCAGAGTATTGATTTTTCGCTCTGTCTCTCTCTCTCACGTGCCTTCAAGCTACGCGCTGTTGCTGCTGTCGCTGACGCTGCTGGGCCTGCGGCGTCTCTCCAGTTCTCTTCTCGGCAACGCTCGTGAATAGACGTTTCTTTCGCCATTTTGTGTTATCTCTTGGGTTCTTTTCACTTGGCATTTTTCTCGACTCTTTCTCGTCATCAACGCAGTGGTCTCATCTGCACAGTTATCTCAACAAATAATTCACCTGGTGGTAGTCAACTCTGGAGACATCTCATCTTGAATTCGATCGGCTTGATTCACTTCAATTCTTGGGTTAGCAGCTCAGCAAGGAGATCATCCTAGGCATCCTCAGGTATTTTTGCGCAGCACCGGTAACAATAATTTACCGGTGCTTCTCATCGTCATTTCGCAGCCAGAAAATCAATTAAATTTACTGTGCATTCTCTTGCTCTCTCTCTCCTTTCTTTGTGCTGTCTTACAAGCAGCCATTTTATTTTCTATTCTGTTCAAGGTCATTCTCTGCTGCTGCTTTAATTTCTCTTGGGCATCTTTCTCTCTCTCTCTCTTTTCAAGGCCATTTCTGTTGCCTTGTTTACATCAACTATACTCAAACAAAACTTATGTTTATGGCTTTAATTAATATAATCAAGTCCATAAAGAGTTTTGACTAGGTGTTTCTCAAATTAATTAATTAATTAATTTTCTTTACATGAAAATTAAGGGTGGAAATTCTCCACTCAAACTATAATATTCTCACCTCTCAGTTTTTTTTTCATTAAAAATAATTTTTATTAACCTGTATAAACTCACTTATTGTAATTTTGAATTATTTGAATATTGTTGTAAATAGAGTGCTGTGTTAAAATAAATAAATTAACACTGTTGGTATTAAATAAAGTCTGTCTCAACAGTTATTTGACAACCCTCCCCCACCAGCTTTTAATCCGGCAACAAAATAAAATTAAAAAACAGTAAATCTATAACAACCTACATCTACCCTTAACAGACCAATGGGTTTATCACCTGCACCAACTTTACCCCCTAGCAACAAGACAGACGTTGAGTTCCAGCGTCAATGGGACTGCGTATGTCAAACCCAGTCATCCATTCCTAGGAATAAGTGAAGATGTACTCCAGTGTTTTATGCTTGATCAAAACGAATTTTTAAAATGCAAAGACCTGAAAGATAAGTACTTGTGTGACACAGAAATGGGGATTTGGGAAACTTCCCAAATCCCCCAGTTGTGAGGCTGCATTATTTGTCCGCCCCACAGCTGAGTCACTTAAATTGTGTGACGTAAGGTTCTATCCTTACGTGCATGATCAATGGAACTACTTAAAGACGCAAGGGTCTTAATTTTATTTTGTTGCCGGATTAAAAGCTGGTGGGGGAGGGTTGTCAAATAACTGTTGAGACAGACTTTATTTAATACCAACAGTGTTAATTTATTTATTTTAACACAGCACTCTATTTACAACAATATTCAAATAATTCAAAATTACAATAAGTGAGTTTATACAGGTTAATAAAAATTATTTTTAATGAAAAAAAAACTGAGAGGTGAGAATATTATAGTTTGAGTGGAGAATTTCCACCCTTCATTTTCATGTAAAGAAAATTAATTAGTTAATTAATTTGAGAAACACCTAGTCAAAACTCTTTATGGACTTGATTATATTAATTAAAGCCATAAACATAAGTTTTGTTTGAGTATAGTTGATGTAAACAAGGCAACAGAAATGGCCTTGAAAAGAGAGAGAGAGAGAAAGATGCCCAAGAGAAATTAAAGCAGCAGCAGAGAATGACCTTGAACAGAATAGAAAATAAAATGGCTGCTTGTAAGACAGCACAAAGAAAGGAGAGAGAGAGCAAGAGAATGCACAGTAAATTTAATTGATTTTCTGGCTGCGAAATGACGATGAGAAGCACCGGTAAATTATTGTTACCGGTGCTGCGCAAAAATACCTGAGGATGCCTAGGATGGTCTCCTTGCTGAGCTGCTAACCCAAGAATTGAAGTGAATCAAGCCGATCGAATTCAAGATCAGATGTCTCCAGAGTTGACTACCACCAGGTGAATTATTTGTTGAGATGACTGTGCAGATGAGACCACTGCGTTGATGACGAGAAAGAGTCGAGAAAAATGCCAAGTGAAAAGAACCCAAGAGATAACACAAAATGGCGAAAGAAACGTCTATTCACGAGCGTTGCCGAGAAGAGAACTGGAGAGACGCCGCAGGCCCAGCAGCGTCAGCGACAGCAGCAACAGCGCGTAGCTTGAAGGCACGTGAGAGAGAGAGACAGAGCGAAAAATCAATACTCTGCGCAGGTGAGTCAGCGGTTTTGAACCGCTAACGATTAGCAGCGCTAATTTTCGAGAGACGCCGCGGCGACGACATCAACTGTGGACATGGGCGCGAATATTTAAATTTGATAAATTCCGCAACATTCCGCCCGCTATCAACCAATGTGTTCATCACCATCAGTCGAATAAACTGGAAGAACCACCAGTTTTGTCACCGGTCTTTTGAGAGTTGCACAGGCTGTCTTGAGAGTCACCACTCGAGTAAGTCCATCATTACCAGGGTGAAGTTGAATGACCCGTGCCATGGGCCACTTACTAGGCGGTGAATTCTCATTGGTGAGTAAGACCATCGAACCAACATTGATGTTAAAAAATGGATGTTTCCACTTAGACACAGTTTACAAGTGATGAATGTATTGAGAAGACCATTGCTTCCAAAACCGTTGAATTTTTTGCTGTATAAGTTGCCATCGAGAGAGCCTGGACGAGTTGAGATCCAGAAGGCTTGGTTCTGGGACCGCATTGAGAGCTGTTCCAATGAGAAAGTGTCCAGGGGTGAGAAACTGAAGATCTTCAGGGTCATCACTGAGAGGTTCCAATGGACGCGAGTTGAGAATACCTTCTATTTGAGTGAGCAGTGTGGTGAGTTCCTCAAAGGTAAGTACGGTATCGCCAATTGTCCTTTTCAGGTGAAATTTTATTAATTTCACAACTGATTCCCATTTTCCACCCATGTGAGGGGCAGCAGGTGGATTGAAATTCCATTTCGTCCCATCTTGAGCCAAAACCCTAGCCAAAGTTGACTCTTGAGATTGAGCTTGCCTGAATAGAGTCCTCAACTCTTTGTCTGCACCTTGAAAATTGGTACCACAATCCAAGTACATGTGAGAAGGCAAGCCCCTCCTTGATGTAAACCTTCTATAGGCAGCGAGAAAACCGTCTGTTGAGTAATTACTGACTGTCTCCAAGTGTACAGCCGATGATGAAAAGCAAACAAACACGCACAGCCAACCTTTGTAAACTTTTGAACCTCGTCCTTTCCAAGAAGTGATGTTGAGAGGGCCAGCGTAATCTACACCAGAATGGGAAAAAGGACGAGAGGGAGTTACCCTGGCCAAGGGTAGTTGTCCCATGAGTTGCCGAGCTAGAGAACCCCTCTGTCTTGCGCAAACCACACAGTGCACTATGTGAGACTTGACAGTAGCTCGGCCACCAATGATCCAATATTCCTGACGAACTTTCGACAGAGTAAGTTGAGTGCCTCCATGCAAAGTATCCAGGTGAGCTTGACCAATGATGAGTGCTGTGAGAGGTGCGTTTCTAGTGAGAATTGCTGGATGCTTGGTCGAATAACTCAAATTCGTTTGATTGAACCGACCACCAAGCCTCAAAATACCGTAAGCATCCACAAATGGTGTCAATTTATTGAGAGGGTGAGATTTTGGAAGCGTTGAGCTCGAAACCATTTTTATCTCATCAGAGAGATCTTGTTGTTGAGAGAAGCCAATCCAAAATTGTTTTGCTTTGTTAAGCAACTCAGACGAGATGACTGACGACTGCTGGAAATTTCTCTTGAATCGTTGTACTGCAACCATACAGAGAGCTGTGATTCTTAATAATTTGGTGAGAGATGAATACCTGCGTATGAGATTCCACTGTTCCTTGGCAAGAGCAACAGCCACTACTGGTGTGGACTTTCTTTGTTCTGGAAGAGCGTGTAGATCCAGGGGAGCAGCGGGGGCTGGCCAATATTCCTCTGGTTGAGAAAGCCACGGTGGTCCATTCCACCAAAGCTGATGACCAACAAGTTGAGAGGTGAGAATACCACGAGAGGCACAGTCAGCTGGATTACAGTGACCAGGTACATGCCTCCAGTGCGCTTGAGGGACCAACTCTTGAATTGAGTGTACCCTGTTGCGCACGAACTCTTTCCAGCGTGATGGGTGAGAGCTAATCCATGCGAGAGCAGTCTTGGAGTCAGTCCAAAGAATCACAGAGTTTATGTCCAATTTCGTGGTCGATAAGAAATGATGCACCAGTTTGCTGAGAATGTGGGCAGCTACTAATTCCAATCTTGGAATTGAAACTGGTTTGAGAGGGGCCACCTTTGTTTTTGAGCATAACCAAGAAACTGTTATGCCCTTAGTTGATTGAACTCTCGTGTAGATAACTGCAGCCATAGCGAATTGAGAAGCATCCGAGAAACCATGAATATCGACCACTAAGTTTGAAAGTGTTCCAAGCCATCGGGGTAGTGAGATTTTTTCCAAATTTTTGAAATCTTCTCTGATTTCTAACCACTTTTTCTGGGTTGAAGCTGGCACATCTTCATCCCAATTCAATTTCTGTAACCACAATTCCTGCAGTAGAATTTTGGCCTTGATAACGACTGGTGAGACCATCCCAATTGGGTCGAAGATTTGAGCCACCTCCGACAAGATGTTTCTTTTCGAGTGCACGGTTAGTCAGTTCAGTTCATTTCATTGCAGTGCAGTGCATGGTTCATCAGTGCAGTGCAATGAATTGCGGTGCAGTGCACGGTGAATCAGTGCAGTGCATTGTGGTGCAGTGCATTGCGGCGCAGTGCACGGCGAATCAGTGCACTGCATTGCGGCGCAGTGCACGGCGAATCAGTGCAGTGCATTGCGATACAGTGCACGGTGAATTAGTGCAGTGCAGTGCACGGCTAGTCAGTTCAGTTCATTCCATTGCGGTGCAGTGCACGGTTCATCAGTTGAGTGCATTGCATTGCGGTGCACTGCATAGCGAATTAGTGCAGTGCACGGCTAGTCAGTTCATTTCTTTTCATTGTGGTGCAGTGCACGGTTCATCAGTTAAGTGCATTGCATTGCGGTGCAGTGCATAGCGAATTAGTGCAGTGCAATTCATTGCGGTGCAGTGCACGAATAATCAGCTCAATGCATTGCATTGCCGCACAGTATACAGCGAATCAAAACACCAAAGTGCACTACAAATTTGTGCAATATAGTACACCTTAATCTGAATACTTTGCATTGCAGTACGGTAAATGATGAAATAGTCCAAAACAGTGCACCCCAATTCGTAATACGGTGCATTATCACGGTTCTTCCCAAACCAGTGAACTTTCATCGCGATGTTTAGTTTATTACAAGACAAAATGATGAAATACCGTGCAGAACATGCCCTAACCTGGCATACAGTGCGGGGCAGTGCATGACTATTAATGTCATTCAAGCGAAATGGTGCAAGGGTTGGCCTTGCTGGTGTAGTGCATGACAAACGCTGCACTGCAAAGAAAATCAAATTAATGGAACTTTTGGAAAATGATACACTGCAACGCCAAAACAGTTTCATGCGCAGCTAATAAATATATTCCTATTTTATTAAGCATAGTAATGCAAAATAAATTAATTTATTTTAGTACGAGGTGATGTTAAGCTAAATTGAATGATATTTTACAAAAAATAAAATAAAATAAACATAGCAAGTGTCTTATTTACATAAGTATGATTTTTTGGTATAGTTAGATTGAGCGAAATCAATTTTTTTTCCAGTTTTTTTTTTTTTTTCTAATGTTGAATATTGCAGCTTACTTAGTAAATAGGTGGCAGGTTGTTTTTGTTTTTTAATAATTATTTCTTATAATAGAAATCTTTGCAAATTTTCTAAGTTGCTTCGTCATGCAGAATTTGTTCTTCTTCTATTGCATAACTTATAGAACAAACTGTACAATTGTTTGGGGTGGTAATGAATAATTAATTTTGAACTTCGATATGTTATCGCAGAAAAATGCATAATTTAATAAAAATAATTTTTGAAATTTTTTTAATTGCATGACTCTTCATAACGCGTTCAATTTTTTCTTCATAGGGTTGGTTCTATACGTTTCCAATGGAATAATTCAAGATTTCCTGGAATATTTTACCAATGTTTGAATAAATTTGTCATTTTCAATCCACGCACTCTCATTTTGTTATTTTTATATTCATATCAGTTGTATGCATCTCTCTATAATTTTGATGTTATTTTTTATTCTTTTTTCAATTTTTAACATGTTTAACCCGCTGATTGCCTTGAATTAATTTTAAAAATTGTGTTTGCTGCCGTGCCACTCTGAAAGCACTATTATCATGCATCCAGGCATCTTATCGGAGTCTCTCGATAATTGTTTTCTCGGTCAGCTGCCAAAGAGACTCATTATCGGTTTCGTCGACAACAGAGCCTTCAACAGTTCGCGAAACTTGAACCCTTTTAACTTTCAACACTTCACTATCAATTATCTCTGTCTGTATATCGATGGCGTGCAAGTCCTAAGTAAAGCTTTACAGCCGCGCTTTGCAGCGGGGGATAATCAGGCCTTCATCGAATGTTTTCAGTCGCTTTTTACAGGCACGGGAATACATTTTGCAAACGAGGGTATTGGTATAAGTCGACTAAACTATTCAAACGGTTATTTTTTGACTGCTTTTGATCTTACACCCGACATGTCGGCAAACTTGGGTAATCATTGGAATCTTGTAAGGACAGGAAACGTTCGCTTGGAAGTACGTTTCGACACAGCATTGACAACCACCGTAAACTGCGTGATATACGCGGAGTATGACAACGTCATCGAAATCACAGCTGGTAGAGAAATCATATCGGACTTTAGCTCGTAAAAATTTTAAAGAAGAAGAAGAAGAAGGGCAAGCTCGGGGGTGTCAGTGTAATTTCTAGCTTCAAAGTAATCGCATCGTTTCTTACTGCATCATGGATTTTTTGGTTGATATGGAAGCGTTGTAAGATGCTCGTAAAAATTTTATTCCTAAAGAAGTTGCAGTGCTTGGTTTACAGAATAACACAATGGCTCACTGGTTAGTAAAATCTTTGGAATCATTTGAAAAGCTCCCGGATAATTTAAAACCAAAAAACAATTATTGCACAACCGAAATTCATCACATCGATTGGCACGACGGTGATATATCAATAAACCAATTACATTACTATCTTAGATCTATGGCAAAAGCGGCAAAAAAAATATACGTTCGTGGTCATGAAAAAGCAAAGTTTTTAGAAGGTGTAATATCTTGACGGGTGATAAATATCGAGTCTTACAGTGGCCCAAGTTTCAACGTTCTGGTAGCTTCGTTTCCTGATGTGAATACAACGTGTTTGCATCATCTACGATACAATCAAAAAAAAATTAAAAATTGCGCTCTTTATAAAGTGAATATCCTCAAACAGTGGTTTAGATCTCTTTTAGCCGACGATTGGGGAACATCGAATGATTTTGACATACCATCGTTGTATTATTATGATGCTCTTTCTAACTATAAAAAAAAATTAGAAAAATATGTAAATCGTCATAGCGGGGGTTACGATGAAAAAGATTGAGTTATTATTAATGATAACATCACCGATGACAACGATGCCGATAGCGAAGACGAAGACGGAGAATCACTGTATTCAACCCCTGTAGATGTCGTGAATTAGAAATTCAGTGTTAGCTTATGAAAAAAAAAAAAAAATGAATACCCGAGAGCTTGCAGAGGCACTCTGCGGTTTTTCTAAAAAAAAATAAAAACCGTAGGTGTTTTCGCCGCCGATCAGATACCGTCCCACTTACTGCTTCCTGCTGGTATTATCGTTAATACTCAAGAATCGAATAAAAGCGGCAAGCATTGGACAGCTCTGTATTTAAATGCTGAAGCTTGTGGTTTTTTTTGACAGTTACGGAAGCCCGCCGATTTCTAAATTCATGCAGGATGCTATAAAAAAAAACTTTAAAACATGGCAATTTAGTAAAAAGCAGTTACAAAGTTTCGATTCCATGGTGTGTGGTGAATTTTGTCTACAATTTATACATCATATGAGTAAGTCTGGTAGCTTACGCTCATTCTTGAATCAGTTTTCAAAAAATACCCGAAGCAACGATCAGAAAACAGCAAATATTTACAGTTTGTATAAAAAAGCTCAAACGGTACAAAGAAAAAATCCTATCAACACTTATCCTAGAAGTAGCTCATCAGGTGGCAGTATCTGTAGTCTACAATCATGCAGTTCGAGAATAAATTATACTGTATCAAATTTATAATGTATACGCATAACTATTTGTACTTTTAAAAAGAAATTATAAAATAAAAATATTTTTTCTGTCATCATTTATTCACCCGTATCTTACTCCGCTTAGCTCCTAAATTAAAATAAAAAAAAAAAACCTCCTTCAGAAAAAATGAAAGCTGAGACATAACAGGATATCGCTGATATCACTTGGTTGTGACGAGAAACAAGTCAGGACAGGCTTTTTTGTTTAACGTACTTTTTAAATTACCCAACGTCGATTCTTTCCTTATCTTACGAATCTGTAATCTGATAACTTCTACTTTTTTAGTACTTTTTTAAATGCCGATAAGGTTTCATTTTGTTAGTCGTACGCGTGCTGATTGGTTTAAATTCATTATGTCACAGAGTCATCCCCACCATTTTATACATCTCTCAGCGCTTACGAGCGTGGAGAAGAAGCAGTCTTGTCAGTTGCAGTAACGCATTGCTAAAGTAAAGATCAATTCAAAAATCATGGAGCTTCCAAATCTACTCCTCGCGACGACTTACGCGCTGAATAAGTCGAATTCCAAACGTTTAAAAGTTGGCTTGGAAAACGATGGTGAATTTTTTTCTCCAAAAGTGAAATTTTGCGGGAGTAGTTCACCCAGCAGGGACGTGACGATGGATCAAGCGTCGTGGGAAATGTTTCTGCAGCACAAAAAATCGATTCTAGCGTATTTACGCGAAGATTTTGTGTACATTCAAGATCCAAAGGACCCCATGACTGTAGAGTTACCTAAGCATATTCTTGTGTTTACCGTGTCGTACGGTAAAAATGCGATTAACGAAAAGCGCTCTAGTCCATTGGTAACTATTGTACCAGCCGAGAAAAAAGAAGAAGACGTGCGGACCAAAACGTCAACGAGAAAGAGGACCTTGGATGATCTTCTGAACGAGTTGGATGTGATCCCTGTCAACAATCTAGAAAAAAATGTGAAAAGTGAAAATCTCCCGTGTGTGGCTATGCATTTAAAAACTATACAGGGGTTGCTGGAGATTTTGGAGTGCGTGAATCTGCGTATGCAAGTTTTGAGTGATCAAGCGAAGATAGTGAATACTATAGCGCACAATATCGTGGAATACTTGAAGGGTTACTTTAAAGAACAAGACTCTGAAAGTGTCAAAAAGTGTTTGATTTCTTTCAATACATTTAAAAAATATTATTGTATGATAAAACCGGATATTGAATTTAGCGTGAGAGAGCGCGCGGAAAGTCAAATAGTATACAACGTAAATTTAGTAGAATTAATTTTTGCAGAGTTGAATGCTTTTGGCTTATTCAATATAGCCAAAGTTATTTACAATATGATGTTTGAATACAACAAGTGATTAACCACGTAGCGAACCGTTTGTAAAATGAAAATATTAAAAATAAAATGGCAAAACAAAGTATAAGAAATACTTTTTTTGCATTTTTTCTTGCATCCTTATTTTTTATTTTCAGGAAATTTATTTTATTAATTTAAAGTTACTTTCAATTAATTTCATTTTTTTCTACAGTTAAAAATTATTTTAATTTTTTTATTGAAGCGTAGCTTCTATACGGACGTTATCACTCCCTACTATACCTACACTACTCCACGGTCGGAGTAAAATGAAAAAAGTGATCGTCACGTCACACGGGACCGACACGCTGAGCGGAAGGAATGATTCATCTGGGTACAGCGGCAGTTGGGCGCCTCTCTCTCTCTGTGTCTCACTCTTTCTATCCTTCCCTCTTCTTCATTCTTTTTCTAAACAGTGCTAGCTGCCATGAATCCAAAGCGTGTTTAATTTTATGCAGGATATTATATGTACATTTACAGTGCGTTTTATTGTTTGTTATGATATGTGTAAAATAATAACTTTCAGTTCAACGTATATCGCAATAATAATAAGCACAAGAAATGTAGATTTGATATCCCCATACAACGTGGATAAGTTGAAATAAATCGTAATAATTGAGAAAATTAAATGGTGGATCAGAATTAAGAATCTCAATTACTTAATTTCTGTTTAAATGCGATTTTACTAAATTCCTATGCGCGAAAATGCAATTTAAATCTTCTGTCTGTACTAAAAGACTGAAGCTACGCTTCTATCGACCGTCCCGTGACGGGCGCGCTTTTTTTTCAAAGTTAATCAGTCAATAAGTTTCTTTAAATTTTTTTCACAACTTTTTAATTTTTTTTGTATCAAGTTAAAATTTGATTAAAAACTAAGTCATTACTGATTCGACCATCGAACGAGGTGGAGCTGTCTGGAGAAAGAGGAATCATGGGGCAGTCGCTGGATAAAAGGTATAACAGCGGTGACGAGAGAAATCCTTGGGAAAAGGAACCTCTACTAGCCGAGATACGACGACAAGAGAGCGAGCAGAAAAAAATCGAGGAAAGGCGCCTCGTGGAAATCAAAAGACACGAGTGGAAGAAATTTGAGGAAAAACAGCGGAAACAAGAGAAAGAAGAAAGAAAGAAAATTGAAAAAGATAAAAAATATTACAACCTATATCCCAATCCTGAAGATGCACGATTAGGATATAAAAGACTTAATTAATTAATTTATTTATTTATTTATTTATTGAAAAAAAAATAATAATAATATATCTAACCACAGGCCCTTTTAAGAGCCATCAAAATATTCAAATCGTAGTACAATTTTCTTAACATGTATTTTTATTTTTTAATTTAGCGCGTCGAGTGAAAAAAAAAAAGTATTCCTCGACCGTAGGATTAAACGGCAACGGTGGCCACACCACTACGGTAGAATTTTTGACCGCGCGCACAGGCACTACCGCAGGCCGTATGAAAGACGACAACCGGCGGGGGCGGGGGCGTTCATCACAATACAAACGCGGTGTTAGCAGTCGAACCGCTGTTTTAACTGGTTTTTAACTGGTTAGCGGTAATTAACCGATCGCGGTCGTATGGTAAACGCGATCTAGCGTTCGATTGCGATCAATTTTTTATTTATTTTTTATGTTTTAATTTGTTTGTTGTAAAGGTAAAATTAAATAACACCAAATAATACATTTTTAATATTTTTTTTTTTTTTTTTTTTTAATATATTAAATTTGATTAAAAGTCATCCTCGAGACTGCCCAAAAATTTACAATAACGATTGTATAAAAGTTTTCTTTTGGTCTTCAATAAATTTTTAATCTCGCAGTAATAACAACGAAAATCTTAAATTACGTCTACCACCTCATTAAATTCTCCAGTAGTCTCCGATAGGATAAAGAAGCCGGGCGAATGCGGCAACTTACCCGATGCTAACAGTTCGACCAAAACTCAACAATATTAAAAAAAAAAAAAAAAAAAAAAAATTATCTTGCTCTTGCTCATGGTTCGACATTTTTTCTATTCACTCGTACAAAGAACACTACTAACGCTAGGGTCTCCCTCCACTTTCTCTTAAAAAAAAAAGTAATTAAAAAAAAAGTGTGTTGAGTTGGAGCTTTTTATCGAGCTTATTGACCCTCTCTTCGCACCCGCGTGATTTTTTTCCGATCACGTCATGCAAACTTGACCCGCGATAGAAGCTCTTTTAAAAAAAAAAAAGATCTTGGTCATCTTATCGCATCCCCCACACGCACATATGATTGAACTCTTTGTCTTAGCCAGTGACGAGACGTCAGTAAGCTTCTGGCTTTAATTAGCAGAACACGGAGTTTTTAACAGTGCTTAAATTTGATAAAAAATTTTTTTTTAAATTGTGTAGGTGGTGTGATCTTAGAGACGCAGCTCTAAAGCTGAGCGATGCTGTCGATTTGAAGGAATTTTACGGGGAGGAGTGGAGGAAAAGTTTACGGCAGATGAAGATAGAAGAGTATGAAAAAGAGCTATGCAGGCTCTTTATGGCATGCGATGTAGAACGTATTAATGAAGTCTACAATGATTTTCTGCAACAACAGGATTCGCCAACGCTTATAAATATTTTGAGGAAATATCTTATTCGAAACCGGCTGGTTGGATCATGGTATTTACATCGAATTAGTGATCATACGCGTAAGTTATATTTATCGTAAACTCAATGAATTTTTTTTGGTTTCAAAAATTAAATTTCACCCCTCCATTTTTAATTGAAAATAATAATAATTTTTTAGACAAACACATACTACTTCGCTGAAATTGAAAAATGCTCGGAATTTCTCAAAGAAGATGATGAGGAGTTAAATAAATAAATGGATCGAGTGCCTCAGTGGAGCGAAGATGACAGCGAGGAGCAGGAAGGGGATAAAACGGGGCAAGATAAAATCAGCATTACTACCCCAACGATTCGAGGAAGGAGGCGGCAGAGGAGGAAAATCAAAAGATTTCAGAAAAACAGGGTACGTACTTATCTAATGAAAATTTCAAAAATTTTAAGTGCGGGCTAAAGATGCCTTATTTATTTAATTTTTAATTTTTTGGAATAGTCACGTTGTGACGGTAAAGAAAAAGAAAATTCGTCAGAACTAGCCGAACAGTGGGCTCGGTTTATGCAAGAGAAAAAAAATAAGTATCCGCAGGGCACGGTGTCAGAGGTGCAGCGTTGGAGCAACGACGACGGTGACAGCTATGTTACCGACCCGATCCTCGATGACACCGAAACAGGGGCGACAATCAAAAATCTCCACTGGAACAAGATCTTATTAACAAATGGAGGTGAGTCCATTTTTAATAATTTTGTAGTCAAAAAATTCGATTTTTTTATAAATAATTTTTAAAAATTTTTTCAGTGGTTAAGAATCTTGTACAAGATTCACAAGATTTGATTTTAATTTCGCCACCAGGAACGACTTCCACTGCACCACCCCGCAGGTGCTACATCAAGCACCCGATCGTTCAAACGATTGGCGACGAGAAGGAGGAGGAGGAGGAGGAGGTCCGTTTGATAAATATTTTCTCCACCTCCTCCTCCTCAAACAACGAGAACGTTTTTGACCCCCCACCAATAAAAAAAAAGGTATGACAGATATTAGAAAATTAACAACAATTTTTTAAATTATTTACCATTATTTATTTATTTTATTTTTAATTCACAGCCTCGATCATTCCGCAAGTGGTTGCGACCGAATCGTCCGGAGGACACGCTGGAGAGTAGTCCCATTAAGGGAGATTTAAGGGAGATCAACTGCATCGCGTGATCATCCCGGACTCATGCGAGGAGGAGGAAGTGAATGTCGAACACAGAACAAGTATGTAAATAAAAAATTGTGATTTACGAATAAAATTAAAATAATTTTTCTTAGTAAAAAAAAAGATTTTTATTTTATTTAATCGCTCCCCAAAAATTTTAATTTAACATTTTATTTATCGTTTTTATTTATTTTTTTAAATTTTTTATTCAATTTTTAAACTTTTTATAATATTTAATTTCAAAAAATTAAAAGATCAAACGATAATTTTCGGTAAAAATCAAGAAATCACAGACACCCCTTCTTCTGCTGCTGCTGCTGCCACGACTGTTGATGCTGCAACGCAGCGACCGGCTTGGAGGCCGTGGTGCAGGGATGTAGAGACACAACCACCACCAACGAGCGTTCAAGACTCTGACTCAGCGTCGTCCTCGTCGTTGTCACCATTGCGCAATTCTACTGACGCCCCCACTGCTGCTGCTGCTGCTGCTGCCGCTACTGTACAGCAGTCGGTATGGAGACCATGGTGCAGGAGTGTAGACATAAATCAAGTTGGATGTGGTAACGATCAAGGTGATTCGAGAAGATTTTCAACTATTAATGAAAGTATTAATAATTTACGGCGATATAGACTAAAATCCCGTAAATTTTTAATATGCATTCTCGAACCACCTTCGTCTACAAATATATATATATGATCGCGTGGTTAGAGGGTGCAATGAGTGACCTACATGCTCATCTCACCCGTATAAGTGACATCAACGATAGAATCGGTGTTACAATCGAGAGTCAGCATTTTTCGAAGGGTATGGCTTGGCTCTCGTTTCGCCCTATCAAGAACTTTATTTTGGAAGATTTGTGGAACCTTGTTTCGGGGCTCACGCAAAGTAACGAAAACTTTCACATAGATGAAAGCTTTACATTACACGCGACATATGTTAACGTGCCTCGGGGTAAAGGAAGGGGTAAACGTAAAAAAGTAACAACGGACACCTTTAGACAGCAGTCCTTTGTCAGTATTTATTGCCCAAAAGGACTCTGTCTTCCGCGTAGTCTCGTCGTAGGCGAGTGCCGGATAAAATTCGAAAAAAACAACAGTGCGGAGCAAAATAAATTATGGAACAACGTAAGAGATCATCGGCGACCGTTACAAAAAAAACTTGCCTTGAAATTAACAAAAAAAGCTCCATACCTGCCGAAGGTTGTAGTATATCCGAGTTGAAAAAATTTTAATCCTTTTTCTATCGTAAAAATATTGCCATAGTTGTTTACGATAAAGACAGTCTTGGTGATGAGGAGGGACCATTTTTTGACGGTCGGGGAGACAAGTGTAACACCGATTTTTACGGCATGATTTATTTATGTTACGACTCCAGAATAAAAAATTACGACACGATTACGAATATCATAGGTTCGGGTAGATACAGTTTCTTTTGCTCCTACTGCAATAAAAATTATAAACACATAGATTCTCATAAATGCGTAAAAATATGTTCACGTTGTTACGCTTCACCAGCGTGCGATTTTGATGTACCTACCGTAGAATGTAAGGATTGTAGAAGAAGTTTTTACGGTGAAGATTGTTTAAAAAATCATAAAAAACTAAATTCTCATAAAGAGAAAAAAGTATGCGAGATGATTTATAGGTGTGTAACCTGTAAGAAGTTATTAAATAAATGGAGGGATACTAATCATGTATGCGGTTATATTTATTGCAAAAATTGTAAAATTAATCATTGTATGAACGCGAAATGCTTTATGATGCCTGTTAAAAAGTTTAAAAATCAAAACGAAACGACAAAACCCGATCTCTTTTTATTTTACGACTTTGAGTGTCGACAAGAAGATTCTTTTAGATCACACCCTACAACAAAAATTCACGCTCCTAATTTATGCGTTGTTCAACAAGTTGGTACAAATTGTATCGATATCGAAGATGTATCCACATTCTGTCATACCTGTGGAGTGCGCGAATACGTTTTTCAAAACGACCCCGTAAAGTGCTTGATAGATCTCAGCTGTAGAGAAACACAAACTTTTGGTCAAATTATATGTATTGCTCACAACGGGGGAGGATACGACATTCATTTTATTTTAAAATCTATCGTTGATAAATACCCGAAATTAAATCCGGATGTTATTTTAAAGGGACAAAGCATCATTATGTTACAAGTAGGCCGAACGAAATTCATAGATTCACTTAATTATTTTCACATGAAGCTTTCGTCGTTGCCTTCCACGTTTAACTTTTCAGCCGCTAAAGGCTACTTTCCTCATCTTTTTAATACACTGGATAATTACGATCGCACTACCAAATTACCCGATGCGCGTTTTTATTCATCAGATACCATGTCGGAAAAAGAAAGAAACGAGTTTTATGTATGGTACAACGAACTGAAAAATCAAAATCATGAATTTAATTTTAAAAACGAAATCATAAAATACTGTAAGATAGATGTCGAGATTTTGAGACACGTGTGTCTGATTTTCCGAAAAATTTTTCTTGATGTCAACAAGACCGATCCCTTTGTTAACGCTACAACGATCGCTTCGGCGTGTTCTTATGTATTTAGAAAAAAAATTTTTAAATCATTCAAAATAGGTTTACTCAAACATAATGGTTATAGGAGGGCTGATAATCAATCTCAAAAAGCGATTGAATGGCTCTTGTGGTGCGAAAAAGAATCCGGTTGCGACATCACTCACGCCGGTAGAAGTCGCGAGTGTCGTTTACCAGAAGGGTATAAAGTAGACGGTTATTTAGCCGTAACAGCATCGGTTATTGCTTCGACGAGTAGTAGCACCGCTTTTAATAATAATAATAAAGGTATAGTATACGAGTTTCGGGGATGTTATTTTCACGGTTGTCCAAAATGTTTTAAAAATAATCGTGATAAGCCTACGAAAAACGCAAAGGGGTCATTCAACAAAATGTACGAAGACACCGTGAGCAAAATTTCGGTTATAAAATCATTCGGTTACGATGTTAAAGAAATGTGGGAGTGCGACTTCGATAAATTAAAAAACTCAAATCCCGAGATACGTAAATACATCGATTCGCATCCGCTATTGAGTAAAATGGTTTTAAATCCTAGAAACGCGTTTTACGGTGGCTGCACTGAAAATTTTATATTAAATTTATTATTTATTTGATATTAAAAACGACGAAAGAATTCAATACTTCGATATTACTTAAATGATCCAAGTGTTTGGTCTTAACGAACAAAGTATAAATTTATTTAAAAATTACATATACTGACGTTTTGTTGTCATTAACAGGACAACCTTCTCAAAACTACAAACATACAAAAAGATGTATTATTAATAACAATCTAAAAAAATTACAAATAATGTTGAATATAAAATAGATTCTCACAGGTAAATAAATATAGATATAAACAGACATATATATGACTGTAGTCATCACAGATAAGTTACTTAAAAATTATAAACATTGTACACTTAATATTGTTTTTTATTTAATTTTAATTTTGTCTGAAAGTGCACTGGTGTAAGTGCAAGTCGATCGAAAACTAACTATGAGACACTTGCAAAGCGATGAGAGAACTCAAGCTGAGGTTTATGGATGTGAGAAGGTGAAAAGATGATAAGAGTGGGGTTTATTTTAATTTCAATTTCAAAGAGTCTAATGACTACTTATAGTCATTTTTCAAATATTGAGTATCTGTCTTCTTGTTTATGTTATCAGAATAAAAATAAATGTTGAGCATAGATATTCTGCTCGTTCTCCAGGATTTTATTTGACTTGTCAAAGTCAAAATTGTGTAACGTCTCCTCACAATGTAGGGAAATAACCGAAGTCTGTGAATGATTTTTCACGTAATTACGGTGCTCATATATCCTTCTACTAAACTTACGACCTGTCTCCCCTATATACTTTACGTTACAATTATTGCAATTAGCAAGATACACAACACCCGGCTTATCGAGCGTATCTAGCAAATCTTTCCCAAGTGTGAAAAAACCTTTCGGACTATTAATGTTCCTATAAACAACTTTAAGGTTAAAAGATTTGAAAATGTGTTGGATTTTTGGGAGGAAATATTTATGAAACGGTAACAATAAAAAACCTGAATGGTTGACAGTATCAGCAATTTTCTGGGTTTAGCCATTGATTATTTTCAATCTGTAGTCAATGTGGTGATTGAAGAAGTTGTGAGGATAATTATTGTCCTTCAGTAACATTCTAACTTTTTTCAAGTTATCTCCATGGAACTGAGGGCAGGAAAGTTTGATGGCTTTATCTACAAAAGAATATATTATAGCTATCTTTTGGTGGATGGGATGATGCGATAAAAAATTAACGTATCTACCAGACGCGGTCGATTTTTGGTACCAATTGGTTAGTATTACATTGTTATAATTAGAAACAGTGATGTGGAAAAAATTAAGTTCTTTCATTTCATTCTGACGTCAACCATGAATTGTAAAAGCTTATTGAATTCGTTAACAACCTTAAGAATCATCGTAAGTTGTGCTGTGGTGCTTATAAGAAAAATATCGTCTACGTAACGCCTATAGAATAAGTGACCAAACTTTAATTTGTTCAAACAAAAACTTCGAGGGCTTCCAAGCAAAGGTCAGCAAACCACGGGCTACAACAACCACCCATGGGGGCTCCCGTCTTCTGGTGGTAAAATTTATTATTGAATTTAAAAAAGGTTGAGTTAATGATAAAAATAATGATATCCAAAAATTCAGTCTTGCGAAGGTTAATACTATTTTTGAGAAAATGCCATTTGGATTTGACAGCTGTAACAATTAGGTTATGGCCAATATTGGTGAACAAGGAAACTACATCTAGCGAAGCAAAAATCTGTCCTTCGCATAGGCTATGTTTTTCAACATCAGACTTCAATTCAAAACTATTGCGAGTAGTGTACTTAGGTTTAGGGATACAGGTATTGACGAGGCTAACAATTCTTTTTTCTAACTCGTAAGTTGGACTGTTTATGGAAGAAACTATAATTCTGACAGGATAGTCTTTCTTGTGTATCTTAACTAAGCCATAGGCTCGTGGTCTTAACGAACAAAGTATAAATTTATTCAAAAATTACATTTACTGACTTCGATATTACATCAATGTACCCCTTCAGTCTGTAAAATTTCAAAGTTCGTCGTGGGACATCCGCAGATTTACGTAGGCTCCGAGTGTCTTTACTTTACAAAAGGGAACAATAACGATCCCTCGCGCATTGAAGGCTTAATAAAGTGCACGCTCTTATCTCCAAAAAACTTGTATCTTCCTGTATTACCTATTAAAATGAACGGGCGATTACTCTTCGCGTTATGCAGAACTTGCTGTAAAGAATCTCGAAAAGACTTATGCGATCATAATGAAACAGAGCGGGCGCTTACGGGTACTTACGTCGTTGACGAACTAAGGAAAGCAATTTATAAAACCGGGTTATAAAATTTCCGAAATTTTTGTAGTATGGCATTATAAAACAACGCAGTACGACCCAAAAATCAAAACCAGTGGTTTATTTGCAGAATATATCAATACGTTTCTCAAGCTTAAACAACAAGCCAGCGGCTGGCCCGAGTGGTACGTCGACGACGTAAGTAAAAATAAATACTTGAGCAACTACGAAAAAGACGAGGGTGTTAAGTTATATAAAGATTCGATTAAAAAAAATCCTGGACTGTGATCGGTAAGTAAAATGGCGCTAAACACACTATGGGGCAAGTTTGGCCAGGCCAGTTCTATGAAGGCCACAAATATTGTAAGAACACGGGCAGATCTTTTAGACGTAATGACCGACGACGAGGAAGAAGTCGTTTCAATAGTACCGGCTAACGAATCAGTTTTGTTTGTGAACTGGTTTTACAGGGACGAGGCCGTCGTCACTCCTTCAAATACAAATGTTGTAATTGCAGCTTACGTCACTGCACACGCACGACTAAAACTCTATGCTTACATGGAAAAGCTTCAGAAACGCTGTTTTTATGTAGACACGGATTCGGTTTTTTTTTTATCTCCCGACAACGACCCCGACAAATACGAGCCACCGTTGGGTTCTTTACTCGGTGATATGACGGACGAAGTAGAAAGCTACGGTAATAATTCTTACATAAAAACATTCATCAGCGGCGGGCCAAAGTTTTACTGTATCGAGTCGTTTCGGGCTCAACAAACGAAATTTCTGAAAGCTGTAAGGCAAAAGGTATAATTTTGATTTATAAAAACTCACAAAAAATTAACTTTGAATCTATTAAAAAATTAGTAAAGAATAAATTTAAGGCAAGCGTACCAGAAGCCAATGATAATATTAAGCTTAAATTCAAAGCTATAAGTCGAGTACCCGTTCATAATGTTGTAACCCAGGATGAAACAAAAACATGTAAAGTAGTTCTAAAAAAAAAAATATTTTTTTCACACGACTCATCTGTACCGTATGGCTTTGTCAGTGATAACGATTTGTAAAAAAAAATTTATTTGTAATTATTCAAGAAAATAAAAAAAAATTTGATTAAATATGCTATCTTTTATTTACGTAAAAAACCTTGTTTATACTCTCTCTTATCTCAATAGCTGTTTACATCAACAAACCATCGAGGTAAAAGATAAGAACTCACGGCTCTCTCAGTTGTAACCAGACACCTGCTTATCTCTTGTTTATATAAACAAACCATTAAGATAACAGATAAGGAACTGCAGACCTCTCTACTGTAACCTGACACCTGCTTATCTCTTGTTTATATAAACAAACCATTAAGATAACAGATAAGGAACTGTAGACCTCTGTACTGTAACCCGACACCTGCTTATCTTTTGTTTATATAAACAAACCATTAAGATAACAGATAAGGAACTGTAGACCTCTTTACTGTAACCCGACACCTGCTTATCTCTTGTTTATATAAAAAAACCATTAAGATAACAGATAAGGAACTGCACAGCCGGGGATGACAAATCCGTCTCGCTCAATCATCGCTTATACTACTGCCACCAAATTCCAACGCAGTTCAGCGTCTTGAAGTGCTTTTCGCAATTCTCGATCAGCTCGCCCGAAATAGGTTCCATTGTCGCTCCAGATTTCAGATGGTCTGCCTCTACGACAATAAAACCGTGTGAGAGCTCCAAGAAGAGACTCTGTAGTGAGATCCCCAGCAAGTTCCAAGTGCAATGCTTTTGTGCGCATGCATACAAAGATGCAGACGAATCCTTTTAGTGTGCGGATACCGCGACCTTTGGCTGTCAATACATTGAAAGGTTCAGCGTAATCGATACCAACACCAGACAAGGCCCTCGCGACTGTAATCCTGGCGGATGGCAGTGAGTCTATCAATTGGGTGGCGCCTCGAGCTCTGAGACGGACACATGGTACGCAGCGTAATAAGTAATCTTTTAGTTTACGATTGCCATGGATGATCCAAGCTTTTTGATTTAAATATGCACTGGTTACCCGAATACCACCATGTAGAGCACGATTATGAGCCCACCAAACGACTAATTTGGATAAACAACATCCGCTATGAAGGATAGGTGGATGGCGTTCATCATAGGTGAGATTTGCATGTTCTAAACGACCACCAACACGCAAAATGCCGTCCACTTTGGAGATAAAAGGATTCAAAGGTGTTAATTGGTGTTTCGCAGGCAATTCCCTGCCATCTTTGAGTAGACAATTGATTTCATGCTGGAAATATTTAGCTTGACTCAATTGTACACAGGCTAGATAAGCTACTCTCAATTCAGCGGGCGTCAAGGGGGATACTGTAGTCGTATTCAAATCTCGTTTTAAAAATCTTCGGACCCATCAACGCAATCTGACAAGAAATCTCAACAGAGTATTTAGACTAGAAAATTTCTCAAACAATGAGTAAGGAGTGTTTTGTGTGACACAACAAATGTCAGTGGAACGCTTAGTTGCAAGCTGACTCGACTCGATTTTGCTTACTTCCGCCTTGGGCCAATTTTCTTGTTTTTCAGGGAGCCATGCAGGTGCCTTCCACCAGTCATCTCGCTTTTCAAGCATGGTTAAGCTGAGACCTCTGAAGGCCATGTCTGCTGGATTGGATTCAGTCGGAACGTGTTTCCAAATGGAAGATGGAACGAGTTCTTGTAAGTGTGAGATATAGTCGTCAACAATGGAATTGTTAGTGGGCTCACTTGAACGTAGCCATTGTACTGCAATCTTGGAATCGCTCCAGGCGTGGCAGTCATTCATTCGCACATCTAATTCTTTTGCAATGAAAACCAAAAGGCGAGCAGCCATCAGGGCAGCTCTGAGTTCCAAGCGAGGGATTGTCATGGATACTGAAGATTTTGTTGTGGATAGACTCTTTATGGACGATAATTTGGTTTTGGCAATAATGATAGACGTCTGAGCGTGGCCATTAGGATCTTCAACACGTGAGTAAACAACAGCTGCCATGACTCTGCGACTCGCATCTGCAAATGCGTGTAATTGTATCTTGGATTCAGAGACACAACCAAGCCAACGAGGAATGGTGATATTTGAAACGTCCTGCAGCTGTTCCACAAAGGAAGCCCAGCGCTTGGTCAAGTCAATTGGTACATTGTCGTCCCAGCCAATTCGGGCTCGCCAAATATCTTGTACTATTATTTTAGTTTAGTCTGCTGCATCTGCATTGTTGGGGAAGCTAACTCAAAACAATCAGCTACTGGATTCCACCTAACTCCCAATTCGTGCACTGTACCTTCCGTAGTGAATTGATGCCAAGTTGGACGCAATCTAACTTCCTCGGGAAGATCATTCAGCAATTCTGGTGCATTTGCAACCCATTTCCAGAAAGGGAATCCTCCAGATTGCAATAAGCCAATCACTTGATCACGTAGGATCCTAGCAGTCTCGATTTCATCGGCACCTGAAAGTATGTCATCGGCGTATCGGTTGTTCAAAATTATTGGGACCTTTTGTCTTCGTCGTGGCACATCATTTAATTCAGCATGTGAGAGAAGGCGCATATGTCCACAAGTGAGGTACTCGTCCATAAAGCGTTTGTATTCCAAAGCCATCTCTGGATCAAGACGCAATCGTTGTTGTAGAGATCGAAACGAGCCTAAAGCTTTAGCCAAATTATTGCCAATAAGTGCCAGACCCCCACGCTTGAAAAGCATCTTCACGTATCACCCATCCTTTGTTCGGCGATGTTGAGAGAAAATTTCCTCACATTCAGCGTCCACAGGGGAGGTTTGACAGGTGCGTGGAATTTCTTCAATTTCCAAAAATCTTTGCACTAAAGACATGAGCTGATTGTGCCAATCTGGTACTGAATTGTCTTGCGTTGCCAGGCAGACCAATGACGATGATGACGGCACACAACTTGGCATTTTGCCAGAAAAAGTCCATCACAGTTAATTGTGCTATGAATGAAAAATTAAATTTTGGCTGGATCAAGCCGAAACGGAAGACGTACTATTTAACGCCCGGACTCGTCACGAGAATGAGTTTTTCTAAATATTTTTTTGCACTCCTCGTCTTCTTTTGACAAAGGTTTTTCAGCAGCGAGTTCTTCGATCTCTCAAAAATGTTGTAGATCGAATAACAAACAATCGTTGTCATGTTGGAGATCGGTCAGAACGGAACAGTGCAAAAGATTTTTCGATTCAATGTGCTGTGGGTTAAAAGTTAAGTCATTGGACCAAAATTTTTCCAAAGAAAATGAGTTGCTTGAACGATTCATGGTGATGAGGTATGAACGAATGACATTAGGCTTATCGAAGCCAGTAGGACCCATTAAAACCCAACCAAATGGTGTACGACATGCCACAGGTTCGTCCAGTGAGCCAGTGCGTTTTTCACCTGAGAAAAGATGACCGCACAAATCAGCTCCGATAATAAGATCTATCTCGCCCGGGGTTGCAAAATCAGGGTCTGCTAACGGTATTCCACTAACGTGAGTCCATGGTTTTGCTACAGGAGCACTGGGAATCAAACCTGTCACCTTAGATAAGACTAAAGCATGTATATTTATTGAGAAATTAGATTCTTTGAGTGAATTAAGTGTAATGGTTACTTCATGATTAGAAGTGCCTGATGCGCAAGTTTGAACGCCTTGAATATTTACGATCACAATTCGACGAGGTAAATTAAGGGCGCGTGTGGCATTTTCCGAAATGAAAGTAGATTCCACCTCAGGATCCAACAAAGCACAGACTAATACCGAATGACCGTTTCGGTCACAAATTTGAACACGAGCCGTTGCTAGCAAAACAGTTTGGCTTACGACCGATGAAAGTGTGCAACACGAAAGTAGCTTTGTTTGCTGAGCAAATTAGTTGCTAAACTCATCACAAGAATCATTACGATTTTGATGGTTTGTGTCTATGTGTAGCAGTGTATGGTGATTGCGATTACAAGTACGGCAGCGATGTGTTGAGCGACAATCTGACAGGGTGTGTCCAGGACGTAAACAATTTAGACATAAATTCAAGCTCAAAATTTTGTTTTTACGATTCATAGGTTGCATATTCAAAAACTGAGAGCATGATCCTAATCTGTGGTCATCAGAACACAGCATACATGGAGGAAAAGGAGATTTAACCTTACTCTTATCTCTCAAAGAATTAAAATTCTCACACGAGCGTTGTTTAGTCTCTTGGACTTTCGTCGCGTTTGAAGCGGTTTTGCTAGTAAGATGGCTACGATTATTTGAATTTGGTTTAAAATTCTGGCTGAATGTTTTTTGTGATCTTAGGTTCATCACACTGTCGGAATTATTAGAAGTAAACTCTAGCGCATGAACGCGGTTCTCGAGGAGATCAGTGAGGGCTTTGAAAGTCGGAACTTCTTTGCTATCGGAAAGTGAAGTTTCTCAAGCATAACGAGTCGAACGATCGAGTTTCTGCACCAAAACATAAACAAAAAATTCATCCCAATGATGAATGGGTTTCTTGAGCGTTCAAAAAGCTCGAATGGACTGCCGGAACGCGTCCAGCAACCGCTTGATTTCAATTAAGGATGACTTTGGGATCTGTTCAATCTTGAATAAACTCTTCATGTGAAAAGCCGACAAGATTCGCGGATTACCGTAACGCGAATTCAAATCTTCCCACGCGCCGTCGAATGCGTTTGAGGTTACTTTCGTATTACTCACAAAAGACGCAGCCTCGCCTTTGAGACGTGACTTCAAGTAAATAAGTTTCTGGATGTTCGTTAGCCCAGGAACTTGAATGATCGTAGTGTCAAAAAGATCGCGAAAACTTTCCCATTCTAAGGGGTTACCGTCAAAATACGGGAGTTCAATCTGAGGCAAGTGGATTTGCCGAACGACAGCTTCCGCAGCTGATGGTACCATGCGTTGAGTTACCGGGGTCGATCTAGAGGGCGCATCGGAAGTCGACGTTTGGGTTTGCCGTTTCGCAATTTCTGTCTCTAACACGGAAACATGCTCCGAGTAGAGAAGCTCGGTGGCACTGAACAGGTCTTCCGTGGCGTAACCTGAGTCCTCAAACTCAGGGTAGCGTGCGAGCGCGTGATGGTTTTTTTTAAACGTATCCCAATAATCGGCGAGAATGTCTAATCGTTTGCCCAGATAGCCAGCTGTGACATTTTCTTTCTTTGTTTTTGTCGTGTTTACAATTAAATTCGTGATCCATTTCGCGGTAGTTTTCTGATCAGTAAGAAGTTCATCAAAAGTTAGAGACATCTTGAAAGTTTATGATTCAATTATCATAAAAAAAATTAAAAAATGATTTTAGTCTCACATTGTTCACAAAACAAGAAAGGCGTATATCATTCAAAGGTTGGAAAACATACAGCCGAATGTTATCGCGTGAATTTAAATTTTTAAACAATGCAAATTAAATCGCAAAATCGGGGCATAGAAAAGATTAAATGATAATCGCTAATTCTTAACCTAGTTTGGACAATTTCACAGATTGATTTGTAGTGGTTGACGACTCGTTGTTTCTCGATGTCTTCTCGAAGCAGTCCTGGGGATCTCGTTGATTTCACCATAGTCGGAACCCGAAGAAAAAGACACTCAAGGATGCTGTGATGACGTGCAGCCGTATCGTGGTTGGCGTGTAATTTTCAGCCAAAAGTTGCAGCAATGAAAAGTTGTCCAAACCGATGAATTTGCAGCTAGGTTGATAGCTCGAGATTGTAATTAGGTGTTGCGAGACGAGTACCGGCGTGCCAGCGTACTCAAATCGGCGACGAATTCACGAGAGTAAAGTACCGGCGTGCCAGCGTACGATGCTTCGAACTGCAGTTTTGCGTTCATTTTGTGGCCAAAATGAGCTTTATAAAATACTCAAGACGCCGGCGTGCCTGCACGTCTTGTGTGATGTTGCGTTTTTGATTGCGCTTGTTATAGCGATGTGCGTCACTAGTAGGTTAGGTGATGGTGCCTTTTTTTTGAGTTTATAGTTTTTGTACCAAACACTCACTATTTGCTGGTTGGTTGTTATCCGAGTTCGAAGGATCAATGTTTGCGAATCAGCCGCCTCGAAGAGCCAAGGGGTCAAGAATGGCTTTCTTCAAAGATTTTGAGATGTGAATGTATGAGTGTATCAAAATAAAGTGCGTTTTAGAGTGAATGATTTTATTAACATTTATTATTCACAATTATTTACAAACAATTCAATAATGAATAAATAAGTCATTTAATCAAAGCTTGACGCTTGAGCGGCCGAGTTTTATAACCCAAAAAAAAGGTACGTGTGTTCTTTTCGAATGTTAATTTTTAAGTGAACGACGTTGTCAATAACGCAGCGCTTGGCAACGTCGAACGTTCTTTTTACTCGCTGTAAAAACAGAATAAAAATAAAAGAATGCGAACAAATCAATTCAAAAAAAGAGATAAATTATCAAAGTTCGGATATTTTACGAACAAAAGTATATAAAGCGATACGCTTTCACGGGAGTCGATAAAAAAACCAACTTGCCCTCAAAGTGCTACCACACTTTAGGATATATGATTATTATAAAAACTTCTTTAGTCTATAAATCCTTTAATTTTCATTTTTTTTTTTTTTCAAAACAAAAAAAATACATGTTGGTTATTTTTCGATCAACAGTCCAATAAAATCAAACAAACTAAATAAATTTGTTTATTCATTTTCTCTAAAGTTACCCACAACTCATGAAAAATGACTCCAATCACTGTAAATAACTTGATTACTTTTTCGTACTGGGTTTCTGCTCCTTTTTCTCAAGCCTCAAAATCTTTTTTTTAATTTGGTAACTAAAATATGAAAATTGGTGTTAAACTCATTAAACTTACCTAGGGCCCATAATTGCAGTCAATGTCCCAGATCTAACCACACCATAGACTGAAAAAATATAAGAAGAGAAATGATTATCAAAAATATACTCACGCGGAAATGACTAAGATCTTAGAGTTTCAGGTGGTACTCTGATTTACATCATATTTTTTTGAAGTTTAATATTTTATTTTGTTGTAAAATATAATTTTTTTCATACCCTGGCCGAAAGTTCGATATTCATCCCTAAATTTTGAGGTGAAACTAATAAATCGCCTCCCACAATATGGCTGCCAGCAGTCAGGAGAACGAAGCGATTTTGACTCCCCGCTTCCAATGCGCATGCCCCGCAGAATTTTTTTCTGCTTGAGGCTTTATTCACTACAGTCAGAACTAAAACTTCTGCATTGTTGACATTTTATTTTTTTTCTTATTTTTTTTGCTTTACCAAAAGTTATTTTGTGAGTAACATTGTCAAAAAATGAAGATATGAATTTTTAGAAACATAATATTTATCTTTATTTCAATGATCATTTTTTTATTTTTACATCAAATAATTTTATAAAGGTAATTTATTTAAGAACTCCAACAATTAAGTCATTTTCTATTTAAAGTTTTATAATGTAAAGATACAACAATCACAATTATTTTGAAAAATAAGGTACTATTTTCATTATTTTTAAATCAAGAATAATTATTAATTGTTAAGATATATAATATAAAAAAAAATAATGTTTATGCTTTAATTTACTAGAAGTTCTTACAAAATGAAAACATTGTGCTGTTAAAAAACTAAATCAGACTTATAAGTCAACATAAAATAGTTAGCGAAAGACCTAAATTATAAATTTTTTAATGATAATTATTAATTGTTAAATGATTTATGGTGCAGGACTCAAACTTTACATCAGAATTTTGCAAAAAGTCTTGATTATATTTCTCTTGATAAGGCCTTTTATGGGGACGTCTATCAGGCATTTCTGATGAATCATCTCTGTGGTTATCAAAATTTTCATCGCCCAATTCATTATACATTCTTTTGCTTGATAAGGAGTTTGACATAATGCTGGTTCTATGGGATGAGTCTTCTGAATGTGATGTCGTTTTATTTCTAACATTTAGAATAGGTATATTTTCATTTCTAACATTATGATTAACTACAGCAGTAGAATTATGGGATACTAATTGAGGAGCTTTGACTCCATTTGTGTCATTATGATTACCCAAGAATCTCAAATTAGATTAATTGGCTGTTATATTTGAAGATAAATCCGAATTTAATGATCTAAAATTATTATTGTCAGCATCCATATTATTGGCACTTAAATGATGAAAATTATTCATCGTTGTATGATCTGGTTCATGAGTAACCAATCTTCATTCAGGATTGCTTTCTAAATCTGAAACTTCTACTTCATTTAAATCTGATTTATTTTCATTATTATTACTTTCTTGCACTCTATTTGATGTTGAAGCGGATACTGCTGAGGCCAATGAATTAGAAGCCGAAGGATTAAATTGATTATGTTGCACTCTAATCATTGTTGGAGCAGATGCTGCAGTGGATAATAAATTTTAAGTTGAAGCATTCGACTGATTTTTTTGTAATCTAATGATTGTTGGAGTCGAAAAAGCTGCAGGATCAGAATGTGAAGAACTCAACTGATTTTGTTGGATTCTAATAATGTTTGGTACATCTTCTACTAACTCTGACACAATTTCATTGTATATTTTTTGCACGATTGGAAACAGAATGTTCAATGTAACAATCTGACATTGCATTTGATCTCCATCCAAAAGCTTGTTTCAGCATTGCAGTATTGGCTCCTGCATTTGCTAACAAAGTTGCAGCTGTTCTTCTCAAACAATGACCGGTATACCTCTGAATATCCGGCAAGTTTAAGAAAGAAGCAATGATTCGTGGAGTCTCTGCAATCTTATTCTTACCAATGACTTGTCGGATACATTTACCCTTATCATATCTAATAAAAACTCTTTGAGAGTCTATATCAACTGGTCCTAACGACAAATACTTTTTTACTATTGGATAAAAATGTTTACCAATAATAACATTGCGGGGGTAGTAGTTCGTTTTCTTCTATGTACACAAGGTAGTGAGAACCAGCATCAGTGATATCTTTAAGAGTAATTTTGGTAAATTCATCACACCTTAGACCTCCACATAATCCAAAAATTAATATAATCTGAAAAATTTATAATACAATGAAAAAATACAAAATTATAAAACTGTTTTTATGTAAATGAAGCTAAGAGCCAAAATAACTCAATTACCTTTACAACCACGTATATATAATCATCACTTTTAGATAAAAATGTTTTGATTTGCTCAACTGTAAAAGCAGGTGCTTTTTTTGGTTTATAGCCTTTTGTATGTTGTTTCAAAAAACTTTTCAATCTGTGAAAATTTTGTAAGTCAATAGAATCATTATTATTTAGAGTAGTCTTTACCATTGACCAAATAGACCACTTTGTAGAAGGTTTTAATCGTTGTGACAAGTCATCGAAATAAAATAAAAGTACATTTTCGTCGATTTTTTTTCCGATATTGAGGTTATTCCACCTTATGAAATATTCATAAGCTAATTTGTACGTCTCCGAAAATTTTGGAGGTAGTAACTTCTCTGCACATATATCTTGTGCTTCAGCATCAAAGTCTCTCACAAAAACTAGCTCTTCCACTTCTTCTTCAAGCTCAATGTCTGAATCTTCTTCGTCCGACATATTGATAAGTAAAAAGAATACGGTTAAACTTTAATTTAATTTGGTTTGTTTCGAACTTTCTGCTGGGTATGAAAAAAAATGTAGTACACAATTCGGGACGAACTGCGTAATAGCGTCTGCCGCGCGTGACTGCCACCCTCGCTTCGCTTGGGCGGCAACTTCACGCTGCGGCAGACAATATTACGCTTTCGTGCCACATGGTGTAATATACTATTTAAAAAAAAAATATATATTTACGGTGATGCATTTTTTAAAAGGAAGAATATGGGTCTCTGAAAAATTTAAACTTGAGAGAAATTGAGTATAAGTTAGGTTAAATACATATTTTATTAGACTTTGAATGCTCCTGCTCTAATTTAGGTAACGTTTTCATAATTGCTAATCGAACAAAAAAGTGATCGAAGGATTCGATAGACTTGGAGTCTCGAACCCGGGTTCTTTCGAACGGTAGGAGAATACTCTGACCACCTGTTACGGAGTGGACCACTATTCGCTCGTAAATATTTCGGCTCATTCGCTCAACTTTAAATTGATAGACTACATGGCTCCATCTATGAGTCTAGGCGGGGACTTTAGTCCCAATTCTCACTCCCGCGCGCCGTAGTGCTGGGCAGTACCGCTGTCGCCATTGCTGCTGCCACGGGCCTCGCATGCTGGGGCGGCATTTTGTATTGAGTTAGGTAGGTTAAGTAAGTAAGTAGTAAGTTAGGGAGCAGAAGGTATATTACACGCGTATAAAAATAATTGGCGTGAAATTAAAAAAAAAAAATTATGAAATTAAAAAAAAAAAGAAAGTACTAGTAATAATTGTAAAATTAAAGCTTCTAGTATTAATAAAATAATTTTAATTTAAATATTTTTTTAGTTAAAAGTGAAAAGTTATAAAATTAAAGGTTTTGATAGCAGCTGGTAATCAAATCAGACGTCTGCACCAGTCTGCACTCTACACGTTGTTGTGTTTTGGAGTTTGTCGGTCAGCTGTTGAAACTGAATAGAAAATGCAGATGAATGACGAAGATGAACGATTTCGTGTTCAACAAATAAATAAACGGAATCTTGAAAAAAGGTTGATGAGGGATTACTTTAACCCATTTCAAGAAAATCCAGAGGTTTTTCAAAGTTACTACAGGTCAGTTCATAACATTTTTTTTTTTTACAATTGATTTGCATTAAACAAATAATATAATGCATGTTTAATACAAAAATGAACATGTGAATTGTGAATAAATTTTATTTATTTAAATTTGTGTATTCATGTAATTTTTCTAAAAATAGTGTAGAAAAAATGAAAAATTATCAGCATGGTTTTTATTTTTCCAGGATGTTTCCTGATGTTGCCCTCAGGCTCTGCAATCTCCTAAATCCTGATAATTTTTCATTCAAATTGTAAAAACTTTGAAAGATTTATGTAGTATGTGTTTTCTAATTTGCTAAATCTACTTTTTTCATAGTATGTTTTTTTCTCAAGTATTTTTTCTACACTATTTTTAGAAAAATTACATGAATACACAAATTTAAATAAATAAAATTTATTCACAATTCACATGTTCATTTTTGTATTAAACATGCATTATATTATTTGTTTAATGCAAATCAATTGTAAAAAAAAAAAATGTTATGAACTGTCCTGTAGTAACTTTGAAAAACCTCTGGATTTTCTTGAAATGGGTTAAAGTAATCGTTCATCTTCGTCATTCATCTGCATTTTCTATTCAGTTTCAACAGCTGACCGACAAACTCCAAAACACAACAACGTGTAGAGTGCAGACTGGTGCAGACGTCTGATTTGATAACCAGCTGCTATCAAAACCTTTAATTTTATAACTTTTCACTTTTAACTAAAAAAATATTTAAATTAAAATTATTTTATTAAAACTAAAAGCTTTAATTTTACAATTATTACTGGTACTTTCTTTTTTTTTTAATTTCATAATTTTTTTTTTTTAATTTCACGCCAATTATTTTTATACGCGTGTAATATACCTTCTGCTCCCTAACTTACTACTTACTTATTTAACCTACCTAACTCAATACAAAATGCCGCCCCTGGCTTCTGGTTTTGGTGCTCAAGTGTGTGTGTGTGCAGCAGAGAGTTCTCACGGCTTTTTCACGGTTCTTCTCAACGGCTCTTCTCATCGCATTTTCACTAGGTAGTCCCAGAACCTGCCTTTTCACCGTGCACCAGCTCATCCGGACGATCGCAGACAGTAATTCTGTGATCATCAACAACCTCGGAGCCGCGCCATTACCACGTGTACCAGTTACTCTTCACCGGTGGTCTACGGAGAATTTGTCTGGTTCAAGGACAATCCTCACTCATCGAACATCTCCAGGTATTCAGGTGCAAGGAACAGTCATTTCCTTGCCCCTTCTCACTTTTCATTTTCTCTAGCACAGAATTTACGACTCTGTGCTGATTTCGTCTATCTCAATGTGCACAAGCACGTAGCCATTTCGGCCATTTTCTCTCTGTCTGTCTCTCTTAATAAGGGTGTGCCTCAGGGCTCGGTGCTGGGTCCTCTGCTCTTCCTTCTGTTCATCGTTGATATTGCCCATGGCCTTGGCCCTGATGTCTGCTATGTGATTTATGCGGATGATTTGCAGATTTACGTGCGGGGCCGACTTGAGGACATGCATGCCACGCTGGGAAGACTGAGGCGGGGTGCTGAGCACGTCGCTGACTAGGCTGCCGCCAATCAGCTGGTACTGAATGCTAGTAAGACCAAGGCAATGGTTTTTGGGACTCCGTCGTATGTCAATAGCTTTAATGAATTGGGAATTCATGACCGGCAGTTTGGCGGCTGCACTGTCCCGTTTGTCCCCTCAGCGCGTAGTCTGGGGGTGGTGCTGGACTCGAAGCTGAACTGGAAGGACCATGTTCGTTATGTTTCTCGGAGAGCCAATTCTCTTTTGTACCATCTTAACCACTTCAGACGCAGCACCACCTTTCAACTACGCAAGCACCTTATACAGACCCTGCTCTTTCCTATAATTGACTACTGTTTACTTGTGTATTGTAATGACTAGGCGATTTCTCAAATTAGTTAAGTTTCTTTACACGGAAATTAATACTGGCAATTCTCAATTCAACATATTCTCATATCTCAGTTTCTCTCTTTAATCAGTTATTATTCTCTCTCTCAAGCTCATTCTCAGCTCATTTGCATTAATTCATTAAATTCAACTTAACCTTCTGGATAGTTCTCTTAAGTATACTACACTGATTTATTTCATCTCATTTTACATTTCTACTGGACCTGGCTCAATAGTGATTCTCCATAATTTATAATTAAATTATTTTATACTTTGATGATTTGTCTTATTCTATTTTATAGTAATGAGCTCATGTTATCAACATCAAACTTATTAATCTGTCAATACACATTAACTACTTAAATTTCATACTTGTTGATTAATTATTAAGAGATTTAATAAAAGTTATTAAACTTGAACCTTTTTTTTGTAAATAATAATATATTCTTAGAGAATAAAATTCAAATAAACTAAATTAATGGTCTACTCAATTTATTTGACAACCCTCCCCTACCAACTTTTAATCCGGCAAATAAAAATAAAATTAATGATGCAGTAAAGCCGCAACACCACCACACTACGACAATCCAATCATACGATTTTAACGTGGTAAACAATAAATCTTTTGGTAAAGAAGATATGGTCCTATTTCCAGTTTTATCGGTTCTCAGAATAAATTTTGCAGGCAAAAAACCATGTAAAATGACTAAAAATTTATTTATTTATTCATTTATTTATTCAATAATACACGGAAAAATTTCCCATTTTTACATAAGAGATTTTTAAAAATCTTCCCGACAGGGAATTGTTGTGCGGGCTGGAGCCTGGGCCCGTACTGGCTGATGTTTTGCCCGTACGGGGCAAGGCCGGGCTGAACCCCTAAAAATCGCAAAAAAGAAACGCGGCGGAGATGTGGCCCAGTTCGGGCTCCCCGGCTTGACACTATATATAGGTATACGAGTACAGCGAGTTTGGTGATTGTGTTTTATCATTAGAGTTATAGCACTAGAAATTCTTTTTTATTATAGAATATGTACAATAATAATTATTTCAATTTTTGCATATTAGCTTTTTTTTATCATTCATTTGGAATATAATTGCTATAATATTATATTGATTATATATATCATAATAAGATTTTATCAAGGCTGTACTTTTAAGCAAAGTCTATGTGTGTTTGAGGTTAGAATTTTTTATTTGTCAATTATTACTGAAGATGAGTGGAGATGAAAAGAAATATGAGATTGTAATTATCAAAGACAAAAAATTTGATAAGTCGAACTGTGCAGTGATTGTGCCTAAGACTTATGTGACAACTAACCCACAGTTAATTAGTTTCGTTTGCTATTTGCCCCCACCTTACACTGAGGATGATAAAGATACTATTACTGATTTTGTCGTCAGAAAAGCTGAACCTCCAGTTTCTTGGGGTTCTTTCAAATGTGAAAAAAAAATAGACTCAGGTAATTGGTGAATTAATTTTGGTAGTATTTTTTATTAAGTGAGAAAAGTAAAATTATGTTTTATTGTATTTACAGACAGTTATGAGTTAGCACTGCAGCTTATCAATCCTGTGAAAGAAAAGTTATTGAAGCAGTTTAAAAGACCAAAGGTACAAAGACCAAAGAAAAACACTACCTTCATCAATTATGTAAATCAAGCTATAAAAAGTAATGCGACCAAATCAACTGAAATTACGTCAGAAACATTGGCATTTTCAATACATCCTTCAGCAGCTTTGCCGCCTTCCACTGTTAACTCGGTTACAATAAACACTGAGATTGACCATCTAAACACTATGAGTTCTGAAGCTGCACCTAGATTATTTCATTCATTGGATGAACAAGAAAACAGTAACTTATGTGAGTTGGAGGAATTATTGACTGTACCAGAATTAACAGATGAGTCAAAGAAAACTTATCTAGTAAACAAAGAAGAGAACATAAGAAAGAGAAGTTTTGACGAAATGCAAGCTTTGCAAACAGACCAACATAGCTTATTTTTAGTTAATGAACAACAGAATTGTTCAAATAGTTCATTTAATGATGAAGAATCTCAAGAAAATATAGAATGTATACAAATGTGTAATAATAATAATTGTAAGTAGTTATTGATTTCTCGCTCTCATGATATATTCTGTGCTTGTATTGTATGCTAAAAAAAGTATGATTTATGATTTCAGTGACTGATAATGATAATGAGTATGAAGTAAAAAATAAAAGAAAAAACATGGTCTCTGTTGGTGTACAAGTAGACATGAATGTTGTTGCAAGTAGTGAAGTTTCAAAAACAGATTTAGATGATGAGTAGGATTTTTAAATTAAGTTCAATATTACTCTCATACGTATGATCAATTATAATATTATTTCAATTTGCAATTTAGATTTAAAGCAGAGCATCTATATTAAATTGGATTCATTAACATCAGCAATTAAACAAAATTCCCAAAAAATACAGGCAGATATAAAAACTAACACTGAAAAAATATCACAGTTGTCTGATATGTCCAATTACTTAATTAGCTCTGAAAATAATTCAAAAGACAAGTTTATATCTTTCAGAGATTTAGAAGATATATTACCATGTGAATTTCCCTTGTCCACCGAGGAAGATTTTCAAGTTTTTAATAACCACATTGAAAAAAATATTAACAGCAGCAGAAATCTATTGGTAAGTTTGATTTATTTCTCTAAAAAACTATAATTTTATTAACAACAATTGCAGCTTATGCTATATCCAAAATTTCAAATAATTTTATATTTTTAGAAGCAACACTTGATTCAAACGACCAATCCAGATAAAGATCTTGTTGATTCTCTTAGAGAAACTTTGAAAAAGTTTTTCCGCAAAGATATTCTTGTTCTGTTTGTTGCACAAAGAGCTACAGGAACATCAAAAAACAAAAAAATTTTCAAAAAAACAGAATTTTATAAAAGCTTAGAAGGTATGGTGCTATAAAATTGTAATTAAAATTTTTTTTTTGAAAAAAAATGTAAAAACTATATTCTTTTTCAGAATCTATAATAGAAAAATGGCTGACTGTTAAAAAAAATATAGATTGTTCGTCTATATTAAAAGGCCTCGGATTTGCATTGGCCAATGTAAAAGATTGGGAAAGAAAAGAAAGACCCAAAGAGAATGTTTGAAACCAATCAATGTTAATTCGTTTTTTTAGTTATACTTATTAAAATATTTATGCATTTTATAAAAATATTCCTTTAGTAGTCAGAGATTATTGACTGTTAGTGTAGATTAAAAATTCATTAAAAAAAATTTTATTAAACAAGCACGGCGTGCCTGAAGAAAATTTAAATCAAATTGACTTGAACAGCTCCGGGACTAGCAGGATCGTAAAGTAGAGCACAAATAATGTAGTTTTCAAGAAAAATTAAAATATTCTACCGAGCTCTGGCAAAATAAAGTTGATTTTAATATTTCTTGTACCTTAAAACACAATTTTATAGATTGAGCGGCTTTCAAGTACTTTTTTCAAACTTACACATGAATGAATCTTATTTATCAATAAGTTGGGTGAAATAATTTGATAAACAGAAAATTTTCCCGTTTATTTAATTTCGCGCGATTGTTTTTAAACAGCTACGTAGATTTTTTAAGACCAAAGAAAAATCAGATTTTATGCAAATTTTAAAAATATCTTACTCTTTATAAAAGTAAGCTAGCAACACAAAATAAATGGAAAAATTTTTGTTGGATAAAATATTTTTTAATAAAAAAAAAAACATCTTTATTTACCTTACTTATACCCTTTATTTATTTTGTATTTTGATTTAGTCTAGATGATCAAAAAAAATGATAGGTTTTTTATTTGCATTTGTCAATTTTTTTCATTTCTAATTTGGTCAAAGGTATTTTATAGCAATCGTGGCTTTTTCCTCAATACCAATTTTGAGTTTGTCTAACGAGTAAAGAATTCCTAAGCTTGACTGAATGCGCATCCGTTTCGGAGTTTGTTTATAAACAATTCTTTAATATTGTTCTCACAGCTTGTCTTCTGATACCTGTTCAGTTAAGCGATAGGCTATCGCAGAGACACTTCGTTACATTTGAAATTAATTTGCTAACAGATGAGTAAAAGGTATTTTCTGCCGATTTAATTTTACAATTTAAAAAAAAAATGGGTTTAAACCGCGCGAGAACTCACGATGAAAATCGAAGTGTATTATGTTGTTTGTGTTTCGAAAAAGGAAAAATGAACAGTATTACTCAAGACTTTGAAAAAAAAATAAAGAACGTAGTTCCAAATTATACATCAGGAAATATTTGTTTACCACGCGTAATATGTAACAAATGCAAGATGCGTGTCTTTCGAAGTGATAAAATTGAAATACCTGATTACTCTTTATTTGTGTTCAAAAAACAAACTAGATCTAGTGGTGCTTGTGAAGTATGTAACTGTCATATGTGTGAGCTTGCAAGGTTGCCAGGGAATCTTAATTTCTCTAAAGATAAAAATAAAACTCTTCAGTTGGAAAAATTATTATTACAATCAAAATTGAAAGTGATTTCAAGAAATAAGGTACCTAAAAAGTCAAACTGTGAAAAACGCTGTTGCAAGTGCTTCTGTACAATAAAACCAGGACTTTCTCATAAGTGCAACCAAACTTCTTTATTAAACAATATAACAACTGCTTTGAGTGAATCGTGTTCTTTTAAATCTAAGGAGCAAGTTACTTCAGCTCTTATAAAAAATGTCGTTTCTGAGAAAAAAGCAATTAGTTCAAACAATGATTTAATGATACCTTTATCTCAATTAAAAGGTAAACCTTTAAAAATAAGTATTAATGTAAAAAATAAAGATCTCAGTAATTTAAATAAGTTTTTATTTAGTGCGGAGGATTTTCAAAAAATAAAAACTTCATTTAATCTTAGTTTAAAAACTACTTTTGGTATAGCTGCAGCTATTCGAGTAGCTGCAAAAAATAGAAAAATTATTGAACCCGCTTTGAAGTTAAAAATGAGTGATTATAACCACGACGTTGACCATTTTTTTAGTGTTGAAAAAATTAATTTTATCAAATCAAAAGCCAGTGTTGAATCAGAATCTACTGAAACTTTAGTTTACTGCAATGATCTCAATGGTTTTATTAACCATATTATAGAAAAAAGAGACATGCTAGATCATCATCTAAAATTCGGAATCGATGGAGGTGGTGGCTTTTTAAAAATATGTCTTTCCATTCAACCCCTTGCCATGGATGAAGTGGATCAAGGAGATAATTTAAAAGAAATTGAAAAGAAACGTCAAAATTATAGTGATGGAATATCAGCAAAAAAGTTCAAGCCCTCCAGTGTAAGACGATTATTTATTTTAAGTATATCTCCGCACACTCAAGAAAACTACTCTAACGTATCATTATTATGGTCTAAATTATCAATTGGTGATTTCAGTGGAACGATTGCAACGGATTTGAAACTTGCAAATATTCTTGTCGGAATAATGTCTCACGCTAGTTGCCACCCTTGTACCTGGTGCGATATTGAAAAAGAAAATCTTCATGAGTTGGGAAATTACAGAACAGTGGGAGAGTCTATGAAAAATTATACTGACTGGGTGCAGTCAGGTGCAGATAAAAAGAAAGCAAAACTTTTTAAGAATTGTATTCATCCAACAGTACTTGACACTAATGCTGATAAGCTGTTTTTGGACATTATACCACCTCCTGAACTTCATTTATTTATAGGAGTTATCAATCATTTATATTCAAAAATGCTTGAAGAATTTCCAGACGACGCAGAAAAATGGGCTAAAATGTGTTACGTACAGAGAGAAAATAGGCGTGATGGTGCTCCAAGATTTGATGGAAATTCATGCAAAAAGTTGTTGGATAAAATTGATGTGTTGAGAAGGGAATCAATGAACTGTTTGAAATACGTTGAAGTATTGCAATGTTTTCAGAAAGTTGCAGAGGCATGTTTTAAAGTAAAACTTGATGATAATTTTTTGAAGTATATTGAACAATTTAAAAATAGTTATTTAAAACTAGAAATTTCTGTTACCCCAAAGGTTCACGCCGTATTTTATCATGTTTCTGATTTTTGCAGTAAATATAATCATGGTTTGGGGTACTACAGCGAGCAAGCCATGGAATCCGTTCATCATGATTTTGAAGTCACGTGGCGAAAGTATAAAATAAAAAGTGATGAAAATTTACGTTATGATAATCAATTACTGCGAGCTGTTTGTGAATATAATTCTTCACATGTTTGAAAATTTTTTTGTTATGAGCTTTTCAGAGGTGCCCTAAAAATTAATTGCGTGAAAATCACTTTTTTTTCAAACCACAAAAAATTTAATATAAATACTTATATAAGTGATTATATAAAAAAATAATTATTTTTTGATCACCTAGACTAAATCAAAATACAAAATAAATAAAAGGTATAAGTAAGGTAAATAAAGATGTTTTTTTTATTAAAAAATATTTTATCCAACAAAAATTTTCCCATTTATTTTGTATTTCTAGCTTACTTTTATAAAGAGTAAGATATTTTTAAAATTTGCATAAAATCTGATTTTTCTTTGGTCTTAAAAAATCTACGTAGCTGTTTAAAAACAACCGCGCGAAATTAAATAAACGAGAAAATTTTCTGTTTATCAAATAATTTCACCCAACTTATTAATAAATAAGATTCATTCATGTGTAATTTTGAAAAAAGTACTTGAAAGCCGCTCAATCTTTAAAATTGTGTTTTAAGGTACAAAAAATATTAAAATCAACTTTATTTTGCCAGAGCTCGGTAGAATATTTTAATTTTTCTTGAAAACTACATTATTTGTGCTCTACTTTACGACCTTGCTAGTCCCGGAGCTGTTCAAGTCAATTTGATTTAAATTTTCTTCAGGCACGCCGTGCAAGATGTTTATTAAAAAGCTTAATAGAATATAAAATAATAAATACATCTTTATAAAAATATAAAAATTGCATGTACTACCCAAGTATTAATGACTTGATTTATGTCAAAAATTTATTTAAAAAATTATTAGCTAAACAGGATTTAATATGTTAATTAAAAAGCAACATAATTTATCATAAAATGAATAAATCTTTATAAAAATATTAAAATTGCTTGTTTATTATTTTAACCAGTACTTGGGTTTTGATACTCTGACTGTCTTTGATATTTTATTTGCAGATTTAACTTGAGATGTATCTATTAATTTTGATTGTTTAAAAATGTTTTTATTAGCCTAAATTCTGATTTATTTAAAAATTATATTTAAATTTATTTAAAAAATTATAAGCTAAACAGGATTTAATATGTTAATTAAAAAGCAACATAATTTATCATAAAATGAATAAATCTTTATAAAAATATCAAAATTGCTTGTTTATTATTTTAACCAGTACTTGGGTTTTGATACTCTGATTGTCTTTGATATTTTATTTGCAGATTTAACTTGAGATGTATCTATTAATTTTGATTGTTTAAAAATGTTTTTATTAGCCTAAATGCTGAATTTTTTTTAAAACAAAGAGATAACCGTGTAAAATCAAAAGTAAAAAAACTTGTACACATGCATTGGATTTTTTTACATATCAGCAACATTTTTAATCAGGTAAATGTGTTTACCAATTAATTTAAATCCAATTTTTAATTCTATAAATGTATTGAACAATCTATTAAAATTCAATTTAAAAAAAAAAAAGCTAAAAAAATTGCAAACTTTTTTTTTTAACTACAGATTCAGATCATAAATTTAAAAATTTTTATTTATTATACAATGAATCATATAAATGATTATCTCTGATACAATGTGTATGAGAATAACAATACTTTAAACACTGTCTTAAATTTTAATTACAAATAATTCAGTAAAAATTCACTTGTCACTTATTAAAAGTTATGTAAAAAAGGTACTGCATACCATTCTTGAGGATCTGATTGAAGCTCATAGATCTTAAGTAATATCATTTTATTTTTAATATCAGTAATTTTAAAAACTATAGTTTCCGGTTTGTCTTTGATGTCAGGAACTTGAATTTGAAACATATTTAAATGCACTGAACTAGAAGGGTAAGTAAGTGCTGGTCCCAAAACCTTCAAAATTTTTCCATGAAAAACAATTTCCTTTTCAGTTGAATTTTGAGAAAGAGAGGTCATTTTATCAATTTGTACAATAGTTTTGTTATTTAAAAATACAATATTATCTGGATCTTTATGTGTTAAAACTGCATCAAACAATTGTAGACGTTGTATATTTTTTACACCATTCTTCGGTTTAATTGATTTCAAAACTTTTATTTCTGATATTTCTATTGGATCAGCACCAACTTCCAATTCTTCTTCAATCCTTTTGCACACTTGAACTAACGGCTTTCTTCCATGTCTTACATAGTTTTTATTAATCCTAATTTACTTTCAAATGGAAAAGCTGTTAACTGACTTAAGGTACATCCCATTTTTTGACATCGTCAACGACATGAATTAATGAATGTATGTTCATAACTACAGATTCCAAGCCATACAATTTTGGAGTTAATTTAACAAAATTTATTAAGTATTCTTCAGCTTGGTCAATATAATTTTTACACAAATCAGCACTGCACAATATTCTAAGTGAAACAGAAAGTAATAAAAAATGTTTGTAGACTACTTCAGGCAACAAATCTTTTAATACAAAAGGACCAGAATATAGTAAAAAAATCTAAACTCGGTTGCCTTCCATTTGCTTATCTCTGACAATGATCTGGTTGTTCGCTGAAATTCACATGGAACTTGTCTTGCTAGATTTACCAATCTGGCTGAAAGACGCAGCATGTTTCCTCTGAGAGATGCTGTTGCAAGCCAGCAGTCAATTAATAATTTTTTCATAACACCTAAAAAAACTAAATGCATAATGTCCAGTATAAAATGGTAAATCATGTCAATGTGAGGTGTAATATGGACCAATGGAGAAACATCATTATGGTGATCAGGATTCTCTTGACTCCTAAATGACTTGTCACTTCTTTTTTCACCTGCTGCTGGATAAACAACACGCCCTTTAAAATTTGTACCTTCAACATCACATCTTTCGCAAGCATAATATCCTCCATGGCCCTTAATACATTTAACAAAAGATCTTGCAGGCCAATCGCAGATGAAGCACATCACCTCAACTGCAAAATGTTGACCTTTAATTATTACACCATTTTTCAATAAAAAATTTAGCTCTTCTATAAAGTCAGAAAGATATTTTTCAACAGATTTTGGTTTGCCAAGACCAGAATAAATGGCTATAATAAATGGTTTATAAGTAAACTTCTTGTTGCCAGTGAAAATTTTTCCTAAAATTGGCCAAAACTCTACACTGCTTGATTTAAAAAGTGGCAAACCGTCCAAATTAAATTGCAGTCTTATTACTTTTACAGAATGTAAGGCAACATTAACTATCCTCTACAAATTTTTAGCAATACCAAAGTCAATCATCTCTGAAGTATCTGTTGGATCTGCTGGATTACATTTTTTAATTAAATCACAAAACTTTGATGTTTTTTTCAATAAAGTTTTGGCTGACAATGGTAGTTCAGGATGATAAGGCTTTAATACTTAAATTAACAGCTCCAAAGCTGATCGAGTAATTTTACAAGCTAGGGCCCATTTTCTTAATTCCATTACAAATAAACTCAAAAAAATAACAGTGTCTACATCACTCTCATCATCTGAAGATTCACTATCACTAACACTGCAATCACTCTCTTCTGGTAAAAAAGATGTTTTTAAATCTGATATGTAATCTTCAGCATGATCATTATCATCTATACATTGATTTGGAATTTTTTGGTCAAAATGTAAATTCTCAAATGAAACAGCTTCATCAACCTGTGGCATTGGCGTGTCTGTTTTTTCTTCAGAGTTCTTAGTTATCAACTCTTTTTTTATGGACTTTGATTTTCGACGTTCACGAAACTGTTCTCCTCTTCTTTTTCTCAGCTGAATCGCTTTTTCAGTCTTAGCACTCATTTTGATTAGTTGTTTAATTTCCAAATTAAGTTATCCTACTTTATCTGTAATTTAAATTTTATTTTGGATACAATAAACAAACACAGAAAATTTAATTTAAGTGTCAATGTACATTTATTCTCACTTTTATATGCTCACATGATGTTTATAAACACTAATAATTTTTTTTAAACGTTCAATAATTTTATTTACAACTAATTAGCTTAAGAAATAAAAATTAAAAGCAAATTTGTACCGCGGGGGTATGTATAGCTTCGACATAGAATAAAGTTAGGTTAAGCGTGCGCTCGCGTCTATCCGCAAAAATTTTTTTCGATTAAGATTCGAGTCTTGGCTGGATCAGGGGAACGCACTGGCCCAAGTTCTAGCCGCGTTTCTCCCCGCACGGTCTGTGATCTGGCTGCCCGTACGGGGCCAGGACCCGTGACCAGGCTGCCAGGATACAGTTCCCTGTCGGGTTAGGGTGCGTGGTAAATATACACTAAGTAAATAAAATTTATTATAATTATAAATAACAAGATGAATCAAAAAGTAAATATACATCATCATTCATTATTTAATCGTAATTAAGTAACTGAAGGCTATGTGTAACAAATAAGTTAAAAGAAGTATTATAGAAATCAAACACTCAACTTAATTCGTTGCATAGTACAAATGAGCGATATATCGGAAAATGATACATAATGTTTTTACTGCATAGTTCGATACAGAAGCACTTTTGATTATTTCTTAAAGTCCAAGGTGGTACATAGAATTGAAATGAATCGAGTAGATCGAGACAGTCAGTAATTCCAGTGATGATTTTGAATGCAAAAACAGTACGGGCTCTTCTTCTAGCAGATTGAAGCGTAGATATTCGAAGCTTTCGTTGATTTTGAGAATAGTCATGGCAAGAAAAGTGCATAGGTGATCCAAGTTTGAAGGAAGCATATCTTAGAAATTTACGGTTTAATTTTTAATTGCAGTGACTTGATAGTCTGTAATTGGATCCCAGATGATAGAGCAGCACATTAAGAGAGGATAAACAAAAGAGAAATAAAGTGCACGATAAGTAGTTGGGAGCTTAAATTTATATGAAAAACGCTTTATAAAATTAATCTTTCTGGTTACTTGAGTAGAGATGAATACAATCTGAAGATTAAAAGTAAGTTGAGTATTAAGAATAATGCCTCAATCTTTGACGTGGTTAACAAATATGAGATCAGAAGCACCAATTTTGTAAAGGAAATTTGGAGGACATCTATTTCCAAAACTAATTGCAAAACATTCATTGATATTCAGCTGTAGACTGTTTTACAAGGACCAACGGTGTACCCTTTTAAGATCAGCTTGGACGAGTAATCTTTCACTCGGCGAAGCAATAATTCTGTAGAGTTTAAGATCGTCTGCAAATAGCAGGAAAAGACAAAAAATTATTACGAATTTGATATCATTGATAAAAAGGAAAAATAGAAGTGGGCCAAGATGGAAACCTTGGCCAACAGGAACGTTGAAAGAATAAGAAGAATAATCTCCTATTTTTATTGACTGCTTTCTATCGGATAAGAATGAAAGAAACCAGTAGTAGAGAGGGCCAGTGATTCCATATGAAAGAGCTTTTTCAATAGTAAGTCAATATTGACAGTGTCAAAAGCTCGCGAAAAATCAGTATAAACTGCATCAACATAATAACTTTTATCAAGTGCTAGAGAGAGGTAATCAGTATATACACTTAGATTAGTGGAAAGAGATTAATCACTCAAGAAGCCATGCTGCTCTGTAACAATGAATTTACGAAAGTATGGTGTTAGTCTGAGACAAAAATAATCAACGAGCATTTTCTGAAAGAGTGGGGTTTACAAATTGGTCGATAGTTGTTTTGTTTATATCGGACTTATCTCCACTTTTAAGGGGTCAGTCATAAACTACGTAGCTCGTGCGAGGGGGGGGGGGGGGGTACAGTAAAAGGCTACGCTGAGCGACGGTGTTATTGGAGGAGGGGGTCCTCAGAAGATTAAGTCTACGTAGTTTTGAAAAAAAAAATAATAATAATAATAATAATGTTATAATACTATTTAGATATAACCAAATAATATTTTAATTAATTTCCAAATCGTCGAAATATTTCAAATAAAATTATGTATAATGAACGAAGGGGTTCGGACTGGGTTGTGCTGATTGCGAAATTCGAATTCCTCATCAGCTGATTTATAAGGACCACGGACTATGATATTACGAAGTACCAACTGTTCATCAGCTATGCTTTGCTCTATACTCGTATGTTTCTACTCTTGCACGCCATGCGTATTGCAGTGTTTTGTTTTCAACCGTTGGCAAGCTGCGACAAGAAAATAAAGAGAGCGAGTTTAAGTGTTGTGCAGTTTTACATGATTGATGGCAGAAAATGTCTTTATACCAAAAATTTTATACTGCCTATCGTGATTGTTTTTTAAATAAATCCTCAGGGCAAGAAATTCAAAAGCAGACGAATATTATTTGAAAAAAATTAAAAGAAGATAAGAATGCTTTTCCCGCTAACGTCGAAAAAAAAATAACTGAGCTGCAAGTAGAAAAAACCAAGAAAAAAGCAGCTTCCTTACGATTACGCGATTGATCATTTTAAGACTTGCAATCTAGATGCTATATTTATTATCACCAATGCTCCGGGTCGAAGCGCGTATAATCGTGTTGAAAGACGCATGACACCTCTGAGCCGCGAGCTAGCTGGGTTGATTTTAAGCCATGATAAATACGGCAGCCATCTGGATAATAATTCTAAGACAATTGATCAAGATCTTGAAATCATGAATTTCGAATACGCTGGTCGAACCCTTGCCGAAGTCTGGAGTAAAATGATTAACGACGGTTACCCAGTTGATGCCGAGTACGCTGGGGTTGATTGCGTCGCACAAAATCCACAAACAGTATCAGTCACATGATACAATACACACGTCCAAGAGAGTCAGTATTTTTTACAGGTACAAAAGAATCAGTTACTGATAGTACTTGATAATAAAACGTATATAAATATCTCTGATTATTATTATAAATTTTAGATTGTAAAATGTGATGATAGAGCCTGTTGTGCAGAGTGGAGAAGCAGTTTAAAAAGTATACTGTCAATGAGTCAAGGTTTCCTCCCTCCTCCCTTTACTTTGCATAGAAATAGCGGTGGTCAGCTATTTATTCCAAATCCAGAAGAAACAGATGAAAAAGATAGTTTTCCTGACCTCTTTATTAGACAAGTGATCTGATTAAAATCTGAAACAACAACCGGCTTCGCCGTACCTTATGATTTTTATTGCCCCTCGATACGCAAAGAATTAACTGGTAAATGTTGCTAAAACATTCTATTTAAATTTAATTGATTTTAATACATTTTAATTTTTTTATTTGTATTAATATTTTTTGACTTTATTAGGAAGAACCTGCGACGTATGTGGCAGCTACTTTGCATCAAAAAAACAAAAAAGTTTTCATTATAAAGAAATTTACAGAAAAATAGATCGATGTTAAAAAGAAAAAGCTCGAAGAGTTCTAGCGAAAAGAGATTCCGAGTTATTGTGTGAAATCGGTATTGTTGAATGGATCGAAGAAGACGATGTGGAACTAAACTTGAATGTTGAGATGCCTGCACTTGAAGAAGAAGAAAAAGAATATGATGATCATCATATTCCTATTATCAATGATCTACACGAATAGTTAACTGCACCATTCGAAAACTTAGAGAATTACGAATATTAAAATAAGTTCAAAGCACTAGTATTGATAAGAATTTAGTTGAATTCAATTTAAAAATGTATGAGATTCTACTTTTAAAATAATAGATATAACTACTGTTGAATTTAATATTTAATTTTTTGATTCCTACTTATTGATATATATAAGTTGAATTTTAATTAAAAAAAATAGAAAAAAAGCTACGTAGCAAAGGGGAGGGGGGGGGGTCGTCAAAAAAGCTTCGGTAGGCCACGGTGGGGTAGGAGGGAGTCAAAATCAAGCGAAAAACGAGCTACGTATTTTATGAATGACCCCTTAAAAAGCGGGATGACGTAGCTGTGTTTCAGGCATGAGGGCACAATTCCATACAATAGAGAATAATTAAATATATATATAAAAGCAAAGGAACAAGAAAGCTTTTGCAATTTTTAATAAGTAACGGAAGTATTCCATCTGGACCAGGACTAGAATATGATTAAGTTTATCAATACTAGCTTTAATGTCACGAGTATTTAGAACAATTTTTTCCTAACTTTCTTTGAAATCAAAGTTTACAACAGTATTAGACAGGTCAGTATCGGAATAGATACTGCTAAATTTCTCAGCCAATAAGTTGGCGATATCAGTGCCGTTGTCAGCTTGGAGACTTATAAAATGCATAATAGATGGAAGGTCGCATGTCAAAGACAAGGAATTTACATATCTGAAAAAAGAACGACTGTCGTAAGCAGTGGAGGTTTCAGTATTGATAGCATGTTTGTCAGACTCCGTCTGTAGAAGAGTTTTACAGAGGGTACGATGTTTGCGAAAGAGAGATTTAAAGTAATCAGAATCGAAAGCTTTTGAGTAGATGGTAGATTTTCTTCAAAAGGATGACATTGCATAAAGCAAGATGGAAAATTGTTAGGCTTAACTGAAGTTTTAGGAACATGTTCTAAGATTAGATTTTGCGGGGAAAACAAGATTCAACATCGGAACTAAAATCAGAGAACTCGTAATCAATACCGGGCCACTTATGTGTACGAAGAATATTTGATATTTTATCATAATCGGCTCGTTTATAATCGTAGAAAATCTGAGTAAATTCAAGTGTAAAGTGTTGTTTGATTGGTCCAGAGATAGTGAGTGCATGGTGTTAAGTGAAAGTTAAGCCGGAGCTTAACTAACCCTTAACTTCCTTTTACTTTTAGCAGCTTGGGGAAAAGTAATAAAAGCCCAGGGAGCCAGGTGATCCTCTGTTTTCACGTTCTGTTTGGGAGCCGGCCTCGACGACTCCTTTTACTTGTCCTTTTGTGTTACACGATTTAATTAACAGTAATTTTCATTTCTTACCTTATTCTGCCTTAACATGAGGGATGATAAATGAAGCACAACTGGTCCGCTGTTTCAGGCATTTCTCGTTTTTATTAATAAAACTTTAATATTTTAATGACAACTTGTTATGCGCACAATTTACACCGTTTTATATTTTTTATTTAACTATAATTCACAAAAACAAGACCGTTGAACTAACAATCTAATAAGCCGGGGACGACTCTCACTCGTCCCCTTTTAACTAACGGAACTAACTCCTAGATTATAACTAAACGAGCTGAGGACGACTCTCACTCGTCCTCGCCCGGAGCGAACTGAACTTCAAGACTGCACGCTAATTGTTGCAGCTTGGCCGCGGTCGCTCCCACCGCGATTGATTTGCTTAAAGAGAAGTAACGCGTACACAAGACTGAAGTCATGCTTGGAATGTGCGCGGTTGCCACGTTTTATTCTAATTGATTTAATTAATCGAGGAGGAGACTTTTTCTTGGGCGAGTTCTTTTCTTTTTATTTATAGTTTAAAATCTGTTGAAAAAGGTGTCACGTAACACCCTCCTCCTCTCAGAACATTGCCTCCCAGCAATGTCCGGATCGGTAGGGTGGTTACCCTAAGACGAGAAAGTTCAGGTGGTCCTCGCTGACTTCGTCCCCTCACACCCCCAATCCACTGTGTGCTCAACACTCAAAAACGGATTGATGTGGGTTATTCGGCGGTAAGAGCGTTTGCTTGGTAATACAATGCTTATGCATTATATTGAAGAGAAGGCGTAATTTCCTATCACGGAATGAACTGCGTCGTCGAGATCAAGTGCCTAAACCGTGGGAGTCTCATGTCTACATCCGGGGGGTTTCCGGACTTTAATGAGAAAGGAAAAATAATTATAAGAGGTGACTCTTTTGGTTTCTCTCATTAAATAGACTTTGGTAGTGTATATATATATATATATATATATATATAATACGGCCTCATATAGGTCGTCGGTTATGACGTGTGCAGGCCGTTTGATTTGATTCTTAGTGCTGACAACTAAAACATTATTCACCTTGATTTGGATTCTACTAGCTTTCGATCCTGGTTACGTCTACTATTCTGAATGTCCGGAGAAGTACCGTTGAACTGTGTTAACATGTTTCAAATGCTTGCAAGTCGAGTCTAAAGAATATCAACGGCATAGATTATCATTTGAAAATGAAAGTTATTAAGGATCCATAGACAGATTTTACTCCGTCGTTGGTATGATGACAGAGATACTAAAGGATCATATTGCATATATATTGCATGTTTCTTTTAAGACATTTAAGCTGCGAAATTAACTTCTGTCAAAACTTGGAGTAGAAAGACCCGCTGAAAGAAATTTTATTTTCCAATTGAGCGACATTTAAGAAAAAGGAAATTATAATGGTTAAATAAATAAAGAATAGATAATTAGGTGGGTAGAAGATGGTGATGCGGGTGGTATACCCGTGTGTCAAGTATTATTAACCGAAATGTTCTCAAAAATATGAATCTTTGAATATGTTTGCCGGCCCCCGGTTTTCTGGAAGCAGCTAGGCCGGTGGCTCGCATGGATGCCAAGATCACTCCAGATCTGCGTCACAACCAGCACCGCTTCGATCATGATGATCAAGATTACTACCAGGATTCACATTTAAACTGGTAAGAGGCTTGTCCTATCAACCCAGCGAGCTGTATCGACCACGATTGGATACGTGCCCAAGCGTGAATATTTACACACCAGAAGGAAGGAGATCACTTCACATGGCCCTGGACACAGGATCGTGTGTAAATATATTAAAATTGCATTCTGCACACCCCAGAACCCTTTTTTTCCAGGGACTAATCGATAAAGTAAATGATAAAACAAAATACCAACAACCGAGTTATATGATGGAGAAAGAGAGGAGAAAAAAAAAGCAACAACGACATAACAGCAAGTCACAGAATTATAAAAATGTCAATTATTTAAATTTTGTAATGATTAATTTAAAATTGATTTTAATCAAATTAGTAATGTTTGCAATTATTTTAAGTCAAATAAAAAAAAATATTGATCAGATGTACAAATCTTAACTTTTACTCTTGAATGAAGTTCGAATAGTAGTATTGTAAATAGTCGCATTATTATCCTATAATACATTTAAAAAATTTAGAAAAAAAAAACAACATCTGTTGTAGTGCAAGCGTCCTGATGATACACAGCTTTTTACCAAAAAGCTGTCCAAGTCCAAGGGTAGAAGAGAGAACGCTCCCGACAGATGTATCCCGGGCGCTCGAAGGGTTATGTCGGTCGTAGGATATAACGTTTGTCAATCCGGACTTTTGATCATATTTTTCGACAACATATGTTTAGATTAATGTTCGGGTACTTAGCTTGAGTGACGTAATTTGCTCGGCTTCTCTTTCCTCCCAGGGTGATCGTGGGAGTGTGCCCTATGCACCCATCGGCTAATCTGATCGTCCCGGTACCTTTCAACACGCTAGACGTTTGTCTAGAGTTTAAGCAGTCGATCAGCATAGTTTCTCCTTGTTCCATCGAGAATAACTAGACATTTTCCTTTTCTAGATACTTCCAGAAATTTTCTCGAACCTTTGTAAACCTTATATCGCATGATTTCAATATCGTTGGCGAAGATTCGGCCAATAACGTCACTTCACACCCCTAATTAGGAGTTCTGACTTGTATCGGATTACTATACTCACACACAATTCCCGTTCAGGTGGTAAGACACTTGTTCAGATCGTCTTGATCCAATTTAAAATAGTGCCTGCTATCTGTGCTGAGGCAGATATATCGATGAGTTGGTTGAATATGGGTTCAACCCATATGTCGGTTCTCGTATTTTTGTTGCTCGGGTAATGCATTCATATTATTTAATTGGCATGGTTCCTTTCTGATCAGTGGTAATCCTATGATCAAGATTAATTTGTCTTGATCGTGTACAGCGTCAATCTTTGCTATCTTCGAAACTTCCTCTATCCTAAAGTGTTCTTTGGGAACTGGTAGATCTGCTCCATTCGTCTCCTGATGTATATGGTCCACCATCTCTCTTAGCAATTTCCTTGTCAACAGCCCTTCGGCTATTTGTCCCACAGATGTTTTTCTCAATATTTTATCCACTTGGTTGTATACCTCTCGACTGTGTCTGATTGCATTGTTTAGCTTTCTAGAATACAGCATTGCCTGATAGGAGTAGACTGCCTCATCTGTCTCATTCATTCTTTCAGAAATATTATCGAACAATTGTTGGAATTTGTCCATTTCTTGTCGATGCTTCTTTTTTAGATTTTCATATTGGTCGAAGGTTCTAGCGATCATGTGTATCTGCTCGTTATTTATCTGAACAATCCTATTTTGTTCTGCATCTATATTATTGATTTTCAAGGTTATTTCTTCCACGTCTTTCAAAGTAGCTGTACCAAACAATGTTCTACTTGCCATTCCAAGGATTCCCAGCGGTACCATCCTCTTGGTTCTTAACGAATTTGCAGGCAAGTCTGTCGCATTCTTGATTTGCAGGTCGGAAATGCAATCTCGTATTGGATTTTTCAATACCCTCAAACTTCTATTAAAATTTTCCGTCTCCTCAGAGTCAAAATATATCTGCAATGCTCAGACATGTACTTTCTGCTACAATCATTCAGCACCATGGCGTAATCAGCTGTATGACTAAAATGATAGTCCCAATTCTTCGTGTCTATCGTCAGATAGATCTTCAATTCCGACAGTTTCCAGTAGACTTGTTCCATCTTTTCAAAGGATATGCCTGGATTCGGATCTATTTTCCAAACCTCATATATTGTGTCATCATTGATTTCATTACTTGCCAACGTCATCCTGATTGACAGAGTCGCAAGAATTACCTTCTTCATCCCCGCTACCATCTTCTTATTCAGGGTGAACTAACTTCAATTTATCTGTATGTTTCCGAATTCGCCTTCCGTCAGACAATTCTAACAAAACATTATTTCTGTTAAGGATTTCTATCACCTTCAGCGGTTTACTATAATAGGGCTTAAATTTTGAGGTCCTAGGTTCAATTTTGACCCAAGCAAAATCCCTAGGGATTCCCTTAAATTCTTTCATCCTCGCATCATACCTTTCTTTCACTTTTATTTTTTCTCGGATTATACGTTCCCCCGCATTCACTCGCATTTCTGTCAAACGGTATATCAACTCGCGCAAATATAGATTATGTGTTCGCATTTTCTGTTCGCTGGGGATTTTCATCGGAAATCTCGTGACTCAACCATGCACTAATTCGAATGGGGTGAAGTTAGTCGTGGCATGCACACTCGTATTATACGCAAATGTGGCGATAGGTAACAAGCGATTCCAATTATTATACTCCTCCCCATATGCCCTCATAAAGTCCATCAATGGAGCATAGCTACGCCCCAGCGAATCGTTCGTCTGGGGTCTATACCCTGACGAAGTTAATGGATGTATTTTGAACATTTTCAACATCGTCTCGACTATATCTGATATAAAACTTGTTCCTCTGTCCGAGAGTAACGCTCTCGGCGCTCCGTATTGGCATATTAAAAATCTCATCAACGCGCCAGCAATCGTCATAGCCCTTAAATCCTTGATGGGAACCACAATCACATATTTTGTCAAATTGTACTGCATCGTTAGCACGTGTTGATTTCTCGAAGGAGTAATTCTGAGTTTACCCACAGTATCCACTGAAACCTTGTCAAATGCATCTATCGGCGTATCCGTCAAATTCATAGGGGCTTGAGTTTTACACTTCGTTATTTTCCTCTCCTGAAGTGGTTGACAGCGCCTGATGTAATCCAACACGTCATTCCTCATGCCCTTCCAGCGGAACCTTTCACGTATTTTGTTTTATGTCTCGTTTACCCTCTTGTGTCCTCCTAACAGGCTGTCGTGAAATGTCTGTATCAATTTTTTTCTTTCCTCTTCTTTCGGCACTACCGTGTTTCCAAAGCACATCGTAACGAAAATTCCTGATCCTCCGAATACCTTTCGGAGCGTCTCCTATATCCACCCTGGTTCGATCTGATCTGTCAACTCGCCAACTCTAGAAATCCTGAAACTCTTCAGATTTTCTTTCTCCATCGTTTCGAGTAGGTTTAGTAACCCCTGTATCACGACAGCTTTGCCAATAACGTTATAATATATGTTTTTGACCACAATAGTAAATATATTGTGATTCTTATAAGGTGTTATAATTACCTGCCTTAGTTTAGGATTAATTTTCCATATACTTTTCACATCAATTGCCTCTATATCGTTAACTAATCTATCCACAGAACAATTTAATTTACACTCACCTGAGATAAAAGTTACCATATTATCTCGCTTATACGTTAGACAGTTCCTGGTTCTTACCACATTGTCCTTCTTTTGGGGATCAGTACCCCCTTCTGAACCTACTTTCGTCTCCGACTCTTCGGCCGAGATGTCCAGGTCCCAGCACTTACCTATGTTTGGTTTGTCTGGAAATTTCAAAATTTGCGGAGGAATGAATATTGGTACTTGCTCCGATGTTTTATTGAAGTGCTGGTCTGTCCCCGACACGCTCTATTCCTCTGGGATCTGTTCCAAATTAGGAGCCTTGGGCTTAAATTTTGGAGTTTTGGTGATCGTAGGTGTGCTTGAACACAATGGAGTTCCTGCAGGAGTGGCATTTGGCAAACTTACTTCGGTTTTATTCGGACTGACCATGGGTTCTCCCGAAGCCTCGTCCTCCACATCTCCCTCAGTCCCTTCATCAACCTCCGTCGGATTCCTTGAAAGCGCATCCACATTAGTATTTAATTTTCCAGGTTTGTACTGGAAGGTGTAATTGTAACCTGTGAATTTAAACATCCACCTCATGAGTCGTTGCTCTGGATCTTTCCTGGTGTGCATCCAGTTGAGGGGCTCATGATCTGCCACCAGCTTGAAGTGATTACCCAACAAATGCGGTCTGTAATGGTGTAGGGCATATAAAACCGCCAGACACTCTTTTTCCGTCGTAGTGTAATTTCGCTCGGCTTTATTCAATGTTCTTGATAAATATGCCACAGGGTGATCAAAACCATCTTTCTCCTGTGATAACACCGCCCCTATAGCATTATCTGATGCGTCAGTTATCAACGTAAATTGCTTTTCAAAATCTGGGAATAATAAAATGGGAGCTTCACATAACTTCTGTTTCAGTGTCTGGAAACTCGTTTCACACTTGTCGTCCCACTCGAAGGGTTGTGACTTTTTCAACAGGTCATGCGGAGGCCTTGCAATTTTTGCAAACCCTCCTATAAACCTTCGATAGTATCCGGTGATTCCAAGGAACTCGCGGACGCTTCGCACTGTTTTTGGCAGTGGGAAGTATTTTACTGCTTTTACCTTCTCTGGATTGGGCTCAACACCCTTGTCACTCACGATGTGTCCGAGAAACGCCACCTCGTGTCTCAGAAACTCTATCTTGTCTGGTTGTAATACCAAATTGGCTATCAAACAACAGTCATACCTTTCTATTATGCTCCTTAAGATTTTTCGCGTAAACGACTATATCGTCAAGATATACCAGCATTTCAACATTTTGCAGTCCCAGTAGTACCTGGTCCATCAGTCTCTGAAAGGTTGCGGGTGCTGTTTTGAGTCCTTCCAGCATTCTTCTATACTGCCAATGACTGATAATTGATTTAATTAATCGAGGAGAAGACTTTTTCTTGGGAGAGTTCTTTTCTTTTTATTTATAGTTTAAAATCTGTTGGAAAAGGTGTCCTTTAACACATGGTTATAAGCATCAATTTCAAAGATGGAATCACTGGCTACGGTAGAATAGGTGAGCTTGGCGGAAGATATAAATCAAGGATAACATTAGTTTCACCAAGCAGTAAGTTGATTAGTAATAACTCAAAAGATTTATCAACAGTAGGGATCAAAGTAGATTTTATTTCGTGACGAATAGCGATTAGTATGCCTCCTCCACCTGTTTTATTCGGTCGGTCACAGCAGTATATGTTATAGTTGGGGAGGCCAAGTTCGTTAGAATTTATTTCGTCATCGAGCCATGTTTCAGTAAGCATTATTATATAGTAATCGCCAAAAAGAGAAATTCTATCACGAAAATCTTTGGGTCTACATACCTCTGATGCTATGAATATTTTGATAGAAAAGTCTTGACCATTGTGATTACTGGAAGTAGTTCAAAAATGTGTGCAGAAAAAGCAGATAATTAGTTTCTATTATTTAGTTATGTATAAATTTATGTAATTATTAAAAACTGATGACCAAAGCCTCAATTAGTCACACTCAATAGTTTCATACGTTTTGATGGAGCTATTACTTTCAAAATTTTAATGACGATCTCTTGTTTAATAAATGAACAATTTACTTGGAGCATCAAGATCTTGTGAGTATTAACTTTTAACTATTTTGGTTGCTGAAAGTAGTTTAAAAATGTGTACAGAAAAAGCAGAAAGTTATTTTATATTAAATTTACTAAAAAAATGTTGATTAATTTTGAGCACACAACCCTCAAAAAATAGAATATGAGACAGCTGAAATTTATCGTTCATAAATCAATTATACAGGCTTTTTTGTAATTGCAATGATGGAAATCCTTTTCTATTAATGTAAGCTTCTGAATCTTCTTTAGGTGCTAAAATTTCAACATGTGTTCCATCTACTCCAACAATGAGCTCTCTCATCTCTCCGCCCTCGCGGCTCGTAACACGTCTCTCTCTCTCTCTGCCTAGTGTTTGCGTCTTGTTACAGTGTTCACTGAGTGATTTTTTCTTGTGAAGTGGTTCTCACGTTACTTTAAGTTGATTGATTGACTTTTTTATGTTACTGTGATGTTTCTCATAGTAATTAACTTTTTAAAAACTTATTACCGTTTTGTACAGCGTATAAGCCCACCGCGGAAGCCCCAAAAATCGACTCTTAAAATTGGGGGGGGGGGGGGGGCTTATATGCCGAGTACACAATTTTATAAAATTTCAAGCTGAGTCTAAAATAAAAAAAAACGATAATTATTAGTAAATTTGGTAAATGTTTAATTTAGAAACACTTTTGTTTTGTACATAATTTCTTTTATACATAACATTTTATTTATAAAGTTTCATTATTTTTAACAAACAAAATTTCAACATAAAATTTATTCAAACATCATCAATTCTTCAGCTATCTTTTGCATGTAATCATTTGAATAAGAATAATCAACATGGGTATCGTACTACAGATCCCACTCTTCTGTTTCATCTTCAACTTTCAGCGTGGCACTTTCTTCAATGTCATCGTTCCACAAAATATCGTCTTCACTACCATCGAAGTTTGAAATGCAACATTTCCTTAAAAGACTTTACAACGCTTTCAATTTTTACTTGATTCCGAGCTTTTATAATAAAAGTACAATTTATTCAAAGTGTAATTAAGTCTTTCTTATGTTTGTTATTCTGATAGAAGAGGGGGAAGGCACTTAGACGCCGAGTATACAAACATTCTGAATTCTCGATAACGAAATCAGAAGGGGGGCCTATACACCATGGGGGCTTATACGCCGGACATTACGATAACTTACACCTGTGCAAAGTGAGGTTAGTGCTAAATTTTGGTGGCATCAGTGTTTAGAGAGAAAGATTTATTTTGGGTTGAGTGGAGGCATCTGCTGCATAGTTTGAGGTTAGAAGTTTTGTTTACATGCAGAATAAGAGTTGATAAGAGTCCAATTAGATGAAAAGTAAAAGTAAATGAATTTATTTGTTAATTTATATAAAATATTTATCAAGTTTTGTATTGTTCAAGTGTATAATTTAGTCTGCTAAAATTTAAATAGTATTAAAAAAAAAACAAGCTTTTACTTCTAATGTTTTTCAAAGATATAGAATCGAGATTTATATCATATAATTTGTATCTAAAGTTAATTTGTGAAAAGTCAATTTTTTTTTTTTAAAGTAATAAATTGTGTAAACAGTTATTGTGAGTGGCTGTTCCTATCAGGGCTGTACGAATCGAAGCGAAAACGGTTTTCAAATGTGCGTTTTCCCCAAAAAATAAAAGTAGAAAAAATTTGTGTTTGAAAAATTGTGAATATAAAATCAAGAGTCCTGAGAGTCCAAACATTTAATTGTGCCATGTAAGTATATGTTATTAATTCTTTAAATTTGGTGAATCAGAGTGTGAATTGATTTCATATTACTTATAAAATTTTTATGAACAAATTTATATTTAATGCTTTATCTCCAGAAATTTTTTTTTTTTAGTTTTTAGGCACATTTTCATAAAAGTATGTGATGCATCTTAGGTCCTAACAAACGCAGATTGAAACCAGATGCAGTACCAACAATCTTTAAAAAGTAATTTTACACCTGATGATAATCATTTAACTCTAATCATGCTCTTAGAAATCAAAAGATTCTTGAAAGTAATGTACAGGGAATTTCAAAAACAGCTGAACCTGCTTCTAGTTTGATAAACCAAAATTGTCAAATACAAGAGCTTGCTGGTCTTTCAAGCAAAGATTATAACATGGATTCAAAATCTTTATCAGTTCTTTCTACACAAAATTATGAAAGGTTAATTCATAGATCCGCAAGTCCCATGGATGTTCAAATAGATGTAAAGGCGTCAATTTGTTGGCTCCAGACTGCTCAGACGTCTGAGCTGAATGATATCACAGGTATGGCTTTAATTTGTTTAAAACAGATTTAAAGTTTATAATGGTGTTTTCTCGTAATAATTAAATTAATTATTAATTGGTTGGTTCGTTGATCTTAACGAACGTAAAAAAATATTAAACTAACATTATGAAGTTAGTATTTTTTTCTCCCATCGCCGTTATGTGACAATGTAAAACTGAAATTGTTGGAAACTACAAAAATTTATTGTAAGATTTTGAATAAGCACGCGCTCTACTTAGCCGATTAATGAGTAATACTTATGGGTTTAATATGTATGTGTATGTGAGCGTCTGTGTGACTGATGCAGAGCTGCGGTACTTTAACGTATGTAGGCTGCTGTCTGTTCGGCTTGTGCCTCGCTCCCGATAACATATAGATCTTAGCTCGCTTGATTGAATAAAAGTATTTCTATAGTTGATTGATAATTATTGCTTCAATATTATTTATTTACCCTAACCTTTTCTATAGGTTATGGGCCCAGACTAACGCGTGTGCTTAAACAAACAATTAATTAATAATTGCGAAATAATAACTTTTATGTGATAGTTTCAAGTGTGTGTCTCTGCAAGTTAAAATTGATGCCTGTGATTTGTGTGAAATAAAGTTATTAAAAACGAATGTGCAAAAGAGAGTGAAAACTGTGAAAACTGTAAAAACAAGATTGAAGGACTTAAACTTTTTATAAAGTGCTTAACTAAACGCGTAAGTTCTTTGTTCAAAAGTGTAGCCACCCTCGCGCGCGAACGCGTGAATCACAGATTTAGCACGCTGGGCGCCAGTTTCAAATTTATTTTCTTTGTCTTAGCTCACGCGTGTTTAAGCCTGTGCTTGTGATAAAATATTTTCGAGATGAATAATTCCCGTGGAAGAAGAAATATTGAACCTTTCGATGGTTTGGACTATTTAATTTGGAAAAGAAGAATGCGCGCTCATTTGAAAGAGCTACAATTGTTGACTGTCGTGGACGATGATATACCGGCAAATCCAACTGCACAGGGGTCAAGAATAACGACAGGGTAGTTAACGAAATTATGGATTATATAGCAAATTTGCATATTTTCTTCATCGAGGGAGATAATCCTTACACGCAACCTATTTTCAAAAAACTCGATGACACGTACGACCGAAAAAGTCAGGCCACACAAATGATGATGAAGAATAAATTATTAAAATTCTAGTTGGAAGGTTATACATCACTACAGGAACACTTTCGCAATTTTGAAAAAATAGTGTCAGATCTTACGTCAGCAGGAGGAACTTTGAGTGAAAATGACAAAGTGACTTACCTTGTTCATAGTATGCCGAAAGCTTATGAACCAGTCCTGGATGCAGTTAGAACACTTTCCGACGAAGATTTGAACTTACAATTTGTTAAAAGTAGACTTTTGGACAAGGAAACATCTATAAAGGAAATAAGCAGCGACACTAGCTCTAAAGTCCTGTTTGCCAGCAACGAGAAGACAGGCCAAAATCAGCAGAACAGCCGAGGTCGTGGTGGACCAGCCAGAGGACGTGGATCATTTAGAGGTCGTGGCTCATATAGAGGACGAGTATCCTTTCAAAGGGGGCGAGACCGTCCTAATTTCGAACATCATGGAAAACCAATCTTCAACTTCAACGACCAGCAGGGCTACACTAGATCACAATCACTAGTGTGCCATTTTTGCGGAAATGTCGGACATAGAATGTTCGAGTGCAGAATAGCAAAGGGACAGAGTCAAGAATACAAGCAAAATAAAATCGTGAAATTGAACCATCTGCTAAGCATCGAAGATACTTAAGCATATTACATCTGTTTCGATACTAACGTATCATCCTCATATGAGAGGTGAGTTCAAACTGGTAGGATTTGTACGATTCGTCGGTGTATCGGTGTATATAATCATAACAAGTTAGTTTTCACAAAAGTTAAGAGTAGGCGGTGTAAATTAGTGAGAGGTCTGTGACCTATCATAAGTCAAAATCAATAAAGCAATGTTTATATAAATTGAAAAACATACACAACATTAAAATAATAAAATAGAATTAAAACTTAAAGGAAACCAATCAAAATAAGTTAAGCAATGGGAAGTTGTTTATATCCCTCTGATCATTAAGTAACACGTCCCCTCATTTTAATTTGTTAATCTCTAAAGCCTCGAAAAAGTTCAGACGAATTATTTTATTTGAGCTGTGCAAAATCTCAAAATATTTTGTCGCGGGTGAGTGATTGTTTTCGTATAAATGGATGGCAAAGTTTGATTTGTCTATCTTATATCTGAAACTATGGTCATGATCAGACAAACGTTTTTTAAAAGATCTTCTCGTTTGGCCTATGTAAACTTTATCACAGTTCCCACATGAAAGTTTATAGACTCCTGACTTTTGTAGGTCATCTGTCTTGCTTTTATTATTTTTAATAAGTTTTCCTAAAGAAGAATTAGTTTTGTATGCTGGGTTTAAGTCTTTAAATATAGGATGTTTGATAATTTTCTCAGAAATTTTGCCAAAATATGTGATAGATGAAAAGTGTTTAGGTTTTTCGGGTAGGGGGAATACCTTTTTAATAACTTGCTTATGTAATTTTTTTTTTCTCCAAAAGTTTGTCAATTAATTTTGCAATGCGACACAAGTGTCAAGTGTCACAAGTTCACAATGCGACAAAAAAGTCAAATTAACTAGATGAGCACACGTGAAATTTAGGTAGAAACAGACGAGCAAACTTTCTGCTGACACTTGCACGCGCTTTCCCGAGAGAGAGAAAGAAGAGAGAAAGAAAGAGAGAGCCTGCTGGCTACGCGGCGGTCACCCCCCACTATTCGCCTGGTATCGTTACTTACGATTTTTTTTTGCGTAGCCCCCCGCACCAGAACCTGCGATGAGGAACTTTGTACCAAAAAAAAATAGAACAACATACGTTTAAAGTTACAAATTGAAGCATAAAAATGATAACAAAGTAAAAGAGGCTGCACATGGCTAGAAACTGGTGTCGTAAGGTAAACTTCGATATTAATCAGGATAGGTTAATTGGGAGAAACCTTGGTCGAAAAAATGTTGATAACAAATGTAAAAGGAAGTAGGAAATAATTGTCAAAAAATTTAAAGAACTATGTGAGCAAAACTGTATGAAGAAGATTAGTTTCACGATTGTAATTACAAAAAAATTTGAGAAGAACAATAGAAACGATAGTTTTCACAAAGATGAGAACAAAGATTCATAGTTAGGGACCAAAGCATGAAAAAAAAAAAAAAAAACAACAGCAAACACCAAAATTAAAACAAGTAGATTCATTTGAAAGAGATAGGAACAATATTAAGCAAAAATGTACATAATATAAGCGTAGGTTCAAAGTTACAAACGTAATGACAAGTCCAGGTACGAGAGTGGGTACAATGTAGTTACCAAAGTAGTTATCAAGTTTGAAACAATGTTATGAACAAGGTTTGTTATAAGGTTATTAACAGCACAAGAGGATAAAAAAAGATTATGTACAAAGCACGACTCAGTGTTAAAAATTTAAATAAAAAAAAATAAAGAGCTAGAGTTAGCATAGGAGTAGAAACAGATGTAGAAACAAATGCATGTGTAGAAGGTTCAGCGTTAGAAGCTTAAGTAAAAAATAAGTAGTAAGCACAAGATTATTAACATATGTAGAAAGAAGAAAAAGTCAACAGACGTAGTAAAGAGTTGGAAAAAAAAAACTCAAGAAACGTGGATAGTAGCAAGGTTATGAAGCAAGGAGGGTTTATAAATAAAAAGACGAAAATAAGTCGGTAAAAGCATAGATACAGATGTATAACTAAGGAGAGAAATGAAAGTATGATCAAAGATAAGAACAAAGTAGTCTTAGAGTTAGAAATAAAAGCATGAAAATGTTCAAACTACAGTTATCACCATGAGAGAAACAGATATATAAGCATGAGCATACTCCTGGATAAGAGCCTAGTTATAAAAAGCAGTAAGTGCAAAAAACAAGGGTAGTTACAAGGGTTTGGAGTAAGATGAAAGGTAGGAACAAAGGCAGGTATAAAATAAGGTGCAGGTGTAGTCACAAGTTGTAAGAGTAGAAACAATGGTATGTATCACAGTAGGCACAGAGGTAGACACAAGGGTATGTGTATAAGTGTAGGTACAAGTGTAGATTCAAGCATAAAATTCTGGACCCCTAGTATATATATATATATATATATATATATATAAGGGGCACCCCCTACTCGCTCCGCTCGTCAACCTCCTGCTTTGCTTTAATAAGTTGCTAATTAAAAATTTAACTTCTCTTCGAAAAAAAAAATTTTCTGAAGTATTTCTAAAAATATTTTTTCTATGCTAAAAAAAAATAATAATGTTATCAAAATTGATTAAATTCAACTTTTCATGTAAAAATTTTGATCTAAGGTAATTTACCCATAATACCGAAAGTCTCAAACTTTTATAAATTTGGTGGATTTACATTCTTTATGACTAGTTAAGGTTGTTGGGTCGGTGCGAGAGAGAAAGAGATACTAGTGCGAGTCGAACGGAGAGATTCACGGCGCTCTCTGTCTCTCTCGCACTCATGGCACAACATAGCACCTAACCTAAGATTTTAGTGTTTGATTATTTTTTTCTCAGCTCATAAGGTCCACTGGTAATTGCTTTTAATTGATAAGTGTTTCAAAAAAATTTTTCTTTTACCCTGAATTTTTTCATTAAAATATACTTGTCAGCTCCTATTAAACTTTCAAGAAAACAGTGATTCCCATAAGCTTACGTGTTAAACAAATTTGGCAATATCTTTTCTCCTAAGGTTCATTTTGCCCTAAAAATTTAGTGGCATCAATAAGAAGCAATTACCTACAAAATGAGTACTTTTTTGTTAGAATCTACTTGTCAAATCATGGACCGACCCAACAACCTTCAGGGGAAGTCAGGCGAGTTTCCCACCGTACTTAATCAAATTTGAAGAAAAAAAAAAAATTGAGGAGGTAAATCAAAAAAAGGGCTCTCTAGCACCCTAGCGACACTCAAAATGTATCTTTTAAAAAAAAAACCATCAAAATCGGTTGAAAATTGGCTGAGAAATCTGCCGAACGGTAATTTTTATGAAGTATAGAACTTGTTTTTTTTTTCAATTTTGATTAAGTACGGTGGGAAACTCAAAATTGAGAAAAAAAATTGAGGAGGTAAATTAAAAAAGGGGCTCTGTAGCACCCTAGCGACACTCGAAATGTATCTTTTAAAAAAAAAATTATCAAAATTGGTTGAGAATTGGCTGAGAAATCTGCTGAACGGTAATTATATTCCATTCTTCATAGAAATTATATTCCATACTTCATAAAAATTACCGGTCGGCAGATTTCTCAGCCAATTCTCAACCAATTTTGATAATTTTTTTTTAAAAGATAAATTTCGAGTGTCACTAGGGTGCTACAGAGCCCTTTTTTAATTTACCTCCTCAATTTTTTTTTTTTCAATTTCGATTAAAACAGTGGGAAACTCGTCTGACTTCCCCTTAAATCAAATTCTACAAAAAAAAACATAGAAAGTGGTGCTAATTTTCGAGTTATTGATGTTCAAACAAGGCACTTTTTCACGATTACAGGGAAAATTCGGAAAAAACTCAAGATTTTTGAAGACTGTAAAGTGAATAATACTGATGAAGGTCTAAAAAAATAATATGTTATACTTTGAATTATGAGAAACAACTTGCAAATTTAAAAAATAGGGCAGCTGGTGCTAACTTTTGAGAAAAATCATGTAATTCGGCTTAAGAAAACTTTGGATTAATTTGGAAAGTAAAAGGCTTTAAATTTTTTTTGGAAAAATTAAAACTCCTCATCAGTTATGTTCTTTTTCTGGATTTAGTATTCTGGCAATTTTTTTAATTTTATGAATATTATGTTAGAACGATTATATTTTTAAAGATATTTTTTTGCAGTTTTTATTCAACAATTAATTTTGATAATGGCCAAAAAGTTTGATGAAGAAAAAATTGAAAGTAAATGCATATCTTGTCATTTTTCTTTTCATTTTTTTCTATTCATTATTTAAAATCTAGCTTTTCATTGTTTAAGGTTACTTAAATTATAAGGAGAAATATTTAAATTACTTAGTTGATACTTTTGAACAAAATTCATCTGAAAAAAAAAAAAAATTAAATAAACTAAATAACTTTTTGAAAACAACAAAGAAGAAGTAAAATTATGAATTAGTAGCAAGTTTAAAAAAAATGTGTTTGACATAATTAATCGAAGTACAAATTAAAAAGTTTATAGAAATTTAAAAGTTTAATAACGAGTGAATAAGAAAAATAAATAAAATCTATATTATTTCAGATATTAAATTGGAATACTTCAAATACGGAAAAGGTATTGAAAGTGTATGTATTTTTTTTCTATCACTGCAGTGAAGATTTTTTGAGTAACTATGATTTAGAAGAACATCTAAAAATAATTCATAATAAAATTTTAGTTTTTGTCTGCAATTACTGTAATATAAAAAAGAAAATTTAAAAACATATCAAAATAATTCTTTGAAAAAATAAAACCGATGTATGTACTGTACAACAAAAATAAAAACAAAAATTAACACTAAAATTTGAAAAGTTAAAAATTTTTTTTTTTAATTTAGACTGCCCCTTAAGTACCTACAAAAATGATGAAGATGAACAGACAGGAGCAGCCAAAATCAAACATAAGTAAAAATAAGGTTTTTCGTCCTTAAAATAGCTTAAAATGGACGAAAAACTTTATATTTACTTATGTTTGGATTTTGGCTACTCCTCGGCTGCTCCTCATTTTTTTCTCAACTTTGCTCACCTCACTCCTATATAATATAGTAGGATATATATTATTACTTTTTGAGCTGATTTTTTCATGAGTGTAGCTGAGGAAGTGAGAAATAAACAACAACCTTTAGTATACAACTTAATTTAATTATTAAGCTCTAAGCTATTTACAGGTTTACACACGGAGAAAGAGGTACATCATGAAACTTGGTGTACAGCGCCATCGTTTTACATGATGCGTGGTGCAGCGTGATTCCAAGTCACACATCGTATTTCCAAGTGCATGCACCGTATTTTCCAGTGCAAAATTTTTAGAGAGACAGTTTCGATAGAGCAGACGACGGCGCTCGGAACACCCACGTAACCAGTTTTTCAAAGTTTTACACTAAAAATTGTGTATGATTCTTACTTTGAAATATTCTTGCTATCTTTCCTAACAAATTTATAAACTTCAAATATGATTTAGAACTTGATATTTATATTTATACGATTTTAAAGTTTCGAGGTTAGAGATTTAGCAGAACTTGAGTAACCGAGAAAAGAACATGCGTCAAATGCGTACACTGGAAAACACCGTGCACACATTGTGTTTCATAGTGTGTCTTCTTCTCCGTGCAGAAAACAAAGTTGAGGGAATTACATTAACGAACTTCCTTCTAAAAACAGTGATTGGCTGAGGAACTCTTGAAAGAAAATTGAGAAATACCTTGGGGGCTGTACTTCTCAACAAAGGTACCTTGATGAGAATCTCTTAGTGGTTGATTATTCTTGAAGAGTCCGTCTACCGTTGAGCTTGCCGAAGAGGTGATGAATATCCGGGTGAACAGTGAGTGTTCCAGAAGCGGTGATGATCATCGGAGCCCAGGTGGACCACGCGGTGACGTCGAGGTTATGTTGGTTGAGGAGAGAATTCGAATGCCCTCAGAATTCTCTTGCCCGACGTGCAAATCTTGATTCCTAAGTTAAGACGTTTTACCGGGTAAAGGAATGAATGAAATTTAGCGAGCACGAGGTATGCTATGCTAACCAAAAAACCAATGAAGCCGCGCAACTATCGTCACGCCGAGCACCGAGAGACAGCGCCGCTGGGAGTTGGTAACAGCACGCGGCGCGAACGCTAGGCGTAAATATTAATAAAATAATTTATAAATAAACAAACAAGCCTATAAAACCACATAACCTTAGGCATGTAAATATTAATAAATAAATTTATAATTACACAAATGAACCGACAAGCCTACAACCCCATAACGCTGGACAAAAAAATTAATAAATAATTCTATAAATAAACAAATAAACCAACAAGCCTACAACCCCATAACGCTGGGCGTAAATATTAAAGAATAAATTTATAAATAAACAAATTAACCAACAAGCCTACAACCCCATGACGCTGGGCGAGAAAATTAGAAAATAAATTTATAAATAAACAAATAAACCAACAAGCCTACAACCCCATAACGCTGGGGGTAAATATAAACAAAATTATTTATAAATAAACAAACAAGCCTATACAACCACGTAACTTTAGGCGTGTAAATATGAATAAATAAATTTATAAATAAACAAATAAACCAACAAGCCTACAACCTCATAACTCTGGGGGTAAATATAAATAAATAAATTTATAAATAAACAAATTAATCAACAAGCCTACAACCCCATAACGCTGGGCAAAAAATTAATAAATAAATTTATAAATAAACAATTAAACTAACAAGCCTACAACCCCATAACGCTGGGCGTAAATATTAATAAATAAATTTATAAATAAACCAACAAGCCCACAACCCCATAACGCTGAGCAAAAAAATTAATAAATAATTTTATAAATAAACAAATAAACAAACAAGCCTACAACCCCATAACGCTGGGGGTAAATATTAATTAATAAATTTATAAATAAACAAATAAACCAACAAGCCTACAACCCCATAATGCTGGGCGAAAGAATGAATATACAAATTTATAAATAAACAAATAAACCAACAAGCCTTCAACCCTATAACGCTGGGCATGAATATTAATCAACTAGTTTTTAACTAAAACTGTTTTTAACGTTCCTCCGAGCCCTAGACCCCCAAGAGTATGTGCGTTAAGTTCAATAAAGAAACTGATGAGCTATCCCCTAAAACCCTGGGAGCCCAAGTACTACAAAAAAATTGATTGGCTATCCCCCAATCTCCAAACCCCCAAGACCCTGAACGCTCGAGTTCAACAAATGAACTGATCGGCTATCCACCATGCTCTGAGCCCTCAAAACCCTGGGCAGCAGAGTTCAACAAAAAAGCTGATTGGCTACCCCCCCCAAGCTATAAACTTTCAAAACCCTGGGTGCCTGAGTTCAACAAAGAAGCTGATTGGCTACCCTCAAGCTTTAAGCCCCCTAGACCTTGGGCGCCTGAGTTCAACAAAGAAGCTGATTGGCTACCCCCCAAGCTTTAAACCCTCATAACCCTGGGCGTCCGAGTTCAACAAAGAAGCTGATTGGCTACCTCCAAGCCCTAAGCCCCCAAAACCATGGGTGACGGAGTTCAACAAAAAAACTGGTCGGCTATATCCCAAGCTCTAAATCCCCAGTACCCTGGGCACCCGAGTTCAAAAAAAAGAACTGGCCGGCTATCCCGAACAAAAAATAATAAAAAAATAATAATACAAAAATTAATTGTCGCGATCTTAGAATTTAAAATCTAAAGTTCGGCCGATCGCGCGAGTGGCCGAACAAAGAGAGTCGAATGTAAACAAAACAATCTGCCGGGCGACTACGCGCGCCGGCTCGCAAGTTTCTACGTGTGAGTTCTGACAAGAATTCACGCGTAGAACCTTTCGGAAATAAATCCAGACAGGGAGAGAAAAATCGACAAGTTCTCTCCCTTACCGCGACACACTCCTTCACTCTATCTGCACTCGACCGGGGTTACACAAACCTTTACAGGCGCGGGTGGAGATCTCCAAGCGAAGACGGGTGGTCTACGAAAACAGCTCACACTCTTTTACAGCACTCACTCCTCGCGACGTCGTGTTTAACGAAAACCTCAACGCGACTCGCGATTACAGTCCTTTTTCTCTCTGACGTTGAAAGAAAGTCGAGCGTCCGTGCTAACGTTCTACACACGACTGCCGCGCTTCAGTCCCGTTCTACCTGGTCCGACCTCTGACAGTCGGTCCGTTCCGGAATGGTCCGCCAGCTGCTGAGTGTCAGCTGCTAGCCCACGTCCACGCAGATAATCAATACGATCGTGGGGACGGATGTTTTCACCGACCGTGACAGTTTATTTGTTTATTTATAAATTTATTTATTAATTTTTTATTCCAGCGTTATGGGGTTGTAAGCTTGTTGGTTTATTTGTTTATTTATAAATTTATTTTCTAATTTTTTCACCCAGCGTTATGGGGATGTAGGCTTGTTGGTTTATTTGTTTATTTATCAATTTATTTATTAATATTTATCCCCAGCGTTATGGGGTTGTAGGCTTGTTGGTTTATTTGTTTACATAGATTTATTCTTTAATATTTACCCCCAGGGTTATGGGGTTGTAGGCTTAATGGTTTATTTGTTTATTTATAAATTTATTTTCTAATTTTTTCGCCCAGCGTTAAGAGGTTGTAGGCTTGTTTGTTTATTTGTTTATTTATACATATATTATTATTAATTTTTTAGTCCAGCATTATGGGGTTGTAGGCTTGTTGGTTTATTCATTTATTTATAAATTTATTTATTTATTCTTTTGCCTAGCGTTATGGGGTTGTGGGCTCGTTGGTTCATTTGTTTATTTATAAATTTATTTATTCATATTTACTCCCAGCGTTATGGGGTTGCAGGCTTGTTTGTTTATTTGTTTATTTATAAATTTATTTTCTAATTTTTTTGCCCATTGTTATGGGGTTGTAGGCATGTTGGTTCACTTGTTTATTCATAAATTTATTTATTTATATTTACCCCCAGCGTTATGGGGTTGTAGGCTTGTTGGTTTATTTGTTTATTTATAATTTTATTTATTAATATTAACCCCCAGCATTATGAGGTTGTCGGCTTGTTGGTTTATTGGTTTATTTATAAATTTATTTTCTAATTTTTTTGCCCATTGTTATAAGGTTGTAGGCATGTTGGTTCACTTGTTTATTCATAAATTTATTTATTTATATTTACCCCCAGCGTTATGGGTTTGTAGGCTTGTTGGTTTATTTGTTTATTTATAATTTTATTTATTAATATTAACCCCCAGCATTATGGGGTTGTCGGCTTGTTGGTTTATTGGTTTATTTATAAATTTATTTTCTAAATTTTTCGCCGAGAGTTATGGTGTTGTAGGCTTGTTGGTTTATTCGTTTATTTATAATTTTATTTAATAATATTAACTCCCAGCATTATGGGGTTGTCGGCTTGTTAGTTTATTGGTTTATTTATAAATTTATTTTCTAAATTTTTCGCCGAGCGTTATGGGGTTGTAGGCTTGTTGGTTTATTTGTTTATTTATAAATTTATTCGATAAATTTATTTATTAATATTTATCCCTAGCGTTATGGGGTTGTAGGCTTGTTGGTTTATTTGTTTACATAGATTTATTCTTTAATATTTACCCCCAGCGTTATGGGGTTGTAGGCTTGTTGGTTTATTTGTTTATATAGATTTATTGTTTAATATTTACCCCCAGCATTATGGGGTTGTAGGCTTGTCTGTTTATACTTTTATTTATAAATTGATTTATTAGTTGTTTTCGCCTAGTGTTATGGGGTTGTGGGCTTCTTCGTTTATTTATAAATTATTTCATTAATATTCATTCTCAGCGTTATGGGATTGTATGCTTGTCAGTTAATTTGTTTATTTAAAAATGTATTTATTAATTTTTTCGCCAAGTGTTATGAGGTTGTAGGCATGTTTGTCTATTTGTTAATTTATAAATTATTTTATTCATATTTACGCCCAGCGTCAATGAGTTGTAGGCCTGTTTGTTTATTTATTTATTTATAAAATAATTTATTAATGTTTTCGCCCAGCGTTATGAGGTTGTAGGCTTGTTTGTTTATTTGTTTATTTATAAATTTATTTATTAATTTTTTATTCCAGCACTATGGTGTTGTAGGCTTGTTGGTTTATTTGTTTATTTATAAGTTTATTTATTAATATTCACCCCCAGCATTATGGGGTTGTCGGCTTGTTGGTTTATTGGTTTTTTTATAAATTTATTTTCTAAATTTTTTGCCGAGCGTTATGGGGTTGTAGGCTTGTTAATTAATTTGTTAATTTATAAGTTTATTTATTAATATTGACCCCCAGCATTATGGGGTTGTAGGCTTGTTGGTTTATTTGTTTATTTATAAATTTATTTCCTTATTTTTTCGCCCAGCGTTATTGGGATGTAGGCTTGTTGGTTCATTTGTTTATTTATAAATTTATTTATTAATATTTACCCCCAGCGTTATGGATTTGTAGGCTTGTTGGTTTATTTGTTTATTTATAATTTTATTTATTAATATCAACCCCCGCACTATGGGGTTGTCGGCTTGTTGGTTTATTGGTTTATTTATGAATTTATTTTCTAAATTTTTCGCCGAGCGTTAAGAGGTTGTAGGCTTGTTTGTTTATTTGTTTATTTTTAAATATATTTATTAATTTTTTATTCCAGCGTTATGGGGTTGTAGGCTTGGTAGTTTATTTGTTTATTTATAGATTTTATTATTAATTTTTGCGCCCAGCATTATGGGGTTGTAGGCTTGTCTGTTTATACTTTTATTTATAATCTTAAATATTTGTTGACTTTGTGTTGATTATCCAGGCAGGTTAAATAAACTAGATGTAATTAGTTCATAAGATTTTTTATTATCTTCACAACGTTTCGAGGGAACAACCCTCCTCTTCAGGTGACTGTATATAAAATGTTTTATTATATTAATGCCGAATATGTCGGTGAAACTAGTCGTAGTTTAAATACCCGTGTCAAAGAACATGAGAAATGTTACAAAAAACAGTCAGAAATTTCTTTGCATATGAGTGAGTTAGGACATTCTTTTAATTTTAAGAAACCACGCATATTGGATAGAGAAAAAAATGACTACAAGAGATTAATTTCAGAATCGTTTTTTATTAATTGCAATAATAATACTATTAATATAAAAACTAATTCTTTTGACTTGAGCGATTCGTATAGCAATACTTTTCATCTGTTGAGAACGAAATTATGACCGATTTCTGTATCTACTTATACTCTATTCCTAATTTATGTATTATTTTCGAATTACCTTATCGCGATTTGACCTTAAGTCTTAGTTACTCTGACTAATGTATTGGCGATGTTACTTTTAAGCATAATTTGACTCGATAGCTACTGCTGTGATGCTCTGTGATATTTATATTAATTATTTATATGGTATGTTTCATGTTATTATTATATCGTACTCAATATTTATAACTTTATACAATTTGTTACTGATTAATATTATCAATATTTATAACTTTATACAATTTGTTACTAATTAATATAATAAAACATTTTATATACAGTCACCTGAAGAGGAGGGTTGTTCCCTCGAAACGTTATGAAGATAATAAAAAATCTTATGAACTAATTACATCTAGTTTATTTAACCTGCCTGGATAATCAACACAAAGTCAACAAATATTTAAGATTTATCATTTCCACCGGGCAATACAAAGTTGTGTCAACTTTTATTTATAAATTTATTTATTAGTTTTTTTCGCCTAGTGTTATGGGGTGAGGGCTTTGTTTATTTATAAATTATTTTATTAATATTTATTCTCAGCGTTATGGGATTGTAGGCTTGTTGGTTAAATTGTTTATTTAAAAATTTATTTATTAATTTTTTCGCCAAGCGTTATGAGGTTGTAGGCATAATGGTTCATTTGTTTATTTATAAATTTATTTATTGATATTTACCCCCAGCGTTATGGGGTTGTATGCTTGTTGGTTTATTTGTTTATTTATAAAATTATTTATTAATATTAACTCCCGCACTATGGGGTTGTCGGCTTGTTGGTTTATTGGTTTATTTATGAATTTATTTTCTAAATTTTTCGCCGAGCGTTATGGGGTTGTGGGCTCGTTGGTTCATTTGTTTATTTATAAATTTATTGATTCATATTTTCTCCCAGCGTTATGGGGTTGTAGGCTTGTTTGTTTATTTGTTTATGTATGAATTTATTTTTGAATTTTTTATTCCAGCGTTATGGGGTTGTAGGCTTGTTGGTTTATTTGTTTATTTATAAATTTATTCATTAATTTTTTTGCCTAGCGTTATGAGGTTGTAGGCTTGTTGATTTATTTGTTTATTTATAAATTTATTTGATAATTTTGATTATTAATATTTATCTCTAGCGTCATGGGGTTGTAGGCTTGTTGGTTTATTTGTTTATATAGATTTATTCTTTAATATTTACCCCCAGCGTTATGGGGTTGTAGGCTTGTTGGTTTATTTGTTTATATAGATTTATTCTTTAATATTTACCCCCAGCGTTATGGGGTTGTAGGCATGTTGGTTTATTTGTTTATATAGATTTATTGTTTAATATTTACCCCCAGCATTATGGGGTTGTAGGCTTGTCTGTTTATTCTTTTATTTATAAATTTATTTATTAGTTTCCTTCGCCTAGTGTTATGAGGTTGTAGGCTTGATGGTTCATTTGTTTATTTATATATTTATTTATTAATATTTACCCCCAGCGTTATGGGGTTGTATGCTTGTTGGTTTATTCGTTTATTTATAAAATTATTTATTAATATTAACCCCCGCACTATGGGGTTGTCGGCTTGTTGGTTTATTGGTTTATTTATGAATTTATTTTCTAAATTTTTCGCCGAGCGTTATGGGGTTGTGGGCTCGTTGGTTCATTTGTTTATTCATAAATTTATTGATTCATATTTTCTCCCAGCGTTATGGGGTTGTAGGCTTGTTTGTTTATTTGTTTATGTATGAATTTATTTTTGAATTTTTTATTCCAGCGTTATGGGGTTGTAGGCTTGTTGGTTTATTTGTTTATTTATAAATTTATTCATTAATTTTTTTGCCTAGCGTTATGAGGTTGTAGGCTTGTTGATTTATTTGTTTATTTATAAATTTATTTGATAATTTTGTTTATTAATATTTATCTCTAGCGTCATGGGGTTGTAGGCTTGTTGGTTTATTTGTTTATATAGATTTATTCTTTAATATTTACCCCCAGCGTTATGGGGTTGTAGGCTTGTTGGTTTATTTGTTTATATAGATTTATTCTTTAATATTTACCCCCAGCGTTATGGGGTTGTAGGCATGTTGGTTTATTTGTTTATATAGATTTATTGTTTAATATTTACCCCCAGCATTATGGGGTTGTAGGCTTGTCTGTTTATTCTTTTATTTATAAATTTATTTATTAGTTTTTTTCGCCTAGTGTTATGAGGTTGTAGGTTTGATGGTTCATTTGTTTATTTATAAATTTATTCATTAATATTTACCCCCAGCGTTATGGGGTTGTATGCTTGTTGGTTTATTCGTTTATTTATAAAATTATTTATTAATATTAACCCCCGCACTATGGGGTTGTCGGCTTGTTGGTTTATTGGTTTATTTATGAATTTATTTTCTAAATTTTTCGCCGAGCGTTATGGGGTTGTGGGCTCGTTGGTTCATTTGTTTATTTATAAATTTATTGATTCATATTTTCTCCCAGCGTTATGGGGTTGTAGGCTTGTTTGTTTATTTGTTTATGTATGAATTTATTTTTGAATTTTTTATTCCAGCGTTATGGGGTGGTAGGCTTGTTGGTTTATTTGTTTATTTATAAATTTATTCATTAATTTTTTTGCCTAGCGTTATGAGGTTGTAGGCTTGTTGATTTATTTGTTTATTTATAAATTTATTTGATAATTTTGTTTATTAATATTTATCTCTAGCGTCATGGGGTTGTAGGCTTGTTGGTTTATTTGTTTATATAGATTTATTCTTTAATATTTACCCCCAGCGTTATGGGGTTGTAGGCTTGTTGGTTTATTTGTTTATATAGATTTATTCTTTAATATTTACCCCCAGCGTTATGGGGTTGTAGGCATGTTGGTTTATTTGTTTATATAGATTTATTGTTTAATATTTACCCCCAGCATTATGGGGTTGTAGGCTTGTCTGTTTATTCTTTTATTTATAAATTTATTTATTAGTTTTTTTCGCCTAGTGTTATGAGGTTGTAGGCTTGATGGTTCATTTGTTTATTTATAAATTTATTCATTAATATTTACCCCCAGCGTTATGGGGTTGTATGCTTGTTGGTTTATTCGTTTATTTATAAAATTATTTATTAATATTAACCCCCGCACTATGGGGTTGTCGGCTTGTTGGTTTATTGGTTTATTTATGAATTTATTTTCTAAATTTTTCGCCGAGCGTTATGGGGTTGTGGGCTCGTTGGTTCATTTGTTTATTTATAAATTTATTGATTCATATTTTCTCCCAGCGTTATGGGGTTGTAGGCTTGTTTGTTTATTTGTTTATGTATGAATTTATTTTTGAATTTTTTATTCCAGCGTTATGGGGTGGTAGGCTTGTTGGTTTATTTGTTTATTTATAAATTTATTCATTAATTTTTTTGCCTAGCGTTATGAGGTTGTAGGCTTGTTGATTTATTTGTTTATTTATAAATTTATTTGATAATTTTGTTTATGAATATTTATCTCTAGCGTCATGGGGTTGTAGGCTTGTTGTTTTATTTGTTTATATAGATTTATTCTTTAATATTTACCCCCAGCGTTATGGGGTTGTAGGCTTGTTGGTTTATTTGTTTATATAGATTTATTCTTTAATATTTACCCCCAGCGTTATGAAGTTGTAGGCATGTTGGTTTATTTGTTTATATAGATTTATTGTTAAATATTTACCCCCAGCATTATGGGGTTGTAGGCTTGTCTGTTTATTCTTTTATTTATAAATTTATTTATTAGTTTTTTTCGCCTAGTGTTATGAGGCTGTAGGCTTGATGGTTCATTTGTTTATTTATAAATTTATTCATTAATATTTACCCCCAGCGTTATGGGGTTGTATGCTTGTTGGTTTATTCGTTTATTTATAAAATTATTTATTAATATTAACCCCCGCACTATGGGGTTGTCGGCTTGTTGGTTTATTGGTTTATTTATGAATTTATTTTCTAAATTTTTCGCCGAGCGTTATGGGGTTGTGGGCTCGTTGGTTCATTTGTTTATTTATAAATTTATTGATTCATATTTTCTCCCAGCGTTATGGGGTTGTAGGCTTGTTTGTTTATTTGTTTATGTATGAATTTATTTTTGAATTTTTTATTCCAGCGTTATGGGGTGGTAGGCTTGTTGGTTTATTTGTTTATTTATAAATTTATTCATTAATTTTTTTGCCTAGCGTTATGAGGTTGTAGGCTTGTTGATTTATTTGTTTATTTATAAATTTATTTGATAATTTTGTTTATTAATATTTATCTCTAGCGTCATGGGGTTGTAGGCTTGTTGGTTTATTTGTTTATATAGATTTATTCTTTAATATTTACCCCCAGCGTTATGGGGTTGTAGGCTTGTTGGTTTATTTGTTTATATAGATTTATTCTTTAATATTTACCCCCAGCGTTATGAAGTTGTAGGCATGTTGGTTTATTTGTTTATATAGATTTATTGTTAAATATTTACCCCCAGCATTATGGGGTTGTAGGCTTGTCTGTTTATTCTTTTATTTATAAATTTATTTATTAGTTTTTTTCGCCTAGTGTTATGAGGTTGTAGGCTTGATGGTTCATTTGTTTATTTATAAATTTATTTATTAATATTTACCCCCAGCGTTATGGGGTTGTATGCTTGTTGGTTTATTCGTTTATTTATAAAATTATTTATTAATATTAACCCCCGCACTATGGGGTTGTCGGCTTGTTGGTTTATTGGTTTATTTATGAATTTATTTTCTAAATTTTTCGCCGAGCGTTATGGGGTTGTGGGCTCGTTGGTTCATTTGTTTATTTATAAATTTATTGATTCATATTTTCTCCCAGCGTTATGGGGTTGTAGGCTTGTTTGTTTATTTGTTTATGTATGAATTTATTTTTGAATTTTTTATTCCAGCGTTATGGGGTGGTAGGCTTGTTGGTTTATTTGTTTATTTATAAATTTATTCATTAATTTTTTTGCCTAGCGTTATGAGGTTGTAGGCTTGTTGATTTATTTGTTTATTTATAAATTTATTTGATAATTTTGTTTATTAATATTTATCTCTAGCGTCATGGGGTTGTAGGCTTGTTGGTTTATTTGTTTATATAGATTTATTCTTTAATATTTACCCCCAGCGTTATGGGGTTGTAGGCTTGTTGGTTTATTTGTTTATATAGATTTATTCTTTAATATTTACCCCCAGCGTTATGAAGTTGTAGGCATGTTGGTTTATTTGTTTATATAGATTTATTGTTAAATATTTACCCCCAGCATTATGGGGTTGTAGGCTTGTCTGTTTATTCTTTTATTTATAAATTTATTTATTAGTTTTTTTCGCCTAGTGTTATGAGGTTGTAGGCTTGATGGTTCATTTGTTTATTTATAAATTTATTCATTAATATTTACCCCCAGCGTTATGGGGTTGTATGCTTGTTGGTTTATTCGTTTATTTATAAAATTATTTATTAATATTAACCCCCGCACTATGGGGTTGTCGGCTTGTTGGTTTATTGGTTTATTTATGAATTTATTTTCTAAATTTTTCGCCGAGCGTTATGGGGTTGTGGGCTCGTTGGTTCATTTGTTTATTTATAAATTTATTGATTCATATTTTCTCCCAGCGTTATGGGGTTGTAGGCTTGTTTGTTTATTTGTTTATGTATGAATTTATTTTTGAATTTTTTATTCCAGCGTTATGGGGTGGTAGGCTTGTTGGTTTATTTGTTTATTTATAAATTTATTCATTAATTTTTTTGCCTAGCGTTATGAGGTTGTAGGCTTGTTGATTTATTTGTTTATTTATAAATTTATTTGATAATTTTGTTTATTAATATTTATCTCTAGCGTCATGGGGTTGTAGGCTTGTTGGTTTATTTGTTTATATAGATTTATTCTTTAATATTTACCCCCAGCGTTATGGGGTTGTAGGCTTGTTGGTTTATTTGTTTATATAGATTTATTCTTTAATATTTACCCCCAGCGTTATGAAGTTGTAGGCATGTTGGTTTATTTGTTTATATAGATTTATTGTTAAATATTTACCCCCAGCATTATGGGGTTGTAGGCTTGTCTGTTTATTCTTTTATTTATAAATTTATTTATTAGTTTTTTTCGCCTAGTGTTATGAGGTTGTAGGCTTGATGGTTCATTTGTTTATTTATAAATTTATTTATTAATATTTACCCCCAGCGTTATGGGGTTGTATGCTTGTTGGTTTATTCGTTTATTTATAAAATTATTTATTAATATTAACCCCCGCACTATGGGGTTGTCGGCTTGTTGGTTTATTGGTTTATTTATGAATTTATTTTCTAAATTTTTCGCCGAGCGTTATGGGGTTGTGGGCTCGTTGGTTCATTTGTTTATTTATAAATTTATTGATTCATATTTTCTTCCAGCGTTATGGGGTTGTAGGCTTGTTTGTTTATTTGTTTATGTATGAATTTATTTTTGAATTTTTTATTCCAGCGTTATGGGGTTGTAGGCTTGTTGGTTTATTTGTTTATTTATAAATTTATTCATTAATTTTTTTGCCTAGCGTTATGAGGTTGTAGGCTTGTTGATTTATTTGTTTATTTATAAATTTATTTGATAATTTTGTTTATTAATATTTATCTCTAGCGTCATGGGGTTGTAGGCTTGTTGGTTTATTTGTTTATATAGATTTATTCTTTAATATTTACCCCCAGCGTTATGGGGTTGTAGGCATGTTGGTTTATTTGTTTATATAGATTTATTGTTTAATATTTACCCCCAGCGTTATGGGGTTGTAGGCATGTTGGTTTATTTGTTTATATAGATTTATTGTTTAATATTTACCCCCAGCATTATGGGGTTGTAGGCTTGTCTGTTTATTCTTTTATTTATAAATTTATTTATTAGTTTTTTTCGCCTAGTGTTATGAGGTTGTAGGCTTGATGGTTCATTTGTTTATTTATAAATTTATTCATTAATATTTACCCCCAGCGTTATGGGGTTGTATGCTTGTTGGTTTATTCGTTTATTTATAAAATTATTTATTAATATTAACCCCCGCACTATGGGGTTGTCGGCTTGTTGGTTTATTGGTTTATTTATGAATTTATTTTCTAAATTTTTCGCCGAGCGTTATGGGGTTGTGGGCTCGTTGGTTCACTTGTTTATTTATAAATTTATTGATTCATATTTTCTCCCAGCGTTATGGGGTTGTAGGCTTGTTTGTTTATTTGTTTATGTATGAATTTATTTTTGAATTTTTTATTCCAGCGTTATGGGGTGGTAGGCTTGTTGGTTTATTTGTTTATTTATAAATTTATTCATTAATTTTTTTGCCTAGCGTTATGAGGTTGTAGGCTTGTTGATTTATTTGTTTATTTATAAATTTATTTGATAATTTTGTTTATTAATATTTATCTCTAGCGTCATGGGGTTGTAGGCTTGTTGGTTTATTTGTTTATATAGATTTATTCTTTAATATTTACCCCCAGCGTTATGGGGTTGTAGGCTTGTTGGTTTATTTGTTTATATAGATTTATTCTTTAATATTTACCCCCAGCGTTATGAAGTTGTAGGCATGTTGGTTTATTTGTTTATATAGATTTATTCTTAAATATTTACCCCCAGCATTATGGGGTTGTAGGCTTGTCTGTTTATTCTTTTATTTATAAATTTATTTATTAGTTTTTTTCGCCTAGTGTTATGAGGTTGTAGGCTTGATGGTTCATTTGTTTATTTATAAATTTATTTATTAATATTTACCCCCAGCGTTATGGGGTTGTATGCTTGTTGGTTTATTCGTTTATTTATAAAATTATTTATTAATATTAACCCCCGCACTATGGGGTTGTCGGCTTGTTGGTTTATTGGTTTATTTATGAATTTATTTTCTAAATTTTTCGCCGAGCGTTATGGGGTAGTGGGCTCGTTGGTTCATTTGTTTATTTATAAATTTATTGATTCATATTTTCTCCCAGCGTTATGGGGTTGTAGGCTTGTTTGTTTATTTGTTTATGTATGAATTTATTTTTGAATTTTTTATTCCAGCGTTATGGGGTTGTAGGCTTGTTGGTTTATTTGTTTATTTATAAATTTATTCATTAATTTTTTTGCCTAGCGTTATGAGGTTGTAGGCTTGTTGATTTATTTGTTTATTTATAAATTTATTTGATAATTTTGTTTATTAATATTTATCTCTAGCGTCATGGGGTTGTAGGCTTGTTGGTTTATTTGTTTATATAGATTTATTCTTTAATATTTACCCCCAGCATTATGGGGTTGTAGGCTTGTTGGTTTATTTGTTTATATAGATTTATTCTTTGATATTTACCCCCAGCGTTATGGGGTTGTAGGCTTGTCTGTTTATACTTTTATTTATAAATTTATTTATTAGTTTTTTTCGCCTAGTGTTATGAGGTTGTAGGTATGTTTGTTTATTTGTTAATTTATAAATTATTTTATTCATATTTACGCCCAGCGTCAATGAGTTGTAGGCCTGTTTGTTTATTTATTTATTTATAAAATAATTTATTAATGTTTTCGCCCAGCGTTATGAGGTTGTAGGCTTGTTTGTTTATTTGTTTATTTATAAATTAATTTATTAATTTTTTATTCCAGCGTTATGGGGTTGTAGGCTTGTTGGTTTATTTGTTTATTTATAAGTTTATTTATTAATATTCACCCCCAGCATTATGGGGTTGTCGGCTTGTTGGTTTATTGGTTTATTTATAAATTTATTTTCTAAATTTTTCGCCGAGTGTTATGGGGTTGTAGGCTTGTTAATTTATTTGTTAATTTATAAGTTTATTTATTAATATTGACCCCCAGCATTATGGGGTTGTAGGCTTGTTGGTTTATTTGTTTATTTATAAATTTATTTCCTAATTTTTTCGCCCAGCGTTATTGGGATGTAGGCTTGTTGGTTCATTTGTTTATTTATAAATTTATTTATTAATATTTACCCCTGGCGTTATGGGGTTGTAGGCTTGTTGGTTTATTTGTTTATTTATAATTTTATTTATTAATATCAACCCCCGCACTATGGGGTTGTCGGCTTGTTGGTTTATTGGTTTATTTATGAATTTATTTTCTAAATTTTTCGCCGAGCGTTAAGAGGTTGTAGGCTTGTTTGTTTATTTGTTTATTTATAAATATATTTATTAATTTTTTATTCCAGCGTTATGGGGTTGTAGGCTTGGTAGTTTATTTGTTTATTTATAGATTTTATTATTAATTTTTGCGCCCAGCATTATGGGGTTGTAGGCTTGATGGTTCATTTGTTTATTTATAAATTTATTTATTAATATTTACCCCCAGCGTTATGGGGCTGTAGGCTTGTTGGTTTATTTGTTTATTTATAAATTTATTCATTAATTTTTTTGCCTAGCGTTATGAGGTTGTAGGCTTGTTGATTTATTTGTTTATTTATAAATTTATTTGATAATTTTGTTTATTAATATTTATCTCTAGCGTCATGGGGTTGTAGGCTTGTTGGTTTATTTGTTTATATAGATTTATTCTTTAATATTTACCCCCAGCATTATGGGGTTGTAGGCTTGTTGGTTTATTTGTTTATATAGATTTATTCTTTAATATTTACCCCCAGCGTTATGGGGTTGTAGGCTTGTTGGTTTATTTGTTTATATAGATTTATTGTTTAATATTTACCCCCAGCATTATGGGGTTGTAGGCTTGTCTGTTTATACTTTTATTTATAAATTTATTTATTAGTTTTTTTCGCCTAGTGTTATGAGGTTGTAGGCATGTTTGTTTATTTGTTAATTTATAAATTATTTTATTCATATTTACGCCCAGCGTCAATGAGTTGTAGGCCTGTTTGTTTATTTATTTATTTATAAAATAATTTTTCCGCACTCCGCCCGGGAAGCGCTACTTCCCTGCCGCTGCCGCTACAGTCAGTAGCGCTTCCCGGAACCGTCGTGCGGAAAAATAGCATACTCAACTAGGCACCTGAATGGGAAGGTCTCAGATCATATGTTTGTCACACTCGGCTACGCCTCGGACGACAATTTCATGCGATCTGAGACGTTTCCCATTCATACTGCCTAGTTAAGTAATATACTATATTAATGTTTTCGCCCAGCGTTATGAGGTTGTAGGCTTGTTTGTTTATTTGTTTATTTATAAATTTATTTATTAATTTTTTATTCCAGCGTTATGGGGTTGTAGGCTTGTTGGTTTATTTGTTTATTTATAAGTTTATTTATTAATATTCACCCCCAGCATTATGGGGTTGTCGGCTTGTTGGTTTATTGGTTTATTTATAAATTTATTTTCTAAATTTTTCGCCGAGTGTTATGGGGTTGTAGGCTTGTTAATTTATTTGTTAATTTATAAGTTTATTTATTAATATTGACCCCCAGCATTATGGGGTTGTAGGCTTGTTGGTTTATTTGTTTATTTATAAATTTATTTCCTAATTTTTTCGCCCAGCGTTATTGGGATGTAGGCTTGTTGGTTCATTTGTTTATTTATAAATTTATTTATTAATATTCACCCCTAGCTTTATGGGGTTGTAGGCTTGTTGGTTTATTTGTTTATTTATAATTTTATTTATTAATATCAACCCCCGCACTATGGGGTTGTCGGCTTGTTGGTTTATTGGTTTATTTATGAATTGATTTTCTAAATTTTTCGCCTAGTGTTATGGGGTGAGGGCTTTGTTTATTTATAAATTATTTTATTAATATTTATTCTCAGCGTTATGGGATTGTAGGCTTGTTGGTTAAATTGTTTATTTAAAAATTTATTTATTAATTTTTTCGCCAAGCGTTATGAGGTTGTAGGCTTGATGGTTCATTTGTTTATTTATAAATTTTTTTATTAATATTTACCCCAAGCGTTATGGGGTTGTATGCTCGTCGGTTTATTTGTTTATTTATAAATTTATTTATTAATATTTACCCCCAGCGTTATGGGGTTGTATGCTTGTTGGTTTATTTGTTTATTTATAAAATTATTTATTAATATTAACCCCCGCACTATGGGGTTGTCGGCTTGTTGGTTTATTGGTTTATTTATAAATTTATTGATTCATATTTTCTCCCAGCGTTATGGGGTTGTGGGCTCGTTGGTTCATTTGTTTATTTATAAATTTATTTATTCATTCTTTCTCCCAGCGTTATGGGGTTGTAGGCTTGTTTGTTTATTTGTTTATGTATGAATTTATTTTTGAATTTTTTATTCCAGCGTTATGGGGTTGTAGGCTTGTTGGTTTATTTGTTTATTTATAAATTTATTCATTAATTTTTTTGCCTAGCGTTATGAGGTTGTAGGCTTGTTGATTTATTTGTTTATTTATAAATTTATTTGATAATTTTGTTTATTAATATTTATCTCTAGCCTCATGGGGTTGTAGGCTTGTTGGTTTATTTGTTTATATAGATTTATTCTTTAATATTTACCCCCAGCGTTATGGGGTTGTAGGCTTGTTGGTTTATTTGTTTATATAGATTTATTCTTTAATATTTACCCCCAGCGTTATGGGGTTGTAGGCTTGTTGGTTTATTTGTTTATATAGATTTATTGTTTAATATTTACCCCCAGCATTATGGGGTTGTAGGCTTGTCTGTTTATACTTTTATTTATAAATTTATTTATTAGTTTTTTTCGCCTAGTGTTATGGGGTGTGGGCTTCTTTGTTTATTTATAAATTATTTCATTAATATTCATTCTCAGCATTATGGGATTGTAGGCTTGTTGGTTAAATTGTTTATTTAAAAATTTATTTAATTATAGAAACTCCAAAAAGACTTTCTTATTCACTTGCTTTCAAAATAAAGGTTGTGCGCCAGGCCAAAATTGTTGATAATAGATATTGGATATAAAATCCTTATAAAAAGCAAAATCCAATTCTAATTAGAAATAAAACAATAACACTAGTTTAATCAATAAATTTATTTCAATATGAACTCAAAAATCTAAATACAAATCGTAAGGAGTTTAGGTTAAGTTTGTGAACTCTATGAAATCGCACCGAGAAGTGAAGTCGCTGTCGTCAACTGACAAATAGCTGTAGCAACTTCAGGCTGCTCGAATTTTATATTCTTTCACTCCCTCCAAAATTCGAAAACAAAATCTTAATTGTTAATTAATAACTTATTAAATAACTTATTAATTAACTTAATAAAAAAATGTATCATATTAACAGTAAATCAGATTAAAATTTATGTTCATTTAGCTTTAAGAGATTCTTTTAAAGTTATAAGATAGGACTCAATAGGCTCCTCATCGTCCCAGTTCTCAGAATTCATCTTGTCAGAAGAAAAGATCAATCTTTGGACTGTCGTTGTGGTAGTTTCTGTAATGACAAATCTGACATCTGCGTCTCCTGTCTTTTCTCTAAAAATGAAAAACATGAAAAATTCATAAATAATACAATCAGTTACAAAAGATAATCTGATTAAAAAGATATATATATAAAATCAAATTAAATCTGATTCAAAATTTCAAGGGTTAATTTTCTATGTAAATTGGCATCAAGTGGCTTTGTAAAAATATCAGCTGCATTCAGTTTTGTTGGTATCCAGTTAACTATGACTTTTCTCTGTTTAACCAAAAATTTAATATTCACCATGTACATCTGATAACTCTTTTCTAATACCGTATTTTTCTCGAAATTTCAAATTCTCATTTATAGTATTCGAATCATAATCAAAATCATTAATCTTATGACAGCCTTCCATTTGAGTATAATTGACAGCTGCCAAATTATCACACCAAATTTTTACTGGAAAGTGTTTTTCCCAGAATTTCTCTGGTTGCTATATCCATAGAAACAAGTTCTTGACAAGCTTCACTCATGCTTTTAGTTTCTGATTTACAAGTAGATTTGTAAACTTCACTTTGTTTATGGCTACGCCATGCAACAGTATCACCAAAAAGAGTAATATAATAACCACTTGTAGAAGTGGAATCATTCCAATCATTATAACTAGAATCGGATTTTGCTTCAAGAAAATCAGTTTGAGCTGTAAATTTCAAACCTAATTTTACAGTACCACGAAGGTATCGAAGCAATTCTTTCACATCTTCCCAATCGTCTAAAGTTGGAGCCACTTGACGTCTGGCTAAAATATTTACAACATATGAAATGTCAGGTCTTGTACCTCCAGCCAAATAAAGTAGACTTCCAATAGCTTCACGATAAGGTACTTTTTCTTTCATTCCTTGAACTGGATTCTGATTAAATTTTTCTGTCAGTAATCTTGATTTTCTTCTTTGTACTTGACTTGTTTCCATAGGAGCATTTCTTGGAACACAATTTTTCATATTAAATCTTTCAAGAATTTTCTCTGTGTACTCTGATTGATCAATCTGAATTAATTTCTTTTCTTTGTCTCTTGTGATTTTTAAACCAAGGAATTGTTTTGGTTCACCCAAATCTTTCATTTCAAAAACTTCACTTAGTTTTAATCTGATTTCATTCAATTTAACAGGATCATTTGAAGCTATTATCATGTCATCAACATAAAGTACAATAAGTGCCATTTTATCTTCATCTCTCCAAGTATAAAGACAAGGTTCATGTTCAGTATTAGTCAGTTTCAATTTTTCAGCTTCACTAGTAAATTTTTCATTCCACTTTTTGGAACTAACTCTTAGTCCATACAATGCTTTTAATAATTTTACAAATCTTTCTTATTTTATCATTTTTACTGACCACCATGCCCTTTGGAATTTCCATATAAATATCTTCGTTAAGAACTCCATTTAAAAATGCAGTCTTCACATCCATCTGAATCATTTTAAGACCAAATTTATTTGCAATAGCCAGCACTGCTCTGATTAACGGCATACCAGAAACAGGTGCATAAGTCTCTCGGAGTTCATATTCTTTGCGATCTTTGAAACCCCTAATAACCAATCTTGCTTTGTAAACGGTAGTACCATTTTCCAAAATTTTCTTTTTGAAAACCCATTTAGAATCAATCTTATTCAATTTCTTTACTTCTTTGCTGGAAACAGGTTTATCAATCAGATTCCAAACTTTATTTTTATACATTGAATTTAATTCTTCCTCCACTGCGCACTGCCAAAATTCTTTCTCTGGAGACGCCATGGCTTCTTCGTATGAAGTGGGATCTTTATTTATTGAGGCTAACAAACAATATTTTAATTCATCTTCCTCAATATCATCTTTATCTTTGCGATCAATTTCCAACTCTTTGAAAATCACCTTACTTTTATCAAGCTTTTCAGAAGGGAAAAATGCGAAACTCGAATCTTCAATCATATTTTCAGGTAATGCAGTTTTAGCATATTTTGTAAAATCTCTACCCTCCTTCTGTTTTCTCATTGGTTGTACTCTGATTTTTGTTTGTAAATCTTCAGGTTTATTTTGATTATCAGCTTTTCTTTTTCTACTACTTTTAGACTTTTGATTAATTAATTATTAATTAATTAATTAATTACAGTCTCACTCAAAATTGAATCAGAATTCACACTAGAATTCAAATTTTCCACAACTTGTGGAATTTTTGAATATCCAATTTTAGTATTTTCAAAAAAATTTATTTCAGAACCTGATTCTGAGTCCGATTCAATTAATTCATGGTCTAATTGAGGAATATAATCAGATTCATTTTCAAAACTTTCTTTATAAACAATTTTCTCATTGAATTTAACATTACATGAATTCATAAATTTTCGAGTTGTAGGTTGCCTGCAAAATGTAACCGGTTTTGGAGTATCCAACAAGAACAGCTTTGATTGCTCTGGCAGCAAACTTTGTTTTTGGATCTTGATCAAGTACATAAGCAATACACCCAAATCTTCTCAGTTTTTCCAAATGTAGTTTCCTGTTTGGTGCAAAAAGTTCAATCGGAATTTTGAATTCATTCGATTTGTGAGGAGTACGATTATAAACATGAATTGCCATTTCAGCTGCAAAACTCCAAAAATATTCAGGCAGACCAGAATCAACTAGCATAGCTCTTATTTTATCTTCCAAAGTTCTATTGATTCTTTCAGCTACACCATTCAATTGAGGTGTTCTTGGTGGAGCAAAATCCTGATCAATTTTTTCTTTCTCCATAATCTTATAAAACTTACCACCAAGATTTTCTTTGGCATTGTCAGCTCGAATATAACAAACTTTTGCATTAAAGCCAATCAGATTTCTAGATTTTTGAAGAAAACTCTCCAAACCATCACCAGCTTGACTTTTTCTTTTCATGATTTTAATGTCTGCATATCTTGTATAATCATCAACAAAAGTAATAATGTACTTAGATAAATCAGGATAAGACAAAGGCTTGATGGGTCCCATTATGTCAGTATGCAATCTACCCAAAGCTTTGTCTGATCTATCTCTAACCTCATCAAAAGGTTTCTTAGTCATTTTAGATAATTTACAAGATTCACAATCCATTATAGAATCAGCAAATTTCACATCTTTAAACAATGGCAATAATTTTTTCAAATATCTCAAATAACCAACTGACGCATGATTAAATCCACGATGCCACATCATACCTATACTCGGTTTTTCTAACTCACATTTACTGTACTCTGATTTTTCTTTCTGAGTAAATTTTTGTTGTTTTTCATTAAACATATTTAAATCAATTATTCTCTTATTCAATTTAATTGAATTAAAATCAGAATCACCAAAAAAATCAGATTCAGTTTTATCGTTACCATTAAATTCATGCAAATTCTCCCTCCCAACCTCAGACAAGTGTCTTTCTAAAATCCCAGACTCTGATTCTCCCTCCAAACTGGAGAGCTTTTTATCACTAGTTTGAGGTTGAGTCATAGAATTTTCAATTGAAACTATTTTTGCAGTACAATTATAACCCTCATAAACAGATTCATAAGAATTTTCAGGTGTTATTTTAAAAGTAATTAGCCAATTTGGCTTAATATAATCACCCACAATATAATCATAATCTGATTCTTTATTAAATATTCTGATTTTCTGATCATCTAAGTAAATACTCAGACCCAAATCTACAAATTTTCTCAGTGAAATCAGATTATTTGATATATCACCAGCAGCTAAAACATTATACAATTTAATCATTTCACCTGTTTTGGATTTAAGAATTAAATCACCTTTCCCATCAATTTTAATATCTGCTTAAGGCTTCTTATTTGCGCTTTTTATAACCCCATTTTTACATTTTCTAAAATCTGATAATATCAAACCTCTAGTTATTAAGTGCTCAGTAGCACCTGAATCCGCAATAAAAATTAAATTGTTTTTATCATAATCATCAATACAATAATTCTTACCTGCTACATTTGCTCTTGGGATACCTTCCGAAGGATACGGCTTCCGTTTTTTTTGGTAAAACTTCTTTTTAGTCTGATTTGCCATTTTACCACCCCTTCCACTATTATTATCATTATTAGGAACCCATTTTGAATCAGATTTAAAGTTCATATTTTTATTATTATGATTTTGATTAACTGACCTTTTCTTAGGACAATTGAATTGTATGTGTTTTGCATATTCTCTGCAAAACTCACAAAATGAGTAGCCAAATTTATTAAGTGGACAATCCTCTCGCTTATGATCCCGACGATAACACGTGAAGCACTTATAGTTGCGTAAATCAGGGTCATGCACCGCTTTGAAATCAAAGAACGGAAGAGATGGATTAATCCGTCTTTTCTGCTCGTGTACCTGCCAAGCTGGTGGTCCTCTCTCATTCCTATTTGCTTGCCTATTTACAGTCTGATTAAAACTGCCCAATTGTAAGGCTTGGCCTTGATTTTGCTTATTGAGCTGGTTTAGTTCATTTTGACTTGACTCAATCTGTAAAACAGCAAATCTTAATTTTTCCATGGACATCAGTTTGTCATGTTGAATTCTATAGCTCAAGTCTTGAGTTTTTATTTCAGGAAAAGCCCCTACAATACTATTATAAAAGGCACTCCTTAAATCAGATTCAGTAATTTCAGGTGCATCGTCAATTGATTCATATTCTCTAATAATTGAGTCAAATCTTTCAAAAAAATCACAAACCTTTTCTTTAGTTTTCATTCTGATGGCAAAAAGTTTAGACATAACTGTAGTATGGTCAGATTTGCTTGAATTTTTCTTTGCTTCATTAAAAATTGTAAAATTCTTTTTGGATCTTTAATGTTAAAAATTTGTTTGTGATAATAATCATCTAAATGACTGATTATCAGACCCCTAACCTGATTTTCGCGGTCAATTTTTTCCGAAGCTGAAAAATCTTGTGGCACAATTACATTTGAATCTATCACATCCAATAAATTATTTAACGACACATCAATCTTTAAATCATCAAGCCAAATTTTAAACTCTATGTTTTTCGTTAGCAAGTAATTTTTATTGAAGTTAATTTTACTTTTATTCTTGTGACTCAAAGTGTCATTTAGTTTAAGTAAAGTTGAATTTAAATTGAAACTCTGATTAAGTCTATCGTGTAAATCATAATTTTTAAGTAAATTGATTCGACATCATCAAGATCTAACCTCAAACTATTACTCTGATTTAAGGGTTCAATAATAGTGGAATTGGTTTTGTTTTGAGATAAACTTTTTAATACCTGTCGTCGCTGTATCTCGTGCTGGTAGTGTTGTTGAAGGACTAGGTTCTCCCTCTTCCTTCTTGCTATATAAGTTGCTAATTGAGGAGAGAGCCCAGCCCTCCCCAACGACGATGACTCAGCTGGAACAAAACCAACAGGTCGAGAATCAGATTTTGAAGTTCTTATTCCTCTTTCACGACCTTGACCCATCACTTGTCCTTGCGGAACTTCCGAAAAACGTAGCTTTTGGATCTCGTCAGGACAGAGAAATCCCCTTCCACGACTTTTGCCAGTCAAAGATCTTGACTGGACCATTCCATGAACGGACTTTTGTTCCTCCACCGTTGTCGGTCTGTCCTCAATAATCCTTGGACCTTTTTGAGACATTAGGACCGGAATCGATTCAAAATTCTTCTTTGCTGCCCCTTTAAATCAAAATTCTCTTCTTATTCTGCCATTTTCCAGCGTGGCGTGAATCTTGAAAAAAAAAAATCTGATTTAATACCAAAACACATTATTTGCTGGAAGTAAATTTTAGGTTTAAATAATTCTCTCTCATACTATGAAACAGAATAAACCAAAATTTTTGAATGAGTTAACCGTATACATCCATCCAGGACGCACGCACCTGTTAAAACATAGGCCATGCACATACGACCCTTCAAACATATACACAGCTAATCACTCAAGTGCTTAAAATTGATGAAACTGTACTACAGTCACCACTGCACTTGGCTGAACATTCATAATTTATGTGATTGTTAGATCGTATTTCATTAAAAGGTTTCAAAATCTGATTAAAAAAAATTTATATAAAATCTGATTAAAAAAAATTTATATAAAATCTGATTGCAATAAAGAAAATTTAAAATCTGATTAAAAAAATTTAATCAAAAATTGATTGCAAAAAAATTGCAAATTAACAATCACAAATAATCTTACGCCACATTCTTATATGCATGCCGCGGTCATGCTAAAAAAAATCTCATTAATGACATCAGAGGTTAAAAGAATGGAAGAGAGAAAAAAAATGCATGCTGTTCCAAAAAAAAATTCATAAATTCGCGCGTCTAAATTCACGTCAAACACGCATGCGTCGTCACAGTTACGAAAAACGAGAGAAACACAACAACAACAAACATGTCCGCCGTTGCCGCGCGATTCTTTTCCTGACTACGGTAACCAAGGAAAATAAATAATACTCCATCCCGACTGCAAATCTTTCTCTCCTTCCCCTACCAACATGATGTCAATAAAATAATCCACCATTTTGACAAAACTGATTATTCTTATTCATTCATATTTTTTTTTTTTTTTTTTTAAACTTACCTTTTCATTTCCACATCAAATAGAAACAACAGATATTTTCTGTTGTGCAGCTACTGCACTCTCGCCGGCCGGCCAAATCAGATTTTATTTTCCGTGAATAAAAACTCACTCACTTCCCGGTTTCACAAAACAACAAAAAAAATAGAAAAAAAACTCAACAAGAAAAACAAGAAACAACGCAATTAGCGTGCTGGGCACCAAAACCTATTGGATATAAAATCCTTATAAAAAGCAGAATCCAATTCTAATTAGAAATAAAACAATAACACTAGTTTAATTAATAAATTTATTTTAATAAGAACTCAAAAATCTAAATACAAATCGTAAGGAGTTTAGGTTAAGCTTGTGAACTCTATGAAATCCCACCGAGAAGTGAAGTCGCTGTCGTCAACTGACAAACAGCTGTAGCAACTTCAGGCTGTTCGAATTTTATATTCCTTCAATAGACAAGCAGCTAAAATAAATCACATTGATATGAATAGGTAGCGCGTACTGTGGTACCTACGGACTCGAAATCTATTTGAAAAAACCCATACTTTTCACCCTGGACCCTATTCTGTTGGGTCCATCTGATCCTAAATTTTGTAAAAAAAAAAAACTTTGCTAGAGCAAGGGAAGTCGAAAAAGTGATTCTTTGATTACACTATATCAAACTGTCTTTCATTATATATATCGTTTAGCAAGTCTACATATTTCTTAAAATTTTTTTAGCTTAAAATTTTAAAATACATATTTAAAATGAATATTAAGGGTCCTGCCTTTCTTGCTTAAGAATTTTAACTTATTAATACATTAATATTCAACTAAAAATATTTAAATAAACAATTTAACATGGTCAGCGATTTGTTCTTGACGAAATACGGAAAAAAATCTTAAAATACTCTTTGAATCGTTTAACACTTTCCCTACTATCTTAATTTTTTACTTATTCTTATACTTTAATATAGTTCTTTTTTTTTATTGTTGTTATTGTTATTAAGATATTTAATAATAACCTAATAACCTCTCTATAAATCAATAAAAATTGTTCTACATATGGTTTCATTTTGTTATTACATTGAATTCCAACATAAAATTTTTTTTTAAATTGTTAAAAAAATCCAACGCGCCGTGCAAATACCTCCTGGGTGGTCTGGAAATATGCATAAAAAAAGTAAAAAACATAATTATTAAAAATCTTAATAATGTAACCTTTTGTTACACTGCGGTCGGAAGGACCGGATAATTAATAAAACAATTAATACAATAATAAGATTCGTAAGGAAGTTGTGAAGAAAAACCACTGGAGTAGTACCTTTTGTAACCCTGTAATTTTATTAAGTAATTATAAACGGTTAAAGGACCGTGCAAGCGAGCAGGGGTTTAACCCAGTGAGCGAGAGAGAGAGAGAGAGAGAGAGTTCGAAGACTTACACGTCGGCTCCTGAAGTTCTTAGCGGCGGTTCCGGGTGTACAATGATGCTCGACGACGTTGTCGGTACCATGGCGCAGAGTCGGAGGTTGAGGAAGCAAAATGTTGCAATATTTCCACGTGAACCATGCACTAATAAATGACGCGTACAATATTTGGTGGTCGTGATCTCAACGTGGGCGCTGCTGCTACTCAACTCCCGAGCCTGCCGCCAGTCAGCCAGCGCGTAGCTTCCCCTCTCTGTCTCTCTCACTCTCGTGCTCTGCACTCGCTCGAGCTGCTGCTTGCTGGTGTTGACAAGGGGTTAGCGTTAATGTGAACTACAATTTTATTCATGTGAGGCCCAGGGGAGATGTACCGGAGTTACCCGTTACAACCCCCCTCCCCCAGACGTTGGTAACCGAGGTCTACCAACTCGACCTCCCTCAAGTCTACTGGGCTTTTTATAAAGAAAAAAAATTATTTTCATATATAACCCTGTTTGCTTGTTTTGATTATTACAAAATTTAACTCTTTAAATTTAGACAAAATTTTCATTCACAACTCGATTACTCTCATACATATTGAAAATGAATGCTTACTAAAGCTTAACATAATTTCTACAAAACTAAAATATTGAAGGACAGTCGACTCCAAAAGAAAAATCTCGAAATGCTTGCGGAAAAAAAAATCACGGCGAAACGATAGACTCACGTATATACTCACTACGAGTTACGCATACAATATCGGAGCGCAAAGTTGCTTGTTCTACGTCCTTCAGGATCTTGATAGATGTCGGGTCTGCCACCAAAGCTGAAACAGCTGCAATCCTCACGACGTTCGGCAGAAATCCGTGCCATGGCACCGGTGGGTTGTTGCCTGGAGAAATATCGCTTTCTCCACATCCTTAAGGGATGCTCGCGGATCTTTGTTTGATTAAGATGGAATTTTCATTAGGATTAGACAGATGCGGTCACTCGGGCCACAGATAGCTACGCGAGAAAACTAACAATTAACCACTCGCATCTACCTCTGCCACGCCATAACAATCTTCATCCTCACCATCTTACCAATATCGGAGAAATTTCGCTTTCTCCTCATCCAATTTGGATGTAAGCGCATCGTTTTTTCTTAAAAAAAACTTCGATCGTACTGCCCCAAAGCGTCCGATCAAGAGATGCAAGTAGCATCTTTCTACTTTTCAAACTCACGTTCAATAGAGCTCAGGTCTGCCAAACCTATTGAAGCGAGTGAACCGACTTCGAGGATATCGAGTGAAGTGACCTCGAGGGGTATCGGTTCCAACACGCCTTCTATTTGTAAGACGTTTCTCCGTGGGAGGAGTATCGCATCGAACATCCGGATGAAGTCTGTTCCAAGGTAGCAATCGCCGTCGAGGTCAGGCATTATACATACGGTTAATTCCCTCGCGACCCCGGCAACGCTGAACGGTAGCACTACCTTGCCAGTTACGGGCGCTGTGGTGTTATTAGCCATCCTCGCCCCTGACCCGTAGGTAGGCTCGACCTTGGCTCGGAGGAATGTCGCAATGTCGAAAAATCAGGTCGAGCGCTTCTCTGCTGCTCATGGGGGGAGTCAACCGGTCCAAAATCGCCCGCAGACACGTCACGTAATGGACCACCGGTTCACTCTCCCCTGGCGTCCGTCGCTCAGCTTCTTGCCTAAGCCGGACCTGGATCTCTGTGTCAAAACCGAAATGTCGACTCGCTGCCCATCTAAAATGGTCGTAGCCGACCCAGTCTTTGCGGTGTTGTCGGGCCCAATGTAGGGCCACCCCCGACATCAACTCGCTCAAGGCCATGAGCACGTCATCTTCATGGAGTCGATCCAGTTGACGACATTCCTCCACTCGTTGCAGGAATTCGTCGATTTTTTTAGCCGGAGCACTCGAAAATTTTAATTTCCAGCTCCGCACTTTGCGGCCTACATCGGTGATATTTGCCGATGACGTAGGTGCACCTTGCTGGTGGGATGGTGGTTGAGCCCGTTCCCCCAATCTGGTTGGTGCTTCATGCCACGCGTTAGAGTACCCGCGTGGTTCCGGGGACTCGCGCCCCCCTCCCCCAGCATCCGTGTACCGGTGCGGATCTTGGGAGAACGTTTTTGTAGTGTCAAAATTTCGATCGTCTGGGATGAACGGTGCCACGACAGGGTTTAACGTTGAAGCATTTCTTTTCGTGCTTTGTGGTACGTCAGCCGCTCGCTGACTAAACCCTGTCCGTGTCGTGGAACCCATAGACTCCCACATCCGCTGGGTTATGGTTTCACTAAACGTAACCCTCTGCGGAGGCTTTGTCGTCGTCCGGGGACTTAGTGCTCTGGTCGTAGTCGAGACCGGTGCACCGTCTGTTAATTCCATATCGGAATTTTCTACGGGCGTGTTTTCACTTGCCCGCGCTGTGGTGTGTTTGGAGTTACGCGTAACGACTGAAATATGACCTCCAGCGCGTCAGCTGACACCGTGTAGTCGTTACCGTTGATTTTAAAATCGAGCCAATTCGGCTGTCTGCCCGATGGCATCATAGCCGAAGGCTCCCTCTCAGCCTGGAATTTGTCATGGGGTTGTGTTTGCCCGTATGGATTTGCGTACAGCTGAGCTAGCGGCTCCCTTCGAGCGTTACCGTGCTCATCACTGCTGTACAAGGACGTCGGTCGGGTCCCGGCATTTTCCGTAGATTCCTCCGCCCACGAGCTATTAGCATTTGGGCCATCCCGCTTTATGTGCTCTAGCGAGTGCTCGGTCAAGGGCTCTTTTCCTTGCAAAAAGACATCGAGGAAGTGTTTGCGCAGAATTAGTCTGTGGCGCAACAAAGAATTTTCATCTTTCGATATTTCTCTCGGTACAAAGTCTTCTGGCTGGTAGTCGCCTGACAAGTACCTGTAGATGCGCCCCCTGCACTCTACATCCTCGCCCGTGGCCTTCAGCCCCAGGCTATTGCAGAACACCCCAACCTCGCGGTCCGTAATTGAAAAGGTCCAAACGTACAGTGAGGCCACGGGTTCGTAAGGAAGTTGTGAAGAAAAACCACTGGAGTAGTTACCTTTTGTAACCCTGTAATTTTATTAAGTAATTATAAACGGTTAAAGGACCGTGCAAGCGAGCAGGGGTTTAACCCAGTGAGCGAGAGAGAGAGAGAGAGAGTTCGAAGACTTACACGTCGGCTCCTGAAGTTCTTAGCGGTGGTTCCGGGTGTACAATGATGCTCGACGACGTTGTCGGTACCCTGGCGCAGAGTCGGAGGTTGAGGAAGCAAAATGTTGCAATATTTCCACGTGAACCATGCACTAATTAATGACGCGTACAATATTTGGTGGTCGCGATCTCAACGTGGGCGCTGCTGCTACACAACTCCCGAGCCTGCCGCCAGTCAGCCGGCGCGTAGCTTCCCCTCTCTGTCCCTCTCACTCTCGTGCTCCGCACTCGCTCGAGCTGCTGCTTGCCGGTGTTGACAAGGGGTTAGTGTTAATGCTAACTACAATTTTATTTATGTGAGGCCCAGGGGAGATGTACCGGAGTTACCCGTTACAATAACTGTTTTATATTATTATTTTATTTCATATTATAATTTAATTCACTTAAGTTATAAATATTTAGTAAATAGTTCATTTGTACCTCAACTATATACTTAGTATATATTTGGTATACATAGGGGGGTTGGCGAGCGAAGCGAGCACCCCTCCTAGTATATATATAATATTATATTTCCGTTTCTTTTTATCCTCATAATTCGATCCTCACATTCTGTAATTATTATGAAAAACACCGTGAAAACACCGTACTGGTAACTAAATATGATGATCCTCAAAATTCGATCCTCACTATGAAGTCCTCAATTCAGTCCTCAAAACTCGATCCTCAGAGTTCAATCCTCAAAATTTTTTTGTATATTAAATTAAATTTTTTTTTAGTTAATGTCAAGTGTAGTTTAGTGTAGTAAAACATATTGAGAAGCAGCAGTAGTAATGGAATTGATAGAACATGATAAAAATATTTTTGAAATTTTCGATATAAGTTATCTAACTCCCAAAAAATTAAGAGAATCTATTTGTTTGTATTAATGTCAGAAAAAATTCCTGGTAGTTCATTTTGGAATAAGTATAAAAAAATTTTACAGAAAATTTCAGGAAAATAAGGAAAATAGCGGTTTGAATAAAATAAACGAATTTTTGAGAAATGAAGATTCTTCATCAAATTGCAATTTTTTTGGTTGACCAAAGCCATGGTTAGATAATTTAAAAAAAAATTTCTAAAATTATGGTACCGTAAATGAGATTCATGAAAAATATACTGAATTATTTACTAAATTGAATGATGATCAAAAATCGATTTTTAATGTAACAACCAAAAATTCCAATAGTATGTACTTCAAAGATGGTCCAGGAGGCACTGGAAAAACTTTCCTTTATCAAACTTTAATTTATTATTTTATGTCGAAAAATATAAATGTTTTATATATGGCATGGACCGGTATAGCTTCAATTCTATTACCAACAGGTATGACCAGTCATAAAACTTTTAAATTACCATTAATTTTAGATAATGTTGAAACTTCAATCTAAAAAATGAATCAGACAAAAAAAAATCACGCAAATGTGACATCATTGTCTGGGATGAAGTATCTATGATTCCAAAAAAGGCATTGAAAATCGTAGATAGGACTATAGAAGACAATACAAATAAATGACCTTTCAGAGGTAAATTAATTATTTTAGGGTGTGATTTTAGACAAATTCTTCCAGTACTAAAAGTGGTAATGAAAAAATTGTCGTGGGAGATACTATTAAATTTAGTAAATTATAGAAAAGCTCCAAAGATAAAATTAACTAAAAATATTAGATGTAAAATTTTTCTAACTTATTATTAAAGATTGGCGAAAGTTCTATAGAAAATTTCAAATTATAAAAGAATGAAAAACTAAAGATGTGTGTCAATTTGTGGAGATATAAATGAAAATCATGAATTAAATATAGTTTTTTAGCTCTAAAAAAATGAAAACGACAAATGTTGAGTAATGAAATTTTAATTATATTAAATCGTCAATGTAATATTAAAAATCACGAATTGATACGAACATAACAGAGAAGCAAAAATTATTACTGTCGATAAAAGTGGGAAAATTGTGTTAATTCCGAAAATTACTTTGAGTACAAACGAAAATTCAAGTTGTCCGTTTATTTTATACAGAAAACAATTTCCCTTAGTTTTAGCCTTTGCAATGACAATTAATAAGTCTCAAGTGCAAAGTTTTGATGGAGTTGGCGTATAGATAAAAACTAAGCTTTTTTCGCACGAACACTTATATGCATCGTTAGATTTTTTGGATAGTAGGAGACAATGAGCGATGGTGTCAAAGGCCAATGAGAAATAAAGGAGATAAAGATTGTGATTTTTTTGAGATAGATTCCTCGACGGGCGTCTTTAAGGATGCCGAGTATAGCTGACTGTGAGGAGTGATTGAGCCTGTAGGCGTATTGATGTGGATTTATTAGGTTGTGATGGGTATTGAAGTTAGTTAGTTGAGTGCAGAAAATTCTTTCGAGTAGTTTAGACAGTTCAGGAAGGAGGTCAATGGGACGTTGAGGTTTTCTATCCTTCTACTCAGAGGAGAACTAGCCAGTCGTGAGTGATGCATTTATGAGTTAGGGGATTTATGATGTAGGGGAGAATTGAAGGAAGGGCGAGTTTTATCATGGAGCATTAGAGACAGTCAGAACCCATTTCTCTGAAACGGGTTTTATTGAAAGTATTTAAAACAATAGTCTCATTCACAGGTGAAAATTTAAAAAGTGGTAAAGGAAGGAGATTGGGTAAGATGAGGATGCTTTAGTTGGGGCAATGCCGCCAGCTTTTCTAATTGCACGTTATTTGGTAGCGTGATCAGGGGTGTTCTCAATGATGTTCCTAACACATGTGTTTTCAAGCCGATCAAGTTCATTGGTAACCTGATTTCGAAGGGTGCGGTATTGGGCATATATACGGTAGGCTGACAGATATAATAAAGTTTGTAATGTCGATATACTCACTTAAATCCAATAATTGTTACCACACTGCCGCTTTCAATCAACTAAATAAAATGTGTTTAGTCAACTTTTTAAAAAAGTTGTAATAATAATTTTACCTTTGCAAGTGCGTTGGTTTTAATTAAATAACTGGAAATCTTTGTAACAAATAAAAATTGAAGCAGTTTTTAAGTTGAAATATACAAGCTTAAATCCAATACACTTGCACTGATAAACTTTGTTATTCTTATTATTTTTACAACATGAACATGTCTGACATCTGAGTTAAATTTTGCAGTACCCAATAGAGTTAGTAGGTTGTAAATGTACTAAATCTTCATAAATCATAGTCAGATCAGAATTGAGAAGCAGCTACAGCAGCTACTCAGGGTCGAAGTAACTCCTGCTTCACATAATGAAGCAATGAAAAAGGAGTAATATGTAGTAAACTAGCTAGATGAAATAATTGGCAACTGTTATAAACTTCACAGTAACAAAAATCTTCAAATTTCAGCCTCTCCCTCTCTCTCTCTCTCTCTCTCTCTCTCTCTCTCTCTCTCTCTCTCTCTCTAACACACACTCACAAAAAACACTTCATTATTTTAAACTTGAGATCTAATGGCTCTTCAACCCTACATAACCAAACACACACTATCTAGCAAGATCTAAAGTGTAAACATTGAATAAAACAAACAATATTCAAAATTTAACACAAATTAATTAAAAAAGCTTCTGCAAATTACAACTGCTTCTTAACATGAAATTTTTTTTACCATTTCTTTAACTCATACAACAATTCAACAATATAAAGAAACAGTGTAAATTTGTAAGCTACACAGCAGTAAACAGCTGCCACTTGCCAGCTAACCATGACGGACGCTAGAGCAGCTAACAAAGCTGATGTCATGAAACATAGGTTCCTACCTAGAGGCTAGAACGGGTGTGACTTTCGTGATCTGCGCGATATAGATATAGACCATGGGTTGGCTCGATGCGAACATAAACATAACCTACCGTAGCTCAGACATGAACCTCGAAATTTTTAGTAACATTGTTTGACTTTTTTAAAAAAAAAAGCAATAACTTTTCATTAAAAATGAAGAGAAAAGGGAGTTGTAATATTTTTAGGTGAACGTTTTAAAATTTTTTACACGACGATAAACGCAGTAATAAAAAAGATTTTTGGGAATAACTTACACGTACTTGAGTTCGACAGAATTGTTTCGGACTTTGTTCCCATTAATCTTTTTTCATAAGCCGTTTTTCGTGTATTAAAAAATTTCAAAAATAACTTTGATCCTTCACTTGATTGCCTCTTCTCTTCTTTTTTCGAATTTATAGATATATTTTAAGTTGTAAATTTTTGAAAAAAAACCTATTTTTACTCCTCCGAGACTCCGGAATCTTCTTAAATGCAAATTTTAGAAAATTTGAGATGAAATCGGTCTAAATATTTTGACACCTATGGCGTCAGAGCAGACATCTGGTGCCCTTGGTGATAGTTACGCCTTGAAGATGATTTTTCCAGGAAGTTTTGACTCCAGAAGGATCAAGGTAGACACCTGAATCAGCTGGTGATAATTACACCTTGGAGATGATTTCCCCGAAAATTTTGACACCTAAATAATCAAAGCGGACACACGTTGCATTGGATGGTGAACTACCTGGAGATCGGTCATATTGGACACCTGACGCACCTGGCGATTAGCCTATTCTGTAAATGATTTCTCTAGGAAGTTTTGACTGCTGGAGGGTCAGATCATTAGGTTTACTACGAGGAGATCATCTCCAGGATGTAGTTATTAGTAGGCACACGAAGTATTTACTCTGACCCCACCGTGGTCAAAGATTCCTGAAAAAATCATCTCCAAGGCATAACTATCATCGAGTGCACCACATGTCCGCCCTGACCCTTCCGAAGTCAAAGCTTCCTGGGGAAATCGCCTCTAACGTGTCATTTTTACCAGGTGCTCCAGGTGTAAACACTGACCCTTGCGGAGTCAAAAATTACAGGGGAAATCATCTCCAAGGCTTTATTATCACCAAGTGCACCAAGTATCCACCCTGACCCCATAGGTATCGAAATATTTAGCAGAAGAAGAAAAAATTATTTAAGACCATTTCAAGTGTGACCATTCCAAGTGTGGCATGCGTGTGGTTTATACGTGTGGTCCACACATGTGGCCTTACAGCAGGGTTATTAAGCAATTTTTATTTAACCTACAGCTCAAAAAATTCATTTTTACCTATGATAACTGATAAAAGTTTATATTTTTTTCTTTTGATCTGGATGGTTGGTAACAAATTCTAATTGTTATAATTTTTCGTCCGAGGCGCTTTCTCAGTATTTTACAAAAATTTTATATTCTACATTAAGCTTATTTAATCAAGGTGAATAAAACAAGTAAATTTAACTTGCTAGCATGCATCTTTTTTTCTTTACTACTTAAAGAATAACGTATATTTTCAAAGGAATGAGTAGCCGAGGGGACTAAGTTGCATGTTTCACCCTAATGGATGTAAGGTCTATAGGTTCTAATCCAGCCAGCAAGTTTTTTTTTTTTTTTTTTAAGACTGGCTTTTTCAAAAATATTGTAAAATTGACTATTTAATTAATTATATTTAAAATATTTAAAAAAAAATTTCCCAGTATCGAGATAGCAGCTGCCAAGGCAGCTGAATTGGTGTTACAATTTGACAACTTTTTTTTTTTTTTTTTTTATTTATTTAATGCCTACTTAAGCCTTGAGGCTTATACAGCGATTACCGCCCATTATTCCAAACAGAATAAGGGCTGTTAAAATATTTAATTATTTTCCATTACAAATTTAATTTACAATCTTTACAAAAATTGACAATAGCTTTCAGAGAGACTGGATTCATAATGTTCAAAATTGTCTCTATCGAGAATGGTTCACTAAGTTTCATTTTTACTAGATCAGACACTAATTTACTTCTTTCTTGGATGTATTCACTGCATTGCCAAAAAATGTGGTTAGCATCTTGGATACCTTGACCACAACTGCATTCAGGAGACGAGATAATGTTCTTCCTATATAAGGAAGCCGCCACAGAGTAATGATTGGCTCTGAGTCTGTTAATTGTTACAATCTCCCTGCGATTGAATTTGAGATTATTGAACCACGTCTTGCTTTGAACTGAAAGATAGTTTTTGAAATAGTGTATGCCCTTTACGTCACCTTCTTGAAGGTTATTGCTGAACGTTTTTCTCTCGCCTGTGACCTCCAAGTTGCACTAAAGTCTGAGTACGGGATGATCCCAGTAGGTGAGCTTGACTCAGAAGCCTCTTTAGCTTTTTGATCGACAGTTTCATTTCCTGCCAAATCACAATGAGCAGGGACCCAAATCCACTTGATTGGATCTTCAAGCAAACTATCTTCCATAATTTTCAACACTTTCTTCCTTAGCTCCATGATAAAGGGATTTTTGTTACTTCTAACAGATGCCAGAGCTGTGAGTACACTTTTGGAGTCAGAGAAAATGCAGCATTTTTTGTCCATATGTAAAGCTACCCAGTCCAAAGCAGCATTGATTGCAACCGCCTCACCAGTGAATATTGAAGCGTACTTGTGAAGAGCTCCACTGCCATCAACTTCTAAGTTGGAAATGTAGTAGGCCCAGCCAACTGGATTGTCTTGAGTCTTACTCGTATCGGTGAAGATATGTGTGAGATCGTTTCCACCAAAAAGGTTTTGAAATTCCAGATTGATAGCCGGCGAGACTGCGAGTTTAGCTCCTGATTCCAAATCCACAGGTAACTGCTTGAAGTTGATGCCATATTGCTCCATAAATTCTGGATCTTTGTTTGAAACAAAAAGTTTATTTTGCACCAGATTAGATACAAGAGTTATAGCCTTCTCAAACACTCTTTTTTTGTTTTTTTTCTTGTTATGCTTGTTAAAAAATTTAGATACTGAGCTGAGGCAAGCACTGTCTAGATTGGACACGACTTTTGTTATAAACTTCTTGCCTTGTTCTTCAGCTCTATCATAGAGTGCCAGTAGTTTAGACTCTTCTAAGATAATGTTCTTGGGCGTTGACATCCTATATCCGAAGGCTGTTCGTATGGCCGCTATTTGAATGTTTTCTAGAATGTTGGTGTACTTCTTCCACTTTGGATAATAGACGAAGAGCCCATAGTCGATACCTGACCTGACAAAGCTTTTGTAGAGATTAAGAAGTGTACCGGGATGAGCCCCCCACCACGTTGTAGACAAGACCTTCATAATATTGAGGATGGACCTCGATTTTTTTACCACCTTTTTAACGTGCTGATCAAATTTGAGCTGAGAATCAAAAACGATGCCGAGAAATTTAGCTTCGTTAGAGGATTTTATTACAGTACCACAGACCTCAACTTCAATACTCACTGGGGCAGGTTTTTTCTTTTAAAAGTGTAAAATTTTTGTTTTCTCAACATTTAGCTCAAGCCCAAGTTTTTTGAGATTGTCTTGTATGACTATGCAGGCTGATTGCAGCTGCTCTACACTGGTATTCAGATCTTCAGCACAGCAGTAGAGAGCCAAATCGTCCGCAAATTTCGAGACTTTAACAGATTCCATCTGCAACGTTATTAACATAAATGTTGAAGAGGAGAGGGCTGAGAACTCCCCCCTGAGGGACGCCCTTGGTGACCATCCTGGGATTATCAAAGTTAACCACACTGGTAATGTACCTCTTCGTGCACAGATGAGCAACAAATTTGATGAAAAGATCTGAACAGCCTATATCTCTTAACTTTTGCAACAAGATTGAGGGGACCACGTTGTCAAAGGCCCCTTTGACATCCAAGAATATAGCTACTGTGTCTCTGTTACCCATAAATCCATCCTGCACACAAAGAGTTAAATTAAAAATGTTGTCAACACAAGATCGGCCCTTGCGATAACCGCATTGACTTCTGGAGATTATGCTGTTGTGCTCACAAAACCACTGCAGCCTGTTTTTCATCATGATTTCCATAATTTTGCAGAGGCACTGAGTCATCGTTATTGGGCGAAGACCACTGTTGTCCGGTTTCTTGATTAGGTGAACATAGGCGTAATTCCAATCTTTCGGGTACTCACCGGTGCGTAACATTTCATTGTAAATATCGATCAGAATGAGTTTGTACTTAACAGGAAGCTTGCTGATAGTATAGTAGTCGATCCCATCCAATCCTGAGCCTTTACTTGTGTTCCTGGAATTTATGGCAAAGATTAGTTCTGCAATTGAGAAAGGTTGGTCCAAAATGTCATCTGTTAGACCCTGGGTGTCAGGAAGAGGTTGATCTAACGACGGTGGAGAAGTGATCTTATCAATAGCTTCATTTGCCTTCTGTGTGAAGTTAAAAACGCTGGCCACATCATTTGCGTGATTAATCTTCTGCCACTTATTCTTGAAAATTTTCATCTTGTTCCAGACGTAGCTGGAGTTCTTGTTCAAATCTATGGTTTCTGTAAATTTTACAAAACAGGCTTTTTTTTGCTTTTAATTGTTCTCTTAAAAATAGCGCAACTTTTTTTGTAGGCTATTCTGTCAGCTAATTTTTTTGATCACCTCCACTTCTTAAATGCAGCTCTTCTTAATCTTTTCAACCTCGCACAGTCCTCGTCCCATCATTCCACGGGATTCCTGTGAATTTTTTCCATGACATCTCTTCTTTTGGGAGTGTTAGCTTTTATCGTTTCCTTGACCATAGTAACAAAAGTCTCGTACTTCTTCGGAGCTGAGGAGATCACATAGGAATTTTCATAAAATTCAGTGTATCGCTCCTCAAGAGCTTTAGTGACGGCGTCCCAGTTTGTTTGCTTCGATCTGATTTTAAAAGATTTTTTTCTGAAAATATATTTAGAAAGTGAGACAGTTAATTTAATCGGGAAGTGGTCAGATTCAAAAAGTTCGTCAAGAATTTCAAGGTTGACAAGTGACGAATCATGAACGTTTGCTATAACAAGGTCGAGGTTAGATGTTTCGTTGGTGCTTGCGTCGAAATGTGTGTCACGATTTAAGTTAATAACTAAAAGGTCTGAGGCCGTGAGAGAGTCTAAAAACCTGGTGCCATTGGTGTCGTCCTCTTTGCAATTCCATTGAGTGTTGTGCGAGTTAAAGTCACCTAACAGATAGGAAATTCCTTCAGCTCTAGTTGTCAATCCTGCTACTTTGTCCCATCGTTCTTGTGTGAGATTTATATTCCTGCCATTTACACTAGGAGCCCTGTACACAGCAAATAAATTTATCGGACTAGTGTGTCCAAAGATTTTGATAGCCGCGACTTCAACCGAGGCATGAATTTCTTCTTGGATTACTATTGGCTTAAAGTTAAAACTAATTCTGACAGCAAAAAGGATTCCACCACCCCTTGAAAGCCTATCCACTCTGTAGATTCTGAACTCGGGGATTGCAAAAACTGATCCAGGCTTTAACCAGGACTCCACTACAACCAGCACATCAATGTCATTCAGTAAATGAACCAGCTCAGTTTTTTTATTATTTACACTTCTCGGGTTCCAAAATAAAATCCTTAAGTCACAATTTACAAACACATTTTCTTCACCTGCTGCTGACACCATCCTGCTTTCAGACATTTACGTCTTACTTTTTAGGTGTCGATTCCAGCTCTGATTCTTCCGTATCAGTAGCTGAATCCTCAGCATTCTCTGCGGAGGAAGCTTCCAGGGCTATTTGCATTTTTGTCATTGTACGCTTTACCTTATCTCCTTGGAGGAGCCCGTAAATTTCCTCAATTAGCTTCAAAATTGCATCTTGGTCATTGTGGAGTCCAAGGATTTTTTTTTCCTCTCACTTTTCTTCGAAAAGCGCGATTTAATGGCCATGTTAGAAAGTTTCTCGAAGCTTATTTTAAGGTGTTTTTCAGAGGCTTCCACGTGAGCACGAGCAGGTTCAAGACCAGAAGTTATTGCAAAAGACTCCTTCTCGACATCACGTTTGCTGCTTGTTTTTCTCTTCTTGGGGATTTTGCTTGGCTTTTTGCTTTTGTTATCCGACGGAGCTTCAAGGTTGTCATTCATGGTATCAATTTCACCAAGGGGATCACTGTTCGTCGACTTTTCGCTCACAGTGGGAGAGCGCGCTCTCTTGTTGGGCTGCTGCTCCGTTTTTCCGGAACTACCCGGGGATTCTTGAAGAGCTATAATGCCAAGATTCATCTGGTTCTGTTGCGAGGGAGTGGTAACCTTGGACGAGGGGCTAAATGGGAAAAAGGTAACCTTATTCTCTTGAGGCGTCAAAGAAGTTTTTACCTGTTGCGCGAAGCTTTTTGGAGCGGCTGTAGATAATGCGGTTTCATCGTTCACGCCTGCACCATCTGCAACCGTCGACTCATTTATTCCGTCTGCTCTCCGTGTCGTGTTCAACCTCTGCATGCTAGCTTGAGTTGCGTTGGTTGAGTTAATCTCATCATTTAGCCTCATCAGCTCTAAAATGACCTGTTTGTTTACAAACAAAACACTTCGGAGTGTCGAGCTCAAAGAACACCATGTGTTCCCCGAATTTCACCGGGAAGTTGGGGATCTTCGTCACGTCATCTGGGTGAATGTACACAAAACGCCTATAGCTTTTTATTTCAAAGGTGTCATTGTTCTCAGCTCCCATGTTAACCTTAAACTCCGCGACACTTGACAGCGTTTTAATTTTACAGTCTTTTGTTAAGTATTTTTTCAGAGCCGTGTTAGATATTCCAAAAGCTGCGTTCGATATAATGACTCTCACTGCTTTAGCCAGATAGTACATGAGCTGAATTGTTTCACCGTTTATTTTAATTTCTCCAACTTGATCCACCAAAAATGACGCCTGCGCGGCCGATGCCATAACAACACATATTCGATCATTAGAAATGCGCGAGGCAAACAAAAAACTCTTAGGATCATTAATATGTTTATATAATTCTAGCACGTAATCTTTCAGTGGAACATCCTTCTTGGCATCGCAAATTATAGCCTGGTCGTCTTTTGGTCGCGGCTCACTGGGATCGTTATACTCTTTCAAATCGACAGAACGTACAGCTGTAGCGCCAGCCATTTTAGGTTAGGTGTTGGCTTACTTAGGCGAGCCTTCAACTAAACCTACTCCGCTATGAGTTTTCGCTCGCACAAGCGAAAACTACACAAACTAAACAATAACCGTAACTACTCAAGGGCACCGGCCCGAACTACTCGAAAAAACCCTGTACGAAAGCCGGGACTCGTGTTTTCGAGGATCACGAAGAAACGCAGCCGCACCCGCTCAGGGCATCGGCCATACTGAATTTGACAATTGCTCAGGCAGCTGCTTAGGTAGCTCCATAATCAGCTGTTTCTTTTATGTCTGGGTGGGTTAGTCAAATCACGGGAATCAGGGGTATCTAATTCGTGAATTCGATAATTCCCAAGCATGTCTTGATTATTATTTTTTGGTACCACAAATAATTGAAAAGTACACAGGCTAGTGTAGTTTCGTTGTTTACAGTTAACCAAAAATTTACGAGAGTTTTCACGTTCATATCGAACGCGATCCAGATTGTTTAAATTGATTCGGCCACTGTAACATGATTTGCCAGCTAAAAGAATACTAGAATTTTATTTTTCTGATACAAAAATTACAAATACAAATAAATAATATTAATCAATAAGTTCTTTATTGATCATTGAAAATTGAAAAAGAATTTATTTCATATTTAAATTAACCCATTAAGTCCCAGGATTTCAAATTTTTTTTTTCTGTGTTTAAGCTGAGAAATCTTGGTAAAAACCTCAGAAAATATATCGATAAATACCGTACCTCCCTATTTTCAAGTGTTTTCGACAAGATGAACTAGTTTAAAAAACTGAAAAATACAATTTTCAATTGTTAATTAAATAATTTTTTAAAAAATCAAAAATTTTCATGCCTTTTTTTTTTTTAATCGAAAGAAATAGTGCGGGAAATTTTTTTCACACACTTGAAAATATGATGAATGGTGAAAAAAATGTTCAAAGTTTTCAAAAATTTTTGAATTTTTGTGCTACGATTTTTCTAAACGAAATGGCACCCAAAAAACTTTGACAGATATAATCGCTTAGCAGTCTAATGCAAAAACAGCATCGAAAAATGAATTTTGCTCAAAGTTTTTTTTGCCAAAGTATAAAAAGTCTTTAAAAAGTTTATTCTTTCAACTTTTGATCATTTATGTTGTGAAATTCCAAGAATTGGGCCTAATACCATGGAGGCCAAAAAGTAGAAATGCCAAGTATATTTCATTCTTCTAATTTTACGTAAAAAACAATGGTATTTTTTATTTTCCATTAACTTATTTTTACATTTGGGTCCCCGTGGGATTTTGCTGAATACTTGTAATGTTGGTATTGGGGCCTCAAATTCACCATCAACGTCACAAAAAAACTTTTTTGAACTGTTTTCCATTCTAAATAATTTGCTGCAGGTGCGGAAGAATAAATAGGACGCGCAATAAAGACCTACTCCGAAATCTAAGTAACTTCAATGTCCTACCTGAAATTTATCAACGAACTCTTGCCAATGAAAACTTCCTAATTTTTGACTCCGGCTGCCCAGAAGATGAAGAGGATGGCCGTGTAATCGTGTTCACTACGCACTGAAATCTGCAGCTATTGAATAAAAGTAGAGTCTGGTTTATGGATGGCACTTTTAAAGTAAAGTTCCACTTGTTTAACTATACTTCAATTTTCTAAAAATTTAATAATTACATGTTTCGCCAACAATATTCATGCAAGTGTTCACTATACTTAGAACTCGTCAGAGACGAAGTAATCGCCGTGACTCAAAAGAACAGGTGAATTATACAGCGGTTCTGAGTGCTGTACAGAAAGCATGGAAGAAGTATCGAATCGACAACTTTGGGCCTGACAAAATCATAACAGATTTTGAAAAAACCTGACGTGTTTCCGAAAGTTCCGGTGACCTGCTGCTTTTTTCACCTCAAAAAAAGTATCTATAGAAAAATTTAAAACTCTAGTCTTCAAGCCGATTACAATGACCCCGTGGATGAAACCATTCAAGTCCAAACACACATGCTCGCAGCTTTGGCATTGATTCCGGTTGATCAAGTTGCCCGTATTTTTGTCTACTACAGAAGAACGTAGTAGACGATTTTGCTCCAGTTCTTGAGTACTTCGGAGAGTACTACGTACTTGGACGTCCTGGCCGAGGAAGAAGGAGAGCGGTGCCTCTCCGCTACGATCCATCACTGTGGAATCAGTATGACGCTGCGCTTGTGGGCGATCACAAAACCAACAACCTAAGCGAAGGTTGGCACAATCGCTTTAACCTTCTTGTTGGTAAAGCTCACCCCAGCTTGTACTCTCTGTTAGGCGAATTCCAGAAAGAGCAGGCAAGCACTGAGAGTATGGTCGCTGAACGAAGTGCCGGGAAAAGGGTAAGCTAATTTCGCTAAGTAAGAGAATTTCGCTGAAACCCAAATCCCATCTGATTGTGGCGGGGTCCTGAATCATAGTTGAAAGCAGCGCCGAAAAAAAAATGGCTGGAAACTCAAACGTGGCTGCGACGTGTTGTAGAACAATACCCCGAGCACGTTGAAGAAGGAACATAGCTTGAGTACCTCTCGAATCTAGCCCAAAACATCTACCTGTGATAAACTTTTGTAATAACTTTTTGATAAATGTATTGAATTGTTAGAGATTAATATATACAGTTTTTGGAATAGAATTTGTATATTTTTTTTGAAAAATATGCCGGAAATTAATGAAGCCGGAAAAATGTCCACCGGAAAACTATCCGGATACCCACGGTGAAAGCTGTACTTTTCTTGGATCCAGTCGCGCTTCCAAGCAAATTTTATATGTATTAGCTAATGCTTCTATATCTGAATCCATACCTGGACACCAAAAGTAGTTTCGGGCTACTTGTCTTATTTTAACTCTACCCAAGTGAAATATATGTAAGTCGCGTAGCATTTGTGCTCTAACTGTTTCAGGTATCACTAATCTATAAACCCATGTGATACAGTTTTTTTCTATGTCTAATTCATTGCATTTCGCGTGAAACGCTCTTTCTGTTTCCTTTAATTTATTGATTTTCAGCCAATCGTTTTTTATAGATGCAATTATTTGCTTAAGGGAGTCATTCAAGGGGTAAGTGGTTTCAAAAAATCTGCGACAGGAAAAACTAGCAATGATGGATGAAGAAATAGCTGAAGGCAACATCCTTTATGGGGCTGGCATTGATGATTCAGTGTAAGTTAAAAAATTAAAAAGTTTTCTATGATTTTTCCTCTTTTAAAACTTTAAACGCGTTTTTTTGAAACTATACTTTTTAAAGCCAGTGGACACTGTAACTTGAAAAATAATTAACCGATCTTTCTGCGATTTGGCCCACTTTTTTTCTATATTTTTCTTAAGTGTGCAACGGTTTTTGTTTTTTGTTTTTGGGTTTTTTTTTTTTACCACTTAAAAATGGCCAATTTTTTGGTCAAATAAATGACTTTTTTGAACTTTTGTCTGTCAAAACCGCAAAAAAAAAAAACAGCCAAAAGCACTAGGTATTGCCTTCAGCTAAAGAAATTCGTCTCATTTTTTGATTTCAGATAAAGCTTTAGACAGCTCCAATGTCCGGCGCAGAGCTCCTTCTTTTCAAAGCACTTCAAGCAACAGTCTGTCAGCAGTTTGTTTATTGATATTTTTCGACGAAAATAGTATATTGCAATACAAGGGCAGAAAGTTGAACATTGCTGCACTGCGCGATATATGTCTGAAGCGAAGCCTCGGCTTCGCCTCGGGCATATATCGGGCAGTACAGCAGCGCTCAACTATCTGTCCGTGTGTTGCATACTATTTTTCTCCATTTGAGGTCGAAAGTACGTTAATTTATTAAAATGAGCAGTTTCACTAAACTTCAGCTGATCATGATAGATGCGGCCATGTTTTTCTTTCTGCATTGCTTGAGAGCTGATGCTTTTGTTTATTTTCATAGTTTGATGGCTGCTGCCTTATTTACGGCACGAGCGGAGCGAGTGCTGTAGGACGGCGCAGCAGCCATCAAAACATGATCTAAAAATTATAAGTATAACGAGTCCTATAACACACGCATGCACATATGAAAGAAATTGAACGCAAAGATAGGACTTAGATTTGTTGCTTATAACCTCTACTACTCGCCTTTGGCATTGGTTCGGGATCAAAACATCAGCATCGGTACCATTTAACACGCACGTATTTATACAGACACAGGTTCTTGATCACGCATTTCTTTCTATCGACCCCAGATCTTGTTTTGATTTGTTGCATCAAAATTATTTTGGATTTTTCTAAGGTCCGATGATACGAGCAACAAAAGTCGAAGCATCAGTATCGGCACCCACAACGTATACGCACACACACATCGCTCGTTTTATACTGCGGAAATTTTATTTTGATGGTCGCTAAATATATCCTTTCTATAAAATTATCAATTTCATTTTTAAACATCTACAAAAAGTTAAACGCTACAGCACAGCTGCCTTGCTCTGCAGCCCACGCGTCACGCACTGCTGCATGAGGTTAGACGTGTGATTTCTTTCGGCATCGTGGTTTTGCGTCGGTATAGTAGAGAACGTCGATGTAGCAAAGTTGAACTTTCGACTGAGAAATCGAATCAGAAGGTGCGTACTTTTGACCATCGGATGGAGAAAAATTATGAATTATAGTTTGAACTTTACTTTATTATGTGCAGAAAAAAAAAATACCATAACTCTTACTGGATCTTTAAAGAAAATTCACAAAAAATAACTTTTTTTTTTACCTCTTACCCCTCCCTTCAGCTCTAAATCTTTCGACGTTTCCTTGGCTACTTCTTTGAAATCATTATTATGTACTAATCATTTTGAATATAATTTTAATTATTGTACTCTAAAGGAAATACAGGTGTTTTGTCGTCTATTGGGAGACGTGATAACGCGTCGCAATTCGCGTTTGCTTTTGATTTTACAACTTCGATTGTGTACTACCCTGATAAAAAATACGCCTGTCTTTGTAATCTTCTGTGTAACATTGTTGAAATATTTTTACTACAGAAACTAAACTTTAACGGTTCATGATCTGTTTTCAAAATAATATGATTACCAATAATGTACTGGTAAAATTTTTTAAAACCAAAAATAATTGCTCCTGCTTCTTTGTCAATTATAGCACGATGTTTTTCGCTTTTCGGAATTACTTTTGAAGCAAAGGCTATTGGCCTTTCCAAACCGTCATCGTACCTGTGCGATAAAATTGCTGACATACCTACGTCACTCGCGTCGCATGCTAAAACTAGCTGTATGTCTTGATCAAATAATGCTAACACATTTTCGGATATAATTTGACTTTTCACCCAGTTAAATTATTTTTCACACCGATCTGACCATAACCATTTTTTCTCTTTCAGTAACGCGTACAGTGGGCAAACGTGTTCTGCCCTGTCATTTAAAAATTTTTCGTAAAAATTTGCTAAGCCTAAAAAAGCTTCTAATTCTTTATGGTTTTTTGGCGATGGTGCTTCTTTAATTGCTTTTATCTTAGATGGACTTGGGTTTAACCCGTTCTCGTTTAAAACAAACCCTGAAATTTCAATGCTTTCTTTAAAAAAATCACATTTATTCAAATTTACGCGTAGACCTGCTTTATCTAGTCTCGCAAAAATCTCTGTTAAAATTTCAATATGTTCTTGGTCCATTCGACCCGTAATATAAATATTATCAATGGAAATTTTCGTATGTTTTATACCTTTTAAAATTTCTTTGAAAAGATCCTGACATTCTCCTGGACTTGATGCTATGCCTTCGCCCAGCTTTGTGTATCGATAGAAACCTTCATGTGTAATAATTGTTAGCCCGTTTTTAGATTCGTCATCTTATTCAAATTGCATAAACGCGTGTTTTAAGTCTATTTGCGACCATTTACTTCCGACTCTTAACGTGTTAAAAATTTTTTCTTTAAGAGGTATTAGATGTCTTTTAATTAGAAACTGCGGATTAGCTGTCAGTTTAAAATTACCGCAAATACGCATTTCTCCGTTTTTCTTTAACACCGGAATAATGGGTGTTGCCCATTCACTACACTCTACCGGTTCTAAATTTCCCAATTTCATTAATCTTTAAATTTCGTTTGAAATTTTTGGCATTAGCGCGTAAGGCACGTGATGTGGCTTTAGTTGTATCGGTTTTAAATTATCTTTAAAAACTAAATGTACTTTTCTACCTTCAAAACACCCTTGCGTGTCTGAGAATAAGATCGGAAATTTTTTTAACATGTTATGTCTTATAGTTTCGCTCTCTATTTTTAAAATATTACTTTGTAGCATTCGTGGCTAAAATTCGTTTCTACGCACGGTTTTCTGAGTCATAGCAGTATCGAAAAGAGTGCCCAGCAACCTAACCTTAAAAAGCTAAAGTTTTAAGTAACGAAAGCCTAGCATAGAAACATATTTTAGCCACTTTAGCTACAAAGAACATTTCGATAGCGAAGCGAGCGTGATAAAAATTGCGCAGTGTCAAAAACGCACGTCTTAGCCACGGATATCATCGAAATGTACTATTCACGTTCATTTTTCATTAATTTTAAAAGCCATAAATTAAAAGCTTTCAGCCATTATTATCATCCGATCCCAATGATCCTATTGCTTGACTTTTGCACGTACACCTGTAGGACGACCTCTTGCTAGATTATCTGAACATGATTTTTTGCCTGTCTCAGCTAATCATCTTTCTTCAGGTGATCTTTTTGAGGTTGCTGGTTGAATGTTTGAACGAGCTACAGGAACGACAAAGGTAGACGAGATCCAAAGCCTGGTCTGAAGGTCGACGATATAGTTCTTTTAATCGATAAAAATCAACCATGCATGCAGTGTCGGCTGGAGTGAGTGATGGCTGAGCATCCTGGAGATGACGGTGTTGTTCGAGTTGTCTCTGTGAAAACGTCTCAGGGAATATCAAAGCGCAATGCAAGAACTTTTTGTGTATTGCCAGTTGGATGGATTAGATTGAATTTTTGATTGACAAATTATTTTGATATTGATAACCTGTCTAATGTTAGTTTGATTGAGTTGAAAGACTACTTAATTGTATTTATGTCATGTTGAATCTATGTAAGTTACATCATTTTTGCATTAGCTACACCTCGCATCGATACAGCTCTCTGCAATAACTACCCTTGGGGCATGCGCGATCTGGCGTGGATCCGTTGGCAGACGTCGCGCCGTCGTCTGCCAACAGACCAACTCTCGGTGGTCCGTTCGCAGCAGTGCGAATAGTTCGCCCACGTGTGACACAATTCCTGTGCAACAGCACAATCGATAGAGCCGTCCTGGTGCGCGATATACTCAAGCGTGCAAGTGGATAAACTTTAGTTTGATTATGGACAATGGTTAACAAATTTCGTGGATAAATTTTTTCTTGATTTTATGTTTATTTTTTGATTGTGGGAAAGAAAAGAATTTTTGTTATCTTGCTCGCTTCACTCCCAACGCAATGGGGGGAGGATGTTTCGTGTAATTAGCTGTTTACATTATTTAGTTTATTTATTTCGCATTACGACACTGATTGTTTGATTAATTTTGATGATTGAGAATTTTATTTCTACTTTGATTAAGTTATTTATTTGGTGGACGGTAAAGTTATTCTTTTTAGTTTTGGGATTATTTGAATTTTCGATGGCACTGGGTGCGCATGCGTCTGCAGCGCGGCCAGTGGGCCTGACGGCCCAGCGCGCGCCTGACAGAAATGCGTCGGTCAGTAGTTGAAGTTCGTCAACGGTAGATACTAGTAGTTTTTCCGTAGCTTCACGCAAACTTGAGTTATAAGTTGTAAGTTGTCCTAGTGCAGCTTAGCTTTATTTGTAGAGTGTCGCCCACTCTTTTTGCCACAATTTTGCCGAATAATAACAACATTCATAATTTAGTTGTGTCCAGAACACAACGTCTTTGAACGCGAAGCGCTCCCGATTGCATTGACGTCCGGACGAGTGTTATCATGTAACACGCGAATTTGAATTGAGGTTGAATCTTTTGTACTATTGTGATTTTAGTAGTTATTTGTGAAAATTTTTGAATAAACAGGGCTTTTTTATGCCGACAGGGCTTTTTTCGTCTAAGAAAGTGTTAAAGTTTATTGACGCCCTCATCCTCATCCGAAACTACGGATATTATTCTAAGATTGAATGAGTTACAGTCATTCTGTCGTAACGAGCCCAACTTCAATGAATTTTTATTAAAAAACAGTGCATCTAATTAAAAAAAATGCCATATATATTTTAGTCTTGAAATTTTACGTTGAAAATAATAGTATTTTTTTTTCAATAACTTAATTTTTACTTTATGGTCCCCATGGCATTAGGCCCAATTCTAGGAATTTCACAACATAAATGATCAAAAGTTGAAATAATGAACTTTTTAAAGACTTTTTATACTTTGGCAATAAAAACCTTTGAGCGAAATTCATTTTTTGCAGATTTACTGCTTTATTAATTTTATTTTGTTGCCGGATTAAAAGCTGGTAGGGGAGGGTTGTCAAATAAACGTTGAGACAGACTTAATTTAATACAAACAGTGTTAATTTATTTATTTTAACACAGCACTCTATTTACAACAATATTCCAATAATTCAAAATAACAATAAGCGGTGGCAAATTGATATCCGGTAACTTCATGTTCTGAGGAGACGTTGACCTTGGGTGAGATGAGGTGACTGGTGGAGCTGGAGGTGTGAGATTTTCCCTGAGCGTTGCCAATTCCATGAGGATGTCCAGGTAAAGCATTTCCATTTTGTTGAGGTAGCCAGCGGTGAAATATTCATCATTGACCATAGTGGCAGGACAAGATGACACCAATTGTTTTTTTTTTTTTTTTTTTTTTGTCCATGGTCAGATCTAAATGAAAACATCAGTGACTCCACAGACTCACGCCACTGATTGACCACCATCAAACCAGCAGTAGCACCTTTCTCTTTAATTATGGTGCTGTAACTTTCCAAGCTGGTCAACCGCTCTTTTTGAGATCTGGTCCTGCAGATAAAGTCTGCAGGCACAGAGCCAGAGCTTGAGCGAGTCCTGGGCCTGGACCCACCATCCACCACATTCAAGAGATTTTCCTGCTCGGATATACCAGCAGGCTGTAAAAGTACCTTTGGTACAGTGGTAGCAGGAGCTGAGCCACCAGTAGCTCCTAGCGTTGAGTTATCCAACTGTTGAGAGGTCTCATCCGAGTGATGTCCAGTATTGGCTGCTTCAAGTTTGGTCTTATCGCTTGGAGCCTCGGACTTCTTATCCTGAGTATTGTCCATGTCCTGAGATGAGAGGTGCCAACTGATGAAAACCAGGTGCCACTTGTTGAGAAAACCTGAGGGTAATGGTTATGATGATGAGATTATTCAATAACTAGCCCAGCCACCCACCAGCATCCGGCTCGAAGGACCAAATGTTGCAGATTTACTGCTTTATTAATTTTATTTTGCTGCCGGATTAAAAGCTGGTAGGGGAGGGTTGTCAAATAAACGTTGAGACAGACTTAATTTAATACAAACAGTGTTAATTTATTTATTTTAACACAGCACTCTATTTACAACAATATTCCAATAATTCAAAATTACAATAAGTGAGTTTATACAGGTTAATCAAAATTATTTTTAATGCAAAAAAACTGAGAGGTGAGAATATTATAGTTTGAGTGGAGAATTTCCACTCTTAATTTTCATGTAAAGAAGATTAATTAATTAATTAATTTGAGAAACACCTAGTCAAAACTCTTTATGGACTTGATTATATTAATTAAAACCATAAACATAAGTTTTGTTTGAGTATAGTTGAGGTAAACAAGGCTACAGAAATGGCCTTGAAAAGAGAGAGAGAGAGAGAGATGCCCAAGAGAAATTAAAGCAGCAGCAGAGAATGGCCTTGAACAGAATAGAAAAGAAAATGGCTGCTTGTAAAACAGCACAAAGAAAGGAGAGAGAGAGCGAGAGAATGCACAGTAAATTTTATTGATTTTCTGGCTGCGAAATGACGAGGAGAAGCACCGGTAAATTATTGTTACCGGTGCTGCGCAAAAATACCTGAGGATGCCTAGGATGATCTCCTTGCTGAGCTGCTAACCCAAGAATTGAAGTGAATCAAGCCGATCGAATTCAAGATGAGATGTCTCCAGAGTTGACTACCACCAGGTGAATTATTTGTTGAGATGACTGTGCAGATGAGACCACTGCGTTGATGACGAGAAAGAGTCGAGAAAAATGCCAAGTGAAAAGAACCCAAGAGATAACACAAAATGGCGAAAGAAACGTCTATTCACGAGCGTTGCCGAGAAGAGAACTGGAGAGACGCCGCAGGCCCAGCAGCGTCAGCGACAGCAGCAACAGCGCGTAGCTTGAAGGCACGTGAGAGAGAGAGACAGAGCGAAAAATCAATACTCTGCGCAGGTGAGTCAGCGGTTTTGAACCGCTAACGATTAGCAGCGCTAATTTTCGAGAGACGCCGCGGCGACGACATCAACTGTGGACATGGGCGCGAATATTTAAATTTGATAAATTCCGCAACATCATTTTTCGATGCTGTTTTTGCATTAGGCTGCCAAGTGATTATTCATGTCAAAGATTTTTGGCCGCCATTTCGTTTAGAAAAATCCGAGCACAAAAATTTTTGAAAAATGTGAACATTTTTTTCACCATTCATCATATTTTCAAGTGTGTGAAAAAAATTTCCCCCACTATTTCTTTCGATTAAAAAAAGAAGGCATGAAAATTTTTGATTTTTTTTTATTTTTCCAATTAACAATTGAAAATTGAATTTTCCAGTTTTTTAAACTACTTCATCGTGTAGAGCACATTGGAAAATAGGGAGGTATGGTATTTATACATAGATTTTCCGAGATTTTTACCAAGATTTCTCCGCTCAAACACAGAAAAAAAAGAATTAGAAATCCTGGGACTTTATGGGTTAAGTTTCTTATACATTAGTGTGTTTGGGTGTGTGTATCGTTCGTACGTCCAACGAACGACAAACTTAAACTTTGATTTTATATTTTTTGTTTTAATAGATTTTTTTTGCATCTTAGCAAGAACTGACTGATGATCGGTTTTTGTATTAGCTAGTAAGCAGTTAAAAATAAAAGCCACTTTAATTAACTTCCTTGTTTACTGTATCAACCAGTCATGGTTTACTGGTAACTTTCCTTCGCCTTCCCAGATTGACTCCAAAATAAACCGGCTGATGCCCGTATCTGCTTACTGCTGGCTGTCTAATGGCCTTGGAGATTTAAGCTAAGGAAAGGTTTTAGGAACGTACCTTTGGGAGTTAGTGCTAGATTTTTCGTGGTTATAAAAAGACCCTCCTCCAAGTGGGCCACAATTATCGACACCAGCCTCTAACTACACATAACTGTCTTTATGCATTACTGCAGGAAGCAGTGACTACTTGTAGACCTCGCTCGCGAGCTCAGATCTGAGGTATTTGGAAAATAATAATAATAATAATAATAATAATAATAATAATAATAATAAATACCAGATCACACAATTTAAGGCAAAGTAAGCATTTTTTTTTTAAAAGTCGGGTAATAGCTGTAAAAAGTCTTTAAAGAAGTGTTATTCCGTCGCTTTGACGTACATAGTTGTGTGAAAGCTAAAATTTTGAACTGAAAAGAAACAGAATTAAAGAGTGCAATATAATCTTGATCACAACTGTCATTTAGTCAATATTTCTCTATACTATTTTGAAGAGAAGGATTTACTAGAAGCGGTGTGTGAAAATATTCATTACGCTCATTGTGTAATCCTGCGTAAAAACCATGTTTTCAATTAACTTTTCAGTGCAATTAGATTTTTTTGACGATTAGCATAACATAAATTTTCACGGTAATTAGTCGTGAACACACGATACTCTTGAATGCTCTAAAAAGATGCCAATCTTGATTAATAGAATCGTTGATGATGATTACAGCTAGTGATTAGACTCAAGGCCGAGTCTACATCGTTAATTCATACTTGTACCTAGCTCTTTAAGTAACTACCACGATCTAGTCAACCAGGACGCTGATGATGATACTTGAAGTGATCTTCTAGAAATAAGAAAACATTTTAAATACGTACTTGTTTAATAGGGTTGGCAACCAGTACTTTTAAAATATATATTTTTTTAAGTACTTGATTTTTAATGAATTTTAACATTTTTTTAGAATTTTTAAATCAAAATCGAGCAAGAAAAAATTTTAAAAAGTTTTTGAAACTACGGGTTAATGACGTCATTGACCCGAAATCTCATTAGAAGTATATCTATATATATTGAAATTTCCAATAATTTAGTCACTTGTAGTTCCTTTAATTTTAGTTTTTTTTTTTTAAAAGAAAAAATACGTTTCGATTATTTTTAGATATTTTAACTAAATAAGCAAAAAAATATCATAAATTTCTAAAAGTTGCCAACCCTATTCTTCAAATTTTTTTCCTTGCAGCTGAGGCTCCAAGAGTCATCATAGTTTTTTTTTTCAATTAATATATACAGTTGTTCGAAATGTATACGAAAAATTTCATCAAATTCCTCTGAGATGATCTCTTGGTGTCACCATCAACAATCTCTTTGATTAGGTTGTGATAGTCACCGACTATATCGTAAAAAATTATCCAAAAAAATTTCTTGAAAACTTCATCAAACTCTTCGAGGATGATCTTTTGGTGAATCTCATCGTCAGCAACCTAACTTGGTTGTCCAGCTCATGAAAATCAATGAATGACAAATACTTGAAGAGCTAGTTGAAATTGTTAGTTAACGATGTAATTTCTGTCCTAGTTGTAATTATCATCAGCAACCCTTGAAATCTAGACCAGCACTCTATTAGAGCATTAATGAGTATTCCCGTGCATTCACAGTTTTTCTCGCGAACGTTCATCTGATCCTGCAGTGAATGCTGATCATAAAAAAAATTGTGAACAACGTTTTCGATTTTTAGTCATTTTTTCCATGATACAGTTGAATTCATAAAAGGCCACAGAAAGAGCAATAAAAATTTTTTTTTGTTTTTCCCTGGATATTCCCAAGCTTTATCGTTTTAAAAATAACCATAAATTAAAATTTTTCTTCCTCTTTTGGTTCATTACTTTGCGCATGCTTCTTTTTGCAAAGAAAGATATTTTGGGCAGCTCCTTCTAGAGGAAGACTCTAAATGGTTTAAAATAACTTTTTTGTACCAGGCTAGCTAAGTTAAAGCTGTGCAGATCATAATAATCTTCATGAGCTTGAATATAAACAAATAAATAAATAAATTACTTTAGTTAAAAAATATACTTGTTACAATTACCTTCTTTTAAAAGCTGAACGCACTCAATGCGTCGTCCTCTTATAAAATCTTTAAAGTAACTTCCATTTTTTCTACGTTCAATTAAATATGATATATTCCTCCAAGCTAGATTTAATTCTTTTGAATTATAATAATTATGTTGTAGTGTCATTGCTGTTATTCTTTTTTTCTGAAAAAAAACCACAAAAAAATTGTAGAAGACACTTCAAAGATAATCGTTTATTTTTTATAATATCAAAATGCAACTCTATTTTCACTTATAACTAGGTTTTAATAATTTTCTTTTTTAAACTTGCATTGTGGATCATTTTTAATTTTTCAGACTATTTACTTTAAATATAAAAAAGTTGTAAAAAAGTTGTTTGGCAGATAAATACTATAACTGGAAAAATTTCAAAAGTTGATTTTAGTTAACTTGTGATATTTTTAATTAAATCTTTTAAATAATTATTCTGGTCGGTAATGCCAGTAAACATGTCAGGATGACGAACAAATGATTTTAGTACAGCCTCTACATCTTCCACCAGTACAAGATCAAACAGCTTCTCCACAGCATGTATCCATTCACTTTCTGACACCTATTTGACGAGGTTACACTCTTCTAAGTACTCATCATTCTTCTGTAAGTTGTTCACGATGACTGATAAATTTAAGCTTCGAGTCATCAAATCTTTTTTTTTTATACATCCACTTGACAGTATATCTCCACAGCTTACGAGTGGATCAAACCGAAACCAATCCTTTCCTCGATCCGCAATGGCGCATGCTCCTGGACTTGACATTGGCACAGTGCCGGATTACCTCAATGGGGGCCTATAGGCACAATTTTGGTGGGGGCCTACGCAAGGAATTTTTTTTTTACTATTTCAGTTAAAACGCATAAAAATTGAGGTCGGGGGTGCAACAACTCCTTCCAGATAGAGAGTGTCCTGAGGACCTCCACCCCCCCCCCCCTCAAGCCCCTAATAAAATCACGTCTAAGAAAAAAAAAAAAAAAACTAGCCCAAAACCCTGGAAACCCAAGTTCAACGAAAAAACTGATCAGCTATCCCCCAAGCTCCAAGCCCCCAAAACCCTAGGCGCCCGAGTTCAACAAAAACACTTATCGGCTATCCCTCAAGCTCTAAGCTCCCAAATACCCTGGGCGCCCGAGTTCAACGAAAAAACTGATCAACTATCCCCCAAGCTCTAAACCCCCAAATACCCTGGGCACCCGAGTTCAACAAAAAAACTGATCGGCTCTCCCCCAAGCTCTAAGCCCCCAAAACCCTGGGCATCGAGTCAATTAAATAAACTGATCAGCTTTCCCCCAAGCTCTCCCTCCAAGCAAGTTTTGGGAGGTTTAGAGCTTAGGGGATAGCTGAACAGTTTTTCGTTGACCTCGGGCGCCCAGGATTTGGGGGTTTAGAGCTTGGATTAGACAAAATTCAGCATAAAAGAGATCATCACTTTTAAAAAAATGTATCTAGCAGTATCAAATAATCAATTAGTGCTGATCAGAATAAATTGAATAAAAAAAAATTTGGTACCTTGTTTGAATTATATTTATTATGTTTTCTAATATTAAATTAAAAAAAAAAAAAAAAAAACAAAAAAAATCTCGTACATGTGGTGGGGGCTTATTAGTCGTGGGGGCCTATGAGGACCTGTAGAAATCAGCGGCACTAGGGGGCGCCACTGGCAATGGCCTCCTCTCTCAGCAGTTTGGCATGGAGCAGATGTTTGAGTGTGTGTGTATCTCATGGATGTGCACACAAACAAACGTCTGCCCGTACTAAAAACACCCTGAAAATTTGGGCGTAAACTCACAATTTTGGGAGTAAAGACTCAATATTCAGAGTAAAGTCCCAAATTTGAGAGTAAACTCTAGAATTTCGAGAGTTTACTTTCAAAGTTGAGTCTTTACTATCGACTTTTGAGAGTTCACTCTCAAATTTGAGACTGTACTCTCATCTTTTGAGGGAGACTCTCAAAATTTCAGAGCACACCCTCAAATTTAAGACTGTACTATCAACTTTTGAGGGTGACTCTCAAAATTTGAGAGTAAATTCTGATGGTTAAGTCCTTTCTTTTTCACTCTCATCTTATGAATGTGATTTTCAAAATTTCAAAGTAAGCTCTAACCATTGAGTCTTTACTCCAACTTCTTGAGAGTACTCTCTTAATATTTCAACTTTACTTCCAACATTTGAAAGATGGGTACTTAAACATTATATTAAAGTTACTCGAAGTATTTGATGATTCACTATCAATTTTAATTTTTTTCTGAAAGAAAATAATTCTGAAAGAATCCAGGTAATATTCAAATTTTACACCAAGTACTTTGTCAGAACTCTCGAATTCGCTACTAATTTTTCATTTTGAATTACCTTAACCAAAAATCAATCTATTTAATTTATTTTCTTTTTTGTCAAAAATTTAACTTGTAATCGAGCTTTTTAATTTAAATGAATACTTTACTTTAACATGCTGTTTATTAGTTTAATTATCAAGCTATCAATCCTTTTAATATTTTGTCTTTATTAAAAATTATTTTATCTCACAAGCTTTTGAAAATAAAAAATTTTCAAGATATTTCTATATACTTAAAATGTCAGTGCTATCTCATATGCTTACATAAACTCATGAATCTTTTATAAAAAGCTTTATTTTTAATTCATGTAAGGAAAAAATTTTTTTAATTTTCTACTGTTCTACACGAATTTTTTTCAAAGTTGGTGAGTTATGTTATTTTAATAAATTATTACATTCTGATTGAACGAATAATGGTTTTAAGTATATCTCGTTTACATTTTTTTTATATGGTGCTATTGATAAATTTGTACTAAAACAATTTATTGATTGTATCAAAATAATAGATTATACGCGACTGATTCTGAAACTAATTAATTTATGAAGAGAATCAAAAAAAAATTGTTTTTCAAATTTTGTATTTTTAAAGAACCCGCCCGCTTGACGATCCACTGCTATAACTGCTGGACGCTGGCTGGCCCACTCGCTAGTATAGGTTAGGTTAGCCAGTGAGTCTAATATACCATGTGTTGGTGGACCAGTAGTGTTCTAAGAGTTCATTTAAAAAGTTATTGTTTAATAAGTAGTTCCTTGATTATTATTCAGTGCATTATTTTAATTTTATTCAAACAAATTTAATTTTACACTGTACTTTAATGTATTAATTAAAATTTAAAAACAGAAAGAAGACCTAAAAATCAGTTGGGTTATGATTTTTTTCTGAATTAGATAAGTATATTTTTATCTACATTTACAAGTAGTCAATCTTTTATTAATGTCAAAAAATTTCTTTAAGAATCGATTCTTTGGTAAATATTTATGTTTTATTAGGTGAAAACTTAAATTTAATACAGTGGGTGAAGTTAATGATTGCATTAAATTCAGCTCAAAACAAGATGTCCCTAACTAAATTGAAGATAGAAGATAAGGATAAAGTCTTTGAAAATGCAATGTTAATCAAGCAAAAATATCACAAAATTACCAACAAATACCAGCAGATTGAGTAAACATTAGAAGTATTGAGAATTTTTAAATATCTTAGAGGCACGTCGAAGTTGGGATTGACTTACCGAGCAAAAGATGACAATTTAGAAGCGTGGACGGATACAAGTTTTTGCGACAATGAAAATTCAGTGAGCACGTGTGGTCATGTAGTTAGATTATATGGTGATCCTGTAGCTTGGAGAAGCTACAAGCAGGTGATTAAAAATCAGGCACTGGTAACATGCAGGGCTGAGTATGTTACGATGAGCGGTGCCTGTCGGGAGATAATCCCAGCTGATAAAGCTATACGTGACATGACGGGAGTTTCGATGTATCCTGCGACTATATGGAACGACAATAAAGCAGCGGTAAACTGCACACAGATGGAAGGTAGTAACAAATTAAACTATTTCGATGACAGTGTAGAAGAAATTCGAGCGAATTTAGAATATAGAGAGAGACAGGGTAGGAAAAGAAGCATGATCGACACACAGTGATTTTGTAAAAACTCAAGTCACTCAAGAGAGGGTTGCAACTAGATGGGTATGTGGGGAAGATAACATAGCTGATATCTTCACAAAACCACTAGTTTTTTCGAGATTTAAGACGTTGAGAGACAAAATAATTAATATAGAAGAATAGATTAACTTATAATAGACTGACTTATTGTTTGATACTAATGAATTGCTTTTATACTTTCATTCCCTTCATACGACTGACAATTGTGATAATTTTTGTATCGATTGTGGAAGTTTTTATATTTTTGTATTAGTTTTTTTTGTGAGCGAATGTTTGATATTTCACGACGGAGATTATACTAACTTCCCTAAGGAGGGAGTGATGTGAAATATTCGGGAAGTCAGTACTCAGTTATAGCAGAGAGCGCAATGCGCAGACGCTGGGACTTGTCTTTCGTTCGTAGCTGCCGCTGCAGCTACGGGCCAGTTGAAGCCTCAACGCAGAGCTATATGCACGCTTGCTATAGCTCTTCTCTTGTACCTACCAAAGCTTAGATAAATTGAGTATAGAGGTTTCGATAATATAAATAAACAGTTATAGAAGTTAATAAACGACTGAGAATTTACTTATAACACCCCGTACGGAAAAAACCCCCAAAATTATCCCCGAAAAAACTCTCAAAATCACTCCCAACTAGTCACTCTCAATTGAGTCTACTTTCGGACATCCCTCAACCTACTTGAGAGTTACTCTCAAATTGAGGGTAAATTTTACACTCTCAAAATTTACTCCCAGTTTACCCTCAAGTAGGTTGAGGGATGTCCGAAAGTAAACTCAACTGAGAGTAAACTCTCGCACCCTCCCAACTGAGAGTAAGAGTAACTCTCAATTGAAAGTTTTTATTTGGGGGTCAAATTTGAAAGCGAATTTTCGTTAGAATTTTATCCTCAAACTGAGAGTTAAATTCTAATTTGATTGCTTTTAAATTTGAAAGCAAACCTGAAATAAATTTAAACAATAAGTTGATTATTTTTATTTTATTTATTTTGAACATGTATACATGAGTTTATTTCAATTAATAGCTGCATAGTTTTACTACATAAACTTAAAACCTGATTTTTTTTTCAATACCTTGAAATATTCTATTCAATAATTTATGAAAAATGAAAAAAAATGACAATCTTATGAAGTTAGAATTTTTTTTTAGTTGTAGAAAAAAAACTACTTTTCATTGCACAATAGTAAAGACTTTGATGGTGAATCTTTTTAACTGTATCTTCATGATAAAAAATAAAGAATGTACTACATTGAGAAAAGATAAATAATTTTTTTATGTATTTGATAACTAAAAAGTAATATGGTAACTAGTAAAAAAAACATATTTGAAAAGTTTTTCATCATCATATTTTTAAAATATTTTAATACTGTGATTTATTAAAAAAAAAAATAAAAATGTTTTTGATCTCAACTGTATTAAGCCGAATGATTTTAATCACTTAATCAAAAGATACTCATGTTTATAAGTAATTTTAAGTATGATATTATTAGTTTGGTGTAAATACAAAAGTTTTAAAATATTATTTCAAAGTCATTCAATCTTGTTCAAATATCACTAAATTATCAATACATTCTATGTAAACATAATAAAGAACTTTCTACTTACAAAGTGAAAATACCAACGTTGGCCATAGTAAATCCCGTACGGAAAAAACCCCCAAATTTATCCCCAAAAAAACCCTCAAAATCACTCCCAACTAGTCACTCTCAATTGAGTCTACTTTCGGACATCCCTCAACCTACTTGAGAGTTACTCTCAAATTGAAGGTAAATTTTACACTCTCAAAATTTACTCCCAGTTTACCCTCAAGTAGGTTGAGGGATGTCCGAAAGTAGACTCAACTGAGAGTAAACTCTCGCAACCTCTCAACTGACAAGGAGAGGTCACATTCTCCGGGTCACCGATCTTGACGAAACTTTGGGGATCGTTTTCTTATACCAAAAGATGAAGAAATCTACCAATCATCCCGTCTAATGGGCCTTTTATACCTAGTTCCTACATAGCTTATATCGTATTTTTAGCTCTTTTTGGGTTTTTTTGCGAATTTTCAAAAAATTCCTGTTCGTAGCCTATTGCACTTACAAAATTCTGCGACCCCCGCATTTTTTTTGTTTTTTCATCTTCTTTTGAGAAAAAATATTTTTAAATCTAATTTTGAAGAAATAGTCCATGTAAAATTAAGGTAATCAAAAGCATTTTTTTACTGTTTTTTTGGTTTTATAAACTTAAACTGTACGTCGTCAGCCTTATTAAAATTATGTCTCAAAATATTTTTTCTAAAAAATTCATAAAAAAACAAAGAAAATGCGGGGTTGCAGAATTCTGTAAGTGCAATAGGCTTTGAGCAGGAATTTTTTGAAAATCTGCTTGTTTTGACACTTTTAACACTTTAGTGCGACTTTTGTGGTTATTTGTGCCAATTTTCAAAAAATTCCTGCTCAAAGCCTATTGCACTTACAGAATTCTGCAACCCCGCATTTTCTTTATTTTTTTATGAATTTTTTAGAAAAAATATTTTTAGACATAATTTTGATAAGGCTGACGACGTACAGTTTAAGTTCATAAAACCAAAAAAACAGTAAAAAAATGCTTTTGATTACCTTAATTTTACATGGACTATTTCTTCAAAATTAGATTTAAAAATATTTTTTCTCAATAGAAGATGAAAAAACAAAAAAAATGCGGGGTTGCAGAATTTTGTAAGTGCAATAGGCTACGAACAGGAATTTTTTGAAAATTCGCAAAAAAACCCAAAAAGAGCTAAAAATACGATATAAGCTATGTAGGAACTAGGTATAAAAGGCCCATTAGACGGGATGATTGGTAGATTTCTTCATCTTTTGGTATAAGAAAACGATCCCCAAAGTTTCGTCAAGATCGGTGACCCGGAGGGTGTGACCTCTCCTTGTGAGAGTAAGAGTAACTCTCAATTGAAAGTTTTTATTTGGGGGTTAAATTTGAGAGCGAATTTTCGTTAGAATTTTATCCTCAAATTGAGAGTTAAATTCTTATTTGATTTCTTTTAAATTTGAAAGCAAACCTGAAATAAATTTAAACAACAAGTTGAATATTTTTATTTTATTTATTTTGAACATGTATACATGAGTTTATTTCAATTAATAGCTGTATAGTTTTACTACATAAACTTAAAACCTGATTTTTTTTCAATACCTTAAAATATTCTATTCAATAATTTATGAAAAATGAAAAAAAATGACAATCTTATGAAGTTAGAAATTTTTTTTAGTTGTAGAAAAAAAACTATTTTTCATTGCACAATAGTCAAGACTTTGATGGTGAATCTTTTTAATTGTATCTTCATGATAAAAAATAAAGAATGTAGTACATTGAGAAAAGATAAAGAATTTTTTTATGTATTTGATAACTAAAAAGTAATATTGTAACTAATTAAAAAAACATTTTTGAAAAGTTTTTCATCATCATATTTTTAAAATATTTTAATACTGTGATTTATTAAAAAAAAAAAAATGTTTTTTATCTCAACTGTATTAAGCCGAATGATTTTAATCACTTAATCAAAAGATACTCATGTTTATAAGTAATTTTAAGTATGATATTATTAGTTTGGTGTAAATACAAAAGTTTAAAAAAAATTATATTTCAAAGTCATTCAATCTTGTTCAAATATCACTAAATTATCAATACATTCTACGTAAACATAATAAAGAACTTTCTACTTACAAAGTGAAAATACCAACGTTGGCCATAGTAAATAAGAAATTATTATTTGGCTTGTTTGCTGATGAATGTTTTTTATTTAAATAACAGAAACAAACACCTTTTCATATAATTTATAAAATACAGCAGAGTTTTATTTTTTCAGCGCTATCATATATCTTAAACCTTGACCAATATTTTGCTGTTTATTTTCTAAAACTAATTTTTGCACAAAATTAGCTTCCAGTGTAACTCGGTCAATCACTATTTACATTAATGAAAAAAGAGAAATAATCATTTGATAAATTTTCTTTTTTATTTTTAATATAAAAAACACTGTTCACTAGTACTGCAGTATTTCTGCAATTACTTTAGTTTGTTTGATGCGCATTAGAAAACTCTATCATTATGTTTCCTCAATCTGCTGGTATTTTTTGGTAATTTTGTGATATTTCTGCTTGATTAACATTGCATTTTCAAAGACTTTATCAATATCTTCTATCTTGAATTTAGTTAGGGACATCTTGTTTTGAGCTGAATTTAATGCAATCATGAACTTCACCCACTGCATTAAATTTAAGTTTCCACCTAATAAAACATAAATATTTACCAAAGAATCAATTCTTTAAGAAATTGTTTGATATTAATGAAAGATTGACTACTTGTAAATGTAGATAAAAATATACTTATCTAATTCAGAAAAAAATCATAACCCTACTGATTTTTAGGTATTCTTTCTGTTTTTAAATTTTAATTAATACATTAAAGTACAGTGTAAAATTAAATTTGTTTGAATAAAATTAAAATAATGCACTGAATAATAATCAAGGAACTACTTATTAAACAATAACTTTTTAAATGAATTCTTAGAATACTACCTGTCCACCAACACGTGGTATATTAGACTCACTGACTAACCTAACCTATACTAGCGAGTGGGCCAGCCAGAGTCCAGTAGTTATAGCAATAGCAGTGGATCGTCGGGCGGGCGGGTTCTTCAAAAATACAAGATTTAAAAAACAATTTTTTTTTTATTCTCTTCATAAATTAATTAGTTTCAAAATCAGTCGCGTATAATCTATTATTATTATCTATTATTTTGATACAATCAATAAATTATTTTATTACAAATTTATCAATAGCACCATATTAAAAATAATGTAAACGAGATATATTTAAAGCCATTATTTGTTCAATCAGAATGTAATAATTTATTAAAATAACATAACTCACCAACTTTAAAAAAAATTCGTGTAGAACAGTAGAAAATTAAAAAAAACTTTTCCGTACATGAATTAAAAATAAAACTTTTTATAAAAGATTCATGAGTTTATGTAAGCATATTAGATAGCACTGACATTTTAAGTATATAGGAATATATTTTTTATTAGGAATATATTTTTTATAGGAATATATTTAATATAAATTTTTTATTTTCAAAAGCTTGTGAGATAAAATAATTTTTAATAAAGTCAAAATATTAAAAGGATTGATAGCTTAAATATAGCTTTGATATCATACATACGAAATAATTAAACTAATAAACAGCATGTTAAAGTATAGTATTAATTAAATTAAAAAGCTCGATTACAAGTTAAATTTTTGACAAAAAAGAAAATAAATTAAATAGATTAATTTTTGGTTAAGGTAATTCAAAATAAAAAACTAATAGTGAATTCGAGAGTTCTGACAAAGCACTTGGTGTAAAATTTGAATATTACCTTGATTCTTTCAGAATTATTTTCTTTCAGAAAAAAATAAAAATTGATAGTAAATCATCAAATACTTTGGAGTAACTTTAATATAATGTTTAAGTCCCATCCTTCAAATGTTGGAAGTTAAGTTGGAATATTAAGAGAGTACTCTCAAGAAGTTAGAGTAAAAGACTCAATCATAAGAACTTACTTTGAAATTTTGAAAATCGCCCTCATAAGATGAGAGTGAAAAAGAAAAGACTTAACGATTAGAATTTACCCTCAAATTTTGAGAGTCACCCTCAAAAGTTGATAGTACATTCTAAAATTTGAGAGTGTGCTCTGAAATTTTGAGAGTCACCCTCAAAAGATGAGAGTACAGTCTCAAATTTGAGGGTGTGCTCTGAAATTTTGATAGTCACCCTCAAAAGATGAGAGTACAGTCTCAAATTTGAGAGTGAACTCTCAATAGTTGATAGTAAAGACTTCACTTTGAGAGTAAACTCTCGAAATTCTAGAGTTTACTCTCAAATTTGGTACTTTACTCTGAATATTGAGTCTTTACTCCCAAAATTGGGAGTTTACGCCCAAATTTTCAGGGTTTTTTTCGTACGGGATAAGAAATTATTATTTGGCTTGTTTGTTGATGAAAGTTTTTTATTAAAATAACAGAAACAAACACCTTTTCATATAATTTATAAAATACAGCAGAGTTGTATTTTTTCAGCGCTATCATATATCTTAAACCTTGACCAATATTTTGCTGTTTATTTTCTGAAACTAATTTTTGCACAAAATTCCGGTGTTTCTCGGTCAATCACTATTTAAATTAATGAAAAAAGAGAAATAATCATTTGATAAATTTTCTTTTTCATTTTTAATATAAAAAACACTGTTCACTAGCACTGCAGTATTTCTGCAATTACTTTAGTTTGTTTGATGCGCATTAGAAAACTCTATCATTATGTTTACCCAATCTGCTGGTATTTTTTGGTAATTTTGTGATATTTCTGCTTGATTAACATTGCATTTTCAAAGACTTTATCCATATCTTCTATCTTGAATTTAGTTAGGGACATCTTGTTTTGAGCTGAATTTAATGCAATCATTAACTTCACCCACTGCATTAAATTTAAGTTTTCACCTAATAAAACCTAAATATTTACCAAAGAATCAATTCTTAAAGAAATTTGTTGATATTAATAAAAGATTGACTACTTGTAAATAAATGTAGATAAAAATATACTTATCTAATTCAGAAAAAAATCATAACACAACTGATTTTTAGGTCTTCTTTCTGTTTTTAAATTTTAAAGTATAGTATTAATTTAAATTAATAAGCTCGATTACAAGTTAAATTTTTGAAAAAAAAGAAAATAAATTAAATATATTTATTTTCCGTTAAGGTAATTCAAAATGAAAAACTAGTAGCGAATTCGAGAGTTCTGACAAAGTACTTGGTGTAAAATTTGAATATTACTTTGATTCTTTCAGAATTCTTTTCTTTCAGAAAAAAATTAAAATTGATAGTAAATCATCAAATACTTTGGAGTAACTTTAATATAATGTTTAAATACCCATCCTTCAAATGTTGGAAGTTAAATTGGAATATTAAGAGAGTACTCTCAAGAAGTTAGAGTAAAAACTCAATGGTGAGAGCTTACTTTGAAATTTTGAAAATTACTCTCATAAGATGAGAGTGAAAAAGAAAAGACTTAACGATCAGAATTTACTCTCAAATTTTGAGAGTCACCCTCAAAAGTTGATAGTACAGTCTAAAATTTGAGGGTGTGCTATGAAATTTTGAGAGTCACCCTCAAAAGTTGATAGTACAGTCTCAAATTTGAGGGTGTGCTCTGAAATTTTAAGAGTCACCCTCAAAAGATGAGATGACAGTCTCAAATTTGAGGGTGTGCTCTGAAATTTTGAGAGTCACCCTCAAAAGATGAGAGTACAGTCTCAAATTTGAATGTGAACTCTCAAAAATTGATAGTAAAGACTCACCTTTGAGAGTAAACTCTCAAAATTCTAGAGTTTACTCTCAAATTTGGTACTTTACTCTGAATATTGAGTCTTTACTCCCAAAATTGGGAGTTTACGCCTAAATTTTCAGGGTTTTTTTCGTACGGGACCCAACCCACACACACAAACACAAGTTAACGTCTCGGAGAAGCAGCAACACCACAGAAAGCAGAGTTCCAGTGGGTACTTCCAGACCGGGCTTTTGTTTAAATTAATAATTATCCATCAAATTATAATAAACTTTTTTAAATCCATGCACAGTCAGTGCTCTATGTAATCAAACAAATAATTCCTATGTTTTTTAATCCAGACAAATTTTTTGTGGACAAAATTGACAAACAGACTGAGCGAGGAGGTGAAAGAGACTCGTTTTGGAAGCACTTTGATAGTTGCAATAAAAAATAGGGCAAAAATCTATACTTGCAAGGATCCATTTGGAGTACTGTTGGTTGAGAATATACTCATTTCTCATACTTGGTAAGAATATACTCATAAACATTTTACTTAATTTTTTATCTTTTCAGCTACTGTCTTGAAAAGTTTATCTCATGAAAATTGATTCAATATTTTTTTTTTTGAGCTTTTTATTTGTTTTTATTAAGAGTAAGATTGAAAAAAAAAAAATTTGTAAAATATAAAAGCATAGAATATATGATTGAAGTATAAAACAGACATTATAATCAAGAAATCATTTTTTAGGCAAGTCAAATATACTTTGGAGATAAACAATTGCACGAGCAGCGACAAGATAAAAGTTGATACACTCATTTTAAAAATAAAAAGGATCTAGTCCCATTATCAGAAAGCTGTTGCTGTATCGAAAGCAGCCATTGTGCTTACTTCATTTGGTAGTCCCCTGCAAATCTCTAGATTGGAAAAAATCATTGGATTTTATGCATTAGTCAAAAATTATTTTAAAACCTTCTAAGTCTACAAGAAATAGCTGACTACTCAATATTCAACAAAGCAAATCAAAATGTTGAAAAGAGAAAAAAAAAAAGAAGAAATTTAACTCAAGAAAAAAGATGAGAAGGGTTAAATTGTGATTTTAATTATTGACTCCAGTACAAAAACTCGACTCATTTTTTAAAATTTGTCAATAGGTTTTTTGACAACACTGCTTAGTTTTATGCACGTTTATAAATGAAATATCTCTTTTTCTCTTGTGTCATCTTTTTCCTTGAGCTTTTGTCTCTTTCCTCCCAGGGTGATCGTGGGAGTATGCCCTATGTACCCATCGGCTAATCTAATTGTCCCCGTGCCTTCCAACCTGCTAGACGTTTGTCTAGTGTTCAAGCAATCGATCAGCATGGTTTCTCCTTGTTCCATCGAAAATAACCAAACATTTTCTTTTTCCTGGTATTTCCAGAAATTTTCTCGAACCTTGGTAAACCTTATGTCGCATGATTTCAATATCGTGGGCGAAGATCGGCTAACAGTGCTACTTCAAACCCCTGATTGGGGATTCTGACTTGTATTGGATTGCTATAATCGCACACGATTCCCGTTCGGGTGGTAAGACACTTGTTCAGATCGTCTTGATCCAATTTAAAATAGTGCCTGCTATCTGTGCTGAGGCAGATATATCGATGAGTTGGTTGAATATGGGTTCAACCCATATGTCGGTTCTCGTATTTTTGTTGCACGGGTAATGCATTCATCTTATATAATTGACATGGTTCCTTTCTGATCAGAGGTAATCCTATGATCAAGATTAATTTGTCTTGATGGTGTACAGCGTCTATCTCTGCTATCTTTGATACTTCTTCAACCCTAAGGTGCTCTTTGGGAACAGTTAGATCTGCTCCATTCGTTTCCCGATGTGTATCATCCACCACCTCTCTTAGCAATTCCTTCGTCAACAACCCTTCGGCTATTTTTCCCATAGATGTTTTTCTCAATATTTTACTCACTTGGTTGTAGACCTCTTGACTATGTCTTATCGCATTGGTTAGCTTTCTAGAATACAGCATCGCCTGATAAGAATAGAATGCCTCCTCTGTCTCATTCAATCTTTCAGAGATATTATCGAACAATCGCTGGAATTTGTCCATTTTTTTCGATGTTTTTTTGCAAGACTTTCATGTTGGTCGAAGGTCCTAGTGATTATGTGTATCTGCTCATTATTTATCTGAACGATCTTACTTTGTTCTGCATCTATACCATTGATTTTCGAGGTCATTTCTTCCACGTCTTTCAACGTAGCTGTACCCAACAATGTTCTACTGGCTATTCCAAGGATTCCAAGCGGCACCATCCTCTTAGTTCTTAACGAATTTGTAGGTGACTCTGTCGCATTCTTAATTTGCAGATCGGAGATGCAATCTCGTATTTGATTTTTCAATACACTCAAACTTCTATTCAACCTTTCCATCTCCTTGGAATCGAAAATATATCTACAATGCTAGCACGTGTATTTTCTTCTACAATCTTCCAGCACCATGGCGTAATCAGTTGTATGATTTAAACAATTGTCCCAATTCTTCGTGTCTATTGTCAGATAGATTTTCCATTCCGACTGTTTCCAGTAGACTTGTTCCATCTTTTCAAAATATATGCCTGGATTCGGATCTATTTTCTGAATCTCATATATTGCATCGTCATTCGTCGTAGCCCTTAAGTCTTTGATAGGGACCACAATCACGTATTTCGTCAAATTGCATTGCATCGTTAGCAAATGTTGATTTCCCGAAGGAGTAATTCTGAGTTTACCCACAGTGTCCACTGAAACCTTGTCGAATGCATCTATCGGCGTATCCGTCAGAATCATAGGGGCTTGAGTTTTACATCTCGTTATTTTCCTCTCCTGGCATGGTTGACAACGCCTGATATAATCTAACACGTCATTTCTCATGCGCTTCCAGCGGAATCTTTCACGTATTTTGTTATATGCTGGTTTACCCCTTTGTGTCCTCCTAGCAGGATGTCATGAAATGTCTGTATCAATTTTTTTCTTTCCTCTTCTTTCGGTACCACTGTGTTTCCGAAACAAATTGTAATGAATATGCCAGATCCTCTGAACACCTTTCGGAGTGTCTCCTCGATCCACCCTGGTTCGATCTGATCCATCAACTCACCTACTCTGGAAATCCTGAAACTCTTGAGGTTTCTTTTCTCCATTGTTTCACGTAGATTCATCAATCCTTGTATCACAATAGTTTTATCGAGAACGTCATAATATCTATTTTTAACCACAATAGTAAAGATATTGTGATTTTCATACGGCGTTATAATTACCTGCCTCAATCAAGGATTTATTTTTCTTATACTTTTTACATCAATTGCTTCTATATCGTTAAGTAATCTGATCACAGAAGAGTTTAATTTACAATCACCCGAGATAAAAGTTACCATATTGTCTCGATTATAAGTTAGACAGTTCCTAGTTCTTACCAAATTGTTTTTCTCCTGAGAACCAATTCTTCCTTCTGAGATTACTCTTGTCTCCGTTTCTTCGGCCGAAATGTCCAGGTTCCAGCACGTACCTATATTTGGTTTGCCTGAGAATTTCAAAATTTTCGGAGAAACAAATATTGGTATTTGCTGCGGTGTTTTCTCGAAGTGCAGATCTATTCCCGACACGCTCCATTTCTCTAGGATCTGTTCCAAATTAGGAGCCTTGGGCTTAACCTTGGAGTTTTGATGATCGCAAGTGTACTTGAACACAAAGGAGTTCCTGCTGAAGTGGCACTTGGTAAACTTACTTCGGTCCTATTTGGACTGACCATGGGTTCTCCTGATGCCTCGTCCTCGACATCTCCCTCAGTCCCTTTATCGACCTCCGCAACCTTCTCAATTTCTGACTGAACATTTGTGCTGGTTGACTCGATTAATCTTTTCACCCTCTCGGCCATGATATCATCGTAACCATTCTCTGCGTCGTAAGGATCCATCCCGTCTATTATGGCATGCGTTTCCGAATCTATGCTGTCCCCTTCGGAAAAATGCGCAGGAAAAGTAATTTCATGCTGCGGTAAATCACTCACGTTCAACCCACACCATTTACCTTTTTCGGCATGTTCACAAATACTTTTATCAAGTTTGTGACTTTTCTCTAGGAAATCATCTAAGTCCATTGTGAACGGCTCGTCGGCACCTTTCTTTAAGTCATTTGTTCCAGTATCTTCTTGTCTGGGTACATCTATTATTTCTAATTCTTCGGTTTCCTCGGTGTTCGAATGTGTTAAGACGTAATCAGTGTTGGATAATTCACTTACGTCGACAGCAACGACATCTTCACTCTCACGGTCCATTTCTGTCACAATCTCTGCTTCCAACTTTTCTTCCACAGTCGTCTCACTCCTCAAACAACTTTCCATCATATCCTCGACAGGAGCCAGATTTTCGGTCATCACGTCACTCATCTCTGAATTTTGACCTTTTTTATTTTCCGATTCAGTCATATATCATCCGTATCTTCCAACGTACTTGAGTTATTCCCTGAACTAGCTAATGACTTGCCCGTCAGTTTTCTCATCCTTTCCTTCATTCTGTTTTTTAAAAGACCCGAAAAGGTTCTTTCCGTTTCTTCTCCGCTAGTCTGCGGCACTTTATTTATTTGTGTATTTCTAGATCGGGTACGCAACCCCACCACACTGTGGTCTAAATCCGGCCTTTCCTTGCTTGTCTTTGCACCCGGTGACCTTCCTCTTTTGGGCTTATTGTTTTCATCCCCTAACCTTGTTCTTTCTCTGACCATAGCGTTAAGATTACTTGCGCTGCGTCGTACCTTCCTCTCACTAGTTGAAGATTCTCCCCTTTCCGGATTCATTTTAGTCTTTTTATGACTGGATTTTGCCTTGTCGTCTGTTGTTGTTGTTTTTGCCTTATCACTGGAAATTTTATTTTCTATCACCATCACCTTTAAAGTCTCTAACTTACCATTAATTATTTCCTCAGACGGCCGATCGGCTGGATTCCTTAAAAGCGCATCCGCATTAATGTTTAATTTTCCAGGCTTATACTGGAAAGTGTAATTGTAACCTGTGAATTTAAACATCCATCTCATGTCGTTATCCTGGATCTTTCCTGGAGTGCATCCAGTTAAGAGGCTCGTGATCTGCCACCAGCTTGAAATGATTACCCAACAAATACGGTCTGTAATGATGTAAGGCATATAAAACTGCCAGACACTCTTTTTCTGTCGTAGTGTAATTTCTTTCTGCTTTATTCAACGTTCTTGATAAATATGCCACAGGGTGATCAAAACCATCCTTTTCTTGTGATAACACTGCACCTAAATCATAATCGGATGCGTCAGTTGTCAACGTAAATTGCTTTTCAAAATCTGAGAATAATAAAATGGGAGCTTCACATAACTTTTGTTTCAGTGTCTGGAAACTTGTTTCACATTTGTCGTCCCACTCGAAGGGTTGTGACTTCTTCAACAGGTCATGCAAAGGCCTAGCAATTTTTGCAAACCCTTCTATAAACCTCCGCTAATATCCGGTGATTCCAAGGAACTCGCGGACACTTCGCACTGTTTTTGGCTGAGGAAAATGTTTTACCGCTTTTACCTTCTCTGGATTGGGCTCAACACCCTTGTCACTCACGATGTGTCCTAGAAACGCCACCTCGTGTCTCAGGAACTCTATCTTGTCTGGTTGTAGTACCAAATTGGCATCTCTGAACCTATCAAATAACAGTCTTACCTTTCTATTATGTTCCTTAAGATTTTTCGCGTAAAAGATTATATCGTCAAGATATACCAGCATTTCAACATTTTGCAGACCCAGTAGTACTTAATTGCCATAACTCTACACGAATTGCCCTCATTCCTCACTAGGGCCTCCCCGAGGAAAATTCTGTCGTCACACACATGTATTCTTGGAAGATAACCCTCCTTTAGGTCTGTGTCGATCAAATTCACTGTTATCAGTCTCTTACTTCTTGCCGGAATGCGCCACTTGACATTTCTTGTCAATGGCTGCTCATAAGCCACCTGTCTATCTATTATTCCTTCCGACTTAGTTTCTAACACCATTTGTCTCAGCATCACTTCTACACGACTATCTCCGTCTGTACTACCAACCATTTCTTTACTTGCCTGAACTCCTTTACGTTCTCTATCGCGGTCCAGTCATAATCTTCTTGCGTTAAAAACGGAATAGGATTCATAACATCTCCAGCTATCATGAGGGCCTTGTTATAATCAGATATAATGGCCTCTTATTCCTTGAAAAATCCACGACCTAACATTCCGTCGTATTTTAGTGGAAAATCATTTCCCACAACGTGGAAAATTGTTTCCCTCTTAGCGATCTTAATCGCAGTCACTCCTATCGTTTGCACTATTCCGTCAGAAATTCCTACCAGCGGCGTACGCTGACTAACATCGACCATACCCTCGGGTCGAGCAGAATTGATTTTTATGAAATTCACAGCTGACCCGTTATCTAGCATAAATACCAAATAGCGCTTTTCCCCCGGAATGTATATGCTGACGTGTGTGCTTACCTCTCTGTCGACGCAGTCTATATTTGAAGGTCCTTCGCAGGACGCAATTCTAGCCGCCTGTCCTCCTTCCTTACGATCTGATACACTGATGCCTGTTGTTCTTCCATGTTTGCTTCCACGGAATTCATTCGTGCATCTTGACTGCTTGCCATGGGACTCGTCAGGTGCACCTCCGGACGAGTCCCCATGGAGTTTAAATGTCCTTGAGGTTCGCAGTCCTGGTTTTCCCCTTGCCTGTCATCTTGACGACTGAAACTATTATAATTATAATTTTGAGCACGTCTGGCTTCGTCTGGGAAATAACTGTTTGCTTCCGTTGGCCTCCCATTGTTTCCAGGCCTAAAATTACTCCTTTGTTATTGATTTCATTGTTGACCATTATTCCATGGTGTCCTTTGATAACCGCGTGAACCGTAGTTGTTTTTATCTTGCTGCTGGAAGCGCCCTTTATCATTCGGAGCGTATATAGGCCTCTCTTGATAATGATGTTGTTGATAATTTCGATACTGGACCTGCCTAGGTACCCATTGGCTCTGCTGATGGTCGTTGTCATATACTCTCTGTGGTACATGATAACTTTGAGGACGACCACGACTCATCGTATTTCCGTTCCACAACTCCTCTCTCGGCCTGGGTTCGAACCCTTGATTCATTTGCCCTTTTGTAGGCAACGTCTGACCCACGAAATTCCTTGGTTCCTCTAAAAACTTCGGTGAATTCCAACCTCTGCCGAAAGGGTTGTTTGTCAGTCTCGAAACTTCTTGTCTGAGATCAGGAATTATTTTTGTGTCCATACGCGCTATCAGTCTAGTAGCCTCCTCATAAGCCTCATCTAATGATTTTGGTCTGGCCGCGTCCACAGCTTGACCCAGTTTCCCGGGTAATCCTCTTATAAAAACATCCACCAATTGGCTGTTCACAGGGGTCATCATTTTTTCATCATATTCTGCCTCGTGTTGAGCTTCAAGCGCACTCCCTGCGCTTTTCTGCAAAATCCCTATTTGATCTCTGAAGGTACCAATCGTATTGGTCTGTCGCATCCTGAGATTAAACAATCTTCGTGTGTAATAAGAGAAATCACGACCGGGGGCGAACCTTTTCTTGAGATGCGTAATTATTTCTTCCACCGTTGTCAAACTCTCGCTATATGTACTGTCTCGGGCTTCTCCTTGCAATTTGTTGAGTACTACCTTAACATAAGTGGTCGCAGCCTCACCTGTGAGTCCCGTGACTCCATTTCGTATATCTTGGATAAAATCCTTCAAGGGTACATTGTATCCGTCGAAAACTCCCAGACCTGCCATGGACGTCTGTGGCGCGAAACTTGTAGCCAATGCCGTCAATGTCTGATTTAACATTGTCGTGGCGTCCAGTGCAGGATTCTCCGCGTTGTCACCCTCGCTGGAATTCTGAATCTGACCTCCTGTCCCTACCATTTTGCCAAAAAAAATCACTGCACTGACTTAAATTCGCTATCCTTCCTTAATAGTTCGCAAGTACGTTTTTTCTCACAACGCACGCTCGGTCCTTTCTGAGACAACGCAAACACCGCAATATGGACGAATAATCAATCCTACAATCCACAATGAGGGAAAACTTAATCCAACCTCCGGAGCGACAGCAACTTTCCTAAATCGAGATTATTCCCCTTGTTTTCAAAATAAACGTTTCTTAACTTTATACAACCGTAGGAAATTTTCATAAAAATTTGCTTGGGTACGCCAACTATCCTAGGATTTGATTAAAATAAGAAATAATAATAAAATCAATTAACTACTATAAAGAGATTTTACCTTTAGTTTAAACAAAAATGAACACTACATAGAATTTATATATACAAAACCCTGAATATTAATGAGGTATTAATTTAAAAACTGTCCTCGCAACTGATTGAATAATGAGTCGACAATAAGAATTTTCTGTTCTTCCCAAACTAAGCCTGATTGACAACTTTACCAAAAACTATTATGCTTAACTGAAATTACATGTAACAAAAAACAAAAAATTTTCAATTTTATTAAAACCCAACGAATTATTTCCAAGATTAAAATTTTCTTCGCAATTACCTTATTCAAAAAAAAATATAAACCATAAGGGACCTAAATAAAATAAAAAATTATAAATCTTCGGTAGGAATTCCTTTTTTTTTTTTCTTTTTTTTTTTAATTTTTTTTTTTTATCGGTTTAGCCTTCTTTTCATAAAATAATATCGCTAGACATAAAAATAATAGCTAGGAGTACCTTAAGCTAGATCACTAATTCTATTAATATATTACACCTTGACCCGATAATAATTAATGACTTAATAATTCAATTCGGTTATACTAATTTTCCAAAATTAATTGGTTTTCCAAAAATAAAATATTTCCTAATTATTTCTCAACCTTTTAAAATTTTCCTTTAACCTTTTATGTTGTACTATAAATAAAGGATGAGGGGCGATCTTTTAAGTTTAATCCTCTTCAAGTTAAATCGTAAAATAATCGCGGATATATACTGCAAAAGTATAATCTAACTAGTTCCTTTATTCCACTTAGCTATTAATCAATAATCGAAAAAGGTAAAGTTTAAAATCGAATATCTTTATTTTAAAACTAATTGGATTGATTGAGAAGAGTAAATAAAAAAAAATCAAACTTCAAAATGCCTCCAAATCGGAATACTGAGTACCTTGTACCAAAAATCTACAGTAAATTTTCTCTTTTGCTTCTCTAAAAAAAACATGCTTCTTACTTTTATGGGTGGTTAGTAAAAAAAAAAAAAAAATCATTAAACACATCTATGATCCGATTAAATCTAATATCAACTCTACGCAGTAACTTCTGTATTCAAGCACATAACATAGCAATGATAAATTACTATCATAATAATATAAAAATTTAAATACTAACTATATTTTCCAGAGTTGGTCGGGGAGAAACGCACTCCTCTCTAAATAAAAAAAAAAACATTAAAAATTTAATCACACATACACAAAAACTTACTACAACTGCTATCTGCAGCAGCAAAAGAATTACACAGTATCTCGTCGATTAGCAGTAACTGAGGGGCATACGAATATCGTGCAAGGCAACGTCGCACTGACTCTACTCTCGTCGCTGTCGCTGTCTATACATACCAAAACAATACCTTTCTCCGGTTATCCTCCGTCTGCACAAACTTTCAATCTATTCTATCCTTACTTTCTTTCTTTCACACTATTTTTTTTTTTCTTACTCGCTCACAAACTCGCGGATATATCACCCTGTCGAAAATTAATTATTTAGACCCGATGATTAATTGGATAAGGAACTAACAAGGTTAGGAAAACTAACACCAAAAGTAAAAGAAGATAAAATTTTTCAAAATCAAAAATTACCAGTTACTCGAATATTACGGAAGCTCGACACGCTCACTTGTACTTCCTAACTTTGAATGGGCTCTTCACCTTTGAGCTCTCATATAAATTTGCCTTCTCGCCGACCGATGCCCTAATTAATACTGCTTATTCGCTGTCTCGCAACATTTCCCAATCACAAAAAAAATTCCGAATTCTTTCGCAAAAATCAAAACGGATGCTCAATAAAAATATGAACTCGTTGAATTCGCTTCAGCAAATTCTGCAGAAATCAAAACACCAACTCAGTGAGAGTAACCTCAACGCACTTTCTCACCAAGTTGCTGACAGTGAATTCCAACACCGGATGTTGAAATTCAACCTGAATAAGCTAGTTTAAATGAATGCTAAGTATTTTTATATTTTGCCACGTATATGCTTAATTCCAGTGTACAAAAACGATTTAACTCCCGGAAATTTCAATTAATTTTTCCAATCCTACTTAACTAATCAACTCAATGGGCATAATTAATTATTCTTCCTTGATTTCTATCCCAAAAAAAAACAGTTCTTTTCGTGAAATCAGTTATGACTTCACTGTATAGTAACCTCGTTCTCTCTAAAACTTGAATTTTAATTTTAATTTTCAAGCGACACCTATCTTAAATGAACCCTTCTGAAAATACAACTTGATTTTTTTCTTTTTTTTTCTTTAATGAATTTAAAAAAAAAATTTCTTTCCGATAAAACCTGGTTATATTTATACGTTATGAGTTAGAAAATTATTTCTTTCAAAAAAAAAATTTTCAAGTTTGGATGTTTCAGGAAAAAAAAAACAAAAATCTTCCAAATGCCTGGACTTATTCGAATATAAATACGTACATACTCAAAATTATCAACCTTATACATCCAATTACCACAATTTATTACCATTTATTCTGCAAAAATTTCAATTTAAAATTTTTTTTTTTTTTTTTTTTTGAATATATACCTAATCAAAGTCATTAGATTCAAATTGAGGGTCAGATTCATTATCTTGACCCTTAAAAGACATCAACAACAAATTTTCGTACAAACCCAATATTTTAGAAGGTTATTACAATTTCGCCTTATTTTACACGCACCTTATCTCAGATAATTAAAAATGCACTTTTTAAAATCAGATGTATTGGAAGGACCATGCTAAGCATTCAAAAATAAAACCGATGACAAAACCTATAAATATAAACAATCACAGAAGTCCTTGAGATACGCGATCGTGACGACCACTCATCACACCATTGAGGCTTCGCGAATATCAAAGAAAATTCTAACTTTTCCATTCCTTATTCCGTCCCTACCTAGTCCTTCCAAAGTAACCGTAGATTTAAGAATAAAACAAAAAATTTTAATATAATTGTAAATACATTCAGAACGTACACGATTGCAATGGCCACCTGTCACGCCCGGAAGTTTCGCGCACGCTTCAAGAACTCATTATAATGTGAAAAACAATAATAAAACTGCAGTTGTCTCAACGAAAATTTATACTTGTCATTCCAAAATTACTTGGCTTCACAAATTATTTCCCGTCTGACCCGTGTCATTTCACTAATATTTGACTCAACGTCAACCACTAATTCGTCTCACCTTCGCGATCTCAATGATCATACAAAAAATTCCTTAATTTCACGTAAATCCACCCGCGTCGGCTACAATAAGTATTTATTAAAAAAAAAATATCATCTTTCTTCCTACTGACGCGATCGCGACCGTGAATATATCGTATACCTATAAGGGAGTTTCGATTCCCGATGCTTACACACTACCCAGAGTATAGGCCAATTTGGGAGTCCCATACTTTCTAAATTGTTTACGTACAATTATCCACGGAAGTCCTAAACGCGCACAATCAACCTTAATAGTACTAACAAAAATTACGTTAACTCTTAAAACGCGGTAATATTTTTCTTCATAGACTTCAATTTTTGCATTAAATTTCATAACACCTCTAAAACCAAAATTGGAAGAAAAAAAAAAATGATGTATTCTCTTTCCCTTACTTTTTCACGCGAACGCGACAGCCACCCGTCGCACCATCGAGGCTTCGCGGAGAACTGATTGGGAATCACATCATTATATTAATTAAACGTTCAAAAATCGACACTAAATCAAAAACATCATACGCGTATCTCCGCCCGCGTAGGCTACAATTATTATTTCCTTATAACTTTTCGGCAACATTTATTCTATTTTTTTCTCTAAATTTTTTTTTCTTCTTCAAAAAAAAAAGGTACGCGGAATCGTTCAATTATTATTTTAAAACAATATTCGACTATTCGTGATGACGACGGCAACCCGTCGTCCCCGGAGGTTTCACGCATGCGAAACACTTTCACACATGCAAAATTTCATAATAGGGTTGGCAACTTTTTGAAATTTTTAGTATTTTTTTGCTTATTTAGTTAAAATATCGAAAAATAATCGACACATATTTTTTTTTTTTTTTTTTAAACTTTTCTTAATTTTTTTTTTTGCTCAATTTTGATTTAAAAATTCTATAAAAATGTTAAAATTCATTAAAAATCAAGTACTTTAAAAAATATATATTTTTAAAGTACCAGTTGCCAACCCTGTTTATACATGCCAAACGCTTTATTTTATTATCTCAAAAGGACGAGTAACGCACAGACAAAAAGTCACCCGAACTACGCTTTCTGCTACCATTTTTGTTAAGGGACAGTTAGGCCGGAGCTTAACTGACCCTTAACCCTCTTTTTATTTTAGCAGCCTGGGAAAAATAGGTAAATAACCAGGGAGCCCGGTAACCTCTTGTCTGCGCGTGTCGGGGGCCGGCCTTTATGACTCCCGTTAATCGTCCCTTTGTGTTACACGATTTAATTAACAGTAATTTTCTTTTCTTACCTTATTCTGCTTTAACATGAGGGATGATAAATGAAGCACAACTGGTCCGCTGTTTCAGGTATTTCTCGTTTTTATTAATAAAACTTAACATCTTATTGACAACTTGTTATGCGCACAATTTACACCGTTTTTTTTTATTACTTGAATTAAAATTTTCAAATATTACTTGAAGTTTAATACAATAAACAAACTACTTAACAGACAATAATCTCTCATTCGAAAATGTTTGACTTTTTCCAAGAGAAAGGCGCTACGTAAATGGGCGCCAACGACTTGCATGACTTGCAGGAGCTTTATGAAAAATGACCGTCCTAAATATTTCTGTTGGTCTCAGGACCGTCCTGGACGACGACGGTCCCGGATCGTCGTCATTTTACATCACTAATCCTAAAAGACACCAAACCCTGAAGTTTCAGTTGATTTTGTGAGAATCAGATTTTTGCGATTTTGCAAGAGGTCCTTTTATCATTTACCAATTAATTCTTAATGAGAAAGTTAATGTGTCTCTCACCCTAAATCCAATGGCTGATTCAGTAATACGAACTGCAAACTACTTGTTTATAGATAAAAAAATATTTTCAATTAAATAAATACTCATTAAAAAATTAATTGGTAACTGATTTTTATCATCAAACTTAACTAAGATACAAAAACAAATATTAGTAAATTAATTTAAATGTTTCAATTAATAATTAATGGCGCATTTAAAATAACTAGAAATAGATTAGCGCGCGAACGCGCGCTTGTTGTTAATAAGATAGAATAGTAAATAATCAGACAATAATAAGACATTAAAATAAATATCATACTTTATTCTAAATTTTAACATTAAAAATGTTTTTATCATAACATAATAATAATAATAATAATAATAATAATTGCATTCAGTATTTTATATGCAGTATTGATAAAAAATAATTTAATTTTTATATGTTTTATCAGTTTTATAATAATTAATTTATAAATATAATTATAAAATAGTATCAGTATATGCATATTTTTAAATATTATGAGACTATTTGAATGATAATTGATTTATCGATAAATACTCATGATCCAAGTTATAAGACGGTAATAAAACATTTTGTGACTAATATTAACGTATCTATGACCCGTAAGTCGTAACTCGTAAGCGACCAAAAATCCACGCGCGCGCGGGTGTGTGTGTGTGTGCAACCAGGCAGAACGAATCGAATCAAAGACTTATGATCAGAAATTTCTAGTCGTTTCGTGGACGTTACGATGTCAACTTCGAGTAATCATAACATGGTTTCAGAAACGATGGCTTCGTTAGACAACTATTTAAATATAACCGACAATAAGTTGGAAGATATGATATACTCAAAAGACTTTATCGATAAACTTTATCCTTTTGATAAATCTGTGTAAGTATAATTTAATTATTATATTTATATTCGATCAATGTATATATACTTACAATTATGCTATGATCTACTACATGGTTTCAGAGAAATTATTGGGATCGTAGAGAATGTTGAGAAAAGGAAAGATCGATTCAATAATGATCTACTAAAGTTTAACCTTATAAATAAAAGTAAAGACATTGCCCAGATATGCTGCTGGAATGAAGAAATAGCCCCAGTTCAAAATAAAATAGTTGCGGGGAATGTAAGATTATATCATTTTATTTTATTCGTGAATTACTTTTAATCATTGAGTAGTCTATCAATTTTACTTATCATTATTATTTTTGAAAAGTATATATTAATTGACGGTGGATATTCAAAGCTGAGAAAATCAACTGTAAGTCATGGAAACTGTAAGTTTGATATTCATATCATGAGTAACACATTAGTGTATGTTTTAAAAGAAGCGCCTCAATTCAATGATATACCTCAGATTGATAACTTACCTAAAATTGAATTGAAAGATGCAATAAAGTGTGATGGCATGATAAGTGAGTAAACGGTTGCAACCTTATGAAGTGGTAAATATAAATTTACCATTTCATAAGAAGGATTTAATTATTAATGAAAATTTAAAAATATCAGCAAAAATTATTGTACTGTATTCTTTTATTTTTACAGAAGTAAATGCGTACCTAAAGGATCCAATTGGGGAAACCTCAATGCCTCAAGGGCAGAAGATCAACCAAGGTTGTTTAAGCAACTGCCAATATTATAAGTTGGAAGTAAGGAGCAGTGATCTACAATCAATGGAAGATATACTTGAAGGGTCCTACTTACAACTAACAGGCACTTTGAAATGGGGTAAAGGTGATAGTCCTTACCTATGGGTTACACAAAAAAGTGACATCAAACTTGATACATCAGACTTAAAAAGCTACAATCAGCTTTCGAAAGGCTGGAAAATACTAAAGCGTCCACTCCATCAAGTAGATCATAATTTATCTGCAGTAAGTTTCTCATTTAACTTTTGAAAATGCAAGTAAACAGCATTAATAAAAGAAGTAAAAAATATGATATTATTTTATAGAAAAAAAAAATAAAGATGGAATAAGAGCAATAAAAATGTAAAATAACATATCAAACAGAATATCATTGTTTCATAATCGCAGTCGTAGATATCACCATTAATGAAATGCTTACACTAATGTGAGTAACCAGATCGTATTATTTAAACTATATATTGACATATTCCAGCTAAACTTAAACTCTTCTTTCAATTCATGCTATGAAATTTCAGATTTTTGTATCTGTCAGCATGATTGAAAAAAAAAAAAATAATTTTAATGGTGTATGTTATGTGACATATTTGTATTGTCACATAATAGACATAAGTTAAATTATTAGTTAAGTGAATTGTTTTAGAAACACGCGCTGATAGCCTCACCCGCCCAACGCCTTGGTGAGAAAAAGTCGTGCTGGCGGGGGAAGCTACCGGCCGGCCGGCGAGAGAGCTGCAGCGCGTGCAGCAGTTCGATATAAGTTATAATTGCGCGCGGACGAATTTTCGCGATTAGTTACTAAGTATTCTTGTGTGTAATATTCGTTATTAGTTTTGTATTAAAATAATTATAAATAGCTCGTGTAGTTAGGTGCTTTAAAATAAAGGACCCAGTGACCAAGATTGTGCTTCTCATTTACCTCACCTGTAGCTGACGTACCAGACACGCCGTTCTCCAGAGTTAAGGTAAAGTGAAGAATTTTAGTTATATTAAATTAAGACCCTGTTTTTCCTCCCGTCGACACACGTGCGGGGACCGCGAGCCCCGGTCCGTACTCCCTTCCCGGGCTGCTAAATTAGGGAGTTGTTAAGTGACTTCGTTGGCACTTAACAGTGTAAAAGGAATTGCAACTTGTTACTTAAGTAACCTGTGAGTAACTTTCTCTCTAATATAAGTAAAAAAGTCATAATGTACTTTTATAATTTTTAAAAAGGAATCTAAATAAAAAATTATACGCTAAGATTTATATGATCTTTAAAAAATACTTTAAAAAAAGTAATATTTACGGCGATTGGTTTTTTTAAAAGGAGTCTAAATAAAAAGTTATACGCTAAATATAATAATCTTTTTTTGAAAATGAATTAATGAAAGAAGTGAAATCAAAAAATTTATTACGGACGACTTGAGGCCGAATTACTTATTATTTAAAAATAATTTCTCTTCTAAAAGATGATCATATTATGTTGAGTCATCTTCAATATTCGTAAAGTTAATAATTTTTCAATTATAGCACATACATGGGAAAACACATGCAAATTGCACACAACTCAAACACTTTTTAAAATTAAAAATTAAAATATGTTGTTAAGAAACACACTGAGCATTCAAAATATAATTTAAAAAATACAGGTATCAATGATTTTTTTCGAGATAATTAAGTTCAAAGAATATTAAATTTTTACAGGTCAAGTATAGCCATACATTGTGATTTAGTTGATTTCTAACTTAATTACAACATATTTTAATTTCTAAAAGTGTTTGAATTGTGTGCAATTTGCATATGTTTTCCCAGGTATGTGCTATAATTGAAAAATTGTTGACTTTACGTATATTGAAGATGATTCAACATAATATGATCATATTTTAGAAGAGAAATTATTTTTAAATAATAAGTAATTCGGCCTCAAGTCATCCGTGATAAATTTTTTGATTTCACTTCTTTCATTAATTCATTTTCAAAAAAAGATTATTATATTTAGCGTATAACTTTTTATTTAGACTCCTTTTAAAAAAACTAATCGCCGTAAATATTACTTTTTTTAAAGTATTTTTTAAAGATCATACTTAGCGTATAATTTTTTATTTAGATTCCTTTTTAAAAAACCAATCGCTGTAAATATTACTTTTTTAAAAGTATTTGTTAAAGATTTTATTGCGTAAATTCGGTAAATATTTAAATGTATTTCCTTTTTGTCCACAAGTTCAAAAAACCAAACCCCATAAATGAATCATGAATATTGTTGAAATATGTCTTAATAAATTATTTCACGAACTTAACAAATTCTTAATAATTTAACAATAACTAAGATATATTCAATTATTCTGATGTAAAATCACGACATAAACCACAACCTATAAAAGTCCTAGGGAAATTAATTTTATATGTAAAAAAAAAAATTCAATTTAGTATTTACCTATTTTTTAAATGTAAATTGCATAACTCTATTTTAATGTAAATTTACATTGAAATGTAGCAAATACTCATTTGTAACCTTAAAATGATTAAAAAAAAGATTTTTAGTACCCCTAAGGATGTTAAATTTAAAAAAAAGAATGATAGTTTTAATTTTAAAGAATAAGAATAATTTTTTATAATTCAATAAAAATCAAACAATCTTTAAAAACAAAAAATTTTATAAATTTAAGTAGATTAAAATAGTTAATCTAAATATTATGTAAAATTTCATGTATGATTACTAAAAAGGCCCAATAAAATTTAATAACCAGAGTCAATCATTATTTTATTTTTTAACAAATACCAGAAAATCCACATCAACATACAACAATGTCTACATTTAATGGTATATGTATTTGTTGCGGGTTTACTGCTTCATTAATTTTATTTTTATTTGCCGGATTAAAAGCTGGTAGGGGAGGGTTGTCAAATAAATTGAGTAGACCATTAGTTAAGTTTATTTGGATTTTATTTTCTAAGAATATATTATTATTTACAAAAAAAAGGTTCAAGTTTAATAACTTTTATTAAATCTCTTAATAATTAATTAACAAGTATGAAATTTAAGTAGTGAATGTGTATTGACAGATTAATAAGTTTGATGTTGATAACATGAGCTCATTACTATAAAATAGAATAAGACAAATCATCAAAGTATAAAATAATTTAATTATAAATTATGGAGAATCACTATTGAGCCAGGTCCAGTTGAAATGTAAAATGAGATAAAATAAATCAGTGTAGTATACTTAAGAGAACTATCTAGAAGGTTAAGTTGAATTTAATGAATTAATGCAAATGAGCTGAGAATGGGCTTGAGAGAGAGAATAATAACTGATTAAAGAGAGAAACTGAGATATGAGAATATGTTGAATTGAGAATTGCCAGCATTAATTTCCGTGTAAAGAAAATTAATTAATTTGAGAAGCCGCCTAGTCAAAACTCTTGACGAATTTGATTATATTAATTTAAACCATAAATACGAGTTTTGCTTGAGTATAGTTGAGGTAAACAAAGCAACAGAGAATGGCCTCAAAAAGAGTAGAAAAGAAAATGGCTGCGTGTAAGACAGCACAAAGAAAAGAGAGAGCGAGCAAGAGAATGCACAGTAATTTTATTGATTTTCTGGCTGTGAGAAGGGCAATGTAAAAGCACCGGTAAATTATTGTTACCAGTTCTGAGCGAAATACCTGAAGATGCCACGCCGTGAAAGCTCTCCTTGCTGAGCAATTAACCCAAGAATTGAATTGAGCCGAGCCGTTTGAGTCAATTGAAGATCAAATGTCTTCCGAGTTGAGCCAACACTAAGTAGATGATTCGTTGAGTTGACTGTACTGATGAGATGACTACGTTGAGGATGATGAGAAAGAGTCACGAGAAAGAACCAAAAGAAACCAGAAAAGTTTCACAAAATGGCGAGTGAAACCGTCTATTCACGAGCGTTGTCTTGAAGAGAGAGAGAGAGAGAGGCCTGAGCGTAACAGTCACGTCATTAGTAAATGTAAACACCGATATCGATTTGAACTTAAATTATGAGAGTTTTCTTATTTACATTAAAAGGTGTGAGAGTTGGTCGAGTAGCAGCAGAGAGTAGCCTTGAAAATAGAGAGAGATAGCCCGATAGAGAGAGAGAGAGAGAGAGAAAATGGCCGAAATGGCTACGTGCTTGTGCACATTGAGATAGACGAAATCAGCACAGAGTCGTAAATTCTGTGCTAGAGAAAATGAAAAGTGAGAAGGGGCAAGGAAATGACTGTTCCTTACACCTGAATACCTGGAGATGTTCGATGAGTGAGGATTGTCCTTGAACCAGACAAATTCTCCGTAGACCACCGGTGAAGAGTAGCTGATACACGTGGTAATGGCGCGGCTCCGAGGTTGTTGATGATCACAGAATTACTGTCTGTGATCGTCCGGATGAGCTGGTGCACGGTGAAAAGGCAGGTTCCGGGACTACCTGGTGAAAAAGGCGATGAGAAGAGCCGTTGAGACGAACCGTGAAAAAGCCGGGAGAACTCTCTGCTGCACACACACCACACTTGAGCACCAAAACCAGAAGCCTTCACGCGAGGCCTGTGGCAGCAGCAACGGCGACAGCGGTACTGCCCAGCACTACGGCGCGCGGGAGTGAGAATTGGGACTAAAGTCCCCGCCTAGACTCATAGATGGAGCCATGTAGTCTATCAATTTAAAGTTGAGCGAATGAGTCGAAATATTTACGAGCGAATAGTGGTCCACTCCGTAACAGTATTGATCTTACTTTCAATGGAATATAAAAGAATACAAAAGGATTATGATCAAAAAAGAAAAAAACAGAAATTAGAGGAAGCTACTGCTGCTGCTGCTGATGAAGATGATGATGTTGATGATAATGATGAATCACTTACATCTACATCTAACAGTTTGCAAATATCAACCATCGGAAACCGTACTTTACAACCTGAATTATGTAATAATGTCTTTTTCGCTTCTACATCAAATGTTCCTTCGACTTCTAATGTTAACAATTACACTTTGTTACCTTCGTCAGAGAATGTTAACTTCATGGATGTTGATTGCAGTGCAGTTTCTTCGAATATCCCATTAAATGATTTATCCCAGTAGATATATATTAGCAATTGCAATCATATTAATTTTTTACCTATTTATTCTGATGTTAATAATCACAATATTGTTTCAACTTTTAATGATACTTCTTTTACTTATAATTTTAATATAAGTAACAATTTATTACTTCAGGATCCTAATGTCAACATGCTTTCAGGTAGTAATTTAGCTTTTTTGAATACTCATTTAAACTGTGATTCAAATCAACCAGTCTTTAATTATTCTTTAATTAACGATAATTTAAATATTTTAAATCCACATAATCCCTTACGTAGTGAGCCTGAAAATTTAGTTTATATAATTTATGATCAGAATAATCATAATAATATAGATAATAGTATTCATAATAATAATTTTAATAATGTCAATAACATTATTTTAAATCTTGACTTCAGCAGTACAAGTAATTCAAGCAACGTTTTTCAGTACATAGGACCTTTATATACTGAAAATTATTTGGGTGAAATGAATACTTTATGTATCCATTGCGGTGCCAAGCACTTTGATGGTGAGAAAATTCAGGGTAAAGGAAATTCTTTTAACGACTGTTGCAATCATGGAAAAGTTAATTTAGAAAATGGTTTTGATTTCCCACAAGAACTTGAATTACTTTTTAAATCAGAACACGAACTATCCCAAGATTTTTTTAAAAATATTCGGTTATATAATAATATGTTTTCTTTTGCGTCGTTCAATGCAAATATTGTAGATTTTAGTGACAGACGACCTGGTCCTTATTCTTTTAAAATTCAAGGGCAAGTTTATTATCAGGTAAATACCGCTTTACATCCTGTACCCAATGAAAGACCTTCATATGGTCAACTCTTTATTGTCGATGCTAATGAAGCAATTGAAAATCGAATGGCCTACACTGATGGGTTAAATATTGATATTATAACAACTATAGAAAATATCATGCGAAATAACAATATTTTTGCACAATGTTACCAGATGATTGGAGAAGAATTAAAAAAACTACATTCTTCTGACTCTCAAGAATTAAAATTGCTTTTTTCATTAAAACCTGGTGTGGATAGGCGTCGATATAATTTTCAAAATTCGAATGTGGTCGCTGCTATTTTTTCTACAACTGCTGATGGTGAAATACCTGATGCTTTTGTAATTATTTGTGATAAACCTACAAAACAACTACAAAGAGTTAGTTCGATGGATCCAAACGTTGAACCTTGGATTTATTCATTGTTTTATCCGATTGGTGCTCAAGGTTGGCACAGTTACTTAAAGCTCATAGACGGAGTTAAGAGACTATCAAGAGAAAAATATATCAAATATAAAATTGCTATCAGAGATAATGAATTTAATCCACTAATTTTTGGTCGTCGTTTATTCCAACAGTATTTAGTCGATTCTTATGTAAAAATAGAAAAGGATAAGATAGAATTTTGTAAATCTTATCAAAAATAGTTAAGAATAGCATCTTACACAGGACTTATGAATTATTTAAATAATAGAATTAGTACTAATGAAAATATGAGAGTTGGAAAAGTAATTATTTTACCATCTACTTTTATTGGTTCTCCACGTTATATATTAGAATGTTATCATGATGCTATGACATTAACTAGAAAAAAAAGAAAGCCTGATTTATTTATCACAATGACCTGCAATCTTCGGTGGAAAGAAATACAAGATAACTTATTGCCTGGACAGCAAGCATCAGACAGACCTGACCTTTGTTCTAGAGTTTTCAATTTAAAAAAAGACGCATTGATGAAATTTTTGAAAACATCACGATTTTTTGGACCAGTATGTGCGTATATTTACGTTATAGAATTTCAGAAACGTGGGTTATCTCACTGCCACTTATTGGTTACCTTGAATCCTCTAAATAAAATAAATACTGTGAATCACATAGATCATTTTATCTCAGCCGAAATTCCAGACCCTGAAACTAATCCTGTATTACATGATATTGTTTTAAAACACATGATACATGGACTATGCGGTGATTGGTGTTTAGTCGATGGAAAATGTTCAAAGAAATTTTTTAAAAAGTCTTCACAAGAAACAGTTATTGACAAAAATGGTTACGTTACTTACCGTCGAAGAGATACGGGTATTAAGTATCAGCGCTCATTTAATCATGAAGTTGACAACAGCTTTGTAGCACCTTACTGTCTAGCCTTAATTATGATGTTTGATTGTTGAAATTTGTTCGAGCAGGAAATCGATCAAATATTTACATAAATATATTTATAAAGGCCATGATGCCGCAACAGTTAAAATAACTAATTCTGCAGAAAATTCAGTCATAGAACATGATGAAATAACAAAATTTATAGAAACACGCTATGTTGGTGCTTCAGAAGCAGCTTGGCGTATCTTTTCTAAGCCTTTGCATGATAAGAGTCACACTGTAGAGCGTTTACCAGTTCATCTACCTAATGAACAGAATATAGTGATTCGTACTGATACTGACGTCAACATCGATGATGTTGCAGATCAAGCTTCCAAGTTGATTGATTATTTTGCTTTAAATGAGCGCGACCCTGAAGCCCGGAATTATCTTTACGTAGAAATTCCTGAACATTATCATTTTTCAAAAGTAGATGTCGGCGATGTCAAAGTAAAAAGGTGGGTTAAAAGAAAGAAATGTATTAAAATAATTGGTCGTATGTATACTGCTAGTCCAAGTCAACCAGAACTATTTCATTTACGAATTTTATTGACTGAAATTAGAGGTGCTACCAGTTGGGAAAATTTAAGTACCATAAATGGCGAAATCGAAGAAACGTTCACAGAAACCTGTGTTGCTTATGGATTTATTGAAACTGACCAAGAATGGGCTAATGCTATGAACGAAGCTGCAGTTTTCATGATGCCAAAACAGCTTCGACAATTATTTGTTAGAATTTTAATACATTGCAATCCTCTTAATCCAGATGAACTTTGGAACGATTTCAAAGATGCAATATCAGAAGATTATTTTCGACGATTTGATAGGTACATTAGCTACTCTAAAACTGTCTAGGATATTGTAACTTATCTAGAAAAGGAAGGTAAAACAATCGAACAATTTCCTCAACTTTATCAGTCTGTAAGTAATTTACAAAGTGAACATTCTTCTGTTGTACCTGAAATTTTAAACATTAATTACTCAAACATCGGACGAGAACGCTTCGCAAAATTAAATATTAAGCAAAGGGAAGCTGCAGAGACAATTTTGAATGTCGCATTGGATAATAGTGTTAGTGAAATTGAAAATAATTGTTTCTACATAGATGGACCTGGAGGCTCTGGAAAAACTTTTTTGTACGAAACACTTTATTATATTTTAAAAGATCATAATAAACAAGTATGTACGATGGCATTTACTAGTATTGCAGCCACTTTGCTTCCAGAAGGTAAAACCGTCCATAAAGTTTTTAAACTGCCAGTACCTTTACATTCCGATTCCACGTCAAGTATAAAATTGGAATCTAAGGAAGCTGCTTATTTAAGAGATACGGACGTTTTTATATGGGATGGACTCCTATGGCTCCGAGATACGCTCTTGAAGTCATGGATAGAACGTTGCGAGATATAATGTGTAATGATAAGTTGTTTTGAGGAAAAATTGTAATTTTGGGTGGTGATTTCAGACAGTTACTGCCTGTAAAGTCAATGGTACTAGAAGTGAGATTGTTGATTTATCAATTAGTCATTGTTCGTTATGGTCTAAGTTTACAAAGTTTTCTCTTACTCAAAATATGCGAGCTTTGACAGAAGGAATCAATTTCTCAAAATTTTTACTTGACGTTGGAGATGGCAAGTTAAATAATGCTAATGACGAATTAAAAATTGAATATTTTCCAGAATTTTGTATTGCAAAATCTGATATTAGTATAGCTGACAATATATATGGAGATATTTTTAAAAATAAAGAGTATAGAAAAGCAAAAGATTACGTGATTTTATCCGCTGTTGATGAAATTAAAATAAAAGTTGTTACTTATCTGGATGAAAACACAGAAAAAATATATTCAAGCATTGATAGCACAGAAAATTATGATAATTCAGGTTACGAAGATATTTTGTTACCTGAATATTTAAATACAATTTCTATTCCATCTCTTCCAACTCATGAATCAAATTTGCGAAAGTATTGCATAGTTATGCTATTTAGAAATCTTAACATTAGCGAAGGTTTGTGCAATGGCACTAGATTGTTAGTCTTGGATCTAAATAATAATTTATTAAAATGTGAAATATTAACTGGAGATAAAAAAGGAGAAATAGTATTTATTATTCGCATAACTTTGTATTCATCCGAAACAGACAGGTTACCTTTTCAGTTTAAAAGACGACAATTTCCTATAAAATTGTCATTTGCAATGACGATAAATAAGGCTCAAGGCCAGACTTTTGAAAAAATAGGAATAGAGATGTTTTCATCCATGGTCAGTTGTACGTAGCTTTATCAAGGGTACGTTCATGGACTTCATTAAAAATTTTTTTAAATCCTTAAACCAAAAAAGTATCAAGAACTACGTTTATAAAGAATTATATCAGTAAGTGTTTATAGTTTTTATTTTTACTATTTTTTCTTTTACATATTTTAATACTTTAAATAATATTTTATAAAGTTATTAGATATTTAAATCGATTTTTGATTATTTTGATTAATAATTTCTTATCAATTTTTCAGTTACATAATGAATTATATTAATGTGTGTAGCTGTGGTTAATTTAATATTATTTATTTTTATTTATCTCTACAAAAATCGGTAAAAAAAATATTAAGTAAAAAAATTACAATTAATATATTTTAACTTAAAATGGCGTACTTTTAAATAAAAAAAAAAAGAATAAAAAAAAAACTGACTATTAATCAAGTTTGTTTTAAAATGATACCTCATCGCGTGTAGTTTAAACTTCCGAGCAGTTGCCAGAGGCCAGAGCACACATAATAGGCATTCTAATATTCTCTCGGTGTAGAAGCCTTTAACTTCGAAAATATTAGAACGCCACCTACTATACCAGTGGAATTTTTTACAGTATATCACGTTCTTGATATAATACTGTCAGACACCCTCGGACTGATCGGCAGCTACATTTTTGAAGTCTAAAATTAAAACAATCTGATAAGATAATGTTTATGTTCTCTTGCTGGAAAAAGTGCTACTCCGGCTCTTTTCGATATAGTAGCTGCCAGGGGCGCAACAACCCATGTAAGCTAGGGGGTGTCCTGATCAATTTTTTTCCTGACACCCCCTAGTATTTTGAGGGGGTGTCAACGAAATTGTACAATCCTAAATCAAGCCTTAAACCTCAATATGCCTAAGCGCCCTGGGCACCTGAGTTCAACAAAAAACTAATCAGTTATCTCCCAAGCTCTGAATCCCCAAATACCCTGGGCGACTGAGTTCAACAAAACAATGATCAGCTATCCCCCAAGCTCTAAACTCCCAAAACCCTGGGCGTCCGAGTTCAGCAAAAAAACTTATCTGCTATCCCCCAAGCTCTGAATCCCCAAATAGCCAGGGCGCCCGAGTTAAACTAAAAAACTGATCAGCTATCCCCCAAGCTATAAGCCCCCAAATACCCAGGGCGCCCGAGTTCAACAAAAAAATAATCAGCTATCCCCCAGGCTCTAAACCCCCAAATACCCTGGGCGCCCGAGTTCAGCAAAAAAACTAATCAGCTATCCCCCAAGCTCTAAGCCCCCAAAACCCTGGGCGTCCGAGTTCAACAAAAAAACTAATCAGCTATCCCCCAAGCTCTAAGCCCCCAAAACCCTGGGCGTCCGAGTTCAGCAAAAAAACTAATCAGCTATCCCCCAAGCTCTAAGCCCCCAAAACCCTGGGCGTCCGAGTTCAGCAAAAAAACTTATCGGCTATCCCCCAAGCTCTGAATCCCCAAATAGCCAGGGCGCCCGTGTTCAATAAAAAAAACTGATCAGCTATACCCCAAGCTCCAAACCCCCAGAATCCCTGGGCACCCGAGTTCAATTGAACGAAATTTTTTTTGTTGCAACAAAAAAAATTATCAACAAATTTTTTTTTCTAACTAGAAAATAAAAGCCACAACCTTATTGTGGAACAAAAAAAAAAAAAAAAAAAAAAAAAAAAACACTTTTTTATGGACTTGATATTCAATTATATAAAGTACGCTTAACTTCGAGCTTAACTTCTAAAATTATTCCACTCGGTAACCAGAGTTTTAGGAGGTTTAGAGCTTGGGGGATAGCTGATCAGTTTTTTCGTTGATCTCGGGTGCCCTGGGTTTTGAGGGTTTAGAGCTTGGGGGATAGCTGATTAGTTTTTTTGTTGAACTCGGGTGCCCAGGGTTTTGAGGGTTTAGAGCTTGGGGGATAGCTGATTAGTTTTTTCGTTGAACTTGGGCGCCCAGGATATTTGGGGGTTTAGAGCTTGGGGAACAGCTGATCAGTTTTTTTTTTTTAACTCGGGTGCTCAGGGTTTTGTAGGTTTAAGGCTTGAGATTTCAAATTTCGTGGACACCCCCAAGAAACTGTAGAGGGTGTTGTCTACTAGCCCAGGGGGTGTCCTAACACCTCTGCCCCCCCCCCCCCGTTGTTGCGCGCCTGGTAGCTGCTACTCTTTTGAAGAGCACATCTGAGAGCAGCAGACCACTCTCTGGTTAGTGCTGCTCGTATCTTTTGTAGGGTTCATCTATGTTTCCAGGACAGTGTTTCGGGCTTCAGAGTGTTTCAACTTGTTTTTCAAGTTAATAAAATATGTTCTTCACCATGGATGCAGTGCTTTTCACGCCATCACAGGTAATTGATGCTTTTGCTGTGAACACTAGAGTGTAAGTTTTTTTTTTCTTATATTTTTTACTATTTACTCATCAATTAGTTATTGAAGTACTTTTTTGTGTCTATCCTTTTTTTTTTTAATCATTCAACAGTATTCATTACTTTATTACTTATTAAATACTTTATTTTGGTTACTTTTATGAAACTTGGAATTTTCTTTTTCTACTCTCCATACATAAGTTTTCATCAGTTTTCAGTTGTTGTTTAATTAAAATCATTATGAATTTTTAAAATCTGTTGTAATGATAAATTAAATAAAAAAATAATAATAATAATTTAGATAAAATACTGGCTTTAATAATCAATCTGTTTGTAATTTTCAATTTAGAAACGTTGTAGGAGTTGCCATATCTAAATTTGATAATTTTTATCTTAATAAACCTCATCAATTTTGTAAAATTGTCCTGGACAACAAGCACGGCAGATATATACAAATTGTAGCATGGAATAATTTCATTCAGAAATTTGATCAGATTACAGATTTTGGAACCTTAAGTACAATGTATTTTTATGTATTAATAGTTTTTTTTTTATTGTGAATGTTATTAATTTAATCTCCCTATATTATGTTTCCGTTTTTGATTCTGATCCCCTAAATTGGATCTTCGAAAATCTGAAATTCTTAAAAACACGGTCAAAACACAGTTAAATATCGCACTTTTCTGATCCCCTAAATTGGATCTTTGTCGAAAGTATTGGATCCCCTCAGTTGGATCCCCTTTTTTTTCAAAAATCCTCTTTTCAAAGATCCCTTTTAATTCTTCGTTGAAAGTATAATATAATTTAAAATCCAATAACTATTTGTATATATTTATATACCGATTTAAGATCAACGAACGATTGGATTTTAATTTATATTATATATATTAATTACTAATTTATATTATTTATATTAATTTATATAACCCATACCAAACTTAATACCAATGTTTACTTTTTGATAAAAAACATTTACTTAGGAATAAAAATTTGTGCGGTACTAGAAATTTTTACGGGTAATCAAGGGACACTTAAGTGGGCAGATTCACGCAATCCCAAGCCAGCTGGTTAGATAAGCGAGATACGTTAGTTGAGTGAGAGCTAATAATTTAAGTCGATTCAGGTTAGTAAGGTAGATAAGGTTGGTTAGGCGGAGATTATGCGGGAGGAGGGTGGAAGGGGAGATGAGGTGAGGAAGGGTTTGTTATTTTACTTAAAAATATTAATAGAGCTTTTTCAAAATTTAAAGTACTTCAACAAAATTTTAAAGTTAGTGACTGAGTTGATGAATACGGTGAGTAGGATTCGTTGGTAGATTGGGTGAAATAAGTTTGGGAGATCCCTACCCCTTAAATCCAGCTAGACTTCAAAAACAAAATTTTTTGGTTAATATCGCTTAAAATCAAGTTATTGTTCATTTTTCAATTTGTCCAGCTGGATTTCTAGCTGGACAGATCCGGCTGGAAAATTAAAAAAAAAAAACTAAGATAAATTTTTTCAAAATCATTGAAAAATGAATAATAACTTGATTTCAAGCAATATTCATTTTCACCAAAAAATTTCTTTTTTGAAATCCAGCTGGAAATCCAGCTGGAAATCCAGCTGGATTTTAGGGGTAGGGATAAAATACGGTATTTGAAGTAAATTAAATTAGTGAGGTCAGTAATGTGGCTAAGATTAAACTAGGTCATGTAGTTGAAGATAAAAAAATTCGAAGTCTTTAGGGGAGTTGCAGAATTTGCGAAAAAAATCTTTTAAAATTAAACGAAAACGAAAATAAAAAAACTTCCTAAAGATTCAATAAATATAGATGTATAGCAAATGCTATTGAGATACAAAAATTTACAAAACTGTTTCCCATATTCTGACGTTAATTTTGATCCGATTTTGATGGGGTTGGGTTTAAAAGATATATTAAGATAGTAGCTCCAGCGCTACAGAGCCCTTTTTTCATTTTCATTTTTAATTTTACTGAATCTTCAATTTTTTGTTAAAATGACCCTTATGACTTCGCCTTAGTACGGGTGAGAATAGTCAAGAGACTCAGATGGGTTGAGTGATGGTTGTGTGGTTGTGGGCTGGTATGGACATATTAAAATTATAACTTTGGCTCCAATGAAAATTTTTATATAAAATTATGTATGATAAAAAAGGTCTTGAGCTCAGCTTTCTAATTATGCCATTCAAATTTTTATTAATTAGTAGATTACTACAATCGGCTGCGCCTCGGCCGAAAATTACATGTGATCTGAGACATTTCTTATTTTCGTGGCCACGTGTGGTATAGGTACTATTTTTCTGCTCGACGCATTTTCTGGCCTCTGAGCGCGCCAGTCTTTGCTACTTCCCGGCCGGAGTGCAGAAAATACTTTTTGTTGTCATGACTCTCATGAGAGGGTGCTGAACAAGGCCGTTTATCAATTAGTCGGTTCAAACGCAACTTCGCAAGCTCTTACTATAAAGGAAATACGTTCATCTCATGAAGAATCTGTAAAATAATTTTGAAGAAAATCATGGTTCGTTTGTACGAGTTTGCGAAATTTGAAAAAAATCTTGATTTTTTTTATTATTCGGCAAATTACTAGAGTAGTTTTCAGGATGGGGAGTATAAGCTAGAGATCTAAGATGAGTCAGATCAAGAATGAATAAGGTGAGTAGGGTTTGTTGGTAGAGTGAGTGAGAGATGAGTTGGGAATTATTTACAGTATTTGAAGTAAGTGAAATTAGTAAGGTCAGTAAAGCGGCTAAGATTAAAATAGGTCAGGTGGTTAAAGATGAAAGATTAAGTAAGGTTAGTAGGGTTCTCCAAATGGGTGAGATAGTGAAGTAGGTTAGATAGTTAATGTGATTAGGTGAGTGACACTTGTGGGCTGGCAAATATAATAAAGTTTGTAATATCGATCTGAAATGAATCTATTTAATATGCCCGCCATAAGCAAAAGAAGCTCTAAAAAATATTTTTGTGTGTGTAAGATCTAATGAAATGGTTCAAAATACCAGTGGGCTTACTAAAATATTCCTTATGAGTCATCAAAAATTTATGTATGTACCTTACATGAACACTCTAACTATTTTAAAATTTATTTATATCTTCATTTGTCAATTTTAGATCTATTTCAGCCCTGGATAGATTTTGACTAAAAATTATTAAAAAAAGAAATAAAATTCTATACCTCATGATTTTGCCTAAATAATTAAAAACTTTTCTCTATAACTCCGATTTTATGAATCAAGTTATGATGAGTAAGTAAAGTTCAAACTGAACTCTTGTGTCTAATTTTTATTGATTTTGAGCGCTTTAGTCTTTAGATTATTTTACCAAACATAGAGTTTACGAATTGTTTCGATTAATTTTTATATTCATCAATTATAATGAGGGGGTTGGCGAGCGGAGCGAGCAGGGGGGTACCCCCCTAGTTATATATATATATTTTAGGTTGTTTCATTTACAAATCTTAAAGTTCGAGAAATTCCCAATAGAGCTAATAATTTTGGAAATGTCGCTGTGGAGTTACAAGTTGTTGAAGACACAACTGTTACTGTTCATTAACTCTTTTTCTTATATGATCTTTACTGCATTTACTTTGGGATAATTATTCAGTTATAAAATGTCTTTATCCATTTAAAATAAATAAACTTTTCATAATTAATTTCATTTTATTAATTCGTTAATAACTATTTAATAAGTTAATTAAGCAGTAAAACTTTTTTTTAATTATTATTTTTCTATTTTCTTTTAAAAAAGAAGTTCAATTTTGTACAAACTTTCAACTCTTATTAAATTTCGACGTATTTAAACAATTATAATGATGCTAATTTTTTATTTTGATATGCAATACTTTTTTGGTATGTTATGTATTTAGATTTTAATTTCTTATTGATATTGAATCAACTTTAAAATTATTAATTTAGAAGTGCAGTCACTTTGTTGCATGCTTAAATGTAGTTTTTGAAGTCTTTTTACTGCCTTAATATTTTATGAAGTTGAAGAGTGGTTAATGAGGCTGCAATTACATGGGCAATTTTTTTTTCAGCCAAAACTTAGCAGTAATTTGAATTTGGCTATTAAAAAACTGATATAATTTCTGTAAAAAAGAACAGTAACTGTTGAAAAATTGTGGAAGCTAAAATTATATTTTACTAATTTTCAACTTTGAAACTACTTTTTGTTTTTAAATTTGGAGGGTTTATATTTTTTCGAATTCAAATTACCGTTCAATTTTAGATGATAAAACTGTCCATATATATATATATATATATATATATATATATAGTCTTAAGTCGACTGAATATTCAGTGAATACCTTCACTTCACTGAACACAGCAACCATGGCGCGCGTTCCCCTTTCGTGCAAGTTTGCTTCATGGCGGGCTTTCAAAACACTGTAGTTTAACCTTGACTCAGCGTGTTTCTGTATAATTAATGTATGTATGTTGATATTAGTACTTGTATAATTTATTTTTTCGAAATTTCTTTGTGTATAAAATATAGTGTGAACTGTACATAATGAAGATGATTATTTTACGAGCAGATAAGTATGGTTGACTCTGAAATTTGTGTAATACGAAAAAACAGGATCTTGGTAAGTTTATTTATTCTTATCAACTATACGGACGGAACAAAAACGTAAAAACACCATCCAAACCTAACTTCGAAATACTCGGAATTGAGAGCAACGTAAAAACTTCGTACGCTCAACGTAAAAATACTGTACGCTTCTAATAACGCAGTTTTTACGTGGGCTTACGAAAATTTCGTTAGGGCTACGGTTTTTCAAGATGCACATGGGCTCGCCTGAGCCGAATTAAAGTGTTTAGGAACTTATTGCGCACGGTATTTTTATGTTGAGCGCGCGAAGTTTTTACGTTGATCTTAACTCTGGATATTTCAGAGTAGCTGCCATGGTTTTTTTATGTATTTGTTCTGTCCGTATACTCATTTTTTTTACAATTTTTTACGAAAAAATCATTAGTTGTGTGGTAAAAAAATAATTTATAACGTTATATATTTTTTAATGCAATTTAACAGTCTCGTTCGAAAATTCACTGTTAGATGAATCCTTTCAAAGTTCTTCTTCAGCAGAAGCTTGGCACTTCAACAGTCAATGTACTATATCAAACAATAATTTTCCATACGATGAATCTGCATATTCATTCGATCAATTTGCTCAACTTGATTCTAATGAAGATGGTAAGTACGGTATAAATATTAGTAACTAAAATGACAAGTTATTATAAATTACAAAAGTGCAAGCGAACTTTTTTAAAAGTTGAAAAATCCGATAGAGAATACGGAGGCAGAATAATAGTTAAAGTTCTTACTAAATAAAATCAAGTTTTGTGTAAAAAATTTTCAGGTTTAAATAAAAGTTGTTACTTCAAAGATTATTTTTATTTAGTTTTCAACTTAAAATGTATTGAAATAAAATACAATTTTTTTTTTTGGAATAATAATTCTTTTTTTTATTACACTCTACATGGAGAGAAAAAATACACGATTTTACTGTGGAGTCGACACAAGAAACTTCTGTGCTCCTAAAGCACGTAAATTTTCTGCGAGCGCCACGAAAAAATTGTGAGTTATCCTTACGCAGAAAAAATCCTAAGCGCTACCGTAGCCGAACCAATCAGGTGCGACCAGAGTCCGCGTGGAGTGATTTTGATTGGCTCTCCTACAGTAACGCTTAGGATTTTTTCGGCGTAAGGTTAACACACGATTTTTTCGTGTATCTTCGATACAAAATTCTTTTGTGTTAACTTATCACAGTAAAATCCTGTATTTTTCTCTCCGTGTAGGTAAGCCAGCCTACCAAAAAAATCATAAGTTTTTCCGTAACAAAAACAATTAAGGAGGCTTTAGCATCGGTAACCTAGGATTCTATATTATGCTTAGGGAGCCTCAATGTTTTTTATCTCTAAATTTAAAAAATTTAATAGATCGAACATGAATGATGATAAAATTAACAGATTTTTATCTATAAATGGCTTAACTACTATTTTAAGTAGTCATACTTGCAATAATGTTATTTTTAGGTGGACGATTTAGGTTAAGTTTACCCGGTTTTACACAAAATCATCTTCTTTCTTTTCATTTAGTCCGTTTACCTACAATTTTTTTTAAATTATTTTAATCTACAAAAAATTATCTCCTTGAGCGGATTTTTTGAGAATTTTCTACAATTTTATTACTGATAAATTAAATAAAAACCGAATCGCTCCATTCCCTCCTGTGTGAAGTAAAAAAAATTTTTCAAAATTTTTACTTTTCAAAAAGACCGTTGATCTCTGTTTTTTTCAAGGAATAAAATCTGCAATTTATTAAGATCATTTTCCCAAAGTTTCAGCTTGCTATACAATTTTATTGATTATTTTTCCAAGCTGAATTTCAACCAATAGAGACGCCACATTTGACATTTGGCGGAGGGGTGTGGGTAAAATTATTTTGATAGTTTTTCGGTTATTTCCAATTCGAACGTTTCAAGTCGCATAGCAACTCGAATTGTTAGACTTACTCGTTTCAGCTTTTGGTTTGGACCCGAGTCACTGCAGTGTATACCTATATATGAGTACTCATAGGTATATTCATACTTAACAAATAGTTATAGAACTATATTCGCAAAAATGTAAAATACAGCATTTCTATGAGTTGAAATTCAGCTGGGGAAAATAATCCAGCCGAATACCCCTCGTGCTTCAAAATTTTAGATAATTTTCTTCCAGTTTTTTTGCACACCGACTCGCAGGGAACGTTTGACAAAAAATCACTCGCGCCTTGCGCTCGTGATTTTTAACCTGCCAAATGTGCCCCTCTCGTTGCTGTGCAACAAAACACAGTCGGAAAATTATCGACAATTTTGAAGCACTAGGGGTATTACGACTGAAAACTCGCTGGAGCCTCCTTAATTTTTTTTTTTCGAAAAATTTTTTAAATATTAGTTCTTTGTCACAATTCAAAAATCTATCACCTATAAAATCAATTATTTCGAGATTTTTTATTAAAATGAAATAATGAAAATTTTTTAGTATACAAGTTATAAAAAGAAGCTTTTGTTTTGAATTAAGACCAGATTCCTTCATTCATAAAATATATTTACAAATTAATTTTTAAATGACAATTGATTTTCAAAGGTGTAATAACAGAAGTAAGATAAGAAAAGCTAATTTCAGAGGTTTTAAGTAATTTTTTATTAATGAAAAGCTTCAAATTTTATTTGTATGCAACTATTTTGCCATTATTTTCTTTAGTAATTTTAATTTATTTTATGTATGAATCAAAATTGATAAAAAGCTATATGATTTGAAAATAAAATTTTTTTTTCAATTTTTTTTCGTTTGTCTTCTGATTAATTTATAGTAATTTTAATAAAAATTATGAAATACACGTATTAACTAGCTTATTCTTTTTCTTTATAATATTAACAGATAAGATTGACCCAACCACTTCAGAAAATTTTTATTTTCGAAATTATTTTGATACGTCAAAGGAAAAAGAACAAAAGTTAGTTGACGCACAACTCGATGAAATGTTTTCTAATTCTAAAAACGGATGCTTTGTTCCGTCAAATAATAGTTCCGGTAAAGTATTTCTTTAATTTAAAGAAATCAAATTTAATCTTATAAAAATTATTAGATTAAAACAGTAAGATCAACTTTGTGATTATTTATCAATAGAAACCTAGATGAAAATAAAAAAATACTATTAATACAGTCTCTAACTAACTTACTGTTTTGCTTTATGGTATTTACAGAAGAGATCGATTCTAGTATCTCATCGAATCTTGAAAATCAAAATTCTGTAAATATTTTTCAAGAAAGAGATCAAAAATTGGATGAAGAACTCGATTATAGCGTTTCTGATTCTGAATGTTCTTCTACTCCATCACTTTCAAGTCAATATACCCCTGCTTCAAAGGATTATCTTTCCTGTAACGTATTCATTTTTAACTATTTAAATACAATCTGATTGCTTGAAATAATTTAATAAAAATAAATTTTCTGTGAAAAAGCCGATTCATCATGTTCTTCTGAGATTGAAATTCAAGAAGCAATTATTCAGTCTCATAAAATTCAAACAAGAAAACGTAAAATAAATACTGGTCTATGGATGAAATATCAATTAAAAAAGGCAATAAATACTGGAAAATCTTTAAAAACTTCCAAGGGGCAATCAGTATCTCAACGTAAAATGGGCATAGGCTGCGTGAAATGTCGCTATAAATGTCAAGACAGAGTTTCATACTCTAACCGATCGCTCCTGTTCAAAGAATTCTGGAATTTAAATAATCATCGTTTGCAGTGGGAATATTTAGATAAATCCGTGGAAACAAACATGCCAGAAAAAGTCAGAGTCAGAACAGTATCACGTAAATTTTTTCTGATGATCTCAGGTCAGAAAATTAAAGTTTGCCGTAAGATGTTTCTTGACACTTTTGGTGAGTACTTAGAAAAACTTTTTCGTAAGACTTGTGGGGTCTAATTTGGACATACAGTTCACGCTCCCAATATCAGAATAAACGGATGGAGAGGAGAAGTTTTTTCCTAGAATTGGCTTCCCCTACCATGGGTTCGTGCAAGAGAGAAAGAGAAACTTCACCGCCACCGATTCGGGGCGCCGTTTTTTTAATATTTCAATTCGCTTTGAATACCGGAATCACCGAGCAACCGCAATAAAAAATATTTTTAAATATTTTAAGTACATAAATACATATGCTTTTTTATTAATAATAAAATGCTATATTTAGGCACGACCGACCTACGGTAACGGGATATATTTATATTTTCACCGACACGAAAAGTGTCCCCGAGCGGAAATCGAATATTTGAGACGTAAAACAAAGTTTAGTCTCATCCCGGGGTTGATAGGAGTAAAATTAAAAATGTCCCCTTTTTCAAGTGGACCTATTTTGACAAACTGCAGGAAATAATAAAACTGTGCACAGGATAACTAGCGTTCTAAACGACATAAAAATACTCAGTAAACGGGGAAATGTTCGTTTTGGTGTCTCGTAATGCTGGTCCGATTTTCAGGACGATCAGATCAACGGGGAAGAAACGGCACATATCAAATCGATTTATTTCAAATTGACTTTAATGAAAAATTCTAAGAATCTTCAAATATAAATGATTATAACTATAACGCTATAAATCAATTTTATAGAATCATTTTGTCGAGCGCGAAGCGTGAGTGTCGGTCATCGTCGAGCGCTTTGCGCGATGCATTCCTTACGTGCACGAAGCGCGACGCAAGGGCGGAAGATTTGAGACTTTACAAAATTTTTGACACAAACGCCGGAGCTCGCAAGCTCTCTGGGTTCTTGAGCGAAAGAGCCAGAGGGTGCGCTAGTTTTAATTTATTTTCTATACGCCTCTAGAATTATAACACTTCGTGCACTTACATGTTCTTCATTTTAATTTCTTACGTCGCTGCTATTGAACGAGATTTTACACGGACGGAACAAACATGTAAAAATACCGTGCTATAACCTAACTTCAAAATATTTGGAAACTTCGTTTGATCAACAAAAAAATAGCGTGCGCTTCTAGTAACGCAGTTTTTACATGGGTTCACGAAAATTCCGTAAAATCTATTTTCCAAGAAGCGCATGGGCTCCCCTGAGCCGATCTCAAGCACAAACGTGCTTATTGAAAAACCGCAGCCCTTGTGAAATTTCCGTAATTCCACGTAAAAACTGCGTTGCTAGAAGCTCATGAATTTTTTACGTTGATCTTAACTCTGAATTATTCGGAGGTGCTGCTACGGTATTTTTACGTATTTTCTCTGTCCGTGTACAAAATAAGTGTCTTGACTGATTCTGGTATTGAGAGCGTTCGTGAAAAATAAACAGCTGGGAGATTAAGTGGAGGATCCTCTCGGTATCGTTTCTTGGAAAATTCCGGTATTGAAGAGTCCGATATTTGGAGCGTGGACTGTATTTAAAAACGACTTGTCTACCGGCTCCAAGACGCGTTTGTGAAAAGGCTTTACGTGTGCGAAAAATCCTCTAGATTTCTTTGCGCACGTGAAAAACTTCTAGATGTACGCACACATAACGGATTTTGTATCTGTAAATATCTAGAATTTGTTACGTGCGCGGAGATAACTAGAATATTTTTCGAGTACGCAAAATCTTTTCGTGAGATTTTAAATTTAATGTTAACGTTTAAGATTAATTATTTAATATTTAAAAATTTAAATAATGTAAAAAAGTTTACGAGTTGTCGACATCTATTTTCGATAAAGAGAAACAAATTTTCTTTTCCAGGAATTAGTTACATGTGGTTCAACACCATTTAAAAAAAAAAGAATAAGTCTGCTACGGGATCTATGATTATGTCAGATGAAAGAGGAAAAAGTAAAAAAAAAAGGGAAACGAACTCCCGATCAAGTAATTAAGGCTATAAAGACTCACATCGAATCATTTGAAAAAGTGGAGTCACACTATTGTAGAACATCGTCCTCGCGGGATTACTTGAATGCAAATCTCAACATTAGTAAAATGTATATAAATTATAAAGAACAAGAGCTCGCAAAAGGGACTCACTCATCTCTAATCGCGTCAGAGTCCATGTATCCCAAGATTTTCTGCACCAACTCCAATCTTTCTTTTCATAAGCCGAAAAAGGATCAGTGTGACATCTGTTCCGCGTTTCAGAATTTATCTGAAGAAAACAAGCAGCAGCATCAGAATAATTACGATGATCACAGGCGCAAAAAGGAATTAGCACGTAATTTTATGAAAAATGATAAAGCTACTACAAAAACTAATTCAAAAATTTGTTGTGCTACTTTTGACCTCCAGAAAGTTTTGAACATTCCGCACTGTAAAGCATCGTCTTATTTTTACAAGAGGAGAATTTCAATGTATAATTTCACAGTATTTGACATGGCTAGTAAGCAGGGTAACCTAATTTTAAACTATTTTATTCTATAAAAAATCTTTGAGAGTACATTCAATTTTCTCAAAATGAAAAAACAGCAAACTATGTCATTAAATTTAAGTAATTTAATTACAATTTTTACAAGCTTTTACTACTGTAAAATATCACAATTAATAATCTTTTAAGTTCGTAAAATAATAATAAAAAAAATATTAATAATAATAATCTTTTAGAGTAAATTTCAAAAACAGCGTTCTAATCAAATAAAAAATTATCTTTCTATAAAATAATGTAATACTAACTTTTTTATAGTTATAAACCAAATGGTAACAAAGTTCCGAAATAATTAATTTGAAAAAAAACCTAATTTTTAATGATTACTATTTCATATCGTCCAAATAAGAAAATAACTAGTATCATAAATTTCAAAAACATTTTGAAGTATTTTTAAAGTAGTTTTTTCCGATTTCATTGGTACTATAAACATCAAAATTTAAAATTTTTAACTCTATCTTTTTTGGTTTAATATGATGATCAAACTAGATGGTTGTATGTGTTAAAATGTTTGAGTGGATTTTATCTTTTTGTTTTACAAAACATATTTATTTTGTAAAAAAAAAAAAAAAAAAATTTTTACGTTTGTTTTTTACGTTGCAGGTGAATGTTTTGTATAGAATGAGACGACTGCAAAACGTGGAGCTAATGAAATAGCTAGCTGTCTATGGCAATTCATTAAATCAAAAGCAGAATCTGATATAAAAGATTTTCGATTTTACAGTGACAATTGTGGAGGACAAAATAGAAATCCAATTTTATTTTCCATGTATTTGAAAGCAGCTCGGGAATTTCATGTCACAATCACCCATAGGTATGTAAATCATACTTAAATTTTACCGATAAAATTAAAATGAATAAAAACGCTAATAACTGATTAGCTCGACTTGTATTTCATTGTGCATATGCCGGATTCATTGAATAAATTTGGTACAAACTAGCAGGCTATTCGCTCCGAGATCGACTGCAGCGTCTCATGCGGTTCGGAATCTAAGATTTGCTTTTGAGAGTTGGGTGTGCTAAGGTCGCGTGCAAATCACACGGGAGTTTTCGGGACCAAAGCTTACAAAAACCACCACCCTTATCGCTGATTGTCTCCTTCTCGGAGCGAATATGCCCGTTTGCTTGGCTCGATTTTTTAAAATAAATTATATTTGAAACTACTCATGGAAAAAATCTGACAAAATCTAGGAACTCTTTTCAAAAGACATTTTTCATTTTGCAGATTTCTCGTTAAAGGGCACACACAAACAGACGGAGACTGTATGCATTCAACAATCGAAAAAGCTGCAAAAAATAAAAATGTCTTAACCGAAGATCAATGAATTCATTTTGCATACATAATGGATGTACAAACTAAATCAACTTTAAAAATAATGGAGCAAATGCTCATCCGTACTTTAAAAATCCGCCAAATAGAATTCATAGTTTCTGGTCCACCGGATACCTAGACCCAAAACTATATATTTCTATTGTAAAAAAAGATTAACCAATTTTAAAATTTAAAATCACTTTGGCCGCATAACTTAAGCTTGCTTACAGAAAACAAAAAAGATAAAAATTTTTAATAATTGATTCATGTTGACTTGGATATATCTAGTTCTTCAGGTTTAAATTTCTTTTATATAAATTTTATCATTAGTCAGAACACATAAAAATCACACGGAGGGAACTATTCAGGGTCAAAGACAGTGAACAAAAATCGCTCACGCTCCCGAAGCCTGCGTTCACGGTAAAATCTAGTGAACCCTAAGCAATCACTAAAAAATCCAGTGAACAACACTACCATACCCGTGTAGAGGGCGCGCGTTCACATAAAAAGATGACACCGAGCACAACGCAGCACGCTGAACGATCACCTGCTTTGACTGTGATTGCTGATCACTGAAAAACACAGTGAATTGTTCTCTCCGTGCATAGACATAGTTTACTGTTATGAAGTACTTTTGAATTCATTTTGCATACATAATTGATGGACAAACTAAATCCACTTTGAAAATAATGAAGCAAATGCTCATTCGTACTTTAAAAATCCATGCCAAATAGAATTCATAATTTCTGGTCCACTGGATACCTAGACCCAAAATTATCTATTTCTTTTGTACTTCTTAATTAACCAATTTTAAAATGTAAAATCACTTTGGCCGCATAACTTAAGCTTGCATACAGACAACAAAAAAGATAAAAATTTTTAATAATTGATTCATGTTGACTTAAATATACTTATCATTAACACCCTGAGTTAATGTAACAGCTACAATCAAAATTAAAATTCATTGTCAGACATCAAGTTTATTTTAGAAAAAAGGTGGGACTACAAAACTTTCAGACATCAAGTTTATTTTTGAAAAAGGGTAGGATTACAAAACTTTAACAGTTCAAGTGTATTGGCTCAGAGCCTATACATTTCTATGATGATTAAAATTAAGCGATAATGCATATGACAATGACATTATGTGCTGCAATTGCACCTTTTGCAATTTGCAAGTTGGGTGGATTATAAAAGAGTAATTTGCAAGTTCAACCTGACACATACACACACACACACACACACACACACACACACACACACACACACACACACACACACGCACACACACACACACACACACGCACAAACACACTCATTCAGAAAAAACTTTATTTTTGATATTGCCAATATGCACCTCCAGCCATCAGGTCCCTAACACAACCACAGCACAATTATTATCAACTCACAGGGCACACCACAATAATTGAAAAATCTTTGATGATGATGATCATAGAGAGACTGTAGAGATTATTTATTTCATACTCTTTTATTGAAATTCAACAAATTAATAATTATAAATTCTACCACTGATTTAATATATAATGAAAATAAGGGTCTTCAGTACTGTTTTTTCTATGACAATCAATTATTTATAAAGTTATTGCTCATAACACATTACAAGCTGTTCTGCTCAGCGGCTCGGCAGTCATGCTGTAGTCAGCTATAGGGAGCTGCTTGAAATGGCTTGATACAGCACCACCAGTCGCCTCATGGCTACAGGCCCGGGCCAACATGCCCCCGTCTGCCGCTGTAGGTAAGCAGTAAGAGTGAGACAGCAAAAATAGACACGCCCACCGCATACGTCACGTCCGGTTAAGTCTACAGAGAGCGCAGGCAGAGAGACCGGATGCTCGAAACTGAAATCGAATTCCCCTGACTACTGTGAGCCAAAGGAAGATCAGCGTTTCGAAAAATGAAACGTTCATAACTTTTCAATGCGGGCTTTGTTCGGGATAATTTTTTTTTAAATTACTCAGGGGATCATCAGCTACGCGCGGGATGTATAATATAAATGAAATAATCATCCTAAAATAGTTTTTCTTTGAAGCGTCCTAACCTAAAACCAAAAATCAAAGTATATAAAGCCCTGCAGGCTTTCACGGCAGTCGGTTTAAAAAAAAACCAAATCGCCGTTAAAGCTCGATTGGGCTTTAGGATAAATTTAATCACGGAAAAATGTAATCTTGAGAGAGAAACAATCCAAAACTCCCTAGCCCTTGCTACTTTATCGCCAGATGAATTTGCATACACAGTAATGAAACAACCAGGATACACTTCCTTGATAGCGGGTGAAGCTGTGCATTTTATAAAATGTACGCCAAGACCTGTAAAAATAAAGCACATTGAAGAATGATATGAACAGCTTCCAGTGACATTACAAAACGAGACGTGGTTTCTAACACCAAAAATGCACATTCTTATTAAGACAGGCAAACAAGTTACCTGTAATACAATCTTACCGAGATACTATAAAATAGGAGATAAATGGATCAAACTAGATCTATATCCAACTTATGACGTACAATCTCCACACATATTTCAACCAACAACAAAAATTTATTGGAATTATAAATTCATAGAAGCTCTGGCTACGTCCGGGGTATACTCATCATCAAAGCTGCAGTGAGCTCAACAACAGATCACATTTCCTCTGGAACAACCAGCCTTACTCAATATTTTAACAAGGCAAATGGCTGGAGAACACAATTATAACGAAGAATCCATAAGTAAATTGTTTACGAGTACGACTATAAAAGGAATCTTGGCAGATCTGTGGTCAAGTATTATCGACAATTTAATTAAAGGTGGATCAATTTCATCTGCAATAATTATGATAATTTTCTTGCTACATCTAATAAAAATAACTGTAGATACTATAATAAACGCCTATCTATTACAACAATTATACGGCTGTGGTTTACATCTCCTGGATGCAGTGTCAAGTTCAATAACGCATTTTTTTATCATCCTGGCCAAGGAACAAACAAAAACTAAAGAGACGGCAGAACACTTGGAACTGCAAGAAATAAAAGTAGATCCTATCATAATCACACCTAAAATTCCTCCACCTTTACCATCCACACTTCCTAATCTAAATAAAACTAAAATCAAACAAGAGACACCTTCCATAAAGAAAATTAAGAATGAAAATTATGGTTTATTTAGTTTATAATTATTTTTTTTATCTTTGATCGACTAGTTCCTTAGAGTTTTTCAAAAAATCTTTTTTATCAGGGAAGGAAATCTATGTAATATTTATTTGCTTACCGATAAATTAATTATATTACCACTAACAATACGTTATTTAATTTTTAAAATGTATATACTATTTATAAACTTTAGTAATTTTTGTTGTAAAACTCACAGATTACTTTGTTATTACTTTTTTTTATTCACATTATTTTATAAAAACTAACAAGAAAGGGATAACAACAGTATAGTCTAAATAAACACTTAAAGAGGAGAGATGTTGTTGCGAATTTACTGCTTCATTAATTTTATTTTTTATTTGCCGGATTAAAAGCTGGTAGAGGAGGGTTGTCAAATAAATGTTGAGACGGACACAATTTAATAAAACAGTGTTAATTTATTTATTAAAATACAGCATTTAACTACAAATGTAAAAATAGTCATAAATTATAAATTATGGAGAATCACTATTGAGCCAGGTCCAGTTGAAATGTAAAATGAGATAAAATAAATCAGTGTAGTATACTTAAGAGAACTATCCAGAAGGTTAAGTTGAATTTCATGAATTAATGCAAATGAGCTGAGAATGAGCTTGAGAGAGAGAATAATAACTGATTAAAGAGAGAAACTGAGATATGAAAATACGTTGAATTGAGAATTGCCAGCATTAATTTCCGTGTAAAGAAAATTAATTAATTTATTTAACCGCCTAGTCAAAACTCTTGACGAATTTGATTATATTAATTCAAACCATAAATACGAGTTTTGCTTGAGTACAGTTGAGGTAAACAAAGCAACAGAGAATGGCCTTGAAAAGAGTAGAAAAGAAAATGGCTGCATGTAAGACAGCACAAAGAAAAGAGAGAGAGAGCAAGAGAATGCACAGTAATTTTATTGATTTTCTGGCTGTGAGAAGGACAATGTAAAAGCACCGGTAAATTATTGTTACTGGTTCTGAGTGAAATACCTGAAGATGCTACGCCGTGAAAGCTCTCCTTGCTGAGCAATTAACCCAAGAATTGAATTGAGCCGAGCCGTTTGAGTCAATTAAAGATCAAATGTCTTCCGAGTTGAGCCAACACTAAGTAGATGATTCGTTGAGTTGACTGTACTGATGAGATGACTACGTTGAGGATGATGAGAAAGAGTCACGAGAAAGAACCAAGAGAAACCCGAGAAGTTTCACAACATGGCGAGTGAAACCGTCTATTCACGAGCGTTGTCTTGAAGAGAGAGAGAGGCCCGAGCGTAACAGTTAAGTCATAAGTAAATGTAAACACCGATATTGATTTGAACTTAAATTATGAGAGTTTTCTTATTTACATTAAAAGGTGTGAGCGTTGGTCAAGTAGCAGCAGAGAGTGGCCTTGAAAATAGAGAGAGATAACCCGAGAGAGAGAGAGAGAGAGAAAATGGCCGAAATGGCTACGTGCTTGTGCACATTGAGATAGACGAAATCAGCACAGAGTCGTAAATTCTGTGCTAGAGAAAATGAAAAGTGAGAAGGGGCAAGGAAATGACTGTTCCTTGCACCTGAATACCTGGAGATGTTCGATGAGTGAGGATTGTCCTTGAACCAGACAAATTCTCCGTGGACCACCGGTGAAGAGTAGCTGGTACACGTGGTAATGGCGCGGCTCCGAGGTTGTTGATGATCACAGAATTACTGTCTGTGATCGTCCGGATGAGCTGGTGCACGGTGAAAAGGCAGGTTCCGAGACTACCTGGTGAAAAAGGCGATGAGAAGAGCCGTTGAGAAGAACCGTGAAAAAGCCGGGAGAACTCTCTGCTGCACACACACACACTTGAGCACCAAAACCAGAAGCCAGCACGCGAGGCCTGTGGCAGCAGCAACAGCGACAGCGGTACTGCTCAGCACTACGGCGCGCGGGAGTGAGAATTGGGACTAAAGTCCCCGCCTGGACTCATAGATGGAGTCATGTAGTCTATCAATTTAAAGTTGAGCGAATGAGCCGAAATATTTACGAGCGAATAGTGGTCCACTCCGTAACAGATGTTGTGTTATATAAGACAAAGTTAAATACTAAAAAAAATAAATTTATATACTACCTCGTATTAGATGACTTAAACCCTGAAGCTCATAATTTTAATAAATAAATGGTTCCCTAAGCTCTACACCCACAATACCCTGGGCAACCAAATTTATAACAAAAACATATTTATTTATTTTTTTTCCAGCGATATGGGGTTTAAAGCTTGTTGGTTAGTTATTAGTTTATAAAAAAATATTCATTTACCTTTTTTCTAGCATTACAGGGGTGTAAAGCTTGCTACTTGGTTATTTTTTTATAAAAAAATATTTAATTTTTTTTTTTTTCCAGCGTTACAGGGGTTCAAAGTTTTCTGGTTAGTTATTTGTTTATAAAAAATAATTTATTTACATATTTTTCCATCGTTACAGGGGTTTAAAGTTTGCTGGTTAGTTATTTGTTTATAAAAATAGTATATTATTCCCGCGGGCGAGATGGTTCGATTTGGCCTCCGAGAGGTTTGCGACCCGAGCCGAAGGCGAGGGTTGCAGCGAGGAGGCTAAATCAAACCCTCAAACCTAAGGGAAATATACTATTTTTCGTCCTTCTAACCGAAGACAAGGGGCGAAGTTCCGATTTTGAGGTTAGCGGGACGAAAAATATTTATTTATCTTTTTTTCCAGGGTAATGGGGGTTTAAAAATTTTTCGTTAGTAATTTGTTATTTATTTATTGCCATTTTATTTTTATATAAAATAAAATATATTTTTTATCATTTTTTTGCTTTGTTTTAATTGAAAAAAAAAATCCCTTATTTTTGAAATTAAAATTTTTTTTGTCCAAATTTGAATTGGGTGGGTCAAAAATAAGCAAAGCGCATGCGCGTGAGCGCCCAAATGCGTTCGCAAAATATTCCTTATTCTACAGCATGTCACCCCTGATCAGCAGCAGCAGTGATGGCCGAGAACAGGAGAAAAGTTCACAATGATAGAGTTCGTGCGGGTGTAAGCTGACCAGAGACAAGTTAAGTTTTAATGTTATGATTATTTTCAGTGATAATAAGAAGATTTTGATGTAAACTGTGTTGGTTACCCTGTTGAATGTCCACACGTGTGGCCCACACGTATTGTCATCCGAACCTAGACCCTCTGCCAAATTTCAGACCTCCAGGTCTTACAAGCTCCAAGTTCTAGAGCTTGGCAGTTTTGAACGTACGACGACTACGACGAAACATTGCGGGTTAAAGAAAAGCACTTAAAATAAAAAAAAACCAATTTTTTGATTATTTATGACATAAGAGGCTATAAAATCATTGAATAATTCACTATATCCATATTTTATTTCCTTTTATAATAATCTACTTGAAAATAATTATAAGTGTGCCACACGTGTGGCACACGGTGTACCTGGGGGTCATCTTCGAGAATGCTGAACTTTTAATACATCCCCGCAGAATTTGGCCCAAACTTTCGAAAATGACCTCCAGGTTCCTCAGGTACAACCGTCATCGGCGACCTGGGTGACTAGGTTCATGTTGCCTCGATAAATACTCTATACCACCTCTTAAAGTCATTTCCGCAGAAATTTTCCCTAACTCTCGAAGATAACGTCCAGGTTCTCTAAGTTCACCCGTCATCGTCGACCTGGCTCTCCAGGTTCAAACTTCCTCATATGTCTCTAAAACACCCCCGAAATCTATCCTAAGTCATATCCCAAGAATTCGACCCAAATTCTCGAAGATGACCCCAGGTAACCCGGGTACCCCCATCATCGGTGACCTTGGTACTTAGGTTCAAATTGCCTCGATAAATACTCTAGAATTTTCCTCAAAGTCATCTCCGAAGAATTTAGCCCAAACTCTCGGAGATGACTCCATCAGGTACCCCCGTCATCGGTGACCTGGAGGTCCAGGTCGATAAGTGACTATGGATTCATGTATTGTCATCCGAACCTAGACCCTCTGCCAAATTTCAGACCTCCAGGTCTTACAAGCTCCAAGTTCTAAAGCTTGGCAGTTTTGAACGTATGACGACGACGACGAAACATTGCGAGTTAAAGAAAAACACTTAAAATAAAAAATAAAAACCAATTTTTTGATTATTTATGACATAAGAGGCTATAAAATCATTGAATAATTCACTATATCCATATTTTATTCCCTTTTATAATAATCTACTTGAAAATAATTTTACGTGTGCCACACGTTTGGCTCACACGTGTGGACATTCAACAGGGTAAGCTTTTAGACCAGGGAACTAAGACAATCACTGTTAAGTTTATTAATAAACAAATAAATAAACAAATTAAATCCGACGCTTCAAACCGGGGAACTAAGACCATCAAAAATTGATTTATTGATAAATAAATGAACAAACAAATAAAATCCGAAGTTATATAACAAAAAAATGCTGAGTTTTCTATATGAATTTTCAAAATGAGAGTGCATACTGAATAAATTCAATAAGAAAAAATAATATGAATTCATTGCCCCACTTTTACAATATGCTGAGATACAATCAGGTATACAATAATTACTATAGATAACCTTAACAATAAAAATAAACAAATAAATAAATCAATAAAAGTTGTCATCAAATGTTAAAGAAACCTGGTAACATAAAAAGTTCATAACATTTTTTTAAGAAAGTTTTAGATTATTAAATTAAAAGATTAGAAAAAATAATAAATCTTTTAAATCTTGCTACTATACATAGTGAAAAAATTCATAAATGATTTTTCTTTGTATACTTACATACATTTACAATATGGAAATTTACACTAGAATTATAAAAAATAACTTGAAAAAATCTTTTATCAAACAAAATTTTTTTTTTAACTTGTGTCATAACTTTTTTTTTTTTTTTTTTTTTTTTTTTTTTAAGTTACAGAAGAAAGGAGCTGTATAGATCTGGAAAATTTGTCTTAATTATAAATTGATACTCAATTTACTTAAGTTAAAAATTTGAGATTGTTATTTCTTTGTGCTTTCTTGATTGCACAGATCTATGCTCATCGCAGGTTTTATTGTACCTGACTTTGGACATTCCAAAAATGGATTTCAAATTTTTGAGTTGAGTATTAATATTAACATTAAAAATTGAGAAAAAATTATAAAAACTTTTTCATTAAAAATATATAAAATTTTAAGATAATACCAAACTAGTGGTAACATGTTTTTTTCCAATTCGAAAAATTTCAGGTACACGGATATTTGGTTCAGTTAACCATAAATTGAAAAATAAATTCTTTATTGTTGAACTTATTGTTTATTACTGTTACCCTTGTTGTTTACTGTTTTAAAAATAATAAAGTTGTTGTTATTTTAAAAAAAAAAATTTACTGAACGTTAATAGCACGTGCGAAACGTGAAAGCGATAACTTGAAATTTTTTAAAGTAAATATTCATAATCAATAAAAGTTGACAAATTAAGTACAAATATAGTTTAAAACTTAAAAATTTTTGTTATTTATTAATTTTTTCATTGTTTTAATTTTAACTATTTCTAACTTCCTCCCATCAGAAACGGGTCTTAAATAAGTGCAATGATGGGGCGAGAGAAAGATACAATGATCCCATCAAGGTTGTTGAACGAATTATGTATTTTTTTATTTTTATTATTTTTTTTTTCAATGATTTTACAGTGATCCAGAAAAGCAGGAGGGGGGGGGGATTATGAGCTAAGTATATAAGCTTTTTTTTAAATATTGATCGTGATTTTCAGCAAAAAAAAAAAAAATTTATTTTTATTAATAACAGAAAAATCTTAGAATTGACGTATAATTATTAAAAATGATGACAAAAATTAATTTAAAAAAATGAATTGGTCTCTACTTAAACATATAAAATTATAAAATGTCTATCCAAACCATTTTTTGAAGTCTAGATGGACTAATTGTAAGTAATTATTATTCCTTCGAAAAATATTATTTGGAGTAATAAAAAAAAAATAAAAAAATTTAGTCATAATTATATAATTATTGGAAATAATGGGTAATATCTGGGTAATAATGGGCATCTTACCTCAAATTCTGTTCGAATTTTCATTGTAATAAATTTTTTCAATAGATTTCTAGATTATAAGACCGACAACAATTTTAACTTAACAAGTGATATGCTTTAAAAAAATTTTTTTATCAAACTCATTACATATATTCATAAATTTATCTTTTTGTTTATTTGCGAATTCAAAAAATTAGGACCATTAACTTTAATTTATTTAATGATTTTGATTTTGTTGTTGAACGATAAATTTCGTCTTGATTACAGAAGAATATGATATTAAACTACTATAATAAGTTTTTACTGTAAAAATTATGTTACATTTATTCTAAATAAATCGTGAGTGGAACATCAAGCTTCTTTTCTAATGCTAGCAAGCATGCAAAAAAATATCAAGAAAAAGAATTTATTCAAGTTTCGCACTATCTTTAAGGTTTTGGAGCTTTTTATAATGGTGCAGTGCTGATACAGCCAAGAAATGAAAAAATGACGAAAATTGGTTCATACTAACTGATTATGAGAAACGATAGTTTATATGATGCCATACGAAGGAAAAATAATTTCAAGAATTTAAGTTTTAAAAATGAAGTAGGAGTGGGAGTTTTAGGAGTAGGTTTTGGTTTTTTGCGTTTTTTCAAACCACTATAAGTCTTATCAAAAAATTTTGAACGTAAAAGTTGTAGATAGTTGAAAAATCTACAACTTTTGTTTCAACACTTTTTTTATATAAACTCGAAATTTTCGAGGAAAATGCCAAAAACCCCTTGTTTCGTTTCTGATTTTTCCTGATCACAAAAATTGTTGAAATTAATTACAGTTTAGCAAAGTTGTGCATTTTTTGTGTAAAATAAGTAGATTTTTTTTGTCCAAAAATATCGAATAATTTTCAAGAAATTAACAAAAAAAGGAAAAAAAAAATCTACTAATGTCTTGGAGGAATGCTGATAGAACATTCTGGTTGGGCTCTTTTTTTCTTCTAATCTGGCACTTTTCGAAAAAAAAAAATAATAATAATGTCATTACCGGAGGAAAATATTGAGAAATCGGGGAGACCAAAAAATTGATATTTAACTATGGACTATTGATTTAAATTGACGATAATTGGTTTAAAGTTTTTATTATTTATTTATTTATCTATTAAACATCATCAACGGACATTAATGCTCTTTAATACATAATTAATTCATATACATTTTTCATAATTAACAACTTTCTTATTCGAATTGTAAAAATTTTGATTTAATATCTTTCTTGAATAAACTAATATAGTTACAATTTCTTGTATCAACAGATAAGTTATTCCAACTTCTTTTCAATCTGTTTGTAACAGAATATTATAACATATTTGTTTTACAATTATATTCAACCAATTCTCTGGGATTTCTTATATTGAATCGAATATTTCTAATCGGAAATAAATCAGTTATATCACCCTGAGTAGAGTTTAAATTTCTAACAGCTTTGAAAGAAAAAATATGATCATTAATGCAATGATTTTATAGATGCAACTGAATAGTTCCTAGCTATGCTTCCATAATCATGCGATATTTTATTCATTGGATTTCCATCCTTAATAGCCAAATATCTCAAAAATTTGTGATTCACCTTTTCAAGTTTATAAATATCAATCTCATAATTTGGTGGCCATATAGGTGAATAGAATAACAATTTAGGAAGTACTAAAGTTTTATATAAATACAAAAACGTTTCAGGTTTTTTGAAGTTATTCGATGATTTAATAATAAATCTTAACGACTTCTTTGCCCTTTTAATAACATCATCAAGTTGCATGCCAAAATCAAGTTTATCATCAAAAATTACACTCAGATCCTTAATATAATGAACTCAACGTCATATTCATTAATTTTATAATTAAATTCAATCCTAGATCTCAAACTCCAGAATGAAATAATCTTACATTTGGAAATATTCAATTCAAGTTTATTTTTTACGGACTAACAAACAATTTTATCCAAATCTTTCTTAAGTCTTGTACAGTCAGTTACACTTAAAATCTTGAAGAATAGTTTAATATCATCAGCAAATATCAGTACTTTAACATAATCTAGCTCAGTGATCAAGTCATTTATTAACAAAATAAAAAGAAAAGGGCCTAAATGGAACCCCTGAGGAACCCCAGATGATACATTATAACAATCAGACAAATGATCTTTTACTTTGATTCTTTGACTTCTATTTGTCAAGTAAGAGGCAAACCATTTAATTAGTTTACCTCCAATGCCATGAGACATTATTTTATGTAATAGCAATTTTACATTTACTCTATCAAAAGCCTTAGAATAATCTAAATATAAAGAATCAACCTGAGCATTTTCAGATAATGCCTTCATTATATAATCATTTTTTATTATTAAATTAGTCAACGTAGACCGATCCTTCATAAATCGATGCTACTCATTAACTATTTTATGTGAAAGTAAAGATGATAATTTATTTGTAACCACAGGATCGAACAATTTAGCAACAGAACTCAAAGTAGAAATAGGCCTATAATTTGCAACATCCTTCCTATCGCCGTTCTTGAACACAGGAGTCACAAATGATAATTTCCATCTATCTGGAAAAATCGAACTTCTCAATGATTTCCTAAAAAGAATAAGCAGTGGCTTTACCAAGGAGTTTGCACAATTCTTCAAAAACACTGTTGGTAAATTGTCCGATGTTATGGTATGACAAGAATTCCTACCCTCTAATGCTGACAATATAACACAATAAACATAATCAAGATCATTATATAATCCAAGATTATTACTAACCGAATTATAATCGTTTATATCACAATCTGAAGAATATACAGAATTGAAATTTTCGGCAAATAAATTACTTATTCCTCTCGAATTATTGCGTTTATAATCTTAAAAATACATTTCACCTGGCTATTTATTTGATTTATTCAAATCATTAATATAATTCCAAAATTTCTTTATATTTTTACATAATTTTGTCTCCACGTTTCCCATATATTTATCATGTTCAATTCTAGACTGCCTAATACACTGAGCTCTGAGTTGTTTAAAAATAATTTTATCATCTAAAATATCAGTTTGTAACCAAATTTTATGACTTTTCTTTTTGTTTATAATCAAACTAATAAGTTTATCCGAGTACCATTTAGGATAAGTACAATTTATCTTAACGGAGAGAGGAACAAATTTTTCACAATTTCTATTTACATTTTCATAAAATAAATCAACAGCCCTATCTACATCCAAATTATCAAAACTAGCATCCCAATATCTGATTAAATTCATGATTTAATTCAGAATAATGAGCTTTATAATAATCAAATTTACATTGTTCCTGAGGTAAAATATCCGTAATATTATTATTTAATTTAAAAAATAAAAGATAATTGTTACATTATGTGAATATTTCGACATTATAATATTATTTGAATACACGCGGTATGAGTGTCGTGTGCAAAACTGCTGTGCGCATGCGTGTGTTCTGAAGCTACTGACGAAGACCGACGGCGAAGCTACTCTCTCTCTCTATCCGTTCTGTTGCTCGCACGTACGGTCACGCGATGTAAGGCTTATCGAAGCCTAGTATATTTATTTTATCCAATAAACTATATTAATTATTTTAACCACACATAACCTTTATTTAACGATCCTCGATCCTTTATTCACAACATGGTAGCAGAGCGTAGTTTAGTCAGTAAAAAGTGAGGTTAAAGTATAAAAAAATTAGTCAGTGAAAATATGTGCTCCAAAAAATTTTCTATTTTCTGTACCACCTTTTTAAGGAGCATAGAAAAATATTTTTGAGATTAATTAGCTTAGAAGCTAAGTAAGTGAGAGGCGTGAAAAGCCTGTAGAAATAATCCGTGCAAAAGGTTGATGCACGAAGATTTAATTTTGTGAAACCGCATGACGCGTCGCGAGGTTAAGCGAGCGCATGGCGAAAAGTGAGGTTAAGCACATGTTGAGATTTTTTTGATAATCGAGTTTTGAATTAAATGAATATAGCAAATGTTTAATTGGATAAAAGAAAAAATAAATAACAGAGAAGAGTCGAAATTTACGGAAATTTCTATTAATAAAGAAAATAGAAATTATTTAAGAAAAAGAAGCCAGTGAAAAAGCAGAAGATTGGAAAAAGAAGGATTCAAAAGCAAAAACAATTTTGATCAGCACAATTTCAAACAAACAGCTAGAGTACGTACGTGAATGCAAGACGACTCTAGAGATGATGAATGTTTTGAAAAATATGTACGCAAAAGAATCTACAACTCTACAATTAATAAACAAACACAAGCTGGAACAAGTGAAGTTAAAAAATTATGACACACCTGAAGAATTTTTTGTAAATTTTGGAAAGGCGTGCAATAATTTCAAAGCTGCCGGTAGTACAATAAGTGATGAAGAAAAAATGTGTAACATGATTAATGCTTTACCAATAAGTTATTGTTATATTGGTGATTTAATCGATTTAGTGCCAGCTAAAGACAGAACAGTGGATCTTGTGAAAGCAAAAATACAAGAAAAAAGTTTGTGCAAAAGTGAAATGAATAAAAAACCAAGTGTTAGTACTTTCAATGCAAAAATGAAAGGTAATTGTTTCCAATGCGGAAAATTTGGACACTACAAAAATGATTGTCCACAACAACAACAAAGCAGCAACGGCAGAGGTGCTCACTCTAATCGAGGTAGAGGAGCTCAATACTATCAGTGAGGTCAGCGAGACAACCAACGAGGCAACGGCAGAGGCGGTGTTCATCGAGGTCGAGGACGAGGAGGACATCGTGCAGCAGAGTCAAACAACGAGCAGCGCAGTGACACCGAGAGCTGGGCGACGGAAGTACACGTGAATAGTTTAAGTGAAAATTTGAGTGAAAATAAAAATAAAATAAAGTGGTTACTAGATAGTGGTTGCACAGACCACATAGTTAACAGTGAGGATTATTTCTGTGAGTACGTAAATTTAAAAAATTCAATTAATGTTAAGTTGCCAGATGGCAAAATTATAAAAGCGACTAAGTTAGGAAAAATTAAAATATATTTTAAAAATTATGATAGCATAGTTCATGTTAATTTAAAGAATGTTTATTTTGTTGATGGTATAAGAAAAAATATTTTGAGTATTTCTAGAATAAGTGAATCTAGCACTGTTGTGATTAAAAATAAAAATGCCAAAATTTACAACAATAATAGAAAATTGATAGCTATTGCAAATAAAATTGATAATCTATACATTTTGGATAGTTTTGTTAATAGAAACAAAGATGAAAATATCCATGCAAATACTTTGAAATTAACAGATAAAGAAAAATGGCATAGGGCTTTAGGCCATGTAAATTTTCAATATTTAAATAAATTAGTTAAAAATAAACTGCTTGAAAGTTTGCCAGATAAGTTAGAAAATGATATTTTGAAATGCGCGAACTGTATACAGAGTAAAATGGCAAATGTACCATTTGATAATGAAAGAACTGAATCGTTGGAGATTTTGGAATTAATTCATACCGATTTGAATGGTCCACACAGGGGGAATAATCTTGAGCGAGAGCCGTGGCAACAGAAAACCGAGTTAGTGACACCTACAGCTGTCATGGAACTAATCAGATGTACAGCGGGTAACATACATTCAGGGAGATTTTCAATCATAATCGAAATGGTAGGATCTTAGAAATAAGTTAGTAGTTACAGTAAGTTATAATTTCATGAAAAATATTGCACATAATAAAAGTAATAAAATTAGTAAATTAATGAATATGAAAGTCAAAACAGAATAATAAAATTCAATTGTAACCAAATTGTTTAAAAAATTTTATTTACATTAGGTAATTTCTTAAAGTAGTATAATTTACAAAATAGTTATCTTGAAGATGTTAATGTAATGACTGGCAGTTTTTAAAAATAATACAATTGTTGCTATTCATTTGTTGTTGAGTAAAACAAGAATGTACTCGTATTTCTCCAATGTACCGAAAATTAAAAAACTGACGGAACTGTAACATTTAAAATGCAGAAAATTGCAATATGCACACAAACACTGTGCAAATGTTATAAAAATGCCGACGAAACGTCGAGGAATTCAGATTATAGATTTGTATTTGAATTTTTTTGCAAACACGCCTCCTGCCTTCAACCGATCCATAAGCCCTATGAGTGATTACTCAAACCAACTTATACTAAAATTTATTATAAATTTATGTTAAAAAATGACAGTTAAAGAAAATCACAAATTGATTTATTCACTGTCTAATTCCTCTGGTCTGTCAGCCTTCTTTAATTTTTTTACATATTTTTCGTGCGCTGCAATAACTACAGAGTGATGATTTTTAGAGGTAATAAAAAATTTTCCAACCAAGATTTTATTAATGTATGTAATAACTGCTGTTCAGTACTCACGTACTAAACAATTTAAAAATGAATCAATCAAATTATTTCAGTGAGTTTTACAAGTGAAAATGTCGAAATTAATTTCTCGTTTCAAAAAGTAAACTGCTTTTTGTTTAATGTTATTCAAAGTAAATATACAACAACATTTTTAAGTACTGGTCTAGTATCTTTAACCAGAATTTCAATTAGTTGACCGTCACGTTTATCAAAAATTTTCCGACACTCTTCACAATTTTCTTTTTTAACGATGGAGCTTATTGTTTTTGCCGCTGCTCTGACACTTTGATCAAGTCGAGATCCCTCTACAAAAATGGGCTCTTTCACGTGAGGAATACTGAGATCAGGTTCATTTAATGGTGTTTCTTTTCCATAATCAGCCCATGAAAATATAAACCTGTCATCATCGGCGGCACAATTAGCTCCTGGTGAGTGATCTGAGCTTAAATTGTCTAATAATAGAGCTTTAGATATTTGCTTATACTGCAAAGGTGTAGGCATGTGATTTTTTACTCCATGGCTACGAACAAGTCCAAAGTAATTCTCAAGAACATCTTGATTTAATCGCTTCGTATCCAAAGATTTAAAACCAAGACCTTCTAAAATTTTCCACACGCGAAGTACGGAGTCGATGGTAAAGGCGATGGCACGAACTCGCGGGATGCAGGAAATCTTGCGTCCTGCGTCCTGCGTCCCGCGTCTTGCGTCTTTGGTATGAGAGCAAAACGCGGGACACGGGACGCAGGATTTCCCGCATCCCGCGAGTTCGTGCCATCGCCCTAACAATGAGGTTTTTGAGTGATGGTATTGACTCAACTTTATTTGGATCAGTTTTGCTGACGAATCTCATTTTATTTATTATCCCTTTAGCTTCTTTTAAAAATTCAATATGATAACTAGTACTGGTCATCGGTTCCTTACCATTTAAGGCATCGAATAATTTATTAAAAAATCTGAGTACGTAAGCTGTGTCTTTTCCGCATTTGGGCATTTTCCGGTCGCCCACAGAAGTTTGAAAAGTAACTGAAAAATAAACGTTAATTACAATTATTTTAAATTATATTTACAAGGTCATTTAGTAAAAAAACCATATTAATTTTTGCTATTCTTTGCAAAATTACATAATTTGTTGTTAATAAAATTTGTTGATTATCGAATGAAACAAATTTAATAATTTCATTAGATTCACAGGGGAAAAATACATGAGCAAATGTTGAAAGAGAAGAAATTCCATTGTATTTATTTAATAGAAAAAAATTTTTTGTTTACGAATTTTTATGTTACATGGACATTTTTTGCTACTTATATTTTAAAATGTAGGAATCTGAAAAAAATAATACCACCATTCGAGGCTGGACTAAAAAATTAATCGATCAATATAGTTTAATTTAAAATATCGTTATTAATCCATGTTTTTTTAACAATAAAAATTTGTGCCAGTTTATATCGTGAAAACTAAATATGAATATTTAAGTTACTCGAGGTACGTAATAATGTTTTGAAAAATTTTTTTTTGTAAAATCACTACTATTTACGTGTATAGATTTCTTCTTTTTTTTACCTACGCTCATGAAAAAAAGAATTTAAATAAATGAAGCCCCTTCCTACTGAACACGTTTTGTGATTTTCGATTAAAAGGGTTCTTTCTGGTTCTGTCTGAACCAATATTTTAAAAATTTATTTCTAAAAATAACATTGTTACTTTTATCGATCGTTTCCTTCTTTATTAAAGTGGACTCATTGATCGATATTTCCGAAATAAAGCTGAGTAAAACTATTTTTACAACTTCTATTAATCAGTTTTCGTTACGCATCATCAAATATTTGTGTATCAGTAATAAATAAACAAAATGAACATATTTATCAATTAAAAAAATGTGTAGGCATATATTAAAAGAAGAACTAGATAAATTTTTTTTAATCACTCCACACGTGTTTTAATTAAATCGGCATTTTATTTTTGATTGAACGCGCTATCGCGTGTTATCCGCAACTCGAGCATCAACAAACTCTCGATGTAAATGTACAACTTCACATAAAAGTTGAGTGAAATATCATTGTACTTTTTTAACTCATTTTGAGAAATTTAACAGAAGTTTAAGTATGTTGTATTATTATTTTTTTGTATATTTAATTGTAAGCGCACCTGCATGCTTAAAAATACTGAAAATAGTAATTTCATATAAAGATCACTTTATTTAGTTTGAAGTAAACGATTACAAAAAAATCAACACATACATATAATTAATAAATACATACACAAGGATTTCTGACTGAAGCTGCAAAAATATTTGTATATGTTTGTCTGTTTAGTTGGTACAAATATCAATAAATTAAATCAATGAATAAGTTATTAATTTAGAGCAATCGTTTTCGTACCAAAAAATCAAAGCTACCGAATAATATGAAATTTTCAGTCGTAATATCCCGAGTGCTTCAAAATTTTCTACAATTTTCTACAATTTTGAAGCACGAAGGGTACTCGGCTGGAATATTTTCCCCAACTGAATTTCAACTTAAAGAAACGCAGTATTTTACATTTTTGCAAAACAACAGACTTTTTCTTTTATAAATACTTTGAATTACAGAGGTTACAATTTGTTTAGTAACTGATAATTCGAGTTGCTATACTTCGAATTGGAAATAACCGAAAAATTATCGAAATAATTTTACCCCCACTCATCCGCCAAATGTCAAATACGGCGTTCCTACTGGTTGTAATTCAGCTAGGGAAAATAATTACTGAAACACACGAGCAAATTGCATACCTCCTTTTTCAGCTAATGATTCTACTTCATTGGCGAATCATCCCCCAAAAACTTGCGCTGCATGTTTGTATATGTGTTCGTTTGTGATGTGACCCAAGCGGCTTTCAGAATGACCATACTCGTTGATCTCAAATGCTACAGTGATGTGGTCCCAAGAAGCAAACTGTCGGTCGCATTCTTTTTTTCCTTTTTCATAATTTATTTCTAAATTTTTGGTTAAAAGATGGTTTCTTATATTTTTTAACATGTGCGGAACGTCGAACCCTGGTATCAATTCAGTTGAATTGATTGATTATGATTGATCCATCTGCAATAAATGTCAATAATTAGTAATTATTTATTAAAACTGAACGCTTCGTTTTTTTGTAATCAACCTTAGGGAAAAAAATAAAATTTACATATCTATTGTGGAGTTAATATTTTTAAATAAAAAAAATTCCTATCTTCATTTCAAAACTTCAGAAGAAAATATTAGTTTTTAATTAAATGGTCATAGAAAAAATACAAAAAAATTGATGTACAAAAAGTACTAAAGTTGACAATATAATCTATATAAATTAGATTAAAATATAGTTTTATTTTTTTAAGAGATATCCTTCAAATTGGATTATATACTAAATGCTACTTTAAAAAAAAGCTTTCAATAAAAAACGCAGTCAAAGTCGTGGGTATCTACTACTTGAAGATAAAATCGATCTCGGCTTGAAATAAGGGAAAATTTTTTTTGAAATTTGCTTACAGTTTTCAAGACCGAGCCTAGCCTTCAACTCGTTCGTTTGCTCTAATAGTAGCCATATTGCTCCTCTGTTGTTACTTCCTTGGTCGCACGTCTTTGGAACAATTTTGAAGTTACATTCATCGCATAGTTAGACCACATCTCTTATTTGATGTTGCAGTTGCTCTTTTTGTGTAGTAGCGTCACATAAACCATACGCTAAAGGTATTTTCCAACCGTTTAGCAAACCTCTCAGCATGAATGTTAGAACATGGTCTGCGATCTTTTCAGAAGACGTCCCATTCCAACTTTCAAAACCCCTAACCCGGTCATGTTCGTGATCAAAGTCCAAGTGCATGTCACAGCTGACTTCATCCCATATTAAAACGCAAACTGCCTCCAGCGTTGTCATGGTTTTTCTAGCTGCGATAAGCTGATCTTTTACAGCTGAATTAATACCGGTGTCCAGAGGAATATTATTCAACAGTTTTTTTAACGTGACTTGGCTAGGAATATTCATATTTTTTTGTCTGCTACGGTATGCTGCTGGTGATTTTTTGTATTCTGATAAATACAAAACTTTCTGGTCATGAGAAAAGCGGCGTCCTTGGGGCTTCTTACCAACATTATTTAATAAGGAATCTACAGAAAGCTTTTGTAAATAGGATAGTTTTCCGTACTGTTTTTTCACAATATTAAATGGCCGGCTCTGCTTTCCCTTCAATTTTTTCCTAAAAAAATCATGATTTTTATTACATAACACAATTTCCCGTGTTGTCTTCAAATTAATAAAATCAGGAAATACAGTGACCAAAAAAGTATTTTTCGTCTGGTTTCAACCTCAACTGCAGTTTTTTTCAATTTTAGACGAAATCTCATAAAATCAGTCAATACAAAAAAAAATTGAGATTACAGTAAATTGAATTAACGAATGAACAAACCTTTTACTCCTTTTTTTTGCACATTCAACATTTTTCAATTTATTTTTCAAGTTCCTGTTTTGAATTTTTAAATTTTCGTTTTCCTGCGCAAGTTTAAAAATCTTTTCTTTCATTTCGTGATCTTGTGGGCCATCAAGAGTTTCAGAAACCAGGGTATTTTTATTGCATCATTTTTTGTTTTCACTGGTACTTCAGCGGGAACTCGTTCCGGATTATTTCGAGAAGAAGATGTACTACAAATTTAAAAAATATTTAAAACTTAATTTAAAAAATAGTACATGCAGTGTTTTAATTAATTCATCGAACCTTCCGTTGAAAGGAGTGTCTGTAGTTAAAAAAAAATCGTTTCTATCTACTCCGCAAGAGAAATGATTTTCTTCTGAAAAGTACGGAATAACACTTTCTTCCAAAACTAATGAAATGATTTTAAAATAGGTGCGTTAAATATGATTTAAAGTAAGTTTTGATAAGAATATAATAAAATGAATTTGAAATATTATTCAGACTAGGGGGGGTACCCCCCTGCTCGCTCCGCTCGCCAACCCCCTAATTATAATTGATGAATATAAAAATTAATCAAAACAATACGTAAGCTCTATGTTTGGTAAAATAATCAAAAGACTAAAGCGCTCAAAATCAATAAAAATTAGACACGAGAGTTCAGTTCAAACTTTACTTACTCATCATAACTTGATTCATAAAATCAGACTTATAAAGAAAAGTTTTTAATTATTTAGGCAAAATCATGAGGTATAGAATTTTATTTCTTTTTTTAATAATTTTTTGTCAAAATCTATCCAGGGCTAAAATAGATCTAAAATTGACAAATGAAGATATAAATCAATTTTAAAATAGTTAGAGTGTTCATGTAAGGTACATACATAAATTTTTGATGACTCATAAGGAATATTTTAGTAAGCCCACTGGTATTTTGAACCATTTCATTACATCTTACACACACAAAAATATTTTTTAGAGCTTCTTTTGCTTATGGGGGCATATTAAACAGATTCATTTCAGATCGATATTACAAACTTTATTATATTTGCCGGCCCACAAGTGTCACTCACCTAATCACATTAACTATCTAACCTACTTCATTATCTCACCCATTTGGAGAACCCTACTAACCTTACTTAATCTTTCATCTTTAACCACCTGACCTATTTTAATCTTAGCCGCATTACTGACCTTACTAATTTTACTTACTTCAAATACCGTAAATAATTCCCAACTCATCTCTCACTCACTCTACCAACAAACCCTACTCACCTTATTCATTCTTGATCTGACTCATCTTAGATCTCTAGCTTATACTCCCCATCCTGAAAACTACTCTAGTAATTTGCCGAATGATAAAAAAAATCAAGATTTTTTTCAAATTTCGCAAACTCGTACAAACGAACCTTGATTTTCTTCAAAATTGTTTTACAGATTCTTCATGAAACGAACGTATTTCCTTTATAGTAAGAGCTTGCTAAGTTTCGTTTGAACAGACTAATTGATAAACGGCTTTGTTCAGCACCCTCTCATGAGAGTCATGACAACAAAAAGTATTTTCTGCACTCCGGCCGGGAAGTAGCAAAGACTGGCGCGCTGAGAGGCCAGAAAATGCGTCGAGCAGAAAAATAGTAGTACCTATACCACACGTGGCCTCGAAAATAAGAAATGTCTCAGATCACATGTAATTTTCGGCCGAGGCGCAGCCGATTGTAGTAATCTACTAATTAATAAAAATTTGAATGACATAATTAGAAAGCTGAGCTCAAGACCTTTTTTATCATACATAATTTTATATAAAAATTTTCATTGGAGCCAAAGTTATAATTTTAATATGTCTATACCAGCCCACAACCACACAACCATCACTCACCCCATCTAAGTCTCTTTACTATTCTCCCCGGATTAAGGCGAAGTCATTTGGGTCATTTCAACAAAAAATTGAAGATTCAGTAAAATTAAAAATGAAAATGAAAAAAGGGCTCTGTAGCGCTGGAGCTACTATCTTAATATATCTTTTAAGCCCAACCCCATCAAAATCGGATCAAAATTAACGTCAGAATATGGGAAACAGTTTTGTAAATTTTTGTATCTTAATAGCATTTGCTATGCATCTATATTTATTGAATCTTTAAGAAGTTTTTTTATTTTCGTTTTCATTTAATTTTAAATGATTTTTTTCGCAAATTCTGCAACTCTCCTTAAGACTTCGAATTTTTTTCTCTTCAACTACATGACCTAGTTTAATCTTAGCCACATTACTGACCTCACTAATTTAATTTACTTCAAATACTGTATTTTATCCCTACCCCTAAAATCCAGCTGGATTTCCAGCAGGATTTCCAGCTGGCTATCCAGCTGGATTTCGGTTTCAATATGACGGCTGGATTTCCAGCTGGATTTCAAAAAAGAAATTTTTTGGTGAAAATCAATATTGCTTGAAATCAAGTTATTATTCATTTTTCAATGATTTTGAAAAAATTTATCTTGGTTTTTTTTTTTTTTTTAATTTTCCAGACGGATCTGTCCAGCTAGAAATCCAGCTGGACAAATTGAAAAATGAACAATAACTTGATTTTAAGCGATATTAACCAAAAAATTTTTTTTTGTCCAGCTGGATTTAAGGGGTAGGGATCTCCCAAACTTATTTCACCCAATCTACCAACGAATCCCACTCACCGTATTCATCAACTCAGTCACTAACTTTAAAGTTTTGTTGAAGTACTTTAAATTTTGAAAAAGCTCTATTGATATTTTTAAGTAAAATAACTAACCTTCCTCACCTCATCTCCCCTTCCACCCTCCTCCCGCATAACCTCTGCCTAACCAACCTTATCTACCTTACTAACCTGAATCGACTTAAATTATTAGCTCTCACTAAACTAACGTATCCCGCTTATCTAACCAGCTGGCTTGGGATGGCGTAAATCTGCCCACTTAAGTGTCCCTTGATTACCCGTAAAAATTTCTAGTACCGCACAAATTTTTATTCCTAAGTAAATGTTTTTTATCAAAAAGTAAACATTGGTATTAAGTTAGGTATGGGTTTTATAAATTAATATAAATAATATAAATTAGTAATTAATATATATAATATAAATTAAAATCCAATCGTTCGTTGATCTTAAATCGGTATATGAATATATATAAATAATTATTGGATTTTAAATTATATTATAATTTCAACGAAGAATTAAAAGGGATCTTTGAAAAGGGGATTTTTCATAAAAAGGGGATCCAACTGAGGGGATCCAATACTTTCGACGAAGATCCAATTTAGGGGATCCAATTTAGGGGATCAGAAAAGTGCGATATTTAACTGCGTTTTGACCGTGTTTTTAAGAATTTCAGATTTTCGAAGATCCAATTTAGGGGATCAGAATCAAAAACGGAAATATAATATAGGGAGATTATTCATAGTAATTGTAAACTAAATTGATGAATAATCGATACTTTTTTTTTTCTAATTAAATTAAAATCGATTAAATTGCAATAAATTATTGACTTTGAAAGCTCCCGAAATATTTCTATGTTTATAGAAAGTAAGAGATTTACTAATGTACATAAAAAGAACGGTTGTAAATTTTTTTTTCATTAATTTTAAGCACTCTTTACATTTTTGAAAAAATCTATTTATCAGCATAACTTACCCGATAACAAAACTGATCTTTGCAAGTGTGAAAGAAATGAACTTTCCATGTTTTTTGAATATGTTAGGCATGGTGAAGTATGTATTGGTCTCGTTGTTAGGTAGTTCCGAAGATCCGTGTCCCCATCATAACGATGGCTTACATCAATAAGCTTCCGTTTTGCGTAAGAGTTGACTGGGTCTTCTGGAGGTAAATCTATACTCGATTGGACGACATTCAATCGTACAGCAGGAGTTTTAGATTTTTCAGTGATTAACTTACGTTTGGAAGTTTTGACTACGAAAAAGGAAACGTTATATTTTAGTTGAGTGCAGTAAATCATGAGCTTGCGATAAAGGGGTCCTCCGTGAGTGATAATAAGAATAAATGATTCCGATTGAATTTTTTTTTTTTTTTTTTTTTTTTTTTTTTTACATACACGAAAAAAAAAACACACTGCAATGACCTGCCTTAGTCGTAAGGTTTGCAATTCTAAATAATATTTAATATGTGTAAAAAAAGTATGATATCAAACTCGTCATAATTACCTTTCTGTTGATTTGTGCCCGAGGGGTTTGAAACTTTTACGGAGCAGGGAGCTTTCAAAGTTACATTTAGTAAAAAACCTTTTTTTAACATTCTTCTGCCATTAGGTAACGTCAAAAATGAATTTTCGGGAAAATGCTTGCAGCAAACTCCGAACCGTTTTTTTTCAATTTCTTCAAAAGTTAGTTTACTTAATTCTTCGCTATTGATGATTAGTAACCACTGAATTATTTCGTGATCTTTAGAGGGGAATTTAAATGTTAACGCGGACGTATCCGAATCGCAACCAGGAACACAACACTCTGGTTAGATTTGTGCATGCCGATTGTTTTAGTAGAATAAAATTAACAAATAATTATTAGCACTTTATACAATCACTTATTAAAGAAAACATTAAATTGAAGCTTTTGTAACGGATGCATGAAACATAAAAAAAATTTAGTACTTAAAAGAAACTTAACAAGCAAACGTTAACGTGCACTCTAGCTGGTGATCATAGCAGACGCATTATCGCTTTTCCGCTGTTTACGCGCGCTGCACGCTTCTTTACTGTTCTTCTTTACTGTGCTGTACAAACAAAAGGGTTCTTTACCTACTGTGTTTACAGTAATTAATTATTCATCTTGTATTTACTCACATATTAGTGCTACCTAGTATAAAGGTAAGTTTCAATAAATACCGTTTTTGTATGACTTTCTTTCCTCTCATGTAGGATCATAAGCTCTTAATTTATTTCGTGTACAATATCATTGCAATTCGTACTGTTTAAAGAGTACATGAACGGTAATTTTCTGAAGTAAACAATGTTCTTGCACTCCTGAATATTGTACAGTGTATTAAATATATATATTAATAGTTTTTTCTTAATGCAACCCGATGCTATCTTATTGCTTTCAGTCGGAGCTGACATTAATGAATTTACGCCTCGAGTCTCTTTTTCAAGCTCTAGCGTAAAGTTTTCCATTTTTTTCACTAAATAAAAATAAATAAGATACAATTTAGTCATAAGGAGCATTGTAATTGTTTATTTTTGAGATTACATAGTACTGTAGTCGTTTTTTATAGATTAACTCGTAATATTGAAAGCTCTGCTTCAAAATTATTTCAGACTTTTATTTCTTTAATACAAAGCTTCAAATTAGAATTAAATAAAATTACAACAATTTTTTATTATTTACAGTTGCGGAGTCACTTAAATTATAAAATTTTTAAAACGTTATTTTGAGATGGCAGCCGTCACCGTCACCGTGACGGCGATGCAAGCTTTAAGAAAAAGGCTGGGCCAAGAGTATAGCATAGTTACAATGCTAATCGGGGAAGAGCCAGAGGATAAATTAACGCAGCTTTTTGTTAAAATTCGCAGAGACCTTACAGAAATTGAGTGGTATTTAAAAAACTTACCATTAGAAAAACGACAGGAATTCTCTGCTACCTTAAATCGTCTAATCGACATAAACATCAGCATCATCAATGATGTCTTATTACAAATAAAAAGTTTTATAAACATTGTCCAAGAAACACCGACAAGACCCGTTTCCCCAGCTTAAGTAATCGTGAATTTTTTTTTTTTTTTTTTTTTTTTTTTTTTTTTTTTTCATTAACTGTTTTTGAGAAATGTATTTATTTGGCACTAAACTACAGTCTCAAGAAATATATTTGATTGAGTTTTATTTCTGTACCTTTTACATTTTACTTCTTTTTTCGAAAGTAAAAACTTAATTTTTCTTAATTTTGAGTACAATTTTAATAAAAATATAATGCAAACACCTTCAATATGATAAAAATTGTTGAAACCTTTTTGTTTTTAAATTTATTTTTCTTCATAAATTATTTTCAAATTGCGAATGAAACTGACAAAAATTGAAAAAATCGAAGAAGTTGAAAGTTAAAGTATTAAAAAATAATTATAATAAAATATTTGATTACGGTAAAACTATGATTTTAAGGAATAATGTTTATCTCTGCGGTAATGGGATTTTTTCCATTTATTTTGTTCAATATTGACATGATTGTTTATATTGTTAATGGATGTGGAAGGCCTTTTTTATTGATGGTAATGACATTGATATCTACGATAAATTAATAGGTAACGAGAATCGTAAACAACAAAATTTAATTGTAAACTTTGTAATTTTAAATCCTAAAGGGCGGTAGCCCTTCACGGCGAGAGGGTTTTTAAAACCGACTACCGTAAAAGCGTACCGCTTTATATACTTTGAATTTCAGTTTTAGGTTAAGTCGCTCATGAAAAAAACACTATTAGGATGATTATTTTTCCTTGACCATTCATTCTACGCGTAGCCTATGATTCCCTGAGAAGATTAAAAAAAAATCATCCTGAAAAAGTTCTGCGTTAAAAAGTTATGACCGTCTCAAAATTCGAAGCGCTGATTTCCTTTAGATTTTTTCGTTTCCAGTCCCTGAGCATCCGGTTCTCTACATGCGCTGCATGTGGCTTAAACCGGATCTTACGTAACGCTGTCTCACTCTTGCAGCCTGCAGCAAGGCATGCAAGTAGGCTGCGCAGAGGAGGTGCGCGTACGCAAGAGGCCGAGCCGCCGGGGCCGCTGACACTGCTCTGTCTCTGACACAGTGTAAAAAGACTGGTGGACCGACTGCCTATCCCTGCTCTGCAGCCGTAGCGTGCGCTTAAGTGGATACTTACAAGGAAAATCCGGTAGGGGTCGCTTGCTCCGTGTTAAAATTTTTCATTTTTCCAAAAAAAAATATTTATTGACTGAATCAATTTTTTACGTAAATATTTGAACTTTCCGGATCGAGAAACCTATGGTAAAAAAAAAATTTGGCGAAATTTAGGCCAATATCAAGCGAGATATGGAAAATTCAATATATTTGGCACACTCGCCAGAGTTTTGAACAGTACGCCCGTAGCTTTTGTTACCTATTCGAGTTGTTCAACGCTATAGAATAAAACAAACAATTAAAAATATGTACTTAAAATCTCTAGCTTTGAAATCGAATTTAAATTTTACTGTATGGATTGTATTAAACTTGTTAACAATTACAAAAAAATGTTCTAATAAATAAATAAAGTAACTGTAAAAACAAATATTTATAAATTGATAAAAAAAAATTTTAAACAAACTATATTTATACCTAAACTAATATTGTATGTGATTAAACTTTTATAATCAAGCTTAGGGGCACAATTTAAATATTACTTCCGATTTATACTTTAAAAGGATTCGCATGGTCTAGTGGTTATAGTCTGCGCATGTTATTTTACTGGCACAGGCAGTGATGAATTCGAGAAAGCGGGCATGGGGACATAGCGGTTACTTCAGGCCGTAGAAGCTCGACCAAGAGGTTATTTCAGATTGCTAGGGGTTCTGTGTGCTAAGGTTAAAGAACATTTGAATGTTTTTAAAAATACTGAGTTGATTACAAAATTAGTACGATTGATTCATTTAAGTTCTTTTTATAAATAAATATTTAACCATTCCCCCAAGCTATACAACTCAAAAACGCTGAGCGTTGAATTATTAAAATAAATAAAAAAATTAATGAATGATTCCCCACCACTGAACCCACGAAAGTTTGAGTGAACGAGTTTAATTTTTTACCAAATAAATAATTCCCCAAGCACTGAACCTTGAAAACCCTGGGAATGCAAGTTTAATTTTTTAATAAACTAATGATCCTCCAAGCACCAAACCCACGAAACCCTGGGCGTCTAAGTTTCATTTTTAACTCAATAAATAATCCCCCAAGCAATAATCCTTAGAAACCCTGGGTGTGGAAGTTTGATTTTTTAATAAACGAAGGATCCCCTAAGCACTAAACCCTGGGCGTCCGAGTTTAATTTTTAACTAAATAAATAATCTTTCAAGCAATAAACCTTGGAAACCCTGGGAATGCAAGTTTAATTTTTAAATAATTAAATGATCCCCCAAGCTTCAAACCCACAATACACTTGAATTTTTAAATGAACAAACAATCCCACAAGCTCTAAACCCACAAAACCCTGGGCTTCCGAGTTGAATTTTTAAATGAACAAATAATCCCCCAAGCTTCAAACCCACAATGCCCTGGGGGCCCCAGTTCAATTTTTGAATAAACAAATAATTCCCCAAGCTCCAAACCCACGAAACCCTGGGCTTCCGAGTTCAGTTTTTGAATAAATAAATGATCCTCCAAGCTTCAAACCCACAATGCCCTGGGCGTTCAAGTTCAATTTTTGAATAAATAAATGATCCCCCAAGCTTCAAACCCACAATGCCCTGGGCTTTCAAGTTCAATTTTTAAATTATTCAAATCTTGAATAGTGGTAGCTTCTACTTGATGAAGATTAAATAACATTTTTAGGAAATAAATAAATAAACTCTTTTTATAGAGTTGTTAAATCTTCACTTTATTATCGTTTAAAAATATTTGGAAAAACCATTACATATGTTTCACCACACAGTGGCTTCTTCAGACGGTAATCATTCAACTGATTGATAATTAGTTTTGCGAGAGAATAAATACAAGGTGGATCGTCGTTAACATCATACACACACTTACAACTTTCACAGATATACTAATACATAATTGAACATAAATACATAAAGTGACTAATATTGTAGGTTTCGTTTACAAATATAAAAAGGGGGGGGAGTAGGGAGACAATCGAAACAATGTTAACGACGATGTACCTTGTATTTATTCTCTCACAAAACTAATTATCAATCAGTTGAATGATTACCGTCTGAAGAAGCCACTGTGGGTGAAACATATGTAACGGTTTTTCCAAATATTTTTAAACAATAATAAAGTGAAGATTTAATTACTCTTTTGAAAGAGTTTATTTATTTATTTCCTAAAAATGATTCAAACTAAGAATACCCTTGGCTGCCGAGTTCAATTTTTGAATAAATAAATATTCTCCAAAGCTTCAAGTACACAATGCCTTGGGCGTCCGAGTTCAATTTCTAAGTAAACAAATACTACTCCGAGCTCCAAACCCACAATGCCCTGGGCATCCGAGTTCACGTTTTAAACGAATAAACAATCCCCCAAGCTCCAAACCTACGAAACCCTGGGGTTCTGAGTTCAATTTTTAAATAATTGAATGATCACCCAAGCTTCACACTAACAATACCCTGGGCGCCCGATATCCATTTTTAAATGAACAAATAATCCTCCAAGCTCCAAACCCATAATGCCCTAGGCGTCCAAATTCAATTTTTGAATAAATAAATGATCCTCCAAGCTTCAAACCCACTTATTTAAAAATTGAACTCAAAAGCCCAGGGCATTGTGGGTTTGAAGCTTGGGGGATATTTATTTATTTAAAAAATGAACTCGGAAGCCCAGGATATTGTAGGTTTGAAGCATGGGTGATCATTTAATTATTTTAAAATTGAACTCAGAAGCCCAGGGTTTCGTGGTTATAGAGCATGGGAGATCATTTATGTATTTAAAAATTAAATTCGGTAGCCGAGGGTTTCATGAGTTTAGAGCTTGGGGGTTTGTTCGTTTATTTCACAATTCGTCGGCTTAGAGTAAGAACCTATTATCCCATCGGGCCAGAGCAAGAACCTGCTATCTCGATGAGCCAGAGCAAGAACCTACTATCTCAGGGGCTGGAGCAAGAACCCGCTATCTCAGGGGCCCGGAGTTAAAGGCTACTCTTTCACGGGCCCATTTAAAAAATGGCATCAACATTTTTTTTCTTTTCTGAAGCGTAGCTTCTACACTTATATTATTACTCTGGTACGCTTCAAAAAAAAAAAAAAAAATTTGGTGCCATTTTTTAAATGAGCCCGTGAAATAGTAGCCTTTAAGTCCGGAGATAGCAGGTTTTTGCTCCGGCCCCTGCGAGGTAGTAGGTTCTTTCTCTGGCCCGCCGAGATAGCAAGTTCTTGCTCTGGCCCGCTGAGATAGCAGGTTCTTACTCTAAACCGACGAATTGAACTCTAGCGCCCAGGGCATTGTGGGTTTGAAGCTTGGGGGAACATTAATTTATTCAAAAATTGAATCTGGAATCCCAGGGTATCGTGTTTTTAAAGCTTGAGAGATTATTTGTTAATTCAAAAATTTTACTCAGAAGCCCAGGGCATTGTGGGTTTAAAGCTTGGGGGATTGTTTGTTCATTTAAAAATTGAACTCGGAAGCCCAGGGCATTGTGGGTTTGATGCTTGGGGGAACATTAATTTATTCAAAAATTGAACTCAGAAGCCCAGGGTATTGTGGGTTTGAAGCTTGAGGGATCATTTAATTATTTAAAAATTTAACTCAGAAGCCTAGGGTTTCGTGGGTTTAGAGCTTGGCAGATTATTTATGTATTTAAAAATTGAATTCAGGAGCCCAGGGTATTGTGGGTTTGAAGTTTGTGAGATCGTTCATTTATTCAAAAATTTAACTCAGGAGCCCAGGGCATTGTGGGTTTGAAGCTTGGGGGATATTTATTTATTCAAAAATTGAATCTGGAATCCTAGGGTATCGTGTTTTTAAAGCTTGAGAGACTATTTGTTTATTCAAAAATTTTACTCAGAAGCCCAGGGCATTGTGGGTTTAAAGCTTGGGGGATTGTTTGTTCATTTAAAAATTGAACTCGGAAGCCCAGGGCATTGTGGGTTTGAAGCTTGGGGGAACATTAATTTATTCAAAAATTGAACTCAGAAGCCCAGGGTATTGTGGGTTTGAAGCTTGAGGGATCATTTAATTATTTAAAAATTTAACTCAGAAGCCTAGGGTTTCGTGGGTTTAGAGCTTGGCAGATTATTTATGTATTTAAAAATTGAATTCAGGAGCCCAGGGTATTGTGGGTTTGAAGTTTGTGAGATCGTTCATTTATTCAAAAATTTAACTCAGGAGCCCAGGGCATTGTGGGTTTGAAGCTTGGGGGATATTTATTTATTCAAAAATTGAATCTGGAATCCTAGGGTATCGTGTTTTTAAAGCTTGAGAGACTATTTGTTTATTCAAAAATTTTACTCAGGAGCTCAGGGCATTGTGGGTTTAAAGCTTGGGGGATTGTTTGTTCATTTAAAAATTGAACTCGGAAGCCCAGGGCATTGTGGGTTTGAAGCTTGGGGGATCATTTAATTATTTAAAAATTGAACTCAGAAGCCTAGGGTTTCGTGGGTTTAGAGCTTGGCAGATCAGTTATGTATTAAAAAATGGAATTCAGGAGCCCAGGGTTTCATGAGTTCAGAGCTTGGGGGTTTGTTCGTTTATTTCACATTTGAACTATAGCACCTAGGGTAATGTGGGTTTGAAGTTTGTGAAATCGTTCATTTATTCAAAAATTGAATCTGGAATCCCAGGGTATCGTGTTTTTAAAGCTTGAGAGATTATTTGTTTATTCAAAAATTTAACTCAGGAGCCCACGGCATTGTGGGCTTAGAGTTTGTGGGATTGTTTGTTCATTTAAAAATTCAACTCGGCCTAGGTATTGTGGGTTTGAAGCTTGGGAGATCATTCAATTATTTAAAAATTGAAATCGGAAGCCCAGGGTTTCGTGGGTTTAGAGCTTGGCGGATCATTTATTTATTCAAAAATTAAACTTGCATTCCCAGGGTTTCCAAAAATCAGGGCTTGGGGTATTATTTAATTAGTTCAAAATTAAACTTGCACGCCCAAGGTTTTGTGGGTTTAGAGCTTGACAGATCATTTATTTATTTAAAAATTAAACTTGCATTCCAAGGGTTTCCAAGGTTCAGGGCTTGGGTATTATTTATTTAATTCAAAATTAAACTTGCACGCCCAGAGTTTCGTGGGTTTAGTGCTTGGGGGATTATTTATTAAGTTAAAAATTAAACTTGTATTCCCAGGGTTTCCAAGGTTCAGGGCTTGGGGTATTATTTATTTAGTTCAAAATTAAACTTGCACGCCCAGAGTTTTGTGGGTTTAGTGCTTGGGGGATTATTTATTTAGTTAAAAATCAAACTCGGACGCCCAGAGTTTTGTTGAATAATGTTTTCATGAGCAGATAAAAATGCTTGTTTACAGTCACCGCACTTACTTTTTCTATAAAATTTTTTACAAACATATCCTGTCAAGTAGTACTGGATACATCCTCGAAGTTGATCCCGTTGAGTTGTATTTCCCCTAAATTCTTGCATCATGGCGAACAAATCTTCGGTGTCGTCCCAATCAGCAGCCTCAATCAAGTGATCCAATTTAGTTTTCAAAATATTAAGGTGGTTTGCTTTGTAAGTTTTACCAGAGCTTTTGAAAGCTTTTTTAAATTCTTCTAATGAAATTCTTGCTCTTGAATTGTCAGCGTTTGACTCGACTTGACAGTTGCCATACTTAGACGGTTTTAGTATTTGATAAACCGACAACAGGTGGTAAAGCTGCATAAATGTATCAAGGCTAGGATGATCGTTTGTACCAGCTGCTTGTCGTACAATTCCGAAAAATTGCTGTAATTAAAAATATGATTATTATACGAAATTTTAATCGATGAGTTTAGTACCGCTCTTCCCGAACCTAATAGTAATAAGTAATGAAATGAAAAAATCAATTTTTTAAAATTTTTGATTACGTGTTAGTGTTTGTTTGTTTGTTTTTTTTTTTTTTTTTCAAAATAAAACATTACCCTTCACTTTTTTAAACGATGCTTACTTAATTTTTTTAATATATATTTTTTAAATTTTTGTAATAAAACTTGGACAATGTAAAACAATAGGTCATGTTAACAACGAAGTATTAATTTAGAAAGTATTAATTGTAGGAATAGTTTATAAAAGAAATTTAAATTTATAATACAAACCTCTAATCGGTCTTGGTTCATTTTACGTGTTAACACAAATTTAAAACCACACTCCTCCAGCAAGTATCGCAATAATTGCGCCGTACTGTGAAGAGTAACACGAAGGCCTTCAGCCGTTTGGTACGTCAGGAACTCGGCTTTATTTGAATCTGTGCTTCTTTCCCACGCGTCCAGATAATCAATTTTTTGCTGTATGACCTGACGAAAAAATCATATAAATAAACTTTATGGGCATTAATTACTTGAACAGTAACAATTCTATCAACCTTGAATCCTGCGCTACCCTGATTGTTTTCCAGTAGTTTAAGGCCATCGAGTGGGTTAGATATGTTCAAAACATCGAACAAATCGTTCATAAACTGTGTAAACTTTATAGTTGCTTCGCAACCTGCGAAATCCGGATCCTTTTTATTTAGATACACCTGCAGAGTGGCAACCACAGACTTGCTAAAAATCTATAAATTTAGAATAAACTTTTTTTAAGAGATTATGTACATTTCATAAATATATATATATATGTTTCTTCGATCAAAAAAAAATATCTCTGCCACCAGGCACAAACATTCCCTTCAATCATAACTTTAAATGCTCGAATTAAATGTTTTATGAAATTTAGATGAAATTTAGAAGTAATAAATTGTTTCAATGTGGTTTTCTATATTTCATTTTTTTTCTGCAAAATTTAATTAGATATGTAACATTACATAAATAATACATTTTTTATAAAAACCTTTTAAAGTATGTAGTTAATAATTAAAATTATTTCCTTTGATTTTTATTAATTCTCGATACAAACATGTGTCAAGCGGATAGTATTACTTTTTCTTTTTTTTTTTTTTTTTTTTGGAAACAGCTTGCAATATTAAAAAGATTTATGTAGAGTACATTTTCATTATCACATTACTTATTTATCAAGATTTTTAAACTTTCATTAAATCTCATTAAAAATATACGATTTCATATTGAAAAAATCACAAGATTTAAATAATCTAAAATCAAACTTCGATGACGGTATAGATGGTGTACCTGCAGTTCTTGTAAAAAGCTGCTCATGTCTCACTAACTTTCTAACATCACTGTTTAATCAATCTCTATCTACAGGGATCTTTCCGGATTCATGGAAAATATCGAATGTTTTACCTATTCATAAACAAGGTTCTAAAAACAACATTTCAAATTACCGTCCTATATCTCTCATTCCACCTATTTCCAAAATCTTTGATGACATTATGTCTCAAAAAATCAGTAATCTAATCATACACAATATTGTCAAAGAACAACACGGATTTATGCCAAAAAGATCTATTCTAACAAACCTTATTATTTTCAACGATTTCATATCATCTACTCTCAATCAAAATTCATCCAACCAAGTAGATGCAGCCTATATAGATTTTTCTAAGGCATTCGACAGCATTGATCACTCCATTCTCATAGACAAATTAAGAAAATTATCATTAAATTCAAATTTAATTAATTGGATACAATCATACATTACTAACAGACAATATAGAGTGAGAATAAATCATACACTATCTGAACCGTACATTGCAACATCAGGTGTCCCACAAGGTAGCCACCTAGGTCCCATCTTATTTATTATTTATATCAACGATATAACCACAGTATTAAAACACTCATACATTCTCCTATTTGCAGATGATCTAAAAATATACAGATCCATAAATAGTCCATACGATTGCTCACTACTCCAATCTGACATTAACGCTCTTTACACCTGGTCTATTGAAAACCACCTTCCCTTTAACTTATCAAAATGTAACGTTATATCTTTCAATTTATCTAACACTTATATCCACTTTGATTATACTATCACAAATGATCCGATTGCAAGACAGACAATAGTAAGAGATCTTGGTGTTATTTACAATAATAAATTTACCTTTGAAGACCATATTGATCAAACAATCACTAAAGCATCAAGAAAACTAGGGTTCATAAAGTTTGCCACTAAATCCTTCAAAAACCCTTGGAATATTGTACATCTATATAAAACATTAGTATTGCCACTCTTACTTTATGCCTCTGTTATTTGGTCGCCCACTTATTCAAATGCAATTAATAGGCTTGAGTCTGTCCAACACAAAATTCTTAGATTCATCGCTTATAAAGCAAAAACCCCGATGCATCCGTATTCACATGATTATTCACATATTGCTAAGAAATTTAACCTTCCAAAAATTAAGGCACTGCATGACTACCAGGACTTACTCTTTGCTCACAACAACATCCATAATAATATACTAGAATTCTCTCAATCATCAGTATTTACTCTAAAACCATGTAATTATACTCTAAGATCAAATTACATCCTAGAAAACTCAATCACCAAGTCAAACACAATAAAACACAGCTCATCGTTTAGAATCAAAGACAAGTGGAACCATCTTGATGATAGTCTAAGACAAATTCAAGATACCAATATTTTCATAAATAGAATCAGGAATATTTATTACTCTACTTAAAACAAATTTGTATTCAATTTAAATTAACCAAATTATTATTGTCATATAGGTACTTGCAGTACTGTAAAATTAGTAATTTAAGTTTACACTGTTCATACTACTGTTATACAATTATATTTTATCGTTTAATTTAAGTTTATTATAATTAACATTATAATATTTATTTTATAGATACCTACTGTTACTATTATTCTCCCAGAGAGAAATTTTGTAATGGGTCTTGTACCCGTATATTTAAATAAAATAAAATAAAATAATACGAAAACGAGTAAATTTTGATACAAACATTTTCTACAAAGATCACCAATTAACTGTAACTTTAGTTTTCATAAACAATACTTTTATTGGTCCCATAGTTTACTTAAAGTTGAAACAAACCAAATGTAATTGTTATTAACTCGCGGTAAAACACGCGAGCGGTAGGTCGTAAGATTAAGTATTTAATGATGAAATTTAACGAAAAGATAAGAAAACCAACCTGTGTTACTAAATACACCCTCATTTTCAACTGGTGGGAGACGTACACATGATTGACGGTCAAGTGTGGTACCATTCGCAATAACCCATTCGACTGTTCTTTTTCCAACAATTTCCTATAAAACCTCCAGTAAACGGTTCCATGTGGAGTCTACAAAAGGGTAAAAACACAAATTAAAAAAATTAACGAATACCTATTATTTTATCATTGTACGTACTTGCAACTGTGTTTGGTCTTGCAGTCGGTTCCGGACGCATTTAACAAGATGCGGAGCATCTGATAAAGCGTAAATGTAGCGAGTGTCGTCACAGGGATTTGGAAAACAGTACTGAAGAGAGTCCATTTTTCCACTGATTCCAAACTCGGTCCACATACTTCTGTTGGTACTAGCACCGTCTGAAACGAAAGCGTGTACTTTGCCTCCGGCGTTTTCGACTTTAACAATTGCCTGGAGCAATAATGCGGCCAGAACGTTTGCGTTTGTTGCTCCTTTTGCCCCAAACATTCCGATGGACTGAACAAAATCATACGACAACGATGAAAACATGAAGACTAATCCTTTGTCAGCGAGTTGTTCCATGTCCGTTGTATCTTCTCCCGCGGCTCCGTTAAAATTTGCAACACCAGTGAATTCCATTTTTTTTAAATCAACTCCTCGGCTTTTTCTACAAGTCATTTCATCAAAGCTAATGATACCATTTCTCGCTAATGGCGGCAAATTCGCCAATTCCTTGGAAAACAACTCGAAGAACCCATCGTCGAATCCTACGCTAGTATTCGATGCTTTCAAGTAGCTTGTAATTGTTGACTTTGCTGGGAGTGGAAGTATATTGTTACGACGCAGGTACTCATACGTGGAGTTGCTACGAATGTGGAGGAGCAGACACAGCAGTAGCCATTCATGATTATATCTGACAGCTTTCTTAGTTTTCACCTTGCCTGAAGCGATGCACTGCTTGATTAGAAGTCTCTGTAAAATAGAAATTTTATTAATAATATTGTTATGACTATATAGTGCATGCTGAATTTTACCTGATTTGGTGGCAATTTATGTTTGGGGTCATCAATTTTTTCATCAAAGCTTTTTTGAGTTTCTTGTTCCAACTTTTTTTGCACTGAGCTTAATTCTTTCGTAAGTTGTATCATTTTGTTTTGTAAACGAGTTAGTTTCATTGATTTTTTGTGCTGTTTTTTGTGGTGTTGCTTTTTTGACTCAGGAGATAACGTATGTAAACGAAGCCTCTTCATATTTTGATCCGACCGAGCCTTGCTTCGATATTTTTTATCTAAAAACTTGTATAAACCAAGGCAACTTTCGCACACATCTCTTTCGCCGATAATATCACAGTGGATATGTCTCCAGTGTGTGCCATCTCTTTTTGCAGTTTCGCAAGATACGTTTGGGAACGATCTTATTGGAGGACCTCCACGACAAATTTTATTTTCAGTAATGTTCTTTAAAAATTCTTGAAATTTGTCGATATTTTGAATATAGTTAGTTTTATAATCAATGTGATTATTTCCTATGCTTAATCTTGTACTAGAATCTTGGTGAATGGTAACTTTTTTTCCGACCACACAAATTTTTTTATACTTGGACTCTCAAACTCAGAAATATTCGACAGTAAGATAGCTTTTACCTTTTTATCCAAGTGAGCGTGCCAGCCTTGCGGTAAAGCTACAGGTTTCAGTAGTAATTGTGCAAATAATGAATCAGGATCGATACCAATTAACAAGTCAGTTTCTGAGAAAACTGTACTCGAATATTTATTCTCTGTAACATCAAATATTTTTTTTTGATTGAGACTATTACTTTGGACGATACCACCAGGTAAGAATTGAAACAATTTCTTAGGGCTGAGAGGATGTGTTAAACCACCAGGAGATTGATTGGGTAATGTTAGTTTTCTACGCTTTTTTAAATGTAAAGTTTTTCTAAAAGGCGTGCTGCAGTACTCAATATAACTCTCTGTATAAACTACTCAAAATAACAGTTACCACAATAGAAATAAAATATAAGTAAACATTCTATCTAACAAAACATAATTTTGTATGCAACATGTTCTAATTTTAGAGGCATTCATTAGTAAATTACCACCAACTTTCATATAAAAATCTTTGCGGCAAAACATGAACTCAATCAAACTGTTAAATGTCCACTCCACATGCTCTACAAAATCATACCAACAAAACAGTTGTTGTTCCAATAAAAATTTATTTATTTATTGTAATTAGTTTGTGGTCTTGGAAAAATTTAATTTATATTATATTATAAAGCTGAGATGGCAAGGCCTTAATTTATCATAACATGAGGTTTAACGACAATATATTACAATTAATTCAATTTCGTTACTATTAGTTAATTAATTAATTAATTAATTATCTAATTTTTAATGAAAACTAACAATTAAGTTTTGTTAAAGTTTAAGTCTCAGTAAAATTTTAATGCTATTCTATAACCCTGATTGAAAACCTTAAATTGTAAATGTGCAATATATTAGTAATATAAAGTACATTTCAAAACTAATACATTCTGGTAGTAAATTATAATAGCAAAGCAAAAAATTCATCATATCATGCATTTGATATAAAATTAGATTAAATTAGTAATAAAACCAATATTCTCAAAAAACTGACCTTTACTTGGATATGTTGGGAATTTTATCAAAATGTAATCAAAGATTTCATAAATAAGCAATTTAAAATAAAATAAGATGTTTTTATTAGTCAATTTGATGACTAAAAACATTCAAATAACTTACCTGATGTGGGAGTTCTCTGATTATTTTCTATTTCTGAAGAGATGTTGGTATTATTACCACTTTCGACTACCAGCATTGATTCCAAACTGTGATTCTGTACCAGGTTTTCGCTTTCAAAGTTAATAGCGCTTTCATTCTTATTTAATAAACTCTTGTCTAAGCTTGTTAAGTTATCTTGCATCATACTGGTGTCTTCTTCGTTAATGGTTTCATTATATACATTATTTACATTACAGTTACTTGCCGCTGCTTCCATTTCATCTACATTTGCATTAATCTGCACTGGTGCAGTATTACTGGAAACATCCATAGACATATATCCTGTAAAAAACAATAAAAATCATATAAACTGCAACGGTAAATATTGCCTTTAATTATTAAGTAATGTTTCTATTCTCACTTGGCTCTAATTTGGTTGACTCACAATTTGTTTCCAACTCATCAGCACATTTGTCGGTTGCAGTTTTGCATGTTTGTTGTTTGGTGGAAGCAGCCTGAGTAGTTAATATTGCATTCTTAATTTTATTAAAGTGGTGTTTACAAGATTTCCTTCGCTTTGGGCTTAGTTTTTTTTTTCTGTTAATCACTTCTACAGTTTCATATGGTTTTGACGGCAAAGCACCTGGTTTAAGTGATTTTTTTTTAAGAGTAACCTGCACAGAATATGTGACTTAAAAATGTATGCACAATCATGCCAAAAATTTAAAAAATAGCAATACATAATATTTTGATGAATATTTTTTAGGGTTAATGACTGTACTTACTGTTAGAATAATGCCATTTTCGTGCTTAAAATTGTTTTCAAAATGAATATCATTGGGATAAAAATGCTTTTCACACACCGAAGAGGGTTCTTTTAAATCACATGATAAAATATTCATCCACTTTGCTCTTTCTAGATCATCCTTTGGTGGTTTAAAGAATGAATATTTTTTCCCATCGGTTCAGCTAGCACAATTTTTCATCACACACTTTCTCGACATTTTTATATCAATATTCCAGAATTTACTTTAATAAAAAACTACAATCAAAAACAAGGATAACAATAAACAACTATAACATTATTAATGCAAGTTTTGCGTTAACACGACCGGACGACCCCCATGCAGCCACCAGCAGACGCCAACAGTAGTGAGGCAGTAGCATCTTGGTGCGAGTGTGCCGAATATATTGAATTTTTCATATCTCGCTTGATATTGGCCTAAATTTCGCCAAATTTTTTTTTACCATAGGTTTCTCGATCCGGAAAGTTCAAATATTTACGTAAAAAATTGATTCAGTCAATACAAATTTTTTTTTGGAAAGATGAAAAATTTTAACACGGAGCAAGCGAACCCTACCGGATTTTCTTTGTAAGTATCCACTTAAGCGCACGCTACGGCTAGATGGAGTTGGTCCACCAGTCTTTTTACACTGTGGTCTCTGAGCAGACAGCTCAGGCCGCATAGCTCAGGCAAGCAGCTGAGTAGAAGACAGTGGTCATAATTGTTATTATTTTATTACATGATTTAGAAATAATTAAGTAATTAAGAAAGTAATATACAATAAAATATACAGCGATATCACGCTAAATTCACAACTAACATAATTTAACTAATAACTATTATGACCATTAACCTTAATAATCAATAATTTGGCTATAATTTTTCAAAAGAAAATATCCAAGGTCGCCATATGATAACCATCTATGAGTTAGAGTGAGTTGAAAAATTGTGAAATCTTCTGTTGGAGCTGTAGAGGTTTATTTATTTGCAACTGCACATGAGTTTCCGTGCTATAGCTGATTGCTTCGAGCGCATTGTATTGTAAATTGTTTTTGGTTAAAAACGTAATAATAAATTGAAAACAATCATTTTTATATCAATTTTTAAATAATATTTATATAATTGAGTAGTTCACCCAAAAAACGACCTAAGTGAAAAATTGTTGATAACGATTTTTTCTAATAAATTACTAATTTCTAATAAATTAGTTTTTTAATTCTCGACGAGTGCTTTAAAATAATACACTTCAAAAACTTTAAACCTTGTTTTCTCGAAACGATGTTTTGTCACTTAGGTCGTTATTGCAGAGAACGGCTCATATACAGGTTTAAGTTGAATGCACTTTTTTATAATAAAAGCACATCCTTTGAATTATTCATAGATGTCAGTAAGTAGAAATCATCATGAAGTGTACGGTTCTGAGCTGATAAGGTTTATTTTGTTCTCACTTTATTTTTCAAGATGAATTTGTCTGAGTATCAAGTTTAATTTTAGTTTTATCCGCTATATACCAACTGCCTCAACTTGGTCATTGACATTTGCTGCATTTAAATGTGATGGTGATCAATGTCTCATGGGGTTATTCAAATTGTCAGACAAGTAAATACATTTAAATCATTACTGGAATTTATAAATTCTGAGTCAATACACTAACACAGATAAGGTTTATTGTTCTCAGTTTATTTTCTAAGATGAATTTGTCGGACTATCAAGTTTAATTTTAGTTTTATCCGCTGTATATCAACTACCTCAACTTGGTCATTGACATTTGCTGCATTTAAATGTGATGGTGATCAATTTAATCAAAGACCCCCCATGTCCCATGGGGTTATTCAAATTGTCAGACAAGTAAATACATTTAAATCATCACTGGAATTTATAAATTCTGAGTTAATACACTAACACGGACAAGGTTTATTGTTCTCAGTTTATTTTCCAAGATGAATTTGTCTGACTATCAAGTTTAATTTTAGTTTTATCCGCTGTATACCAACTGCCTCAACTGGGTCATTGACATTTGCTGCATTTAAATGTGATGGTGATCAATGTCTTATGGGGTTATTCAAATTGTCAGACATGTTGCAAAAATTGTTAATATAATAAATTTTATCACCAAAAATTTCATCGGTACAGTATCTGTTATATAACTACAAATCACAATATTTTTGTGAAACCTTCAAATTGTGTGGGAGCTAAGACAGTTTAGTCATAGTGATGTGTTTTAAGCTATTTTTTTTTTTTTTTTTTACAAATAGATAATATTTTGAATGAAACTATTATGCTTCAAGCCTGAAAAGTTAAGATTTAGAGTAAATAAAATGATGAAATAAATATAAAACAATCTAGTAAGATCAGAGATTTGAGAAAATATTTTTGACTGCGTAATAAAAAAAAAGAAATCTCAAAAAATTCATTTAAGCATAGCTTGGTTCTTACGCCAAAACTCCTTTTGCAGAGCAACAACAACACATAACTAAGAAAAAAAAATCTTTTCAATTTATTTTACCCTCATTTTAATTGAGAACTGAAAAATAAAAAATTAACTAATCAAAATAAGCTTAAGTTAATAATTATTAAATAGTTTGAAAAATAAAAAAATAATAGTTATTAAAATATCATTTTTTTTTAAAAGCCTGGAGATAAATAAAATTAAAAAAAAAAAAGTTTTTAAATGTAAGATACCAACGGAACTTGGGTTTGTACTGCTATAGTTGCTATAACAGAATTATCAAAATAAAAATTTTTTTTTATAATTGATATTTAAAAATCAGTAAAAAAGTATACAATAAAATCAATTCATTTTAATTGTCCTTCAATATCGATAAAATCATTCATCTCAATGGAGTCATAAGTTGTTTGTTCTACTCTGGTATAAATTGGTAAATTTTACCATTTTTTTTAGTTCCACCTTATACCTAGCGAAAGAAATGAAATCTTTTAAAAGAAAAATCTTTAAAATGGTAAGAATTTACGGCGAGTGGTTTTTTTGGACAGAATCAAAACAAAAATATATATGTTGTTATATATACTGTGTGACAGTCAGCTATCGTAATTAAATCGTCGGTAACGATTTAGGATTTGGCGCGAGTCACGTGACTGTCGAACGCAGCTCAGAGCGGACCTCTGAGGTGGTAGAACGGGAATCGGGATGCCACTCGTAGTTTTCGTGTCCGAGCGTTCGCACGTACATGGAACTTAACTCGTCTTGGTTCGACGGCTAACCAGACTCCTCGGGAGTGGAATGTCGTCGAAGAGAGAGTTGGCAGAGACAGAAGGTGCGAGATCGATGGTCATCGCCCGGGAAGCATTTTTCTGTCTAGACGAGTCAACCGGCTTTTGGAAGCCGTGGACGTCGGGGAACCTGACCGACGTCCGGCAGACACGCAAAGATCTGGAGATCGATTCATGGCGGATCTTGAAGCAGCTTACTCGTTACGGAAGTCAAGGCAATGATTGACATTCGCGTCGCGCGTTGTGGTAGAGCCGTAGTGTGAGAGTGTGGTGTTATTTGTGAAGTTGTCATTTCACGTCATCGCCTGGACCGCTTTCCGACGGCTACATGGCGACTCGAGTGTGGTAGATATTGCGGCTGGTCGGCATCGTAGCCTGGCATTTTGTTTAGCTTGATGGCTTGGTATGAGGTGCACCTTAGCGACTCCGTAAGTTAATTGTAAATGTACGAGTGAGTGTGAATGCGTGTGAGTGTCCTCAGTACACTGTTATTGTCATAATCTTTGTTTTCCTCTCGCGCGTGTTAGCTGCCGTTAGCAGCAGGAATTTGTGTGCGTGCGCGACGATTTAGAGAGCATTGAAGATTATTTTCTTTACTGGTTTAAACGACACCGAGTCGTAATTCGGAATTGGTATTTTAGGTTTGGATTTGTTTTAATAAATTATTAAATTGTCAATTTAATTTTTATTGACTAAACCTAGTGTTTCTGCTAATCGATCCTGTTTTAATACCCGCACCCACTACCGATAAACGAACTAGCCGACCGCGTCGCGAAGTATAGTAATATTCGCGGACGCGATTTCCTCATTTTATTATTTCAGGTCGACGAAATGCAGTTCGACGAGTGCTTGGATCAGCACTAAGTACAGGTGATTTGATTCCCCTCCCATCCCCTACTCAGCTGAGTGGCGCTGGCGGTGACCGCCAGCGAGACCAGTCTATGTTCTACTCACTCAGAGAGTACCCGCGTAAAAATTACACCGAGCCGAAAGATACCTTCACAGGCGTGACTGGGAGAGACGAGAGTTATATTAATCGTATTAAAATTTTTCTCTCTTTTCTGTGTTTTTCTCTCTCTTTTTCCTTTAGGGCGCGGCCTAGCAGGGCTGATTCTCCGCGACGAGCCGCGGTAGAGGACGGCGAGACAGCAGCCAGCGGTATAGCAGTGAAGCAGGCCCTTCGCGGGTAGTTTTCCGGCCCCACCTATTCTTATTTTTCTTTGTGTTCAAGCTAGCCGGGACGGGAATCAGGGCGCGTCGAAATACTGGCACGTTCCCGAGTGTAGATTTTCCTTTTTATTTTTAGGTTCTTGGGCGTTGGCCGACGGGACCTCGGGGCTGGCTTTGCGTGACCTTGTTCCCCAGGTACACCGTTGCAGTTTTTTTCAGTTTTATTTCTTTAATTAATTTTTAATCAAATTATTTAAATTTCCGATTCTGCTGATATTTTTTTGGAATATGAACAGATGAAGGAGATGAAATCAAAGAATCATCTTCCGGACGATCTTTAAGTAAATTTTTCTTTTCTTTTTTACGCATCTTTTTTCTTTCTTTTTTTTTTTAAACTTGAATTCAATTTTTTTTATTTAAAAGTTAACTATCAATGTATTCAATTTAAGTGTCGTTCAATATCGTTAAAATCATTTGGACTCAACGGAGCCACAGATTTATTAATTAGAATAATATTACTTTTCAAAGGTGCGAGGGAGTGAATCCCTCGTAAATTATTTTTTTTCTTACCTGGCAGTGTCACGTCACCTGGGAAAACAATGAAATAATTAAATTGTTTGTTTACTTTCCCAGGTGATAACCATGACACTTTCTCGCGCAGCAGAAGCCGACCACGTGGCGACGATCGCCGTCGGCTGGACGCTGCTGTTGCAGCAGCACGAGCACCCGGCGCGCGCACGACACATATACACACACACATGTTCACCACCCGGGAAGGCTCTCCCGGCCCAAGGCGCGCACGTACACACACATACACCACGCACGGGTTCCGATTCTCCTTCGGGGAGTTTTCAGCGACGGAGGAGGTGCGCGGCGCGTGTCGGCAGACGACGCAACTGCGTCGCCAAGCGCGTGCGCGCACGCTCACCACAGTAGACACGGGCGTGAGTGAGATATTATTTTTTTTCTGTATTGTGTACGTTGCGCGAACAATGTGTGCGTATGGGGGAGAGCGAGAGAGAGAGTATGTGCGCAAGGGATAGGGTAACGCAGTGAGTGCCTCGTGTGCATTATTTTTATTCTTATTTTGGATTTTCGCGCGTATTATAGGTGGCGTGGCGATCGCCACCGGAAGATTGTAGACGGGAGCGTGATTGGGTGTTGTGGCGTGAATGTGTCTGATTGGTGGACAAATGACTGTTCCTCGAGTATGAATGAGGCTTAATTGGATTGATTTTTGTTGATTGGTGGAGAGTTTTTGGAGGGGATGGTGAGGAAGGAAGTCGAGTCAGAGAGACGCGGGGAGCGTCATTCTGATCTCAGTAGCCACAGCGTGAGGTAGTGTTTGAGAGTGTGATTTTTTTTTTTGTTTCTTTGAGTAGATTTTTTTTTCTAAGTTCCCTTTTCCTATTTTTTTTTTTTGGAGTTGTAGACTTTCTTTTTATTTTATTTACAGCTAGGTGGATACAAGATTAGTAAAACACTTGGGTTAGTCCACTACAAATTGAGAGTTGGAAACAAACAAAAAAAAAAAAGGAACAAAAGAGAGAAATTGAAGTGGCCATTTTGAAATAGGAATTTTGGGTAAAAGTAAGGTTTTCTGCATTATTATTGGAAAGTTAAAAAGCATGTTTTTTTGTTGTTGTTTTTTTTTGTTGTTGCGGGTTTTATAAATAAAATTTTATTCGCGTACCTTTTAAACAATAAATAAATGCAAATTTTTCTTTGCGTGGCATCCCGCCATTTTGTAGACAAAATCTTCAATTATATTCCTTTGTTCTCACATTAAATTTTGTTTGTAAATGTAGACAATGATTTTTCGTAGACAAGAATAAAAAGGAAATTAACCTAAATTTTTGTAATAATTTATTTCTTCTCTCTCTAGCTCACCAACCATTCCCGGAGGTTTTCTCTCCGTGGAAACCCTGACCCCAGATTAAGGAGTTTTCCCCGAGTTTTTGAAAGAGATTTTTCTTGTAACGGGAGGGCCCGGGAAACTCCGTTAATTATTTAAGGGAGGCCCTTTTCTTTAGAAATACCCCGTTACAAATGGCGCCCGAACAGGGACTTTTTTTTTGTTAATTTTTTTTTTTAAATTAATCCATGGAGAGTTGGTGAGAGGAGAGGAAATATTTTATTTATTTTTTTTTTTTTCGGTTATTGCAATGTTTTTATTTTTTTTTTTAGTTTGACTAGAGGTGTTTTTGTTTTTTTTTTTCGAGAACAAAGGGACTTAGAAAATTTTTGGTAGACAGGTTAGGGACTTAGAAAATTTTTGGTAGACAGGCTAGGGACTTAGAATATTTCGGAAGGGTTGAACTTAGAAAAATTTTCGGCGAGAGAACTTAGAATTTTTTTTCTTAGCAGTTGGACTTAGTAGAATTTTTCATAGAAAGAACATTGAAAAATTTCGATAAGTTGGACTTAGGAAATTTTCGTTGATAGAAATTAGAATTTTTTTTGTTTTCTTCATGAAAGTTGGACTTAGTAGAATTTTTCATAGGTGGAACATTGAAAAATTTCGAAAAGTTGGACTTAGGAAATTTTTCGTTGATAGAAATTAGAAAATTTTTTTTTTTTTTTTCTTCATGAAAGTTGGACTTAGTAGAATTTTTCATAGGTGGAACATTGAAAAATTTCGAAAAGTTGGACTTAGAAAATTTCTCGGTGATAGAAATTAGAATTTTTTCTTCTTTCGCGACAGTTGGACTTAATAGAATTTTCCAAGATGGTACATAGGAAAATTTCGAAAGGTTGAACTTTAAACGGATGAGTGTAAATTTATGGAAATTAACAATTGGTGATGGATATTTGGGAATATTTATGTGATTTTTATATTTTTATTGTTGGCTAGTGACCGACAAGATATTATAATTAATTGTTGGCTAGTGTCCAACCAATATAATAATTTAATTGTTGGCTAGTGTCCAACTGAAATATTTATTTTATTTTTTGGATTTTACCAGGTTTTAGGAAGATTTATTTGTAGTACAAAAGAGAAGAGCTAAGAAATTAAAAATAACAGCTACTGAGAAACAGGTTCAAGAACATTGTAGACAGGAAATTTTTTTTTTGTGAATTGAGAAAATCAGAGTCAGTGAAAATTTTCTTTCAGGTTCAAGAACATTGTAGACAGAAATTTTTTTTTTTTGTGAATTAAGAAAATTAGAGTCAGTGAAAATTTTCTTTCAGGTTCAAGAACATTGTAGACAGAAAATTTTTTTTGTGAATAAAGAAAGATAGAGTCAGTGAAAATTTTCTTTCAGGTTCAAGAACATAGTAAAGAGAAAATTTTTTTTTTGTGAATAAATAAAATTAGAGTCAGTGAAAATTTTCTTTCAGGTTCAAGACTATAGTAGACAGTGAATTTTTTTTTCTCTTTTCAGGTTCAAGATTAAGTAGACATAAAATTTTTTTTTGTTGTTTCTCAGATTCAAGATTAATTGTAGACAGTGAAAGGTAAGAAAGAAAGAAAAATGTATGTGGTGAGGACACAGGAACAGTCAGTAGTGAATGAAACACCTAACAATGAAGAACTAGAATCAAAAACAAATTATTCAAATCCAGAGAACGATGGCACAAACAAGAAAATAAATGAAACGGGTTTGAGAAAAACCATAACTCAACCACCTCTGGAAATGGAAAACTTGTTTATGTCTTCTTCACATGGTGTCCACTTGGCAGGGGAAAACGAACAATTAAACTTAGGTTTGAGAAAACAAGAAGTAGACACGAGTAGACACATGGAAAGGTTGATGGACCGAAGAAAAGAAGAGAGTAAATTGATTGGTGGATATGGTAATGAGTCAGAGAAAAACTATGAGAGTGGAGATTCAAGTGATAGTAGGATAGAGCAACGAAGAAAACGGCTAGTCAAGAGAAGTTCTAAGGACAGAAAAGTAGAAGGAAGGCAGGAAGAAATGAAAAGACTGGAGAAAGAAAGAAAACTGGACAATGAAAGAGAACAAAACAGACAATACACAAGTAGTGGTAGCGATACAAACGACAATGAGATAACTAGGCAGCGTAGGAGTAATAAGGTTCATTACAGTAAAAAGAATGAGTCGTCTCGTCGTCGTGAAGAACGTTATAGATCCTCCTCTAGGGAGAACCACTACAAATCGACACCTGGTCATAAGAGATATAAATCTACATCACGGGAAAGACGTCACGTCAACATTAAATCTCGGGATCTCGATCACAGTTCTCTAGAAAGAAGAGATCGAAGATCGAGGTCCAAAGAACTACATCATGGACATTCACATGGTAGTAAACTACGAACTTCCATAACTCGACACAATCGTCACGGATCCCCGTCTCGTAAGAGAAGGGATTCATCGTCACGAGAAAGGAGTCATAGAAGAGTCAACAGTAGACTACGAGGCCATCGACACCGATCGTCTTCTTCATCGGAGGAACGTGGTCGTGGGTCGTGGATCCGAGGCCATAGATGGGATAGAGAACATAGTAGACGTAGACGAAATTATCGTAGTAGATCCGGTTCGAGAGAGTATAGACATGTCTCAAGACGAAATCGCAGTATTTCATCATCAGATAGCCGATCACCAGTAAGACATCGTAGACACGGGTATACACAGTCTAGCAATATCAATTGTGTGAGAATATTAAAGGACTGGAATTTAAAATTCTCAGGGGATGAGGCGAAAGAAAACCCAGAACAGTTCCTAAACAAACTAGACAGGTGTAGACGGAATAGCAACATGTCGGACACTCAAATAATAAACGCAGTAGCAAGATCGTGCGTTAAGGTGGTACGATACGGTGATTTTGAAGATTGAAACGTGGCGTGAGTTTAAAAAGTCGTTCCATAGGAACTTTATTGGCCAATACTCACAGTATGAGGTTATGGATGAAATAAGGAATAGGACTCAAGGCAAAGGAGAAACGATCTCAAACTACATCACTTGTCTGGGAGTCCTATTTAAATATTTAAAGCATCCTCTGGAAGAAGATGAACAGATAGACATAATAAGAAGAGGGTTGCAGCCTGAATACAAGTGGTACTTGGATAACAAAAGGGTAGACACGGTAGACGATTTGGAACACTACGGAAGAAAATATGAAAGACAGAGAGAGGATTGTGACAGATTTGTAGGACCACCAACCAAAGACAAATGCAGAATACCTATAGCGGCATTTACGAGCACAAAAAGCAAAGTGGCTGCAGTAAATGAAGTGGCGATGGTTAGTGGCGAAGGAAAGAATGCGAAAAAGAAAGATAAGAAGAGAAAAAGCATAGACAGGCCGACTCAAAGTCAGGAGAATGAAGTAGCAGGTATTCAGGTACAAAATAACCAGTTAAGTAACAACCGATATAACCAACAAAACGGAAATAGACAACAACAAATGAGGCCACCACACCTAGGACCTCAAATACAAATACAACAACAACTACACCAACAACCCCAGCAAGCTAGACAACAATGAGAACGAGAAAATAGACAAACTCAACAACAACAATCACGAAAACAACAAACTGAAAGTGAAGGTAGACCGATGGGTAACTGTCGTAGTTGTGGTAGACCTGGTCATCGGATTTGGGAATGCCCAGATCTATGCTGCTATAAATGCAGACAGACTGGACATTTTGCAAATAGTTGCCCATTGAATGCCCAGGTAACAAGTTGTCAAGTTTGTGGTGCAAAGGGTGTTACAGTGAGAAACTGTGGAAATTGCTCAAAGTTGTTAGCCTTGCTGGGAAACGCCAAGGCGGGAGCGTAGGGTGGCCCAACACTCCCAAACAAAAAACAAGGGCCACAATGACAGTAGACAACAATGATGAAGTAGACAGAGAGAAGGAGGTGGAACAACAGGTAGAGGAGTTTAGGGAGACAGAAAGTGAGAGTGGGGAGAGTGAAAAATGGGATGTGTGGAAAGTGGTGAATGATTTTAAGGCCAGGAGAACAGGAGCAATTCCTAAGAGTAAGAGTGGGATAAAATGGAGTGAGGAACAAATAACACCAACGCAGAAAGAGAATAATCATGGTAATAAAGTAACAGAAGCAAGAGTAAACGGAAGTGAAAAGACCTGTGAAAATGCCAAAGAAAATGTAGACAAAGAGGTAGACATGAGTATTAGCAGTAGAGTAACGAGGTCAGGAGTAACTGCAAGTGAAAAGTTTTGTGAAATTCCTACAGAAATCGTATACAGGGAGGTAAACGAAAGTATTAGCGACAAAGTAGACAAGACAAAAGTAACTACCGGTGAAAAAGCTGGTGAAATTAGTGGTGAAATCGGCGTTGAGTGTAGACAAAGGGATGAGGTGGAAAATGTGGAAATGGGGAGGGAAGGTGATATAGAGGTTAATGGGGAAGAGATAGGACAGATAATTGAAAGGTTGGCAAGTGGGGATAATATAAGTGATGAGCAACTAACACAGATAAATGTTGCAATGCAGAAATTTGTGGAACAAATCGACTGGTCTCCGAATCGAAGGTTTTACAAAACCCCTACTGGAAGTGTGAGTGAACAAGCTGAAGGTTTTCAGACTAGTTCACGTCAAGGGGGGGGGGGGGTGGAACTGTGCGAAGCCCAGTTGAGGAAGTAGACGATGAAGTAAGTGGTTTGGTGAGAGATAACAGGTTTTTCTTCAAGGTCTTGTTGGATGGGAAACCATTTCAAGCATTACACGACACTGGTGCCACGGTGTCCATTGTGGGGGAGTCAGTAGCCGAGCATTTTCAAGCGAAAATAAAACCTTGCGCTACAAGTCTTAAACAAGTAGGTAATGACTATCTGACGGTCTTAGGTCAACTAGACCTAAATATCAATATAGATGGCCGGGTAGAGAAGATTTCGCCCAGAGCGGTGAAAGGCATTTCTAATGATATAATCCTGGGGCAGGATTTCATCCAGGCGTTCGGGATTTGTTGTAACTATGCGGATGGCTCGTGGAAAAGTGATTCAAGTGGCATACGGCACCAATTCACGAGGGCTGATGGAGAGTACGGTGTAACCTTAATGGCAGAATGTGCAGTGGTGAAGGAAACACCAGGAGAGGAAGGACTGATAGAAGACCTAGCCAAGGAAACTTTGCCTCAGAAAGGCGATGGAGATAGCAGGTTTTGCATCGACTGCAGAGATGTTAATAAGGTATCTCGCAAGGACGCGTATGCCTTACCCAGTGTAGACACGGTTTTAGACAATTTGCGGAAAGCCAGGTATATATGTAAGATAGACTTAAGACAGGCGTACTTCCAAATTCCCATAGATCCTGCGAGTCGCAGGTATATTTGTGTTTTCTTTTTTCTTTCAGGTATGTGTAGACTAACCTTGTGTCGTCTGGGTATTATTTTCTTTTATTTTATTTTTAGGTTAGGGATATCAGGTCGACGTAAAGTCCGTAAAGTAGTAGACTGTGTTGTCCTGTGTAGTTCGGGGAAGGTAAGAATCAAAATGAATTGTAGACTTATTCTTATTTTGTTGGTTGTAAAACTTGTTCACAGGATGGCGGAAGCAGTCAGCTCACCGGACGACTGGCCAGAGGAGCTCTCCAACATGTTCGCGGAGGACAACTACCACGACATGTTGGACGAGCTCGTGGCCGAAGAGTGTTTGGTCTCCTTACCGGCGGAGATGCGCCAGGCCCCCGAGGGTGAAGAAACCCCAAAACCAACGGTGATTGCCCCGCCAGGTGACCTGCCAGTGGACCTCGGCCCCCTCTCCTTGGACGAGAGCAGGGAGGCTTCGTCGTTTAACGAAGCCCTCCATGGGGTGGAGGTTCTACTTCTACAGGAGGAGGATCAAGGACCATGGCAGGTCGTAGACGAGGTGGTCGCTGAAACGGGTGGGGGTTTCGACCCGTTAGCCGAGAGCCGCGCTGCCGAGGAAGAGCTCGTGGCTTACGAGCGGAGGAACGCGGGCCGGGTTTTGCCAGAAGGGGGTGAAACCATGGAGTTCGTGGAAGAGGCACCCCCGTCCAGCGGGCCCAACGACTCGCTCATTCCTTGGGACGAGATCCCGCACCAGGCCACTGTCTCACCGACGGTGACCAACGGAGTCCCGATGGTCTACGCGGGCCTCAATATCTACCCGGCAGGTTACGAGGACGACCTGAGGGAGGAGGCCCAACGAGAGGCGGAAGAGACGGCGCCGCGAAGGAAGAAGAAGAAGAAGAAGAAGAACAACCTCCGGCGACACCTCACACTAGATGATTACGTCTCGGGGGGGTCCTACCCTTCTTCCCGCCACTCTCCACCTCGCGCTCCTTCCCCAGCGACCCTACCTACCGTAGACGAGACCCCGACGACCACGACGATGACGGACGAGCAGCCCCGGGTTCCCGTGGGGCAGGGGGCCGTCAAGCGTACCGTTCAAGGTTCGAGTCCGGTCGCTCCCGCGACCTCCGTGCCAGTTTCGACTGCCACGGAGACCGCGGAGGTGACTAGGACTCCTACTCGGATGGACGTCGACGACCCGCCCCCCTACGGGTGCCTACCTTTTTTTAATCGAGGCCTTCCAGCCAAGCTCGAGGGTCGATTGTTCGGGGGTCTGGCTATCGTGGCCACCGACCCCCACATAGACCCACCCCCCAATTGTTGTTTCGGGTGCTGGTCCCTGAGTCATGAGACTCGCTGCTGCCCCCGTTACCTGGTGAGGCCCTTCTGCGATAACTGCGGTCGCAGGGGTGTTCGGTTGGAGGAGTGCCCTCGCTGTAGTTCAGCGTACCGATTACGCCTGCGTAATCGGGAACGCAGCGAAGCGAGGGCAGTCCTCCCCGTCGATCAGTTTGCGGCCATGTCCCGAGCCAAAAGAAGGACTCGGTGGGACACGCCGGACTCTGCGGCCGGGGTTGTTCCAGGGGGGGCCATACTGGGTTCGGGGCCAGCGGTTGGCAGAACGGTTTCGGGGAAACGCGCCCGGGACGGCAACGGGGACGAGCTTGTGAGGGTCGTAGAGGTTCCGGTCGCTCCTTCTCCAGCCGACCTTGTCGACGTTTCGGTCGGGCATCGCCTGGAGCCGATGAATCCGGTTGAGCCCAGAGTATTGAGTGCCATGGAGATATTGCTCATGGCTCAGCGGCTCCCGGACGATGTCAGACCCGAGATTATTCGTCAGGTCTGGCGGGAGAACGAGCGACTGAAGCGTAGGCGACTCGGATAAAAAAAAAAAAAAAAAAAAAAAAAAAAAAAAAAAAATTGTAGACTTATACTATTATTTTTTTTATTTTATTTTTTTTTTTTGTTATTATTTTTTTTTGTAGACAATTTGTAGACTGACGGACTGTAGACGGGTAGACCATTGTGAGGAAATTTAGGTAGACTGAGCAGTGAGTATACCACCAATCTTATTCTTTGTGGTTTCCAGAGGTGACTGGACATTGCCAGGTGTTTTGTAAGGCGAAACATAACGGATATGTTTCGGCTTGGCAGGGGGAGTTGCGAGGGAGTGAATCCCTCGTAAATTATTTTTTTTCTTACCTGGCAGTGTCACGTCACCTGGGAAAACAATGAAATAATTAAATTGTTTGTTTACTTTCCCAGGTGATAACCATGCCACTTTCTCGCGCAGCAGAAGCCGACCACGTGGCGACGATCGCCGTCGGCTGGACGCTGCTGTTGCAGCAGCACGAGCACCCGGCGCGCGCACGACACATATACACACACACATGTTCACCACCCGGGAAGGCTCTCCCGGCCCAGGGCGCGCACGTACACACACATACACCACACACGGGTTCCGATTCTCCGTCGGGGAGTTTTCGGCGACGGAGGAGGTGCGCGGCGCGTGTCGGCAGACGACGCAACTGCGTCGCCAAGCGCGTGCGCGCACGCTCACCACAGTAGACACGGGCGTGAGTGAGATATTATTTTTTTTCTGTATTGTGTACGTTGCGCGAACAATGTGTGCGTATGGGGGAGAGCGAGAGAGAGAATATGTGCGCAAGGGATAGGGTAACGCAGTGAGTGCCTCGTGTGCATTATTTTTATTCTTATTTTGGATTTTCGCGCGTATTATAGGTGGCGTGGCGATCGCCACCGGAAGATTGTAGACGGTAGCGTGATTGGGTGTTGTGGCGTGAATGTGTCTGATTGGTGGACAAATGACTGTTCCTCGAGTATGAATGAGGCTTAGTTGGATTAATTTTTGTTGATTGGTGGAGAGTGTTTGGAGGGGATGGTGAGGAAGGAAGTCGAGTCAGAGAGACGCGGGGAGCGTCACTCTGTTCTCAGTAGCCACAGCGTGAGGTAGTGTTTGAGAGTGTGATTTTTTTTTTGTTTCTTTGAGTAGATTTTTTTTTCTAAGTTCCCTTTTCCTATTTTTTTTTTTTTTGAGTTGTGGACTTTCTTTTTATTTTATTTACAGCTAGGTGGATACAAGATTAGTAAAACACTTGGGTTAGCCCACTACAAATTGAGAGTTGGAAACAAACAAAAAAAAAAAAGGAACAAAAGAGAGAAATTGAAGTGGCCATTTTGAAATAGGAATTTTGGGTAAAAGTAAGGTTTTCTGCATTATTATTGGAAAGTTAAAAAGCATGTTTTTTTGTTGTTGTTTTTTTTTGTTGTTGCGGGTTTTATAAATAAAATTTTATTCGCGTACCTTTTAAACAATAAATGAATGCAAATTTTTCTTTGCGTGGCATCCCGCCATTTTGTAGACAAAATCTTCAATTATATTCCTTTGTTCTCAAATTAAATTTTGTTTGTAAATGTAGACAATGATTTTTCGTAGACAAGAATAAAAAGGAAATTAACCTAAATTTTTGTAATAATTTATTTCTTCTCTCTCTAGCTCACCAACCATTCCCGGAGGTTTTCTCTCCGTGGAAACCCTGACCCCAGATTAAGGAGTTTTCCCCGAGAGTTTTTGAAAGAGATTTTTCTTGTAACGGGAGGGCCCGGGAAACTCCGTTAATTATTTAAGGGAGACCCTTTTCTTTAGAAATACCCCGTTGCAAAGGATCAAAAAAAAAAAAGCTCTTAGATTTCTAATCTTTTTATTTTTAGTTACCCTAATACAGTTTCTGCTTTTCGGTGATGCATGAATATCTTTGGTCGACTGTTAATCGTTAATCTGCGGCTCCGTCGAGTTCGAATGATTTTAACGATTTTGAACGACACCTAAATTGAATAAATTGATAGTAAACTTTTACTAAAAGGTAAATGAATTCAAGTTAAAAAAAAAAAAAAAGAAAAAAGATGCGTCAAAAAGAAAAGAAAAATTTATTTAAAACTCGTCCGGAAGGTGATTCTTTGATTTCATCTCCTTCATCTGTTCATATTCCAAAAAAATATCAGCAGAATCAGAATTTTAAATAATTTGAGTAAAAATTAATTAAAGAAATAAAACTGAAAAAAATTTATTAAAAACTCGTCCGGAAAATGATTTTTGATTTCATTTCATTTATCTCTTTGTATTCCCGAAAACATACTATCAAAATCAGAGTAGATACTCGAATTAATTTATAATTAAAGTAAAAAAAAATAAACAGAATTCACTGTAACTCTACTGTGAAAGATGGTTTTTTATTTTATTTATTTTTTTTTCATCTGTTCGTATCTTTCGGGATAGATTGATTAATATTAACATAGATCTGAAAGTAACAACATATATACTTTTGTTTTAGTTCTGTCCAAAAAAAACCACTAGCCGTAAATTCTTACCTTTTTAAATATTACCATACTTTTTAAACAGTTAATTTTTTTTAACTTTTTTTGTACAGTTTAAAACCTACAATATTTGGTGCGTACATCCAATTTTTTTTTAATTTTGAGTGAAAAATTAAATTTTTTAATATTATTTGTATATATTCAGCTTAGACTGCTGCATAGTTATGATAGTTAAATATTTTATAAGGTGAAGTTAAATACCAACGAAACGAAATTTTTCAATGGCTTTATCTCTTTTTAATCATGAATTAAATAGCTTCTCAATTGATAGCTCGTATTTTGATTTATAGTCAAGACAGTAAGCGATAGTTCCAAAACCTGATCCGTTCTACAGTAATTTTGGGAATACTTGCAGTTGAAGAAAAATAATTTTAATAACATATTCGAAAGTGCATATTATTTATGAAATTTATGCGTCCCATAGCACTTCTTCGATTTTTTACTACATACCTCCTGTTCAAAGATTTTAAAATTTAGTAATAATTTATAACTTTACTACACTATTTATATATAATTTAACAGCGAGTAAGCTTAAAAGAAATTATGTTATTTATCTTTAATTAACAAAAAAAAAAAAAAAAAAACCAAGTTCGATTACAAATAATCAATTTTTTTGTTAGCAGCCCAATATTAATTAAAAAGGTATAAACAATTAAAGAACCCAGTGAGGGATTACTAATTTTCTTGTTAGACACAATTAAGTATTTCTGAAGGGGGTTAGAAAGAAAGAAAGAGAAAATAATAAGTCGGAGATAGACGTGGTAACGTCATCGCGCTCGCTGTATGTATGCGGTGTGATCGAGAAGCATTACTAATAAAAATTTTTCTAAGTAATTTTTCTTTATTCATTAAGGTTCCGGTGTATAAAATCATTCTACAAAACAACTCATACACATAAAAAAAATTTGGATGAGTAAATAAATAAATCTTTGAGACACTATTTTCATGTCCATTTTTACAACTACACCATAAGCTAGAACTTAACTGAAAGCAGTTAAAATTAACATAATTAGTAAATACTACAGAGAATTTTTTTTATTTCAAAACTGAAAAGCTTATAGGCTTTAACTTCAAATTGTCGGTTCATACGAAAAAAGGCACCTACATGGAAAATCCGAGAAAAGTGTTGCAGTTCGAATTTAAGGGAATTTTTTGAAATTTGACTAACAGTTATTGTTTTCTCCGGAAAATTATACTTGTTGCAATTTTCTTGGAAAAATTGTGGATTCAAGTGACTAATGAATTTTAAAATACAATCATCGCGGAAAATAGTTGTCTTCTCACGGTTTTCTCGTTTAATAAATCTTTGTTACTGTTTCCTTGACAAATTTGCACCGTTAAAATTTTCCCGGATTTTTCACGTAGGTACCCGTTTTCGTACTAACCGAAAAAATTATTGAAGAATTCGAATCAATAAAGTTTAATAATCAAAACGTAAACAAATTTCAAATTATTAAAGTAGCATAAGATGTGGCTTTTTATTTCGAAATCTTTAAAATATAACTTTTAAAAGAGGTGATTATTATTGTCATCCTAATACTTCAATGCAATGTCTATTAGACATTGCATCCTGCAGAGATACACGAAGATACCTGTGATCAAATAAATGCTGGTTCTCCCCTCTTTTTTAATCAATTATTGATGACGATTATTTTGAAAGCTTTTATTACTTTGTTAACAGACTGTATTTATTTACTTAAAAAATATATTGCAGAAGTACAAAAAAAATGATAATGTTTTTTGCGTAGCAAAATATATTTTGTAAATTTCAAATTAAAAATTTTTGAAGCTTTTTACATTTGTCGTGAAAAATTCCAACTTTCCTTGCTGTAACTTATAATAATCGAGGTCTTACTGTATGTATAAAAATTAAAATATTTCAAATGGCATTTAAAACTACAAATGTCGTTTCAGCATTAAATTAATTCCCATGATTGAAAGCTATGGAGTCTGCAATAGTGAATCTCAAAAGCAGGTTTCTCCATGTTTAATTTGATTTTTGACTTAGAATACGCCTGCTATCAGTACACTGAGTCTTTGAAAAACCATTTTTTTTCATTGAAATATGATGAAATACAATTTGCATCATTAAAAAGAGCATGATCGAGTTTGAAAATAATGTTTTTTTTTTTTTCCGATGAACTAATTTTATTTTCAGAAATTAATTAAAACGCGTTTTTTAAATATCTAAAACATCGATCCTAGAAGCATCAAGTGCCAAGAGGCAGCAAGCAGCAGAAACCGTTCGAGCCTGACGTGCCCAGACCGTTCGCCCCTGCTTACGTGCTATCCTCCGTACAATTTTACGAGCGCGCCATCTAGATCTGTCATTTTGGTACTATTGGCTGCTGCCATGGCTCTCGCCCAAGATTATTCCCCCTGGGATGATAAAGCTAAAGTAGGTATTTTAGTGGGTTATAATAATGAAAGCTACAGGGTTTTATTAAATAACAAAGTAATTAACGCCAGACACGTCAAAGTAATCGAGAATGAGAAAGAATTAATTTGCTCAAAAAGAATGAATATGAGCGAGAATGAGAATGTTGATGAGGAAAATTATATAAGTTTAAGGTTAGAGAATCCCTCGCTGGGGGCCACAGGACCTTGCCACGGTGCGAGGGCTGAGCCGTGGGCCCTCCCTGTCGGCCCTGCCGGGCGTCTAAGGGGGGGTGAATGAGTGAGGGTGAGTGGAGGATCCCTATAAACGGGCTCTCCTCATGGATGGTTGGGATCCCTATAAACGGGCTCTCCCCTGAGTGGGATGGATGATACGGCCCTTAGACTTCCGGCTTGGTCTGACTCGAGGGCTCACGGAGACTAAGAAGTGGCCTACCCAATCTAAGGTGTGAGATTACCGTGCCGAGGGATGCGTGGCACAGGTCCACATAAAACTACTGGTTATTGTGGAGAAAAATATTTTTTGACTTTTATAGATGATTACAGTAAATGTACGAGAACTTACTGCATTAAAAGTAAAAGTGAAACAGCAGGTTGTTTCGTTCAGAATACGTGAATTTAGTCGAGAACCTTTTCGGTAAAAGAGTAAAGAAATTACGTTGTGATAACGGGAAAGAATATTTAAATCGTGAAATTTATAATTTTATTAAATATAAAGGCATTGAGTTGTCGCCATGCCCAAGCTACGTACACGAATTAAATGGTGTGGCAGAACGATACAACAGATCCGCAATGGATATCGGTCGTTGTTTAGCCCGGAAAGCCAGAATTGATAACAGGTATTGGCCTGAATTTATAAAAACACGTCTCATAATTGAAAAATCGTACAATTGCTAATACTCAGAAAAATGAAACCCCTTTTGAAATATTTTTTGGCAAAAAACCTAATGTGAAACATTTAAAAATTTATGGCAGTAAAGTTTTTGTCAGAATCCCTGAAGTTTTAAGGAAAGGTAAATGGGATGATACAGGGGGTGCTGTGTCTTGAACGGTTCCTCCGGGACACCGGGCCGAATCCCGGAGTACCTGAGGCTTTACCCGTCATTAGTGGTCCATGGCGGGTGGACATTGTATATCCGCCCTACTCGTGGGATCAAGATAGAGACTACAGGGAAAAAAACAAAACGAGTCGATGGATACGTGCTCTGAACCGACCATCGACTCGGAGACTAACAACCTTGGGGGCTCTGACCCCAAGGTCACCGAAACCCACTCCGGGACGGTAAGTAGACCGAAATCATTGAGTGGAGCGCAGCGAAGGAAAATCCTTCGGCAAAAGGCTAAGGAGGAGGGCAAACCACCTCCCAAGTTTCATAAGGGGACGAGGCAACGGAGGGGTCAGGAAGGGAAGCGGGCTAGTACTGCGTCCACTGACTCCGTCTTTGTATCGACACCCAGCATGGCTAAGAGGATGGCCTCCTCCAGCCTGGAAATACCCGAGAAGCAGGGGCTGCTGAAGCGACCTAAAGTGGACCACAGATATGCTGCAGCTGCGTCTAACTCTCCCAGAGTGGCCCTCACTTGTGGGGACTACCTAGGAAGGGAGATGCCTGCCGATGTCTGCACGAAACTGCAGGAAGCAGTAGTCAGCAAGGTACTTGCTATCGAGGGGGAGGGGGCCTTTGTACCCCGGTTTCTGGACTCGTTCCCCAGAAAGGGCACGTTTGTCTTCGTCTGTGCAGACGAAGCCAGCAAGACCTGGCTGGAGAGCGAGGCCACGCTACTCGACCTAGGGCAACCAAACCTAAAGGCGAGGATAGTTTCACCAGAGGAGACTAAGATCACTAAGGTGATCACATGGCTCCCTCCGGGGGTTAAGACTGCCGAGGACCTCATCAAAGTGGTCCAAAGGCAGAACGGGTCGATCGACACAACTAGGTGGGTGATCCTGAGTAGGGCTCCTGATGGATGCCTAATTCTGGGTCTAGATGAACCATCGGTCACGGTACTCCAGAGCCAAAACTTCCAGCTTTGGGCAGGGGTCGGCAAAGCAACCTTCAGGCTGCTAAACCGTCCCTCAAACAAAGCGGGAAGTAGCGGCTCTATGGGGAAAGCATAAATGGAGTAGCCCTCATGGCTACTTCAATACTGCGATTCTCCCAAATCAACTTGCACCATTGCAGAAGCGCCTCTGCTGTACTAGCAAGGCGCATGGCAATGGCGCATACACACATAGCCCTTATACAGGAACCCTGGTTGTACAGGGGCAAAGTGAAGGGCTTGAACAGCTGTGGGGAACTGCTCGTGGGCTCCAGCAATGGAGACGCCCGGGCTTGCATCTCCATGAAGGGTCTTAACGTTTTTTTGTTACAGGAGCTGAGTTCCCGGGACTGCACGACCGTAAGGGTAGAGGTCGTGGATAAGGAGGGCCGAACGAAGAAGGCAGTCATTTCGTCCATTTACCTCCCCCACGACGAGGAAGCTCCCACAAGGAGCATGATGAAGGTGATCGAATACTGCAGCCGTAATAACCTTGATCTGATTATTGGTTGCGACGCCAACGCCCACCATGTGGCGTGGGGAAGCACTGGTATTAATGATAGAGGGTCTGAGTTGCTTGAATTCATCACGGGCACACAGATGGACATTGCCAACAGAGGGAACACGCCAACCTTCGTTACTGCCAACAGAAGCGAGGTCCTGGACCTCACGCTGGCTTCAATGAACATCAAGAACTGCATACGTGGATGGAGGGTCGACAGCGAACCATCCATGTCGGACCATAGGACAATAACTTTCGGGATCGAGATAACGAGACCGTGGATCGAGCCTAAGAGGCGACCCAAAGACACCAACTGGGGTGCATACAGCAAGGAGCTGGAGGAAGCCTTGACCCAGGCCAAAGGGAGATACGGCAATGATCTTGAGCTTGACTGGACCCTTTTCCAGGTCTATAAGGCTATGATCAGGGTCTACGAGAACAACTGCCCACTAAAGCCTGGCAAACCACTCAATTGCACTCCCTGGTGGAATAAGACACTGGAAGAGCTAAGAGTGGGAGTTAGACGGGCGTTTAACAGGTCAAAGAAGAGGAAATCCACTGAAGGCTGGAAAGCGTACAAAGACACGCTGAAGGCCTTCAAGAGAGAAATTGCGAAGGCAAAGAGAGAAAAATGGTGGGAATTCTGCACAGGCATGGAAAACCTGGCAGCCACTGCGAGGCTCGCTCGAATCCTGACCAGAGATAATAGCACCCGTCTCCAATGTCTGAGAGACAGATCGGGCGCCTACACAGAATCGGAGAAGGACACATTGGAACTTCTCCTCAGCAGCAACTACCCCGACTTCGTCAGGGTAGATAATGATACCCACCATATCTGGAAGGAGGGGGACGGAGGATAAAGATTGGGACACGGCTGCCAAAGTCGTGACCATGGAAAAGCTTAAATGGGCGATTGAACCGTATAAATCTGCGGGCCCTGACGGTATCTTTCCTAAGATGCTACAGGAAGGAGGTGACAAGACCATTAGGCTACTGTTAGGTATTCTGAGGGGCTGCATCGCCACAGGGCACGTGCCAGCTTGCTGGAAGGAAACGCGGGTCTCATTTATACCGAAACCTGGTAGGAGAAGCTACAACTCGGTGAAGGACTTCAGACCTATCAGTCTGACCTCTTTCCTAATGAAGACCTTGGAAAGACTGCTGGACAACTATATCAGGCAGAATATACTGATAAACAGTCCCCTTCACCGAGCGCAGCATGCATATACCTGTGGAAAATCCACGGAATCTGCACTGCACTCAGTGGTCAATTACATTGAGGAGGCTTTTGATGCGAAGGAAACCGTAATCGGGGCCTTCGTTGACATCGAGGGTGCCTTTAACAGCACCAACAGAGTAAATATAGACAAAGCCTTGACTAAGCATGGTGTACCTTATACCATCAGAAGATGGATCAGAGGAATGCTTAGTGATAGGTGCATCTTTAGTGAGTGGAATGGCAAGACGGTTAGGGGAACCATCAGCGAGGGATGCCCGCAGGGTGGGGTCCTCTCACCACTCCTGTGGATCCTGGTCGCGGACGAACTACTGCGCTTGCTAGACGAACTCGGATTCTTCACCATCGCTTATGCAGACGACTTCGCTATACTTGTCAGGGGCAAGTTCGAAGAAGTCCTACCCGATCTTATTCGGAGGGCGTTGGAGAGGATCTGCGAATGGTGCGAGGCTAAATCTCTGGCTGTCAACACTGATAAGACGGAGATAGTCACGTTCACGAGGGAATACAAATGTAAGGTCAGTAAGAAAGTCTCCGTCAACAGGAAACAAATACCGTACGCGGAGGGTGTGAAATATCTGGGCGTATTCCTAGATAAGAAACTAAAGTGGGGACAACACCTGCAGACTCAATGCAGCAAAGTCCTAAACATATTCATGCAGTGTAGGTCAGCAATCGGGACTTCCTGGGGGCTAGAACCCCAGGTCGCCTTGTGGTAACACGAGGCGATTCTGAAACCGCAGCTTACCTATGCCGCGGTGGTATGGTGGAAAGTGACCGAAAATAAGACCTCGAGGCGTGTACTGGACCATGTTCAGGCTGTCGTCTTGAGGGGAATTTACGGGCTTAAACGAAGCACACCCACAGCCGCCATCAGGATGTTGCTGGATATCCAAAGCCTAGACCTGGACATCAAACTGGTTGCGGCCAGGACAGCCTACAGACTGAAGTGCAGCGGGGAGTGAGTTGGAAATAGTGATGGGCATGCAACCATCCGAGGGAGAATGTTGAAGGGCGAGGTCTTTAACTCGACCCAAGATAGAATGGATAAGACTCTACTGTTTGGGCAACGTTTCAAAACGAGGATACCAAACAGGGAGGAATGGAGCAACAACCAAGTGCTTGGGCACGGAGACATCTGGTTTACCGATGGATCCAAGACCAATGAAGGCACTGGTTATGGAATTTACGGACCTAGCCTTAGGGAATCCTACGGGCTCAGGGAATTTAACACGGTGTTCCAGGCCGAGATGGCTGCGATAAATACGTGCGCTAACAACCTCTCTCTGGGGAACGTCAGTAAGAGACGCATCTGCATCTGCACTGACAGCCAAGCCTCCATAGAGGCCTTGGAAAACCCAGTTACAACCTCACGGTTGGTTAGGGAGACTAAGAATACCCTTAACGCGATGGCAAGATCTAACCAAGTAGTTATTACCTGGATACCCGGACACTCCGGGTTCAAGGGAAACGAAAGGGCAGATGAGCTTGCGAGGAGAGGGGCTTCAACAGATACCTGGCCGGAGCATGGGGTGGGTGTACCGTTCTCAGAAGGCTACAGTATCCTGGAGAAGTACTCGGAGAGGCAAAGATGGGAACTCTGGGAAGAATCCCAGAGCTACAGGTGGATGAAGGAACTACTGGGAAGTTATATTACCGGTTGGGCCAAACTGATCACCAGGCTAGACAAACGAAGGGCTAGAGAGGTCATGGGCATTATGACCGGACACTGCAACCTTCGGTGCTACACACACAAAACGCAGGGGCATAGTAACCTGTGTAGATGGTGTGAATCAGAGGAAGAGACCCCGTGCCACTTCCTATGCAAATGCCCTAATCTGACAGGCCACCGCCTGAAATGGTTGGGAACCGGGATCCTGGATCCTGAGAGCTTTTACGGAGTGAGTGTGGACAACATACTCGCATATGGCAGGGTGTTAGGACTCACGAACACTCCAGAGGTATAGCAAGGGGGACAGGGATACAATGGTGAAAACTAAGTGTCCCTAAGCTTAGCACCCGTATGCTGTGATTTAATAATAATAATAAGGTTAGAGAATGAGGATGATTCTAAGAAAGATAATGATGATGATGAGTGTGAATTGGATGAAAATATTTCAAGCAAGCGCGATAGTGTTGATAATGTTGATGAAATGATTGATGAAAATTTGACTATTCCTAAAAGATCGAGTAGAAAAAGAAGTCCTATTTAAAGATACGGTAATCCTATAACATATTGTGTTTATGTCAATTATGTAAATGCGAATGTACCGAATACATTCGAGGAGGCGTTAAACTCCAGCGAATCGAAAAATTGTCAAGAAGCAATGAACTCCGAGATTGAGAGCTTAAATAAAAACAAAACATGGGTTGTTGTTGACAAGCCTAAAGGTAAGAAAATAATTGATGTTAAATGGGTTTACAGAAAGCAAAATGATAATACTTATAAAGCTAGACTAGTAGTTAGAGGCTTTCAACAGAAAGAATGTTTTGAAAATGTTTATTCACCTGTCGGTAAAATGCAAATTTTAAAAATTCTATTAAGTTACAGTTGTGCAAATAATTTATTTGTTGAGCAAATGGACGTTGAGACGGCATATTCAAATGGCAGTATAAAATCCGAAGTTTACATTTATGAACCTAAAGGTTATGAAACTGGTAAAAATAAAGTTTGTAAATTATTGAAAGCTCTTTACGGTTTAAGAGAAAGCTCTTGAACTTAATACGAATTTTTTAATGATTTTGTTGAAAAGTTAGGATTTAAAAGAAGTAATTATGACTATTGTTTGTACGTAAATAACAAAGGCAAAGATCCAATATAAATTTTAGTTTTTGTTGATGATTTATTGATTGTTTGCAAAGATCTTGATAAGATCAGAGAGATTAAAACTAGTTTAATGCAAAGATTTGTTATGAAAGATTTGGGTAAAATCAAGAATTATATAGGTATTGATATAGATTATAGTAAAGATATGAAATTGATGACTTTAAGTCAAACAAAATATATTGAATCTTTGGCTGAAATATATAATCTTGAAAATGCGAAATTATATGAAAATCCTATGGAGAGTAATGTGAGTAATTAATAGAACTGGTGTTTACTTGATGAAAATTCATTTTAACAATATTAAAATAACTAACACTTTAAGTTACGTGTTAAAATTTTCACTTTATTTTTGTCAAATTATAAAATTATTATCGTGACAATTGTTTCGGTGCACAGCACCTTAATCAGACAACTTGGATTGACTATCCAACTTAAAATGTTAGAGTAATTTGAGATTGAATCAAGCGACGGAACTTGATGAAAGAATAAAATATCGAAATTTAATTGGCGAATCATTATATGTCAGAACAGGAACTAGACCTGATATTACTTATAGTGTTAATTATTTAAGTATATTTCAAAGTTGTTACGATCAAACACATTATAAATATGCTTTAAGAATTTTAAAATATCTGTATAAAACAAGAATTTAAAATTAACATATAATGATAGGAATGTAAATAAAGTAAAATTAGATTGTATGGTTGATTCAGATTTTGCGGGTGATAATATAGATAGAAAATCAACAACAGGTTTTGTAATTAGAATTTTTGGTAATTTGATTTATTGGAAAACGCAAAAACAGAATACGGTGACAAAATGTTCAACTTTTGCTGAATACAATGCTTTATCAGAGGCAGTAACTGAAATATTATTTATAAAAAAGTTGTCGAATGAATCGTTTAATTTGAGGATAGAAAAACCGATAAGAATTTATGAAGATAATTCTGGTGCGGTAGCAATTGCAAAATACGATAACTTTACAAAAAATTCGAAGCACATTGAAGTGTAATATCATTATGTTAATGAGAATTATGAAAATGACGTGATTGATATTGTAAAAATAGATTCTAAATTTAATTTAGCTGATTAATTTACTAAAAGCTTAGATAAAACAAAATTTGTTAAAATCAGAAATGCGTTAAGATTAATTTGAAATAATTAGATTCTAAGATGAATTTGTAAAATTAAACTTTAAGAACAGTTATTAAGATGAAAGTAAAATGTCGTAAATTCAAGGAGGCGTGTTAAATTATGTGAATATTCCGACATTATAATATTATTTGAATATACGTGGTATGAGTGTCGTATGCAAAACTGCTGTGCGCATGCGTGTGTTCTGAAGCTACTGACGAAGACCGACGGCGAAGCTACTCTCTCTCCGTTCTGTTGCTCGCACGTACGGTCACGCGATGTAAGGCTTATCGAAGCCTAGTTTATTTATTTTATCCAAAAAACTATATTAATTATTTTAACCACACAGAACATTTATTTAACGATCCTCGATCCTTTATTTACAACAATAATGATTACGCTTTTCAATTTTTACCAGATGATCCGTTGAGTACATAAACTTTCTGCTCAAGCTCAGGATGATATTGAAAAAAATCTTAGTTTGTGTAGCAATTCAAAGTAATATTTAAATTTTCCAAAATGACTGAATCATGTCCAAAATAAGTTGCACTTAAAGTTTCACAATTCATCCAATTTGTTTTTGGTAAATTAAAATCCCCTGTAATTACAAATTCATGTCCAGGGTATTCCTTCTTTAGATGATTAATCATTTTTTAATGGTTTTTATATCTTTTTATCTGATCTTGGAGGAATATAAACTGTTCCAATAATGTAACTTTTATTATTTCATATTAATTCAACGAATACTCGTTCAACGGACTCATCAGGTATTGAAGATATATCAATTTTTCTTGTAAAAAATGATTTTTCAGCAGCAATTGAAATTCCACCACTGGCAGCAGCATCAGAATAAGAATACCTATCTCTTCTATATACGTTATCATTTTTTAATCCCTACAATTTACTATTAAATTCACAAGATAACGTAGTTTCAGTCAGTAAAATAACACTCGGCTTCGGTAATAGTAATGGCAAATTTAAATTTAATTCATCATACTTTGTTCTTAAACTATTCACATTTTGATAATAAAAAATTAAATTCGTTGATGATGAAAAACTTCAGCTTTCTTTATTTAAACTAATTGTTACGTTACAACTTTTGAATATTCATTTCTCCTTAATTCGGCTCGGCCAACGTCCGAGCTGACCCAAATATAACGAGTTGTGAAATCGGAGTCCGCGAGTTCCCTGACCAGGAGTAAGCGCAAGACTCGCGTTAGCTGATGCTGACGCATCGTTTTCGTTCATTTTACCTTCTTATTTCCTCATTTCCTTTCGACACCTATTGCCCCACAAATCCAAAACCGCGATCACGCAAAACGTGATCATTCAACGTGCCCGGTCCCCACTAAAAATCCTAAACTGCGCTAAATGCGAGGTGAATAAAAGTGGCACCTGCGAGTGCAAGTTCAGTTCGTTCCGGGCGAGCACAAGTGAGAGTCGTCCTCGGCTCTAGTTTGTGTTAGTATAGTTTTAAGATAAAGATTTTCACGAGGAGGGACAAATGCGAGTCGTCCCTGGCCGATTATATTAAAAGCACTGCCTAAGCGGGGACGAGTGACGGTCGTCCCCGAATAAAGTTATATTTTGATTATAAAAGTATCGTAAATAAAACACCTAATAGAATCTATTAAATACCGACTTAGTTATTATCCTCGAAAGGGACGATTAACGGGGGTCTTAAAAGGCCGGCCCCCTACACGAACAGACAAGAGGTTACCGGGTACCCTGGTCTTTTAATTTCTTTTCCCCAGGCTCCTAAAACGAAAAGGATTTTAAGGGTCAGTTAAGCTCCGGCCTAACTTTCCCTTAACAAAATGGTAGCAGAGCGTAGTTCTTTTGTCTGTGCATTACTCGTCCTTTTTTTTTGAGTTAATAAAATAAAGTGTGTGGCATGTTTGAAATGAGTTTGTGTTGTGCGCGAAACCTCCGGGGGCGACGGGTGGCCGTCGTCATCGCGTATAGGTGCGTATACGGTTCAGTGTACTTTTTATTTACTATTGTGTTTTTTAGTTACGAAGGAAGAAGGAAAAAATAAAATAAAATAAAAGTTGTCGAAAAATTTTTGTAGTAGCCTACACGGGTGGATATAAGCGCGAGTATGTTTTCGATTGAGTGTCGGTTTTCAAATTTTTAATTAATATTATTACCGCGTTTTAAAAGTTAACACAATTTTTGTTAGTATTTTTGATGTTGACTGTGCGCGTTTAGGAATTCTGTGCATACATAATTGTAAGTAAACGATTTGGAAGGTATGGGACTTCCAAATTGGCCTATACTCTGGGTAGTGCGAAGCATCGGGGATCGAAACCCCCTTATAGGCATACTACAAACACGGTCGCGATCGCGTACGAGTGAGTCAAATCAGAAGGAGGTAGGATATATTTTTGTTAGTATTAGTTTTGAAGAGATAACTATTGTAGCCGACGCGGGCGGAGGTACGCAAAATTATAAAGTGTTACTACTATAAATGTTGATGAGAACGAAGAATAAAATTTTGATATATGATTGTGCGCGTCTAGAATTTCCGTGTAATATTGTTATAAATGATTTGGAAGGTATGGGACCTCTAAGTTAATCTATACTCTGGGTAGTGCGCGAGCTTTGGGGATCGTAACCCCTTTATAGATATATAACATACACGGTTGCGTGCGCGTGTTAATTTTTATGATGAGAAAAAGTAATCAAAGGTCAAATTATTAGTTAAGTCTGATCACTAATTTTTATGAATAATTTTTAATAATTAGTTCTAGAATCGTGCGTGCAACCTCCGGGAGCAACGGGTGGCCGTCGCATTCGTGTACGTTTTAATTCGTTTGAAAATTTTTTTTTGTATGCTATAATAAAATTTTTATGTTTTCATTTTCGAATCTATGGGTATTTTTGAAGGATTAGGTAGGGATAGAATGAGGTAATGGAAAAGTTAGAATTTTTCTTGCTATTCGCGAAGCCTCAATGGTGTGACGAGTGGTCGTCGTGCTCGCGAATCTCAAGGACTTCTGTGATTGGTGCAGTTTTATAAACAAATGAATTGTGTTTTTATAGGTTTTGTCATCGGGTTTTTTTTTTTTTTTTGATATTTAGTATGGTCCTTCCAATATATTTGATTTTTAAAAATTGAATTTTTAATTATATGAGATACAGTGCGTGTAAAATGAGGAGAAATTGTAACTCCCTTTTAAAATATTGGGTTGGACGGAAACCTTAATAATGTATATAATAAAACAGTTTTAAATTGAAATTTTAGCCAAATAAATGGTAATAAATTATGTAACGGGAGGTATAAAGCTGATAATTTCGGGCGTGTATGTGATTATATTCGAGTACGTCCAGGCATTTGGGAGATTTAGTTTTTAGTAGTTCTATGTTTATAAGTAAAACTGACTCATTTAAGTGATATCATGGTGTTATAATATCCTCTATTTATTAAGAAGTTTATTTTAACAGCATTTTTTTTCTTTTTTTTAAATGAAGAGAGTTTTGAGGGTTAATATAGTTCGGCTTTAACTTTTTATAAGTAATTCATTTTCGTATTTTATTTTAGACTCTTTCAACAATAAAATTTTAAACTTTTGTTTTAATTTAAAAATAAGATACATAAATTAAATTCTTAACCGAGCAAGCGTTGACGCAGCAAGGTACGGGAGCTAGTTTGATATTATGTAGTATATTTGTCTATAAGCTAGCGTGTATGCTAGTCATGATATATAAAAATAGGGGAAGTTTGATCGGAAGGAAAAATTTGGGTTTTTCCCTTAGTATATTTTTAAACTAAATTCCGGTGTCGAAATTACTGTCAGCAACTTGGTGAGAAGGCGCGCCAATCAGCAAAAATATAAATTTTTACGAAAGCGCTTTTGAGTTTTTCAAAAGAGTTTGAAAAAAAAATTTTTTGTGTGATTGGGAAATGTTGCAAGGTAGCAATTAAGCAACATTAATTAGGGCATCGGCCTGCGAGAAGGTGGATTCATTCGGGATCTTGAAGGTGAGGAGCTCATTCAAAGTTCAGAAGTACAAGTGAGTGTATCAAGCTCTCGTGATAGTCAACTGGTAATATTATTTTAGAAAATTCATTTTCCCTTACTTTAGTTGTTGGTGTTCCTAACCAAAGCTCCTCATCAATAAATTATTGGACCCTATTAGGTTAATTTCGGATAGGTTGGTGTAACTGCGACTTACGAGTAAATCGAAGAATGGAAAGAGTGTGAGAGAATTGAGTGAAGGTTTGTACGGACGGATCGGTGCAGCGACCGGTAAGTTAGCATCTCGCTGGCGACAACAGAGAGTAGAGTAAACGCGACGTTGCCTTGCACGGTATTCGTGTCCCCCTTCGCTACTATGTAATCTGTTTGCTGCTGCAGACAGCAGTTGTAATAATTTTTTTTTACTATTTTATTTTTATTGTTATTGTGTATGCATGTCTGAATTTTAAAATTTTGTTGGTAAAAATATTATTGTTTTCCCTAATTATAATAGTGATATATTATTGCATGTTAACAGATGAATACTGTAAGATATTTTTTTTTATTTTCCATCCCTGCAAGTACAGCAAGTAGATGGAATGGATTGTGCGCACACTCAAGGAGTGGGAGCAACCTATCTCACTTTTCAAGCTTGCAGTGGTGGGGGAAAGTCGAGGTCCGGTTGACTTCTCGTCTCGCAGTCTCGTGAAAAAGCGGGACTTTCTTAATTTTGCAGTCAAACTGAATAGCCTACTAAATTCTGTATTATCTATAAAGAATTTTGAAATTCTATTAAAGTGCTTAGCACTAGAATTGATTCTACAAAAAAATAATATTTTTTTTTGTTTTGGCGTGCGGTGCCTTAGATAATTTTATTCAAGATTATCATAAATTTTAAAGTTATGGGAAAATTTAATTTTTATTGATTAGAAGAAAAATTTTGGTTACATAAAATTTTTCTCTTGATTCATACCCGTTTGGACACTGCTGTGCTGTACTTGGTGAGGTATAAAGATGAGTTGTATCATCGAGTAAGATTATCAATTTAATTTAATATTAAAATTTTTTTTATATATTAATCTTTGAGAATTATTAAAATTTTTTTTCGTAATAATCTTTTCTATTATCACATATTTCCGCATTAGTTGGGAATAGCGTGATTATGTTTAAAATAACGAAAATATTGATTATATACATAAAAATTAGTCTTTAGTCTAGTCTCTGTAGACTAGTTGATAAACAATAAATTTTGAACTGACGGCTATCAGTATTATTTTTATTATCTTTACGTTTGAATTTTATTCGTGCCGAGATTAATTATTTCTTTTTTTTATTTTTCTTTTCCTCTTCGTCTTAAATCTAATCATGAGCGGCAAAAAAAGGAGAGGGAAAAATAATAATTCTGAAAAGAAGCAGCAGCAGCAGCCGAAGCGAGTATCGGAAAGGCTGCGGCAAGCTACGGCATCGGGCCAAGGATCTAATGGTGTAGTAGGGGGACCTGAAATGAACCTTCCGCAACGAGCAACGCCCAGTTGGAACGTTGTTGGAAATAAGCGACAGGCTTTCAATGCTGGGTTATCGAAAGCCCGAGTTTACGCGAATACTGTTGATGTAAACAATGCGTCAGAGATTCGCAATTTTACGTCTTCGTTACCTGACGTTTCACGCGCAAGCTTAGGATTTTCGTCTAGGCGCACGTCAAGCAGGCAGAGTCTACACGTGCAGGCCGAAAACTACGTTGTTCCAGAAGTCGTTGTGCATCACTCTGATGTAAATATTGCGGAGGTGTCGCAAAATAGTGACGATCTAATCGATAAAACTTTGTTGGAAATTGATCGAGGTGTTAGCACACAGGTCAATCTAGCCCAAGGTAATGAGGCTGGTCGTGTCGATTTTTTAGGTGCTGAGTGGTACGCCAAGATGGAAGAAACAGCTCAAATCATGAAAGAGTTCCACACACGGCAGAAGCAGTCCGATAAACGAGTTAACGATTTGTCCACAACGCTGGATCGAGTTGACGAGCGGTCGAAAATGAATTTTGAGTTACAGGGTCTCAAGTGATCGTTTGTCGGAGCTAATAGGCTCGGTCGTCCAAAATTCAAAAGATATTATTTTTTTGTCGGGGGAAGGTGAGAAGTTGCATGGTCGTGTGGTAGAACATGATACGCGTCTACACAGAGCCGAGCAGCAGTTAGGTTGATTTGATTTTGATTTTGATTTTGATGATTTTATTAATTGTACATTATGTTGTACAAAATACATAAGGTGAAAAAGTTATACATAAAATTAAAATTACAAAATAAAATAAAATAAAATAAAATAAATAAAATAAAGGTATATAAAAGGTATGTAAATATAGATAATATAAAATAACAATAACAGTAATAAACAATAATCATAATAATAATAGCATTAGTAACAGTAAGATGAATGTGCAACAGGTACACAATTTAACAACGGCGTACCAGACTCAGTCTTCTCCCTCAGCAGTAAAGATATGTGATTTGACAAGATGTTTGAAACTGGACAGGGATGATGATTGGCGTATATGAGGGGTAGTGTGTTCCATGAGTAAGTAGCCAGTATATGAAAAGAACGTTTCAGACAGTCCGTACGAGCAAAGGGGACAATCAACGAATCAAGTGCATGCGGGTTCGCCATTCTCAAGGGACGTGAGCTGAGCTTCTCAACAAACAAATTCGCCAAATAGGAGGGAGTACCTGTGAGAAGGATTCTATAGAGCAAGCAGGCAGCAAAATAATCCCTGCGGCCCGCTACACGAAGCCAGCCAAGCTCACGTCGGTAGGGTGTAACGTGATCACTCTTTCTAATCCCAAAGATGTACCTGATCCCACGATTGAGCAAACGCTGTAGTATGAGATCCTGCCCACCCGAGATATTACAGTACACCAGTGAACAGTAGTCAATAATAGGAAAAAGCAAGGTCTGCACGAGGTGTTTACGCAGTTCAGAGGTGGCGCTGCGTCTGAAATGGTTAAGACGGTACAAAAGAGAGTTGGCTCTACGACAAACATACCGAACATGGTCTTTCCAGTTCAGCTTAGAGTCCAGCACCACCCCCAAACTACGCGCAGAGGGGACAAATGGGACTGTGCAACCACCAAACCGCAGGTCTCGAATACCCAAATCGTTAAAGGCATTGACATAGAACGGGGTCCCAAAAATCATTGCCTTGGTCTTACCAGCATTCAACACCAGCTGATTAGTGGCAGCCCAGTCAGCAATGTGTTCAGCACCCCGGCTCAGTCTTCCAAGAGTGGCATGAATGTCCTCAAGTCGGCCCCGCACGTAAATCTGCAGGTCATCCGCATAAATCACATGAAAGACACCAGGGCCAAGGCCTAAAGCTATGTCAACAACAAACAGAAGGAAGAGCAGAGGACCCAACACGGAGCCCTGGGGCACGCCCTTATTAAGGGGGCGGAAAGAAGTAAAACTGCCTTCCTCTGCCCTTACTGCTTGCGAGCGGCCAACCAGATAAGAGGCAACCCATCTCAAAACCCCATGCGAAAAACCCGAGGACTGTAGCTTCCTGAGCAACGTTACGTGCGAGACCGAATCGAAGGTTTTACTAAAATCAAAAAGCAACAGCGTGGTCATTTGTCTTCTGTCCATACCCACCCGAATGTCGTCCGTGAGTTTCAATAGTGCTATGTCCTGCTCTGAAGCCCGCCTGATAATCGTCCATCAAACCCTGCGATTCAACAAAGGCAGTAATCTGGTCATGGACCAGTCTCTCAAGGATCTTCGACATAAAACTGAGCAGGGAGATAGGACGAAAATCATTTAGACAAGACGGAGAGGGTGTCTTATTAAGAGGGATCACTATTGACTTCTTCCACTGCTCAGGAAAGGTCGATGTGGATAGGGAAGTATTAAAAATATTGCAGATGAAAGGACCAATGGAAGGAAAGGCTGACTAAATAAAGCTCTGCGGTAGGGAGTCAATGCCCACCGCCTGGGATGTCGACTGGCACATAACGCGTGCTATCTCGCCCACCGTCACATCCACAAACGCAAAGCCACCATGATCTGTCTCTTTTTCCAAGTTATTCAGAAAAAGAGAGAGATCTGGTGCCATATAATCAAAAGAGACAGAGGCAAAGTGAGCATTGAGATCCTCCAACGAGAAGCTACCCAGATTGGAGTCTGCTTTGGAAGAGATACCAAGATGCCTTAGTTCCTTCCAGAGCTTTTGAGGATCAGTGATGTTCTTAAGCCTTTGCCAATAGAAGTCGAGTCTCGCAGACTCAATCCTCTCATGTGCAAAATCACGCGCTTGCCTGTATAAAAGTAGTTCAATATCGAGTCTCGAGCGTCGGTAACGTCTGTAGAGTCTGTCTCTTTCAGTCAATAGGTCACGGTGGTATGCAGTAAACCACGGATGACGATTCTTTCTTCGTTTGAGGGTTTTCAGAGGAGCAAAAATATCAAGAGCAGCGTTGAGGTTAGAGTACAAGCAACCCACCCTTTCACTAAGCGACTGCGTTTCATCCGTGAATACTGACCAATCACACCCTAGCAAAAATTGATTCAAAGCTCTAGCATCAACAGATTTAAAGTCCCTGAAAGTAAAGTCATTCGTCAAAACTTGGGGGGTTTGAATGTCAAGGGTGACTGTCATCAGGTCATGTCCCGCAATAAAAGGTGTCTCTGTCTTCCAGTAGCTAGTCACAGTGTCCAGTGCGTCAACGAGAACCAGGTCAAGCCGAGTATCCGAGTGGGAGGTGTGACGTGTAGACGCAAATGGGACCGAAAACAGAGAATTCTCATCAATAAAATCACGCACAAAAATCGCATCAGGCGAGTCCGAGAGCTGGTCTGCATTAAAATCACCAAGGATGACCTTAGTGCCATAATCATGCATATTATCACGCAGGTTGGGCACAAAGTCAGACCCGAGGACAAATGGGGCATGCGGGGGCCTGTACACCACACCTACAAATATGGGGTCAGTGCCTCCAAGAGAGACCTCAGCTAGGAGATACTCAGGATGACCAGGCCTACCGTTCCACTCAGTGGAAGACGAGCAGAGGTGTTTGACTGACAGAGATGGATGAACATAAAGCGCCACCCCGCCCCCCTGGTTATTACGGTCATTCCTTAGAAGAGTATAACCCTCCAAAGCAACAAGCGCATCCTCAATCGAAGGACCCAAATGGGATTCAGTAACAGCGATCACGTGTATCATGGGCTGTGATAAAAGAAACAGCCTAACCTGCTCGATATGTCCCTTAAGGGAGTTAGCATTGAAATGGCAGACACGCAGCATCATGCCCTTACCACGCACGGACCTCTGGTGTAAAGAGTGTGTAGGAGGCTGGGAGAATGATTGAGAATGAGATGAAGAAGAACTAAAGAGTAGCGGTTTGAAATAGGATGTAGTAGAGGAAGAAGTAGTTACATGTGAGGTGAGAGATGAAAGATGCATACTGTGAAGAAGACTGAAGTGATAATATGAAAATGTAATATTACCGCGAGAGAGAAGATGTGTCAGCATACCTGTTATTACAAAAAACGATTCAAATCTTCAATGCTGGAGATGAGTGTAGGGGTGTCTCCCTTCTTCCTGCGAACGTAGATTCGGCCACTGCGGATGAAGCTGATGAATCCAGAGTCAGATTTTCTCGCCTTCTCACGTACAGCACGATGCAAATCAAAAACTTCCTTAGGAAGGAATTCGTTCAGGTTCAGCAGTCCAGGCAAGATTGAGTTGGGATCAATCTCAGGGGGTAAATTCGATGACAATGCAGAGGTGTGCAGCTTACCCAACTTAATTTTGCTCTGGATAATTTCTAGCATGAGTGCTCTGGAGTGAAATGTAACCAGAATCGATGGTGGGCGACTTTGCTGACGATTCGTAGGCGAGGTTGTGGTTGGAGGTTGAGTTGAGGACGTTGCAGCGTTTGAAGTGGAAGTTGACGTTGCTGACCTTGTGGTGGCCTTGCTGATGAGCATCCTTGCACCCACTATATCACGGGCTTCAGTATCCGGACGCAGAGTCTTGAGTACTGAGAGAACAAGTAATTTCACGTTGGCACCAGGAGGAGTAGCAAGACCTCCAATTACCAGCTCCGAGGAATTTGTAGCACGTGTCGTTGCGTTCAGTCGAGCAAGATCAGAGCTGAGAGCGGCATTCTTTTTCTCAATTTGTTGAATTTTATTTAACAGCTCAGTATCACAGTGGAGGGTGGCAGACAATTCCGGATTTTCAAACTTCTCCTTCAGCTCAGCCAGTTCACCTTTTATATCTTCCAGTTGGTCCTCAACAGTGTCAACTCGAGCTACCAACTTCGGGATGACATCCAGATCAGCAAGTTTGTTGTCAATTCCATCGAAGCGCTCCTTGAAGGAAGTCTTCAGGTTTCCAAGCTCATTCAGGATACTTCTCAAAAGTGCCTCATTGGCTACTGGCTCAACATTCTCTGAAGTTACGGCATTCGAGGTATTAGATGAACCAGATGAGGCTGAGTTTGTGCGCAGACGAGTGTTTGGTGCGTCGTTCAACCTAGTCCTGTCAGGCGCGGCCTGGGTGATGCAGAACGTGCAGGCTTTCGCTTGCTTACCATGCAGCATAACAGTTGCTAATTTAGCACACTGCGAATGGTAGAGCTGGCTGCAATTGTCGCAACAGTGTAGTTTCGCATTTGTGCGCGCGGGCCCGTGACAAGAGCCGCAGAGAGGAGTATCTTTCCCGTTCATGACTGAAGTTTTAAGTATCACTGGCTACTCTTAACCTCTCAAGCCCGCAGTACTGCACAAAGAGCTAGCGAGATGACGGGCAAGAAGTACTAGTCAACCTATGGTCAGGCCACAGGTAAGTGAAAAGGCCAAGAATTGGTCAGACCACTGTGTGGTATAGACCACCTAAAGAGGCTAGCAAGTAGTAGAAGACTATGCATAGTCAGGCCGTAAAACCGCAGACAAGGGGTGACAGTTGCCAAAACAGTCAACCAGTGTAAGGTTATAGTACACCGTACAGGCTCCAAGGTATGCCGGGTTGCCAGGTATCAATTGCGCAGCCTATCTATAATTCAAAAATTCGCGCGGATTTGCTATGGCTATGAGCGCACTATTGTAAATAGAACTCAAGGCACTTTGCGCGGCTAAACACTGATGCCGCCAAAATTTTGCACTAATCTCACTTGCACTGGTGTAATTTAATAAGTTTTTTCAAAGTTAAATTACTATGAGCAACACCACAGTAAACAAAAGTCAATCAATCCACTTAAAGTAGCACGAGAACCGCTACACTAGAAAAAAATCTCTCAGTGAACACGGGAGCGAGACTCAAACACAAGGAAAAAAACCGAGAGCGTGTGTACGTACGTCCACCCGAGAGAGAGGTTGCCATGGTGAGTCCTTGAGACGTATTATCGCAACCAACTACGATATGGCCCGGCAGATGAAAAAAGACCAGGCTGATGTAACGCATTGTTTGTCAAATTTATCGATCAGTAATCACGGTGCAGGCAGTAGCAGAGTTAAGCTAGATTTACCGACGTTTAGTGGCGCCGCTGGTGAAAGGCCAACGCGTTTTATTATTAGTTTTGAAAATTATTTGAAGGTCATGGGTATTCCGAGTATAAGGTAGTCTTGACGCAGTCACTGGGTAGTATAGCCCGAGACTGGATGGAATTTTCCGAATCTAATTTAGTTGATTTTGTCGATTTCAAAAAGAAATTCATCAATCGGTTTTGGTCCGAATCAGTACAAAACCAAGTTTGAGCAAGACTCGAGAGAGGTCGGTACGAGGCAGAACACAACATGTCGCGGAGCGAAAACGTTATTTGGCTGAATAACGACATCAAATTTTTGACGTTTCCTATGCCTGAATCACAAGTTGTTCAATGTTTTTCACGACACTTTGATGAACAGGTTCAGATTGCTGTGGCTACTCGTACAATTCGAACTATTTCAGAACTTATCGATCTTTTAGATAATCTTGATGCTATGGGTACATTCAATCCGGATTTGTCGAATAGCCATCTAAATTTTCCACGCGTTTCAATTTTATTGAGCCCAAGAGGTCATAACAGTAACGCGAACGTAACGCCACGCCCGAATCAGGGAAATTATCGTCATAATTTCACTCCACGCGCCAACGCTACAAAAGTGAGTGTCAACTGTATTGAGACTAAAAACGATGAGGAGGAAGAGGTCGAGGAGATCATAGTTCCGGTATCGGAAAACTAGGTCACGTTGCCTCGAAGACCTCGGAATTTCGGATTTTAGAATCCAATTCGAGTGCAACGTGTTTGACTAAACACGGTGTACAATTGAATATTGACGAAAATAAATTTTTTTGTGTAGTGGGGGGACTACAGGGCTGCAACCGAAATGATGAGAATTCTCGGTCCTCTGCTGTTCTGCATGAATCTGAATCGGGAAAGCTGATCGGATCCTGTATGTCTAAGGAGGGTGTTAATTTTGAATGTTGTTTTTTTAGAAATGAAGATGATGTGAGAAAGGATCGTTGTGAGGTCCATATTTCGTCCATATTCGATTGTCCACGCGAGGATTTAATGAATCCTGATGAATCAGAGTTTGTACCTGCTAAGGAAAGGGTTAGTAGCCCAGAAATTGATATTACTGTCAGCGGGATACCGGTTAGAGCTCTAGTAGACACGGGGAGTAAAATAACGTGTATTGCTAGTGAGTTATTTAATCGATACAAGAGTATTTTAAAATGATGTCCACAGTTTCCCGCGATGAATTTACGAGCAATCGGATTTTCGGGAGATAAGTCAGTGAAGATAAAATCACAATTTTTAGCTGAATGTAAAATCGGTAGCGCAACCACGGATGTCAGCGTAATAATAGTACCACGTTTAGTTAAAAATTTTATTTTGGGAATAGATGCATTACGGGCATTTAAAATGAGTATAGTCACTCATGATGAATCTTTACATATCGGTCTAACTGGTGAGATTTTGAAGTACTCAAACTCGTGTCTCGTTATTCAAAATGATGAGAATCAGACGGCATCAGATGGTAAACTTCCTATTAACATTACTGATTTAGAGGTCGACGAAAAACTAACTTTGATTGAAGGAGTGTCGGTAAAAACTAAGAGCGTATTACGTAATTTGATTCTTGAATTTGAGAACATTTTTGACGACAAACCAGGTCGTTTTAGAAATTTCGAATATAAATTTACGCTTCGGGACGAGAGTCCATTCTTCACTAAACCGTACCCAATACCTTTTCAGCATAGAGATGCTGTAGATCGCGAAATTCATCGTATGCTTGAACTGGGAATTATTGAAAAGTCGGACACGCCTTACATAAATCCCATTATGGTCGTGGTAAAGAAAGATGGTTCGGTGAGAATTTGTTTAGACGCACGCGAATTGAATCGTAGATTGCAGGAAGATCATGCGGGTCCCGAGCCCATGGAAGTGGTCTTCAAAAGATTTGCTAAGGGTGGGGTCCTTTCGTCCGTCGACCTAACCGCGTCGTTCTGGCAGGTACCACTTGCAAAAGAGAGCCGGAAATTCACTGGTTTCATGCACCGCAGAAGAGTTTACCATTTCTGTGTTGTTCCATTTGGTACTAGTGTCAGCATAGGTGCACTTACACGCGCATCTGAAGCCATTTTAAATTGAATTTAGGAATACGTAGTCGATTTTGTTGATGACTGGACTATCATGTCCGAAGATGAATTAGTCCACCTTGAAAATTTGAGAGAACTTTTTAGTCGCTTACATAAGGAATGGGTAACGGTTAATTTTAAAAAGGTCGAATTTTTCCGTAAGCAAATTAAATTTTTAGGACACATTCTTACTCCTGATGGAATTATGATCGACAAAACAAAAGTCAACGGGATATGGGAATACCCACCACCTAAGAATGTGACTCAATTGAAGGGTTTTTTGGGATTAATGAACTTTTGTTTTAAATACACTGACTGGTTAGCTCACGAGTCAGTGCCCTTGAATGATTTACTGAAAAAAGGTGTAAAATTCGTCTGGACGCCGGTACACGATAACGCATTCAAAGCGTTGAAAGAGTTGTTTATAGAAAACGCTTTCTTGTACCATCCAGTATGTACTCTGCCTTTTTATTTACATACCGATGCTTCTGATAAAGCTCTTGGAGCTGTCTTGTCGCAAATAGACGAGGAGGGAAACGAAAGAATCATGTGCTTAGCAAGTCGAGTACTCCGAGCCCACGAGGTAAATTACTGCACCTCAGAGCTCGAGCTACTTGCTATCGTGTGGGCTCTTGATAAATTCCGAACATTCGTGATTGGGTCCGAGCTCCATATTTATTCCGATAACCAAGCGTTGGAGTATTTATTCAGCTGTCGTTTTTTATCGCGGATACTTTATCTCGGATTTGCTGGGACGTGGAAGGTGAGAATAAAAATGAAGAGACACTTATTGCATCCGTTTTTTTAAAAAAACCTAACCCGCGAATACAGAAATCAATGATAAATATTCGCGAAGTTATCAAGGGAGATGCAAAATTGTCAAAACTTTAACACAGATTGAACGCGGTGATAAGATACCTTATGTCAAATTGACCGATGGTATACTTTATTATACTAACAAAAACTATTCGGATAGAATGATTTTACCAGTTTGGCTGACTAAACTAATTTTATCCGACATACATGAAATGTATGGTCACGTCGGGTCATTTAAACTCATTCAGATGTTTTTCGAAACGTTCTACTGTCGCCAAACGTTCCAAATGGCGCGTAATTTAACTCGCACGTGCGATACCTGTCAACGCGTTAAGTACTATACCCAGTCAAATCATGGTGTTGCACACTGCATTGTGGCAAAAGGGCCGCGAGAGCTTGTGTCTATAGATTTTTTCGGACCTTTGCCGAGGTCAAGATCTGGCGTGACGTATATTCTGTCAATGTTAGATATTTTTTCAAAATTTATTAAATCTTATCCTATAAAAAAGGCAAATACGAATATCGTGATAGATAAACTGGTAAATAATTACATCCCATCCGTGGGAAAGCCTAAGCGTATTCAAAGTGACCGCGGTACGCAGTTTGCTTCGAAAAAGTGGATTGAGCTTTTGGGGAAAATAGGTATTAAAGTTATTTTTTCTTCCGTACGTCATCCACAATCAAATATGGTGAAAAGAACGAACCGTGAGTTAGGACGTTTATTGAGAACTTTTACGTTTTACGGAAAACCATAAAGCATGGGCCAAATATATTCCACTAATCGAGAAAATTTACAATGAAACCATTCATAAAGCAACGGGGTATACTCCGATGGAGTTACACTTTGATCTTAAACCAAAACGATTTTGGGATCACTGGGTGCCCAAGTCTGACGTAAAATGTAATATCGACAATAGAATCACTGAAGTATATAATAAACTAATTAAAGAAGGGGGTAAGACAGTCAAGAGTTATAATGAATCGCATAAATTGAGTGAGTATAAAGTCGGAGATAAAGTTATGGTTAAGTCGCTAAACGTATCGAAAGCTATTGATGCGATCACGGCAAAGCTACTCCACCTCTATCATGGACCCTACCAAATTGTCACGGCTTACAACGGATGTACCTATGTACTCTCCGATCTGACCGGACAATATATTTTAAAAGGCACATATTATATTTCTGCCCTTAGGCCGTATTATGACGACAAATGCGAGGAAGGAGAAAAATCGCAGGCGTCGAGCCGCCCAGAAAAGGAATAAAAAAATGGCGCGTGCTATTAAGTGGCTGGAAAATCAGGCGCAGTTTCATCTGTCAAAAGCTCAAGCTTTCGCCCAACAAGCACGTCAAACCAAGGAAGGGCTAGAGCGTCATTCATCAACTAGGCCTCGTCAAAATGTCGAGGGACAACTTCCACGACAGACAACCGCACCACGGATGATAACATACCAAGGGGCATACAGCGAGCTACATGCGCCTCAAAGGGCGATTGCAGTCAATAGAAGAACCGAAGAAACCAGTTTTGAAGAAGTACTTCGTCCTTTAGAAGAACTTACTTTGCGTGATGATTAAATGATCAAAATTTTGCTTAAGCTTATTCCTTCATATGTATTGTTGGTGTAGTATTAAGCGTTCTATAAAAAAAAAAAAAAAAAAGAAAAAAGTTTTTTTTTATATAGAAGTTTTCTTTTTTTTGTTGTAACCCGCTTAAAGGGACATTATGTAAGATATTTTTTTTTATTTTCCATCCCTGCAAGTACAGCAAGTAGATGGAATGGATTGTGCGCACACTCAAGGAGTGGGAGCAACCTATCTCACTTTTCGAGCTTGCAGTGGTGGGGGAAAGTCGAGGTCCGGTTGACTTCTCGTCTCGCAGTCTCGTGAAAAAGCGGGACACTCTTAATTTTGCAGTTGAACTGAATAGCCTACTAAATTCTGTATTATCTGTTAAGAATTTTGAAATTCTATTAAAGTGCTTAGCACTAGAATTGATTCTACAAAAAAATAATATTTTTTTTTGTTTTGGCGTGCGATGCCTTAGATAATTTTATTTAAGATTATCATAAATTTTAAAGTTATGGGAAAATTTAATTTTTATTGTAACGTACGTGCAGTTAAATATTTTGAAATTTTATTTTATTTTTCTCCATAGTGGAATTTTCCAAAACTTTGGCTTAAAACTCCAGAAAACTCGGAGAAAAGCAGGCACAGGGGGAACACATGACCTTCTTATCGTTTGCAGGCGCTCTCGCCAGCGCTTATCCGAGTTTTTTATCGCTTCAGCATGAGGCCCATGGAAAAAACTCACGGACGCGTCGTTATGTTTCCCCCCTAAAAGAGAAAATAATATTACACAGAAATATTTACGTAGTTTTGAGAATTATGTTTTTCCTTATTTAAATAAATACTCGCAAATATTTCTGCGTAACTCTATCTTAATTTAATTTTGCCTTAGTCAAGTTTTATCATTCTTGAAATAAACCTGGGTTAGCTGCAATAGTACCTTATCTATTTGAACTAAACGTATTAATTCGCGACGCCATAAAGAATTATTTATAAAATATGGACCAAAAATTTATTAATACTGATAATAGTTAATGTACCTAAATTATAAAGTATTCATGAATATTGAAATACCAAAGATTTTGTAATTATACCCTCATTTTACATTTCTACCCAGGAAAATTTTACAATTATACTTATAAACGATTATTAATAGATTTATTTTTATAAACAATACTTAATACTTATAAACAATTATTTATAGACAATTGTTTATAAACTAGGGTATAATAAACTTTTTATTTTATTCTTAAACTTTCATTTTTTTTTTTTTTGTAAAGGAAGTGATTTTGATCTAGGTTGGAAGGATTTAAATGTTAAATTATTAAATTATCTACCCATTTGTTTTTGGCCCTGCACATATACATTTTTCTGATTTAGTTATCCCCTCCAACCAACTTCGAAGTCAGCTCCTCCATGCCATGGGCAAAGATAAAAAAAGAGAGAGAGAGAAGAAAAATCAGGGACCAATCAAAATTTGGAAAAAGCTAGCCGCCGCCGCTCCTGCAAGGGCCTCAAGCTATCCCCTCCAATTTTCCGATATCAGCATCCAAAAAAATCCCTTAAAACGAGCTGCACTAGCCCGGAGCGGTCAGTTACAGAAATCCTAGTGACCTGTGCTCATTAGCTCCGAGTGACTTAGGCGCTCCTTGAGTTTTTTTTTTCATTTTTACTTAGAGTGACTTAGGCGCTCACAGTGTTTGTTTTCTAGTGGTGACTTAGGCACCACGTACCCCTCAACCCAAGTGCAGAAAGGTTCCGGCGCACATCCTAGGAGTGACGCGGCTTTGGGTCCCAAGGCTCTTTCGACGCACGGATTTCAAATTTTCACTCCCTCTCTCCAATTAAATTGAACTTGAGTAGTAAGTAAAACTTTTATAAAACCTAACTTTTCAAAATAAATACCTTTTTTCTTTTACTGTACTAAAAACTTCAAACTAATCATTTTAAACCAAAAAAAAAAATCTAACACAAAATTTATTACCCTATTAACCAAGAAATCGAATTATATTTACAAGGCTATATTTTAGCCTACAATAAAATATTTACTCAATTAAGCTATATTTTAGCTTTACAAACTTAAAATCATAAACTATATTTTAGTTGTGATATTTTAAAGTTTGAGTAAACTGGATTATATTTTAATCCGGAACAAAGATCATATAAGGTAAAGGATATATTTTAGCCTAAACCAAAATCAAATTATATTGAAAGCTATATTTTAGCATAAACAAGAACTATATTTTAGTTCAAAATAACAACAAATAAGCTATATTTTAGCTTAAACAAGAACTATATTTTAGTTCAAAATAATAACAAAAACAAGCTATATTTTAGCTTGAACAAGAACTATATTTTAGTTCAAAATAACAACAAATAAGCTATATTTTAGCTTAAACAAGAACTATATTTTAGTTCAAAATAATAACTAAAACAAGCAATATTTTAGCTTGAACAAGAACTATATTTTAGTTTAAAATAACAACAAAAACAAGCTATATTTTAGCTAAAAAGAAGGACTATAATTTAGTCTTTCATAGACATATAAAACCTAACATAAAATATTTATACTAAGAACTAATCAAATAAAGACAAAAAGGACTGGGTATACTTTTAAGTGTTTAAACTGGGCAAGAACCCAACCCGTAGGAGTCAGGTGGCAACCGCTCGACACCTGAACTCAACAAATACTCTTCCTGATCAGTCGCTAAGGCTGAATGGGAGCGAGTGCTTGTAAGATAGAAACAACAAAATAAAGCAATCCTGAATCAAAACAGGATTGCCACATTATTGATTAGAAGAAAAATTTTGGTTACATAAAATTTTTCTCTCGATTCATACCCGTTTGGACACTGCTGTGCTGTACTTGGTGAGGTATAAAGATGAGTTGTATCATCGAGTAAGATTATCAATTTAATTTAATATTAAAATTTTTTTTATATATTAATCTTTGAGAATTATTAAAATTATTTTTCTTAATAATCTTTTCTATTATCACATATTTCCGCATTAGTTGGGAATAGTGTGATTATGTTTAAAATAACGAAATATTGATTATATATTATTTTTTTGTTTATTTGATGGCTAACAAGGTCATATGAAATTATACAATTAATACCTTAAGAATAAGATTTTTTTTATTAGTGGAATTTCGTAATTATAACCACGAGGTGTGTCATTTATTATAAATTTACTGAACACATTATTGTAAAAAAGGGGTTTTCATGTTTAATAAAGATAGACTGTTCCCGAGGGCGGCGCACCCCCTCCCACCCCTACCTGCTACCCCTGGGGTGGGGGGGGGGGATGAAATCTTCGAGTTTGGGTCCCAACGATCGGGGTGAGATACCTTTTTTTTTAGCTATTTTATAGCTGTCATTTGCCACCATCCACGCTTTTGTGGCCGCCTCCGATTCCGAGAAATCGTGGCTAACCCAGCGAAATATTGCGTCAGGTAAGCATTCGGGATATCTCGGGCTTGGAAGGGATTTGAGAGACCGCGTGGGTCGCAAAATTTTTAGCTATTTTGTGGCTGAAAGATGGCGCTGTTCCCGAGGGCGCGGAGCACTTCCTCCCACCCCTACCTGCTACCCCTGGGGTGGAGTGGGGGGAGTCTCAATACTTTACTTTTTCTTCGAATACAAAGACATCAATCAGTCCAAAAATTATCAAGAAATATGAAAGTGAACAGGGCAAGTGGAAAACCTTTGAAAGCTTTTGTGAGTGGAAATGCCCATACTTCTTAAAGAAGAATCAGTGTCAGCATTCTGTAGGAATTCGCATTAATCGTAACGAAGTTGAAGTGCCCGTAGAAGCAACAAATATTCCACTGGGACAGAAAAGAAAAAGAGGAAGACCATCAAAAGCAAATAAAGCTCTTTTAGTTTAATTTAGTTTAAAAAATTTAATTGAATGAATCATTACTTTTTACTGTAAAAATAAATAATTTTTTGAAATTCTATTCTGTGTATTTCTTTTAATTTTTCTGTCATAAACTTTTCGGTGGTTTTTTTTTTTTATTGTGTAAAATATATTTATATTTCGTGCTACGTTTCTTTTTTCATTAAAGCTCTAAATATTTCGTGCGAAGTGCGAACTTGATTTTTTTTCGGCAAAATTATCTTTTTTTCGTGAAATATTTATTATTTAGTGCATACTATGAAAATAATGTGTAAATACCCTATTTATTTCCTGCATTTACCACTTTTAATCGGGCCGATAAATGACACCCATACAATTTTATCAAGTTTACAATGACATTAAACATTTTTACTGAAAATAATTAATTTGTTAATATTTTTTTTCTAATTAACAATAACCAGTTTCTAAATATTTTTCAGACTCGATTAAAATTAAATAAACTACTAGCATAAAACGCTCACTCGCTTCGCTCGCTCGCGCATAGACAAATATATTCAATAATATCATATATTATGATATTATGATGTTACGTAAATGATTAAATTAGTATAACTTTAATCAAAAATATTTTAAAACAAGAATCTACAACCATATTACTGATGAAAAAAACAACAAAAAAAAAACAAAAAAAGTCTTCCAAATGTCTAGGCTTATTCGAATAAAGATACGTACATACCTAAAATGAGCAACCTTAGACATCCCAGTACAAAAAACTTATTACGGTTCGATTTATAGAGTAAAAATTTCAAATTAACTTTATTTGAGTATGGACTTTATAAGAGTCATTAGATTCAAATTGAAGTTCAGATTCATAATCTGGACCCTCAAAAGACAAAGAATAGAAATTTTCGAACAAATACAATGTATTAGGCGCGAATTATAATTTCACCTTATTTAAGTGTACCTAAATATTGAGGCAAATTAAAAATATTTGAGGCAAATTAAAAGTTCAAAGTGATACTTGTAATCAGCACCCTTGAAAACAGGCGTATACGAAATTTCTGATTGTTCTAATATAGATTGAGAACAAAGGAAAATTTTACCTTATATAAGTAAACTTCATCTAGGGTAAAATGAAAATCTACGGTCATATTCAAAATGAGGAGCATTAGAGATCCCAATACACAAAACTTATTACAAGTCAGATGCATTGGACAAAAATTTCAAATCAACTTTATTTGAGTATAGACCTTATTAGAGTCATCAAATTTAAAATTGAAAATCAGATTCTTAATCTTGACCCTCAAAAGACATCGAAAACAAATTTTCGTACAAATCCAATATATTAGGAAAGAATTATAATTTCACCTTATTTAAGTGCACTTTTTTAAAGACAAATTAAAAATTCAAAGTGATATTCGTAATCAGCACCCTTGAAAACATACATATACGTAATTTTAAAAAAATCGGATGTATTGGAAGAGTCATGTTAAATTTTTAAAATAAAACTGATGACAAAAATCGATAAAATAGAAATGCTTGTCATTTAAAAAAAAAAATCGAAAAAAAAAATGGAAGTTAGATTCATAATATACATCTTCGAAAATATCCGTATACCAAATTTGATTTGAATCCGATGATTAGGAGCGTTGTAATCAAATTTTTAAAGTTGATCCCGGACGGACGGACAAAAAATACGGATGCTGCCTATAATAATGTAGATTTTTTTACATCAATAAACTTTTATAAATTGAAACACTTCACTCACATAATATTCATTTATACTTGAGAAATTCCGTGTGATATGAGATTATGAGATAGTTTATTATTAAATGAATGCATTTATTTGTAAAAAAAAAAAATTGGTGTGTGTTTTTTTATGATTTTAAATTGTAGGGGGACAGTAGAAGTCATGAAATTAAGAATAAAGAAGATTCTAATTCTTACACGCCTTGATTCGACGCGACTCTTATCCGTCTCTCAAATCGAAAGAATGCCGAAAAGAGATTTTTTATATTTTTTTATATTTAAGAGTAATTAATTTGCGGTTATTTTTTTTGTTAAATTTTATTAACATAAAATAAGAAAGTTCCACCTCAGAAACTGCGGACATAAGGTCAAATCTAACGGCCCTACGACGATTTTATAAATTAATAATGTTGAATTTTTTTCTCAAGCATCTTTAAATTTGTAGTTTATTTTTTTTCCAAAGCTTTCTCATGTGTTGAGTTTAATCCACTGTGTAACTACAAATTTAAAGTGTGCTCGAGAAAAAAATTCAACATTTATGAAACCGTCGTAGGGCCAAGAGGTATAACCGCTTGTTACGAGAAATTTCTGAGATGGGACTTTTTTACTCTAAGCCGACGAAATGTTCTGCAAGATTTTATTTTAAAACATCATTTATGAAATTAGATTACCTACCAACGCCCGATCCCCCGAATGCCCATTCGCCCGAATGCCTTTTTACCCGAATGCCCTTTTACCCGAACACCCATTCGTCCGAACATCCAATCCCCCGAATACCCAATTGCCCGAACGCCCATGAGCCCGAATCGAATCTAAAATAAAATGTAAAATTCTGCATTCGACTATTCGTAACCTTGTTTTGTATTTACAATGACGATAACCTAATATTTAAAATTTTTCCTTGACGCTTTCAATCGAAATTTTCTGTGAATAAATTGAATTCCTTCAATCTAAAATTTCTGTGAATAAATTGAATTCTATTAATCTAAATTTTCTGTGAATAAATTTAAGTACTTTAATCAAAATTTTCTGTGAAAACAAACAATGAGTGATTTTGAACTTGCAATTATCAATGCTTGCAGTTCTGTGTTTCCTCATGTGGCACTTTCTGGCTGTTTTTTCCATCTTTGGCAGAGCCTGTACCGGAATATTCAAGAGCGTAATTTACAAGCCGCATATAACGATTACAGTGACCGGTCTGTCAAAAAATTCAGCCATATGCTTGCCGCACTAGCGTTCGTGCCAATATCAGACGTCGAGTGTTACTTCACAGCATTGAAGGCGGAGACTCCGGAAGAAATGGAAGACTTTGTCGACTACTTTGACAGGACGTATGTCCATGGTAAGTTATTCTATTAACTAGCACTATACAATTCTTTTAATATACATTATTTAATATATATGCTCCTTACATTCATAGGTAAGCGAAAGGTCGGCAAACAGAAAGCTGTCTCTCCGAGATATACAATTCGTTTTTGGAACCATCATGGTGCCGCAAGCACCGGTGAGGCCAAAACGAACAATGTCTCGGAGGGATGGCATAATCGTTTTCATCTTCTCATGGGAAAAAACCACCCATTTATTTATCAAGGAGATACAAAAATAACAGGGGGATACGGAAATAGCAGTCGTAGAACTATCACTAGGTAGGAAAGTGAAGGCGGCTCCGAAGAAAAGATGGCTTGATACTCAAACTCGATTACAACGGATCGTCCTTAATTATGAGACATATGAAATTCTACAGTTTTTGGAGGCCATCGCGGATACCATGTCTGTTTGATATTGCTATATTCAGTTTTTATATTTTTCATGTACACCTTTATTTTATACTTTTTATAGACATGTTATTTATGCACACCTTTACTTTATACTTTTATAGACATGTTATGTATGTACACGTTTTTATATACTAATGTAACATACGTCTGTATTCATGTTATTGTCATAACCTACTATTTTCATAAAATTATTGTTATATGTATGTTATAAAAGTGTGGAATCTCTCATTCGGGGGATATTCGGGGGATGCAGTTCGGGCGCGTGGGCGTTCGGGCAATTGGGTATTCGGGGGATTGGATGTTCGGGCAAATGGGTGTTCGGGTAAAAGGGCATTCGGGTAAAAAGGCATTCGGGGGATTGGGCGTTCGGGGGATTGGATTTGGGCGAATGGTCGACAACCATGAAATTACATTGTTTAAAACTCATTATGGTATGAATTTTTGAATATAACCGAGAAAGGTAAAAAAAAATCTGGAAAATTTATATTTTTGTAGTTTACTGACCTGTCAACAATTGAAAATTTTTTAACAAAAATTTAGAAATAAGTCATTTATTTCTTCAGGCAAAGTCTTATCTTTGTGGCTAATAAATTAATAACAAATAGTTCCTGAGGATCTTCCTCGGGAACGATTTGAGGGTGATCTAACAAGGTTTCTTCAGCTTTGGGTTGATCTATTTCCATTACCATCTCGGTTCCATTCTCATCCTTTTTACTTTCATAGCTCACTCCGTCCTTCTCAAGACTCTGATCACCGTTCGTGTTTTCTAGATCATCCCTATCTTCATTTTCAGATTCCTTTTCTACTTCTTTATCTTCCCATTATTATCCGCTTAGCTCGCTATCAGTTTCTTCTTCTACCTCGTCATCATCTGAACTCTCTTTCACTTCTTCATTTTCCTCATCCTCTCGTTTCACTTGAACTTCTAGATAAATTAATAAATGAATAAATACTAACAAGATCTGAAAGAATTAATTTTCACAGTGTTTGAGCTACAGCTCAAGCGATCGGGCAACAATTTGATGTAGCTTTATCTAAAGTTAAGTTTTTTATTTTTTCTTTTAAGTTAATATCTGCAGTTAATAAACCGAGGTTGAATTGTTTGTAACTTTAATAAGATGTGTAAACAATTTTATTTTAGATAGTTTCAAAAATATTAAAGAAATCACATCGATCTGATAATTTTTTTCTAATTTATTATGTAAAATTTTAAACAACACAAGAATTAATCTTATTGCATTCACCCGTTGATATGTACAATTTATTAATTACCTTCTCTTCTATAGTTTTCTTCTGGAAACAAACAGATTAACAGGACGAAATGGAACATCATAAAGTCAGCGATGGCGCACCTACCTTACCGACCCTACAGGCTGCTCACTGGCTCATCATGAAGAAAAATATGTATATCTTTTTAAGGAACTGTAATAAGTTACTCATTATAACAAAAACAAATGATAATAACGATACATTTACTTATACACGCTGTACGCTTACGTTATTTAGATTTTATAGTATTCCTGGTCACTCTAATTTCAAAATTGAATCTTTAACTCTTGTCACAGAGTACTATAAAATCTAAATAATGTAAGTGTACGACGTATACAAGTAAGTGTTCTGCAGTTTTTTTTTGCATTTTTTTCCACCGCCTATAAATATAAGTTATTTAATAAAGTTTAATAAAGTAAAGAAATTTAATAAATTTACTGGTTTTAATAACATATTTCAGCAGTTAAAACTTATAAAATTACGAATATTTTTTGTAGAATTTTTACTTAAGCGACTTAAAAACAGAAAAATTTAGAAAACTTTTATGATAAGGATGTAAAACTCATGAAAAAAGTATTGAATATCGGATTTAAGTGAGACAAAAAAAACTATATTTTTAAGGTAGGTTTTTCAAAAAGAAAACAATAAAATGTGGAAATTTTACCATTCAAACGAAATATTGTGATTTTTTTTTAGATTGAACTATCATTATTGGTAAATAAAAAACTATATAGAGTTATTTTTAATTTTAACCACAATTAAAATTTAAAGGTTTCATTGTAAACTTTAGCATATGTACCGCCGTATACGATTACTCAGTTTTACGGAATGTAATATTTGAATATATCATCAAAAAAGCTTTTACTTGGGCGAAGTGGAAATTACACCTCAAAACTGTATCGTTTGGGAAAAAGCAATACAATTTATATATTTTAAGAAAAAGTCCAAGCTTTCGATCGTAATCTGTCTATTTCGATGAATATTAATGAAAAAGTTTTAACTTTCAAATAGAATTGAGACTTTTATTTTTATTTTTTTTTTATCTATTGATCAATTTTTATTTTCTGATAAGATTAATAAAGTTAAAACTTTCAACTAAAAACAAAAGAAAAAACTTTTCTGAAAAAAAGTATTTTTGTACTAAATTTTTAATGAGAATTTTTTTCTGAGTAATTAACAAAAATTAATCTCTAAAAATTTAATTTTTTCCTATTCTGCCGCCATTAGTTCTAAAATAATCATCATTTCGAAGTACACTTTGATTTAATCAAAAAAGCCGTAATCGTACATAGATTCGACCGTAAAGTGTATTAATATTTTATCTTACACCGCAGTCAGTGCGCAAGATTTTACACATGCGAAAAAACTGCATAAGTACTAAAAACAGAGACCATCGGACACAGTATTATAAAGTGCAAACGAAGTTTTATTGCTCACTTCCTTGCAAAAACCCTTTATCTTTTAGTTTTTATTTTATTACTAATGAATAATTGAACTTATAAAATTGTGAATGTGTATATAATTGAACTTATAAAATTTTCATTTACGTATATGACTTTTAAATAAATTTTTAATTTCAAAGACTTAGATTATTACATACATTTTTTATCGCTTTCTGGCGAATTTATAGCATTTGCTTTTGCATCGTGCTCACATTTCTCAAAATAATAGTTTGCACATCGTAATCAAGTCCCGTCGAATCTACTTATTTTACGTTTAGGATGTATGTACAATTCGTTACAATATATTTTTTCTCAGTCAGGTAAACGTAAAGGCACAGTGAAACTTTTTAAATAAAAATAATACAATAATAAAAAAATAAATTTTTTAAACCTGATTTAACGTGATTTATTTTAAGTTTCCTACAATCTTACACCTAAAATCTCGCAGAAAATTCAACGTAACTTAAATATAAACCTAGCGATATATTTAGTCTTTGGATTTTTCACCTTACTACCCGTTAAATTTCGGGAAGATTTAACTTGAAGCTCAGAGCCCTTAAGTTGTAGGCAGTTTTTTTTAAGTTATTCTATGCCCAAAACCACATAGAAAGTTTTACTCTACAACTAGAGCACATAGGTAATTTGTGTTATTTTAAGAATACGTTTGCAAGAGCGCGAAAGCTCTGAACAATCGAAAATCAAGTTTTGAACTTTTAGGTGACTTAACATGAAAAATAAGCTGGTGAAACAGCTTGATAAACAAGTTAACAAGCCTTGAGCTTGCAACGAAATTATAAAAGTAACAATTTGAACTTTAGGAAAAATATATAATATGAAAACTTGAAATTGTAAAACGATGAAATACAGCAGAACGAGCTGCGAAGCAAATGAAAGCTCGCAAGCGCTGAGCTTGCATTTGAGATACGTACTGAGTAACAAGCATTGAGGTAGGATTCAGATGCTGAAATTTGAAAAAGAACTTAAACTATTATATACAATATTTACAGTGTGACATTGGCCGTTAATGTCAGTGGGGTGTGTTAAAGTCCAGATTGTGCAGCGTAAAAGCTACCTGACCACAAACTTTCGAGTTTAATCCAAAAGATATTATGCCGACAGATGGCAAAAACCTTATCAAAGATCTAGCTTTTTTTTTTTTAGCGCAAGATCTAGCCGGAGGCAAGAGCGTAGAGCTCACTATGAAAAGTATTCCAGGGTCGAAAACCCACTGGCAAGCATAAGCAAAGTAATAACTATAAGGGAGAGTTAATACCAAGTCTTTTTCATCAATCTTGAGTAAACTAGATGAAAATTGATTGAAGAAATTCAGATCGGGATGTGCAAACGAATTTTGAGTTATTGAATCATACAGATATGAAGAATAAACTGATTGTACTTGAAAGAGTGGTGAAACAGACTGGAGTTTGTATTTATAAACATTCAATTCTGAATGAACTGAATCATAAATTGTGTCTTTATTTTGAAAACTCGAATCACATTGAGTTTTCTCTACTTGGCTTTGTGCTGTTGAATTTTTAAGCTTGAACTTCAGGAAACTCGTGAAAGCTACGACTTGTGTCGTCTGAAATTGGATGTGCATCAGAATTCTCTTTCAGATAAGTCCGATATAATGAATTTGAATCTGGCTTTTGCCGAATAGATTCCGAACTGGTTAATTTTGTTGTGTGAATGCTTGATGAATTAGGTGCATCTGGACCTTTTGGTGAACAAGTTATTAAAACTTGAGTATCTTTAACTTTATTAACTTGAATATCGGGCTGGACCGACAAAAACGTAAATGAACTTGGATCTGGGTTTGAAATAAATGTAAAGTACTTGTTTATGTCATTGGCATCTTAAGCTGCGTAATATACCTCTCGGGTGAAGTATTCGTGATTTAGATTGCAGTCACTGTGCAAGCGCATGTCCTTATGCTTTTGGACAAAGCTTAGCCACTGCTGGTTTAATCTCTGTAATCGAACTTCAGCGCGAAGAGTTGTAAGGTCTTCCGCTTTCATGGACATAAAATTGGAAAAAAAGTGGGTGATTCTATCGAAGGTAGCGTACTGCTTGCAGATAGCAGCTTCCATGTTCGAAAGTGAGGCTTTAATTAAGCAAGTGTTAATTAAGAGTTTGTCTGGACGGCACCTTCCACGTACGCGCAAACTTACCCTTTCAAACAAAAATTTGCGCGTACGCGCAACTTAGGTGTTCCACGTACGCGCAAACTAAATTATCCCGCGTGCGCGCAAACTTAGGTACTCCGCGTGCGGGCAAACTTAGGTGCTCCGCGTGCGCGCAAAAAATTAAGATCTCCGCATGCGCGCAAAAACTTAAGATCTCCGCGTGCGCGCAAAAACTTCCGATCTCCGCGTGCGCGCTAAGACTTCCGATCTCTGCGTGCGCGCAATACTTATGATGTTCCGCGTGCGCGCAAAACTCTAGATCTCCGCGTGCGCGCAAAAACTTTGATAACGTTGCGATAAATGCATCAATTATTGTCCTTCTAAACATTAAAATTGTGATTAAAAAAACTTCCTAACTCTATAAAATTTATTTTTCACACACGGTGCAGAAAGTTCAAACTTTCTGATTTTTCCCAAACAGGAAGTTTGAACTCCTTGCTTTGAGTTGAAAAAAACATTACACTCGACGATGGAAAAGTATGAGCTAACCCTTAGCAAACCTTTGACACTCTCGCCTTTGGCTCAAGTTTTGAACACAAATTGTTTGAAAATTAGCTAAAAACCCAAAGAAGTGACCCAAATGTCTAGTCCTAGTGGGTCCTTCTCTTAGGGTTTGATAAGTTTTTTTGGATCATCGATTGCAGAAACTTTGGAAATCGCTTTCTGGTACCGAATGCTGAGCAAACCCCATTGCAAGTATCCTCGGTGAAATCAGCGATGAATTCATCGGTGAATTCATCGGCGAATTCCTCGCTTTTTGCGGTGAAATCCTCGGTGAATGCCTCGCTTTTTGCGGTGAAATCCTCGGTGAATCTTAACAGTGAAATCCTCGGCGAAATCCTCGGCATTATAACGGTTTCGAAAACGAAGGAGTCAAGAAGGATATCTGGTGCACCTAGTGATACGTACGCCTTGAATATGATTTCCCCAGGAAGTTTCGACTCCAGATGGGTCAGGGCGGACACTGATGCACCTGGCGATACTTACGCCTTAGAAAGGATTTCCCCAGGAAGTTTCAACTTCGGATGGGTCAGGGCGGACACCTGGTGCCCCTGGTAATACGTACGCCTTGGAGATAATTTCCCCAGGAAGTTTCGAATCCAAAAGGCTCAAGACGGACACCTGGTGCACCTGGCGATACTTACGCCTTGGAGATGATTTCCCTAGGAAGTTTTGACTCCGGAGGCATCAGGGCGAGCACCTGGTGATACGTACGCCTCGGAGATGATTTCCCCAGGAAGTTTCGACTCCGGAGGGATCAGGACGAGCACCTGGTGCACCTGGCGATATTTACGCCTTGGAGATGATTTCTCGAGGAAGTTTCGGCACCGGAGGAATCAGGGTGAGCACCTGGTGATACTTACGCCTTGGAGATGATTTCCCCAGGAAGTTTCGAAACCAAAAGGCTCAAGACGGACACCTGGTGTACCTGGCGATACTTATGCCTTAGAGAAGATTTCCCCAGGAAGTTTTGACTCCGGAGGGATCAGGGCGGATACCTGCTGCCCCTGGTGATACGTACGCCTCGGAGATGATTTCCCCAGGAAATTTCACTCGCAGTTGATGGTGAGATAGTGGATCTTACCCCAGGTAGCACCAGGTCGACTACCAGGTAACCAGATCTGTTAGCTCAGGAAGTTTTACTCGTAGTGGACGGTCACAGAGGGCAAAATCGAGGGTCCATTTTCAAAAATTAATATCCCCTAGAATTTTAGGAGTAGAGTAAACATCCGGGAGCCGTTTTCTTCGTTTGGTGGAGTACTTTGAGAAAAAGTCCCGCTTTGTTGTAAAAAATTGTTAAAAACAATTGTTATTGCAAAAAAACTTTTAAAAGTGAACGATGAAGTATATGAAAAAATCGTCTAAAAACAAGTAGTGCTATTCTCCTGGATTTTTTTACGTCAAGATATTGATTATCAAGCATCTAAGTCGCACAAAATTAGCTGGGTCGTTTTATCATCGGGAACAACCCCAACGAGCTGCAGACAGAGGGATGAAACGTTACATAAAATTGTAAAATTAAAAAAAAGGGTTGCAATTCTCTAAGCCCCCAAAACCCTGTGCGCCCGAATTCAACAAAATACTGATTGGCTATCTCCCATGCTCTAATCCCCCAAAACCCTGGGCGCCCGAGCTCAACAAAATACTGATTGGCTACCCCTCAAGCTCTAAGCCCCAAAAACCCTGGGCTCCTGAGTTCAACAAAATACTGACTGCACTGGGAAAAAATTGGGGACGACTCTCCTCACGTGTCGTGCATGGGGATACACGACGTTGTGGGCACAGCGAAACCCATATGCGAGAATCACGATCCCCACAGAAACTTTGTGTCAACGACCGATTAGCGTGATGTTTTCATAAATTGTTGAAATATTGCTATTTTTACTTTAAGACAATCTCAAGACTCGAAAGACTTGTAAAGCAAAAGACGTATCACCAGTGAAATAACATATTTTGGCACATATATAACCGACATAATTATAATAAGCTAAAAAAACCGGAGGCTCATGGGGAACTTTCCCAAATATTGCCCCCAATCAGATGGTCTTGGATTAGACCAGCTCTGAATCGAGTTGAGCTCATTGGGAAATTATGCCCCCGGTCGAAATAATCTCCGACCAGAGCTGAAATTAAAGCCCCCGGTAAAACCGACTCCAAAGCCGTCGGGGTGAATGTAGGGATCAATATTACCGACGCAACTAATGGAGTTAAAAAATTTTAAGTTGGCTGTGCCGAGGATCGAACCCAAGACCCCTCGAGCGACGTTAGGTTATGGACGAAAGTGCCGGATAAACGGGTAGACAGAACAGGCACATGCCTATAGGCCCAATAAGCCCCCACCACATGTATGTACGAATTTTTTTTTTTTTTTTTTCAATTTAATATTAGAAAACATAATAAATAAAATTCAAACAATGTACCAATTTTTTTTTTTTTATTGAATTTATCCTGATCAGCACTAATCAATTATTTGATACTACTAGATACATTTTCTTAAAAGTGATGATCTTTTTTACGCTGAATTTTGTCTAATCCAAGCTCTAAACCCCTTAAAACCCTGGGCACCCAAGTTCAACAAAAAAATTTATCGGCTATGCCCCAAACTTTAAACCCCTAAAACCCTGGGCGCCCGAGGCCAACGAAAAAACTGATCAGCTATCCCCCAAGCTCTAAACCTCCCAAAACTTGCTTAGAGGGAGAGCTTGGAGGATAGCTGATCAGTTTATTTATTTAACTCGACGCCCAGGGTTTTGGGAGTTTAGAGCTTGGGAGATAGCTGATAAGTTTTTTTTTTTTATTGAACTCGGTCTTCCAGGGTTTTGGGTGTTTAGAGCTTGGGGGATAGCCAATCAGTTTTTTTCGTTGAACTCGGGCGCCCAGGGTATTTGGGGGCTTAGAGTTTGAGGGATAGCCGATAAGTGTTTTTGTTGAGCTCGGGCGCACAGGGTTTTGGGGGTTTAGAGCTTGGGGGATAGCTGATCAGTTTTTTCGTTGAACTTGGGCTTCCAGGGTTTTGGGCTCATTTTTTTTTTACACGTCAATTTTATTAGGGGCGGGAGAGGGGTGGCGCGGCGGTCCTCAGGTTAACCTCTTGCTGGAAGGAGTTGCTGCTCCCCTGACCTCAATTTTTATGCATTTTAACTGAAATAGTAAAAAAAAATTTTCTTGCATAGGCCCCCACCAAAATTGTGCCTATAAGCCCCCATCAGAGTTAATCCGGCAGTGATGGACGATTTACGTGCAGTAAAACTTTTTAAAACTATAGAGACACTAATTTTTCTCAGAAATAGAATTAAAGACAAAAATTTTGCGCTAAACCTGGTTCAGATCGGATAACTAGAGACCAAGTTATGAATTTAAAAAAAAAAAAAAATTTCGCGTCTTTCAGAGGCTTTAAAAAGTGGGTGGCCCACCTTGCCCCTTCACGGAGTCACCCTGAAAAGTTGAGTTTTTCATGTCTTCGAAACATACTAAAATTTCAGAGATGGATCCAGTCTGGTTTTCGAGAAATAAACGAAAAACTACCTAAAATTGTGGTTTTCCATGTATTTTAAATGGGACACAAATGTTTCTGTGCATGCACGGCTAATGAATTTCTCGAAAAAACAATTACGGGATGTTTTTTTCGGATCCAAAAAGACACCTTATCCTGCAGTTTCAGCCGATTTGGCGTAGGACAAATTTCGGTTAAATTGCAACCCATCCTTTGTCAAATTATTAAGATTGAAACCGAGACCGAGACCATCCAAAGTCTCGTCAGTCTCGGTCATGAACAGCTGGATTCTAGTGTGCTAAAGTAGGGGACGCAGAGCTGTAAGTAGGAGTAAGGATCTTATAGCGATCCCTATAAGTAGGGATCTTATTCCTATAGGGATCCCTATAAGATCCCTAGGTAGGAAAAGTACGCTGTTGAAGGAGGGTGGGATGGGCGTGAGTCCTTCTCGATGTAAGCGTATGACCCAGTCGTGAGTCGTGACAGTCACGGTCGAAGAGAGTGTTGCGGAGCAGTGACTCGAAGGACTCGACAGAAATACTATCTAGGTTGAGCACACCTAGTACGAGTTAATCACAGAGGGACTGACTTGAGCAAATAAGTTTCGCAGAGCCTCGGTGCGAACAGGTGGTATATAAAAGTAGCCGCCCCCAATGCGGGCAGAGCGACGGATATCGGGACGAGTGATTGATTGATTGTCTAAAGTTTTTATTTCGAGCTTGGGGTGGAACCCTATTCGGCCGTTGGAGTGTTTACAATGAGATTATAAAAAAATAGTGTTAACAGAGAATATCTAAGTTCGAAGTTATACATAAAATTAGATAAAAGGTAGCAGTTTACAATAATACATGATTTATAATAATGAAGGCCATGTCCATGTGCAAGGTAGTTATAAGGGTCGCTTTACAGTGGATATGTGAGCTTGTGCCGTGATGGGAGTGGGGTTAGAAGCGGGCGTGTAAAGAGCGGGGTAGAACGAGGAATGAAGGTAGGCGAGGAGGGACGATAGCGAGGCGCTCACGAAGGGAGCGGTCGGTCCAGTCGCTACGGTTGCGTTCAAGTAGCGTATCGTGGAGCAGGGACTTAAAGGTCTCAGGTGAGATCTTGTCAAGGTCGTGGTGGCCAAGGGAATTGAGGGTGCGGACTGCACAACCAGAGAAGGAGTTTCGCAGGGTATTAGTGCGAGCGGGGAGGACGATGAAGTAACCAGTGCCACTGCCGGCAGATCGTCAGATCGGGGGAGCTGGTCGTACAAATAAGAAGGTTGGTGGTAGGTTAAGACTCGGTGGGCGAGTGTACCAATCAAGTACTCGCGGCGGCGTTTGGCGGAGAGCTAACTGAGGGCGAGATGGTAGGGCGTGACGTGGGCCATCCAATGGATATTTTCATAGACGTAGCGAACGCAGGCATTGAGGAGGCGCTGCATTTTCAGGTCCTGCGCGAAGGTGAGGTCGTGGTAAACGGCACACGCGTAATCGGAGTGAGGAAGAATAAGGGATTTAATGAGTTCTTACCGGAAGGATCGCGCGAGGGCATGCCTGTAGAAGTGGAGGCTATGGAGGGAGGCGTAAGCCCGCGCGGCGATCGAAGAGAGATGTTCGGTCCAGTTTAGCGAGGGGATGATGATTACTCCGAGGCTCTTCGACTTGTCGGCGAAGGGGACGGGGGTACCAGCGACAGAGATGAGGGGGGTGGGTAGAGTGCTAGGGGATTTGAGGTAGTGATGGCTACCGAAAAGCGTGGCGATAGTCTTGCCAGCGTTGAGCATGAGCCCGTTGACTTCGGCCCATTTAGCAATCGAGGAGGCATCGTAGGAGAGCTTGCGAATGAGGGATGCAAGGCCTTCGGGGGTGGCTGCAGCTTTAAGGTAGATCTTTTAAGGTCGTTGGAAAACAATTTATACAGCGCATAGATCAGGGAAAGTGGGAGATTTAGAACAAAATTGAGGAATAGTAGAGGGCAGAGGATGTGCAGACGGCAGAGGTACGAGGTGACTAGCTAGGTAAGAGGGCTTATGTAGCTGGGAAACCCTGAAGCCGAGGTTGCCTATACAAAAAATTCCTGACGACGACTCACTGAGAGCCAACCGACTGCTATTATGTAGTGGGTGACATGCGCAGTCCAAGGGATGTTGCCAAAGACATATCGGACACAAGCGTTTAGCAGAAGGTGAAGTTTCAGGTTTTGCTGGTCGGTGAGATGATGGTACACAGCGCTGGCGTAGTCGAAATGAGGGAAGATCAGTGATTCAACGAGGTGTTTTTTGAGCGCACGGGTGAGGGCATGTTTGTTATGCCTGAGGCTGTGCAAGGATGCAGATACACGCACCGATATGGAGCTGATATGCTTGTTCCAACTAAGGGTAGAGGTGATTAACTACCCCTAGCAATTTGATTTCCGAGGTGAAGGGAATAGACATGCCAGCGACCATGATGTTGGGTAGCTGAAAGACTGGGGTCTTTGCTAGCAGTTCAAAGAAAGCGGAACTGCCAAAAAAATAGCCACGGTCTTGGCGGGGTTGAGCCTGAGGCCGTTTTGTTCGGACCACTCACCATTTAGCAACAGCGTTAGCATCGATGGTAAGCCGATGAACTAGGGCTTTCGAGGATGACCCGCGAGGACTAGACATTTGGGTCACTTTTTTGGGTTTTTAGCTAATTTTCAAAAAATTTATGTTCAAAACCTGAGCTAAAGGCGAGAGTGTCAAAGGTTTGCTAAGGGTTAGCTCATACTTTTCCAGCGTCGAGTTTAATGTTTTTTTCAACACAAGGCAAGGAAAGTTCAAACTTCCTGTTTGGGAAATATCAGAAAGTTTGAACTTTTTGCACCATGTGTGGAAAATAAAGGGTATAGCCGGGTAAGATAGTCGAATCAGCCCCCAGCGCGAACCCCTACAATATATATATCATTCAAAAGGGCATGAAAAAAGAAAATTTTTGCGCATGCGTGGTGCAAAATAGTGATTTTTCAACTTCGATTTTTATCTCAAAATCTAAGAGGACTAGAAAAACGCGGTTTGCGGCAAAATTTTGTTTACAAAAAATGTAGTTCAACCATATTTTTTTCAATCATTTTTGGTGCAAATTCAAATTGTTAAGGCTGTTTTTCGAATGTTTTTCCCTAAAAAATGCGATTAAAAAAAAACGGTGATACATACCTCTCTTGAAAAAAATGTATTATGTATTTTAAGAAAAAATAGCTTTACAAATTTTTTCAAATTTTTTGAAGTGGTGGCAGACACTTTTTAGGCCAAATTATTGAAATTTTTTATCTAAATTACCACCTAGCGGCTGCATACTGCATTAAAATATAACAACATTTATATCGCTGAACTACATTTTTTGTAAACAAAATTTTGCCTTAAACCACGTTTTCTATCCCTCTTAGATCTCGAGATAAAAATTATAGTTGAAAAATCACTATTTCACCCCACGCATGCGCAGTTTAGGGAATAAAAAATTGCGGTTTGCGTCAAAAGCTTCCTTTTTTCAAGACCTTTGAAATGAATTATATATTGTAGGGGTTTCTGCATAAAAAAATTTTAATACCTCTAACGAGACCAGTTCAACCATGTTCATCACTAAAAAATGTTATAAATTAGTTATTTTTAATCTAGGTCAGGTAGGCGAAATTTTTTTATGCAGAAACCCCTACAATATGCAATTATTGCGGTTGGCGCCAAAAGCTTCCTTTTTTCATGACCTTTCAAATGATATATATATATATATTGTGGGGGTTTTTGCAAAAAAAATTTTTAAAACCACTAACGAGTCTAGTTCAACCATGTTCGTCACTCAAAAATTGTATAAATAAGTTATTTTCAATCTAGGTCATGGTAGGCAAAATTTTTTTATGCAGAAACCCCCACAACATATATATTTCATTTGAAAGGTCTTGAAAAAAAGGAAGCTTTTGGCGTAAACCGCAATTTTTATTCCCTAAACTGCGCATGCGTGAGGCAAAATAGTGATTTTACAACTACAATTTTTATCTCGAGATCTAAGAGGGATAGAAAACGAGGATTGCAGCAAAATTTTGTTTACAAAAAATGTAGTTCGGCGATATAAATGTTGTTATATTTTAATGCAGTATGCAGCCGCTAGGTGGTAATTTTGTAAAGCTATTTTTTCTTAAAATACATAACATATTTTTTTCTAGAGAGGTATGTATCACCGTTTTTTTTTAATCACATTTTTTAGGGAAAAAAATTCGAAATACAGCCTTAATAATTTGAATTTGGCACCAAAAATGATTTTAAAAAATATGGCTGAACTACATTTTTTGTAAACAAAATTTTGCCGCAAACCGCGTTTTTCTAGTCCTCTTAGATTTTGAGATAAAAATCAAAGTTGAAAAATCACTATTTTGGACCGCGCATGCGCAGTAGTGGGTATTAAAAATTTTGGTTGGCGTCAAAAATCTTCTTTTTTCATGCCCTTTCGAATGATATATATTGTAGGGGTTTGCGCTGGGGGCCGATTCGACTATCTTACCCGGCTATACCCTTTTATAGAATTAGGAAGTTTTTTTAATCACGATTTTAATGTTTAGAAGGACAATAATTGATGCATTTATCGCAACGTAATCAAAATTTTTGCGCGCTCGCGGAGATCTAGAGTTTTGCGTGCACGCGGAGATCTTAAGTTTTTTGCGCGCACGCGGAACATCATAAGTTTTGCGCGCACGCGGCGATCGGAAGTTTTTGCGCGCACGCGGAACATCATAAGTTTTGCGCGCACGCGGAACATCATAAGTTTTGCGCGCACGCGGAGATCGAAAGTTTTTGCGCGCACGCGGAGATCTTAAGTTTTTGCGCGCACGCGGAGCATCATAAGTTTTGCGCGCACGCGGAGATCTTAAGTTTTTGCGCGCACGCGGAGCACCTAAGTTTGCGCGCACGCGGAGTACCTAAGTTTGCGCGCACGCGGGATAATTTAGTTTGCGCGTACGCGGAACACCTAAGTTGCGCGTACGCGCAAATTTTTGTTTGAAAGGGTAAGTTTGCGCGTACGCGGAAGGTGCCGTCCAGACAGACTCGTTAATTAAAGTGACCTAGACTTGAAATAAATTTTAGTTTAGCAAGTGTTAACTAAACCTTAAGAGAGACTTTAATTAAGCGAATGTAAATCAAAGTGAACTAAACTTGAGATGAATTTTAGTTACGTGAATGTTTACCAAACCTTGAAAAGAGGCTTTAATTAAGCGAGTGTTGTTTACAGAGAACCAAAATTGAGATGAATTTTAGTTACGCGAATGTTAACTAAACTTTGAAAAGAGGCTTTAATGAAGCGAGTGTTAATTAAACCTGAAGAGAGACTTTAATTAAGCAAGTGTTAATCAAAGTGAGCATGGGTGTAAAGGGTAACTGAACTATGAGTTGGTCTTTGCAAAAAATGATAAGGGGGTGAAAGGCCCAAATCAATCGAGTGTTTAAAGATGTACTAATTTGAAACGAAACTCTAACGAAGGCTAACTAAACTGAATCAAATTTGGAATGAATTTTGCTATGGAGTTTATTCTAAGCCAGAACGAAGGTCTGACGAAGGTATTATGCTAAACGCACATAAATTTTTTAAAAAGTTTAAATCAAGTATTGAACTTGAATTTTGAAATTTATCAGGGGTTGTAAATCTCTGATCCAGAGCAGTGTTTTAATTGCGACTTCTATTTCTATGACAAACACTTTCGAAGTAAGAAACTAAGTTTTTCGGTTTATCAGTAGCTGATAAACGAAGAACGATTTTAGATTGGGGTTATATTCATGCGAGCGTTGAATATAAAAATGCGTAGCAAGGCACATGAAAAAATTAAAAAACTTTCGCCAATTCGAGTGATTGACGAGCAAGCGTCTGAATTTCACTTCTATCTATCTTTGTTTTGTGTAATGTGTTGGAGTGGTACAAAAGGCCCTATTCGAAAATCTATTCCACGTTGGTGGACAAACTTCTATAGAAAACTCTAAGCAATAACTAATTTTCACTACCAAGTGAAAAAATAAGAACGATGACACTAACATCTACTAAAGGGGTAACAAGTTGTATGTCTGTAAATTTTAGGTTAGTAATAATTTAAATCCCTAAAGTTTTGTGCAGAGCACAGTATATCATCAAAAAACAATTGGGTTTGTTTACCAACAAGCCCACAGAATTTGATTCCATTGATATTAAATCTGAAAAACTTACAACCCACTTAGTAAAATTGCAAAAAAATGTGTTTGGGTTTTTGAACTCTTCATAAACCTAAAACATACAAAACGATATTTCAGAGAAAATGGAAAAAGTTCTGTTTAATATTGAGCTTGAGTTTTTCTGCCATAAATAATTTTATGGATGTAGAAGGGGAGTGAGTAATTAAACAAGACACATTATTACCATTATATAAAATTTGAAAATTTATTTACAATATTTACAGACCTTTTGTAGTGAGTATTACAATAATGAGTAATTCTAGTAGAGTAAAAACATTAACAAACAACCTTGATAACAAACAATAAGTTGAGTTGAAGTACCCCTTGATGAATGAGCTTGTTGTGATGATGAAACCTCTTTGTTGTTGAGCAGCGTCCTGGAATGATTGTTTATGATGAGTAGATCCTTTAAAAAGTAAACCAGTTGAGCGTTGCTGTGAGATTTGTGAGTAAATCCTTGATGAAGAGCCAAGCCAAAGTACCAAGTGCACCATGTGGCGGGAACGAGGTTATGGTTGCCGGCGAGCAACCAAATGATGAGTTGATGAGTATTTTCCACCCTTACTGAGCTTAAAGTAATTTGCAGGTGCTCAATAATATTTGTTGTGCACTCACTTATCACTTTTCCACTGAGTTTGACCGGAATATTGCGAGAACTTTGATTTTACTTGCTTGACCGAGACGTGGTCGAGCTAACCAAAACATGAGTAGAAGCTTGAGAAATGCCGTTGAGATTCACGTTTATTATGATCAAAAGTGATGCAGAAGCGCCGAATAATATTTATTACGCGTTCACACATTACTACTTTGTTGAGTTTGTCAGCGGATTATTATTGAATCCCTGATGAAGGTCGCTGTCACGAGGCGTGAAAGTGGGCCTAGAAAACACCAAGTGAGAAAATATACTTAGCAGTTGAGATAACACGTTTTGAGCTTTACATAACGTGCAAGCACTCATTAATTACTCGCGCACTCACACATTACATTTTTGGTTGTGGATTACTGCAAATTATTATTGAATTTGCTTGAGTATTTGTGGGCACGAGGCGCAACATGAGCCGACATGAGTTAACCTACATCGAGGGCCCAAGCACGAGGCAACCGCAGAGGAGGCGCTCGGTCGGTGAGCCAGCCAACAAGTGACCAACGCGAGATAATTGAGGCGGCCGATTTAAATATTCAATTAATACTCAACATTCCGCCCGCCATCAACCTTGATGTTGATTTGATGATTTTTTTTAACCTTTAGACGTGCCTGGAGAAGGTTGACGTAGCCGTTCGACCTTAACCAGCCTGATGAGTCCATTTTTCCGGAATTCTATTCGAAGACTCTCACCATTGGCCATTTGTTTGATGTTGAGAATTCGTTCGTGAGTAGTATTAAAGAAGTAACCTTAAGTAGGTGAGAAGGCGAAACCGTTTTGAGATTACTGAAGATGGTGTAAGTATCCTGCACTCCACCGATTCCAAAGTACTTGAACTTGGCGTTGTATTAACTGCCACCTTGAGAATCTTGAGATTGAGAGCTCCCAAAGCTAAGGCTTCGGAACGGTGTTAAGCGCTGAGCCAACCAAGAAATATCCAAGTTTGAACACATCCAAAATCTTGCGAGTCATTCTTGAGTTGTTTCAAGGGACGAGAAATGAGAATATATTCAATTTGAGCTTGAAGAGTCGTAAATTCTTCTTTTGTTGATGGAATGAGCGTCAAGCAGATTGAGCACACATTCAATTTGAGCTACAAGAGTCGTAAATTATTCTTCTGTTGATGGGATGAGCGTTAAGGAAGTTGAGCACATATTCAATTTGAGCAAGAAGAGTCGTAAATTCCTCTTACGTTGATTGAATAAGTGTCTAACAGATTGAGCACCATTTAATTTGGACTAGAAGAGTCGTAAGCTCTTCGTCTTTGTGATTCCATATATTGAGTGACGCACGTAAAATTTTATTAATTTTACTTATGCTTTTCATTTCCTACCCATGAGATAGGTAGAGAGAGAGTTGAAACTTCATTCATTTCCACCTTGAGTAACGAGCTTGTAGAATTATTATTCTCCAGCTGAGCGTGGTTGAGAATTTTCAGTAGAGCTTCGTTAGCTCCTTAAAGATTTGTATTGTAGCTTGAATAAAACGTGCTGGCAAACCTCTACTTGATGTTAACCTTCTATATGCTGCCATGAATCCGACTGTCAAATGATTAGTTACTGCATCCAAATATCCCGCTGATGATGAAAAATATACAAAGGTGTGATTCTAATCTTCGTAAATTTGAAGCCTCAACCTTTCTAAAACTTATCGCTGAGCGGCCCAGCCAATAAGTCGACCCAATTAAGATCGAAAAGGTGAGAGAGGGTTACTCTAGCTAGTAGTAATTCCCCCATGAGTTGTCGAGCATGATCCGCCTTCTGACTTGTACTAACCACACTGCGCGCGAGATGTGTGATTTGACAAGCGCTTGACTACGATGATCCAATACTTTTGACGAATTTTGGCAGAAGTGACTTGAGTACCACTGTGATGAGCGTCTTTGTGAGCTTGATGCAAGCGGAGCCTCGTGATTGATTAATCACGAGATATAATTGCTGGATGCTTCAAGGAAGTTGCAAATCTCACCTGGTAAAGACGACCTCCTACTTTTATAATTTCTTCCGCATCCTTGTAAACCGTGAGCTGATTGAAAATATGAGCTTGAAACTTTTGAGTTTGGCAGTAACTTGAGTTTTCTGAGCCGTACGCTTGCTGAGTTGCTTTTTCTCATACAGAAGAGATTTGCCTGGTTGAGTTGATCTGCGATTAGATGGCTTGGCTATGACGAAATGGATATTTTGAAAATATCTCGGGCAATCAAGCACCAAACCGTGAGCCTATGCAAGGTGATGAACGATGAGTGACAATTGATGCGCTCCCACGTCTGGTGAGGATCCACGTTGACTTTGAGTACTACCTGAGTGAGAATTGATCCAAGCCAATGTCACCTTTGATCTTGGACCATAAATTGATAAAGTTGAGCTTAGATAATGAGTTTTTGACGTCGTGGTTTGTGAGCTTTACCAACTAGTGAACAGCCTACAATTCCAGCCCTGATTTGGTGATTTACCTAGGTTGGGCCACCTTGGTTTTTGAGCATACAAAAGAGATTGATATCCCCGTAGTTGATGATCGAACTCTGAGATAAATAACTGCAGCCATGGCGTCTTAAGATGCATCAGAGAATCTCTGAAAATAAGCTGTTGAGCTTTCCATTGTCCCATGAGAATTTGAGCAGGCATGGCTCTTAAAGGAGGATTTTGATTTGATAACTACAGGTGAGATGATGCTGATGGGGTCTGAGATTTGAGTCACTTGTGATCTTTTCTGGAATTGTAGGTATTTCATGAGAGTGCGAATACGTTTCAACGTATGAGCCACCTTGTGCTGATGATTTTGCAGACTTGTTATTAAAATCTACCTTAAGTTTGGTGGTATGCATGATACCACCTTTTGAGAAATTTGAGTGACTCGGATTCCATGTTGTAATTGAGGAATCCACCCACCATGCTTAATTGTTCCAGCTGCTCTGCCTTTTCTTCTAATTGAGTATCCCAGCTCCACCACAAATTTCGTCCGCGGCGACTTTGAGTAACCACTCCACTCAGGTGGGTGATTTTGATCTTCATCTTGAGCTAATTGGAGCAAGCCTTGATTGATAAAGATTGCGCAGCTGGAGAGTCATGAAACCCATGAGTGACTGTGTTGAACTTAAAGTGAGCCTCTTAAAGATTTTCACCTACTCAGATGATTCACTGCATTTCTCGATCTTGCAGATGACCGAAAATTGGCCGATACCTTTTTTGTGATGTCCATCAAATACGTGCTTGTGTAAGCGAACCCAAGTGAGTGAATCCACAATGTTGAGCCATAATGCGAATCCTGGGTGCATTATGTCATTGAGTGAGTCCGGAAATTGTGACCGCTGACCCGTTGAAAACCCAGCAAAGCTTTGTCATGAAGCTGTCCAGGCAAAGGAGTCCATGGTGAGGAGGGTAACACAAGTTTTTTGTTGAGTCATCCCTTCACCACTGGCCACATGTGGTTGAGTTCGATAATGGATTTGAGTTTTTTGAAGCAACCTCTGCCGTTTTGAGTCCTGAAGTGAGTTTCGAGTAAATGCAGTTTGCAGAAGTCGTCCTTCGGCTTGAGAATTAAGTGATGATCAGAGGTTGGTACCTCTCCTTGAGTCCAAAACTTGGCAATTGCTTCCAGCAGCAATTTATCAGTGACTGTTCTTGCGTAATTAGATTTCTAGGGGCTTCTAAAGAGTCTTGAGCTAGTCATAATAACAAGCCAGCCAAAATTGATGATGAACTCCATTCAAATCCATAAAAAAATCGAAAATTTCAAGTTAATTTTTCTCAAAAAGTGGCTCGGGTACCCACATTTTTTATTTTACCAATGAATCCAGGAGAGTTTTATTTACTTCAAAAAACCTGTTTAAAGGCTCAAACTTTCATTTAAACTTTATCATTAGAGGGTTAAGGACCACCTTAAAGGTTTTTTAGTTCGTTGGCGACTGTTCTACGGTTTGCGACCTGTCATTGAGATAGAAACTCAAAGCTTTCAGCCTCCCCCCACTCCACCCCAGGGGTAGTAGGTAGGGGTGGAAGGGGGTGGACCGAGCCCTCGGGAACAGCGCTATCTTTCAGCCACAAAATAGCTAAAAATTTATAAATACCGCCTGGTCCCTCAACTACCTTCCTAGCCCAAGATATCCCGAATGCTCACCTGACGCAATATTACACTGGGTTAGCCACAATTTCTCGGAATCGGAGGCGGCCACATAAGCGCAGACAGTGGCAAATGACAACTTTAAAATAGCTTAAAAATAAGGTATCTCACCCCGATCGTTGGGACCTAAACTCGAAGATTTCACCCCCCCCTCCAGGGGTAGCAGGTAGGAGTGGGAGGGGGTGCGCTTCGCCCTCGGGAACAGTGCCTTCTTTCAGCCACAAAATAGCTAAAAATTTTGCGACCCACGCGGTCCCTCAACTCCCTTCTTAGCCCGAGATATCCCGAATGCTCACCTGATGCAATATTACGCTGGGTTAGCCATGATTTCTCGAAATCGAAGGTGGCCACAAAAGTTCGGACGGTGGCAAATGACAGCTATAAAATAGCTAAAAAATACGGTATCTCACCCTGATCGTTGGGACCTAAACTCGAAGATTTAACCCCCCCCCCTCCCGCCCACTTCAGGGGTAGCAGGTAGGGGTGGGAGGGGGTGCGCCGCGCCCTCGGGAACAGCGCCATCTTTCAGCCACAAAATAGCTAAGAATTTAACGACCCATACGGTCCCTCAACTCCCTTCCTAGCCCGAGATATCCCGAATGCTCACCTGATGCAATATTACGCTGGGTTAGCCATGATTTCTCGAAATCGAAGGTGGCCACAAAAGTTCGGACGGTGGCAAATGACAGCTATAAAATAGCTAAAAAATACGGTATCTCACCCTGATCGTTGGGACCTAAACTCGAAGATTTAACCCCCCCCCCCGCCCACTTCAGGGGTAGCAGGTAGGGGTGGGAGGGGGTGCGCCGCGCCCTCGGGAACAGCGCCATCTTTCAGCCACAAAATAGCTAAGAATTTAACGACCCATACGGTCCCTCAACTCCCTTCCTAGCCCGAGATATCCCGAATGCTCACCTGACGCAATATTACGCTGGGTTAGCCACGATTTCTCGGAAGTGGGGGCGGCCACAAAATTAATTTTGGCGTCACAAATTAGCTACAAAAAAGCTAAAAAATACCCATTAGGTATGGATTTTTGGCTTTAAGGTTGCTCACCTAGCGTAATGTACCTAAAAGTAAAATGTAAATTAAAAATGATGTTCTTTTTACGAGGGCCAGCTGGAAGTCGGCAAATTAATTTGGAACTTAAGTGAAGGGATCAAGCCTTCCTTAGGAAAGTTCTTTTTTGAAAGTAAAAGATTCTTCACGGAGAAACTATCAAAAGTTGAATAAAAAATTTAGTTTTTATTACGAGGGCCAGCTTAAAGTCGGCAAAAAAATTTGAACCCTAAGTAAAGGGCAACATAATGTCTTGGGACAGTCCTTTCTAAGAAGTTAAAGATTTATCACTGAGAAACTATCAAAAATTGAATTAAAAATGATGTTTTTATTACGCAGGCAAGCTGGAAGTCAGCAAGAAAATTAGGACCCTAAGTAAAGGGCTACACCATGTCTTGGGACAGTCCTTTTTAAAAAGTAGAAAAATTTTCACTGAGAAACAATCAGAAATTAAATAAAAAATTAAGTTTTTACTACGAGGGCCAGCTGGAAGTCAGTAAATCAATTTGGACCCTAAGTAAAGGGCTACACAATTTCTTGGGACAGTCCTTTTTAAAAAGTAAAAGATTTTTGATCGTCAAACAATCAAAAATTGAATGAAGAATGATGTACGTATTATGGGGGCCAGCTGGAAGTCGGCAAGATAATTTGAACCTTAAGTAAAGGGCTACACCATGTCTTGAAACAGTAGGGTGAGGCGTTTTTGGGTAATTTTCGAACATCGACTTCTAATAGCGATAGAAGTTTGACTTTATAACTAACTTGAAAGTTCGCGAAGTCCGGACGCGCTTGGTTGAAATTTTCTGTTGTACCAAGCGACATACATGTGATTTTTGTCGTATTTTTTTCTATTTTAATGATTTTTTTTAAAATCTGCTTGATTTTCATAATAATTAATTATTTTGAGGCCTATTACTCATCATTTCAATAAATATGCATCTAATAAACACCTTTTTACGATGACAGAGTCCAATAGTATCGTTAAAAATTTTGTACATACCTAGAAAGTCGATTTTTTCACTCATTTTGGCCGTTTTTTAACAATTTTTGATGAATTTTTAAAAATTGAAGAAACGGTCCTTCAGAGTCTAGTAAGCGGGATTTTCTTTCTCAAACATTTTATTTTCGAAAAAAAAATTTGCACAGCTCCATTTAGCCCTGAAAAAAATTAGTGGGCCTAAAAAATAAGAGTATTTTGCGATAATACAATTACTTAACAAGTATTTAATTATTTATACTTGCCGCTCTCGAGTGAACGAGAAAATTTTTCTTGCATTTTTTACCATACGAAGTAATATATGAACTTTAAAACTTTTAAACAAACAAAAATTTTACCCATCAATTTCCATTAGTAATACAGTTACAAGCGTTCAATGATTTAAAAAAGTTTCTAACCTATAAAATAGAGACATTTTAAAGATCTTTTGGACTATCGAAGAGAGTAGTTTAGGAACTAAAAAATTATCTAAAGAACTAAAAAGTATATCAAATATTGAATTGATAAATAATTTATCCAGCAAGAATCTTTTAGAATGGGAATTTTCCAAATTTCTATGTCACACCGTAGCAGTTGAGCGACTCGTCAAACTAGTAACTGAAGCATCTAGACAAATTTGTGGCGAAAAAAACAGAAATGGTTTTATTGAAGCGATCTCTTTATCGCAATGTTGTGTGACACTTATAATGCACATACAGCAGGATAAATACAAGCAGAATAGGTCGCCCAAAGTAGGATACAAAAGATGCACGCGCTGCATTCTTACCAGCGAGGCAACGCCGGGCAAGATGGCAGCAGCGCGGGGAGTCTTAATAAGTGTAGCATTTAAGCCGGACGCGTTACTCCTTTGTCGGAGAATCGTGTAAAAAATTATGATTAGTAATTAAGTGTAGTTTAGCGCGGGAAAGTGATCCTATATCGGCTAGATTGTATTGTCGATATTTGTGTAACAAAAGTGTACAATCAGGACTCAATAAAATAATTAATTGATTTAAACTGCCTGTTTTTTTGTTTGACGGTCAACTTCCACTTGCAGCAGAGCACCAGGGACTTCACCTTCAAACTCCAGGTAAGATTTTAGTACCTAAAATCTCGTGTTAGAATTAGACCTTTTAGCATTATTCCGCGTCCCGTAGTTTATTCTCATTTCTTCCTTCCGTCTACAAACGAGTGGGGACTGCGATCCCCGGTAAAATCTTCCGTCCGGGCTGTTAAAATCGGGAAGAACGTTAAGTGTCGAACACACTTAACAAAAATTGGTAGCAAAGTGCGTAGTTCAGGTCTCCCGGGGGAAGATAGGATAGTAAGTTAGAAAGTAGACCTAATTTTGATTTTATTTTTAAAGTATAATTAAATTTATTAAAATTTGAATAGTTTAATTGGCGAAGTTTTTGCCAAGACAGTGCTTAACCACTGTCTTGTAGTTTAAGAAGTTAGATTAGGGATAATTTCGTTAATCTAGACTTAATGATAAACGGCCGAAGGTCAAATGAAAATATTAAGAATAAATTCGGTAATTATTTAGTTTTGGAATAATAAAGAAATTTTACAATTAAAATTATTGAACAGAATTCGAGTGGCATCCGCTATTTTGCCAACGCGTTGATTAGGTTATAGGTTATAGGTTAGAAACTTTTTTAAATCATTGAATGCTTGTAACTGTATTACTAATGGAAATTGATGGGTAAAATTTTTGTTGGTTTAAAAGTTTTAAAGTTCATATATTACTTCGTATGTTAAAAAATGCAAGAAAAGTTTTCTCGTTCACTCGAGAGCGGCAAGTATAAGTAATTAAATACTTGTTAAGTAATTGTATTATCGCAAAATACTCTTATTTTTTAGGCCCGCCAATTTTTTTCAGGGCTTAATGGAGCTGTGCAAATTTTTTTTTCAAAAATATAATGTTTGAGAAAGAAAATCCCGCTTACTAGACTCTGAAAGACCGTTTCTTCAATTTTTAAAAATTCATCAAAAATTGTTAAAAAACGGCCGTAAAGAGTGAAAAAATCGACTTTCAAGGCATGTACAAAATTTTTAACGACACTATTGGACTCTGTAATCGTAAAAAGGTGTTTATTAGATGCATATTTATTGAAATGGTGAGTAATGGGCCTCAAAATAATTAATTTTTATGAAAATCAAGCAGATTTAAAAAAAAATCATTAAAATAGCAAAAAATACGACAAAAATCACATGTATGTCGCTTGGTACAACAGAAAATTTCAATCAAGCGCGTCCGGACATCGCGAACTTTCAAGTTAGGTATAAAGTCAAACTTCTATCGCTATTAGAAGTCGATATTCAAAAATGACCCAAAAACGCCTCACCCTATTGAAACAATTCTTTTTAAAAAGTAAAAGATTTTTGACCGTCAAACAATCAAAAATTGAATGAAGGATGATGTTCATATTACGGGGGCCAGCTGGAAGTCGGCAAGAAAATTAGGACCCTAAGTAAAGGGGTAGAACATGTTTCGGGATTATTGTTTTAGAAAAGTAAAACATTTTTGACCGTCGAACAATCAAAAATTGAATGAAGAATGATGTTCGTATGAAGGGGGCCAGATGGAAGTCGGCAAGAAAATTAGGACCGCAAGTAAAGGGCTACACCATGTTTCGGGACAGTCCTTTTTAAAAAGTAAAAAATTTTTCACTGAGAAACTATCAAAAATTGAACTAAAAATGATGTTCTCATTATGAGAGCCAGCTGGAAGTCAGCAAATAAATTTGGATCCTAAGTGAAGCGGTATACATGTCTCGGGACGATCTTTTTTGAGTAGTAAAAGATTTTTCACCGTAAAACCATCAAAAATTGAATGAAGAATGATGTACGTATTACGGGGGCCAGCTGGAAGTCGGCAAGAAAATTTGAACCTTAAGTAAAGGGCTACACCATGTCATGAAACAGTTCTTTTTAAAAAGTAAAAGATTTTTGACCGTCAAACAATCAAAAATTGAATGAAGGATAATGTTCGTAGTAGATAAAACAACGAGAGAACGGGAACACCCGTGCCCCCCATAAGAAAAGCACGTAAGTGCCCCCCGTAAGAAATACACGGGCGCGCTCGGACCGAAGCCCCCCGTTTAAAATACACGCGAGTGTCTCCCATTTTAAATACACGGGCGCGCTCGGACCGGTGCCCCCTGTTTAAAATACACGCGAGTGTCTCCCATTTAAAATACACGGGCGCTCTCGGACCGGTGCCCCCTGTTTAAAATACACGCGAGTGCCTCTCGTTTAAAATACACGGGCGTGTTTGGACCAGAGCTTCCGTAGCACGTTCGGCTGGTAACCGAAAGGTTTAGGAAGCTGTGGATAGAGGATGGAGACAAGTCGATAGACGTCAACTCCTTTATCCTCAGTCTTGCGGAAATTTATGCGTCAGCATACTGCGGATGGAGGATGGTGACAAGTCGATAGACGTCAACTCCTGTATCCTCAGCCTTGCGAAAATTTATGCGTCATCGTACTTATTTATCGTATTTATTCATTTATTTATTTATTTATTTATTTATTTTTTATTTTTTATTTTATTTTTTTATTTATTTTTTTTTTATAACATAGCATCCTCTTCTTTAAGTGTTTATTTTGACTATACTATTGTTATCGCTTTCTTGTTAGTTTTTTATAAAATGTGTGGATGAAATAAGTAATAACAAAGTAATCTGTGAGTTTTATAACTTAAGTTTATAAATAGTATATAAATTTTAAAAATTAAATAACGTTTTGTTAGTGGTATTATACCATAGATACATAGGTTTCCTTCCCTGATAAAAAGATTTTTTGAAAAACTCTAAGGAACAAGTCAATCAGAGAAAAAGAAGAAAAAATTATAAACTAAATAAACCGTAATTTTCATTCTTAATTTTTTTTACGGAAGGTGTCTCTTGTTTGATTTTAGTTTGATTTTGGTTAGGAAGTGTGGATGGTAATGGTGGAGGAATTTTAGGTGTGGTTTTAATAGGATCTACTTTTATTTCTTGCAGTTCCAAGTGTTCTACCATCTTTTTAGTTCTTGTTTGTTCCTTGCCCAGGATTATAAAGAAATGCGTTATTGAACTTGACACTGCAGCTAGAAGATGTAAACCACAGCCGTATAATTGTTGTAATAGATAGGCGTTTATTATAGTATCTATAGTTATTTTTATTAGATGTAGCAAGAAAATTATCATAATTATTGCAGATGAAATTGATCCACCGTTAATTAAATTGTCGATAATACTTGACCACAGATCTGCCAAGAGTCCTTTTATAGTCGTACTCGTAAACAATTTACTTATGGATTCTTCGTTATAATTGTGTTCTCCAGCCATTTGCCTTGTTAAAATATTGAGTAAGGCTGGTTGTTCCAGAGGAAATGTGATCTGTTGTTGAGCTCGTTGAAGCTGAGATGATGAGTATACCCCGGACGTGGCCAGAGCTTCTATCAATTTATAATTCCAATGAATTTTTGTTGATGGTTGAAATATATGTGGAGATTGTACGTCATAAGTTGGATATGGATCTAGTTTGATCCATATCTCCTATTTTATAGTATCTTGGTAAGATTTTATTACAGGTGACTTGTTTGCCTGTCTTAATAAGAATGTGTGTTTTTGGTGTTAAAAACCACGTCTCGTTTTGTAATGTCACTGGAAGTTGTTCATAACATTCTTCCATGTGCTTTATTTTTACAGGTCTTGGCGTACATTTTATAAAATGCACAGCTTCACCCGCTATCAAGGAAGTGTATCCTGGTTGTTTCATTACTGTGTATGCAAATTCATCTGGCGATAAAGTAGCAAGGGCTAGGGAGTTTTGGATTGTTTCTCTCTCAAGATTACACTTTTCCGTAATTAAATTTATATATAAGTCATTTAATTTTATCCTTAGATGTTTTTCTACATAAATGAACTTAGAATTAATATATGTAAAAATATCTAGATTTATAGTATTCTCTTTGACAATATCGTTATCATAATACAAATTATTAAGTCCTAGTTGTGATTCGAAAATTAGTAGTTTAGGATGTTCAGTTGTAATAAATTGTCTATTGCATTGAGTTATCGCGCCTTTTGAGGATAAGGCAAAAGTTATATCATTAGAATTTACCGCATAAGTAATCTGATGATCAATGTCGTTTGTAAATTTAGTAGCTATTCCCTTATATAATATATCAAAAGAATTTTTAAAACATTCGTTTACAGGTAGAATATCCCAAAAAGTATGCCCGTATTCTAAATCTATACAGTGTTTATTTGAAAATGTACATATTGTACCCGTACTTAATCAAATTTTATCTGTATCAAGACTTACTTTAGCTATAGTTTGTATGAGTAAGATTTGTATGGTGCCATGTACAAAAACCTTTGTATATGTGTTGAATTTGTCTGCATATGATGCTCCGGAACAGGATTTGTCTGCTGCACTACCCACGAAGTCCACTCCTACTGTCATTGGTGTTGCGTTGACTTTGATATCGGCTATGATATGCGTATTGTCGTATTTAAAAATGCCTGTGTCATAAAGTAGTTTGTATTTTTCCTGAGATTATTCGTAAAGGTACTCTTGTTTACCGTTCTCCACATGTAATAGATGTCCAAAAATGCCGCAGCTATTAACTGTGCGATGGATGATTATTTTGCAGTGAATCGTATTCACTTCTCGAAATTCCGCAAGTTGTACCAGCTCGATTGTAATATTTGTCGAATTTGGTCTTATTTCATGGAAGTCGCATTCGCCCGTGTCCAATAATGAGAACGTTGTGATGTTTGGTGTGGTAGAGCCACACTCATATCCAATAATTTGTGCGTATGATTGTATGATTAATGAGAATGTGATTAGTATGAAATGCATGTTATTTTGTTTGCTTTCTCTTTCTCTTTTTTTTATTTTTTTTTTATTAATTATTTTTTTTTTATTTGTTCCTAAAACAAAAATTAAATTAGTTTTTTCTCATGTAAAAATAATTTGTTAGGATGAACTTGTTTTTGCTTTCCTTTGTATAAAAATATAATATCACCTTTATCAGTAATATTTTTTATTTCAAATGGACCTAAATTTTGGTCTTTCTCTAGTTTTCCTGGCTTTGGCTGCTTTTGCCAGTACACTTTGTCGCCTACTTCGAAATTTACTGGATTAGCAGTTTTGTCATAGTATTTCTTTGCTTTATGTTTAGATATAATTAGATTTTCTCTTGCCAAATTGGCTATATTTTTCATGTTATTCAGTAATTTTTCGAAATAGTCATTAAATGTTGGCAATTGTTTTGACTTTTTTAAAGGTTCACTAGATGGTAATCTAGGTGGATATGCAAAAACAACTTCATATGGTGTAAATTTATGAGAAGAGTTAACTGAACAATTTAGATTTAATTGAGCAAATTCAAGAAACTGATCCCATTCTATATTTTTATTTGAAAAATTTCTTAAAAAGGTTATTAATGGTGCGTGTTGTCTTTCTAGCGACCCATTAACCCATGGTGAAAAACTTGTGGTTTCTATCTTTTTTATTTTGAATCTACGTGACAGTGCCTTCATTAATTTCGAACAAAAATTTTGTCCTCTATCTGATAAAACAATTTTGGGACTGGCAAAAATACAAATAAATTTTTTTAAAAATGCGTCAGCAATTTTCTCTGCTGTCTGATCTTTAAGTGGAGTTACTATTAAGAATTTTGACAAATTGTCTTGGATAGTTAAAATATATTTATTGTCTTTCTTTGTTACATTGAGTGGGCCAACAACATCCATGGCAATTTTATCAAATGTTCTCAAAGGGGTGTCCATTCTGACTAATGGTTGTTTCGTTTTTCTATGTTTAATTTTATTTTTCTGACAGTCATCACAATTTTTGATTCTTTTTTGTATGTCTCTTTTAAGATTTTCCCAATAGTAATTATTTTTAATTTTCAAGTAAGTTCTATGCACGCCTGCATGTCCTCCTATAGGACTTGTGTGCATTTCATTAAATATTGTATCTCTATAGTTACTTTCGATATATTTTATTGTATTTAAACAAATTATAACTTTTACTTGTGATTTTTCAAAAATGTCTCTTAATATTTGTTCTATTTCATCCCATTTAACGTTTATAATTTCAATATCTTTTGAAATACTTATTGTTGCGATATTTTTTTGAATCATTATGTTTTTCAGTTATTTTAGTGATAGTGATATATCATTTAATATTAAATCTTTCGATTTTGCAGTGTCTAGACATATGCTAAACAGTTTTTAATTTTTAATTTTTAGGATTTCAATCTCTTTCGGTTGTATTTCACTGTCGATCAGTAAGTTTTTTGATTTTACGATTTCATATGTTTTAGAGTCCAGTGGTATTTTACTTTTTGTCATGAAGTACATTATATTATCTTGTCTTAGATTTACTGTATCTTTTACTTTTACAATATTTTCAGTTAGGTTTTTATTTATTGTATCGTTACATTTCTTTTTATTTATTTTTTGTCTATTTATTTTTCGAGAATTTCTTTCTTCCGATTTTGCATAAATGTCTTTATTCACGGTCTGCGGAGTTATATATTTTTTTGCTTGCGGGCGCGTTATTACAAAAATTTCATTCGAGTCATCAATTCCTCTACTGAGCGCGTCTGCATTCGTATCTTTTGATCCCGGTTTATAAATTATGTCAAAATCATATGATGCTAATTTTAAACTCCAGTTTTGGACTCTGGTGTTTTTATCGGCTGACCTAAATTTCAATAATGGCTTATGATCTGTATATACAGTAAATTTGTTTCCGTAAACATAATTTTTAAAGTAAGTTATTCCCCAAAATATGGCTAAAGCTTCTTTCTCATAAGTGTGAAATCTTAATTCCGACCCTTTTAACAGTCTACTTGCGTACGACACTGGTTTATCTTCCGGTACTTTACCTTGAGAAAGAGTAGCTGCGATGGCCCAATTACTTGCATCTGTTGAGATTATAAATGGTTTTGTAAAGTCTGGAAATTGTAAAATCGGTGCATTGCATAATGCGTTTTTTAGCTTTTCAAAAGCTTCTTGCTGTGCTATACCCCATGAAAATTTAACGTTTTTCTTAAGTAAATCATTCAAAGGTTTTGATAAGTTTGCGTAGTCATTTATGAATTTTCTATAGTAATTAGTAAGTCCTAAATATTCCATTATAGTTTTTGTGGTTTTTGGAATTTTGAATTTCTTTACTGCTGATGTGATTGATTCATTCGGTCTAATACCCTTTTCGGAAATTATATGCCCTAAAAAATTTATTTCTGTCTTAAGAAAATTACATTTTGAGGATTCGAGTTTAAGGTGTGCTTTTCTCAATCTATCAGCTATTATTTCGAATCTTTCTATCAGTTCTTCTATAGTATTTGCGAAAATTATAATGTCGTCAATATAGACAAAGCAAATTTTTCCTATCAAACCGTTCAATACTCTATTCATAATTCTTTGAAAAGTTCTGGGACTATTCATTAACCCAAAGGGCATCACTTTAAATTCTAACCTGCCCAGTGGGTGAATACTAAATGCTGTCTTCTTCGTATCTTCAGGTCTTTGTTTTATCTGATGGAATCCTGATATTAAATCTAGTGTAATAAAAAACTTAGCTGATCCCATTTCATCGAAAATCTCTGTAGTGCTAGGGATAATGTATGGGTCAGGGCTTGTTAATTTGTTCAATTCTCGATAATCTATCACGAGACGATGTTTAGGTTTATTTTCGGGGGTAAGACCCTTTTTTGCTACCAAAAAAGCTGGAAAATTATATGGACTATGGGATTCTCTCACCAAATCATTCTCTATCAATTTTTTGCCCTCTTGTATTGAAATATCTCTTAAAGCGAATGGCAATGGAAATTGTTTGACATAAATCAGTCTGTCATGTGTAAGATTTATCTCATGTTGCTCGACTGTGCATCTCTCTAACTTATCGCCTTCACAGTAAAATATATCATCATTTCTCTCAATTAAATTCCCGATCAACCTTGCATTTTTTTTTGACAAATGTTTTAGATTTATTTTATTTAATATTTTTTGAGTTCTCTCCCTCTTATCGACGTAATTATTATTGTTAACATTGTAAATTTCTATAGTGTCGTTAAAATCGATCTCGAATTTCATATTATTTTCTTGTATGTTGTGTTTAAGATGTTTTCTATCATTTTCATTTGGGTTGAACTTTACATTGTTATCAAGTATTTTCAAAAAGCAAGGGTAGTCTAATACTTTATTTTCGACATTTTCTTGACATATTTCACTCTCTAAGGCACAGTTTATTTGAGCTACGAATGTTTGCATATTATTTTCCGTTTCTATCACTCTGCGTAAATTTGGTTTACTATTATTAGGCTCTGTCTCATTATTTTTATAGCTGATTTCTGCTACTGTGTTCAGTAATTTTTTTATCTCTTCTGTGAAACAAGTGTCTTTTTCCGTGTTTATCTCATCTGTATTAAAATCAAGTTTCAAAACATTCATTACCTCATCGTTTTCATTTTCAAAAATTTTTTCGCGATCATGCGATGTAGTGACTTGCAAGCTAAGCGAATCATTGACCAAGTTTTGCGTGTCATTTATGGAATTTTTATTTTGTATTTCGTTGACCATACTATTCTTATTTATTAACAGCTCGAATTTTACATTATTTATTTCTAGATAGCCCTCATCTAATCTTAATTTACCCTCAGTTAGTTTATACCCAAAATACCATCGTATGGTAAATTAAATACATCGGAAGCTACATGAAATTCATAAAATAAACCGTTAATAAGTATATTTGTAGTACCTACAGTTTTCATAATTTTATTCGATATTCCTGATAACATGATTTGACGTCTCGGATCAATATCTGTCTGTCTAACTTTATCATTTTTAATTATATTTAATTGAGCACCGCTGTCTACTAAAAATTCGTATGTATTTTTCGGATTCACGTTCTCGACTCGAATATGTTTCAAGAGGTTTTCCAACTTTACTACGTAAGTTGGTATTATAATATTTTCTTCACACGTATAGTCTTTTACGTCTGTTAATTCTATCAAATTTTCACAAGTATCATTTAAGGAGTTTTCGGCGTTATCGTTCAATAATTGGTTTATTTTCTCACTAGATTCTACGTCTGTAGAAAAATAATTTGCTTCCACCGAATATTGTGCACGTCTACATTTTTCAATAGTATGCCCGATATTTTTACAATCTGAGCAAAAATTCTCGGCTAATTTTTGTAAATTTTGCAGGTCTAAGCAATTTCGCAACGAATGTCCCGGAGAGTTAAAGTGTCAGCAATTTTCAGGATTGTTACTTGTGTAATTTTTTAAGGCTTTATATTTAGTGCACATATCGAGATCATGACCTTTATAATTGCAATATTCGCATATTTTTTGTGATACGTTATTTCGATTTTGATCCCGTTTATTATAATAGGTATTAGTTTGAGTGTTTTGTTGTTTATTTTTAGTAGTATTTAAAAATTTAAAGCAATCTTTAGCGTTGTGCCCGATTTATCGCAAATTTGACAGATTACTGAGTTTTTATTTTTTTGCTGCGTTAATTTCACTTGAATGCAGTCATTTAGTTCATGGTCAATATTTTCACAATAAGTACAGAAACGATATCTGTTTTTATTTTCTTGAATATTACAATTTTTTATAGTATGACCTTTCTTGTTACATTTTTGACAAATAACTTCGGGGCATTCATTAACCGTATGACCCGTTTTTTTGCAATTTTCGCAGTTTTCGCGATTTTCTTCCTTATTTGGGCACAAATACGGAGTGTGTCCGTGTTTAAAACATTTCCAACAAAGTTCAAATTCTTTTATGTTCTCGCATTGATCTACTTAGTGACCTGCTATTTGACAAAATTGACAATTTTTACTTCCGATTTTATTAAATTCACATGCGCTAATTGAATGACCGTAATTACTGCATAAATTACACAGTAGTTTAATTTTTTTAGTTGCTCTATTACAATCAAAAGATCTATGATTCTGCGACTTGCAGTATACACACAGCGCGGATGGACAAAATAAAGCTTCGTGATTGCGTTCTGTACAAATTTGACAGATCGGTATATTTTTCTTCATCATATTATTAGCACAATGATTTACTTGAATGTTATTTTGATTTTCAATTAAATTTAGTTTTTTCTCTAAGATCAGTGCATTATTTAATATTGCTGAAAAATCTCCCGTCTTGTCTAACTGAACATTAATTTTAAATTTAAAACCATCAGCAAAACTTTTCAGCGCGTCAGCTTCTAATTTAGTTTCAAATGTTTGATACTCTGTATTCTCTAAGTTTTGGGTCAATTTTTTTAGTTCTTTAATTTTTTTTACTAATTTTTTCAACCGCGTTGTATAGTTACATACGTCTTCGTCTTTTTTCTGCGCTATTGTTAATAAATCGTTATAATAAGAATAATAGTTTTCTGTTGTCGGGAATGAATTTTTAATACTTGTTATGAATTCTCTTATTGTTGTTGGTTTTTTATCCGTAAACCATTCTTCCGCTGATTCAACACATTTTCTCAAAATTAGATATTTTAGAAAGTTTGGAATGTCGTCGTTTGCAATTAATGATTCTACTTCTGTCACGTATTTAATTATCTCTTCCGCCGATTTTTGCGAACCGTTGAAAAATGGGCTTTCGTTGACCAGATCCGTTATTTTAAATTTAGACATTCTTGTGAACTTTATAAAATCTAATAGATTATCTGCCTCTTTTACTTCGGAGCTTTCTTCGAGATCTATTAGCGAATTATTTCCCGACGTTATTTTTTGTGTGTTATTAACGTTTGGTATTTGATTCGTTTTATCTGGTATAAAATTTTCTATATTTTTTATTGGATCTTGAGAATTCACAAACGATGAATCCCCTGACACTAGATCTGTCGATGTAATCGACGCATTTTCATCGGTACACTTGTTTAAATTTAACTGTTTGGATGGATTTCGTTTTTTACTTATGTTGTCTAATTCCGGTAAGATCTTCTCATGTAATTCCGGGTTATTTTTTACCGTGCTTCTCGTTATTGGTTTATCCTCGTTTGTATTATTCACGGCTTTTTTTCCGGCGTACGATGTACGGAATACATTTATTTTCATATGTAGTTACAATTTTTAAAATATAGATTTATCCTCTCTTCGTCTTTCGCACGATGACTAATTATTATTTATCTACTTTATTTTATTATTATTAAAATTTTTCATCGATGACCCGTTTTACACTATTAACTATCACTTAGATTTAACCGTCTCTAACACGATTAATTATCACTTTAGATTCTTAACAGATTTAACCGTTTCTCACACGATTAATTATTACTTCCGATTTCTCACTTATTTAACCGTCTCTCACACGATTTATTATTATTTAGATTTTTCACAGATTTAACCGTCTCTCACACGATTAATTATTATTTAGATTTTTCACAATTTAACTGTCTCTCACACGATTTATTATTATTTTTGCACTCAAAATTCAATTGTATTGGAACCATTTTGTTATGTATTAGTTTATTAATAAGATATAATCTAGTTTTTATATTTATTTATTTTAATTTTAATAATATAATATTACATAATATAAATAAATGCATAGCTTAAGATATAGAGTTATTTATAATTTGAGACATCTTTATGATTATTATTTATTTTATGTATAAGGAGATATGACTCCAGACCCGATTTACGGTAAAAATTAAGAGGTATGATTTTACTTACGAAGTGGCCAGCTTCGGAGTCCCGCAGCTTTACTGACCAAAAGACTGAAGCTGGCCTCATTTCGTGTTTACTTATAGCATAAAAATGCTTAGTTAACGAAATGTGTCTTTCATGACACAATGTCTTATAATTACGAAATGTGTCTTCGTGACACAACAGTGGATAGAGGATAGTGACAAGTCGATAGACGTCAACTCCTTTATCCTCAGTCTTGCGGAAATTTATGCGTCATCGTACTGTGGATAGAGGATGGTGACAAGTTCGATAGACGTCAACTCCATTATCCTCAGCCTTGCGGAATTTTATGCATCAGCATACTGTGGATAGAGGATGGTGACAAGTCGATAGACGTCAACTCCTTTATCCTCAGTCTTGCGGAAATTTATGCGTCAGCGTACTGTGGATAGAGGATGGTGACAAGTCGATAGACGTCAACTTCTTTATCCTCAGTCTTGCGGAAATTTATGCGTCAGCGTACTGTGGATAGAGGATTTCGATTTTTTTGATTTTGATGATTTTATTAATTGTACATTATGTTGTACAAAATACATAAGGTGAAAAAGTTATACATAAAATTAAAATTACAAAATAAAATAAAATAAAATAAAATAAAATAAATAAAATAAAGGTATATAAAAGGTTTGTAAATATAGATAATATAAAATAACAATAACAGCAATAAACAATAATCATAATAATAATAGCATTAGTAACAGTAAGATGAATGTGCAACAGGTACACAATTTAACAACGGCGTACCAGACTCAGTCTTCTCCCTTGGCAGTAAAGATATGTGATTTGACGAGATGTTTGAAACTGGACAGGGATGATGATTGGCGTATATGAGGGGGTAGTGTGTTCCATGAGTAAGTAGCCAGTACATGAAAAGAACGTTTCAGACAGTCCGTACGAGCAAAGGGGACAATCAACGAATCAAGTGCATGCGGGTTCGCCATTCTCAAGGGACGTGAGCTGAGCTTCTCAACAAACAATTTCGCCAAATAGGAGGGAGTACCTGTGAGAAGGATTCTATAGAGCAAGCAGGCAGCAAAATAATCCCTGCGGCCCGCTTCTCGAAGCCAGCCAAGCTCACGTCGGTAGGGTGTAACGTGATCACTCTTTCTAATCCCAAAGATGTACTTGATACCACGATTGAGCAAACGCTGTGGTATGAGATCCTGCCCACCCGAGATATTACAGTACACCAGTGAACAATAGTCAATAATAGGAAAAAGCAAGGTCTGCACGAGGTGTTTACGCAGTTCAGAGGTGGTGCTGCGTCTGAAATGGTTAAGACGGTACAAAAGAGAGTTGGCTCTACGACAAACATACCGAACATGGTCTTTCCAGTTCAGCTTAGAGTCCAGCACCACCCCCAAACTACGCGCAGAGGGGACAAACGGGACTGTGCAGCCACCAAACCGCAGGTCTTGAATACCCAAATCGTTAAAGGCATTGACATAGAACGGGGTCCCAAAAATCATTGCCTTGGTCTTACCAGCATTCAACACCAGCTGATTAGTGGCAGCCCAGTCAGCAATGTGTTCAGCACCCCGGCTCAGTCTTCCAAGAGTGGCATGAATGTCCTCAAGTCGGCCCCGCACGTAAATCTCAGGTCATCCGCATAAATCACATGAAAGACACCAGGGCAAAGGCCTAAAGCTATATCAACAACAAACAGAAGGAAGAGCAGAGGACCCAACACGTAGCCCTGAGGCACGCCCTTATTAAGGGGCGGAAAGAAGTAAAACTGCCGTCCTCTGCCCTTACTGCTTGCGAGCGGCCAACCAGATAAGAGGCAACCCATCTCAAAACCCCATGCGAAAAACCCAAGGACTGTAGCTACCTGAGCAACGTTACGTGCGAGACCGAATCGAAGGCTTTACTAAAATCAAAAAGCAACAGCGTGGTCATTTGTCTTCTGTCCATACCCACCCGAATGTCGTCCGTGAGTTTCAATAGTGCTGTCTGTGTGCTATGTCCTGCTCTGAAGCCTGCCTGATAATCGTCCATCAAACCCTGCGATTCAACAAAGGCAGTAATCTGGTCATGTACCAGTCTCTCAAGGATCTTCGACATAAAACTGAGCAGGGAGATAGGACGAAAATCATTTAGACAAGACGGAGAGGGTGTCTTATTGAGAGGGATCGCTATTGACTTCTTCCACTGCTCAGGAAAGGTCGATGTGGATAGGGAAGTATTAAAAATATTGCAGATGAAAGGACCAATGGAAGGAAAGGCTGACTGAATAATGCTCTGCGGTAGGGAGTCAATGCCCACCGCCTGGGATGTCAACTGGCACATAACGCGTGCTATCTCGCCCACCGTCACATCCACAAACGCAAAGCCACCATGATCTGTCTCTTTTTCCAAGTTATTCAGAAAAAGAGAGAGATCTAGTGCCATATTATCAAAAGAGACAGAGGCAAAGTGAGCATTGAGATCCTCCACCGAGAAGCTACCCATATTGGAGTCTGCTTTGGAAGAGATACCAAGATGCCTTAGTTCCTTCCAGAGCTGTTGAGGATCAGTGATGTTCTTAAGCCTTTGCCAATAGAAGTCGAGTCTCGCAGACTCAATCCTCTCATGTGCAAAATCACGTGCTTGCCTGTATAAAAGTAGTTCAATATCGAGTCTCGAGCGTCGGGAACGTCTGTAGAGTCTGTCTCTTTCAGTCAATAGGTCACGGTGGTATGCAGTAAACCACGGATGACGATTCTTTCTTTGTTTGAGGGTTTTCAAAGGAGCAAAAATATCAAGAGCAGCGTTGAGGTTAGAGTACAAGAAACCCACCCTCTCACTAAGCGACTGCGTTTCATCCGTGAATACTGACCAATCACACCCTAGCAAAAATTGATTCAAAGCTCTAGCATCAACAGATTTGAAGTCCCTGAAAGTAAAGTCATTCGTCAAAACTTGGGGAGTTTGAATGTCAAGGGTGACTCCCATCAGGTCATGTCCCGCAATAAAAGGTGTCTCTGTCTTCCAGTAGCTAGTCCCAGTGTCCAGTGCGTCAACGAGAACCAGGTCAAGCCAAGTATCCGAGTGGGAGGTGTGATGTGTAGACCCAAATGGGACCGAAAACAGAGAATTCTCATCAATAAAATCACGCACAAAAATCGCATCAGGCGAGTCCGAGAGCTGGTCTGCATTAAAATCACCAAGGATGACCTTAGTGCCATAATCATGCATATTATCACGCAGGTTGGACACAAAGTCAGACCCGAGGATAAATGGGGCATGCGGGGGCCTATACACCACACCTACAAATATGGGGTCAGTGCCTCCAAGAGAGACCTCAGCTAGAAGATACTCAGGATGACCAGGCCTACCGTTCCACTCAGTGGAAGACGAGCAGAGGTGTTTGACTGACAGAGATTGATGAACATAAAGCGCCACCCCGCCCCCCTGGTTATTACGGTCATGCCTTAGAAGAGTATAACCCTCCAAAGCAACAAGCGCATCCTCAATCGAAGGACCCAAATGGGATTCAGTAACAGCGATCACGTGTATCATGGGCTGTGATAAAAGAAACAGCCTAACCTGCTCGATATGTCCCTTAAGGGAGTTAGCATTGAAATGGCAGACACGCAGCATCATGCCCTTGCCACGCACGGACCTCTGGTATAAAGAGTGTGTAGGAGGCTGGGAGAATGATTGAGAATGAGATGAAGAAGAACTAAAGAGTAGCGGGTTGAAATAGGATGTAGTAGAGGAAGAAGTAATTACATGTGAGGTGAGAGATGAAAGATGCATACTGTGAAGAAGACTGAAGTGATAATATGAAAATGTAATATTACCGCGACAGAGAAGATGTGTCAGCATACCTGTTATTACAAAAAACGATTCAAATCTTCAATGCTGGAGATGAGTGTAGGGGTGTCTCCCTTCTTCCTGCGAACGTAGATTCGGCCACTGCGGATGAAGCTGATGAATCCAGAGTCAGATTGTCTCGCCTTCTCACGTACAGCACGATGCAAATCAAAAACTTCCTTAGGAAGGAATTCGTTCAGGTTCAGCAGTCCAGGCAAGATTGAGTTGGGATCAATCTCAGGGGGTAAATTCGATGACAATGCAGAGGTGTGCAGCTTACCCAACTTAATTTTGCTCTGGATAATTTCTAGCATGAGTGCTCTGGAGTGAAGTGTAATTAGAATCGATGGTGGGCGACTTTGCGGACGATTCGTAGGCGAGGTTGTGGTTGGAGGTTGAGTTGAGGACGTTGCAGCGTTTGAAATGGAAGTTGACGTTGCTGACTTTGTTGTTGCCTTGCTGATGAGCATCCTTGCACCCACTATATCACGGGCTTCAGTATCCGGACGCAGAGTCTTAAGTACTGAGAGAACAAGTGATTTCACGTTGGCACCAGGAAGAGTAGCAAGACCTCCAATTACCAGCTCCGAGGAATTTGTAGCACGTGTCGTCGCGTTCAGTCGAGCAAGATCAGAGCTGAGAGCGGCATTCTTTTTCTCAATTTGTTGAATTTTATTTAACAGCTCAGTATCACAGTGGAGGGTGGCAGACAGTTCCGGATTTTCAAACTTCTCCTTCAGCTCAGCCAGTTCACCTTTTATATCTTCCAGCTGGTCCTTATCAGTGTCAACTCGAGCTACCAACTTCGGGATGACATCCAGATCAGCAAGTTTGTTGTCAATTCCAACGAAGCGCTCCTTGAAGGAAGTCTTCAGGTATCCAAGCTCATTCAGGATACTTCTCAAAAGTGCCTCATTGGCTACTGGCTCAACATTCTCCGAAGTTACGGCATTCGAGGTATTAGATGAACCAGATGAGGCTGAGTTTGTGCGCAGACGAGTGTTCGGTGCGTCGTTCAACCTAGTCCTGTCAGGCGCGGCCTGGGTGATGCAGAACGTGCAGGCTTTCGCTTGCTTACCATGCAGCATAACAGTTGCTAATTTAGCACACTGCGAATGGTAGAGCTTGCTGCAATTGTCACAACAGTGTAGTTTCGCATTTGTGCACGCGGGCCCGTGACAAGAGCCGCAGAGAGGAGTATCTTTCCCGTTCATGACTGAAGTTTTAAGTATCAATGGCTACTCTTAACCTCTCAAGCACGCAGTACTGCACAAAGAGCTAGCGAGATGACGGACAAGAAGTACTAGTCATCCTGTGGTCAGGCCACAGGTAAGTGAAAAGGTCAATAATTGGTCAGACCACTGTGTGGTATAGACCACCTAAAGAGGCTAGCAAGTAGTAGAAGACTATGAATAGTCAGGCCGTAAAACCGCAGACAAGGGGTGACAGTTGCCAAAACAGTCAACCAGTGTAAGTTTATAGTACACCGTACAGGCTCCAAGGTATGCCGGGTTGCCAGGTATCAATTGCGCAGCCTATCTATAATTCAATAAATTCGCGCGGATTTGCTATGGCTACGAGCGCACTTTTGTAGATAGAACTTAAGGCACTTTGCGTGGCTAAACACTGATGCCACCAAAATTTTGCACTAACCTCACTTTGCACTGGTGTAATTTAATAAGTTTTTTCAAAGTTAAATTACTATGAGCAACACCACAGTAAACAAAAGTCAATCAATCCACTTAAAGTAGCACGAGAACCGCTACACTAGAAAAAAATTGATAGATCGGACGAACTTACCTGTAAGTGAAGTACGATCCGAATTGTATGAACTGTCTCGTCCGAAAGATCAAAGGTAGTGACGCTAGTCTGCTAATTCAACACCACAGAATTCAAATCATAATAACTAAAATAAAAAATTCGGAACTCCCGGTCAGTCGGTATCTCTCGTAGGTGGCGCTCCTGTATGATGGTCTCTTCCTTGCCATCACCTGTCCACGGCCGACCCGCCATTTATTTTAAAGCTTTGAATCGCAACAGCCAGAATAAGGGTTTTGGGTTAATCATAGGGTTGGGTGATTGATCTTTCGGACGAGACAGTTTATACAATTCGGATCGTACTTCACTTACAGGTAAGTTCGTCCGATCTATCAATTGTATCTCACTGTCTCGTCCTTCAAGATCAAAGGTAGCTGTTCAAAGCGCTGTTGTGATTCAGAATAAGGTAAATTTCTTAATGAAATGACTATGTTTTTGCATAAAAATGTAAGATATCAAAATTTATTCCAAAGAAAGAGGTTCTTCCAGTTACATTAATTATTTTGTTCGCTTGCTAAAATCTTTCATTCTTGAGTTTTGTCATCCATTTTGGTATTTTTCCTCCTCGTCACGGCTGAACTGAAGCTCTCTGACTCCATCAGAGGCCTGTTGTAGAACCTTGCGAACGTACTTGATTTTTCGCTCCACACAGCTGCCTTGCGTATGATTTCAAAATTCACGCCTTTGCGAGCCGCAGCTGATGTAGCTGCGTGACGAGTGCTGTGAGCCTTAAAAACGCTGACGTCTATCCCGCTCTCTCCTAACATCTCACAAATCCATCGACTGAGGGTTTCGGGCTTAGCTTCATGGTGCAGTTTTTTAATGGTGATGAAGAGGTTTTGTGTTGAACCTCGTATTTTAGCCTTTTTTTCTAAGTAAGCTTCAAGCGTCTCCGCCACACAACATTGGGGTCGCTCAGTAAATTTTTCAATGACAAGGAGTGGTTGAGGTCTGTTCAACCCCGATGTTTTTATCCGGTCTGGCACCTTTATTTGATAAGCGTATTTCACTTCATTAATGTTTCTTATTAAGATTTTAGAGAGTGTTTGGACTCTCTGAGCTGTGCTGATTGCTAGCAACGTCGTGAGTTTTTTTGTTAATCGTTCCAACGAGATGTTTTTGTTTGGATAAAGCTTTCCTAGAAAATCAACCACTGGTTCTGGGTCCCAGATGTGTCCGTACTTTGCTGCTCGTGGTTTTATTACTGAAAGGCCCTTAAAAAATCTTGAAAGGCCTTGCTCTTTACCTAGATCGTTTAGGCTCAAGAGTGAAATAGCTGAGCGATATATATTTAAACTGCTATAAGATAATTCCATTGTTTGTGGTTATGTTAAAAATTGAGTAACGCGCGTTGCGGTTATATTCGTAAATGGTGACAACCCGTACTTTGAGCAATATTCCCACCAGAGACGTAGAGGCTTCTCGTACTGTTTTAGAGTGCTTGCTTGATTTGCCGAGATCTGTGCTGCTTCTTCAGAGTACCCTCTTAACAGGAATGCTTTCCGGATAGCCTCACAGCCGCCAGGGAAAGGCTCGCTGAAAGTGGGTGAGCTTCCCTGGAAGAAGAAATTAATAAGTCTGGAGCTGGTTTAAATTTTATTGGTTCTAAAACTGACAGTTCTTTAAGAAGGGGAAACCATGATTGAGTTGGCCACCATGGAACAATTACTACTCCTTCTGCCTCGTCATTGCGAATTTTTCGCAGCACTCTCAATATTATCGAGAAGGGGGGAAAAGCGTAAAAGTAGTAATTTTTCCATGATATCGTAAATGCGTCAACGGTTAGGGAATCAGGATCTTGCTTCCATGATATGTATTTTTCACACTTTGCGTTAGCCCGAGATGCAAATAAATCAATATCAAATGGTCCGAATTCATTTGATATTATTTTAAATAACCGTGGAGCTAGCTCCCATTCAGTTTCTTTGAAACTGAGGCGGGATTCGCGGTCGGCAAGTGTGTTGTCTTTCGTATTTATGTATGAAGCGAATATCCAAATATTTTTGCGTTCACACCAGCTCCAAATTTCGCGGCTCAAATCCATCAACGTTTCGTTCTGAATTCCGCCCATTTTGTTCACATAGGCAATAGCTGTCGTGTTATCAACTCGTAGGAGAATATCGATGTCTCTCAAGTTTTTCGCGAAACACTTAAGTGCGTAAAAAACTGCCTTCAGTTCCAGCACATTTATATGCTCTAACGATTCGTCGTGATTCCACCAACCGTTGACTTTTTTGTTACCACAAACAACACCCCAACCTGACAATGAAGCGTCAGAAAAAATTTCGAGCTCATAGCTGTCTTTCCGGATTGGATTTTTGGTAATCAGAATGTTATTCATCCACCACTCTAAATCTCTCTTCATTTCATCTGTAATACACATATTTTTATTGAAATCTCCGTTTGATTCCAACAACGCTAAGTATTTCTGTCGCTCTAAGCGTTTCATATATACCCCGCCGTATCTAGCTCCAGGGCAAGCAGAAATGAGGTTGCCTATCGTTTGTGCCGTTAGACGTATCTTGCATTTTTTTTGTCCGTAAAAATCATTTAATAAATTAAAAAATTTTCTTTCTTTTATCCGCGGTGAGATAGATACTATAATCTTTGCTATTTATAATGAACCCCAAAAAAGTGCATTGAGTATTTGGGATTAATTGACATTTTTCCTCACTCAATAAAAACCCAAGTGAAATCAATAAATCTTTAGAAATTTTTACGATTTTGCTACACTCTTCTTTAGTGCTTGCCATAAATAGAAAGTTGTCGAGGTATATCACACATTTGTAACCTCTAGACCTGAGATACTCTACTATTGGTTTTACAATTTTCGTAAAAACGAATGGCGCTACTGATAGCCCAAAGAGGAAACAGTTAAACACATAATATTTATTTTCAAATTTAAATTTCAGGTACTTCCTATGTGCTGGGTCGACTGGTATTAAAAAATATGAGTCTTTTATATCTATGGATGCTAAAAAATCATCCTTTCTAATCAGTTGCAGGGCATTTTTGATGGACTCCATTTTAAAATGTGGAGGCAGCAAAAATTCATTTAGATTTTTTAAATTCAAAATAAATCTGTACTTTCCCGAAGGTTTTTTACGAAGGAAATACGGAGATAAAAACTCATCTTTCTCACTTTTGCATTCGGATATTGCGCCTTTCAAAAGGAGCTCATTTATTGCCGTCCGGCAGTTATTGAGTTCGTCTTTTGTAAGCCTCGGGTCAGGTGGGGGTGTTCTTTGCTTTGGCGTTGTAACGAAAGGGATTTTGTATCCTCTGATGCAGGATAAGATGAAGGGGTCATTTGTCAGACGCTCCCATTCTCTAACATAATTTTTAAGCTGACCAGCGTATGGCCTTATCTGGTTTATTGATTTTTGTTGAAGTATTTCTTGTCGGACCAATTGGATGTTTTCGCCCCTCCTTGAGTTCGCTGATTCGGGTAACTCTCGTTCTTGTGAAAGGTCTTCTTGGAGGGGCCCTGCCAGTTTTTTGATTCATTTCGGTAATTATCTCCTGATCTTCTCGAGTTTGAGGCTCTCGTTTTATCCTTTTCTTTGTGCGAGAAAGGTTTTTGAATCTGCCTGGAGGATTTTTCGACCTCCTTAGCTTTGTTTAATCTTTCGGAAAAATTATTTCCAAAAAGATATTGGTCAATTGGTGAGTCTCTTGCCACGCTTTTGGCGATGTAATCCAAGACTGGCATACAGAATAAGCGTCTTGTTAAAGAAATGCCATGATGAAGGTCAGCAAGCAGTCGCCCCGCATCAGTCACAGTTTCGAATAATGAGGTAGTTTTTTCCGATTTTTCCATGCTCATTAAGGTACTCAATGCGTTACCTAAAATTCCTGCTGTTACACCTAACAAGTTTTGATTTGCGACTTGGTAGTTGTCTTTTTTCTTGCCAGCATTCAGCAAAACTTTAATTTCCTCGTTCATGATGGGTGCTTTCAGGCTCTGGCAATTTCCAGGCATTGGATGTCGTTTTAGAATGTTTTCTCTAACTTCTTTTGGCAAGCCAAGACGCGCTATTTTTGAAAATTTTTCTGCGATGGTTTCATTAATTTCTTTTCCATCTGCAATATCCAGCGGACCATCATCGCTCAACAACTCTATGTAATCTTCGTTTTGACTTTGTTTAACTTCAGGCGCAAGCTGTTCATTTTCCTTGTCATCAGCCATGTTTTTCCCTCCCCTTTCTTGACTTGACGCGCCTCTCGGGTCACGTTCTTTGTCTTGGAGGTTATGTTTCTTAGAGTGGGTCGACGCACTTCTCGGAGTACATTCACCACTTTTTAAGTCGGTTTTTGACGTGCTTCTTGAGCGACATTCAAACCTTTGCGGTAGTTTTCCTTGCTAGCCGAGCGTGACCTTGAGCGGTATCGAATCGGGCTTCGGCTACGACTTTTTGACCTCGTTCGGTGTCTAGAGGGGCTGCGACTGCGTTTGTGCCTGTTTGACTTAGAGAAAAACCGCTCTCGTGTTTGTAGATCTCTCAATGAGCATTTCGATCCTTTGGAACACCTACTATGTCGTGACAGGCGCGAGCTGTTGGTTGAACTTGACGAGCTGGAGGAACTTCTTCGCGATCTTGAGCGAGTTCGTGCCCTGCGTGAACGTGAACGTCTCGATCTGTTTACCTTCTTTTTCAGGCGGCGAATCTCTTTAAGCAGCTCGTCGTGTTTGTGATCTTTACGTTTGCTTTTCTTGTTCGACATTTCGTATTTCACTACTATTTCTTTCCCGTAAGTTTTGGATAAGATTAATTTTTTTTTTTTTTTTTTTTTTTTTGGGAGTAACAAAAAGAATCCTGTGGCGTCGTACGCACAGAAAAGCGTAATGGCGGGTCGGCCGTGGACAGGTGATGGCAAGGAAGAGACCATCATACAGGAGCGCCACCTACGAGAGATACCGACTGACCGGGAGTTCCGAATTTTTTATTTTAGTTATTATGATTTGAATTCTGTGGTGTTGAATTAGCAGACTAGCGTCACTACCTTTGATCTTGAAGGACGAGACAGTGAGATACAATCTCTCAGTGAACATGGGAACGAGACTCAAACACTAGGAAAAAAACCGAGAGCGTGTGTACATACGTCCAGCCGAGCTGAGCGCATCCGAAAAAGAGCAAGAGGATGGTGACAAGTCGATAGACGTCAACTCCTTTATCCTCAGTCTTGCGGAAATTTATGCGTCAGCATACTGTGGATGGAGGATGGTGACAAGTCGATAGACGTCAACTCCTTTATCCTCAGCCTTGCGAAAATTTATGCGTCATCGTACTGTGGATAGAGGTTGGTGACAATTCGATAGACGTCAACTCCTGTATCCTCAGCCTTGTGGAAATTTGACCTTCAGAATCAAGCATTAAGGTTCTGTCGGCATACCACCCACGGTTTTCAGTTTGTGCACCATAGTCTAAAGACGTAAGAGCCTTTAAAGTGCTAGCTATTCCTACATTTTTCATACGATCAATTTCTATTGCCAAAACAGTCAACCAGTGTTAGGTTATAGTACACCGTACAGGCTCCAAGGTATGCTGGGTTGCCAGGTATCAATTGCGCAGCCAATCTATAATTCAAAAATTCGCGCGGATTTGCTATTGCTACGAGCGCACTTTTGTAGATAGAACTTAAGGCACTTTGCGCGGCTAAACACTGATGCCGCCAAAATTTTGCACTAACCTCACTTTGCACTGGTGTAATTTTATAAGTTTTTTCAAAGTTAAATTACTATGAGCAACACCACAGTAAACAAAAGTCAATCAATCCACTTAAAGTAGCACGAGAACCGCTACACTAAAAAAAAATCTCTCAGTGAACACGGGAACGAGACTCAAACACTAGGAAAAAAACCGGAGCGTGTGTACGTACGTCCAGCCGAGCTCAGCGCATCCGAAAAAGAGCAAGAGGATGGTGACAAGTCGATAGACGTCAACTCCTTTATCCTCAGTCTTGCGGAAATTTATGCGTCAGCATACTGTGGATGGAGGATGGTGACAAGTCGATAGACGTCAACTCCTGTATCCTCAGCCTTGCGAAAATTTATGCGTCAGCGTACTGTGGATAGAGGATTGTGACAAGTCGATAGACGTCAACTCCTTTATCCTCAGTCTTGCGGAAATTTATGCGTCATCGTACTGTGGATAGAGGATGGTGACAAGTTCGATAGACGTCAACTCCTTTATCCTCAGCCTTGCGGAGTTTTATGCATCAGCGTACTGTGGATAGAGGATGGTGACAAGTCGATAGAAGTCAACTCCTTTATCCTCAGTCTTGCGGAAATTTATGCGTCAGCGTACTGTGGATAGAGGATGGTGACAAGTTCGATAGACGTCAACTCCTTTATCCTCAGCCTTGCGGAGTTTTATGCATCAGCGTACTGTGGATAGAGGATGGTGACAAGTCGATAGAAGTCAACTCCTTTATCCTCAGTCTTGCGGAAATTTATGCGTCAGCGTACTGTGGATAGAGGATGGTGACAAGTCGATAGACGTCAACTCCTTTATCCTCAGTCTTGCGGAAATCTATGCGTCAGCATACTGTGGATGGAGGTTGGTGACAATTCGATAGACGTCAACTCCTGTATCCTCAGCCTTGTGGAAATTTGACATTCAGAATCAAGCATTAAGGTTCTGTCGGCATACCACCCACGGTTTTCAGTTTGTGCACCATAGTCTAAAGACGTAAGAGCCTTTAAAGTGCTAGCTATTCCTACATTTTTCATACGATCAATTTCTATTGCATTAAGCTCATATCTAATATCTTCAAATAAATGACATACGCCGTTGCTAACGAAATGAGTATTTGCTGCTTTCGTATCCTTGAATCGAATAGGAGAGGATAGTATCTCAAACTATGAGTTACATGCTCATCGGCCTTACACTGGATCTAATTTCAATCATAGTGATGAAATTCGTATCGCTATCCAGTATCAGGACTTGGCGGTTTTACCATCACGTAGTTATCTACATGTAACCGGTCAATTAAGAAAGTCAGATGGTACAAAAGCAGCGAATACTCATTTCGTTAGCAACGGCGTATGTCATTCATTTGAAGATATTAGATATGAGCTTAATGCAATAGAAATTGATCGTATGAAAAATGTAGGAATAGCTAGCACTTTAAAGGCTCTTACGTCTTTAGACTATGGTGCACAAACTGAGAACCGTGGGTGGTATGCCAACAGAACCTTAATGCTTTATTCTGAAGGTCAATTTGATGTATGTATCCCTTTGAAACATCTCTTTGGTTTAGCAGAGGATTACAATAGAATCATAGTCAATGCAAAACATGAATTGATCATTCGAAGATCGAACACTTATTATAATGCTATTTATCAAACAAACACAGGGACGCCTGAAGCTCCTGTATTCGAAGATATCAAGATAAGCATTTCTAAAATAGAATGGTTGATGCCTTATGTAACTCTTTCGGATGCCTACAAAATAAACTTGCTCAATTATCTTCAAAAAGGTAAACCAGTTGCTATGAGTTTTCGAAGTTGGGAACTCCATGAATTGCCTCTAGTACCAACAACCACTAAAAATAATTGGCTTGTAAAAACATCTAATCAGTTGGAGAAACCTCGTTTCATGATAATAGGCTTTTGAACTGATAGAAAAAATAGTAGACCGCTTAGTCCAAATGTATACAATCATTGTAATATCAATAACTTGAGAGTTTTCTTAAACTCGCAATATTATCAGTATAATAAATTTAATGCTGATTTCACTAAAAATCAAGTTTCTATACTTTATGAGAATTATCTAAATTTTTATGAATCCTTTTACAATGTAAGGAGTGAACAATGAACGCCAATGCTAACTAGAAACCAATTTATAAAAGAAGCGCCTCTATTCGTCATAGATTGTTCAAAACAAAATGAATCGTTAAAAAATGCTCCAGTAGATGTGAGAATTGAGTTTGAATCATCAGAGAATATACCTGCGAATACTGTGGCGTACTGCTTAATTATTCATGATCGTATAGTAGATTATAATCCTATGAATGGAGATGTTAAAAGAATAGTTTAAGATGATAAATGTATTGAAAATTACTTGAATAAATTTATTATCTCAAAATTATGTATTATTATTTCATAAATCCTATCCTTTATATAATTACACGATACAGGAGTTGACGTCTATCGACTTGTCACCATCCTCTATCCACAGTACGCTGACGCATAAATTTCCGCAAGGCTGAGGATAAAGGAGTTGACGTCTATCGAACTTGTCACCATCCTCTATCCACAGTACGATGACGCATAAATTTCCGCAAGGCTAAGGATAAAGGAGTTGACGTCTATCGAACTTGTCACCATCCTCTATCCATAGTATGCTGACGCATAAATTTTCGCAAGGCTGAGGATAAAGGAGTTGACGTCTATCGAACTTGTCACCATCCTCTATCCACAGTACGATGACGCATAAATTTCCGCAAGACTGAGGATAAAGGAGTTGACGTCTATCGAACTTGTCACCATCCTCTATCCATAGTACGCTGACGCATAAATTTTCGCAAGGCTGAGGATACAGGAGTTGACGTCTATCGACTTGTCACCATCCTCCATCCACAGTATACTGACGCATAAGTTTCCGCAAGACTGAGGATAAAGGAGTTGACGTCTATCGAACTTGTCACCATCCTCTATCCATAGTACGCTGACGCATAAATTTTCGCAAGGCTGAGGATACAGGAGTTGACGTCTATCGACTTGTCACCATCCTCCATCCACAGTATGCTGACGCATAAGTTTCCGCAAGACTGAGGATAAAGGAGTTGACGTCTATCGACTTGTCGCCATCCTCTATCCACAGCTTCCTAAACCTTTCGGTTACCAGCCGAACGTGCTACGGAAGCTCTGGCCCAAGCACGCCCGTGTATTTTAAACGAGAGGCACTCGCGTGTATTTTAAACAGGGGGCACCGGTCCGAGCGCGCCCGTGTATTTAAAATGGGAGACACTCGCGTGTATTTTAAACGGGACGCTTCGGTCCGAGCGCGCCCGTGTATTTCTTACGGGGGGCACTTACGTGCTTTTCTTATGGGGGGCACGGGTGTTCCCGTTCTCTCGTTGTTTTATCTACTACAAACATTATCCTTCATTCAATTTTTGATTGTTTGACGGTCAAAAATCTTTTACTTTTTAAAAAGAACTGTTTCATGACATGGTGTAGCCGTTTACTTAAGGTTCAAATTTTCTTGCCGACTTCCAGCTGGCCCCCGTAATACGTACATCATTCTTCATTCAATTTTTGATGGTTTTACGGTAAAAAATCTTTTACTACTCAAAAAAGATCGTCCCGAGACATGTATACCGCTTCACTTAGGATCCAAATTTATTTGCTGACTTCCAGCTGGCTCTCATAATGAGAACATCATTTTTAGTTCAATTTTTGATAGTTTCTCAGTGAAAAATTTTTTACTTTTTAAAAAGGACTGTCCCGAAACATGGTGTAGCCCTTTACTTGCGGTCCTAATTTTCTTGCCGACTTCCATCTGGCCCCGTCATACGAACATCATTCTTCATTCAATTTTTGATTGTTCGACGGTCAAAAATGTTTTACTTTTCTAAAACAATAATCCCGAGACATGTTCTACCCTGTTACTTAGGGTCCTAATTTTCTTGCCGACTTCCAGCTGGCCCCCGTAATACGAACATCATCCTTCATTCAATTTTTGATTGTTTGACGGTCAAAAATCTTTTACTTTTTAAAAAGAATTGTTTCAATAGGGTGAGGCGTTTTTGGGTCATTTTTGAATGTCGACTTCTAATAGCGATAGAAGTTTGACTTTATACCTAACTTGAAAGTTCGCGAAGTCCGGACGCGCTTGGTTGAAATTTTCTGTTGTACCAAGCGACATACATGTGATTTTTGTCGTATTTTTTGCTATTTTAATGATTTTTTTTTAAATCTGCTTGATTTTCATAAAAATTAATTATTTTGAGGCCCATTACTCACCATTTCAATAAATATGCATCTAATAAACACCTTTTTACGATTACAGAGTCCAATAGTGTCGTTAAAAATTTTGTACATGCCTTGAAAGTCGATTTTTTCACTCTTTACGGCCGTTTTTCAACAATTTTTGATGAATTTTTAAAAATTGAAGATACGGTCTTTCAGAGTCTAGTAAGCGGGATTTTCTTTCTCAAACATTATATTTTTGAAAAAAAAATTTGCACAGCTCCATTAAGCCCTGAAAAAAATTGGCGGGCCTAAAAAATAAGAGTATTTTGCGATAATACAATTACTTAACAAGTATTTAATTACTTATACTTGCCGCTCTCGAGTGAACGAGAAAACTTTTCTTGCATTTTTTAACATACGAAGTAATATATGAACTTGAAAACTTTTAAACAAACAAAAATTTTACCCATCAATTTCCATTAGTAATACAGTTACAAGCATTCAATGATTTAAAAAAGTTTCTAACCTATAACCTATAACCTAATCAACGCGTTGGCAAAATAGCGGATGCCACTCGAATTCTTTTCAATAATTTTAATTGTAAAATTTCTTTATTATTCCAAAACTAAATAATTACAGAATTTATTCTTAATATTTTCATTTGACCTTCGGCCGTTTATCATTAAGTCTAGATTAACGAAATTATCCCTAATCTAACTTCTTAAACTACAAGACAGTGGTTAAGCACTGTCTTGGCAAAAACTTCGCCAATTAAACTATTCAAATTTTAATAAATTTAATTATACTTTAAAAATAAAATCAAAATTAGGTCTACTTTCTAACTTACTATCCTATCTTCCCCCGGGAGATCTGAACTACGCACTTTGCTACCAATTTTTGTTAAGTGTGTTCGACACTTAACGTTCTTCCCGATTTTAACAGCCCGGACGGAAGATTTTACCGGGGATCGCAGTCCCCACTCGTTTGTAGACGGGAGAAAGAAATGAGAATAAACTACGGGACGCGGAATAATGCTAAAAGGTCTAATTCTAACACGAGATTTTAGGTACTAAAATCTTACCTGGAGTTTGAAGGTGAAGTCCCTGGTGCTCTGCTGCAAGTGGAAGTTGACCGTCAAACAAAAAAACAGGCAGTTTAAATCAATTAATTATTTTATTGAGTCCTGATTGTACACTTTTGTTACACAAATATCGACAATACAATCTAGCCGATATAGGATCACTTTCCCGCGCTAAACTACACTTAATTACTAATCATAATTTTTTACACGATTCTCCGACAAAGGAGTAACGCGTCCGGCTTAAATGCTACACTTATTAAGACTCCCCGCGCTGCTGCCATCTTGCCCGGCGTTGCCTCGCTGGTAAGAATGCAGCGCGTGCATCTTTTGTATCCTACTTTGGGCGACCTATTCTGCTTGTATTTATCCTGCTGTATGTGCATTATAAGTGTCACACAACATTGCGATAAAGAGATCGCTTCAATAAAACCATTTCTGTTTTTTTCGCCACAAATTTGTCTAGATGCTTCAGTTACTAGTTTGACGAGTCGCTCAACTGCTACGGTGTGACATAGAAATTTGGAAAATTCCCATTCTACAAGATTCTTGCTGGATAAATTATTTATTAATTCAATATTTGATATACTTTTTAGTTCTTTAGATAATTTTTTAGTTCCTAAACTACTCTCTTCGGTAGTCCAAAAGATCTTTAAAAAGTCTCTATTTTATAGGTTAGAAACTTTTTTAAATCATTGAACGCTTGTAACTGTATTACTAATGGAAATTGATGGGTAAAATTTTTGTTTGTCAGCTGATGGTCAGGTAAAGTTATTCCAAGCAATTTTAGACTCTGCCTCTTTTTCTCAAGTACACCCCCTTGCCTCTTTTTCTTAAGTATACTCCTTTGCCTCTTTTTCTCAAGTAAACTCCTTTGCCACTAATCCTATGCTGCTGTACCTAAAAATCTAGTTAGAGACAATGTCAACTTATTGATTTTATTTCGTCAAGATGAAGTGAATCTGAAGCATATTTACAATCATCACGTTAATACCAACATGCCATATAGTCAATTTAAAAACTTGTGTTCAAAGTGTTGGCTGGAAGGTAAACATAGTTTTATAGTTATCGATAAAGATAGAAACATTAATGACGGTAGATATAGAAAAAGTTTCGATTGTTTTGCTATAAATATAGTAGAACCTTCTGAAAAATAATTAGTCTCCTGTCAACTTATACTGACAAGGAGAGGTCACACCCTCCGGGTCACCGATCTTGACGAAACTTTGGGGATCGTTTTCTTATACCAAAAGATGAAGAAATCTACCAATCATCCCGTCTAATGGGCCTTTTGTACCTAGTTCCTACATAGCTTATATCGTATTTTTAGCTCTTTTTGGGTTTTTTTGCGAATTTTCAAAAAATTCCTGTTCGAAGCCTATTACACTTACAAAATTCTGCAACCCCGCATTCTCTTTATTTTTTCATCTTCTTTTGAGAAAAAATATTTTTAAATCTAATTTTGAAGAAATAGTCCATGTAAAATTAAAGTAATCAAAAGCATTTTTTACTGTTTTTTTGGTTTTATGAACTTAAACTGTATGTCGTCAGCCTTATCAAAATTATGTCTAAAAATATTTTTTCTAAAAAATTCATATAAAAACAAAGAAAATGCGGGGTTGCAGAATTGTGTAAGTGCAATAGGCTTTGAGCAGGAATTTTTTGAAAATTGTTACAAATAAACACAAAAGTCGCACAAAAGTGTTAAAAGTGTCAAAACAAGCTGATTTTCAAAAAATTCCTGCTCAAAGCCTATTGCACTTACACAATTCTGCAACCCCGCATTTTCTTTGTTTTTATATGAATTTTTTAGAAAAAATATTTTTAGACATAATTTTGATAAGGCTGACGACATACAGTTTAAGTTCATAAAACCAAAAAAACAGTAAAAAATGCTTTTGATTACTTTAATTTTACATGGACTATTTCTTCAAAATTAGATTTAAAAATATTTTTTCTCAAAAGAAGATGAAAAAATAAAGAGAATGCGGGGTTGCAGAATTTTGTAAGTGTAATAGGCTTCGAACAGGAATTTTTTGAAAATTCGCAAAAAAACCCAAAAAGAGCTAAAAATACGATATAAGCTATGTAGGAACTAGGTACAAAAGGCCCATTAGACGGGATGATTGGTAGATTTCTTCATCTTTTGGTATAAGAAAACGATCCCCAAAGTTTCGTCAAGATCGGTGACCCGGAGGGTGTGACCTCTCCTTGTGAGTAAACATGAAAAATATAGCTAAAGAGAAAAAAATCCTGGAAGAGCTTGTAAAAGCTCGTGAAGTCGTAAAACAGAAATTTAATCTTATCAAAAATCAAAAAAACGATACTGAACGTATTTTAAATAAAACGTTTAAACCTATTCTGGATCCTCTAGAAAAGCTTGCAGCAAAACGTCAAAAGCTCGATGAAAGCTCACCTATTGAACCAGTAAAAAAATCTGATTTAAAAAAAGATAATTTATTTAATAGTGATGAATCTGAGATACGGTCGAATGAATTTGATATACCCACAAATGTATCTGTTGAGGATGAATCTACGCTTCATGAGAGTGATACGTATAATGAATTGGAAAAAACAAGTATTGACCGAGGAGAAGACATATTTAATCAAATAGAGCCTGATGAGCGAGATAATCTGTACGGAGTCAAAAAAACTCTTTAAGGAGACTACACTCTTGGAAACAAACCCATTAAATTTTTAAAAGATTCTATCGTAGTCAACAATAAGTCGTATACTGGAACTCAAGAATTATTTAATGTCATTGTTCGCAAAGATTCTACAACTAATAATTTGGCTAACTTAAGTCGATATAAAGAAATTCTTGAGCAAACTAACGCTCACAGAAAAGGAAACAAATCTACAGAAGATATAAAATATCATGTTAGGGAACGTTCACAAACCACGTGGCCCAAACAGGGGGGGAGGGGGGCGATTAAAAGGCTACGAAAGGTTACGTGGGGGGTAGGGCTGTTGATTCAGAAAGGCACGTGGTTTTTAAAGTGCATGAATCTATGTTTCGATTCATAATATTTTACTGTTGAACGTTAAAACCGAATCCGTGCCTGTCATCTGATTTGCGCCTGCATGGCCGTGTGCAAATAAAAATTCGTCAAAGTTTTGTTTTGACTGGCCCGTACGTGTTTCATTATCACCGCGTGTAGGTAGCTTCCGTAGTTCATGGTTCTCTGCAGTCTGCCGCTGTTTTGTGATCGGCTATCTCCCAAGCCTTGAACCCCCAAAACCCTGGGCACCCGAGGTCAACAAAAAAACTGGTCGGCTATCCCCCAAGCTCTAAACCTTCAAGACCCTGAGTGCCCGAGTTCAACAAAAAAACAGATCGGCTATCCCCCAAGCTCTAAACTCTGAAAACCCTGGGTGCCCGAGTTGAATTATTCCAAAAATATGAGTGCATTTTAATTAACGAAATAAATAATCTGATCAGTTTTTTTGTTGAACTCGGGCGCCCAGGGTTTTAGGGGTTTAGAGCTTGGGGGATAGCTAATCGGTTTATTTATTGAACTCGACGCCAAGGGTATTTGTGGGTTTACAGCTTGGGGGACAGCCGATAAGTTTTTTTGTCGAACTCGAGCGCCCAGGGTTGGGGGGTTTAGAGCTTGAGGGATAGCTGATCAGTTTTTTCGTTGACCTGGGGCGCCCAGGGTTGGGGGGTTCAGAGATTAAGGGAAAGCTGATCAGTTTATTTATTCAAGTTGACGCCTGGGGTTTTGGGGGCTTGGAGCTTGGGGGATAGCTGATAAGTTTTTTCGTTGAACTCAGGCGCCCAGAGTTGTGGGGATTAGAGCTTGAGGGATAGCTGATCGGTTTATTAATTGAACTTGACGCCCAAGGTTTTGACTGTTTAGAGCTAGGGAGATAGCTGATCAGTTTATATATTTAACTCGACGCCCAGGGTATTTGGGGGTTCAGAGCTTGGGGGATAGCTGATCAGTTTATTTATTGAACATGATGCCCAGGGTTTTGGGGGTTTAGAGCTTCGGGGATAGCTGATCAGTTTTTTCGTTGACCTCGGGCGCGCAGGGTTGGGAGGTTAAGGGCTTAAGGGATAGTTGATCGGTTTGTTTAGTGATCTCGACACCCAGAGTTTTGAGGGTTTAGAGCTAGGGAGATAGCTGGTAAGTTTGTATATTGATCTCGACGCTAAGGGTATTTTGGGGTTCAGAGCTTCGGGGATAGCTGATCAGTTTATTTATTGAATTAGACTCCCAGGGTTTTGGGGGGTTAGATCTTGGGGGATAGCTGATCAGTTTTTTCGTTGACCTTGGGCGCCCAGGGTTTTGGGGGTTTAGAGCTTGGGGGATAGCTGATCAGATGATTCATTGAACTCTATGCCCAGTGTTTTGGGGGTTTAGAGCTTGGGGGATAATTAACCAGTCTATTTATTGAACTGAACGTTTTTTTTGTTTTTTTTTTTAGACGTCAGTTTTATTGGGGGCGGGCAAGGGGGGGGGGAGTAGACCTCAGGACACCTCCTATCTGAAAAGAGTTGTTGCGCCCCTGGTATTTAATCATTAAATTATAACTTAAAAAATAATGTTTTTGAAAAACTAATAGTATACATATTTACAATTTGAAATCGTAAAAAAACCACGTGACTTTAGGGGGAGGGGGGGGGTCGAAAATTTGATACAAATACTACGTTGATCTTCATGAGAGGGAGGGCCCTTCAAAATCTTCGAAAAAATGACCACGTGGTTTATGAACGTTCCCTTACTAGTAAAAAATATCAAAATGTTATCAAGCCTCTTTTCAATTTAAGTCCCCCAAAAATAAAACAGTCACCAAAAAGAACGTTAAAAAAAATACAACTCAATAGACAGTCTTCGTTGGCTTAAGTTCGCGTAAGCAAAATAAAAAATGTATTTGAAAAAAGTTATTCTCCCAATTGGTCCACTGAAATATTTACTGTAACCCGTGTCAAGAGAACCCAACCAATCACTTATCACTTAAAAGACTATCAAGATCAGCCAGTGGTCGGTGGTTTTTATGAACAAGAATTACAAAAAACTAAAAACCCGGATACACATTTAATAGAAAAAGTAATCCGACAATGTGGTAATGAATCATATGTAAAGTGGTTAGGTTTTTAAAAAGATCACAACAGCTGGATTAGTAATAATAATCTAGCGTCACGTCGTGACGTGGCATCAGACTCTTCATCGGGTCATACACGCGCCAAATCGTATGTGATAAAAGTCACGTGGGTCTATCGATTATTCCAATGCAGGGGTGGTCTTCCGAAAAATATGTATTTTAAGGAAAAGATTGACAGCCCCCCCAAACATCTCTTTATGCAGATATTCAAATTCTGACATTCGTAGTACCCCTTCTGCGGGTATATAAACGGGATGTAAGTGCGGACAAGGGGGCAAACATTCCCGAACGTCAAGGGTGAATTGTTGGAGTCGATAAGGGTACACTTGGAGTCTACGCAGGAACTTAAGATACCATCGCGACGATCATATACCGATTAACCATCAGGCTCCCGTCCCTCGCGTAACAACAAATTCGAGTTCAGTCTGTTTTCTTCCTTGTTTCCACTAACAGTCTCTTCTGTGTATTTAAATATTCAACCATTAAAGCACAGTTTGCTCCAATTATCTCTCTCATTTTCGAACCCTTCACCGGAGTTCCAGATCCAGCTAAGGTAATACTTTACACTTATCAACTTAATACTCTCTTGTGCTATAAGACACGGAGAATTCTTCAAGTCTCTGGACAGTTGACGCAAGCCAAAACCTAAAAATACGGTCGAGAGCCAGGGCCTCTCTTCCAATGATAATACAGTGTTGTTTATTATACATTTCTATTATTTTCTTTATTTTATTTTACACGTTCCTGGTAGATCGTGACAGATTTTGGAGGTTCGTCTAAAAAAAAATTGTCAGAGGCTTGAAAATTCGAAATGTCAAATAAAGATTACAATGACGCATATTATGACGCTAAAAAAATTTTATATGAATTCGCAAATTCTGTAGTTGAAGAAAAATTCGGTCCGATTGAATTTGTAAAAATTGAAGAACTCTTAGATGTTTTCGCAAATAGATATTGCGACGATGAAATCGTGTGCGCGCGCGCGTGTGTGTGTGTGTGTGTGTGCGTGTGTGTATTCTGTGTACTTAGTTGATATAAAATTCTGTTCTAGGCCAATTGAATCAATCAAGAGTGAAGATTATTATAATGAATATGTGTAAGATTTTTCTAGTTTGTAAGGTTTTCATTGACATGTAAGTTTGAATTTTATCTTGATGATGCATCGGCTAAGAGTCAATATTTTACAACCCAAAAAATGAAGTGGTTTTGACTGATTGTTGACATGTAGTTTCTGAGCTGTTACCCCTGCCCTGATAAAGTCAATTATTTCCATCACTTTTTCAAGATGAATTCGTCTTGACTTGTAAGTGAATTTGGATTTCATCTGCTGTGTTGACCTCCGGGATGTTTGGTCTTTGACATTCTCTACATTTAGAAGAGCTTCTAGGTTTATAACTATTGGAATAATATTAAGCTAGATTTTTTTAAAATTTATCTTGGAAAAGTGATTAGAGTGTTAAACTTTTTCTGGGCAAGATTATCGGCTCAGAGGCTAAATATTTTAACAATGATTCATAATATATACTGCAGCGGTCATTGACATCATCTTCTGCATTTGTTCTATCTGAGAGGTAGAATGAATAATAATAGTTTATAAACAGAAGTTGGTAATACAGCACCAATAAAATATTTATTCAACTAAAAAAAGTACACTAACTTAACATTTTTTAAAAACTATAAATGATTTTGTTTTCTTGGGTTCATTGACTTAGTCAATATCTAAAAATATTTATTAATTACTTTGAAAATTAGTGGAATTTTAGATATTAAGGAAAAATTAGTCCAAACCGATACTTCCATATAGTAATAATAAAACTATAATGGAAAGTACAGAGAGGGTCAAAGACCAAACATTATTGGAAAAGTTCATTTTGGAAAAGTGGCAACTGAACTTAATTGTCAAAAGCATTATGCGCTTACTATTATAGTTTCACTTGAATCTTTGTTAAAAATGTTTAGCCTCTGAGCTAATAAGCTTGTATTTATGAAGTTTATGATTCTTACTACTTTTCCAGCATGAACTTGACCCAAAGCTTTTTGCTTTGAAAATTTAATGCCATGTGGCAGATGCATGAAAATTTATTTGTTTGAATAGTAAAAAACGCCAAAGCTTTATGTGCTTTGAAAATTTTCCATGTTTAAAAATACATGTGAAAATTTTATTTTGAAAAATAATTCATTTTTCAACAAGTTCAAAGTAAAATGCATTTTGAAAATTTGATGCCATGTGATGAACACATGAAAATTACTTTAACCGTATTATTACCGTATTACTACCGTATTACTATTATTACTTACTCTACCGTATTATATTACTTTACTTTTTAACCGTAAAAAATATCAATTTTTAATATTTTTTTTATTCAATACCTCCCCATTTCCTCCCCATTCTTCCCCACCCCTCCCCTTTTTTGGCTGATCCATTTTCGGCCCCACCCGCCCCACCCGCCCCACTCCACGGTGAAGAGTTTTAATCGCTTGTAAAAAGAACTTGAAAAAATAATAGAAAAATACAATATGGTTAGAAAATAACAATTACAAAAAATTAAAAATTTCATTAAATTAAATAAATCTAAAAGAATTTTTTATATTCCATGTTCTGCTAGGTGATTCTCAAACATTTTTACATTTTTACCGTTTTTTTATTCTTATTCTTATTTTTTTTATTTAAAAATTATTTAACATTTGTTGTTAAGCAAAACAAAAAAAAAGATTAAAGATAAACATAACCATTTAATTTAATATTGAACCCCTAGTATATCTCCCTATATTATAATCTGGTTTTTTTTTATGATCCTCAAAGTTGAGTCCTCAAAATTGAAAATCAATAAAGACATGGTCAAAAGACACGTAAAAAAGATACTTATGAGTCCTCAAAGTTGAGTTTACGACGGGAAAGTCGAGTCCTCCTTTTCTCAAAACGGTGATTTTTAGATTCTCATATAATATTTTCTATAGAAGCAGCTTGGTGTATAGAAAGATTTGAATTGTGTAAATGTAGTTATTTAGTACAATGTTGAGCAATTCATACAGAAAATTAACAAAACATAATATATAAAGAAAATGAAGAAGAAAAAAGTTAAAAAATTGGAAAACAACTTTAACAGCTTGGTTTGAATTGAATAAAACTGATATGTTAGAAATATTAAATACGCCAATATACCAAATTACTAAAGATTTCTAAAAGATAAAACTTTTGTTAGATAGAAAAATAAAAAAAAATTTCAAACTATAGGTAGAATAAACGTTGTTTCTTTTAAAGATTCAGAGAGTTTTCACTTAAAACTAATATAAGATTAAGTAAAAGGTCATACTTCTCACGAATATTTGAGAAAATTATTTATAAACATATAGAGAAGGAGCTATTTAAATTGGTTTAATAGAAAATGATAAAAATGTAATGTCATTTTTGAAGAAGCTATAAACTATTTAACTCTGAAAAAATTACAAGAATTTTTTGGATTTTTTTGATTGTCTGAAAAAATTCCTGGTAATTTAATTTGGAATAAATATGAATTACATTTTATAAAAGATTTCGAAGATAATGCAGTAGATAGAGGTTTAAATGAAATAAACAAATTTCTATCTAGCGAAGATTCTAATTTAAGTTATAAATATTTTGGTTTACCTTTTGGTTTAGCTTAGAAAATATTTCTAATATTTCTGAAAATTATAAATGCAAAATAAACTGAAAAGAAGAGTTGTTTGAAAAATTTAATAATTATCAAAAAAATATATTGAATACAATAACAAAAAGCAAAAATAATATGTACTTTATAGATGGACCAGGTGGTACAGGTAAAACATTTTTTCCTTTTTGTCGTGTCGACACCAGCTCCCCTTTTTAATATTTAAATAGTTTTCAGATAATTCTTAAATTATTTACAAATTATTTAATTATTAGTTAAATAAGATGAATTAATAAGTATAAGTAAGAGAGCGAGAGAGAGATTTGATTTGATTTGATTTTGATAAATTTATTGATTGTACATTATGTTGTACAAAATACATAGTTGATCAACAAGTAAACCATCAAAGGTTAACAATAGTAAATAATAAATAATAAAATAATAAAATGAAATAAAATAAACATAATAATAAAATAATGAAAAATAATAAAAATAAAAATAACGGTATACATCAAGATATAACAATATTTGGTAATATACTTTAACAAAATTTAATTCAACTCAATCTAAATCAGTGCCTGCAAAATGTCTTTGCAAATCAGCCATAAGTAGCACAACAAATCCTCACACAGTTTAAGCACAGGTTGTTCAGCGGCACAGAGTACTCAACCTTCTCCCTCGGTAGTAAAGATGCGTGATTTAATGAGATGTTTAAAGGTTGAAAATGATGATGCCTGGCGAATATGAAGGGGTAAACTATTCCAGATGTAGGCAGATGATACATGAAAGGAGCGTTTCAAGCACTCTGTGCGGCAGGAGGGAATAATCAGCGCATCCCAAGCGTGCTGATTCACCACCCTCTTCGGACGCGAGCTGTGCTTTTCAATAAAAAAATTCGCCAAATAAGACGGAATTCCCGAATTCAGTATTCTATAGAGCAAACAGGCCGCAAAGTAGTCTCTACGACCCGACACTCGGAGCCAGCCAAGCTTACGTCTGAAAGGAGTGATGTGATCACTCTTCCTAACCCCAAATATGTATCTGATCCCACGATTGAGCACACGCTGCAGCATCAGGTCCTGTTCATCTGAGATATTCCGATAAACAAGACAGCAATAGTCAACGATAGGAAAAAGGAGGAGAGAGAGAGAGAGAGAGAGTGAATAAAAAGAAGAAAAACAGAGAGAGAGAGAGAGAGAGAGAGAAAGCAAACAGGAGCTGGGAAAAGAAGAGAGGGAGAAGACAAGAGAAACGCGTCAGCACAGGACGCCTGGCTGAGGGAAGGAAAAGCCAGCAGCGGACCCAAACAATAGAGCGTCACGGCAAGGAGGCTGGAGGCAATAAACAAACCCCCATGATCATCGGTCAGTGACATTGACCCAATTAGGCATCAAAGAAACGGGTCCCATAATAGTTTAGGCGGACCGTACCTGTAGGAGAGGGAATTCACACATGAGGAGTATTATAATAAATTAGGCCAAGGCTCTTGGAAAAGGGGCCAAATCATTGGTTTTTCCCTCAGATTGGGACTTACATGGGAGGGTCCATGATCCCCTCTACGGGGGTGGGTTCTCATATGCCAGGGTATAAATAGGGCCGCAAACGCGGGCCCAGCAGCTTGGTTATTCAGTCGTGATCCAGAACTCGGCCCACGCACATCGTTCCGCGAGGAAGATCTCCACGACTTGTCTCACGAGAGTTAGAGATTTTCAAATACTTGATATTTTTTAAAATAGATCGAGATCAACCTGAGTGACTGTTTATAGTCTCATTTTAAGGGCATTTCTGAGTTTACGAATCAGTGCACCTAATTCGCGAGTTTTCGAATAAGTGCGAGGGTTAATAAAAAAATTAGAGTTCTGGCAGTGACTATTTGATTTTGAAAGACTTTTAAAGAAACAGCAGCCTTTGTGTCTGACTAGAGAAAAGAGCCTGGAATCTCCTTCAGGCCTGTGTAAGAACCACCGATTCACCACCTCAAGCAGCCCAGTGGGAATCTTCGGGTTTCAACACCGTGTGGGCTCTGCGCTGCGAGACTACAGTAGTGCGAGTGAGAGAGAGGCTTTCGTAATGGCCTGGAATTTCTACGTCACGGACATCCCATACTCCATCCTTGGAGCCGATGTCCTTAGTCATTTCGATCTCCTCCCGGATTTGAAACGCAAACGCCTGGTAGATAACGTAACCCAGTTGCACGCCTCTGGGACTCTCCGTGAGCCTTCAGTTTTTGGCGTGAGCTCGGTAGACCCTGGCCACAAGTACTACCCATTCTCTCTAAGTTTCCTCGCGTTCTTGGCCTTGAGCCAACCAGTCCACTTCAGGAGCGTGGTGTCTTTCACTATATCAAAACCAATGGCTCCCCCCGTGGCCCAACGTATCCGTCCACTTTTTACTGAGAAACGGAAGTTTGCCATCAAGGAATTCAATCGTCTCGCCCAGGCCGGCATCTGTCGCCGATCGAAAAGCCCCTGGGCCTTGCCCATCCACATGGTACCTAAAGGCGATGGGTGGTGAATCTGCGGGGACTTCCGCTGGCTTAATGAAATCACAGTTCCCGACAGAACACCCGTGCCAAACCTTCGGGATTATACTGGTTCCCTGCACGGCAGGAAGATTTTCACGAAGCTTGACTTACGGTGAGCTTATCGCCAAATACCAATCCACCCCGACGACGTCCCCAAAACGGCCGTAATAACTCCATTCGGTCTCGGGAGTTCTTGGTAATGATGGAGGGTCTCCAAAATGCGGGCCAGACTTTTCTCCGGTATCTATCGATAGCCTTCGGTGACCTCGATTTTGTGTTTTCATTTTGACGACATGATCATAGCTTCCTTCACTCCGGAAGAGCACGAGGTCCATCTCCGCACAGTCCTCGAGAGGTTGGATAAGTTCCACTTGCACTTGAACATTGAGAAGTGCATATTTAGAGCCCCTGAGGTTCCCTTTCTCGGTCACATCGTTGGCCAGCAGGGCTTGCAGCCATCCCCAGAGAAGGTCGCCGTGATTCACGATTATCCCAAGCCCAAGACTCTCCAGGGTCTACGTAGTTTCCTTTGTTTGTTGAACTTCTACCGCCCTTTCCTGGACCGCACGGCTGCTGTCCAGATGCCCCTGAATGCCTTCCTCAAGGACGTGCGCAAGAAAGATCAGCGACCTGTTCCCTGGACTCCTGAGGCGGAGCTCGCTTTCAGGAAATGCAAGGCCGACCTCGCGGACTGTGCTCTCTTGGTCTACCCCGAAGAAAGCGCTGAGATCCGCCTGGTCACAGATGCCTCTGACGGCGCACTGGTTGGTACCCTCGAGCAGCGGAGAGCTGAAGCGCCCTGGGCGCCTATCAGTTTTTTCTCCCGCAAAATAACTCCGGCTCAAGCAAAATACTCGACTTTCGACCGCGAGCTGACAGCGGTGTTTGAGTCCCTGAAGCACTTCCACTATCTTCTTGAGGGTTGTCAGTTTAAGATCTTCACTGACCACAAGCCTCTTGTCCACGCTCTCGGGCAGGACCAGGTCCACGCTTCTCAGCGACGCCGTCGTCAGCTGTCCTACATATCCGAGTTTGACACGTCTATCAATTACTTTCCTGGCGAGGAAGACGTCGTTGCGGATGCCTTGTCTCGTGCCCCCACCTTTACATCCCCAGCCATCCTCGACTGGAGTGCCATGTCCGTTGACGCGATTCAACTTCCGGCAGTTCAGTCTATTATGGCAAGGATCGACGCGTTTCGTCTCCCCACGACGTTTTCCCTTGCTGAGCTTGTGGCTAGCCAAGCAGCCGACTAGCAACTTCGTGAGATCCTCGCTGACCCTGGTCATCCTCTGAAATTGATCAGGTTTACTCTCGGCGAGAATCACACGCCAATCTACTGTGACAAGTTCGACTACTCCATCCGTCCCTACGGTTCACCTCCTTTACGCAGAGGGATTTTCGATCTTTTCCACTCAAACTCGCACCCTAGTGCCAAAATTTCCGTGAGGCTCATACGTAGGAGCTACATTTGGCCAGACATGTCCCGTGACATTTCTCTCTGGGCCAAGGCGTGCATCCCTTGCCAGCAAGTTAAGGTGACCCGCCACAACCGGCTCTTGCCCCAGGAATTCCCGGTCCCCGACGGCCGTTTCGCTCATGTCCATATTGACCTGGTCGGTCCCCTTGTCGACAGCCACGGCAACCTGTACGCCCTCATCATTGTCGACCGGTATTCACGGTAGCCCGAGGCTTTACCTATACCCGACATGGAGGCCCCGACTGTCGCCCGGGCATTCTTCGACACGTGGGTTTCCCGTTACGGAGCGCCCGAGATCTTGACCTCTGACCAGAGTTCACAGTTCGAGTCGCAGCTCTTCTCGGCCCTTTTACAGCTGATCGGCTGCGAACGAATTCGCACCACGGCCTATCGACCTCAACCGAACGGTTTGGTCGAGCGATCCCACCGGGACTTGAAGGTGGCGATAATGTGCTACGGGGACAACCCAGAATGGGCCCGGTTATTATCGTCCGTTCTTCTTGGCTTGCGTACCCGAGTGCATTTAGACTTGAACTGGCGACAACGAGCCCAACCGGAGATTTTTCCTCGAGGAATTCCGTGGCTTTATGAGAGAGGTAAAGCCCGTTCCCTCTGCACGGAAAAATAACTACAAGCCGTTCATCTTCAAGGACATGGCCACACGCACCCACGTGCACATGAGGTCTAAGCCTGTCAAACGCTCCCTTGAAAGACCCTACCACGGACCCTACAAGGTCATTTAACGTCTCCCGAACCTCGATTTTCTGATCGACGTGGGCGGCGAGCACGAAATCGTGAATGTCGAACGCCTCATTCCGGCTCACTTTATCCCGGAAGGTTTCGCAGACGAGATTCTCGGCCCGGCATTCGATCCTATGCCAGTCAACCCTATAGCTCATGCGGAGATCAAAAGCCCGCAGCCCATCGAGGACCCTGTCCCGAGCGGACTTCCTCTGAGCCCGATGCTCGATAGCCCACCCCTTTCGGAGCAACCTCCACCTCGCGAGCCTCCTCCGGCTGATATTTCACCCCTAGCCTCGCCGATGTTTCCTTCAGGACCTACCCCGTTTCCGCCTGGTAGCCCCGCTCCGTCTGTTAGTCACGCTATGGTTTGCGATCAAGGTAAGCGCGCGTCTTGCGGCAATTCCGTTCGTTCGGCTTGATTGCCTCTAACTACGCTTACCACCGAGTATCGTAGCCCACATACCATTCCGATTGGTCCATCTCCGGTGCCCCCCACCCGCGAGAAGGCTTACCCTCGTAAGCGCATTTCGAGCACCCTCATGTGAAGCCTGTCGATTCGATCTCGCGAGAACTCGGAGAAAAGCTCGCGCTTTTACTTCATTCGGGGGGGAGTACTGTGGGCTAGGGTGGGCCGAAAATGAAAAATTTTGGAATTTTGACACGCCTTAGGTCTCAAAAGTTGTCTTTTAACAAGAAAATAAAAAAAAATTTTTGTACACGCAAAAAAAAAAAATTTTAGGTTTGCCTAAAGTCCTTGAAGTTTTAGTAAAATTTGTTTAAAATGAGTTAATTTGAAAAAACATGTTTTTTTTTCAATACTCGATTACTTTGCGAAAAAAAATCGTAGAGACGCGAATAAAAAAAGAAAATAAAGCTCTTTAGTTGTAGTTTAAGCCTCTATAAATTAGAACATCATAAAAAAACTGTTTCGCAAGTACAAACTTCATTCTTTTTTTTCTTTGTTTGTAGTGGTTGTAACTCGAAAATTGCTGAAATGCGATTTTTTTTTTAAATATTAATAACTTTGAGAAAAAAAACCGTAGAGATACGAATAAAAAAAGAAAAGAAAGCTTTTAAGGGCTTTAGGCAAACCTAAAATTTTTTTTTGCGTGTACAAAATTTTTTTTCTTATTTTCATGTTAAAAGACAACTTTTGAGACCTCAGGCGTGTCAAAATTCCAAAATTTTTTATTTTCGGCCCACCCTACTGTGGGCTCCGCGCTGCGAGACCACGGTGAGAGAGAGAGTGAACGAGTATGGCCGCTTGCAGCTCGCTGCGTCGAGCTTAGCCTGCCGGCCCACCAGTGCATGCCTAGCTACCGAACGGCACAGACCTAAGCTGCTCGCGCCTCGTGCGACAGCTTGTACTAAGAGTATAATAAATAAACGTAATTAATCCTACACCTTGTGTAGGTCCTGTACACCCTGTAGTCAAAAGAGGCAATGAAAAAATTATTGTAGAAGATACGATTAAATACAGTAAATTGTGGAAAAATTTCAAAATTCTTAAACTCTCTGAATATATGAGATGTAAAGATAGAAATTTTTATAATTTATTACTAAAAATAGGAGAAGGTGAAATTGAAAATTTTAAAATACCTATGAAATGGAAAAGTAAAGATGTTTGCAATTCAATTTTTGGAGATATAAATGAAAATAATAACTTAAAAAAAGTTATTTTAGCTCCAAAAAATGAAAATGTTGCAATGTTAAACAGAAAAGTATTAAACATATAAAATGGTCCAAGTAAAACATATTACAGTATATATATATTATATTTACGGAGTAGATCATACTGATTCAAATATATGTTTAGATTATCCAATTGAATACTTAAATTCAGTAAATGACGGGCTTTCCACTCATGAACTAAAATTTAAAAAAAATGCAGTGGTAATGTTAATTAGAAATCTAAGTAAAAAATATGGTCCATGCAATGGAACAAGATTGAAAATAACAAATTTATATGAACATAACATTGGAGTTACAGGTAGAAAAAATAGGAAAAGTAGTATTTATTACAAAAATAAGTTTAAGTACCAATGAAAACTCAAATCATCCATTTATAATTCACAGAAAACAGTTTCCAATTATTTTAACTTTTGCAATTACAGTTAATAAATCTCAAGGACAAAGTTTTAATGAAGTAGGTTTGTATTTAAAAACAGAATTTTTTTTCTCATGGACAATTATGGCAACCTATAGAAAAAAATGCCTAGAGAGGGCGTCACTGGCAACACCTCCGCCCTCCGAGCTAAGTATTTTGTTTTAGTTTGTGTGCTCGCTGTGCGGTTTTTAAATCTGTGTTTTTGCTCCAAACTAAGCATCGCTTATAATTTATAACTTTTATATTGAAAATAACCGCGTGTTTCTTAAAAAATTAAAAATGACGAGAACGTGTAGTGTATTTTATTGTAAAAATGCAATGAAATTTCAGTTTCCTTCATGCGAAAAAATTAGAAAACTTTGGCTAAAAGCAATTAAACGACCTAATTTTGTGCCTTCAAAAAACATGGGATTATGCAGTATTCATTTTAAAGAAGAAGATTTTCAACTTAAAAATGAGTCTTGGGGTAAGCGTTTGTTAAAAATTTCATCTAATTGCTATGCACAATGTTAAAATGTACATGCTAAAATAATTTTCGATCAAAACATTATTTGCAGGTTATGATTTCGAAAGGACGTATCTTAAAAATGGAGCAATTCCATCTATATTTATTTGGAATAAAAATGATCGCGCTGGAAAAAATGAAGAGAATTCACTTGATAATGCTCATAAAAATGATTGTGTAGAGAAGCAAGAAGAGAATTTAAGTGATTATTTTAATAAAGATATTGCTATGCCAGATGAAAGTTCAAAAATAAAAAATGTAAATCAAAACTATCAATCTTATGTAGATGCTCTTCAGTATTCAGATATTATGGATGTAAACTTAGAAATTTAAGAAGAAATAATTGATGAAACAACAGAGAATAGTCAAGATTTTAACGTTGAAAGTGCATGTGAAAATAATAAAGATACAGAGTTTTCAGATGATAATTCTACAAAAAATATATCACAAAATAAAAAACAAAAATATAGTATAAAAGAATTTGAAAATGATCCATCAGCTGTTCTGGAATTCACAGGTTTAGAAGATTATCAGAAATTTTTAACAGTATTTTTGACGCTTGTACCATTTACAAATGAATTAAATTGTATAAACAATAGTGGACATGGTAAGCTATCTCTACAAGACCAATTGTTTTTAACTCTATGGAAATTAAGAAAGTACCCAACTGATAAAGAACTTTCACTTCACTTTGGTATTCATATTTCACAAGTAGAAAATATTTTTAAAAGTTGGATCATTTTTATGTCAAAGTTGTGGTCTCAAATAGATTTATGGCCTAGCAAGGAATTAGTATGTTACTACATGCCTCCAAAATTTAAAGCTCAGTACTCAAACACCCGAGTAATCATCGATGGGACTGAAATTTATGTTCAGGGAAGCAGTGATCCACGAGTTCAACAATCCACTTTCAGTTATTACAAAAATGACACCACTTTAAAAGTCATCGTGGGGAATTCACCTGGAGGTTTAATCACTTATCACAGTGATCTGTATTAGAGATTTTTTTGCTCCTCATGATGTTACTGTAACAACACCACACTTCTCAAAAGGAAAAGGATATCTACCTCACAAAGAGCTTATGAAAGATAGAAATCTTGCAAAGTTCAGGGTCCACGTCGAAAGGATCATTGGTCTGCTAAAAACATACAAAATCCCATCAACAACGGTGAAATACAATCACGTACCATTGGCAGCTGAAATAACTGGAATTTATGTGATGTTATGCAACTTCAAGGAGTGCATCATGGAGGAAAACACTTATAATAAGCGTGTGTAAATGTGTAGTGATGTGTAAATAATTTTTGTGTAAAAATAAATAAAAAAAATTAATTTTATTAAGTAAAGTTTTTATTGTGATCTTTAATTTTTACAGTTATTTTTCAATTTTCAACATGCTCATTAATTGCTAAGTATAAAAATTTTTAATAAAATATATTAATAACAGATGCAACTCCACTACTACAATACTGACTTTAAATTCTTAAAAATAACATGAAATTGATAAATTTAGTCAACAAAATAAAATAATTTTATAAATGTAAACAACATTTGTTTAATTTTTTTCTCGCAGAGCTATTATTAAATTTTTATAATAATTTTTTTTATTCATATTAATCATTATCATAAATTAAAAAATCTTTGAATAAATTTTTTTAGTAAACTTAAAGTAACTGGCCTGATGAGATCTCTTGGATCATTCTTTCTCTAAAATACGGTATGTTAGCTTGTGTGAAATTTAAATTTTTATTGGCACTGATGTACTCTGCAAAAATACATGTGAATACTCCACAGTCACTACCATTCTCCTGGTGAGGGATGCCTTCAACATTAAAAAATTTCCAATTTATAAAATCAAATTTTTCTTTCTTTTTCTCCCAACATTCATCCAAAAGATAATTCTTGAGAGCTTGTAAACAAAGGGGATTAGGGAAACCCATACTATCATAATATCTTATTTGTTTGTTTATGAAGTCAATGACTGCCAAGCACCAGTGAGTTCCCAAATGAACTGGAACTAGTACTAAATCTTGAGAAAAGATATCCACTTGGTTTGTCCAGTCTTGCACAGCCTCATATCCTCTACACAGTAGAATAGGATAGAAAAAAGTATTCATTACGTGTAAAGTAGGGTAAGTACCCTGCAAACTTCTTTCACGAATTAGTTCAAAGTAAAAGTTAATCAATTGATCATTTAACCACTGTAAACCTAAGAGACGATTTAGATCTGTTCTGCTTATTCTGAGACCAAACTTATCAATAATAATTTCATTGAAGAAGTCGATCGATCTAGCTGACTGATTTGAAATGAACTCTTTCTTCTTTGGTACAGATAATTCACGCACTAGATCCACATCTTCTTCAACAACAAATAAGTCATTATCTAAATCAAAGAAGTCAAAACGAACTTTATCATGTGAAACTTTTTTTTCAAGATCACCTTTTGTTTCTATTTCTTTGGCATCTTTCTTATCTTGTTTTTGTTCAGACTTGCAAAAAATTAAATCATAATCTCTATATAAAAATTTATTCAAAATTGCTGATTTTAAAAAATTTTCATAAAAAGTTGTTAACTTCTTCAACATTTTTTTTATAAACTTTTCATCCCTATAAATATTTACAACAGCCATACCTTTAAATGTATATACTATAAAATAACAGTGTGATCTATTAGTGACCATAAGCTGTCCTTGAACTTGAGCAAAATAAGGAGAGTTCTCTTTTAAAGACAATTCACCATCTTCAGTAGTATACAAGTAATCAATAGTTTCTTCATTTGGTACCAACTCTTTAACAGAGTATGGGCACTTGACTTCTACAGTTGATTGAGTGCCAACAAGCGCATCAGCACTTGCTCCAATGAATGGATACTGTTTCATAATGACTAGACCACTAGCTTCAGTTTTTACATTATTGTTTAAATACTCTGACTCAAACTGTTTTATTGCTATTTTCTCATAAATTTGACCATGTACAGTATATTTTGATGTAAAAGTTGTAGGATACAGAATAGAATTCGCCAACTTTGTACTTTGATTAACATACTTAAAGTCTCTGCTACACAGATCCATCTTGCTTGCAGTAATTCTTACTGTTCTAAAAAAATGCCAGTCTTTACTTAAACATTGTAGGAATGTCTGTTCTTCAATCGTTGAAATATCTTTATCTGATAAATCTGTCAATTTTAAACTTTTTAAAATAGTTTCTTCCATACTGAGCTTACAATAGTCATGGTCATTTGTTAGACCAAATGGATTAGCAGGTACCATCAGTTGCTTCAGAGCCATATTAGTGTTATAAGATCTGGATTTTATAACATTATAAAAATTATTTTTATAAACTTGACTCTTCAAGGTTTTATCATCACAAGAAGTTTCAACTATCACATTTTTCCTACTTAAATCATTTTCTAGTTTTAATTAAATTTTTATCACAAGAAAAATTATCATTATAGTTATCATTACTATAATTATTAGCACTTAAATTGAAGCTACAGGACTTTTTAAAATTTTTTTTTACCATCTCTCTGGCTTTGATGGGAGAGCCATGATGTCTTTTGGTTGGATGATGCCAAGTTTGCAATTTTGCAGTGCATGCTTCAGAAGTTATTATAGGATTCTTATTTGCATGATCATAAACACTAAATAATGTTGCAATGATGTGTTTGCAGTGAGCACTAATTGAGTGACCTGCAAAACACTCACAAGAACTTTTTTGGACTTCTCCATGCATTGCAAAACTAATATCAACATTGTACCACGTTGAAACTCTGAACTCAGCTCTGCACAGGGACTTCACATAGTACAGATCATCTATAAAAGTGACTTGGTTTAATTATAACAAATACTTATTAAGATAATTATTATGAATATTTAACCTCTAATAGTGTATTTAACATAACTTACAGCTGCTAATTTATACATTTTTTCACCAGAACCAACATCTTTTTCAAAACAGTTTAGATATCCAGTTATATGGCTAATGTTAAATTAGGACTAGGACTGGACGTATTTACATCTTTATATAACTCTGGAGCTGGAGTTTCCATTAATACTAAAGGTTCTTGCAGCTTATCTGATATTTCATGCCCAAAGTTGTCATTTTTTGCATAACAGTACAACCTAAAGGGTAATTGGTAAAAGATAAAAATTAATCAAACTGTAAATATAAGTAACTTTCCCTTAAAACATCTAATTTAATTGGTTTTAGAATTAACAATTACAGTAAATAATTTGTTTACCTATCAATTAACTCTTGTTTGAGTCCTGTTAATCGAGCATTTCTTAACTGACACTGCTGCCTTAGCTGATCAACAGTTAAGTTTTCAAATTTATCATTGACTAAAGCAACATTTAAAATTAATTTATCATCTTCAATACAAGCAGTATTATTTTTTGAGATGTGATTCTTTTCATACAGTACTAACCTGTTAAATATGTATGTACAAAGATTATAAATATTGTTTACAATATTTTATACATTTTATATTTATTTGTTTACAAAAAATTAACCTCTCGACAAGCTCCGGTTTCCTGCCTGTAACTTTAAGTTCTCTTTTTTTTAACAAACTTTTTAGCTCTCTAATGTTCATAGCCCCATATTTTTTATCCATTTTTTAAAATTTTTTGCTTTTTTGGAGAAAAATTTGAATTTGAAATGAATTTTTTACATCAGAAATCTACTTTGTTGACTGCTGTTAACTGCCTGACTGAGCTTTTATCATGGACCATGGCCTTCACACGGACACTCGCGTACACGAATACCGATATCACGTGCGTGCCGTGTGTGTTTGTGGATGTTTCGTTCTCGACCGCATAAGTAAGGTTAATTTTGTTGTTTGGAAGCTAATTTTTTTTATAGAAAATTTAGTCGAAATTTTTAAAATGGAATATGAATTAGAACATGCACCTTCCGAAGAACGTAAAACCAACTTTTTGAAAATAAGTCTCGTCGAGGAAAAAAAAGGTTTTTCTGATATGTAAGTGCGATAGAACTATTTGTTTACTTATTCTGACAATTTTCTCATAGCTAAAATATCGAAGAATCACGATATGTGCCACCAAGCAACTTTTATAATAACACTATTTATTTTTTTAAACTACTCTTTAAAAGTTTTCAAAGTAGAAATTTTTTAATTTTTAGCCACTAAATAAAAAAAAAAAAAAAAACTTTTCATATTTGCTTACATCTTTGCTTACATATTTAGTTCATGAGAAAAAAAAGTTTTAATACTGTTTGTTTTCATTATGCAGATCAATTCCTTGTGGTCAAGATCAAGAAATTAGTATCGCATCTCCAAGCAGAATTGAGCAAATGATTACAAAAGATGTCAAACTTGTTCAGAAAGCTAATGCTAAAGTTGATTCCGACAGTGGATCAGATGATAATTACATGTGTTATTTAAAATCAGTGTGTATGACATTTGGTTCTGAAAATATGCTTATTTTGCAATTGTTTAAGCCACAAGTCAGTAAAAAAATTAAACAGGGGATTCAAGAAAATAGTAAACCTTCAAGCAAAATTGAACAGAGGGAGACAATTGATGTCAAATTTGTTCCAGAAGCTAATGATGAAGTTAATTTGGTCGATTTAGACAATGCAACAGACTCAGACTACAAGAAACATTTTTAAAAAATATGTATAAATCATGGCTCTAAATATATGAGTATATTGTAGTTATTTTATCTTTAAGTCATTGATCATAGATTGATTAAAGTTTAGATTTTTTGCAATTATTTTTCACTGCATACAGTAAGTTTTAGTTGAAAATAAGATTTTTGGTACTAAAAGAAAAAAATATCTAATTATTTTTCTCATGCCATGTTTCTGAAACTGTTATTTATTAATAAGGTTATTATAACATACATTAAAATACATTGTAAAAATTTATTAAAAATATTCATTTTTATTTACATTGAACTTTACAATGAAACTCAGCTTAACGTTTCTTAGCATCTGCAAAGTCTGAAATTTTATATTAGTATTAAATTTATCATTGTGATGAAAACTTAATTAATAAAATAATCACACCTTTGATGGTTTCTATTATTTTACTTTTTGAATTCTATTTAAAAAACATTTTTTTTCTATAATTGTGATCCAGGCTTGCCAAACACTAATTCCTACATTAATTAAATTCTCAATATTTATTTTCTTTTCCCAAAATTTGCTACGTCACGGTTTTCTTCCCTGACGTGCTACTATTCCTTCGTGCTTACGGCAAGTGCGACTTTTTATGCCAAAGCCGCGCGCGCCGGACCTTTTTGTTTATTTAATTCACCTGACGGTTCCAATCGGGTCACGGGGTGTAGCTTTGGCGTTTATTTAGTTGCTGTGTAGGTTTCTAAGCCTACTTCGCCGTGAGCACGAAGTTTTCCTTTATACACATATGAATGAATAAATCAATTCCAATAAATAAAGGGGAATTGCTCAATCAAACCACAGAAACATTACTGTTATGAGTATCATCAATCCACCTTACATACAAATAATTTGTGTGACAAATGGGAGTAAGGTTTAAATAAAAATACTATTTATTCTTAAGGTGAAGACGTAACCAGCGCTGGAAGTAAAAAGTGGCTATAAAAAAAAAATAAAAGGGAAAATGTAAAAAAACGCTCTGTAGCGCGCTAGATAATAATTTTAGCTATTTTTTAAGCCTTGTTTGATGAAAATCGGTTAAAAAATAACTTCAGGAAACTTGGAAAATCGTTTTCCTCCCGTTAACCATGTGTAGCAGATCCTTGCGTCGTCTGCTACCGCACGCGTAGTAAATGCACGAACCGCACATGCACCCGTTCTCATAACCTTTAAAATTTATTTCCCTCAATGAAATTCTAAATTTTTTAAATTATTTATTTCATGCAGCACATGCAAAGAAAAAAAAAATTTTAGTAAGCAATCATACAAGCAGCAGGCAGTGATAAATAATTCTTCTTTCTTCAATATTAATAAATTATTTCCCCAACTGTCTGAAATTTCTTGAATAATTATCTTGATATGGGTACTTTATTAGATCCTGTTCTTGTAGCAACCGTGTCGATTACTTTTCTTCTTATAATCATCTTCCTTTTTTTACTAACACTGAAAGCTTCTCTCTTGCCGTCACCCAGTAAGATAATTAATTATCAATAAAAGAAAAATTACATGCTTAGACTGATGAATATATTTTAAAAAATATAGTTTTCATGCATTTTAGTCAAGTATTAATAAAAAGCAGAAGAATATATCAAAACTAAATGAACCAAAGTAATCACAGAACTTACAGTTTACACTTGGTTTACACCTGTGTGCAGTGTGCAGTGCACCCGTCTGCACCAGAGTGACCGATCCCGGCCCAGGTAGTACCGCGAAATTTGAAAATCTTCCGGCACAGATCAGGCAAACAAAAAACTCAATAACGCTGGGCGCCCAGCTTTTTTTATGAACTAATAATTCAATAAATAAAATACCCCCTAATTTTACAACCCAATAACGCTGGGGGTACAAGTTTTTAATAAGTAAAAAAAATAATAAACAAATTAACCCCCAAGCTATACAACCCAATAACGCTGGGCATCCGAGTTTTTTGTAATTAAAAAAATTAATAAACAAATTATTTCCCCAGTAATACAACCCAATAACGCTGGGCGTCCTGATTTTTTATGAATAAAAAAATTAATAAACAAATTATCCCCCAAACTATACAACCCAATAATGCTGGGCATCCTCGTTTTTTTATCGATAAAAAAACTAATTATAAGATTATCCCCCAAGCTATACAACCCAATAACGCTGGGCGTCCGAATTTTTTATGAAAAAAAAAATTAACTAACTATTGACCCATAAGTTAAACAACCCAATAACGCTGGGCATCTTAGTTATTTAAACAATAAAAAAATCTAAAAAACAAATTATATCCAAGCTATACAACCATAACGCTGGGCGTCTGTTTTTTTGTTGTTGTCAACGGTAATTTATTCCTGGACATATCAACTGCAGTTTTTCTGAATATCAAAGATAAGTGCCTCGTGATAGTCTATTAAATCATTTATTTGTTTATTAAGAGCCCCAAATTTTTCACTAGGTTTAACGATTAAGCCTGTTCATTTATTGAATTGTTAAATTAATTTTAAAAAGTCCCGTACTCCCAACGTTATTGGCTTGTAAAGCTTGAGGGATAATTTGTTATTTAGTATTTTTATTCATAAAATAACTAGGACGCCTAGCGTTATTGGGTTGTATAGTTTAGGGGATGATTTGTTTATTAGTTTTGTTACCTAGATAAAAAAAGTTAGGATGCCCAGCGTTATTGAGTTTTACAGATAAGGAGTAACTTGTTTAATAATTTTTTATTTACAAAAAACTCGGACGCCTAGCATTTTTGGGTTGTACAGCTTGGAAGATAATTTGTTTACTAATTTTTTTATTTATAAAAAATTAGGATGCCCAGTGTTATTTAGTTTTACTGCGAAGGGCTTTATTGTTTATTAATTTTTTTGCTTATAAAAAACTCGGATGCCCAGCGTTATTAGGTTGTAAAGCTTGGGGAATAATTTGTTTATTAATTTTTTTAACTATAAAAAACTCGGACGCCCAGCGTTATTGGGTTGTATAGTTTAGGGGATAATTTGTTTATTAGTTTTTTTATTGATAGAAAAACCAGGACGCCCAGCGTTACTGGGTTGTAAAGCTTGGGGGATAACTTGTTTATAAATTTTTTTGCTTATAAAAAACTCGCATGCCTAGCGTTATTGGGTTGTATAGTTTGGGAGATAATTTTTTCATTGGTTTTTTTATTGATAAAAAAACCAGGACGCCCAGATAAGGTCAAAACTTAAAATCTGATAAAACCAAGTATCGTTGTTTTTTTGAGGGTATAATTTTTATGAAAAAACCAATGGACCTATTGACTTGAAACTCTGGACCCTGCTTTCTAGTTATTTTAAATAAATTTAGAAATATTTTTTACACTTCTCATCAATTACTAAAGCAGATAAGGTCAAAACTTAAAATCTGATAAAACCAAGTATCGTTGTTTTTTTGGGGTATAATTTTTATGAAAAAACCAATGGACCTATTGACTTGAAACTCTGGACCCTGCTTTCTAGTTATTTTAAATAAATTTAGAAATTTTTTTTTACACTTCTAATCAATTACTAAAGCAGATAAGGTCAAAACTTAAAATCTGATAAAACCAAGTATTGTTGTTTTTTTGAGGGTATAATTTTTATGAAAAAACCAATGGACCTATTGACTTGAAACTCTGGACCTTGCTTTCTTGTTATTTTAAATAAATTTAGAAATTTTTTTTTACACTTCTAATCAATTACTAAAGCAGATAAGGTAAAAACTTAAAATCTGATAAAACCAAGTATCGTTGTTTTTTTGAGGGTATAATTTTTATGAAAAAACTCATGGACCTATTGACTTGAAACTCTGGACCCTGCTTTCTTGTTATTTTAAATAAATTTAGAAATTTTCTTTTACACTTCTAATCAATTACTAAAGATGTTTAATAAACTTAATTACTAAAGCAGATAAGGTCAAAACTTAAAATCTGATAAAACCAAGTATCATTCTTTTTTTGAGGGTATAATTTTTATGAAAAAACCAATGGGCTTATTGACTTGAAACTCTCGACCCTAATTAATATAAAATCCTTTGACTAGAGAAAAGAGAGTAAAAAATTGTAGTGTTTATAAGTTGTGGGCAACTAAAATTTAATTTTATTATACTTATTGTGCCCTTAAGTACACAATTATTTTATCTAAGCGTTGGTTTCCACAAATCTTCATCAAATTCAAAAAGCCACACTCAAATTTGAGAAAACAACAAAAATTTATATTAGCAAAATTTATTTAAAAACAGCCGTTATACATTTACACCTATGATTCATGAATACAAGAGAGTTTTTTTCTTTTTTAGATATCTGGTAGTTATGAATTTCCACTTTTTATTTAAAAGTAATGTTTGATTAAAAATCTTTTACTAAATAAAAGTGAGTGAACAATTTTAGTTTTGATAAACTGTAATAGTTGTTAAAATTTAGTTTGATTTCTCTTATTGCACGCCAAGTATTAAAGAGAACGCAGCAACAGTCAAATTGGATGGAGGAGTCAACAAAAACATATTTAAGATAAATTTATTTAAAAGAATTAGTTTATTTACATCTACTATAGTTATGAACACTAGATAGCTCACAAGAAAATGATTGATTTTTTTACTATTTTTATTTATCCTATTGTCATGAATTAACACTTTATATTAAAAAGTAGTTTTTGTTTTTAGTTTTCACTAATAATTGTTGCTTGATGCATATAAAATTATTGGTTATATTTGGCAGTACTGCATCCTTCGCTCACTAGCAGCAACTAGCAGACGACATACACTACTACAATTTTGCTGAATAAGAAGAAAACCGATTTTCCAAGTTTCCTGAAGTTATTTGTTAACCAATTTTTATCAAATAAGGCTCAAAAAATAGCTAAAAATATTATCTAGCGCGCTACAGAGCGTTTTTTTACATTTTCTCTTTTATTTTTTTTTTAATTGCAATCGAAAAATTTTATGAAAACGCGGTTACGTCTTCACCTTAACAACTCAATAATGGCTTGGCTACAGCCGATTTATTCCTGGCTGATGACTACAAATTAAGCCCTACTTGATTTACTCTCTCAAGAAAATTTCATCAATTTCAAAACATAGCAAAATAAGTTTAAAAAAAATTAAATATATATATATATATATATACGTAGGTTTGTATCAGTAAACAAATTGATTCTAAATGTTCAAAATAATTATTTTAGCTTTTCTAACCTAACTCGTCAATCAACCAGGTATGCCAGTTAACTAGAAATATTAATTACAAAATAATAGTATTTTAATGAGACGTACTCATACGCTTGAATCGTTTGTTCATCTTCTTGAGGCTACCCTGGTGCATTTTGTCAGATTTTTGTTTTCAACCGGCTGAAACACACATGAATTGCCCTTTTTTAGCTTAACTCAAAATAATCAGCTTTTAAATTCACGGTTGAGTTTAACAAAACAAAAAAAAATTGAGGTGTTCCAAGTGAATTTGTTAATTCAGTATTTAATCCGAAACCGATGAGAATTGATTAAGCGGAAAATTTAGTAAATTCTATCATGTAAATTTAGTAGTTAAAATACCTTGTAACAGAAAAAAAAATAGTACTCAGCAAACAATAAAGAGCGCGTTCATTCACCAACTGCCAGACGTACGTTACTCGACACAGTAGAGTGAATCGTGTACCAGAAAGGAATCGTTTGTGTGTGTGTGTCCTTGAGACCCGGTTCCTCGTTGTGGGTGTGTGTGGTATAAATCGAACCTCGTGGTCGCTACCTCGTGTGCGTGGAGATGTCACGACTGCTACCTGTTGTTGCTTCCTATAACTAATTATGTAACCGAGGTTTCCAGGCTTATTGCCTTCGTTTTAATAAATTAATTTAGATAAATAGAGATTCTTTATATTAATTCAGGATTAGCCTATCCTGACAGCACTCGTTTTAGCGCAGATACTTATTTTCAGCACAGCGATCCGTCGTAGCGTCACTCTCATTTACTCCGAGAATTAATCCATAAAAATCTCATTAATCGTAATCAAATTTACGCTATATTTTTTTTTTTTAAATTGTAACAAAATTTTTGTAGTTTATGTAGGAATTATATGTTTAATTTACTATTTTATTTTAAGGATTGTTTTCTCTCTTTTGTCCGCGCGTAGCCACGGGCGACGATTGAAAATTTACACCTTTGTAAAAAAATTTTGTTCATAAGTTAAATATCAATTATCTTCTTCCGGACGAAGATTACGTTTATTTGAGTCCACCAAAGATTTTAATATTGTAATCGATAAACAAATCGATGAAAAATTTTATTGAGCACGTGCTCCACTCTCTAGACGCGTATCGCGAAATTACCGTATAAACAATTACCAGGAAACCGGGTTTCCATTCAAATCATCTACTAAATTTCACTTATCACGACCGATCAAGCTAATTTTTATTAATTATCGTCCGCGCACTTGCAATACCTTGATTTATTTATCTGGTGCTGTACCTGCGATGTAGACGACTTGATTGCTAGAGTAGAAGAGAGCGAGCCCCTCGGCCGTCGCGGAGCAGCAGCGCAGCGAGAACCAAAAATCGAGAATCCGCGGAGTGGGGAAACGAAGAGTAGGAATGTGTCGCGACTCACTCGCCCGCGTCGGGCCCGGCGATCGTCGCTCCACGCGTCTTTCTCTCTTTCTTATTTTTATTCAAAATTTAAGAATTGTTAATTTCCAGATAATTTTGCCCCCTCTAGAAAATTGTACCGTAACAATGTCCCCTCTTTGTCTTCTCATTTTTTTTTTTTTTTTTTTTTTTTTTTGAAACATGGGGAGACAAAGACTGTGCGGTCGATATTTACTTATTGGAACAATTCATGCCCACTGTATTCTCACAAATATAATTAACTTTCTAAATAAACTTGTTTGTAAAAACTTCAAAATACAACTAATTTAAAATAATCTCACTTGGAATTTATCTATACTACTTTCTTTTATTCTAGCTAAAGGTAACTATTTATTTTGTGTGGCACTTAGTGTGTCATTAAATATTTTGTTTTAATCAAATAGTGCATTTAAACTTGCATGTAAACACAAATCATTCAAAAATCTCTAAAGTATGAAGTCTTAAAAGTAATAAATGTTATCTTAAATTTTCCCTTTGTTCTATTTAATAAGCACTCTAAAAAAATTTTTTCTTTTTTTTTTTTTTTTTAAACGAACTTAAATGTACTTTCTTACGATTTTCAAACACTCTTAGTGCTTTGGGTACCCCAATTCCTAGGCGTGGATTGATTCGGCCACTCCAACAGCGTTGTCAGCTCTCCGAACTCGACTCTCTTATTCTGGGACTTCAAGCCGGTCTGGTCCTCGTTGGTTTCGTGCTCATCCACCAACTCGTAGTTAACCTCATAGGGTAGATCAGCGGAGATGCTTAGGTCCAGCGGTTGCACGTCATTCGTCGGGCTTACAACTTCATTCATGGTTTTATACCCGTCTACCGCCTTTTGGTTGTCATTAACTTGTTGGGCTCGACGCATTGCAACGCATGCTCGAATCCGACGAGCTGTTTCTTCGTGAGTTCTCGCGCGATCTATCAAAACACTCTCTGGGATGTTTTTGAGCTTACGCCAGCTTTTCCGATGTCGGTACTTCTTACGTTTTTCACGCTTGATCACCGGGTTCTCGGTCCCAGTAAGGTCTTAATGAGGAAGAGTGAAAGGTACCTTTTAGTTTTTTTTTCGTTAAGTCATCGTTTAATTCATACGTACAGCCGTGCTTCGCAGAAACAATTACATACGGTCCTTTATACAAAGGTAATAATTTATCGATTATCGAGTCAACCGCTCTTGAAACATTATTAGCTTTTAGGAGTACTTTATCTCCCACGGCGTAAATTACGGGTTTGTGTCTAGACATTATTTTTTCGACCCTTTTGTTTCCCTCCCTCAGCATTTTCTCGTAAGCTTCGCGAATCATTTTCTCTGGATCGACTGCTCTATTTATGGACACGTCCGATCGACACCACTTGTGCCAGAAACGTTCGGGCTTTTTACCGTTGTGTAACTCCTCCGGAGTCAAGTTTGTCGCACTGTGGACGGTCTCATTGTAGATCTTCTCGACCAGCGGTAAATAATTGGCCCACCCGCTATGGCTGTGCGAAGTAAAGGTTCTTAACATCCGCGCCAGCTCTCGGTTTGTTCGTTCTACCATGTTCCCTTGTGGGTGACGTACCGAACTGTAAATTATTTTAATATCCAAATTCGTTAAAGTATCCACCCACAGTTTCGCGGTCAACTGTGAGCCCCGGTCTGACTGAATTGCTTTGGGTTTACCTACGTCGGGTATAAAGTCCTCGACCAACCTTTTTACAATGGCTTTCGTATTCGCTTTTTTTATCGCGTAAAAACGAATTAATTTTGAGAACGTATCCATTAAAGAAAAAATGTATGTAACACCTCCACGTGATCTTATCAACGGACCGAAAAAATCGCACGAAATCAACTCTAGTGGACCGCGAGGTACTATACAGTGCGCCACGCCAGCCGTCGATTTCGTATAGAACTTATTACGTTGACACGTATCGCAAGTACGACACATGTTACGCGCCTCGGTTCCTGCTTTTGAGCAGTAAAAATTTTCATTAAACATAGATATGATCTTGAAATAGCCTATATGCCCGTATAACAAATGAATATCCCGTAAAATCAATTTCGTTAACCAAACCGGTAAAATTATACGATAACCATACTTTGTGCTTTTGTGAAAAAGCACCCCGTCGATCATTTTCAAAAAATCGGGTTTTGTTTCAGACTTTACTAATTTCATTAACTTATCAATTTTACGATCTTCCTTCTGTACCGATTCGATTTCATTTAGAGATTTTTTTATCATCGGATTAGGTTTCTCGACAAATACCGCAGCAATTAAAACCTCATGCTCTTCATCGGACACCTTATCCCACGAAAACCTGGATAAATAATCTGCTAGTTTATTTTCGCGCCCGGCAATATGTTTTATTTCAGGGGCGTGTTCTTGAATCGCCATTAGCCAACGCGTCATGCGCTTATTCAAGTACCGGCAGGTGAACAAATATTGTAGCGCCTTATTGTCAGTGAGTATTTCCAGTTTGGACCCGAGGACGAATGTTCGAAATTTTTCGAGGGCCCACACGATTGCGAGTAATTCGATCTCGGATGCACAATAATTATATTCAGCGCCTTTTAAAGTTCGACTGGCCATGTAAACAAGTCTCTCTCGCCCTTCGCTATCTCTCTGACTCAAGACTGCCCCAAGACCCCGATATGATGCATCCGAGTTTAAAACGAAAGGTAAGTCCCGCACAGGGTGATAGAGAAAGGACTCCTTCACGAAAAGCGCTTTCGTCCTGTTAAAGGCTTCCTCGTGATTTGCATTCCACTCCCATTTCTTACCCTTGTGCGTTAACTCCAGCAACGGACCGGACTCATGTGCCAAACGATTTGAGTATTTTGCGCAAAACTGCACTAAACCTAAAAAGGCTTTAACTTGCGTTTGATTTTTTGGTGCTGGTAAAGAATTTATCGCGTCAACTTTACCCGGATCAATTTTAAGACCTTCGGATGTTAAAATATGCCCCAGAAATTTAATTGACTCCCGAAAAAAATTAACTTTCCCAAAATTTAAAGTTATCCCTTCCTCGAGCATTGCTGAGAATAATCTAATTAAATCTTTCAAATGCTTAAGTTGGTCTTCCGAAAAATATACCAAATCATCAACAAAGTCTATCAAGTTTTTGAATTTTCGTAGTAATTTTTCAAGAGCTCGTGCTAGCGCAGCTGTGCTCACCTTCGAACCGAACGGAATTCTCGTGAACTGCCACGTATGACCTCGATGAATGAACGCCGTAAACTTGCGAGAATCGACGTGCAGCGCGACTTGCCAGAAACTCGCTGTTAGGTCAAACGACGAGATCACCATCGGCTTCTCGAACCGCTTGAACACCTGATCGACGGGTTCCATGGAGTCGTGGTCATCTTGCAGCCGCTCATTCAACTCGCGTGCATCGAGACACAGTCGTATTTTTCCATCGCTCTTTACTACTACGACTAGGGGGTTTATATAAGGGCTTGTCGATCGCTCGATTATACCGAAATTCGCCATCCGCTCAATTTCCTTGTCGACCGCATCGCGATGTTGAAAGGGGACTGGGTACGATTTTCTAAAATATGGGCTCGAGTCGCGGATGACAAATTGATACTCAAAGTTTTTAAATTTTCCCGGTCGCTCGTCAAAGATATCTTTGTATTGCCAAATTATATTGCGCAACTCTGACTTAATTTCCGGGGATATATTTTCAATTGAATCTAGCTTTTCATCAACTTCCAGCTCTGTAATATTAATTTCCTTTTCATTCATTAATTCCTTCCGTATTTTATCCGTTATTAATTTTAAACTTTCGCTCGATTTATCGACTTTATAAACATTATCTTTGTTACATTTTATCATTTTTTTATTTAAACCTATATATAACGAATTCTCGTGTGTGATCACACTTACTTTAAAAGCTTTTAAGGCATCAATGCCCAAAATGAATTCTTTAATTAATCTAGGTACTACCATAATACTAATTTGATTATTGACGCCACCCAACTCGCAATCCGCGTAAAATTGAGTCTTTAATCGCGTAGATTTGTCTCCGGAAAATCCCACCGCCATTACGCCAACTACCGGAAATTTTGGGCAATCTTTAAACGCGTGACTGTTTTTGTTAAAACAATCATTAGAAATGCAAGTTATCTTAGAACCGGTATCAATTAATGCACTTAATCTAACTCCTTCAACTTTAATATCTATCTCAGGACATTCTACTTTTTCTCTCAAACTTGTCGAATTATCATCGTCATTAATTAAATCACTACGCGGACAATCGAATATAGACGATATTATTAATTCATTATTATTATCACGCTTGCTTTTTTTAGCGCAAATTTTATTTGAATACTTTCCAACATTTAAATCATCTAATTTACTCACGCGTAATTTATTTGAAACATTTCGATTGTCCTCCGCGTTTGTTAAGTACGTTGTGCTAGTCGCGAAAATTATCTCGCTTCTTTCGGAGGAAGTTAGCACAACGCGCTTTAGTTTTCCGGAAATTCGATTATTTCCTCGACGGGACTATCATCATCGCTATCTTTCTCGGTAACGTTAACTGTGTCGATCTGATTAATTCCCGCTTTCGAATAATTACCCGCGTTATTATTATTTCGCGGAGGATATTTATTCTGTGTAAAATTCGGTCTCGGCGTTGATGTTAAATTATTTCCCGAACCGGCTCTTGAATTCTGCATTAAGGAAACTTTTGCGAAATCTACCCGTGGTGCTTTATTTTCGCCATTTAAATTGCCAAGACTGTCGAAATTATCGAGAAGTAAAATTAACTCCGAAATACTTTTTACTGTTCCTGCAGCAATTGCATATTGTACCTTGTCATCAAAATGTCGGGCGAAACTTCGGACGACTTGCGACTCTTCAATCGGGGGAGTTAAATACCGAATATCATTGTTTAGACGAATAACGTATTCCGAGCGACTGAGATTATCCCGAGCCTCGTAACAACCCCGCTCTAATCTTTGTTTTACTTTCTCTTGAATGCTCGGGCCCCAAAAACGAATCGTAAAATATTTTGTAAAAATCTCAAAATCTGTAAACATTGAATCATAATGTTCGAACCAATCGCGCGCCACGCCGAGTAACGATTGACTCAATATTATTTTAAATTCCGATTGGGGAATCCCCATAGCCTTTAAATACGTTTTTAAATTATCGATGTAGCGCATTGGCCTCTCCCCGGCGAGAGCGCTAAACGTAGGTAAATCAACTTTCACGTGTCTCGTAGGGTGATGACCTTGGTTAGGCGACGTATTTACATCTAGATTTTCCATGCGCGTGGTGAGTTCGTCGTATGTGTCAGTCATACGCTGAGACAAATCACTATTCAGATCAAGCACGTCTTGAACAATCACAACTTGTGCTTTCAATTCCTTCTCTAAATTCGCGATCTGAATATCATTATGCAAAACGGCCTGATTGGCTTTTGCAGCCTGACCTGACACATACGCTATATCCTCACGGTGTGCATTGGAAATTTGAGTCAGTTTTTTCAAGCGATCATTCTGAGCTTTATTCACCTGCTCACGCGTCGCTTGTGCTAATTCAATGGTGCTAATACGGCTCTCATGGCTATCGAAACGGCGCTCATAACCTTGCTGTCTTTTTCGCAGGATTTTGAGTAACTTCATCGTTTCCTTTTTTGCCTTATCGTACTCTTCCCCTAATCCCGATGGTTCGATTTCCATACTCGCGCCTAGATTGAGAAGAGTTTTGTCTAGCATCTCATCGCTGAGATTTGAGGAACTTGATTCATCATCGCTGATGTTAGCAGACGGCACCTGAGCCGCGACCTGAGCTTCTTTAGCCACACTCGTGCCAGCTGTTCGTTGCTCGTCCGACTTGGCAACCCTGTTAGTGGACAACGTCGCGGTAGCCTCAACTCGATTGTTTTTGTTTTTGTTTGGTTTTAAAGAAAATAAGTTAGTTATTATTTGGGGACTGGAATGTGAAACACAACGTGTCGAGCACTCGGCGCGTTCGTCAATTGTCCCCGGCTCAAACACGGAGTTTACCGAGGTGCTACGATTTAGATTCGAAGGCCGTCCCCCTCCTGCGGCCGTATTCTCACTCACCGATTGCGACTGTTTTTGTAGACGTTGCGAGACACGTTGTGGAGGTGGGGGTTCAACCTTTTTTGTCTTGGGCATGTTATTTTTACCTTTCTTACTTTTAGGTGGAACAAAACCATCATTACCGTTAACCGATCTCGCACCTATTTCGACATCATTGACCGATTTTACCTCATTATTCTCGGTGGCACTTACGCTCGCCATCAGCGCCTCTTGATTATTCACCTTATCGGCCATGTTGATATTATTCGATATTATCTTACTTTACTCAAAAAAAAAAAATTAAAATCAAAGATTAACTCGTTGATTACTGAAATTAATGTACTTTGGCAATGTTTACAATTTATGATTCCAGCTTTGCCCTTCAAGCGTGATCAACCCGATTTCAAGCGTAAATAATAGTCAAATTAAAATCTTCCTCACTCCCTTTTCTTTAATCAACTTTGACTCTACTTTCACGTCTGTCTCTGCGAAACACGAGTACTCTTATCAAACACCCACACCCAATTGTCACACTTCAGATGCTGTGGTATTGATCAAGCCAGATAAATCAAAAACAGTGATCTAAAAAAAATTCTATTCAAAAATAACATTGGTTCTATTGGAGCATCTCAGCTAACTGAGTGGTCTCAATTTCCCCACAAGGGATGCCATTTTGCTACGTCACGGTTTTCTTCCCTGACGTGCTACTATTCCTTCGTGCTTACGGCAAGTGCGACTTTTTATGCCAAAGCCGCGCGCGCCGGACCTTTTTGTTTATTTAATTCACCTGACGGTTCCAATCGGGTCACGGGGTGTAGCTTTGGCGTTTATTTAGTTGCTGTGTAGGTTTCTAAGCCTACTTCGCCGTGAGCACGAAGTTTTCCTTTATACACATATGAATGAATAAATCAATTCCAATAAATAAAGGGGAATTGCTCAATCAAACCACAGAAACATTACTGTTATGAGTATCATCAATCCACCTTACATACAAATAATTTGTGTGACAAATGGGAGTAAGGTTTAAATAAAAATACTATTTATTCTTAACAACTCAATAATGGCTTGGCTACAGCCGATTTATTCCTGGCTGATGACTACAAATTAAGCCCTACTTGATTTACTCTCTCAAGAAAATTTCATCAATTTCAAAACATAGCAAAATAAGTTTAAAAAAAATTAAATATATATATATATATATACGTAGGTTTGTATCAGTAAACAAATTGATTCTAAATGTTCAAAATAATTATTTTAGCTTTTCTAACCTAACTCGTCAATCAACCAGGTATGCCAGTTAACTAGAAATATTAATTACAAAATAATAGTATTTTAATGAGACGTACTCATACGCTTGAATCGTTTGTTCATCTTCTTGAGGCTACCCTGGTGCATTTTGTCAGATTTTTGTTTTCAACCGGCTGAAACACACATGAATTGCCCTTTTTTAGCTTAACTCAAAATAATCAGCTTTTAAATTCACGGTTGAGTTTAACAAAACAAAAAAAAATTGAGGTGTTCCAAGTGAATTTGTTAATTCAGTATTTAATCCGAAACCGATGAGAATTGATTAAGCGGAAAATTTAGTAAATTCTATCATGTAAATTTAGTAGTTAAAATACCTTGTAACAGAAAAAAAAATAGTACTCAGCAAACAACAAAGAGCGCGTTCATCCACCAACTGCCAGACGTACGTTACTCGACACAGTAGAGTGAATCGTGTACCAGAAAGGAATCGTTTGTGTGTGTGTGTCCTTGAGACCCGGTTCCTCGTTGTGGGTGTGTGTGGTATAAATCGAACCTCGTGGTCGCTACCTCGTGTGCGTGGAGATGTCACGACTGCTACCTGTTGTTGCTTCCTATAACTAATTATGTAACCGAGGTTTCCAGGCTTATTGCCTTCGTTTTAATAAATTAATTTAGATAAATAGAGATTCTTTATATTAATTCAGGATTAGCCTATCCTGACAGCACTCGTTTTAGCGCAGATACTTATTTTCAGCACAGCGATCCGTCGTAGCGTCACTCTCATTTACTCCGAGAATTAATCCATAAAAATCTCATTAATCGTAATCAAATTTACGCTATATTTTTTTTTTTTTAAATTGTAACAAAATTTTTGTAGTTTATGTAGGAATTATATGTTTAATTTACTATTTTATTTTAAGGATTGTTTTCTCTCTTTTGTCCGCGCGTAGCCACGGGCGACGATTGAAAATTTACACCTTTGTAAAAAAATTTTGTTCATAAGTTAAATATCAATTATCTTCTTCCGGACGAAGATTACGTTTATTTGAGTCCACCAAAGATTTTAATATTGTAATCGATAAACAAATCGATGAAAAATTTTATTGAGCACGTGCTCCACTCTCTAGACGCGTATCGCGAAATTACCGTATAAACAATTACCAGGAAACCGGGTTTCCATTCAAATCATCTACTAAATTTCACTTATCACGACCGATCAAGCTAATTTTTATTAATTATCGTCCGCGCACTTGCAATACCTTGATTTATTTATCTGGTGCTGTACCTGCGATGTAGACGACTTGATTGCTAGAGTAGAAGAGAGCGAGCCCCTCGGCCGTCGCGGAGCAGCAGCGCAGCGAGAACCAAAAATCGAGAATCCGCGGAGTGGGGAAACGAAGAGTAGGAATGTGTCGCGACTCACTCGCCCGCGTCGGGCCCGGCGATCGTCGCTCCACGCGTCTTTCTCTCTTTCTTATTTTTATTCAAAATTTAAGAATTGTTAATTTCCAGATAATTTGCCCCCTCTAGAAAATTGTACCGTAACAAATTATTTTGAAAAAGTTTTTTACTGATTTATAAACTTTGATTAAAATTTGACACAAACTTGTACAATTTGTATATTTCAATGCATTTTTACAGTTATCTACACTAAAAGTTCTTGTCATTTTTAATTTTTTTAAAAATACGTGATGATATACAATCCGAAAGTTATGAATTATAATGCCGTAATGCTTCTTTTGAAACAGGAACACAAATTTAAAAACCGCACAGCTCACACACATACTCTATAAAAATAACACATATATTCTTAGCTCGGAGGACGGAGGTGTTGCCAGTGGCACCCCCTCTAGGCATTTTTTTCTATAGGTCCTCATACGTTTCATTATCAACATCTAAAAATTCTGATCTCTCTATATTATATTTCCGTTTTTTATTCTGATCCCATAAATTGGATTCTCCAAATTGGATCTTCGAAAATCTGAAATTCTTAAAAACACGGTCAAAACACAGTTAAATATCGCACTTTTTTGATCCCCCAAATTGGATCTTCGTCAAAAATATTGGATCCCCTTTTTTTCAAAATTTTTTACTGAAATATAGTATCTTTTATTATCAAAAAAATAAATAATTAATTTTAGTAATTTATAAATAATAATTAATTTCATTTGAAAATTTTTTATTTCAATTTGAAACAAACTTTTTTAAATCTAAACCTAACCTTTATACCAATTTTTACTTTTTAATATAAAACATTTACTTAGAAATTAAAATTTGTGCCGTACGAGAAATTTTTCCGAGTAATCAAGGGACACTTAAGTGGGCAGATTTGCGCAATCTCAAGCGAGCTGGTTAGATAAGCGAAATACGTTAGTTTAGTGAGAGCTAATCATTTCAGTCGGTTCCGGTTGGTAAGGTAGATGAGGTTGGTTAGGCGAAGGTTATGGAAGAGGAGCGTAGAGGGGGGGGGTGAGGTGGGAAGGGTTTGTAATTGCACTTAAAAATATTAATAGAGCTTACTCAATATTTAAAGTTAGTGACTGAGTTGATGGATAAAATGAGTAAGATTTGTTCGTAGATTGGGTGAGATAAGTTTGGAGGATAAAATACGGTATTTGAAGTAAATCAAATTAGTGAGGTCAGTAGAAGATTGAATTAGGTCAGGTAGTTAAAGATAAAAAAGTAAGTGTAGTTAGTAGGGCTCTGAATATGGGTGAGAATAGTAAATCGTGTTAGATAAGGCGAGTGTGTGCGGAGGGTAGAGTGTAGGTAAAGTGGTTGTGGGCTGGTAGATCAGATATTAAAATTATAACTTTGGCACTAATTTGAATTTTCATATAAAATCATATATCATCAAAAGGTCTTGGGCTCAGCTTTCTAATTAAGTCATTTTATGTCATTGAAATTTTTATTAAATACTTTTTATTGTCATCAGAGGGTGCTGAACAAAGCCGTTTATCATTTTGAATCCAACTCTACCCCTACAAAATCATAAATCAGCTTAACCCTTAAAGTACACACGGGGTGTAAAATACCCCACATAACTGTCAGTGTGGCAGTTCTGGATTTGGGTGTGTACTTTAAGGGTTAAACGCAATTTCGCAAGCTGTTACTACGCAGGAAGTAAGTTCATCTCATGAAGAATCTGAAAAAAAAATTTGTGGATTATTTTCCCGAGCTGAATTCTAATCAATAGGAACGCTGCACTTGACATTTGGCAGAAGGGTGTGGCTAAAATTATTTTCATAATTTGTCGGTTATTTCCAATTCGAACGTTTTGAGTCGTATAGCAACTTGAATTGTTAGACTTACTTGAATCAGCTTTTGGGTTAGACCCGAGTCACTGCGGTGCATACCTATATATGAGTATTCATGGGTATATTCATAGTAAACAAAGAGTAATAGAACTATTCTGCCGATTGCCTTGAATTAATTTTAAAAATTGTTTTCGCTGCCGTGCCACTGTGAAGGCATTACTAACGCCGTAGTCGTTTTCGACGTCGTCTTCTTCATTGTCCGAGAGACTTTCAAAAAATCTTTGATATGGATGACCTTCTTCATGGTAAACGACTTTTTGTCTCTGCTCTTGATTCAATGGAGATTGCAGGCCACCTCTTCAATGAAAATGTTCTTGACGCGAACGCTGAGGTTGAGAAGGACAATGCTCATTACAACGATCAGCAGCTGGTGGAACCTCCCGCCCAAATGATTTATGTCCGTAGTCATAAGATTGATACAAATGGTGATTAGCACCGGGCATAACGCTATCTGATCTTGGTGCCTCGAGCTCAGTTCGGCCGTGATCCAAAGGTTAGTAGGGATGGTGCGAAGATAAAGAACCTCCTGTTTGATATGCAGATTGTCCACCACGGTCGTTGTACAAGTCAAACTCACGGCCGACCGCTCCGAGTCCACCACCGTACGCGGTCGACGTCCCAGCTGAGACGTGACCATGGTTCACCGGGTGTGTAAAGGGCGCCCCGGGCTCACCATCAAAAGTGCCAGAAGTCCCAGCTGAGACGTTGCTGTTGCTCGTCGTTCCGGACTGATCGCTCCAGTTTTGCGGCTTGAGTGGCTGCATTCCACCTGCACCCGTCGTTGCAGCGGATGACGGGACGGTGCTTCCATGACGGGGCTGCGACCCGGCTTGTCTATCGCTGATGGTCGATGACGGTCTGACGACGCTGTAGCCTTGGTTGTTGAGCCGCGGTAAGGGTACGCTCGATGTTCCGCCGAGTCCTGAAGAGTTGACTTGCTGCGTCAAATTCGGATGCTGGGGCTGCGTCCTTACAGCTCTAAGTCCGCCACTGTACGCGGTCGACGTCTTAGCTGAGACGTGACCATGGTTCACCGGGTGTGTGAAGGGGGCCCTGGGCTCATCACCAAAAGTGCCAGAGGTCCCATCTGAGACGTGGCAACTGCTCGTCGTTCCGGACTGTTAGCTCCAGTTTTGCGGCTTGAGTGACTGCATTCCACCAACGCCCGTCGTTACATTTTCGCAGATTATGTTATCTTGATTCAAGAGCTGCGATATCGTCGCTTCAGGGCCATCACTATTATTGACAGCTCTGCGTTTTAATAGTCTCCGTTTAGCTGGAGGTGATCGGTCCATCTCGTCGACAAGTTCTTTCTGACTTTTCGATACTTTTGAATTTCCCTCCTTTGTATTTTGCCTTGTCAGTCGAGGTTTTTCTAAAGGTGGCCAAGGATCCCTGGGGCCAAATGGTTTACGATTCTGATAAGTCAAGATTTCAGTCTCAGTTCTTTTGTGTAGTTTTCTGTTTATCTTTTAATTCTCCGACAAGTTTGTAGTTCGGTAGCCCATCTCGCTGGAAAATACATCATTTTTAGTTATTTTAAATTTTGTTGAGTACGACTATTTACCTGCAGTTCCGTACGATGGAAAAAAAACGTATGTTATTGAAATAAATTATAACTTTTTCGCACGGAAAATTTTCCAACGTACTTTGAATTTCAAACGTAAGTGTTTTAATATAAACAATATTTGTCCAGAAAATTTTCTACGTTGAACTTTAATTTCTAACGTACTTCATTTATTTACTTTTTTTTTTTAACAAACGTAAGCAAATTACCACTTTCGAAAACGTACGTCGGTACATAATATTTCGAAAAAAAAAAAACAAACAAACAAACAAAAACAGACGGCCACGCAAATGTAGGTTTTTGCTTTAAATGAGTCAATTATGTTGCACTTTTAAATCCGTTCAAATTTTTTTTCGAAAAAAAATAATAAATTACAAAAATTTTGAAAACAAAGTTTTCTTGGGTTTTTTTTGGAAGTATCTCAAGACAAATGAATCAAATGTTAAAATCAGAGTAAATCTTTTGATTTCTCACATGCTATACCACATAGTGGCTCATTTTACTTTTTATTTTTATTTTTTATAATAATGGATACTAGCTTTTACCTTGGAGCCAACAACCCATCCCAGCTTTGCCCGGGTGCTACCTTTTGGTGTCAATAACGCATCCTAGATAACCCTCCTAGCTTGATCCAAATGCTAACTGTTTTTTTTAAAACTAGTTACCTACTAGTGGAAAAGCTTTTTGTATCCAATATGGTAAATCTAAAATTCAGGTGAAACTGGGAGATTTCTTAGGAATGCATTTTTGGCACCAAAAGCTAGTACCTAGGTAAAGCTGGGATGGTTCTTGGATTAGAAGATGAGACTGGTGTTTTCAAAAAGTTAATTAATAATCATTCTAACTTTTTAAAATATTTATAAATTTGTGTAACTTTTCAAATTGTAAATGAGCACTTGTTGAATTTAAATTGAATGCAGAAACAACAAAAGTGCAACTGGAAATATTTTTTGATAAAAATTTTTAATTTACATAAGCTAAAATCAAAATGATACATTCATTCAAAATTTTATAAACTGTAAAGTAAAGTTAAACTGTTTTAGAATCTTTAGAACAAAAATTTTATTTAATCTTTATAAATGTTGAACTTTGTTTTAAAGTAATATTTTTAAGTTCAACGATTTTTAGCTTCTAAGCAGTAAAAAAAGTACAAAAATGTTGAGGTTAATAATGCACTTAATAATAACTGTTTTCTAACAGAAAAAACGGTTTTTACAAAACATTCCCGATTCTTTATTGATTGATTTAATACTTTACCCGCGACTTGGGTGCAGCAATTTTTTTCCTTTCCGAATCATCCGGTTTTGATGCGAGGCCACGTTTTGTTTTGGTTACTTTCGTAAAACCTTCTGCACAACAAGATGTATACATAATTACTGATAAATCTTTTTTGCCAAGATATGTTTAATTGTATAATGAATAAATTAAAAACCTACCAGAGTCAACGCTATTTTCCATTTTTCTTGCAAAAATTCGAGAGACTTCAAAGGAATTCAGACTATATAGATGCCGGCTGCGTCGGAAATGAAACGCACACGTGATCTCGCGGAGTCTTCGACTTTTGTCTTTGTGACGGTCATAGTTACTTTACTAAAGAACTGTTTTATAAACATACATATTTAATAAAAAAATGTTGTAGTGTATAAAAAAATTATTTGTCATCAAACATAACATTTATGAAAATAAATTCAATTTTTCAATTAACTACGACATATTTAATGCATTAAAAAAATATAAATAACATTAACCTAACCGTGATTCGACACTCGAGTGCTAAGTTCAAATGAAAATCGATCTAATCTTACATATGATTCTTTTGTTTCAACAATTTCTCAGAGTACACGCAAAAAATGAAGAGAAGGTTTTATGTAAAGTGTTAGTGTGCACAGAATATTATTTCGACTTTAAACCTAACTCAAAAGAATTCATAAGTCGTAAATACATGAACCTAGATCCTGATATTATGCAGCATAACAATTTTAAAAATTGTGCATTGAGTACCAACAAAAATACGAGTTCTGGTAAAAGGCGACCGCCAAGCAGGAAGCTATCAAAAAAATATTCAAGCCGAACTGTAAGGTAATAATAATAACTATTATGATGGTGAATTATTATTGTTTTCATTCATGAATCCGTGGTGCATTTTGTTTTATTAAAAGAAAAAAAAAATTCTTTTTGTGAATACTATTAATTTAAAAAATTTATTATTCATCAAATATGAAGTGCACTATTTTTACCTAAAAAGTAAGCCTTTCGAAATTTTTGTCATTTCAATTATAAAATTTCAACATAAATATTCGAGGTTATATACGTGCGTGAGAACTCGAACTCTTTTCAGCAGAAAAAAATTGATAGTTATTCAAAATTACATTATCTTTAGAAAATCTGAAATCACTAGAAAAATATTTTGACCAAAACAAGCATAATCCCAAACTGCTATTTTTTGAGAAGCACTAAAATAATCATCAAGAATCGTAATGATTATAATAAAGAGCACAACCTCTCAGTGACGTTGCTGCAACCATTTTTTTTTCTTTTTTTTTTATATATTTCAATTTAAAAGCAAATAAGCTTTTCTACTGGTGTTTTCCACGATGCGCGGTTATTAAAAATTCTTACTTTTTCCAGCTTTTCTTAATTTATATGTAAAATGAAGCTATCACACCGTGACAACATATGTTTTGTAAAGTAAATGGTACATTATTATAATTTCTAATTTGTTATGCTTTTTGTGAGTATATAGTTAATAATTTTTTTATAGGTTACATGGCATTCGATATAAGATAAACGTATATTTATTTTCCGCACTCCGGCCGGGAAGCGCTACTTCCCTGCCGCTGCCGCTACAGTCAGTAGCGCTTCCCGGCGCCGTCGTGCGGAAAAATAGCATACTCAACTAGGCACCTGAATGGGAAGGTCTCAGATCACATGTTTGTCACACTCGGCTACGCCTCGGACGACAATTTCATGCGATCTGAGAAGTTTCCCATTCATACTGCCTAGTTAAGTAATATACTATTATTTATTACAAACAAGATATTTGCTCACCAACTTTTTGTATTCAAATGTAACCATTTTTGAAGAGTTTGCATTTCATATAGATTAAAAAAGGGAATAAAATTAAAACTTTAAATAGCAATATTATAATTTACAAAGCTATTATGTTTTAATTCTTTTTTTAGCTTGAACATAAAAAAATTCATCGGGCAGTACCTCATTCATAATTCTTCCTTTCTTGCTTATTTTGATTCAATGCTCGAATGTTTCCCTCCTAAAATAAGCTAGCTTTCATTTTCTACTGTTGGAAGTGTATTTTTTTTCTTATCAAAAGACGACTACAGCGATTAAAAAAAAATCTGAAACGATTAAGAAAAAACAAATTATTTTTTTAACATACAGCGCGGAAACTGCAAACTTTCCTCCTTGATTTAAGCAAATAGCTTACACTTTCGTTGCCTCGTACTGAAAAATATTTTACACAGGAGGGAGTGAAAACATAAGTTAACCCTTAGCAAATCTTCGGCTCGGGCGTCATTCTGGGTTTGCTGACGGGTAGCTAATTCCTCATGTGTGTAAAATACTATTTATTAATAAAAATTTTTGCTTAGTTACCATCTACTACAACTGCAGAAAAAGAACTCTTCGTATAACTTTTCTTATCATTTCAATTTTAATTTTTGTTCGCTACTTACATTATGTATGTACTTCCCCGATATATGCCTGGCTAGTAAACAGTGCGTAAACTAATTTTTTCTAAGTCATGAACTTATATTGCAAACGATTATCAAGTATTCTTTATAAATCTTTTTATAATAAAATAAATGTCACTTTTTAAAATTTATAAATTATTTTTTGATGCTGAAAACAATTTTTTTAAATAATAAGAATACATTTTATATTAGATAGGAACATAAGGTTACCTACGTTAAAAAATCGGCGACGGACAAAAACAAATTTTGTTTTTTTTAAACTGTTTTGTACAATTTTTATTCTAAAAATGGCTCAAATATAAAGGTCCAAACATTCTTATTGTTTACTTCAAATTACTTTTTTTTTTTAAAGTTTTCCTCAATTCTAAATGAAGATAAATACTAATATTTGATTATCAGATTTTTTATTCCAAGAACATTTTAAACATCACATAAACAATATTCGACGATTGAATATCAGAAAACAATTTGTGCTTATTTTGGAAAAACTTCTATAAAATAATTCTTCATTGTTCAAAATATTTGAAAAATGATGTCGACAAATAATAAACCATGATCATAAAATACAATTTGAACTGTCAAAAAACACTGTTTAAAAATAGTCGACTGGAATCGTGTTTTTTCTCAGCCAGAGAATTGTTTCAAAAACACTTTTGACAGTATTTCTTATTTGATAACCCCTTCTGTTATTTTTATATTTTAATTCAAGTGGTTAGAAACTATATTTGTACTATCCAGGTACGTGTGTATCTATCATATTTATATTATTCCATGATTCTAAGAACAATAAAATGTATATTTTATGACCATGGTCACAGATTTTGAAATGATCATATGACCGTTATTTGTTGCTGACTTAGTCAGATCACATCACTGTTTATACGTACCAGTGGTACGCTTTATGAGAGATATGTGAAACATCTTTGTATCAGCTTTTTAAACTTGTCTTATTTCTTGGTATTGTAATCATATCAAATACAATGAGAAAGAAAACTCAAAACCAATAACTTCTTTAAGTGAAGTTTTCTGGTTTTGAGTTTTCTTTTTCAAAAAAATGCTACGGAAAAAATCTAACGGAAATCTTGTATCATATTACAAGCACAGGTTCCCGTGATCGGGATATTGAAATAGATTTTAAAGCATGTTGTAATTATTTTTGAAATATGAAATTGTTTGCTATTAAATTATTTTTATTTAAGTACATTTCGTCGGTTTAGTTTTGAAAAGTGACATCTCAAAAATACAGTTTTGAAAAGTGACATCTCAAAATTGCAGTTTTGAAAGGTGATATCTCAAAATGTTTTTTTAAAAAAGTGACATCTCGGAGCAAAATTTATTTTTAACAAATTATATTGAAAGACTTTTTATTGATTACACTAATCAAATACATGATTGTTCGGTTATTACCGCAACTACTACTAAACTTATTACCGCAAAACATAAAAATTGAATGAAATGTGCAATAATAAAATTGGTTTTTTCGAGTTTTTTGATTATAAAGAATTCACACAACATTCGAATTTTCAAATTCAATATCGGTCGTCCGTCGCGCTGCAATTAAAAATATGATTCGACTCCAGGGTAATAAAAAAAACCAACCGATAAGTTTTAAGCCCCAATAACCCTGGGCTCAGCGATCCAGAATATTTTAAATAAACAAACAACTAACCAACAAGCTTTACACCCTAAACACGCCGAGCTCGCGAATTTTTTTTTTTTTTTATTAATAAATGACTCAATACATAATCCCCCAAGCTGCTACAACCCCATAACACCGAGCTGGTGAGTTTTTTTTATGAATAAATGAATAAATACACAATCCCCCAAGCTGCTACAACCCCATAACGCCGAGCTCGCAAGGTTTTAAAATAAATAAATGAATAAATACAAAATCCCTTAAGCTCCTACAACCCCATAACGCCGATCTCGCAAGTTTTTTTTATAAATAAATGAATAAATACGCAATCTCCCAAGCTGCTACAGCCCCATAACCCCAAGCTCGCGAGTTCTTTTTATGAATAGATGAATATAGATGAATAAATACACAATCCCCAAAGCTGCTACAACTCGATAACGCCAATTTACAAATAATTTTTTATTTTTAGATAAGTTATATTGTTTATAAAACCATTTTTTTGCCATCAAAATCAGGTTTTGGCCAAGTTATTTTATATTTATCAATAGTGATGAAACCTGGGGCAAATCTATATATATTTTTTAATGATTTATTTTTTCAACTGTAAACCAAGTACACAACACCCCTATCTCTTTTGTATTATTTTCCACCTAAGCATAATCTAACGAATATTCAATGTCCTTCCAGTAAACTTCTTTGTAATAGGAAAATTATAAAACCAAACCAACGGAACATTTTTTAGTTAGCTTGTTCTTGAACAGGACGTAATCACCATAAATATCATTTTTTCAACTTGAGGATCTTTTATAACAGGTCGAAAAGTATGATTTCTTGGTATCTTCTTGGTAGCTTCGTTTTCACGCACACGAACCAGCCTATCACTGCTCAAATTGTAGGCTTAAGTCCAACAAATAGAAGATTTTCGAAAGCTTTGGTTACCCTGAGTTGTAAAAACTGTAGTAAAGGACCTCTTGCATACTCGCCAAAATCTGATCCTCACCAAATTGGCTGAAATTTTGGATTAAGTTGCCTTTTGGGGCCTACAAAAACACCTCACAGTTAGTTTTTTGGTTGGCAGATTTACCGCGCACGTGCAGAGACTTTTGTGTCCCATTTAAAATACATGGAAAACCACAATTTCAGGTAGTTTTTCGTTTATTTCTCGAATATCCGACTTGGCCCAGGTCTGAAATTTTAGTATTAATATGAAGAAATGGAAAACTCAATTTTTCAGGGTGGTTCCGTGAAGGGGCAAGGTGGGCCACCCATTTTTAAGGCCTCTGAAAGACCCGAAATTTTTTTTTTTTTTTTTTCAAAAATTCATAACTCGGTCTCTAATCATTTGTGATGTCGGGCCCATTTGATCACATTTTTTTTCTCTCTCCTCCTTTCTTTCTTCCTCCTTAAACAACTATTCGGGGAAAACCGTTTTCTTGTTTCCCAGCGTTTTTTTTTAATGTTTTTTTTATTTTCTTTCCCAGAAATTTTCGGAAAGATGCAAACCTTTTAAGCGATAAAGCGCCTACGACCTACCGCTTGGCCGAACGTGCTCTCGAGTACGAAGGGTCGCAAGGGGCCAGACGGTTGTAAAGATTGTCGTGGCGTCTTTACATATAAAAAAAGGTGAAACTCTGCAGCCGGGAAAACAGGCCCTACGCGCCTAATCACGCTCGGGTCATAAATTTGGTGGATGCGGATGTCGTTTACGACTACGTTCCCCGAAAGACTCAAGGGCCTTCTCGGTGCCGTCTGTCCCTTTTCTTTTTTCCTTTTTTTTTCTTTCTTCAAACATTTTCCCCGAATTTTTCTATGATGTCGCAACCTTTTTTTTTTTTGTGAATTGGAGTAAACATTTTAATGATATTTACTTAATTTTATTCTACATCATTACTGGTAAAATTGTTTAGCTCGCGTAGTTTTAATTTTGGCAAAATCTATTAAGAATTACTCAGTAAGATTTAAATTTTAAGATTGGGTCAAATAATAATTAAATAAATTATGATTTGGCAGTTGAGATAATATAGTCCTAAATAAAACTTGAATTCGCCAATAAACTTGAGTGGAATCGAAGTTTCAATTTACAGATCTCGTTTTATACTATTATTTACGAATAAAATGTCAATCCTTAATAATTCTTTATACTAAATTGGTGACGGGTAGGATAATTAATTTTTAAAGCAATAGCAAGTAAGATGAAGATTTTCTAAAGATTTAAATAAGCGTAAATTCAGTTAGAAAGATAAAATTATATCCGAAGTTAGAGCGTTTGCCATGGGGGGGCAGCAGCTCTCGGACTCTCAGTTTAGAATGAAATCATGAAGACGCGTATCATTATTTAAGTAAGAAACATTTGTGAACGTTTGATAGTTAAGATTATTCATACATTTTTTTTTTTTGCGCAGTTTAATTGATTTTCCTGAGAAAGTAAATGGGTTATACATATAAAATCCGTCAAATGACGACGATGAATCGTTTAACTCACATTTTTAATCAAACCATTTATTAACTCAGAAAGAGTAATTGAACTTGATTTAGAATTAAGTAATTGAATATCCATGGTTAAGGTTTTATCTTCTTCCAGATTAAGTTAAGAATAAGTTTACAATGAATAACTATTGATTTTGCAGTAGGATGAATATTATTTTTTTTTTTATTAAAAGGATGAGATTGTTGGGCGAAGATTTATGTGGAATGAATGGACCACGATTCATTTAGTTCAAGTCGGAATCAACATCAAAGTTATTTGTTGTAATCCTTGTTTTATAAATTATTATTGTAAGTTAGATTGTTATAATTTTTAATTATGGGTCGATTTGCGTCGTTCGACCACTTATTTTAATCTAGATTTAATTTCCTTTTATAATAAATTAATATTTTTGCGAGCGCGACAATAGTTTTTTTACTATAGTTAAATAAAAATAATTGTCTTCGTGGACTTAGTACCACGCGGTGGGGCCCACCCCCGCCCTGTAGACTCTCTTGTGATTGGGCCGCGTGACTTTTCCGGGGGCATCAGGAAAATTGGAGTTTCCTGATTGGCTGCCTGAAATTGGGAGGGCTGGAAGTCCTTTAGCCCTATAAGACTAGGTGCCCAGGATCATCTCAGTCAGTACGTCGTCAGTTATCCAGTACTCCGGTGTCTGTCTGGTTCGGTCCCGTCTCTTGGTCCTGCTCGCGCCCTTGGTCACTGGTCCTGCTTGGTCTTGGTCCTGCTCGCGCCCTTGGTCATCTGGTCCTGCTCATCGACACTGACTGAGGATCCAACCACAAGAGAGTCACCGTTTCGAAGAAAAATAAAAGTAAACAAAAAAGAATTAATTTAGCTCTTTGCTTTTTATTAAACCAATTTTTTTTTTTAAATTCTAATTTTCTCTTCTTTCCCCTCTGACAACGAGAACTCGCTGTGACCACAGTAAGTTTTTGTTATAGCTACACCAGGTGTAGTTGTAACCTCGCTTGTTGGAGTAACTACTCTGTTAATCAGAGTAGTAAAAGTGCTATTCACCCCTTTATTTAAATATTAAATAAATTCCTACTTCAAGGACACTTACTGGCTGTAATCACAGTTGGTGTTTGTCATCCCTTCTTGTTAGGACAGGTTCTCACCTCTTTTCCTTTTTTTTTCTTTTCCTTTTTTTTGTAGTGTTAATTCTTTGCAACCCCAGGCCACAGGCCTAAAAGGTGTAAACTAAACTCCTAGACAAGAACCATAAAACTACATCCAAAGTAAACCTTTGTTTTAACGTCAGACATGACACATTCAATCGGAACCAAATTTGGCGCTAAATTTTTGTCTTTAATTGTAACTCTTAGAAAAATTTTGGTCTCTACAATTTTAAGAAGTTTTACTGCACGTAAATCATCCATAACCTCAAAATTTTGAAGAAAACGTGATTTTTTTGACTTTTCAATGCCGTTTTAGCTTAAAAGTATAACAAAATATATATTTTACGAAAGAACTCAAAAAAATGCATCTTTTATTTCTAATGGTCTATATTCGATTTCTGCGTTTAAAGTCGATTTAATTCACTTTAAAGGTAAAAAATTGAGACAGTTCGTTAAAAAACCGTTCAAAACTTGAAAATTTGGCGCGTAAACATTTTTTTTTTTATAAAGATGCCTTTTTTCTCTAGTTTACGTTGAGATATATTTTTATATACTTTTATTCAATGTTTATTGTAGAAAATTCATGAAACATAGAAAAAAAACAGAAAAATGCCCCTTTTTTACTCAAAGAATATAGCCGGGTCAGACAGTCGAATCGGCCCCCATTCAGAATTTTCTCAGCATGAAAATTTACGGACAGTTACATGTGAACTTAAAAATACTCTGTTAAAATTCTGAAATGATTCAGAGTCTAATAGCTGAGAAATTAATTTTTTTTTTTGGATCTTTCGTAGCTTTTAAATATTGTCCTGACATCTATATTTACAGGGTTACCGACGAAACATCCAGGCGACAAAATATCCGCGACAAAACATCCGCGACAAATTATCCGGGCGACCAAAAATCCGACGACAAAAAATCCGACGACTAAATATCTCCGACAAAACAACCGCGGCAAAACGTCCAACGACAAAATATCCACGACAATTAATTCGAACTATTTTATATTAAAATATTCGAACTAGATTTTGATTGGAACTAAATTTTATGGCGCGCCTCTGCGGGGGCCCTTCGGGCCCCACGGCGCGCATTGTTTTAAAAAATAACCCGTTAGTGTTTTATTAAAAATCAATTTTTTTCTCACGTTTGAATTAATTCACTGTTCAAAATCAAAAGAAACTTCATAATAACTATTTCCCCCCGAACTTGAATTATATGATATACTGTATATGATCACTTGAATTATATGATATACTGTAGAATGTTTGTAAAAAAAATTGTAAAGTTAAATTTGTTGTAATAATAAAAGTGTTTGAAATAAAGATTTGTTATAGTTATATTAAAAAAATAAAATTTTTGTGTCTATTATCTGACGTTTTGTCGTCTGACGTTTTGACCCGCTCCCATATTATACAGTTATTTTGACTTCAGATATTATGTCGCAGATATTTTGATTTTGGATGTTTAGTCGCAGATATTTTTGCATTGGATGTTTAGTCGCAGTTATTTTGTCATCCGGATGTTTTGTCGTTTGATTTTTTGTCAACCGGATATTTTGTCGCGGATGTTTTGTCGTGGATATTTTGTCGCCAGGATATTTTGACCCATTCCCATATTTACAATATTATTATGTAGTGTTGTTGATTATCTAAAAAATTATATTTTGTTTATTTAGTCAAAAGTTGTGTTCCTTAGTAAAATAAATAGTAGCAATAGCTTAATAAACCACTTCAAAAATTAATAGAATAAATTTGGTTACTCTGGATTCACTAAAAACAGAAAAAAGCAACTATTGTTTTGTTAGAAACTTTCTGCGACTAACTGTATATAAGTACTAAAATCTTTTTGTCATCCATTGATAAAATTACTATATCACATATGAGAAATCACATGTTACAAAAAAAAATAAATGTTTTTACTTGAAAAACTTGTGTAAATTATTAATTTTTTTAGTATATTACACTTCAAAAAATAATTAATCAAATTGAAAAAAGTCACAATTAATTATACTGTTTGGTTACATTAATTTATATAACTATAAATAGTTATCAATAATCAAAATGAAATATGAAGATTGTAAAATATTAATTTTTAAAATATTAATAAAATCAAAATGAAAAGAATAGAGTTAAAAAAAAAAAAATTTTGGATAAGGAGAAAAGATAAATACAATCAATATTATTTTGGAAAAAGGCATAAAAATATTTATGCTAATAAATTTTTTAAAACTATTATTAAATAATAAAAAACGTTTAGAAAAAAAAATTATTAAAAAAAAAAATTCATTGCTTTTGAAAATCCATATGGAAATCCATATGGAAATCTGTTTCAATTTTCCATACGGAATTCCATATGGATTTCGATATGGATTTCCGTATGGGGTACTGCATGGATTTCCATATGGATTTTTTCAGCTGGGAATAAATCTGTTCAACAAAAGTATTTTTAATTTTTTTCTGTTTCAGTCATAACCACTACCCGCTATACTATTTATTCGTGTAAGCTTTTTTCATTCTCAAGACAAAATTTAAAAAAATTTACTGTATTAATTTTTTCTGGTAAATCTGCACTAATCTGTTTCTTGAATCAATATTTACAAAGTATTATTTTGATTTTACTTTAAAAGATTTCTTCATAACTTTAAAAAATTTTAAAGTTAAAGAAAAAAATTATATGCAAGAAAATAAGTAAAAAAGTAACTGTAATATGCAATTAATTGCAGATTTTGTTATCCAATAAAAATTCTAGTTGTTTTATCGTCATAATTGTTTAAATATTCTCTCAATCCTCCCAGTTCTCTCACTCCTCTTTAGATCCTCATGGACCTCTTTAGGTCCTCTTTAGGTCCTCTTAGTCCTTTTTCAGTCCTCTTGGTCCTTTTTCAAAGAGGACTAACAAGGAGAGGCTTTGTCCTTTGGAACCTGGATTTTCATGAAACTTTGCACATAGTTTTTATTTATCATAAAAAAAGCCCTTCGGTGTTCTTTTTCCAGAATGGGCCTTTTTTCACCTACTTCCCATATAACCCCTGTGTTAAAAAGTAGGCTGTTTCCTATAAAAAGCCGTTTTTGGCCTCATTTTCAAAAAATTCCTCCTTGGACCGTATTGCACTGAGAAATATCTGAAACCTCGCATTTTTTTGGTTTTCCAAGTACTTTTGAAAAAAAAATATTAAAAAAATTTTTTGAATGATTTCATCCATGTATATTGTAACCCAAATCGATTAAAAATTGGCTTTAGAAACCTCAATTTTTCATAGATAAAATCATTCTAAAAATTTTTTTAAAATTTTTTTTTCAAAAGTACTTGAAAAACCAAAAAAATGCGAGGTTCCAGATATTTCTAAGTGCAATACGGTCCAAGGAGGAATTTTTTGAAAATGAGGCCAAAAACGGCTTTTTATAGGAAACAGCCTACTTTTTAACACAGGGGTTATATGGGAAGTAGGTGAAAAAAGGCCCATTCTAGAGAAAGAACACCGAAGGGCTTTTTTGTATGATAAATAAAAACTGTGTGCAAAGTTTCATGAAAATCCAGGTCCCAAAGGACAAAGCATCTCCTTGTAAGTGATTACCCCCTCGGGTCCCCATAGGGTTCTAGGAGCTCGGAATATATATTTTTTTATTTATTTGTAAATAATCTCGTGAGCTCGGCGTTATGGGGTTGTAGCAACTTGGGGGATTGTGTATTAAGTCATTTATTAATAAAAAAAAAAAAACTCGCGAGCTCGGCGATATGGGGTTGTAGCAGCTTGGGGGATTTTTTATTTATTTATTTACTAAAAAAAACTCGCGTGCTCGACGTGTTTAGGGTGTAAAGCTTGTTGGTTGGTTGTTTGTTTATTTAAAATATTATGGATCGCTGAGCCCAGGGTTTTTGGGGCTTAAAACTTATCGGTTGGTTTTTTTTATTACCCCGGAGTCGAACAAGATTTTAATTTGCAGCGCGACGGCCGACCGATATTGAATTTGAAATAACGGAAAAAATGGTGTGTGAATTCGTTATAATCATAAATTTCGAAAAAACCAATTTTATTATTGCACATTTCATTGAATTTTTATGTTTTGTGGTAATAAGTTTAGTAGTAGTTGCGGTAATAACCGAACAATCATGTATTTGATCAGAGTCATAAAAAAAAAAAATGTCTTTCAATATTATTTATGAAATCTAATTTTACCAAAAATAAATTTTGCTCCGAGATGTCACTTTTAAAAAAAAACATTTTGAGATGTCACCTTTCAAAACTGCAATTTTGAGATGCCACTTTTCAAAACTGTATTTTTGAGATGTCACTTTTCAAAACTAAACCGACGATTTATAAAAAAAAATTTTTTGAAGCAATTAAACATCGATGAAAGTAAAAAAATTTTCGTGCACTCATATTCCACGTTCACTCGTCTTGTCCAAAGTAGTATCGCCTTAAACTGCTGATCCAATACAAAATGAATAGACGGGACCAAATAAGAGATAATAAAAAAACTTTATTTTTTATATTTAAACAAATAAAATTTAATTTTATATGTAATCAAATAAATTAAATAAATTTGAATTGTGCCTAGTAAGTTTTTTTCTTGATTCAACATTAAATTATTTCATTCATACATAATATTAGTGAATTTTATAATGAAGTTTAATCTTTCTACATAAAAAAGCCTTAATCTTTAAAATAAGGTAGGTGTACCTAATATGGCCCTGTACCTGATATGCCACCCCCCCCGCCCCCCCTGTTATTTTGAATATGCTCGATATGCGACATCTGTACAAGGTAGGAAGAAGTCAAAAACACTGAATTATGAAGTTTTGAGTTGTTTAGAACATTTGAAAATTTTTTTTGCGCACGCCTTATAGGTTAAACTCGTTTCGTATACCTTCGTTATTATTTTACGTTGTAATTAAATGGCCTGTCAAAATATTTTTACACATCCGACCAAAATGTTCATAAATAGCTTCGATTCGTTATTGTTTCAGCTTTAAAACGCGATTTTAGTTTTTGTTCAACTCGTTTTCTAACGGGTTTTATTATTAAATAACTTTTTATTCTGCAGTGTACCTACTATGACCCCCCACGAATTAGTATTAATACCGATATTTCAAAGTGTATTTCCTAAGAGTCCTTATTAGAAAATCCTATCCTAATGTTATTTAAGAAAAATAAATTTAATTGTTTCAAAGCTTTTTTTCATTTTATAACTAAAAAAACATTCTAGCTCAAAAAAAAAACTTCGATAATAATTTAAAGTTGTAATGAGGCTTATTCCTCCTCCAGGGGCACTAGTGTGCCCATTGGGGAAATGCATGGGTAGTATACCTATATTTTTTCTGTGACGTCATGCGTATAGGTATACTCAAAATGTTTTTTCCCCAATGGGCACACTAGCGCCCCTGGCGGAGGAATAAGCCTCATTTTTGTACTGGTTACAAAGCTTTCAAAAACATTTTAAAAAAGGCTCAATTTTTAAATAAATCATTTTTAAAATAATAAAAATTTTCAAGTTTTTATAATCTTTTATCCTGATTAATTTAAAAAATAGGAACAAATCTGAAATATAAATTACTCCAAGGGGTCCATATTAGGTACACAAATTTTTGGTGTCTTAAAAAAACGTGTTTTGGTAAATCCTCTGGCATTTCAAGCTCATTGATGAATCAAGATTACAAAAAATGTAGTTCAGCCATATTTTTTAAAATTATTTTTGGCGCCAAATTCAAATTGTTAAGGCTGTTTTTCAAATTTTTTTTCCGAAAATATGCGATTAAAAAAAACGGTGATACACAAACCTCTCTGGAAAAAAATATGTCATGTATTTCAAGAAAAAATAGCTTTGAAAATTTTTTCAAATTTTTTGAAGTGGTGGAAGAGACTTTTTAGGCCAAATTATTAAAATTTTTTATCTAAATCGCCACCTAGCGGCTGCATACTGCGTAAAAATATAACTATATTTATATCGCTGGACTACATTTTTTGTAAACAAAATTTTGCCACAAACTGCGTTTTTCTAGCCCTCTTAGATTTCGAGATAAAAATCAAAGTTTAAAAATCACTATTTTGGACCGCGCATGCGCAGTAGTAAGTATAAAAAATTCTGGTCGGCGCCAAAAATTTTCTTATTTCACGCCCTTTCGAATGATATATATATATTGTAGGGGTTCGCGCCGGGGGCCGATTCGACTGTCTTACCCAGCTATACCCTTTATTTTTCCCTTGGTCTCGGTAATAAATTTGGATTCATCCGAAATTCTTGGTTTGGATCGGTAATTTTTTGGGCCCCTCGTAGGTAAGCTCTGATAAGGCATTACATTATCAACAATCTGGAAATAGTTTTTCTGAGAAAAAAGCACGTTTTATTGGGTTTGAAGATTCAGTCATGTTTGGACAAGCCATATGTCTGCCGATAACTATTGGCGCGCGCGATCTGCTGTCATGACATATACATCTATTTTTCAACATTGCTACCGATAATTTTTCTGAAGTCCACAGAAGGGCGCGGGAACCACGTGACCTCGTTCCCACTACTACTCCATTTTCAAACCCAATACAGCAAATGCATCGTGAAAGTTTCCTAAAATAAATTTGGGCGTGGGGCCTCTGGTTCAGCCCTATGGACTCAACGTCCGTATTTTAAAATAAGGCCCAGAACATTTTTCCAAAAAATACCTACAAGTCGTTTAATTCTTTGCTCTTTCCCGATCTAGAATCAAAGATAGGGGTTCCAATTTTTCAGCACAGGCCCAATTTTTATGGGTCCATCCTCTAACTGGCCCCAAAAACTTGAAAAACTTAGGTCTCTTCATTTTTTTTCGATTTGGGCCTTACAAAGCGAATTATTCGAGTGTGACATTTAAAATGGTCTACCCTGTATATTTCATTCAGTGCCCTTGGCTTATGGAATTTAACTCTTCGATAATTAGAATGCAGTTTTGTGCGGGTCTTCGGCTTAAGGTATAATTAATCAAAAGTTTATTGAGATTACAGCACAAGCTTTTAGCGATCAACTGTTAATTCTCTCAGATTTTTAGGGTTTAAGGCTAGGGGGATGATATATTAACATTGGAGCCCTATATTTTGAAGGTTCAAGATTTGTGGGATAATCAAGTCATTATTCTTACTGCTTGGAGCTAAGTGATTTCAAGTTCAAAGATTGGAAAATAATCAATTAATTATTTATTCTACACGATACCTAGGTTTTTGAAGTTATTAAACTATTTATTTAATTAGGAGATCACAGTTTTGAGAGTTTAAGCTTTCGTATTGGTGTTATGGGGTAAGGAAAGGGGGAGGGTGGCGTTCTGCTTGGCTCAATAGTAAGAAATCGTTAAAAAAGCCTTGGCTTGATAGATAATTAATCATTCATTTTCTAATTCAACTTGGAGCCCAGGGTATAGTTGGTGTTTCAGGCTTGAGGGATATTTAATCACTCATTTCCTGGATTCGGAGCCCAGGGTTATAGGGGTTTGACTCAAACCTTTTTGAGGTTTGGGGGACAATTCATCACTCATCACTGCTGACACGTCATATTACTACATTGTTGTCGAAATTTGTAAACAGATAAAAATAAATACAACATTATAAATATTGTTGTTATGTTTTATGGTTAAAAGAGCCCTTTTGAAATTAGAAATTGCCAAAAGAAAAATTTGAAGCTATTCAATAAAAAAAAAAAATTTCTTTTGGAACTACTTATATATAAGATAAGTAGTATAATTATAATAAACTAGAAATTACTCAGCGTGCACGGACCCTTATTTATTGCTTTTGCAAGAGAAATTTTTGTTAAATAAAATCAAAAATTCTAACTCCATCAGTTTTTAAGTGCGCATAGAAAAAAAAACAAAAATACTTAAAATAGTTATAAGGAGAAAAAGTCTGCAATTTTTTTCATTTTTTTAGACTGCACAATCTTTTTCTGAATATTTTGGATTTTTTCTTCTTCTTCCAAGCTCCTATACACGGAGAAAGAGGTACATCATGAAACTTGGTGTACAGCGCCATCGTTTTACATGATGCGTGGTGCAGCGTGATTCCAAGTCACAGTCGTATTTTCAAGTGTACGCACCGTGTTTTCCAGTGCAAAATTTTTAGAGAGACAGTTTCGATAGAGCAGACGACGGCGCTCGGAACACCCACGTTACCAGTTTTTTAAAGTTTTACACTAAAAATTGTGTACGATTCTTACTTTGAAATATTCTTGCTGTCTTTCCTAACAAATTTATAAACTTCAATTATGATTTCGAACTTGATATTTATATTTATACGATTTTAAAGTTTCGAGGTTAGAGATTCAGCAGAACTTGAGTAACCGAGAAAAAAGCATGCGTCAAATGCGTACACTGGAAAACACCGTGCACACATTGTGTTTCATAGTGTATCTCCTTCTCCGTGTACATAACTTTGCCATAGTTTGGTAAGCAGCAGATCTCTCCCATTTTACTTTTTCACGGCCTATTTGTTTTTTTTTTTTATTCACGATCAGCTTTTTAGGTTACGTTTTTGTCTACATTCACGCTTCTCTTTTGCCCACTACTTTCTCAATGAACTTTTGGATTTTTCATCCAAACTTTAAAATAGTGTTTTTTGTTTTTTAAATCTACAGTATTCTCTGTTTGTAGCTTGAATTTTTCCTGTATAGTCTCATGTAGTCCCTACGCTTTCGGTTTTTTTCTTCTGTTGAAATAGTAACTTTTTTAGCCATCGTTCTCAGCGAATCCATACGCACTCATAATAATAAAATGATGATACAATAATTTATCTAGATTGCTACCAAAAATACTGCTAACACGAGAGCTGTAGCGCAGTATTCGTGACAACAGCATGGAAGCAAATACTCGTGTGTTACTGGACAGACATTCATTAAAACAAATTTTTAATTTGATTTATCATTGTATTCATGCATTGCAATTAAATCTGGGTAAATAATTTATTATACTTACAGTTTGAGGTTTCAAAAATACGTTTTTGATGTCGGTTTTGTAAAAAAGTTAATATTATACTATTTTTCGCTGTTTCCCTAATAAACATGAATTAAAGGTATTTTTTTTTAAATCGACTTTTATTTTATGTTTTTATGACTACAGTTTCAAAATATCTTTTATTAAATGCAAAATTTGATAAAATAATATTTTAATATGTATGTTAGAGTATTTTGAAAGTCGATCGAGAGATTCTATGGTAATTACAATTAATTTCTAAGAGAGTTACTGAAAAGACATGCAAACTCGGGACAATTTTTTAATGTTTTACAAAAATTTCTTTTTGAATATTTTTTCAATTTAAAAACGTTTCTTTGTTGCTTGTATACATCGTAACCTTTGTTTGGAGAGAGGGGGGGGGCTTTAAACGTTTTCAGAAATTTTACTCAAAAACCTAAACAGTCAGGGTTGGGACATGTTAACGTGCAGACATTTCATAACTTATTTTGTTTATAACTTTTACTAATACTATCTGAATAATACAAAATTTCAAACATGTGTTGAAAAACGTTTGCTTTATGGTATAATACTTTACTTTTCAATTAAAAATCACTTATTTTTTATGCAACGTTGATGGACGCCAATGTGGCAGACAGTATTGCTTTTGCCCTTGTACGTATGAATGATTAAAAAGAATAAGCAATCGTTAACTTTAATCAAATAATTTGAATATAGAATAATTTTATTATTTAATGCAATTTACATTGTGAGCTGACCAAATCACTCCTAACGCAACATTTTTAAACAATATAGCTGTAAAGTTTTAACTGTTAGAAGTAGTTATTAATATTCTGTAGGGTGAAATTTTACTGATCTGACTGAATCATTTATGACGCATCATTTTACAAATATATTGTTAGGGACTTTTCATATAATTTTCAAAAGTTAATGATAAAACTAGACTTTTTCTGCAATTTTTAATTTTTTACTGAACTTGCCTTGAACTTGTAAAAATATTTAACTTAAAAACTATTTTCAAAGTCTTTTACCTGAATAAGCAATTAATTTCAATAAACAAACTTTAGCACGACTGTACCATCGTATAAAATGTTACTGATACATTAAGTAATAAATATCACTACTGTATTAAAAATTTATTTATAGTAAACAACCTTTTAATTATTTAGTAAAAAATAATAAAAATTTAAAAATGTTAGAAGCTTTAAAACAAGAAAAGTTACAAATATGTCCGAAATGACATAAACAAAAATTCGGAAAGATTTTTTTTCAAATTGAAGCTTTCACTTTCAAAAATAAGCAATAGTTTTTACATAAACATTTCAGTTTTAACCTTGATATTTCAAGTTGAAAATATATTGCAATTGCACGAATCACGGTGACCCTGTGCAAATTACGGAGGGTGCAATTATGGTGCAAGCTAGTATGCTACTTCTAGGCGGGATTCCGTGTAAACTACATGAAGAATTGATTTTTGTAATTCTGAGAAGAATAATGACTTCAATAACATAAAATAAACTCTAAAAAAATTTTTCACGAGCATATTACTTATGTTATAAGAATATAATTAATAAGACTTGCTCTTGAAAAACCATAAGCCCTCTCCAAAATTTGTCTCCTTAGGAACCCTTCTTAGGATAAAGGCACCCTTACCCTATGTAACATTTTATTTACATACAATACTATAATAATTCCAGATTTTACATTAATGATTGAAATGAATGGTTATAAGTAAATGAGTACTGGTTTTCTAATTATATTTTAGTTCAATATTTTGGAATATTTGTGTAGTATTCAGCTCTATTTAAAATTGTTAAGTTATTTTATTCCTCTAAACATTTTAATTTATTTTATTTATAATAATTATATGAATATTATGTAGGTCCCAGAAGAAATCATTATTTAGTAATACAACGAAAAACGGTAACGATGAATTTGAAGTTACTGAATCTACTAGCGAAATAAATAGCCATGGCGAAAACTTGGATTTGCAAGAAAGCATTGTAGATCAGTTATTAACTCAAGAAATTAGGAATTCGTGGGAAGAATATCATATAGAAATTATAAACAACGATATTATCGAAACAAATGAAACTGATAAGGAAGATTTAAATAAGAAATCTAGCGACACATCCAAAAACCAAAACATCAAAGAAAAAATAATATATTGTGAGCGTGAATCAGATAGCGAAAATGATTGTGATAATGAAAATGCTAATTTCATCACTTCCGGTGATGTTAATGAAGATTCTAGCAACAAAGATGAATCCAGCGGTCCTAACGTTAAAGAAAATATCGCCAATTACAGAAAAAGATTCAAGAAATATTATAATCGTCGTGAAATAGTCGATTTTGAATATTTTAATGAACAAATTTTAACAATGAGTAAAGAGCACATTATAACTTATCAATGTGACGGTAATTTAAAATGTGTGGCAAAGTTACGTGATGGTTAAAAAACCACGTTTGACTATCAATACGATAAATGCAACTACATGAAATTAGTTAATTCAGAAATCACATCCAAATCTAAATCAAAGAATATTGATATTAACACTGCAATAGTATTAGGAACCATAAACATTGTAATTGGATACACTCAATTGGAAGAATTGCTCGCGTCAATCGATATAGTGTGCATGAGTGATAAGACTTACAAACATCGAATCGATATGATTCATAAGTGGTTGCAGAAACTTTGTGAAATTAGTATGAAAGAAGCAAAAAAGAGAAGAACGACGATTAGCCGAAGGTCATGGTCAAGTACACCCCCTACACGACTAACAGTGAGACTCATCCGAGACGCCCTCATGGGATATAAAGATAACATAATACATTTTATCCCTGCGAATTTGAACCTAAACACACCTAGCAACCAACTTCTTGCCGAATTAGAGCTAATTTCAAAAAGCGAACTCAAAGATCTGAACCATACGGTTGGCAATGTTCTTGTCTCTAAAACCCGAGGCCGAACTATCTTCTCCTTGGTAGTTAAAGAAACCAAAAGAAATCCCATTAAGCAAAGTTCTTTGAAAGAATGCTTATACAATCTTTATCATCTGCTGCTCGAGAAAGAAATATCATCGGTTCGTATGTCACGAAAAGGCGAACTCACAGACGCACTACCACGTGGAACTCTATATCGAGAAGTCCGAGACGCTCTCAAAGCCATACTCATGACGCTAACGATCTGTCTAAGTGCCTGCATAACACCCCCATCCGAATCCCACAACACCATCCTAAAAGAATGCCACGATAGTCTATTTGGAGGACATCGTGGAGTAGAGAAAACTTACAGAAGAGTGAGGGAAAAATTTACTTGGCCCGGTTTGCGTAAAGATATAATCGATTACATTCATCGATGTCGAATATGCCAAGAGTTTAGGCTCATAGGTTATCGCACCAAAGAACCCATGGAAATTACCGATACGCCTGCAGAATCGTTCTTTAAAGTGGCTATCGACGCGGTCAGACCTATGCCTCGAACTGTGAGTGGCAATGCTTACATAATCACTATGCAGTGTTTATTTTCAAAATTTTGTATAGCGGTACCTATACCTAATCTTAAAGCGATATCTGTGGGACAGGTCCTAGCTAAATAGTCCAATAAGAAACTATGCTGAACCTCGAATTTTTTGGGGCATCCACGAGACCAGTCTATATTTATGTATTTGAGCCTCAGGAATCCGAATTTGTTATTATTTTTAGTCGTAAACCCCGGCGTCAGGTAGAAAAATCAAAATGAAATTTTTTTTTGCGATTTTCTCAGAAACTAGGCTAGTTAGGTAAAAAATAACGTCACCATCGTGTTCCCCGTGAAATTTTACTAAAATCTACGTATTTTGTTTAATTCGTGATGAATTAATAATAATTCAACAAATAAAAGTTTAACATTCGAGTATATATAGGTATACACTCGCATGCAGCACAAACTATATCAAAACAGCTGCTGCGGAGCCGCCGCTGGTAGAGCAGTCGGCACCCGCAAACCTATATAAACGAGTACATAAACTTTCGCAAGTCGCATGACTCAGTTGCAAGGTTTACTTGCTAATGCCTTTTAATATTATTTTTAATCATTTTTCATAAAAATAAAGGGTACCACAGCTTAATACCCATGCAAGAGTTGCGTCAATATGGAGAGTTTGCTAACCTTAAAAAGATTTGTTTTAGTTTAAAATTTATTTGAAAATCAAAAATTATAATAAATATTGAAAATAATATTAAAGGTCATATTAATAATTTAATTCTGAATTGTTAAACATAAAAAAAATAGTGAAATTGTATTTATTTCTTATTTGAATGATAACAGTACTTTAAAATGTTAGAGTTTGATTTACAGAATCAAAATCAAAAACTTCATAATAGTTACATACTCATATTTAACTTGATAAGTATTCTAAATAGTCATTGAGTGTTCTTGATTGTTATCGCTTGGTTGTTGTGGAGATCATTTTGTGATAAAAGATAAAGTACAAAGATATTGAAGTTTCCTGCTATGCTTTAAGATATATACCTTAACACATTCAATTCAAACAAATTTGTATTAGAGCTTAAATTTGTGTAAAAAATTCTTTTGATGCTAGTGGTTGTATTTTTATGGTAAAGTTTTCTACCAAAATGAAACAGTTTGAAGAAATTCAATTAAAACAGTTCTATAGTAAACTGTGAAAACATTGTAGGTAGTGGAAAGTCTAAGATAGTATGAACTTCAAATTCATGTTAGATAGTTTTATGCTAATGTATTTTGCATCGTAGGATACCTTGGTAACTTATACCTCATTCATACATATAAAATGAGTCTTATGACCAAGCGAAAACTATCCAGATCATATCATGAATATGAGAAATAATAAGGTAAACATTAGCCATATTTTAAATTTGATTCAGGTAAAAGTACTCCCAAACATGGATTAAAAAACAAGGTTTTTATGAATTTATGTTAATGTAGAGAAAATATATATATATAGGAAAGCTCAATTTGAATAAAAAATTTTTCTTTTTATATACTGTTCAGATTATTTTACAAATTATTTAACATTTTTGATTTTACAAGTCTGCTAAAATCATACAAGTCAGTTACACAATTAACTCAAATAATAATTATGGACATTTTGTGTGATGGGAGGGTTAACTCATTTTAAATTTTAAATTTTTCAACTGGAAGACAGCGTTATGTTAACAATAAACAAATGTACTAATTTTTTTTAAATAAAGTAAACGCAAAGTTTACTTTTCAATTTTTTCGTGTTTATTTACAAGCGATTAAAAAAAAAGTTTTATTATCAAATGAATTATTCTTCATCTTCTTCTTGTTCATCAGTTTCAAACAAACATTGTAGCGGATTTGTATCTAATACTGGTGCAGAAACATGCCATCCCTCTTCCTCCTCATCCTCTTCCTCTTCTTCGTAATTTGCATCCTCTTTACTGTTATCATAAAATTGCTGCTCTTCTGGTTCCGAAATTTTATTACTGATGTCACAGTTGTCGCAGCTTTCTCCGTTGCAAAATTTACAAGCTTCTGTACACTTCATTCCAGCTTTTTTGCAAGAACATCGATTAGAAGAACAGTTAGTTGTACATCCGCAATGCACCTAAAAAAACATTTACTGTTATTATTTAGTTATTATTTAGTAGAGGTCTGTAATAATCAGTTAAAATTTTCACCATAGAAATAAAGATTGATTTTTCACGAAATCTCCTCTAACATTTATGTTATTTTATAAATGCTTGCAGATTTTTTTATACTTGAAATTTATTATTTTTTAATTCATTTAAATGGTAAAAACAGCAATTTGTGAATGTAATATTTCCAAACTATTTTTATGTTTAGCTGAACAAAAACCAATCCATTTTTTTTTTTTAAACTCAATAACGATTAAGTATTTTCTGATCTTCTTAATGACTCATCAACAAATTTGAAAATTTTTACGAGAGGCTAAAAAATATTTCATCCTACTAAGAAAATTTGTTCTTAATCATAAAAAAATTTTAAAAACCAAAATGATCGTAGGACAATACAATGACTTTGCTAAACGATACCATCATTATGATAATAATAAGTTAATATCTTCAATAAATTATATTATACTTGACTATAAATTTTCACGAAGAAACAAAAAATAATATCTTTTATGAGTACATATATTTTACTTTCGTTTTAGTAATTATACGAAATTGAACATACTAGTAATTTTTTTTATTTTTTTATCATATTTTTTTTTTGAAAATTATAAAATGAGTAGCAAAATAGAAAATTAACATTTTTAAACAAACCTGAGTTAAAAGTTTGGAAGGAACAGCTGGTTCCTCCATCATAATTGGAACGAGTATGAACTGTGTTCTTCTCCAGCCCCAATCTTCTGGATTTAAGTTCATACCCAACCACGACTGTATCTGATAATACACGCGTTTCACATGCTGGAGTAGAGCTGATTTTGTTGGTGGAAGTGATGATAACTGAAATTTCTTTTTTGATGTACGTACAAGCTTACAGTATAATTTGTATCTAAAATCAGCAATTTTTTCATCACTTTTTTTACTAGAATATAATTGAAGTACGAATTTCTCAGCAGCATTGTATAAGACATCGATATCCTGGTTAGACTCATAAAAAACCTGTGCTAGTAGTTGATTGTCGGGATTAGAAAGTAATTTTAAGATCGATTTTTTGCCAATGCCTAAAAATGCACTAGTAGTGTCACACCCAGCGAAAGAATGAGCAAATAAAATGTAAGGCTTGTGATTTAAATGATCGTCAGTTGCATATAATTGAAATGGCTTCTGTCCAGGCATATCTTTCTTAAAATACACATTAACATTGTCAGGTGTTAACGCTATAGCCAAAATCAGTAAGTCTACGTCATTCCCTACTATAGCAACTTCCTGTTTTTCCTTTTCTTTACATTCTATTGCTGTACGTACAATCAAACAGTCAGCATCTTCTTCAGCGATCTTAGCCTGAATACCATGATCTTTCAGGTATTCTGATAGCAATTGAACAAATTTCCATTTGTTAGCTACATTTGACAAGAACTGTGCTTGTTTTAAAGTAACCAAGTTATCTTTTGCAATAGAAACATCAGCTGCAGTCGATGTGTTATTACGCCTATATCTTTCATAAGACTTTGTTCCAATTAACTCATTATTGTATCCATCGAAGACCACCGTAACGTTCTTACCATATCTTCTTGTTATAAATTGAAAATACCCTTCGAAAATCCCTTGATAAGTTGTAGAGTGGGGCCAAACAAATTTGTGCAATAACCAGCCTCCATCAAGAACATGATAAAAATCCGGATCCTTTATCGGCTGACATGTAAAAAAGTACTTGTAAAGTTCTGCTTTCGGACTTTTTCTCATGATTCCAGAATCATCAAACAGACTAGCTGGAATTGTACAAAGCTCGTAAGAGAAAGCCTCTTTTTCTAGATCTTTGTTTGCTGCAACGAATTTTAAGCAATTGAATAAGTAAGTATACAAAGCGTTCAATTTATTTTATAAGAAACTTACCTTTGAAGACAACTGTTAATCGCTGAAGCAACACTTGGGAATCAATCTTGACGCAATTATCATCAAGCATATGAACTGTACCAGCAACGACTGACAGAGGTTTTACTTTAAACAGTTTGGTAAGTGATATTTCTGGGAAGGTTTTTCCAATCATAGTTTTCATACTTTCCAAACCTGTTTCAACTGCTAGGTGACAATTAATCTTGCTATCACCAATTAAACCTGTAGATAATGACATTACTGAACAATCTGATGGGAAAGGGTTATGTTGTTCGAACCAGAATAAGAATTTATCGATGTCCATGTTATCTTTGTCCATTCGGCTGTTGGAAAGATCAATATGTTGTTCGCTAGTGTGTTGATGCAAATTAAGATATTCTTCTAGATTCTCCATCATACGAACGATTGCTGGCATTGGTATCAAATAACGAGCAACAACACTAGCCTCGACCCCTCTGCCATGCGTCAAGTTAGTTCCAAAGAATCTGTTTAATGTTTGTTCTATTACTTGGTCAGTAGCGACTCCAGACCAAGGTTTGTCTGACCTACGCACGGTGAAACCTCCTTGCCTAGTGTACTGGATAAATTCTTCATGATCCATTCTTTCTTCCAAGGTAGCCATATCTTGCACAAACATTTGAGCGCTTTTGGCATACGCGTAACGACCGGCAGCATGGAAAATAGGTAACATGTCCTTCAAGCTGGATAATTTCAATCTCCAGTTGCCAATACGTTGAGCTTCGATGTGTTGAAGTAATGTTTTAATGGTTTTGAAATACTGTACCCAAAGTTTGGCAGTATCACTCAACTTTTCCAAACGTTGGAGTTCATCGTTAAACAAATTTGTTAATCGTTTAATTACTGGATCTGCATTTATTTCTCCAATTGTAACATTTTCAGAAAAATTCTCGACATTGTTATCATCTGCACTGTTGTGACGATCATAGGATGTATTTTTTTCCTTTGTAAAAAGATCCGAGATGTGAATAATGTCTGTTACCTGAATTTTAATAGTCTTGCATATAATTATTCCTAGAGATGTAAAAGTTAATATATGTGCTCTCAAAGCTCTTGCGTATGCGTGTCCAGACATCATTTGTTTAATAGAGTCTTTAGCGTACACTGTAGCCCAAAGTTCTTCTAAGCCACTACCTTCCATTATATAGCCCTCACATCCCATAAATGACATGTCTGTATGGAAATCTCCAAGTATTACTTCGACATCTTTTAATTCTTCATCTTGAGAAACTAGTGCCCTAGCTTTATGAAATAATGGCTGATCAAATGTACTGAAGCACGTTCTCTGTTTCAACCTCTTGGTTTCATTTTTAGCATAATACAAGGCTGAATTAATTGTCATTGGTTGAGATGGTGGCGCGTTGATAAAAGGTAAATACTCAATATAACACGTTGAAAATGAAGTGTCGTCGCTGTAAATAGTTTCAAAGAAACCTTTCCAGGTTGCTATGGGCAATTTGACAGTTTTTCCCCAAAGGTAGAGTCCATATGCTTCAGGAACAGGCATCTCTTCTCCAGGAATGAGAGAATTTACATCTTCAAAAACTGTATCATGGAAAGCTTGTTTTGTACTATCTTTTGGATATTGAAGTGCAATAGCCTTTGCATTAGCTAAATCTGACGCTTTGAGTTTTCCTTTGAACTTTTTAGTTTCACCATTGAAAATAATACCATAACCAGGTATATAAATAGCTATACCACCTAAACAATGGAACGTGTTTTTCCCATCCAATGTGGCAACATTATGATCCGTATTGTCAAATACGAACATAACAAAAACTTTATCTACATCACTAGAAATAACCATTGTCGGTGGATCCATTATAACGGACTCCTCAAATTTTCTGAGCTGATAATACGATGAAGACACTCCAAGCTTGGATAGAAGATCTATTATCAATCGGGAACCAGTTTTTCTAAAAATGTATGTGGCCACTGACAACTGCTGCATGGAGGTAAAGCTAGGCGGCTGCAGAAAAGAAATCATGGACAAGGCAATGGTATTTAATCTAGCACGTCTTTCTTTTATTTTATTTTTTTGGTTATTCTTACGATCTATATTGTCTTTGTTTGTAATGTCAAGGGCCTCTCGTAAAAATACATGTAATAATGGTGGAATGCAATTTCTTGTAGTTTCTGCTAGATCAGATGAATAGGAGTAAGAAGTTGTTGAATATTTTTCTTTCATTATTTCTTTTTTTAATATTCTTCCTGCAATCGTCAAAATGGTTTCTTTTTGCAATTCACTCAAACTATTCTCCTCGGTACAGAAATCGGTGGCAACTGCAGAAAGGTTTACAGTTTTGTAATAGACAACTGGTTGTGTGCCTGATTTTTGAATTATCAAAATCTCATCGTTGAATCTATCCCGTAGATGTTTGAAAAGCGTTTCATTATAACAAGAATGTGGTTCCAATGCTTTCTTCAATTCATCGAGACTAAATTCAAATTTACCGCTGGTTTCTATATAATCGTACAGATTTTGAAAACACTGCTTGACCATAACAGTGTGCTTCGATGGCCCCGCTGTTTTCTAGAATTATTAAAATAAAATTAAGACAGTTAATATCGGCAAGTTATCGATTAACTCTGAAAATTATTAATATACAAAGTACTGTCAATTAATGTCAATTAATACAGAAAATATTTTATTTGTGTTTACTTTTAAATGTTTATTAGCGTTAAAAGAATTCTACTAATTTTTCACATTTAACAATGAATTGATTAGTCTTCGTAACTCGTTTTATTTTGAACAAAAAATTATTAAGGTGGTTTTCTACCAGAGCTAGTCAAGTTAAAGACTAAAAAAAAATTAATACACCATATTGTTAACAATTGTTTATTAAAATTTATTTTTTCACTTTTTATGGCTTCTGAAATTATTTTCTACCAAAAAAACATTGACAATCACAACAAAACATTTTTTTAAACTTTTAACCTCACCTTTGAATACCGCAGTTTTGGAGGTTATTCAGGTGAAAATTATTTTTGTAAAACTATTGTAAAATTCCTAGAAGGTTAATTTTTTGCAGTTTCAAGAAATGAATTCGTCGATAGTGAAACTATATGTATGTGGTTTTCCTAAAGGATCTCTATTGTAAGAAGATAAATATTCATAATTTAGTAAACTTTTTCAGCGTAGCGGCCATACGCGTCATGAAAAAAATTCAATCTTTAACTTGCTGTAACTTTTAAACCATATGGTCAATTTTGATCAGACTTCGTAGAAATGTTTATTAATATCTAATAAACACCCCCAGAAAATTTGAGCTGATTCTCTATTGGCACGCATTTGGTAGAAAACCACCTTAAAAAAAAATTTATCAACACACAGTTTTCAAAAATTATCTGTTTCTTTATGTAGTTTTCAGAGTTACAACATTAAAAGTAGAAAAATGTGCCAATGCAAGCGTAACCTTACCTTTGATAAATGTTTGTAGCATTGCTCGTGATATGAGAGTTGGTTGCAGTTCGAACTAAATGCTAGACGAACCTTTCTAATTATTTTCTCAATGTCCTTATCTTGACTATCTCTGATGTTATTCACAATAATTTCTTCCGTTGTTTTCGACGAGAATGATCGAACCTTTTTATGTTTTCTGTCTAACTTGTTTGAGCAGAAAACGCAGAATTCCGAAAAATCGAATGAGCAATTTTCTGGTTCTTCTGAAGTGCCAGTTTCACTAGTAGGTGTTGATGCTTCATTCCTAATACTAGTACGAATAACAGGCTGTACATTATAAGTAAGTGTCGTTGAAGTAGTAGTAATAGTTTCAGATGATCCAGGATTTACCGTAGCACTTGTTGTTGAAATAGAAGTTGTAGTTTCATAGGGAACTTCAAAAACAGATTCAGGAGACAATAATTTTCTTCTTTTCGGTTGCGGTGATTTATCCAAATAATTCAACTTGCACTGATTATGTAAATAGAGAACCGATTTACCAGACCAATGTTTCCAAAAATCATCTGCCGATTCTTTGCTTTTTTCTATCAAAATCTTAACCTCATCTTCCTTTATTTCATGAAAATCCTCAAATTCTACTTGCAATGAGTCATTGCAAATAATACAGGACTTGCCTACATCCATTACTGAAAATTGACAAAAATCGTTAAAAAAAACCAAATTTGCACACAGGATTAAAATTGTTAAAGAAAGTTGTATTAAGGCACAATGTAAAATTAGTTAACTAACAATTTACATAAGTAGTATTTAATTTAAAATAAACTTCAAAACTTTGAAACAATCTGACTTTAACATTGTACACATTTGTAATTTATTTATTAATGTAATTACTGGTTAATTGATAAAAAATAACTTTGGGATACACCCAAAATCAAGTTTCAGATTTTTTCATCCAACTTTTAGTTTTTAATGATTGGAGCTAAACAAAAAATTGTTAAATTTTACTAAAGTTGAGACAGGCCTGATGCCAAAGTTTCAAGCAGGTAGTGCTATAAGTTTAGGAGAAACAAATACCCCCTCAAAAAACAACGATACACCAAAAATCAAGTTTCAGATTTTTTCATCCAACTTTTAGTTTTTAATGATTGGAGCTAAACAAAAAATTGTTAAATTTATCTAAAATAGAGTCAGGCCTGATGCCAAAGTTTCAAGCAGGTAGTGCTATAAGTTTAGGAGAAACAAATACCCCCTCAAAAAACAACGATACACCAAAAATCAAGTTTCAGATTTTTTCATCCAACTTTTAGTTTTTAATGATTGGAGCTAAACAAAAAATTGTTAAATTTATCTAAAATAGAGTCAGGCCTGATGCCAAAGTTTCAAGCAGGTAGTGCTATAAGTTTAGGAGAAACAAATACCCCCTCAAAAAACAACGATACACCAAAAATCAAGTTTCAGATTTTTTCATCCAACTTTTAGTTTTTAATGATTGGAGCTAAACAAAAAATTGTTAAATTTATCTAAAATAGAGTCAGGCCTGATGCCAAAGTTTCAAGCAGGTAGTGCTATAAGTTTAGGAGAAACAAATACCCCCTCAAAAAACAACGATACACCAAAAATCAAGTTTCAGATTTTTTCATCCAACTTTTAGTTTTTAATGATCGGAGCTAAACAAAAAATTGTTAAATTTATCTAAAATAGAGTCAGGCCTGATGCCAAAGTTTCAAGCAGGTAGTGCTATAAGTTTAGGAGAAACAAATACCCCCTCAAAAAACAACGATACACCAAAAATCAAGTTTCAGATTTTTTCATCCAACTTTTAGTTTTTAATGATCGGAGCTAAACAAAAAATTGTTAAATTTATCTAAAATAGAGTCAGGCCTGATGCCAAAGTTTCAAGCAGGTAGTGCTATAAGTTTAAGAGAAACAAATACCCCCTCAAAAAAGAACGATACACCAAAAATCAAGTTTCAGATTTTTTCATCCAACTTTTAGTTTTTAATGATTGGAGCTAAACAAAAAATTGTTAAATTTATGTAAAGTAGAGACAGGCCTGATGCCAAAGTTTTAAGCAGGTAGTGCTATAAGTTTAGGAGAAACAAATACCCCCTCAAAAAACAACGATACACCAAAAATCAAGTTTCAGATTTTTTCATCCAACTTTTAGTTTTTAATGATTGGAGCTAAACAAAAAATTGTTAAATTTATCTAAAATAGAGTCAGGCCTGATGCCAAAGTTTCAAGCAGGTAGTGCTATAAGTTTAAGAGAAACAAATACCCCCTCAAAAAACAACGATACACCAAAAATCAAGTTTCAGATTTTTTCATCCAACTTTTAGTTTTTAATGATTGGAGCTAAACAAAAAATTGTTAAATTTATGTAAAGTAGAGACAGGCCTGATGCCAAAGTTTTAAGCAGGTAGTGCTATAAGTTTAGGAGAAACAAATACCCCCTCAAAAAACAACGATACACCAAAAATCAAGTTTCAGATTTTTTCATCCAACTTTTAGTTTTTAATGATTGGAGCTAAACAAAAAATTGTTAAATTTATGTAAAGTGGAGACAGGCCTGATGCCAAAGTTTTAAGCAGGTAGTGCTATAAGTTTAAGAGAAACAAATACCCCCTCAAAAAACAATGATACACCAAAAATCAAGTTTCAGATTTTTTCATCCAACTTTTAGTTTTTAATGATTGGAGCTAAACAAAAAATTGTTAAATTTATGTTAAGTAGAGACAGGCCTGATGCCAAAGTTTTAAGCAGGTAGTGCTATAAGTTTAGGAGAAACAAATACCCCCTCAAAAAACAACGATACACCAAAAATCAAGTTTCAGATTTTTTCATCCAACTTTTAGTTTTTAATGATTGGAGCTAAACAAAAAATTGTTAAATTTATGTTAAGTAGAGACAGGCCTGATGCCAAAGTTTTAAGCAGTTAGTGCTATAAGTTTAAGAGAAAAAAAACACCCTCTCCACTTAACGATACACCTGTCATGTAGTTTCTAAGTATTTTATTACATTTATTTTTTTCAATAATAACTTTTACTTTATTATTTATATGTTCAATAAATTTTTTGGCAAAATACTTTTAACAGGCCACTTTATCTGGATTCATACAAGAATTTTTATTGTAATTGTATTAAAAACAATAGAAACAATACTCAAACAGCATTGAGTACTGGATGTATACCTTTTAATAATAAACAATGTGCATTAAAATAGAAAGTAAAAAAATGATTATATTCATTAATGTAATTACTTACTATGACTTTATAGGATACATTAATGCCTTATTGATTCAAATGAAACGTCCGCCCACAGACCTCCGCGATGAACATAACAAAAATTACATTTTTAAAATACCACGTTAAAAAAAATGAGCACTAAGATTGTTAATGACATAAACAAAATAAAATGTCAATCGTAGCAATCGTTCAGGTTATGTCTACCGACGCCAGCCGATGCCGATCTGCCACCTGCTCTTAGCTCTACCATCTATTCTTCATAGCTCTACCAGCGGCGGCTCCGCAGCAGCTGTTTTGATATAGTTTGTGCTGCATGCGAGTGTATACCTATATATACTCGAATGTTAAACTTTTATTTGTTGAATTATTATTAATTCATCACGAATTAAACAAAATACGTAGATTTTAGTAAAATTTCACGGGGAACACGATGGTGACGTTATTTTTTACCTAACTAGCCTAGTTTCTGAGAAACCCTTACGAAAAAGTTGTGTACAATTGCATGCACAAACTCTTGCACAAGTCTGTGCATAAGCCTGTCCATTAGCCTGTGCATAAGTTTGTGCATAAGTTTGTGCAGAGAGTTCAGTCGGGTTCTGCACAAGTATGTGCACAATATTGTACATAATATTGAATGAATATTGTGCACAAAATTCGGACGTTTGTGCACAAGTTTTTGCTGATGCTTTTCAGATTATTTGTGCATGTTTTTGTGCACAAATTGTGCAAATTATTTTTTGACAACTCGAGCACGTTTTTGTGCACAAATTTCTTGGTGATTGGAATTTCGACAGATTTGGGCACAAATTTTTTACTTTTACAATTTACGATGATCCCAGGTAAAGCGAGTGCACAATTTTCAATTTGTAGACCTGTAGCAGATGTGTTGATGTATAATATTTTTATATTTTTGTCCCGTCATTATAAAAACTTTTTTAACGACTGGAACTTAAGATTTTTATTGTAATAATCATTTGACAACTTTACTAACTATGGCATAGAATATGTCAAATACGCAGAATTTAGTATATTATACATTTTCAATTTTTAAAATTTACTTCCACTAGTCTATCTCAGCGCGCAAGCGCGCACAATTGTACTACATTATCAAAAACAAATTTTGTCGAAGCTTCATTTAAATTAACCTACATTAAGTTATATATACCATTTACCTATGCCGCTACGTTCAGAGTTCATTTAAACTTTCGTGGTTATAAATTCATTGGTTTTATATACTAATAATTATTATTTTCATGATTTTAATCGGATAATTTTGAACACTTGATGAAATAATTATTTTTTATAAAATCCATCCTCTAAATGTTTTTATTGAATCGTAATATAAAAATTAAAAATAAAAATTGAAATTTTAAATTTTGTTTTTCAACCAATCACATCACGAATAAAATGCTGACATTCTTTTTGGGTTCTCTCTTTTATCTTAGGATTAGGATTATCTTAGGATCACGGATATATTTTTACAAATTTTTAATTACCGAAGTGATGACCAAAAAATAATTTCATCTGCGTGCATAATAATTATATACACTGTATATGTACATAATTTTTTCTTATTTCATTGCTGTTATAATTCATAAAATGATAAAAGACGCCTGTTAGAAGCGAAGCATGATTATTTTTTAATTGAAAATTTTAATTTAAAATTTGAAATTTTGACAATATAAAAATTACGTATATAATTAAATTTATATATTATAAAATAAAACTGAAAATTTAGAAAAAATTAAAAAAAAATTTTCCAACTTAGAATTTTGTACTGGTAAAATAACATCTACCATAATCTGGCTTATTAGATATGTATATATTAGATATATACATATATATGTTTAAATCTAATGTCTAAAGGCTATATAGTAGAAAGGATGCTATATTCTCGGCCTTATTAGATACTATATACACATATTTATATAGTATATATACATATCTAATATGGCTTAGAATATAGCAACTCTTTTTCTATAGATATGCATATATTAGATATGGCCTAGCAACCCTTCTACTATAGATATGTATATATCTAATATAGGCCATATTAGATACTATATATACACATATTTGTATAGTATATATACATATCTATGTATCTTGGTGTCGGATTTTTGGGTCACTTTTTTGGGTCGGATTTTTGGGTCACTTTTTTGTGTCGTTTTTTACAGATTCACTCCTCATATAAAAAGCTTCGCTTCAAAAATATGTTTGAAATATGTGAAGATAAATAGTTAATATTTATTCTATGAAACACAGTAATACAATATTTATATATCATATAATAATATTTTTTTTTAATTATAGATCATACAAAATCGTGCTTAACCTTTTTTTTTTATGTTTCAGCACTTTTCATTGTAGCGATTCAAATCGTAAGATCAATGACTCAGGTTTTTTAAAACACAAAACTTAAGAATATTAATTTAATTACGAATAAATTTACGTAAATACTTAATCACCCCACCCTCACCTTGTACATTAACATAAAACAAAACTATTCTACCAAAAAGAAATGATTAAAACTATTGAAATGAACTAAAATCGATTCACAAACTACAATACAGAAATAATAAAATTATTAATTATGTCGCTTTCTGATGAAAATATAAAAGCATTATGTTGACTCATATAAAATGTAAATGAATAAATTAAAACATGTAACTCATGTTAACTGATTTTTAAATTTTTCTCTCAAAAAAGATATTTTACCACTAATAGCTTTATTAATTTTTGACCTTATACTGCGACCGACTCCAAATCTGCTGTAAACTTTGTCTGTTAACAAATTAAAATTGGATTAAGTGAGATAGATGATAAGATTTTTATGGTATTTTTTAAATAATTACTAATCCTAAGCAAACGTACTATATAAATATTGCATCCTTTGTGGGTCCAACGCTGGCCGAACTAACTTTTTCTGATCATCTTTCATTGCATTGCTCGGTTCACCAGTAACAGATCCTGCTGCTAATTCTGCCTCTGAAAACAAGTTTATTGCCAGCCCCAAAGAAAACTCGGATATGGTACGCTTATTCATATTTTGAAGAATTTTACTGGACAGCAGCTCTTGATCATAATGCTTGAGTTCTTTTTCGAGCAATTTCTGTTTCAGATTCTGGATATCATTGTTTTTTAATTGATTAATCAATTTTTGTTTGGCGTAACATGGACGACTCTGTGAAAAAATTATTTTTTTAACTAACCAAGTGAAACATATTTATATAAAAACTTAGTTTTTTTATTCAATAAATTAATTCAAATTCGAACAAAACATAAACTTTAACAAGTAACTATAAAGATTGTTTTTTTCATTCAAATAATTGTTAAATCATAGTAAATTTATAGTTTTAATTAAAATTTACGTCATACTCTAATTTTAAACAAAGTTACAATGGCCGTTCATGATCCAACTCTATTTACGATAACCCATATACAAAGAGTGCAATATACCCTCTGCTGTGTTATGAGTATAATATTAATAAGTTACTTACTTCGTTCAAATTACTTTTATCAGGGCTATCCATTTGGCTGGTTGAAGGGAAAATGTTACTTTCATTTTCCAATCCAAGAAAATGATTTCCTTGCTTTTGGATGCTTGAAGGACTTTTTGATTTTTCATAATTGTTATGTTTCATCAGATTATTTTCATACTTTCGGCGCTGTAACAAAGAGGGACTTCTTTGCGACAAGAGCTCTCGTTCGGACCCCACTGATGCATCGGAATCATCGTTCTGCTCTGTTTCTGCTTTATCTGAAAGTAATTCAATTCTAAATTATAGAGTATCGTTACTAAAAAATAGAAACTACGCTTCAAAAAAAAAAAAAAAAAAAAAAAAAACACGAAACATAAATATGTATCTGAAGATAAGGCTTTATTTTAATAACTATACATTAATTCTTTTTAAAAAGTGTCATTAATTTACCAATAACTTTTTCATTTTGTTCTTCTGGTTTTTGCATTAGTAACGTATTCTTTCTCCGTTCCTCTTCTAATTCCCTTTTTAACTTTTCTAATGTTTCATCTTTTTCGTTTAAGTTTATTTGCTCATTTTTTTCTTCTTGTAATTTAAAAATTTCAAACTCATCACTCGTAGAAGATTCGTCGGAAGATTTATCATAATCAATAGGCTGTGGAGAAAATTAAAATATTTCAACGATTACGATAATTAATATATTATAGAGATTAAAATATATGTCATATACTAGGTATTCGAAGTTGATTTTCTACTGCTCAATTTTTATGGCTAATAACATATGAGCTAATGCGTATAATCCACCGAGCGAGAATAGTATATTATTCCCGCAGGCGAGATGGTTCGATTTGGCCTCCGAGAGGTTTGCGACGGACTACAACGAGGAGGCCAAATCGAACCCTCGAGCCTAAGGGAAATATACTATTTTTCGTCCTTCTAACCGAAAAAAAGGGGCGAAGTTCCGATTTTGAGGTTAGAAGGACGAAAAAATTAATAAATTATTAAGCACAGCTTACAAACTATAATTCCAAGCAAAACTTAAAAATTAAAGAAGAACATAATTGTTAATTTTAAAAAATTAACTTACGTTTTTTACTGATTTAGTTACACAAATAGGCTTTATAATGTTGGAAACTTTAGTTTTTTTTTTAATTTTTTTATTGTCTTTCATCTTGCATAAATCATTTTCATCATCAGATTCTAAAATCTTCCTGGAGTGTTTTGATCTATTGTTTTTCGTAGTTTCTAGCACATCTTTTTCAAGAATTCTTTTTTCTTTTTCCCGCATTTCGGTCCATTCTAAACAAAAAAAAAAAAAAAAAAAAAAAAAAAAAAAGATTGATTAGTGGTTAAAACATTTCATTTAACAAAATTTTATTTGAAAAATAAATGAAAGTGTACACACTTCCAGTGGCAATCACTCTTATGGGATATTGACAAAATTTTGCATTGCAAATTTTTTTTCTCATTACAGTTGCTGCAGCAATGTCTTGATCTGGCCAATTAATTTGTATAAGTGTACTTTCTTTGATAATATTTTGGATATTTTTTTGATCGGTTTTACTCAACCAATTTATGTAAGCTGTTTGGATCTTATTGTCTTCATTTGGAAACTCTACCAAAATGCAGTTATCATTGTGGATCTGTAACCTTTGGAAAACATGATTTAATTTTTTTTACTAAATTTTTCTCGTAAAAAATTTTAAAATATCTCAAAAAGATTTATTGAAAAATTGGTTAAAATATTTCAAATAATTTATAAAATTTGAGTATTTTCTAGATAAATTAACCGAATACCAATGCCTTTAAAATTTTTTATAAAAATACACTATTCATAAATAAAGAAAACATAAAAGTACTATAAAACTTATCAAAAATTTTTCTTAAAAATTTAAAATTATTTTCCCATTTTATGTTTTAAGCAAGTTGTTAAATAAATATATAAAACCACAAACGTTAAAACCTAATAACGCTGGTCGTGAAATAATTACATAATTAAAAATACATCAAGCCTATAACCCTTGTAAGCCTGGTACAATCAAATAATAAATAAATGAATTCATCGATAAATGCATAAATCTGGGCATAATTAATTAAATCATATGCTTTAAACTTCAACAATACTGTGTGTAAATTGCTTAAGTAAATAAACCGACAAGCCTAAGTTTTCAATAACTCTGGTCTAAGTAAGTAATAATAAAATCAATGATCAAGTACATATTATAAATCCAAATTAATGAAACTTGAAATCCAGATTAATCTCAGTTTTTTTTGGGAACAAAAAAAAGGTCTTTTTCAATTAATTTTTTTTTTCTTTTCAGAAAATAATATTTGAAAGCCAAAATTATTTTGGGAATAAACTGGAAATTGAAATCAATTTGGTTTTTAATTTTCATAATTAATCTCAAAATATTAATTAATTTTATTTTACAGTGTATTTAAAAACGTTCATTTATTGATGTTTAAAGGCTTTTGGTAAAGTTTTCATGAGTTAATTTAACGTTAAGAACAATTTATTCAAAAATAGATGAACTATATAAAAAACTGAAAACTTTTTATGATAAATATATTGAAAATATTTTTTAAACTTAAGTGTAGCTTTGCTATTAAACATTATTACAAAGTTATTTTCCCAAGAAAAGAATGTAATTTTTAATATATAAACATTTAACTATGTAAAAACCTAAGACTTTATAAACTTTAATAAATTTTGTTTTGTATTTGGATGATACATTTTTTGTTTAATCAATCACCTTTGAGAAAATTGAAATAAATTATTTTTTTCTACTATCATTAAAATTTCCATCAATTGATTAAATTTATAATTGAAACATTATCAATAATTTATGAATAATATTCAATCAAAATATTTAATTTTCAAAAAATTTCTGCTATAAAGAAAAATTAAAAGAAAAAAAAAAAATTACAGTATAGTATTTGACAAATTATTTCATCTGTTTCAAATAACAGTAAATAATAGATAGATTTGTCAGACCATCAAGTTTAGTTTTGATCAACCTACCTGTGGTCACTGATATTTGAAGTTTTTGTCAAGTCAATTCAATTGTTTAATAAGTTAAATAAAATTTTTAGAGCAGATGGTACTATCGTTGATTGAAATTTGAAATAAAATATAAATTATCATTAAAAAAATCAATTTAAAAACCTAAATGATGTAAGTTGTTGATTAACTTCAGAAAGATAAGCAGCTCGCAGCTAAATGTACAATCATCAAATAATAATGCGTTGTTTAGTTAATATAAATATATACAAAAGTTATGTGATCAATACTCGTTAAATTAGGTCTTAAACAAAAAATTTTTTTCATTCAATCAAAATATAACTATACTTGTAAATAAAATATGTACTTAGCTCTATGTGTACAAGGCGAAGTCAATGTTCAATACTCAGAAAAACAAGTAGATTCATATAATTAAATATTAATTTTAAGTCTGTTCTAACAAATCAATATGAACATTAAGTAACTAAATTCTGTTAGAGATTGTCATATTAGAAAATTTTTTTTTCAACATTTAAACATAAAAAGAGTACTAAACTACATAAATACACAAAAATCAAAATTCAAAAGTAAGACTAGAAAAAAAAGGAAGAGTTCTTACCATTCTCTTGGGATGGCTGAAGTTTGATCTCCACTCCCGGATATTGTTTTTTTTGAGGAAATTTTTCTTCTTTTATACATTTTTGTTGCACTCTGTAAGTTGTGATTTTGAGATAATAAATAATAGTGTATACTACATACTCATATAAGATTACAAAGACACTGATTATGAAATGCATAAAACTTTTATTACCTTAGTTTCAAGAGACAGATGAAAATTAATGAAGAATCGGAGAAAGTCAGAACCGGTGTGTGGACCTTTTCAAGCACTGCTTGAATTAAAATAAGGAAAAAATCAATATTTATAGATAATTAATTTGATTACAATAATTATTTTATAATAAAATTTACGAACCTGATATAAAATTAAAAGTTTAAAATTTTCATTTCTATAGTTTAACACCGAAGGGTGTTTATATGTGATCTTGTTCTTCGGTAAGTGTTATGTTCTTATGTGAATGTTCTTCGGCAACATCAGGATGGAAAATGAGACGAAAAGGGGGTTTTGGAAATAAGATTTACTGATCTGGGGGAAAATATGTAAACAAGCTGTACGAAGAGGTGGATCAAAACATAAGAACGATGAGTTAGAATAGAGAGTGACTAAATATCTTCTCTCTTGTTGATAGTATTCTTACTCTGTTGGATATTTAGCATTTCAGAAATTAGTCGTTTTCGAAATGATGGTTCTTTATCCATTATATACGTGTTTTAAAAATCGAAAGTATGTTTTTGAAGATCAGCGTGTAGACTAACTACTGAATTCTTGCTCTTTTTCTTTCTCCAAACGTACACTGGGCGTTCGAATAAAAGAACACACAAAAAAAAAGAGCAAGAACTCAGTAGTTAGTCTACACGCTGATCTTCAAAAACATACTTTCAATTTTTAAAACACGAAAATAATGGATAGAGAACCATCATTTCGAAAACGACTAATTTCTGAAATGCTATATATATCCGACAGAGTAAGAATACTATCAACAAGAGAGAAGATACTCAATCACTCTCTATTCTAACTCATCGTTCTTACGTTTTGATCCACCTCTTCGTACACCTTGTTTACATTCAGTACATCTTATTTCCAAAACCCCCTTTTCCTCTCATTTCCCATCCTGACGTTGCCGAAGAACCTCTTCGGTGTAAAACTATAGAAATGAAAATTGTTTACTTTTGATTTTATATCAGGTTTGTAAATTTTATTGTAAAATAATTCTTGTAATCAAATTAATTCTCTGAAAATATTAATTTTTTGGTAATTTTAATTCAAACAGTGCTTGAAATTTCATGTTGACATTATTATACTCGTTGATGTAACTACTTTTTGCGTTTTTATTTTATTTATATTTTTATTTTTAATTTAAATTTTATGTATGTACGATTATAAAATTTTATAACCATACAGGTTACAATTTATCAAATTAGTTTCTACATTAACATTAATTTTTTTTTCATTTTCAGCAACCGTAGGTTATAAGCATTTAAATTAACGTGAATATTTTTTTTTCCGTTACTTTAATTACATTTTTAAAATGAGTGATGACGAACGACCGAATAAAAGACCTCGTCGTTATAAATCTTATCAAACAGATTCTTCAAAACTGATACCAAGGTCAACTTTACACTCACAAAAGGATCGGCAAAACGAAAATTCAGAATTGGTAAGCAACTTGTGCTAAATATGTCAACGCATGTACTTACTATTAAAGAACAGTCTGGAGCGTTATTAATATCGATAGATAAATCTGAACCTGCATACTGTGCAATAACAAACGTTAGGTTTTTCGACATTTATTTATCGTTAGAGACAAGCATGACGTACACTGGCCGGACACCATATCGTTCCGAGGTTTGAACTGGCGCTCGAAATCTGACCGTCAGTCTAAAATTTTTCTAGTGCCAACCTTCGCGTCACGAACGAACTAAAAATATTATCTTTCCTAAAGTGAGGTTAGAGAGTCGATGTAAATGATCGAAATTAATCTCTACTTTTGAATTTTCACTATCAACGAATCAAAAACTCAATCAATGAATGATTATTAATTTTTTTTAATAAAAAAGCTTGAAAAGTGAAAAGTAGAGATTGATTTCGATCATTTACATCGGCTCTCTAACCTCACTTTAGGAAAGATAATATTTTTAGTGCATTCGTGACGCGAAGGTTGGCAATAGAAAAATTTTAGATTGACGGTCAGGTTTCGAGCGCCAGTTCAAACCTCGGAACGATACGGTGTCCGGCCGGTGTACCTACACTATGGCTCGTTGTTCAAGACATGATGAGCGCCTTTTTTAATCTTTTTACGCCATTTTATTAATAATACCTGAATCGGTGAGAATATCGTCACTAGAAATCCAGAAACTGGTTTTGAAAAAATTAGGAAAGCCGAAAAAAAATTTTAAGTTACAAAATTTTGTCTAAATCAGCATGTTGCGATCAGAGCGGTTGATGGGAAATTTGAAGGATCTAAGTTAAAATAGTAAATTTTACTATACACAAACCTAAATTTAGGTGAAAGCTATAATTAAAATTCTGAAATTTTTCAAATTTTGTAGGTTGTAATTGAATAAATACACGAACCGATAAATAATAGCCGCTAATAACAATCGATGATAAATAAATAACTCAAATACAAACAAATCGTAACCCCTTCATAACCGCTGATTCTGATTTAAATAAATAAATTACTAAATAATTTAAAAACAATCCAAAAAATCGTAACCTCCAAATAACTGCAGCCTGCAAGTTTAATTATAAATAAATAATGTAAATAAATAAATCAACAAATCCTCACCCGAAATTTTTATTTTTTGATTAAAAAAATTTAACAACTTTTTAATACGCGAAAAAGTCTACTCTAGGGAGCCTCTACGTTGCTTAATATAAACGAAAAAAATGGCAAAACGATATTTATATATATGAGACTGAAAATGTATGAAACTGAGACAAACGATTACCAAAAATTTGTTTTTCTGATTCAATATTATTTCAATATAATTTTGCCGCAAACCACGTGATTTTATCTCAATTATATAACCAAAGTTGAAATTTTTTTAAAAAGACCTTGAAAAGACCTTTTTTCGAACTTTAAAAAATTCTGGCGTTAAGTAAGATGAGCTAGAGACACCATGCGGCAAAAGGCGTCGATAGTACTTTCAATAAAAAAATTGGTGATTCGAAATCTGTTGGAATAACCCATATGAATAAGTATGAATTTGCTAGTGCATACTTCATAGGTAAAAAAAAGGATTAATTTTAGTAAATTGAATTTTTTTACCTACTTCAATGTTTTTACCAAATTCATCATATTTTTATTTTATTAATTTTGATTAAAAAATCACGTAAGACATTTGGTGTTAGAAAGATAAAAAATTTTAATGAAAAAAATTAATTTATGTAAATTAAATTTTTCCACTTCTCAGAAGTTTGCATCTACAGTTTTCATACTGTCTATTTTCATTTTTGTATTAAGAAAGAAATATGTGCAAACTGCATAAAAAATTCGCATTTTCGATCCAGTTATCATGTAATATACAGACAAAATAAATGTAATTTATCGATAGCAGTTATGATCAAATCGTACATCATTAATTATTATATCGGCTTCTTATTGCAGTTGATTTAAAGTTAAAGAATTGATTATGTAAAAACTAGAGAAGTTTCATAGTTGTTTGAGCGCCCTCCATAATTGAAATTGAATTTTTTATTGCCCCGAAGATCCTTTAAAAAATTCAATAGATTTGTTTAAGGCTCATAAATAGCCATTCAAAGTTCACACTTATTTTGCAAAGTCCAACGAGCCATTTTTTGGTCTTGATTATATTGAAACTGATTTCATGGCTACGAGAGTACACTGGCCGGACACCGTATCGTTCCGAGGTTTGAACTGGCGCTCGAAACCTAACCATCAGTCTAAAATTTTTCTATTGCCAACCTTCGCGTCACGAATGCACTAAATATATTATCTTTCCTAAAGTGAGGTTAGAGAGCCGATGTAAATGATCGAAATTAATCTCTACTTTTCACTTTTCAAGCTTTTTTATAAAAAAAATTAATAATCATTCATTGATTGAGTTTTTGATTCGTTGATAGTGAAAAGTCAAAAGTTGAGATTAATTTCGATCATTTACATTGGCTCTCTAACCTCACTTTAGGAAAGATAATATTTTTAGTTCGTTCGTGACGCGAAGGTTGGCACTAGAAAAATTTTAGACTGACGGTCAGATTTCGAGCCCCAGTTCAAACCTCGGAACGATATGGTGTCCGGCCAGTGTACATATATCTTATTTAATCAATCTTTTTTTAATAGTAACTTTTAAATTTTTAGCTACATGAAACGATAGAATCTGATGATGGTTCTGAAAAATCCACAGAGAGTTCAAATAACCCGTCTGACGTACAATCGTCTGGTAGTTATAATACATCCGATGATGAAGTTGAAAGTTTTTCCAACATTGAAGGTGATGAACTGGTAGAAAATAAAAGTAGTAACTCTGAACATAACAGTGAAGAATTCGAACGTGCTTTTGATGACAATCAAGAAAGCGCATCAAATTTAGATTTAGATGAAAGCGAAAGTGAAGATGCGTCACTATCCAGTTGTAATAGTGATTCTGCTGACAGTGCAGGTTTCGGTGAAAATATCGATTCATACAATCCTATCTTATGTTCTGAACCAGATGAAACTAACGACTTTGATTGTGACAATTTGTCTAGCTCTTCTCCAAAGGTAAATATAAAACTTGTTAAAAAAACCTCGACTTACAAGAAGACCAGAAGCCATTTTAATAAAAATTTTAACTTGAAATAACTACTAAATTAATTTAACGTAAAAAAGGAGAGTATTACCCGTCATTTGAAAATAATAGTCAATATAAAAATGAAAATAATCATGTACATTAAAAATTTATTTTTGACTAAACTTTAATTTATGATCAATTGTGATTAAATAAATAAATTGAAATGCCTGAGGTCTCGTTGTAAGTAGTTTTCAAAAGTATACTTGTCAAAAAGTCTCATAACGTAAAAAAACCCTCAACAAAATTTGTTTTAAGCTGTAAGAAAAATAATCCTTTTCAGGAACGGTGCAATCTTTACGATTCAAGCGTTATAAGCAGACAAGAAAGCGAGTTGTTGTTGATGGCATATGCTTTAAAAGAAAAATGTTCTGACGTAGGATTAGGTCATTTGATAAACGTCATAGACTGTCATCTACCAGATAAAGAATTCTACACTAAATATAATTTTCTAAAATCATTTCCTATGACCTCGCAAAAAAAGTATTATTTCTGCGCAGAATGCAATGTCATTTTAAATTTAAACATCATAGATAATTTAACATGCAGTAAGTGTGAAAAAGAATACACCAAAAAAGAATTAGAAGCTAAATATCAATATTTTAATTATATGTCTCTTGAAGAACAAATAAAAAATGTTGTCAACAGCGAACTTTATCTCAGTTTTAAAAAAACAAGTAATGTAAATGATATTGTAAATGGAAAGGTGTACAAACAATTTATAAAAAAAGGTATTATTAAATTGAATGATCTGAGCATTCAGTGGAATCTGGACGGTGTTAACTTTTTCAGAGGATCAAAGAAGAGTATGTATCCGATATTAGTATCAATAAATGAACTAGAATATCGGAAAAGAAAAAACAATATTTTACTCTGTGGTTTATGGTACGGCAAAAAAAAACCTGATACCAATATGTACTTACAACCATTTATTGCCGAATTAGTTAAACTGAGTACTGTTGGCATGGAATGTACAACCTACAAAAGTAATGAAAAAATTCGTTTCAATGTCTATAGCATTATATGTACTGCTGATTCTGTTGCTCGATGTGCTATACAGTCCATAAAGCAGTACAACGGTACGTATGGTTGCCCATATTGTTATCAAAAAGGTAAAAGAATACCTGTAGGAAATGGCTATGCTCGGGTTTATTGTCGACTTCAATTTAATGAGCGAACAGCTGAAGAATGGATAAAATATGCTCAGTATGGCAGAGAACGAGGTAAAGCTTTTAAAGGTGTAAAAGGAGAGTCCATAGTTTCGAAAATACCTTATTTTGATTTATCAAATAGTTTTCCCCCTGATTATTTACATATGGCCTTATTAGGAGTTGTCCTTTTATTTGTCATGGCACTTTTTGATCCAAAATATAAGCATGAAGAGTTTTACTTGGGACGTCATTTGAAACAATTTAATGAAATTCTTTTGAGCATTCAACCTCCATCAGAAATCACTCGAGTGCCTGAAGAAGTTTCTGATCAATACAAAGGAAGTCAGTGGAGAAGTATGGTTCTCTATTATTCAATACCTTGCTTCGCTAAGTTTATGAAGAAAAAATATCTGAAACATTGGCACAAATTGGTTTATGGACTATACATTTTCTCAAAATCATCCATAACCAAAACTGAGTTTGCTTCAGCAGAGCAAGCACTGACTGAGTTTGTTTCGTCAGTAGAAAAACTGTATGGAAAAGAATTTATGAAATTTAACGTACATTTACTTTTGCACGTGGCAAAGTTTGTGAAAAACTACGGGTCTTTGTGGGCTTGGTCCACGTTTCCTTTCGAAGGATTTAATGGAGTAATTAAACATTTATTTCACGGAACTCAGCACATTCCTGAACAAATCATTAAATCTTTTGATAGACTAAGGATTGTAAAAAATAATGCTCACATTTTTAGCCACGAAGAGTGCAGTGAAAGAACGGTTGAAACGTTTTCTAAAATAATGAATGATTGTCAAATATCAAATTGCATAGAGTACGGGGAGCACTTAAGAATTTTTGGGAAACCTCAGAGTTTCGAATTAAATTTGACAGAAGAATTAGTTATTCAGAATTTGACTAACTTCCAAGTTTTGAAAACGGCAACCTCCAATTCAAGGTGGATTTATCAACAGACACTTTATCATGGTAAAAACTATGAAAGAGTAACTAAAAGAAATAACCGTATTATAGTTACTAATGACAGTCGAGTTTTAAATATTCAAAAACTTGTAAAAGTTCAAAATTCGGTGACTCTGGAAGAAAGGTACGTTATTATAGGAAAATTAATGCAAAATATCGATGAAGAAATTGGTAAATCGTCAGTGGTCCAAAAATATTATTTTATTACCAGAGAAACTGAAAATGTCGGAGCAATATTTTTAGAAGATATCAGTTCAAAATGTGTGCTCATCAATTATGATATTGATAAAAATTTTGTAATTCCTCTGGTGAATAAACAAGAAACAGATTAAATTTATTATGAAAACTCTAATATTTAATGTTCTTGCCTGAAATTTATGTTTGTTCCTACCCCTCCCTCTCTCCCCTACCCCAATTATATTCATAAAAATATTTTCTGTCATTTTTTAGAATCTACAACCTTAAATAGTTTTTGTAAACGAGCTGCAAGAAAATTTTTTACTTGACAATCACCAGGTGACCCTATGGCTCTCCCATTACCTAAAGCTATAATGTGGGGACCTGCTTTAAACAAAGGAATGGATTGTGCGCCACCTTTCCTTAGTTGCCCTTTTCAAACCTCTGATATGCCTACTCATCATTTATCTTACGGGGAGGCTGAAATTCTAGAAAAATTGCCACAGAACATGTCTGATGAGTGGTTACAGCATGTCAGTATAAAGATAGGAAAGGAATTACCTATTAAAGCTAAAAGTCTTAAACACGGTATTAAAGTCGCCAACTACATTGATGTTATAACTCAAGAAGAATCATATAAGCCTTACAAGAAAATGAAGGAGGCGTGGGCAAAGTCATTAAATGGTAAGAAATGGTTCCATAATACTCCTGAACTAGTCTCCGTAAATGATCCTAAATGGTTTGATAGCATGGGGGTTCGATTAGAGCCCAGTCAAAATAACCCTATCCAACCTCACAACAGAATCATTCTTCCTCCTATGGATATCGTTGCTGAGATAGAAAGATTGTTGACTTCGCCTGAGCTCCCAAGAGACCCCGGATCCAATCTAGTTGAGGCCATACTACAGATCTCAGCTTCCACTCCTTTCAAGAGCTTAAATGGGACTATGGCAGCCCTTGGTTATGACGAGTTAACTGCTCTAATGTTTATGTTATCATATATCAATGGTGCTGGCACGAAGAACGAAGCTGCTATCTTTATGACTGAAATATTATCTCAAGGTTCCGCTTTTCCCCTACATATGTTGTTATCCGCAGCTTATGGGAATTTGGGAGTATTGAGATATGTCATGCACCCCGCTATAGCTTTAGAAGTGTGTACACAATCTAAAGTTAGACTTTTCGGCAGACTATTTGATGGAAAGAATTGGAAAGAGGGAGATTGGAAAGTGGTCTGGAATCAGCGAGCATTAGAGTTGTTACAGATAATAAAAGCCAAGACTATTGAGAAATTCCCTGAAGTGATGTTCTAAGGACTAAATCGAGTAAGACTGATAAGTGTGAGGTATTTAACTAACTTTCACAATAACTGTGTTCTAATTTGATCTCCTTTTATAGTATTAAGCTTAGATTTAAGTAAACTGTGTTACGAAATTTTATATTACCATTGTATGTTCAATTTGAATTATAGTTGTTTAATAACTATAAGAAACTAGTACAAAAGAATTACAAGTATAGAAGCCAAAATTATAATAAGTATTTAACTTTACAGTGTATGTTATGTTATAGTATTTAAGAAAATAAATATATATGTATGTAATGTATTCTTGTGAATAAAGACTTGATCTACTATTTTTTATGAATGTGAAGGTAGGAAATTTTATTTCAAATATTTAATCGTAAAGTAAATTTATACTTACTTAAATTTTGCTTTGAGCATTTTAATCAAAGGTACACATAAAAAGCCTATTATTTTCTAATACCGTTTCACTGATCTTTATTTGATTATTTATTTATATAAATGTATTTGCATTCATATTAAAAAAATCTGAAACATCAATCTTGTGATATGAATCGCTATAAAAAAAAAGTACTTAAAACAAAGGTTGGGTACTTTCTCTGTCAAATCTGTAATTTGAAAAAAATATCACGATTTGACTTTGGGACGTTAAATTATAACTTATGTTTCAATTAAATCAATATCCACAATTACAATACAACGTAAAATCTTTCGTGAAAAGTTAAAAATTTCTGCAAAGAAGCGGTTAAAAAATAAATAATAATACTAGTTTTGCATTGTCAATATTTTATAATGGATATAAATAGTAGAGGTATACAAAAATCGCTATACAAACCTGTCAATTTGTGAAATAGTTTATGTATCAATAAGATTTTTGAGACACTATTACACATAAATTTATCTTTAACTTTAATCATGTTTATTTGATCATTTTATCAATAAAAGAAGCAAAAAATGCCAATGAAATTATTTTTTGGTCGTCACTTCGGTAATTGAAAATTTGTAAAAATATATCCGAAATGGAAGTAAATTTTAAAAATTGAAAATGTATATACTAAATTCTGCGTATTTGACATATTCTATGCCATAGTTAGTAAAGTTGTCAAATGATAATTACAATAAAAATCTTAAGTTCCAATCGTTAAAAAAGTTTTTATAATGACGGGACAAAAATATAAAAATATTATACATCAACACATCTGCTACAGGTCTACAAATTGAAAATTGTGCACTCGCTTTACCTGGGATCATCGTAAATTGTAAAAGTAAAAAATTTGTGCCCAAATCTGTCGAAATTCCAATCACCAAGAAATTTGTGCACAAAAACGTGCTCGAGTTGTCAAAAAATAATTTGCACAATTTGTGCACAAAAACATGCACAAATAATCTGAAAAGCATCAGCAAAAACTTGTGCACAAACGTCCGAATTTTGTGCACAATATTCATTCAATATTATGTACAATATTGTGCACATACTTGTGCAGAACCCGACTGAACTCTCTGCACAAACTTATGCACAAACTTATGCACAGGCTAATGGACAGGCTTGTGCAAGAGTTTGTGCATGCAATTGTACACAACTTTTTCGTAAGGGTAAATCGCAAAAAAAAATTTCATTTTGATTTTTCTACCTGACGCCGGGGTTTACGACTAAAAATAATAACAAATTCGGATTCCTGAGGCTCAAATACATAAATATAGACTGGTCTCGTGGATGCCCCAAAAAATTCGAGGTTCAGCATAGTTTCTTATTGGACTATAAACGTCTTATAGCCGCTCATGAAGTACCTAAAATAATTTTGAGCGATCAAGGTAAAAGCTTTAGGAATAGACTCCTCAAAATAGACTGTCGTCTAAAAACGATGACATCTTTCCACCCCCAGTTGAACGCATCGCTGGAAAGAAGTCATGCTGTCTTGAAAGACTACTTGAGAACTAACACCCCTAAGTATCAAGACTGGGACGAGTTCCCTTCGCCATGATGGAATACAATTCCTCAGTCCACTCTTCCACAGGTTTTACCCCCTACGAAATAGTCATGGGACGAAATCCTAGAACTCCTTCAGGATGCCTAGACGACTTCGATAACGACACATATAATGGTTACATTAACGATTTAGCAACGATAATTGCTGAAATTTGAGAGATGGCATTGAAAAGTTCAGAATCATCCAAACAAATTAACAAAAAAAATTACGACAAATCTACTAAACGTCTCGATATAAAACCCGGAGACAAAGTTTAAGTCAACAAACTACCACGTAAAAACAAACTAGATAAATTCTACAACGGAGTTTTTGACGTCCTAGAAGTACGCGAAAATAACACTGCCCTCTTGCAAAGCCAAAACAAGCAAAAAATCTTTGTCCATAAAGACCACCTGAAAAAATTTTACTAAAAACCTCTTCTCTAAAAACCTGCTCGACAGTTATTATTCCAAATACGCCTATAATTCTAACACCCATGCACGCAAACCAACTAAGCTCACAATCACCTGCCATAATCATCGAAATGAATTTGTAATGGGGTATTTCTTGAGAAAAGGGCCTCCCTTAAATAATTAACGGAGTTTCCCGGGCACTCCCATTACAAGGAAAATTCATGCAAGAAAAATCGGGGAAAACTCCTTAACTCTGGGGATAGGGTTCCCGCGAAAAGAAAACCTCCGGGACAGGTGGGTGAGCTAGAGAGAGAATAAATAAATTATTTCAAAAATCTTGGTTGAATTTGATTTTATTCTTGTCTACGAAAATCGAGTCTTCAATTACAAAAAAATAAATTTCAATTTGAGAGCAAAGAAAAAAAAAACTATAAAGTAGTCTACAAAATGGCGGGATGCCACGCAAACAAAATCAAATATATACCGCGACAAATTCAATTGTACACGAAGAAATTTTATTCACATATACCACAACCAAAACTAAAAAAACCTGCTTTATACAATTTTTTTTTTATTAAATAATATAAAATCTTACGTTTTACCAAAAGAAAATTTTTTTTTATATCCAAAATGGCCACCTTTTTTTATTTTTTTTTGTGTTTTCCAACTCTAAATTTGTAAAAGGAAGCTAACCCAAGTTTTTTTTATATTCTTCTATCACCTAGCTGTAATAAGAAACAAACAAAAAAAAAGTCCACAAACTCAAAAAAAAAAAAGAAACTGGAAAAAGAAACTTAAAAAAAAGTCTACGGAAGAGAAACTCAGAAAGGAATCACACTCTCAAAACACAACCTTACGCTTCGGCTACAGAGAACAGAGTGACGCTTCCCCGCGTCTCTCTGACTCAACTTCCTTCCTCACCATCCCTTCCCCAACACTATCAGCCAATCAACACTAATTTATTCCATCAAGTTTCATTCACACTTGAGGAATAATAATTTGTCCACCAATCAAATACATTCACGTCATAATATCCAATCACACTCAAGTCTACAAAGTTCCGGTGGTGATCGCCACGCCACCTATACTACGCGCGAAAATTCAAAAGAAAAGAAAAAAAAAATAACACACACGAGGCACTTACAGCTCCAACTCTGTCCCTCGCGCACATACTCTCTCTCGCTCTTCCCTACACGCACACATTGTCCACGCCTCGTGCAAACTCCAAAAAAAAAAAATAAAGCTACACTCGCGCCCGCATCTAGTCTTGAGTGTGCGCGCACACGACCGCCGACGCAGTTGCGTCGTCTGCCGACACGCACCGCGCACCTCCTCCGTTGTCGGAAACTCCCGGATGGAGAACCGGGACTTGTGTGCTGTGAATGTATGTGTACGCGCGCGCCCTAGGCCGAGATAGCCTTCCCGGATGATGGTTATGTGTATGTGTGTGTCGTGGGCCCGCGCTGATGTGGTAGCATTCAGCCGACGGCGGCCGTCGCCACGTGGTCGGCCTCAGCTGCTCGTTAACGCGGCATGGTTATCATCTGAGAAAAATAAACAAACACCTTAATCATTTTGTTGTTTCCCAGGTGACTTGACACCGCCAGGTAGGGAAATAATTTACGAGGGATTCACTCCCTCGCAACTACCCCCTGCCAAGCCGAAACATACTCGTTATGTTTCGCCTGACAAATACCTGGCGATGTCCAGTCACCTCTGGAAACCACAAATAGCAAAAATGGTGGTATACTCACTGCTCTACTCAAATTAACTCAGGATGGTCTACTTCGTCTACAGTCCAGTCGTCTACATTTCGTCTACAAGTCAGTCGTCTACACAACAACAAAAATAACCCCAACAAAAAAAAAAAAAAAAAAAAAAATATAAATAAAAAAAAATAATATAAATAAAAAAAATAATGTAAAGTCTACACAAAAAAAAAATTTTTACTCGAGTCTTCGACGTTTCAGTCGCTTGTTCTCCTGCCATACCTGACGAATAACCTCGGGTCTGACATCGTCCGGGAGCCGTTGAGCCATGAGTAAAATCTCCATGGCACTTAACATTCTTGGCTCAACCGGATCCATCGGCTCCAGGCGATGCCAGACCGAAGCGTCTACCAGGTTGGCCGGAGAAGGAGCGACCGGAACCTCGACGACTTCCGCAAGCTCGTCCCCACCGCCGTCCCGGGCACGTTTCCCCGAGACTGATCTTCCCGCCGCTGGTCCCGAACCCAGCGGGCCCACCTCGGGGACAACCCCGGTCGCAGAGCTCGGCGTGTCCCACCGAGTCCTTCTTCTGGCTCGGGACATGGCCGCAAACTGCTCGACGGGGAGGACCGCCCTCGCTTCGCTGCGTTCTCGATTATGCAGGCGTAATCAGTACGCTCAACTACAGCGAGGGCACTCCTCCACTCGAACTCCCCTGCGACTGCAGTTGTCACAGAAGGGTTTCACGAGGTAGCGGGGCAGCGGCGAGTCTCATGACTCAGAGACCAACACCCGAAGCAACAATGGGGGGGGGGGGTCTATGTGGGAGTCTGTGGCTACAACCGCAAGACCCCCAAACAATCGACCCTCGAGCTTAGCTGGAAGGCCTCGATTGAAAAAAGGTAGGTATCCGTTGGGGGGTGGGTCGTCGACGTTCATCCGAGTAGGAGCCCTTGTCACCTCCGCGGTCTCTATGGCAGTCGAAACTGGCACTGAGGTCGCGGGAGCGACCGGACGCGAACCTTGAACAATACGCTTGACGGCCCCCCGCCCCACGGGAACCCGGGGGTCGCGGTCGTCGGGGTTACTCTACTGCCAATACTCATGTCTACACCCTCGTCTACATTTTCTTTGGCATTTTCACAGGTTCTTTCCCTTTCGGTTACTCCTGCTTCTGCTACTTTATTACCATGATTACTTTCTTTCTGCATTGGTGTTATTTCTTCCTCACCCCATTTTATCCCACTCTTACTCTTAGGAATTGCTCCTGTTTCCCTGGCCTTAAAATCATTCACCACTTTCCACACATCCCATTTTTCACTCTCCTCACTCTCACTTTCTGTCTGCCTAAACTCCTCTACTTCCTCACTTTCCTCCTCATTCGTCCAATCTTCTTCTCGCATCTCTTCCACTTTTTGTTCCACACCCATCTCTCTGTCTACCTCATTACTGATGTCTACTGTTGTTGTGGCCCCTGTTTGTTGTTTGGGAGTGTTGGGCCAACCGACGCTCCCGCCTTGGCGTTTCCCAGCAAGGCTAACAACTTTGAACAATTTTGACAGTTTCTCACTGTACCACAAACTTGACAACTTGTTGCCTGGGCATTCAATGGGCAACTATTTGCAAAATGTCCAGTCTGTCGGCATTTGTAGCAGCATAGATTTGGGCATTCCCAAATCCGATGACCAGGTCTACCACAACTACGACAGTTGCCCATTGGTCTACCTTCACTTTGAGTTTGTTGTTGTCGTGATTGTTGTTGAGTTTGTCTATTTTCTCGTTCTAATTGTTGTCTAGATTGCTGGGGTTGTTGGTTTATTTGTTGTTGTACTTGTAGACGTGATTGTTATTGTGGATTTTGTTGTGTTTGTATTTGAGGACCTAGTTGTGGTGGCCTCATTTGTTTATTGACGTTTTGTTGGCTATACTGGTTGTTCTGCCAGCCATTTTTGTTGTTCCCGTTGTTTTGTCTATTTTGCCAGTTTGGTTGATTACCTAACTGGTTACTTTGCACCTGAGTACCTGCTACTTCACTTTCCTGTCCTTGAATTAGGCTGTCTACGTTTTTGTTCTTTTTGTTTTTTTTTTAGCTTTCTTTTCCTCGCCACTAACCATCGCAACTTCATTTACTGCAGCCACTTTGCTTTTCGTATTCGTAAATGCTGCTATAGATATCTGGCATTTGTATTTGGTTGGTGGTCCTACAAATCTGTTACAATCCTCCTTCTGTCTTTCGTATTTTCTTCCGTAGTGTTCCAAATCATCTACCGTGTCTTCTTTTGTTATCCAAGTACCACTTGTATTCAGGCTGTAACCCTCTTCTTATTATCTCTATCTGTTTGTCTTCTTCCAGAGGATGCTTTAAATATTTAAATAAGACTCCCAGACAAGTGATGTAGTTTGAGATCGTTTCTCTTTTGCCTTGAGTCCTATTCCTTATCTCGTCCATGACCTCATACTGTGAGTATTGGCCAATAAAGTTTCTCTGGAACGCTTTTTTAAAATCATGCCACGTTTCAATCTTCAAAATCGCCGTGTCGTTTTAGTGCACGATCCTCCATCGCACTCGCCACTGCGTTTATTATTTGAGTGTCCGACATGTTACTATTTCGTCTACATCTGTCTAATGTTCGCGTGTAGTATAGGTGGCGTGGCGATCACCACCGGAACTTTGTAGACTTGAGTGTGATTGGATATTATGACGTGAATGTATTTGATTGGTGGACACATTATTATTCCTCAAGTGTGAATGAAACTTGATGGAATAAATTAGTGTTGATTGGCTGATAGTGTTGGGGAAGGGATGGTGATGAAGGAAGTTGAGTCAGAGAGACGCGGGGAAGCGTCACTCTGTTCTCTGTAGCTCAAGTGTAAGGTTGTGTTTTGAGAGTGTGATTCCTTTCTAAGTTTCTCTTTCGTAGACTTTTTTTTAAGTTTCTTTTTCCAGTTTCTTTTAAATTTTGAGTTTGTAGACAATTTTTTTTGTTGTTTCTTATTACAGCTAGGTGATAGAAGAATAAAAAAAAAAAAACTTGGGTTAATTTCCTTTTTCAAATTGAGAGTTGGAAAACAAAGAAAAAAAAGGTGGCCATTTTAGATATCAAAAAAATTTTCTTTTGCCGAAACGTAAGATTCTATATTAATTAATGAAAAGTTGTATAAGGCAATTTTCTTAGTCTTTGGTAGTCGTATGTGTAAATAAAATTTTGTTTTGGTTATAAAAAAGTTGAAAAAATAATTTACATTTTAATTAACTTTTGTTAAAAAAATATCCGGTAGTTTCTAAAAAATATTCAATTATTTAAAAGAAATGAACTTCAAATTCACTTTAATCTTTTCTTAATAAATTAAAAAACTTGTATGATAAAATAATAAAATAATTTTAAAGTTAACAATGAAAGATACTTAGATTCCATTTAGTTTAAATTCATATTTAACCTCAACAAATTTTTTCTTGTAACAATCACACACCTGGAGTACAAAGAATGCAAATATTCGGGAGCAGCTTGCAGTTAAGGCCAAACTTTTTTTTGTGGTAACACTCATTCCTAAATATAAATAATTTATCAGGGTTTACATCGGGTAAATAAAACTAAATTTTCTAATAATTTGATTAGTAAACAAAACTATTTTTAATTTATCAATGATATGAAACTGCTTATTCATCATCTTAAAATATGAAATATTTGCTTTTATTTAAGATCAATTTACAGAAAAAAATTACAGCAACAACAAAAAATTATCATCATTAAGTTGTATGACTTCATAACAAAATGATATTATTTCAATGATTAGAATGAATGATATCTAACAAAATAATTCACACACTCTCGACAGATGTGAAAAAATCACGAAGTAAACTCGACTTAATTTGCAGACTACTCACAACTGATTGATCCAGATAAATAAAAAGACGTCGAAAAACTGTAAGTAAATCAGATATCCTCAGATGATGTTTATGTTTCTACATAAAAAAGTTGTTTGCTTGTTTAACTCTATTTTTCATTTTCCAACGTCCAGACTCCAGAATCCAGATCTGTTGTAGTTGCACCCGAACCGAAGGCTTTGTTGTGTCAAGCTTATGAACGTGACCACCGCGAGCGCTAGAGCGCTAGTCCAAACTCCAAGCGCTTTGAGCACGGAGTAAAAATTTGTGTTTTTCAGAACGCCGCCGACGTAGAGTTAAGTGTACTTGCAACTTTGCAAGCTGATACTTAGTGGCAGTTAAATCGAGATTACTTTCAAAATTCAGTTATTAACTGTAGATTCATTAATAATTTCACTCTTAAAACCTTTTTATTTATGAGTTTTTGAATTTTTTTGTTTTTTCATGACATTGAATTCAATTTTTTTTTAATTTTGAAGAGTTAAAGAAAAAATGTGTAGAAGTTGGCCATGTTGGGCGTGGCTCCAACACGTGCTTTAATTTTTTTAACATCCTCGGTAACCTGAGAGTTCTGTAATCTTTACCATCCACAAACAATACCGAGATCTGTACACGGTACCCACGATTATATAGTACCTATACGGATTTAATACATGAAAATAGTCGACGCAATCAAGATTTTAGCGATTTTCTTAAACGCTGCATAAGAGGATATTTTTTTTTTTTTTTTTAACAGCTGTTCAGAGAGAAAAAGACAGAATCTTGACTTTTATTTCTTGAAATTTCAAGTAAGTTATGTAGCATAAGGTCTTTTTTTATGTTATGAAATTTTTTATTTGATAGTTTTTTTGTAAATTTAAATGTTGGAAATTCAAATTAATGCTCAAAATATACAATAACATATTTTGCTATTCATGAATTTTGAAACTACTCAGAATATTTTTAGATGTTATAAAACAATTTTTTGTGCCGCAAGTTTTTACTAAAACTCTATTGGCATACATTTTTTTTATACATCCCTGCTTACAAAAATATGAACTCTTTTAATGAAGTTTATAATAGACTGTAGAAAAAAATTAATGAACTGTATGTACATACAACAAAAATTTTTAAAAACTAAAATTTTTATTGCTAATAAGCAACTAAAATTAATTCTGATCTTTTCAAAATTTTATAAAATTTTTGTATTGAGATGTATGAAATAAAAAAAAATTCCTTCTTAGTTTTATCTCACAATTTTAATTTTTAATTTTTTTATTTGTACTATAAATGGCCATAATTTGTTAAGTAAAATATTTTGAATAATAGTTTTTTGATATACATGTACAATGAGTATTTAACATAGTATATTTAAAACACAGAAAACTCAGTATGTACATACATATATGTAATGTTAAAAATGCAACATTAAAAATTGCTTTGTCCAAGAGATTTTTCTACAAAAATTTCAAATAAATTACAGCAAATGCATTGATACAAATTACGCATAAATACAAAATGCAGAAAATTAATTATTATAGCAGTAAAAATATTGAATCTGTTTATAAAGTAGAATAATAAAAAATGAAAATATTTTGAATCTTAAAAATTTTTATTTTTCTTTCAAAATTATAAATTGAAAATGTTTGAAGTAAAAACTCATGTGACACCTCAATATTTATAAGAAAAATTTGATATTTTTCTGTTTGAAACTTTAGATTAGTATTCTAAATCATTTAAATACTTTTACCATTTTTACTCGTAATATCTTTTAAGGTCGTTTTCTACCAAATGCATGACAATAGAGAATCAGCTCAAATTTTCTGGAGGTGTTTATTAGATATTAATAAACATTTTTCCGAAGTCTGATCAAAATTGACCAAATAGTTTAAAAGTTACAGCAAATTAAAGATTGAATTTTTTTCATTACGCGTACGGACGCTACGCTGAAAAAGTGTACTAAATTATTGATATTTGTCTTCTTACAATAGAGATCCTTTTGAAAAACCACATACATGTAGTTTCACTATCGAAGAATTCATTCCTTGAAACTGCAAAAAATTGACCTTTTAAGAATTTTACAATAATTTTACGAAAATAATTTTCACGTGAATAACCTCCAAAACTGCGGTATTCAAAGGTGAGGTTAAAAGTTTTAAAAAATGTTTTGTTGTGATTGTCAATGTTTTTTTGCTATAAAATAATTTCAGAAGCCATAAAAAGTTAAAAATTAAATTTTAACAAACAATTTTTACTAATTTGGTGAAATAATTTTTTTTTAGTCTTGAACTTGACTAGCCCTGGTAGAAAACCACCTTAATAAAGAATTTTATGGATTTTTATAAATTCAAGTCAAATATTCTCTAACTATTTATGAAATTACAATTTAAAGTGACGTGTGATCATGTTTTTAATTTTTTAATTTATTTTATCTTAAAAAATCTTCCTAATTTTTTTTTTTTTTATGATAATCAAATGAACTTTAAAAACTTCAAAATTTAATCAAATAAAATTTTTTATAGATTTTTACTATTCAGAAGATAGTTTATTAATAATTCAGTCATGGGTTCAAGATGCCCAAAATGTAATCAGTACTTACGAAAAACCACTGGAAACAAAGAAATTCTTTGTCAAGATTTGGCCGATGAAATAACAGAATATTTTCGTCAATCCCCTGCAGTTGGAGAATTTTGTATAAAAGTAGCAGTTCTTGGATCAGTTATCTGTATAATTGTTACACTAAGTTTAAATTCTGGAAATCACTAAAGTTGAAAAATGAAGAAAAAGAGAAAGAGCAGATTCAGGAGGATCAAAACCTAATAGATAATTTTTCTCAGTCATCAATATCTTCCCAGCCGATGTCTTCCTCCCAAGCTTCATCTTCAAGCGAGTCAACAGAAAAATATTACATACCTTTTGAAAAATAAACTGTAGAGTTGCCTGTTAAACGGACTATTTCGACTCATAAGTACTGTTTTCTCTGTGGAGTTCAAAACGAGACACTACTAGTCGTTCCCTTCGAAGCTCGACTGAAAGTTTTCATAAAAACGCAAATATTTATTCCAAAAGGTATTAGATAAAACTATGTTTAAATAAATTATTAATTCTAATTTTTGAATATAATTATTTTATGTTAAATATTTTTAGGGAATCGAAGCTGTAAAAAACATATAATCCACAAAAGATTTTACGAAGAAGAACTTCCACATATACGTGTTTATTCTCATTACAGTAGTATAGAAGCATCTGAAGTGACAGAATTTTTCCAAAATTTAACATCCAGAATAGGCAGAGACTTGATTGATCGAATTGAGGAGTTTGATATAGATGAAAAAAGATTAAAAATATTTACTGGATTAACATGGGATCAAATAAAGATGCTCCGAGAAAAATTAACTTCAATGCGAGACTCTGACCGAAGGAGTCGCACTCAAGCACTCGTAGCTTTTTTGTTAAAACTTCGAAGTGGTAACTCCAATGCTTTGGTGGCTGCCATTTTAGGCATTGAATCAGAGCAACGAATCTCAGACTGGTGTAGTTCGGTGATTCGTTCTTTCAAAATAGATATTTTACCAGTAGAATTCGGCGTTCATGCTTTATCAAGAGAAGATTTGATAAATAACCACACTACTACAGTCGCAAGACTGTTGCACAATATAAAAGATAACCAACTTGCATTGATAGCTGATGGTACTTACCTGCGGCATCAAAAAAGTACGAACAATGATTATCAGAGCAAATCTTATTCGGGCCAAAAAAAGGCTCACCTTTGTAAGCCTTTTACAATTTGTATGCCTGATGGCTATGTTGTTGATGTACTTGGGCCATACTGTGCCAATTTAAATGATGCTCAAATACTAAAGGATTTGATTGAAAAAAACAATGACCTACAAAGTCTTTTAAGAGAGGAAGACGTGTGGATTCTAGATCGAGGTTTCCGGGATGTAGTAGAAGATTTAAACAAACAAAAATTTTTAGTTCTCATGCCATCTTTGAAGGGTAAAAGAAACCAGCTTTCTACTCAAGAAGCAAACCATTCCAGACTAGTAACTAAAATTCGATGGCCAGTTGAAGCAGTTCATGGCAGCCTTGGTCAAAAGTACAAGCTCCTACACCATACTTTGGATAACAAGTTGTTGGAGAATGCTTCATCCTATTGCAAAATAGCTTGCTATTTGAACAACACTTTTGGAAAGCGATTCAACTCTGATCCAGGTATGACGACTGAAATTGTTGATAGAATAAAGCAGACCAACATTTCTATTAATAGCTTAGCAGAATTAGTTGAGAGTTCTGGTTGGAATCGTCGCCGAACGCCGTTTCAGAGGTTGACTTCCGAAGACTTAAGCGACTTTCCAGAAATGACGATAAATGACTTAAAGTTATTTTTTACTGGTACTTATCAGCTTAAACTTGCAGTATCATACTTGGCAGAATTGATTGACGACAACGGTTGTTTCAATTTATTATATGTTAAACAATCTATAAAAATTATAAAAGTACAAGTACGATCTAGACACATTAGTGCTAAAACGTACAAATGCTACATAGATTACAATCCTAACACTATTGGAACAAAAGGGATAGAAAGATTTTGTTGCGATTGCGCAAATGGCTTGCGCACGATTGGATGTTGCTGTCATGTCGCATCCATAGTTTACTATTTATCAAATGGTAGATACAAATCCGAGTTCGTGAAACCTGCGGCTGTCTTATCAGAACTTTTTGAAGAGGATGAAACCATCCCAGTTATAGAAGAAGACAGTGATGATGATGATTGAAATGATAAATATCAGAAAAATTGACCTTAACTTCAAGCTGCTCCTGAATATTTGCATTCTTTGTACTCCAGGTATGTGATTGTTATAAGAAAAAATTTGTTGAGGTTAAATATGAATTTAAACTAAATGGAATCTAAGTATCTTTTATTGTTAACTTTAAAATTATTTCATTATTTTATTATACAAGTTTTTTAATTTATTAAGAAAAGATTAAAGTGAATTTGAAGTTCATTTCTTTTAAATAATTGAATATTTTTTAGAAACTACCGGATATTTTTTAACAAAAGTTAATTAAAATGTAAATTATTTTTTAAACTTTTTTATAATCAAAACAAAATTTTTACAAGCTATTTATTGATTAAATAAATATTTTATTATTAAAAAATTATGTGTTGCAGATGAATTTTAAAAATTTTTGCAAGTGTACCGTGTTTTTAGACTTCTGTCCAGATAATTACAAGCTATTCATGTGAATCAATGGCCAAAAAAGTTTGCTATCAATAACAAACTGGAATCTTCAAGTACTTTTAAAATAAAACATTTTTGGAACCTCTACTAGTTGAACAAATATGGGATCTTCCTGGACAATCTGCTTTTGATTTGCAACAAAAATTATCAAAAGATTCTTAAATCTTAATGCGTATAATTAGATCTCACAAAGATTCTTTTATCATTAACATGGATTTTAAAAATTTAGATCAAAATTAAATGAACGATAAAAGAATGAAATTTATATTATTACATTAAAATAAATTAGCTCACTTCACTTAGTAATTTTTTTTTTTTTAATATTTAATATTAAAAAAAAAAAATTGATTTTTAAAAAAAAATTGTCTTCAAAATTCACTTTTTAATTTTTTTTAAAAGTCATTTATGTTGGATTTTTAAAAAAAAGCTTTTTACATTTTATTTTTGCGCACACATGACTTTTAGATAAGATAATGTATATAGATCTACTTTCGAGCCTTGTTTGGCCAAAATAAGCCATAAAACGTTAAAAAAAATAGTTTTTTAGTCCTTTTGTTAAAATGTATATTTAAACTGCGCTAAGTATTGTAAATTAATGTAAATTTGAATGATTTGTGTGTCATGTGTATATTAAATATATTGTAAGCTATGAAAAGGCAAAAAAGCGTCAAAATAATCGCTTTTTAGGCCTTTTAAAAGCCAACATTGTTAAAATGAAAATTTTAACTGCGCCAAATGTTGTAAATTAATGTAAATTTATATTTTTTTTGTCTTATGTGTATATTAAATATATTGTAAGCTATGAAAAGGCAAAAAAGCGTCAAAATAATCGCTTTTTAGGCCTTTTAAAAGCCAACATTGTTAAAATGAAAATTTTAACTGCGCCAAATGTTGTAAATTAATGTAAATTTATATTTTTTTTGTCTTATGCGTATATTAAATATATTGTAAGCTATGAAAAGGCAAAAAAGCGTCAAAATAATCGCTTTTTAGGCCTTTTAAAAGCCAACATTGTTAAAATGAAAATTTTAACTGCGCCAAATGTTGTAAATTAATGTAAATTTATATTTTTTTTGTCTTATGTGTATATTAAATATATTGTAAGCTATGAAAAGGCAAAAAAGCGTCAAAATAATCGCTTTTTAGGCCTTTTAAAAGCCAACATTGTTAAAATGAAAATTTTAACTGCGCCAAATGTTGTAAATTAATGTAAATTTAGGTTTTTTATGTATTTAAAGTATTAAAAACTTGTTCTAAGTTCTAAAAGGGCCAAAAAGCGTTAAAAAAACACGTTTTTTCGAGATTTGACTACCTTCCACCACTTGAAAAAATTTGAAAAAATTTGTACAGGTAAATTTCATTAAAATACGTGATATATTTTTTTTCTGGAGAGGTATGTGTCATGGTTTTTTTTTAATGGCGATTTTATGGCTTAAAATGGCCTTAACTATTTGAATTTGGCGCCAAAAATAATTTTGAAAAATATGTTCGAACTACATTTTTTTTTTAGAAAATTTTGCCGCAAACCGCATGTCTCTAGCCCTAATAGGTTCTGAGATATGAATTAAAGTTGAAAACCCACTATTTTAGATCCTAGGGTCCCTAGGGAGGGAATAGGGAGATGCGGTTTGCGCCAAAAATTTTCTTTTTTTATGCCCTTTCGAATGATATATATATTGTAGGGGTTCGCGCTGGGGGCCGATTCGACTATCTTACCCGGCTATACCCTTTCTCATAAATGGCACAGGTTCACTTTACCTAAGCGGTGAACGTACCGCACACACGTCAAGCTTTACCTTACACGGTCTTCGGAAAATCTCATTCACATCAGAGTACAATTATAAACCAGAACTTTCAGTAGAATTGAACACAATTAAACCCGAGATACATGAATACGCAATCAAATACCTGGAGGTGGAGAAAGAACTCACTGAATCACTCCAAAATTTTAATCCGATTCCTCTAAACGAAATCGAAAGTATACTGCGGGCGATCCATGTCCGAAGAACGGAGCAAAAACGAACACATTCGCTCGTGGCCATCGGCTTGGGATCCTCAGTCGTGTTGACATTGGTCCTAAAAATCCTGTTGGATGGATTTCTTCAAATCGAAAATATCTTGACCTTCTTCTTTATCTGCAACAGAAAAAAGGAAAATAAACGGGACATGAAAGCAAACGAAGAAGAATACATCCCAAAATCATGCACATGTAAAGTAAATGATCAGGTCGATACTTCTCCTAATGAGACTCACAGCTTGCCTCCCACTCAAAAAACAGCAGACATCGTAATCCACGTGGACTCACCTCCACAAATCTCGACAATGCCCACAACCTCTCCAAAAGCACCAAACTAAAATACAAAACCACCGCTTCACGTCGCAGAGCCATGAAAAACAAAACAAAACGTAAAAAAAATAATAATAATAAAAAATAAAAAATTAGAATGTATATATATAAATATATATTTAAATAGACATTTTTTACTTTGTTTTGGTGTATACTTTGATTGTATGTACATAAAATTTGACGTTTTTACGTTCAAAGCCGTTTTTATTGCGTATTTGTTAAAAATTTAACCTTAAAAAAATCCCAAAATTAGGGTTAACCGATGTTTTGGTTTATTTATTCAACATAGAATGCTTCATACACAATTTTAAACTACGTCAAGTTGTATACAATTTTTCATTTCAATACAATCGTTAAATATCATTTAAACGATTCAAAAACATGCATACGTATTCTTAATCAATGGTTAAATTATGTAATAAAACAATTAAATAAGGTATTAATTTAAAAAAAAATAAAAAAAAATAAAAAAATGTAATTTCAGTGACTTAAATTATAGGTAAAGAACATTGGTATCACCTCAAAATCAAGTTTAGTTTCGTTAGTTTCAGCAAATAAAAGATGTCTTCATTTATCGCAGTGGGAAACAATAAAAATTTTTACTTCAAAATATGTTTTTAGAGATTCGCAGATTATAGGGTAGATATTTTTTCTTGCTTTAAAAGCTCATAACTTTACTTAAAATAAAAATTTTCGTATAAAATCTTATACCAATGACCAGCTCTTGACTCCAGCTACAATTTGACGTAGTTTAAAATTGTGTATGAATCATTCTGTGTTAAATAAATAAGCCAAAACATCGGTTAACCCTAATTTTGGGATTTTTTTAAGGTTAAATTTTTAACAAATACGTAATAAAAACGGCTTTAAACGTAAAACCATCAAATTTTATGTTCAAACAATCAAAGTATATAGAAAAACAAAGTAAAAAATATCAAATATATATATATATATATATCTCCCTATATTATAATCCGGTTTTTTTTTATTATCCTCAAAGTTGAGTCCTCAAAATTGAGTCCTCAAAATTGAAAATTCATAAAAACACGGTCAAAAGACAAGTAAAAATGATACTTATGAGTCCTCAAAGTTGAGTCCTCACAGTTGAGTCTACGACGGAAAAGTTGAGTCCTCTTTTTCGCAAAACGATGTTTTTTAGATTCTCATGTAATATTTTCTATAGAAGCAGCTTGGTGTATAGAAGGATTTGAATTGTGTAAATGTAGTCATTCAGTACAACGTTTAGAAATTCATACAGAAAATCAACAAAAAATAATATAGTTAAAAAATTAAATAGTTGAAAAATTGGAAAACAACTTTAGCAACTTGGTTTGAATTAAATAAAATTGATCTGTTAGAAATATTAAAAATGCCAATATACCAAATTACTATAGATTTCTAGATGATAAAACTTTTGTTAGATAGAAAAATTAAAAAAAATTTCAAACTATAGGTAGAATAAACGTTGTTTCTTCTTAAAATTCAGAGTTTTCACTTAAAATTAATATCAGATAAAGTAAAAGGTGGTACTTCTCACGAATACTTGAGAACTCATAATAAAATTATTTATAAACATATAGAGAAGGAGCTATTTAAATGGGTCTTATAGTAAATGATAAAAATGTATATGCCATTTTTGAAGAATCTATAAACTATTTAACTCCGAAAAAATTACAAGAATTTTTCGGATTATTTTTATTGTCTGAAAAAATTCCTGGTAATTTAATTTGGAATAAATATAAATTACATTTTATAAAAGATTTCAAAGATAATGCAGAAGATAGAGGTTTGAATGAAATAATCAAATTTCTATCTAGCGAAGATTCTAATTTAAGTTATAAATGTTTTGGTTTACCAGAACCATGCTTAGAAAATATTTCTAATATTTCTGAAAATTATGACTGCAAAATAAACTGAAAAGAAGAGTATGAAAAAATGTTTGAAAAATTTAATAATGATCAAAAAAATATATTTAATACAATAACAAAAAACAAAAATAATATGTACTTAAAAGATGGACCAGGTGGTACAGGTAAAACATTTTTTCCTTTTGGAGAAAAATTAATAATTTTAGGTGACGATTTTAGACAAATCCTTCCTGTAGTCAAAAGAGGCAATGAAAAAATTATTGTAGAAGATACGATTGAATACAGTAAATTGTGGAAAAATTTCAAAATTCTTAAACTCACTGAAAATATGAGATGTAAATATAAAAATTTTTCTAAATTATTACTAAAAATAGGAGAAATTGAAAATTTTAAAATACCTATGAAATGGAAAAGTAAAGATGTTTGTTATTCAATTTTTGGAGATATAAATGAAAATAATAATTTAAACAAAGTTATTTTAGCTTCAAAAAATGAAAATGTTGCAATGTTAAACAGAAAAGTATTAAACATATTAAATGGACCAAGTAAAACATATTGCAGTATAGACAAAGCCATTCATAAGAGAGTAGATCAAACTGATTCAAAGATATGTTTAGATTATCCAATTGAATACTTAAATTCAGTAAATGACGGGCTTTCTACCCATGAACTAAAATTAAAAAAAAAAATGCAGTGGTAATGTTAATTAGAAATCTAAGTAAAAAAGATGGTGTATGCAATGGAACTAGATTGAAAATAATAAATTTATATGAACATAATATTGAAGCTACATGTGAAAAAACAGGAAAAATAGTACAGGTTGGTAAGGTAGATGAGATTGGTTAGGCGGAGGTTATGGGGAGGAGCGTGGAAGGGAAGATGAGGTGGGAAGGGTTTGTTATTGCACTTAAAAATGTTAATAGAGCTTTTTCAAAATTTAAAGTATTTCAACAAAACTTTAAAGTTAGTGACTGAGTTGATGAATAAAGTGAATAAGATTTGTTCGTAGATTAGGTGAGATAAGTTTGGGGGATAAAATACGATATTTGAACTAAATCAAATTAGTGAAGTCAGTAATGTAGCTAAGATTGAATTAGGTCAGGTAGTTGAAGATAAAAAAGTAAGTATAGTTAGTAGGGTTCTTAATATGGGTGAGAATAGTAAATCGGGTTAGATAAGGCGAGTCTGTGCGGAGGGTAGAGTGTAGGTAAGGTGGTTGTGGGCTGGTAGATCAGATATTAAAATTATAACTTTGACTCTAATTAGAATTTTCATATAAAATCATATATCATTAAAAAGGTCTTGAGCTCAGCAGCTTTCTAATTATGTCATTTTATGTCATTGAAATTTTTATTAAATCCTTTTTGTTGTCATGAGAGGGTGCTGAACAAACCCCATTGTTTGATTTGTTGAAATCTGGTATAAAATGGCAGTGAACCGAGCAACATCAGCTAGCTTGGACAAAACCAAAAAGCTGTTTTGCGAGGAAGCTTGTTTGTACTACCCTGTGAAGATTTTTTTTACCCGAAGTTTAAAAGGGTTATATCTAACTTTGTAAAATGCTGTGATTCCTGTCAAAGGAACAAAGTGTATACGCAGAGTACTGCGGCAAAGTCGAGCCCTATATTACCGACTACTATTAAAGAATTAACCTCTATAGATTTTTGGGTATGCTTCCTATTTCGCGAGGGGGTTGCCGATACATATTGGCGGTTCATGACGCGTTTTCTAAAATAGTAAAACTCTATCCAATTAAAAAAGCAACGACCCAAATCGTGATTAAGAAAATTTTCGAGGATTATATCCCTACTCACGGAAAAATGGAAAAGCTAATGTCAGACCATGGGTCCCAATTTAATACCCCAGTCTGGGTTAAAAAGGTTGAGGGTGAGGGAATTAAAGTAGTATTTTCCAGTGTGCGACATCCCCAGAGTAATATTGTAGAACGCGTGAATAAAGAAATCGGACGTTATATGTGTACATTAACCTCAAACAACCATAAAAATTGGGTATCTTTTGTTAAACAAATTGAAACATGTCTTAATGAAATACCCCATGAGGTTACGGGTTTCGCACCGATAGAATTACATTTTAACATTGAGCCCATACGCCCTTGGGCAAAAATAATACCTGAAAAAGAAAAAAATAAAATAACCTACGAAGAAAAATTAAAATTAGCGGGTGAAAGGATGAGTAAAATCGGGAAAGAGCGAGCGGAAAATTACAACGCTAGTCGTCAACTAGTCATTTACAACCCTGCAGATAGGGTATTAATAAAAGCCTGTAATATTTCAAAAGCCTACGAGGCCACAGTAGCAAAGTTTTTACCCATTTATAAAGGGCCTTATGTGATAGCGGAGAGGCAGTATGAGTGCACATACAAGCTCACCGATAATAAGGGTAAAATTTTAAAGGGTCTGTTTCACAGCACAGCGCTACGTCCGTACTATGAAGCACCGGCGCAACAAACAGGCAGCTAGACAACAAGTGGAGGAGGACCCAACAACAAGGTGGTACGTTAAAACAACTACAACAACATCAACACCAAGAACAAACAAACAAAGGGAAAGGCACTGGTTAGATGGAAAAATAAGAAAAATCGAGCAGCAAATCAACAGCCTAAAGAAGGAGCACGAGCAGAAACAACAAAACAAACAACAACAACAACAACGAGAAGGCAGACTAAAGCAGCTCATGCATGGGTCAATAACCACCCATAGTCAGGTACACGAGTACCAGAAAACGCAAGCATGGTGGCGAAGCTTGTCCCAGGACCAGAAGGATGAGTGGACGAAACTCCAGGCCAGCAACATCATGGGCGCCGAAGGAGAGTGGAAGACTCTGAAGGACCTTCAGGCTGAGGTCACGGCCCAAAAGATCCGGGAACGTTTTCGTGACCAGATCAAGAAGAGAGTCATCCCCCTTCAGGATCCGCGTTTGGTTAGGAAAGCCGAACGAGAACCAGACCCTGAAGCGTGGAAAAAGGACTGGCTCGAAATCATGCCGTCTGAGCACGAGACTGCTTGGGTCGCTGAGGTCGAGGCCACAATTAAGCAGCGTGCTCAGGAAAAGGCTGAGCAAGCCCTGATCAAAAGGCGAGCCCAACACGACGAGGTGATGCGGGCCAGATTCCAACAAAAGGAGAGGCGACAATGCCAGCAGCAGCGACGTCATCGAGACCAGGTGATTAGCAGGTGGTTGGTGGAAGACGAAGGGGTGAGAGTCCTCAACAAAAGACCACCTCAACAGGTTCCGCCACTCCGAATTGTCCTACAGGGCAAGGACGCCAACTGCAGGCAGTGTTAGTGAGTGAAAAGTGAAAAAAAATAATTAAAATTATTAAAAAAAAAAAAAAAAAAAAAAACTTTGTTATAAATATTAGTTATATTATATTATTTATTATTATATTATAAGTCTGATAGCATAAGTTTTGTTATTTTTTTTTAGGGCAGTGAGCAAAATGGTTTTTTTTAATTATCGAACTTTGAAAAAAAATTATTATCTAGTGTTAAAATTTTTCCAAAGATTCTAATGGGGGCTATGCAAGGTTCCAGTATAATCAATATACTGGAGTCGCAGAGAGCTCCGGCCTTAAATTTTAAATTTTGAATTTTCGTGGTGTATCTGTGCGACGCCCGAGCGTATGCTAAACACCGTACGTATCACAGATCGCAATATAATCGGTGCAAGGGTTAACGAAACCCAGGAGGCGAGGAGAGAGTAGCAGCGCGCTACCACCACCACGCGGTCAAGGTAGCGGCTGGATGCAAGTACCCTCTCCCCGCATCCCAAATCTAGGCGCGTTGCAGGGCTAAGCGGCTACCGGGCGCGCGAAGTGGGAGAGAGATGATCTGACCCACAGGTAGATCATCCCCACTCTCCCATGTCACCCTAAAGACAAAGCAATTGTCGATGATTGATTGGTCAAGGGGCCAGTTTGGCCCGGACTATAAATAGACCTCCCCGGGGCGCAGGAGCTCACTTTTAATTACAGTACTCCTAAAAATCAAAATTTCTAAAATCATAGTGACTATTTTGTTATTCAAATTTTTTTTTTTTTTGCTACAAGATATTGTCTTCGTGCCGTGTCGAGTAACTCGTATCGTTTCTCGTAAAAAAAAAAAAAAAAAGAGAATAACAAAACGCGCCGCGTTTTTCATCTTCGAACCAAAGTTTCCTTGTGTGATCTCCTGGTGTTGCCGCCCCGGTTAATACCCGTAAGTACCCTTATTATCGGTGAAAAAAAAATAAAAATAAAAAATAAATACAAGTTTTTCTATTATTACTCATAGGACTAACGCATTAGTCTTAATTAGCGGTGGCTATTTTCCCACGTCAGCGAACAAGCGAGTTCCTCGTGAACTTAATGCAGGCAAGTCCGAGTTGGGTAAAATTCGGAAAAACACGCAACTAGCGACTTAAACGACATTTGTTTAAGGGACAGCGAAAGCGTGCGGTTCCTCGTGAACCTCCTGTTACCCAGCGCCCTTTTAGTTTTTTTTTGTTAAACGAGAAAGTGAAGAAAAACCAAAAGGTTTCTCTCTCGTTTTAAAATTTTTTAAACTCAGTTTTTTTATTTATGTGCATTATTTATACTTGAATCTGCTATCACATAAATAGAAATTTCTCTACTGGCCTGAATTATTTAGATCTCATTTTTCTTTCCTTTCGGGAAAACCCCGTGATCTTAAAAAAAAATTCTTTAATTAAAATTCTTTAAAAAACTTAAAGCTCACTGTCCTTACTAGTAAAGAATAATTTGTTGAAATAAAATTTTCCGCACTCCGGCCGGGAAGCGCTACTTCCCTGCCGCTGCCGCTACAGTCAGTAGCGCTTCCCGGCGCCGTCGTGCGGAAAAATAGCATACTCAACTAGGCACCTGAATGGGAAGGTCTCAGATCACATGTTTGTCACACTCGGCTACGCCTCGGATGACAATTTCATGCGATCTGAGACGTTTCCCATTCATACTGCCTAGTTAAGTAATATACTATTGATATTACTCATAGGATCGCCGAATAAAATGTAATTAGGAATAGTATTGAATTGATAAATATTATTGTTAAAAGAAACCAGTTTTTTTCTATGACTACACCCGATAATTTCCAGTAAAGATCCCATATATTTTGACACCTACATTTAAAATAAAATGAATAAAAGTAAGGCATAATTTTTCTAGCTTTTTCACTTTTTTTTGAAATAATCATTAACGCCTGAAGATAAATTATAATTTGGAATTATAAAGGATTTTTAAATTCAGTTTCTGTTAACTTTCTATGATTTGATTTTTTTTTTTTATATATACAACAAGCTATTGAGAGAGCAAAGTCGGATTTCACGTCAAATTACGACACACAAATTCGCACGAAAGACTTCGGCTGAAAATCAAGAAAACCAGGAGCCTTCCAACTTATCAATAAAATAAACTAGACGCCCAGTGTTATTGAGTTGTTGGAGCTTGGGGTATTAATTATTTATTTATTTATTAAAAAAAACTAGACGCCCAGCGTTATTGAGTTGTAGGAGCTTGGGGTATCATTTATTTATTTATTTATTTATCAGGATATTGGGTTGTCGATTTGGGATGAATAAAATGGTTTGAATTTGGTCACGTGGACCCCCACGCTGTTGTGTGCATGTCTGAGCACTTAGACTTTTTTTCGCTCCTCTCCGCTCCCTCCGCACTTTTTTCTAGGCATATAGCGTTTAGTAAATTTTTTGGTTAGAGTTCCTGACATAAATGACACTTTATGACATAGATGACATAAATGACGTATTTGACTGTCACGTCATGTCATTTAGTTCATTTCTGACATTTACCCACCACAGGTCTGTCTGCACTCGTGCTGATGCCTCGACAAAAGACATGTTGTTATTTTTTTTTTTTTTTCATTATTAAAATAAAAGCACAGGCAGTACTCTGCAGTCTGCAGTCTGTCTGCACTCGTGCTGATGCCTCGACAAAAGACATTTTGTTTTTTTTTTTTTTCATTATTAAAATAAAATAAATATGACCTTCGGTGAACTTCGTCAGTTCGATCATTGTGTTATTGTTGCTTATGGAGAAAAAATGGATGCTTTTATTATTAGTGCTTTAAACGTACTTATTTGAAATGAGAAAATAAAATGTGTGAAATAGTTTGTATATAACAGTGTATAATGAAAGTGTATAATATTATTATCATCAAAATTATAATAAAAAGTGCTGTGTTATTAAAAAAATAAATATCTCTATTTCTACCACGATCTCTACTAATTTTTTTTTTTTACTTAACTGATAGTAATTATAAAAATGCATTTTTTTTTTTATATACATTATTATTCATAATAATGATAATAATGATTTATAACTGCTAACTTTTAATTTTTTTAATAAAGGTTAATGACCCAAGTTTTTTTTTTTTTTTAGTATATGTTCATGCTGAAATTTTTTATAAAAGTTGATGAAAGTGAGGTCGATGAAAATGAAAACACTGCTTTTCAAATAAGTTATTTAGTGGGTTTATCATTTTTGTATAATTATTGAGTATTGTTGTTATTCATCTTAATTTGTTATCATATTTTTATTGATCCGTCTTTATTCTCATCCTGACTTGGAATGAAAATGTAAGAACATAATAAAGCCACAAAATTCATGAAATTATATCTTTTGGTATCCGAGTCATCACCCAAAGATTAATTTCTTTTTTGATTGATATAATATTACCTTTAAAATTATATTTAAAATTTCATTAAATTTAATCTGTTATAGATAATTTTAAAATTACAATTAAAATTTACATTTTTTGACAAATCACACACAAACATTTTTTACAGTTAACTCTGAACTTTTAACTATTTAAAACAAAAAATTAACCATGTTTATAAAATTTTTTGATCTTTCTGATTTTTTTATCTTTCACCAGTTTATTAAACTTGTCTTTTTTTCAGTCATTTATCTTATTATAAGGAAAGATTTTTTTAATACCACATTTAAAAAAGTATGTTCAACTTTTTCATTCTCCTATAAGACAAAAGAGTAGAAAGCGAACAAGTGGTTGGTTATTGATAAAGTCATTTATTAAGTTGGGTTTATTTGTTTTGATTGATTGACATGCAATTTTGCATTGATGAAATATTCAAACTGGTTAAAGTCTAATGTAAAGGGAGAACTTTTTGAGGCAATGACTTAATATAACAAAAGTTTTTAAGATCTCTTGTCACAATTAAATTGATTTAAAAAATATAATGTATAATTTAGTATAAAATTTTAAATGAATAGTTTGAGCACATGAAAATAAATTTATTCTTCCATCCTCAATCCTGATGTTGGATTCCAATGATAATTCTTAAAGCAAATTTAGGAGTGTTTCAAATTTTATAATTTTATCGGTTTCATGATAAAAGTTTGGTATTTCTGTTGTCCTTAATTCAAGACCAACTAGAAGTAAAACCATAAACTTAAAATTATTGAATCATGTAAAAAATTAGTATATAATCTTACATTAGCTAAACTCTGATTTAATTATAATTCTGATTATAGTTTGATTCCCAGCATCTAGATTTTAAACCAAAGCTTAAGAGAATACCTATTTTTTTTATCAAGCCAATGAAGCTTTGTATTTGTTAAACAATTCTCAAATTTGTTTTTCTAAAACTTGAATTTGATTAAAGTTTAATTTAATGAAATGAATTAAAGTTTGCAAATGCTTTGAAAAACTAGAATTAAAAAATTCTAAAGAGCAACATAGAGCAGTAACTTATATGACTGACCTGTCGACTGAGGTAAAATCTAAAAAAACTTACTTTTAAAAAAGTAAAAAAAAACGGCGAGATGTTTTTTCATTTGAAAAATGGTATCAGAGTTAAAATTCAGTTAAAATTAACAATAAAAAAAAATAAAAGACATAAAAGAGACAATATTCAAGCCATTTAGTAAAATTATACATATATTATACTAATGCTTCTAATATTTTCTTTAAAATGAACTCTTAAAAGTAGTAAAATCAAAATAATATTGAACGGACGAGTTTTATGCGATCTAACAAAAAGTATTCTTGACAAACAATTCTTTTTCTTGAAAAGGAAATCAGTTAAAATTAACAATAAGAAAAAGAATACATAAAAGAGAAAATATTCAAGCAATTTAGTAAAATTATACTTACATATGTTATACTAATGCTTCTAATATTTTCTTTAAAATGAACTCTTGAAAGTAGTAAAATCAAAATAATATTGAACGGACGAGTTTTATGCAAACTAACAAAAAGTATTCTTGACAAACAATTCTTTTTCTTGAAAAGGAAATCAGTTAAAATTAACAATAAGAAAAAGAATACATAAAAGAGAAAATATTCAAGCCATTTAGTAAAATTATACTTACATATGTTATACTAATGCTTCTAATATTTTCTCTAAAATGAACTCTTGAAAGTAGTAAAATCAAAATAATATTGAACGGACGAGTTTTATGCAAACTAACAAAAAGTATTCTTGACAAACAATTTTTTTTTCTTGAAAAGGAAATTGACAATTTATGAAATTTATTTGTCATTCGATGTTGATGAAAATTATTCATTGATCTCGGCGCGGAGCCACCTTTTGAAAAGATTCTTATTCTATTTTACAGCTGAATTTTAGAAAAAAAAAAGTTTTATTTGTGCATGTTCAAATGAAGAAGTGCCGTGAAATTTTGAAAAAAAAATTTGGCTTCTGAAAAGCTCTGCTCCCAGAAGTGGATTTGCATAAATGTTTATGTAAAGGCAAAATAACTAGTAGTTTTTAATATTGAACAATTGTAAATACAAAATGACTCCGCGTCGAGATCAATGAATAATTTTCATCAACATCGAATGACAAATAAACTTCATAAATTGTCAATTTCCTTTTCAAGAAAAAAAAATTGTTTGTCAAATACTTTTTGTTAGTTTGCATAAAACTCGTCCGTTCAATATTATTTTGATTTTACTACTTTCAAGAGTTCATTTTAGAGAAAATATTAGAAGCATTAGTATAACATATGTAAGTATAATTTTACTAAATGGCTTGAATATTTTCTCTTTTATGTATTCTTTTTCTTATTGTTAATTTTAACTGATTTCCTTTTCAAGAAAAAGAATTGTTTGTCAAGAATACTTTTTGTTAGATCGCATAAAACTCGTCCGTTCAATATTATTTTGATTTTACTACTTTCAAGAGTTCATTTTAAAGAAAATATTAGAAGCATTAGTATAACATATGTAAGTATAATTTTACTAAATTGCTTGAATATTTTCTCTTTTATGTATTCTTTTTCTTATTGTTAATTTTAACTGATTTCCTTTTCAAGAAAAAGAATTGTTTGTCAAGAATACTTTTTGTTAGATCGCATAAAACTCGTCCGTTCAATATTATTTTGATTTTACTACTTATAAGAGTTCATTTTAAAGAATCCCAGACAAAAAAAAACAGCTGCCTTAGCAGTTGATTTAGCAGCTGCTAAGGCAGCTGCCAAATTGAAACGCCGAATCAGCTGTTTTGGCAGCTGCTAAATCAGCTGCTTTGGCAGCTGCTAAATCAGCTGCTTTAGCAACTGCTTCGAATAAAAAAAAAAATTGTTAAAACAATAATTTTTATTGATGTATATATTGTACATCATCACAGTATCTTGCAAATTATAATAAGTTTAAAAAATGCGTTTAAAATTTCTTTATTTATATTTTTACAGGGTCTTTAAATACATGACGTATACGCGGTAAAATATGTATATGTATTGATACCTTACATACAACATGAAATTTATCAGTAAAAAATATAAATATATTATAGACCGAATTCTCTTAAACAAAAGAAACCGTTATGTTACATATATTTATTAAAGATTTACAGCATTATCTTGCGAGTCTAAACACGAAATTATGTCAGTAAGAAAAATTTTCTTATAGAAAAAAAAGGCACGTTATATAAATATTATTAATTAAAGCTATGCAGCATTATGATTCCAGTTCTCGGTAATATCGCTCGATTTCAGCAGCTCGTGCTACAGACGATATTTTTGTCCAGACGTCTGTAGCCTTTTGCATCCTCGCCGCCCACAAACGTGGATTCACATTTCTATCTTCAAGATATCTGCGGTAAAGACCTATAAAAAAAAATTGAACTAAGCAACGCAATTTTTAACTGTCATTAAAAATCGGATTTTATTCATTGCGGATATTACCGCCTGTCTAATCGGCTTCAATAAATTAAAAAGAAATTACTAAGGAAAACCACAACTTCTAATTAAAAACAATTCCTGGAATTTTTTAGCGATGTTAACGTAGTTCTCAAGTTAGTCACTATCAAAAGTTATTCCGTCACACACTAACGCAACTTGCGTGTTCATGTACGCGCACACATGCAGCGGCGTGCCCAAACTTGCACACGGACAAAGATTTTTTGAATTCAGATTAAAATATCATGAAAATTAGTCCCGCTTGGACTAATAATGCCCCGTCTACACCGGTGGTTTAACCACGTCTCGACTTAACTTTGTTTAAAGAATTTTGCAATGTTGCCGTTGGATTAAAGGATTAATTTGTACTTGAAAAATAGGAAATAATTTATAAGATTAAGATGTTTCCATCTTGAACTTCGATTCCAAGGGCAAATTTGCAAAATTCTTTAAACATAGTTAAACCGAGACGCGGTTGAACCGCCAGTGTAGACGGGGCATTATGCATTATAAAAGATGAAAGCGAGGAAGTTGTTTAGAATTAAATTTACTATAACATATTGAAATTTGGAAAATACTGGGTCATAATTGAGGTTATGGCCGATTAAAATGTAAAGAAAAGTACCGTCATTGTATCTCTATCTCCCACGTGTGAATTTAAAAAACTTTGAACTCATTTTTATCAAAATTTAGCCCCACTTGCCTACCTAAATCTTACGTCATCTCATTATTTATTTCAAGATGAACATTTTATCCATAAAAAAAACTGGGACAAAAAGGATTTACTTGAGTACCTTAACTATTTTTGTGATTCGACTTACAAGCAGTTTTACATGCTCTTTGGTAGGACATAAAAAAAAATATGGCAAGCACTAATCATTTTTGAGTTATAACTGTTCTAAGTTCGGTCTTTTTACATCAGATGGCATCCAAGCATCAAATTTTTTTAACGTGTTTCACGATTGTGAATGAATTAATTAATTAAGCGAGAGATAGAGCGTGCCGGCGTGTCGGCTGTTTCTCGTGCGCAACGCACCAAAACTAAGTAAAAGCCACTGGAGATTTGGAACGTTCCAACACTATCGAAGATTTTTTTTCGTGAGATTTTCGCATGAATTTCGATTGAATATTATAAAACAAGATTGATGTGGTATGTACTAACAGTGAAAATTTGTCAAATTCTTACGGAAATAGTTGTTGACCTTAGCAGGTGTTGCAGGTACGATAGGGGGTCCTTCAGGGACAAAATTATGTATTTTACTAAAAAGTAAGCAGCGGTTTCTTATAACTTGTTCAGGCCAAAATATATGCACAATGTCCGCCAAAAATCGTTTATCTGTCTGCTTTGCCAAAGTATCCCAAGTGTCGATATCGTGATATACACCACATCCAATGTAGTACTAAAACAAATGATATGTGTACATGCGTAAAAGATTATTTTGCTTATTATCATGATTAGTAGATAATCTTACTTCACCGTTCCGTTTTGTAAAAAGAGATACACTTTCACCTAAAAACAATGAATACTGTTGTAAATAAAGTAATCAAAATTATTAATATTTTTTACTATTTGAAAAAAAATTAATTTGCAAACCTGGAGGACTAAGGCCTCTGACTTCTCGCTGACGTATCATTTCTTTTAACACCTGAGGTCGGTACAATTTTATATACTTCGCATATTTTGGTTGCACTTCTCCAACATTCTCAATGCCATAGCCGTAATTTGGCCTAACAACCACTGGTACGCTTTTGCTCCGACGACGAACCGTAGCAGTAAGACTGCGATTGCGGTTATTTTCAGCTTCATCTTCGGCATCTGGGGTGTTTGGTCTCGGATTTTTAGAATTTGCGCTAGTCAAGGGAAACCGCTCTTGATCAGTGTCGGAATCATCATGCTGAGAAATATGTGACAGTCTTTGTCCAGAATTATTAGCTCTTGGTACTGAAAATAATGTTATACATACTTCATATTTTGAATAATAGACCTTTTACATAAGTCATAAAACTTATTTATTTGCAATATTTTCAGTTTGTACCTGCAGTTTGTTGGATCAGTTTCAGTAGCTAAATAGTTATTAATTATGAATTAATAATTATTTCGCTAAATAATTATTAATTAGTTATTAATTATAAATTAATAATTATTTAGCTCCTGTAGTTATTTTTAATATAGCACACTCTAAAATCTTTTGAGTACAATGCGTAACTTGTACCAGTTAATCCAAATCTTTATTCAAATCTTATCCAATATAATATTAGCTGACTTATAAGACCTAGACAACTAAACAGAATTGAATCTAAACAGAAAGTTGTTATCTGAAGCAAACAATTTAGATTTTGTCAAGACCAATTGAATAAAATTTGATTTAAGATCAACCGGATAAGGCACCTAGTGCTGTAAAACATTCATAATTACAATTATAAACTTTAGCCAACTATCTTGATTTACAAATTAAAATTCAAGCAAATATGTAATTAAAAAAAAAAAAAAAACCACTAAAGACGTGGTGAAATTTCTAAAATTTACTGTAAGATACATTGTAACTACTAATTTAAATATATATTACTTAGTATTTTTTATACAATTTTAGGCTTCTCTCTTTTATACATGGAATTAAGTTTTAAATTTTTTGTAGAGATTTTTTATCAAATTAATTTGGTAATTAATTTATAAATTCTTATTATTTATTGTTGGTGAAATGTTACAAAAACACTATTTCAATTTAAAAAAAAAATCACAAACTTTCAGTTCTATACTGTTTTTCTATTTATCATTTAAAACAGGTCACTACTATCTTTAGAATAATTGAAATAAACCTTACCATTACAAAACGATGGTGATCTGGAGAGACAAGAAATTGGACTTCGAGTTGTGCGAGATCTTGATCTACGGGTACTGCTACACCTTGATGTCTGAGGTGCTGCATTCTCGTAATTCTGCTCTACAGTATCTGGTGAATTTGAAAGACCAAAGGCTTCATTCAAACTCCGCGAACATCTACTTTGTTCAATATTATGATTATTGTTAGTAGCCATTGCATCATTTAATTCTAAACTTTGTTGATTGCAGTTTCTTGCTGATGGCGACTGTAGTGGAATGTCCTCAAAGTTGTTCGCTGAAACACCAGCTGAAGTCGAAACTCCTAAGTCCTTATTCAAACTTTTTGAAGATTGCCGAGCTGGCACAAAACCACTAGTAATCCTTGATGCATTGACATCTGAAGTATAACTTGACTGAAGCGATGAGTCCTGCATTATTTCTGAATGACTGAACACATGGTCAACTAAATTTATTTTATTTAAACATGAGAATGAGCAATGATGGCAATATAACAAAGTTTGATTTTTCTTGGGTTCAGCCATTCTATCTTTACTATTGTCTCCCACTGATATCCGTTTACGCTGAGCCAAAAATTGGCTAGCCTTAAATTTAGTTAATATATCTTTAGTCTTTGCAGCTGTCACACCTTTATCCAACATTTTCTTACTTTTCTATAAATAAATAAAAAAAAGGCTTACCATTATCTGTTCATGCATTTACAAATATAAATAAAAATAAATATTTTCTAGTTTTAACACATACGGGATTTAGTTTTGCTGGTCTTTCCTTCTCGCTCATCTCTGATGTACTAGTTTGCAAAATCCTTTTGGTTTTAAACTTTTTACGTTTTCCTTCATTTCTAGACTTTAGTTCCACAGCAGTACGAGTTTCTAAAAATTACATTACAATTAAATTGAAGAAACTAAATTTCTAAATACAAAATAATTTAAAACCTCCTAAATGGAAGATTTGTGCTTTGTATGTGTTGTACTTGTGTACATGCATTTTTTCGCATTTTGAACCTTTCTTTCCGCAATGAAACCATTTTGCGTGATAAGAATGTTCTGCATCAAAATCTTTGTCGTGTTTCGGTTGAATTGGTTCTTCGTCATTACTATTACGGCGAATCCATGAGACAGGAATTAATTTTGTTACTTTGTCGGCGAGGTAAACGACTTCGGCGAATTTTATTACTCCCATCTCTACACTTAACATCAACAAATATAAGTAAATACTTCCAATAATTGTAGTGTAAAAATAGAAAAATGAAAAACGTAAAAACAATAGCAAACCTTATGTAGTTGATAACTTTTGTACATTCACTTATTTTAAAGATACTTTCAAGTTCAACTCAGAATTTCTCGCTCAAATGGTTTGATTACAACTTTAAACTGACGCTTAATGATGAATTGAAAAATATATTGATAAGAGCTTGCCGCGAAATTTTTTTATCAAATTGAAACGTAAAACATCGTTTTAACAATGAACCGAAATATTCTCTCAATGTCTTTTTTGTATGTATTAAGGCCTGTACACTGGAGCGAGCACATCGGAACTTCAGGATATAAGAAACAGATTTATAGTCAACAGTGTGTTTGGTATGTGCGTTACATACGTAAGGCCCACATTATATTGCTTTCCTGAGATGGCTTAAAGTTGTTTGCAAAAAAAAAATACATTTGTAATTAGTAAAATTTGTATAAAGCAATCGTTTAAAAAAAAAAAATGTATAATTAAGCTTGATTGCAACTATTTTGCTAGATCGTGCTGAAGCCTGCGCGCCTCTCCAGCTGCAAGCGGACACAGGCGGCATGTTTTTTTTCAGCGCAATCTAACCGCTACAGTTCCAATTTACATGGAATCTAATTTTCATTGAGTTGGTTACTTAGAAACTTAATTTTATTACTTACTGCAAGAAATATTTTTTGTTTCATTGACAAAATACTATTTAAGTAACTGTTTTTCTAAAAAAGTAAAGAAACTTAGCGTGGAAACTTCACAGTTAGTAAGTACATTTCGGTTCAAGCATGTTTTTTTTGTTGAGTAAAAATTTTTACAATAAACTTTGACAACATTAGTTTATACTTTATTTACTAATAGTAGGATTATATTGAGAAATTTACTTGTACATTCACAACTTTGACTGTTATTGAACTTATGTTTAAAATACTGAAAAAACAAATATGTTTTAGGTTAATTTTTTTCATTTCTGATAAATACTTTTTTTCTAGATCCATTTAAAATCATGAATCAAGTTGTCACTTATAAAAAGTATCGAGTGTTTGGTAAGGAGTACTTCAGTCGAAGCACTGTCTGGAGAATAAATAAAAAGCGCCGCACAGAACAACAACAGACGGTAATATAAAAGATACTTGTACATACATCAATATATATATATACATTTTTTTTTTCTTTTTTACATATTTGTACTCAATATTTTATAGGCTTGCAAAGTCCAAAAAGTGGACAATGCATCTAACTCAGATAATTACCCTAACCTAAGCCCACAAGGACCTCTATGTCAGACACAAAACAACAACATTGCTTTAAGTCAAAACGTAAGTACTTAGTAATATGTAAACATTCATATGCATATCTTTTTTAGTTTTTCAAGTTGCAAAAAAATATTTGTTGTTTTCTATAAGGTTTTTTAATAGCAGACGACATCTAGCAGTCAATTTTAGCTTGGGATAAAACAAACCACCGCTACCCATTGCTTTAGCATAGGGACGGATGAATTTTTTTTTTAAATAAAATATTAGAAATTCTATCTAATTGTACCGGTATTAAAAAATATATATTTGAAAAGTTAAAACCTGGTGGAATCTCATAAAAATAATCCCGAGCCGGTAAAAGTTATAAATGCGCATGAAAAAAATGTTGAAATCTGAAAAGTGTGGTTATACTATGATTTTAGATTGGGGACTATTGTGAAAATTTTTATGAAAGTGGTAAAAAACAACTTTTTTCATCATAAAGTTAATGCGAACAGTTTAAATATAAAAATTGTCAATTAACCTACAATTTTTAGAGCACATGAAGAATAATTTAGATAAACTTACAGCTATAGATAAAATTATTTTCAACAAAAAAATGCTCCAGAAAAAATTCTCTTTTAAAAATATAATAAACTTTAGCGTTTAGGTATACAAAACCTTCCAGATCTTAGAACAGCTGCTACTAGATTTTTTACAATTTATTTTAAAAAACAAGTTTATGAACTATCTCAAAAAACAAGCTTGCTTCATAAAATTTAAAAGCGTTGATTATTCTTGGTTCTCTTTACACTATAATATCTGTACAATAACATAACATAATAATAATATCCCAGCATAAATTTAATTAAAAAGTCTATTATTTTTAAAAGAGAATTTTTTCTGGAGCATTTTTTTGTTGAAAATAATTTTATCTATGGCTGTAAGTTTATCTAAATTATTCTTCATGTGCTCTAAAAATTGTATGTTAATTGACAATTTTTATTTTTAAACTTTTAGCATTAATTTTATAATGAAAAAAGTTGTTTTTTACCACTTTCATAAAAATTTTCACAATAGTTCCCAAGCTAAAATCATGGTATAACCACACTTTTTGTATTTCAACATTTTTTTCATGCGCATTTATTACTTTTACCGGCTCGGGATTATTTTTATTTTTATTTTATGATTATTATTATTTCAAAATTTTTTCTTGTCTTGACCATTCAGTGAACTGTGATTTTAAAAAATATTGATAAATTAACGAGAAGATGTCTTGATTTATTTATTTTTATTTTAATTTTTATTTTTATTTTGTTTAAACTTACGTGCTCAAAGAAAACATTACAATAAAGAGTTTATAATAAGTAATTAAAAAAAAATAATAATAATAATAATAAATAGATTATAATATTTGAATAAAAAACTTTAACAAAATAATAGCCCATAAGTTTGTATAAAGTTTGATTCAAATAGATTTGAATACTACAAATATTAAATAGTATAATAATTTATATTTTAATATTTTATAAACTGATGCATAAACACGCATCTGATTGAATGCTATCATGATAAGTACTTTTTACACCTTTGAAATTCTAATTGTAAAAACTAACACTGATTGGTTAATACAAAAAAATACATATTTTTTCAACCCAATAATTTTGAAACTTATACATATATATGCCAATTGGCATGGCATTACCCTGGTAGGGAAAAAAACCATAAATTATCCATTTTTAAGCTAAAAACTTACAAATCAGCCAAGTTTTTGGTTTAAAGCTGGTTATAGCGACAGATTTTAAGAATAAAATTAGTCTGTGGAGTTCTTTCGTCTTTTGATCAATTATAGGTATTTAAGCCTGAAATAAACTAATTACAAAATTTTTTGCCTCGACATGGCGCTAATTTTTTTTTTTTTTTTACCCGTTTCAACAGGTTCAGTTTAAAGTACAAGTATTTATGCAAAACATTGTTTTATTTCAAGTTAAGGATATTTGATACTATCGTGAAGGGAAAAGAGGGGAGGGGACGGGCACCGCAGCGTCCGAAGAGACGATTTTATTTTCAACTCATCAGTACTTTGACCCTAATGAATGAATCATTTTGAAAATTTTATAAAACATAGTTGAAAGTCTCTTCTTTCATGTAGTATTAATTTTATGTTCAACAAATATTTTAAAAAATTAGGAAAAATCACGAAAACAAACTAATTTTTAATTTACAAAACTCTGCAACGAAAGTTTAAAATCGTTAACTTTTTTAATCTCACATTAAAAATTAAGACCTACAGACATTGTGTACAAATTTTTAGATCAAATTATGCAGTTGAAAAAAAGTTAGAGTATTACTTGTTCACACGTGCATTGAATTTTCCCGCTGCGAGCTTGTTTTTCTTTGTTATCTTTTTCAAATGGTCTGAAAGGAAAACAAAAAAATCTTAAAATCTACAAGTCCCAATAATTCTTTTAACGATCTCTGTATTTTTGGAAGAGTGGCATACAATCAAAGAAAAAAATTGCTTGATTTCGATAAGACTTTGAGTTAAAGTATTTTAAAAAATACTTTGATTAAAAAAAAAATCGAACAAAAAAGATTCAATGATTTTTGGATATTAATCATAATTCGATCCAATCAAGATTGATAAAACGGCTGCATTTTTCGCAAGTACCAAACATCCTTAATTTAAAAGTTTTTAAAAAATTAAAAGAAACTAACTTCTAACATGTTTCTGTATGGATTACCATAATGATTTCCGTACTGATTTAAAAAAGAAAACCAAAAAACAACTGTTGAATATATGAAGGTATGGGTCAAATACAATGTACTAAAATAGCATTTTCAATAAAATAAATACTGTAGTAACGATTCCGTATAGATTTTTTCAGCTGGGGACTTATACATATTTTGATGGCCCGTACGAAGAAAAACACTTGCCGAAAATCAGTCGATTTAAAATTACTCGTAAAAGGCTTGAATGAATTAAAAAATCAGTTTCAATAAAAAAATTAGATTTATTAGTTACCAACTTATCAAGATTCTTGATTTTTTTTAATTTTTTGCAGTCTTTTATTGGTAATTTTAAATCGACTGATTTTCGGCAAGTGTTTTTCTTCGTACGGGCCATCGATTTTTGATCGAGTGTACAAATCGTCACTTGATAAATTTAATATTTGTTTGAAAACAAAAATGTTCTTTAGTTACTTCTATAAATTAGAAAATCTATTGATTGCAATATTTTTTTTGTTCAGGATTTTTTTGCTGAGCTGGAATCGCGACAAGAAGATCCTATCAACTACGATTTACAGGAGGTTCTGGAACATAGGGAAGATCATTCATGCACAAAAGAAACGGAAACAAACAACTTATTAGAATTAATCAATAGCGATGGTTTTTTTGATCCTATCAACTCGAAAATCAGCAGGTCGCGAGCAGAGATTTTTTTTATGTTAGTTAAATACTGCCAAAAAAACCACACTTCTAAGGCTGCTACATCTAACCTCTTTAAATTAATAAATATTTTGTTTCCTGAGGCTATTCTTCCAGAATCAGAGTATATGCTGGACAAAATTTTGAACGAAGCAAGTAAAGTTGAATTCCATGCAATTTGTTATGTTTGTACTGCTTACATTGGCCGGTTCGAAGATGTCCATGAAAAATTAACACAATGCTACAACTGCAATGTTAGATTGGACCTAAATAATCCTACGAAACATAGTTATTTTGTTTTAATTGACCCTTCAGTTCAAATAACAGATTTATTGAACATGCATAAAGAATATTATGAATCTGTATTAAGAAATAGCCGCCCAAAGGATGGAATCATAAGAGACATTTATGATGGACGCATGTACATCAGGTTCTTGAATTCTCTAAGTCCAGATGAACGAAAAGCTTACGCCACTGTGTGCTTTAATACGGACGGTGCAGAAAAGTTCAAGCGGTGTTCGATATGGCCTGTGTACCTACAGATTAACGAACTCCCCCCCCAAGAGAGAATGAATAAATTCGTTACGTGCGGTTTATGGTTTAACCGAAAGAAACCAAATATGTCCGTTTTTTTGGATCCGTTCGTGGACATGATGAAGAAAGTCGAGGTCCAGATGAACATTCAGGATGAAATAAAAAAAATCAAAGTGCATGTATTAAATTGTTGCGTTGACAGTGCTGCTCGCCCTGGCATGCAGGGAATTAAGCAGTTCAATGGATTCTCGGGATGTAACTGGTGCCTCCACCATGGCAACCATTTTGAAGGGTCTGTGAGGTATCCAGTTACATTGAACGTTCCAGCCCGAACTCACGAAGAAACTGTCCGGATAATGACTGAGGTTGATCTTGATGTTCCTGTTGACGGTGTAAAACAACCATCTCCTCTCATTAATTTCGAGCACTTCGACATGGTTTGGAGCTTTCTAGTTGATCACTTTCATGCTGCTTTAGAAGGTGCTGGTGAGCAAGTGTCAGAAAAATTTTTTGATATGATGGACTCTTCTGATATAGCTGAACTTGATGAAATCGTTATGAACATTTGTTTACCCAAGCAGGTGTCTAAAATGACAAAAGAAATTTCTAAAAGAAAAGATTGGAGTGCACGAGAGAAAGAAAATTTCATTTTGTACTACAGTGTACCCCTATTTGAGCTAAAGCTACCTAATAAGTATTGTAAATACTGGAAGCTTTTCGTCGACGCCTTATACATACTGTTGAAAGACGAAATTACCGTAGCAGAAATTGATGAAGCTGATGAAAAACTGCATAAATTTGTGGTAAAAACTCAATTATATTTTGGAGAAGCTGCGATGACTTTCAATATCCATCAGATGCTACATTTGAGTGAAGGCGTAGTCAATTGGGGCCCTCTGTGGTCTCACTCGTGTTATGGTTTCGAAGCCGCAAATAAACAGTTGTTACAAGCGATTAAAAGTGCTAGAGGAGTGCCAAACCAAGTAGTACGTTGGGTTAATTTCAATCACTCTGAACTAGTTTTGAAAGAGTATGTCCTGCAAAATGTGTCTCCAATTGTAAAAATGTATTGTGAAAATATTCTCGAGCGTAGAATCGCGAGATGTTATGTTGTCAATAACACTACATACTTTGGAAAAAAAAAGGAACTCGACGAATCTCTAAGATCGCAGTTTAATTTATCAAAACAAAGTTTTAAGTTTTATAAAATTATAAAAAATAACTGCTTATATGCACAGCTCACAAAAGATAACGTCAGATCTAATAATTCTTTTGCTGTATTAGAAGACGGGCGCTTTTTTAAAGTCGACTTCTTCCTCGTAGATCTCGTTAAAAAAATCGAAATCATGTTCGGTCATTACATCAAAGTTGCCACTGTGCAACGCATGAGTGATGATTTTAAAATTGTAAAATCGATTGGTACTAGACAACATCATACAGATACTTCTCGGCTGAAGAAAATTTGCGTTTGTGTAAAACTAGATAAAAAACGAACTTATATTACCCCTGTACCAAACCTCTTTCACTACAACTGATATAATCTTGTTGTGTAGTTAACATTTAAGGTACTTCGATAGCGGTTATGAGTCTCATCAGTATTCGAGTAGAATAAAAATGTACTCTTGTATACATCTGTAAAAAAAGAGAATAATTGTGTAAATATTTTATAATTTTGTACTATTCTATAACCTTTGTCTATGAATAATAAAGTTGTTATATACTTACGTTTTTATATTATAACTACGTTTTAACACTTATTTTATTTAATTTTTTGATACAATTTTGATTCCCAAAAATATTTATTATTTAAGAGTTTTGGTTTCTATACCCTACTTTATATAACATGCCCAACTTTTTATATAACAATTTACAAATTTTAAAATATTACTTGTTCTGGTGTACTTTTTAAACTTTAAACTGTATAGGCAGCTACAATTACATTTTTTTTATTGAAGGCATCCTCGAAGAATTCGACCCAGACCTTGGAGATGACCCCCAGGTACTCCAAGTGCCACCGACATCACCGACCTTACTGTCGTCGAGGTCCAAACTGACTTCACTAATACTTAAAAATACCCCCTGAACTCATCCTCAAAAAATTCAACCAAAAGTTTCGGAGATAGCCCCCAGGTATCTCAGCTACCTCCGTCATCAGCGACCTTGATGTCCAGGTCGCTGACTATAAAAATGACTATACACTCTGGAAAATTTTAGACCTTAACGTTATATAGACTCCAAGTTATAGAGCTTGTCAGTTTTCAACATACGACGACGAAAAAAGACACATTGTGAAATAAAGAAAATCATGTAAAAATATACTACAAACTTATCTTTTTTATTATAAAAATTAGTAGCAGTGACCAATAATAATTCCATATAAGAAATGCAAATGATTTAAAAAGTAAAAGAAAAAATTTATGCGCTACTATTATTTTTTTACATTTATAAAATCAGCTGCTTTAGCAGCTGCCAAAGCAGCTGCCAAATCAGCTGTTTTGGCGTTTCAATTTGGCAGCTGCTTTCTTTTGTCTGGGATTAGATACATTTTATTTATTTTAATTAATAGGAAGTAATTAAATTCAATTTAAAATTTAAAATACGTAAAAACTGATTATATAAGTTACTAGGGGGGGTACCCCCTGCTCGCTTCGCTCGCCAACCCCCCAGAATTTTATGCTTGAATCTACACTTGTACCTACGCTTATACATATACTCTTGTGTCTACCTCTGTACCTACTCTGATACATACCATTGTTTCTACTTTTATAGCTTGTGACTACACCTGCACCTTATTTCGTGCCTACCTTTGTTCTCACCTTTCATCTTACTCCAAACCCTTGTACCCTTGTTCTTACCGTTGCACTTACTGCTTTTTATAACTAAGCTCTTACCCAGGAATATGCTCATGTTTATATATATATTTCTATCATGGTGATAACTGGTGTTTGAATTTTTTTCATGCTTTTATTTCTAATTCTAAGACTACTTTGTTCTTATCTTTGCTCATACTTTCATTTCAATCCTTTGTTAAACATCTGTTTCTATGCTTTTACCGACTTATTTTCGTCTTTTTATTTATTAACCTTCCCTGCTTTATAACCTTGCTAGTATCCACGTCTGTTGAGTATTTTTTTCCGACTCTCTTTACTACGTCTGTTGATTTTTTTACTTCCTACATATGTTAATAATCTTGTGCTTACTACCTATTTTTTACTCAAGCTTCTAACGCCGAACCTTCTGCACATGCATTGGTTTCTACATCTGTTTCTAGTCCCATGCTAACTCTAGTTCTTTATTATTTTTTTTTTAATCTTCTACACTGAATCTAGCCTTGTGTATAATCTTTTTTATCCTCTTGTACTTACTACTCTAAATAACCCTATAACAAACTTTGTTCATAATATTGTTTCAAACTTGATAACTACTGTGGTAACTTCATTGTACCTACTGCCGTACCTGGACTTGTCATTACGTTTGTAACTTTGAACCTACGCTCATATGTACATTTTTGCTTAATATTGTTTCTATCTCTTTCACATGAATCTACTTGCTTAAATTTTGGTGTTTGCTGTTGTTTTTTCTTTTTTTCATGCTTTGGTCTCTAACTTTGAATCTTTGTTCTCAACTTTATAAAAACTATCTTTTCATTTGTTCTTCTCAAATTTTTTTGTAATTGCAATCGTGAAACTAATCATCTTCATACAATTTTGCCCACACAGCTCTTTAACTTTTTTGACAAATATTTCCTACATCCTTTTACATTTGTTATCAACGCTTTTTCTACGTAGGTCTGTCCCAATCAACCTATCTTGATTAATATCGAAGTTTATCTTACGACACCAGTTTCCAGCCATGTGTAGCCTCTTTCACTTTGTTATTATTTTCATACTTCAATTTGTAACTTTGAACGTATGTTGTACTTTTTTTTTTTTTTTTTTTTCTCAACATCTAACCCTGAAACTAACATCTTTTATACTATTGTTTTCGATCCTGTACAAACCTTTGTAGATAAACACTTACCCACTTTTGAATCTACTGATGTACCTACCCTCTTGCCAAACCTTGAAGCTCTCTAAGCGAAGCGCACGCAACATTGTATTATATTATCTAAAACAAGTTTTGTCGAAGCTTCATTTAAATTAATCGACAATAAGTTATACAGTAGAACCTGTGTACATTGACCATCTCCCGTTCCAAGAAAAAGTGGCCAATGTACAAAGGAAAGTGAAGGGGTGGGCTAAAAAAAAAGTTTCAAATTTTTAGTAATGTATTATAGTTTAATTTTCTAATTGAAATAATCTGTGATCTTCGTTTGCTTAGCAGCACAAGCTGAAGAAATCCACTTTGCTTCGATCTCAATATATAAATCATATAAATGTTCAACATTAATTTCAACTTTTTCTCAAAATCGAATGATATCGATAACACTCTTTAAAGCTTCATCGTAAGATAAATATTTGTTTATCGTTTGATTTGTGTCCTCTTCCTCATCTTCGCCAATTTCTTCATCATGATTCTTTTGAGGTTCGAGGAAAGATTTTAATACTTCTTCAACGGCTTCATCAATGGTAACCGGGAACGGCTCATGAACAAGCTTTCCTTCATCTCGCTGTTCGATTTTATTGATTGAAAGAAAATAATTTGGAAGAATTTGTAAAACTTCTGCTAGAGGCGCTTCATCATCAACGGTCTGAGATTGTTCAGATGACACAGGGAAGTCAGCACGACGAAAACACTTCTCAAAAGTTGACTGTTGAACTTCTTTCCAAGAAGCATACATCCATCTTATTGCATGTAAAACAGTAATGGATTTTTGAAATTCTGCTCTTGAGCCATCTTTTTCAGCAAAAGCAATTAAAAATCTTAACATTTTCGATCTGTAACGTGGTTTCACAGCTCTGATAATTCCTTGGTCCATTGGCTGAATTTCTGATGTTAAATTGGGTGGTGTATATACCCTTTACCTTTGCGGTACGTTCAGAGTTCATATTCATTTAAACTTTTGTGGTTATAGATTCATTGGTTTTGTTTCAGTTTGTATACTAATAATTATTATTTTCATGATCATAATCGGATAATTTCGAACACTTGATTACATAATAATTTTTTCATTAAATCTATTCTCTAGATGTTTTAATTGAATTGTAATATAGAAATTAAAAATAAAAATTCAAATTTTAAATTTTGTTCTTCAACCAATCACATCACGAATAAAATGCTGACATTCTTTTTGGGTTCTCTCTTTTATCTTTGGATATTAGTTAATTTTTTTAATGCTTCGTAGTTACTTTTTAAATTTCTTCTATAGATACATAGCTGATAACTTGTATCAAAAATTGGCGATGTGGGTAGAAACTGATAACATATATCAAAAATGGGGGCGTAAGTAAAAAAAGGACATGGGGGGGGGGGGGGTTATTAGAAAAGGGTTTAATTTATAAGCACGGGAAAAAAAGCAAACGCACGGGAAATTTGAGGTCAAATTCACGGGAAAAAAGACATTTGCACGGAAAAATAAGTGATTAAACGGGAAAGAAAATAAATGCACAGGAAAAAAATACTTGAGCGGAAGTTAAATGTATTAAACGGGAAAAAAAAATATATTGAATGGGAGTAGAATTAACATTGCGCGGGAAATAAATGTATTAAACGGCAATAGAATTGATCTCGCACGGGAAAACGTCATATATTTTCTAGTGAATGGATTATCCCACGATTCGATTCGATTTACTATTGCACCTGCCACACTTACCCAGTTAATAAATTTTGTTTCCTGCCCTATAAGTCACTTTGTTGTAAGTTAATTTATAGTACCCCTGGTCACTCTAACCACAAAATCAAATCTTTGATGCGTGTTTTCGGTGACTCGTAGTATAAAATAGTATATAGTACGAGTGCAGTACGTCAACAAGGCTTATTAAGAACCTCGTGCTGTGCTTCGCTACGTACTTGGGTCCTTAAAACCACCCCGGTGACGATGCTGCACCTGTACTATAATATACTATTTTAAGTGCATTTATTATTCTACCTACGAGAACGTGTTATTATATATTATATCTTTGTTATTTACTTCGTTGTAATCTAGTTTTAAGTGCATTTAATTATCTATTTATGCGAAGGTGTTACCATATATTTGTATCACTCAATGTACTTGTCAAGCGACAAAATAGGGTTATACCTCAAGGCCGAAATAAAAACCTTATATAGTCAGTCAGTCAGGGTTGGATAAGTTTTTTTGGATCATCGATTGCAGAAACTTTGGAAATTGCTTTCTGGTACCGAATGATGAGCAAAATCATCAATAAATTTTCTAAATGGTCCTTTTTTCGATTATCCACACAAAATGTTTGAATTATTTTTGTTTTTTAAATAATTTTCAAACAATTTGTGTTTAAAGCCCATTGCACTCCTAGACATGTGTATCCTTGCATGTTTTTGTCTCTTTATGAACTTTAAGAGAAAAATATTTTCAAATCTTAACTCAAAAAGTATAAATCTGAACAATTTATATTTCAAACCTCAGAAAATGCTAAAAAGTACTTCTAGTAAAAAATTATTCCTGTTCAATTTTTTGAGTTTGGACTTGAATTTAAATTGGTTGAGATCTTCTTTATATTGAATATTGAATCGATTGGGATCTGTCTTATGTTTTATTTATTTTTTTTATTTTAACAAAGAACTTTTGAAGAAACGATAAGTCGACAGGTTAGATCAATAAGATAAATCTCGTCTATGCTGTGCAATAATATACAGATATACCTTATTGATCCAACCTGTCGACTAGGAAAGATATTTTCGACCGAACAAATTATATTATAGATTTTTTAAAGTATTTTTGGAAAAACCTCGGCCACGATTATTTTGGTCAATGTCCTTTTTACAGGCATCACGATACTGTTACTGCTTCAATAAGGCATGTTCAACAACGAATATTAATACACAACGTAGTCAATATTTATCCCATTGATCTAAATGTAGTACACAGTAAATTTCGTTTAAAATTTTTATCTTATTTTTTTTCAACAATCCACTTTGTTATTAGGTATAAATATTCGTTGTTGAACATACCTTATTGAAGCAGTAACAGTAATCGTGATGCCTGTAATGAGGACATTGACCAAAATAATCCTGGCCGAGGTTTTTCCAAAAATCCATTAAAGATACTTTTACAAATCTATACTATAATTTGTTCAGTCAAGACACATCCCAATTGATTCAATATTCAATATAAAGAAGATCTCAACCAATTTAAATTCAAGGACCATTTAGAAAAATTATTGATGATTTTGCTCATCATTCGAAACCAGAACGCGATTTCCAAAATTTCTGCAATCGATGATCCAAAAAAAGTTATCCAACCCTGAGAGGAGGACCCGCTAGGACTAGACATTTGGGTTACTTCTTTGGGTTTTTAGCTAATTTTCAAACAATTTGTGTTCAAAACTTGAGCCAAAGGCGAGAGTGTCAAGGGTTTGCTAAGGGTTAGCTCATACTTTTCCAGCGTCGAGTGTAATGTTTTTTTCAACTCAAAGCAAGGAGTTCAAACATCCTGTTTGGGAAAAATCAGAAAGTTTGAACTTTCTACACCGTGTGTGAAAAATAAATTATATAGAGTTAGGAAGTTTTTTTAATCACAATTTTAATGTTTAGAAGGACAATAATTGATGCATTTATCGCAACGTAATCAAAGTTTTTGCGCGCACGCGGAGATCTAAAGTTTTTGCGCACACGCGGAGTACCTAAGTTTGCGCGCACGCGGGATAATTTAGTTTGCGCGTACGCGGAACACCTAAGTTGCGCGTACGCGCAAATTTTTGTTTGAAAGGGTAAGTTTGCGCCTACGCGGAGACTCCTCCGCGTACGCGTACGAGTACATACATGAATACATACATGAATATATTTGGATGATAATTACAAAATAAAATAAAAAATAAATAAATAAGAATTTGAAGTTTAACAAGAATTTTTTAAATAGAATTTTACAATTTATTAAAAAGAAAAAATTACTCCATTATAAATTTAATTTTACTGAAAATAAAATATTTTTTTCATTTTTTTTAAATTAAAAACTTGGATTTTTCTAATTAATCTTATCATGAAATTTTTTAAAATTAATGAATTTAAATTTTAAAATTTTATATAGTTTAATCATACCATTGAAAAAGAATTAATAAATAAAGAAAATATACAAAACTTGTAACAAAACATTAAAAATGGGGGGCGGGGAAAAAAAGGGCGTGGGAAGGGCGGGCGGGGGGCGTGATTGGAAAATTATAGGACAATTCAAAACTCATAGAAATAAGCATATTTCGATACACTTTTACGGTTAGTTAAGCACTTTTTTGAGAGGCCTGTGGGGGGCGGGGGGAAGGCGGGCGAGGGGCGTGTGGGGGGCGTGAGAGAGGAAAAACAACTATATAATATACTAGGGGGGGTACCCCCCTGCTCGCTTCGCTCGCCAACCCCCCAGATTTTTATGCTTGAATCTACACTTGTACCTACGCTTATACACATACTCTTGTGTCTACCTCTGTACCTACTCTGATACATACCATTGTTTCTACTTTTATAGCTTGTGACTACACCTGCACCTTATTTCGTGCCTACCTTTGTTCTCACCTTTCATCTTACTCCAAACCCGTGACCCTTGTTCTTACCGTTGCACTTACTGCTTTTTATAACTAAGCTCTTACCCAGGAATATGCTCATGTTTATATATATATTTCTATCATGGTGATAACTGGTGTTTGAATTTTTTTCATGCTTTTATTTCTAATTCTAAGACTACTTTGTTCTTATCTTTGCTCATACTTCCATTTCAATCCTTTGTTAAACATCTGTTTCTATGCTTTTACCGACTTATTTTCGTCTTTTTATTTATTAACCTTCCCTGCTTTATAACCTTGCTAGTATCCACGTCTGTTGAGTATTTTTTTCCGACTCTCTTTACTACGTCTGTTGATTTTTTTACTTCCTACATATGTTAATAATCTTGTGCTTACTACCTATTTTTTACTCAAGCTTCTAACGCCGAACCTTCTGCACATGCATTTGTTTCTACATCTGTTTCTAGTCCCATGCTAACTCTAGTTCTTTATTATTTTTTTTTTAATCTTCTACACTGAATCTAGCCTTGTGTATAATCTTTTCTATCCTCTTGTACTTACTACTCTAAATAACCCTATAACAAACCTTGTTCATAATATTGTTTCAAACTTGATAACTACTGTGGTAACTTCATTGTACCTACTGCCGTACCTGGACTTGTCATTACGTTTGTAACTTTGAACCTACGCTCATATGTACATTTTTGCTTAATATTGTTTCTATCTCTTTCACATGAATCTACTTGCTTAAATTTTGGTGTTTGCTGTTGTTTTTTCTTTTTTTCATGCTTTGGTCTCTAACTTTGAATCTTTGTTCTCAACTTTATAAAAACTATCTTTTCATTTGTTCTTCTCAAATTTTTTTGTAATTGCAATCGTGAAACTAATCATCTTCATACAATTTTGCCCACACAGCTCTTTAACTTTTTTGACAAATATTTCCTACATCCTTTTACATTTGTTATCAACGCTTTTTCTACGTAGGTCTGTCCCAATCAACCTATCTTGATTAATATCGAAGTTTATCTTACGACACCAGTTTCCAGCCATGTGTAGCCTCTTTCACTTTGTTATTATTTTCATACTTCAATTTGTAACTTTGAACGTATGTTGTACTTTTTTTTTTTTTTTTTTTCTCAACATCTAACCCTGAAACTAACATCTTTTATACTATTGTTTTCGATCCTGTACAAACCTTTGTAGATAAACACTTACCCACTTTTGAATCTACTGATGTACCTACCCTCTTGCCAAACCTTGAAGCTCTCTAAGCGAAGCGCACGCAACATTGTATTATATTATCTAAAACAAGTTTTGTCGAAGCTTCATTTAAATTAATCGACAATAAGTTATACAGTAGAACCTGTGTACATTGACCATCTCCCATTCCAAGAAAAAGTGGCCAATGTATGCAGGTGGCCAATGTACAAAGGAAAGTGAAGGGGTGGGCTAAAAAAAAAAGTTTCAAATTTTTAGTAATGTATTATAGTTTAATTTTCTAATTGAAATAATCTGTGATCTTCGTTTGCTTAGCAGCACAAGCTGAAGAAATCCACTTTGCTTCAATCTCAATATATAAATCATATAAATGTTCAACATTAATTTCAACTTTTTCTCAAAATCGAATGATATCGATAAGACTCTTTAAAGCTTCATCGTAAGATAAATATTTGTTTATCGTTTGATTTGTGTCCTCTTCCTCATCTTCGTCAATTTCTTCATCATGATTCTTTTGAGGTTCGAGGAAAGATTTTAATACTTCTTCAACGGCTTCATCAATGGTAACCGGGAACGGCTCATGAACAAGCTTTCCTTCATCTCGCTGTTCGATTTTATTGATTGAAAGAAAATAATTTGGAAGAATTTGTAAAACTTCTGCTAGAGGCGCTTCATCATCAACGGTCTGAGATTGTTCAGATGACACAGGGAAGTCAGCACGACGAAAACACTTCTCAAAAGTTGACTGTTGAACTTCTTTCAAAGAAGCATACATCCATCTTATTGCGTGTAAAACAGTAATGGATTTTTGAAATTCTGCTCTTGAGCCATCTTTTTCAGCAATAGCAATTAAAAATCGTAACATTTTCGATCTGTAACGTGCTTTCACAGCTCTGATAGTTCCTTGGTCCATTGGCTGAATTTCTGATGTTAAATTGGGTGGTGTATATACCCTTTACCTTTGCGGTACGTTCAGAGCTCATATTCATTTAAACTTTTGTGGTTATAGATTCATTGGTTTTGTTTCAGTTTGTATACTAATAATTATTATTTTCATGATTATAATCGGATAATTTTGAACACTTGATTACATAATTATTTTTTCATTAAATCTATTCTCTAGATGTTTTAATTGAATTGTAATATAAAAATTAAAAATAAAAATTCAAATTTTAAATTTTGTTCTTCAACCAATCACATCACGAATAAAATGATGACATTCTTTTTGGGTTCTCTCTTTTATCTTTGGATATTAGTTAATTTTTTTAATGCTTCGTAGTTACTTTTTAAATTTCTTCGATAGATACATAGCTGATAACTTGTATCAAAAATTGGCGATGTGGGTAGAAACTGATAACATATATCAAAAATGGGGGCGTAAGCAAAAAAAGGACATGGGGGGGGGGGGGGTTATTAGAAAAGGATTTAATTTATAAGCACGGGAAAAAAAGCAAACGCACGGGAAATTTTAGGTCAAATTCACGGGAAAAAAGACATTTGCACGGAAAAATAAGTGATTAAACGGGAAAGAAAATAAATGCACGGGAAAAAAATACTTAAGCGGAAGTTAAATGTATTAAACGGGAAAAAAAATATATTGAATGGGAGTAGAATTAACATTGCGCGGGAAATAAATGTATTAAATGGCAATAGAATTGATCTCGCACGGGAAAACGTCATATATTTTCTAGTGAATGGATTATCCCACGATTCGATTCGATTTACTATTGCACCTGCCACACTTACCCAGTTAATAAATTTTGTTTCCTGCCCTATAAGTCACTTTGTTGTAAGTTAATTTATAGTACCCCTGGTCACTCTAACCACAAAATCAAATCTTTGATGCGTGTTTTCGGTGACTCGTACTATAAAATAGTATATATTACGAGTGCAGTACGTCAACAGGGCTAATTAAGAACCTCGTGCTGTGCTTCGCTACGTACTTGGGTCCTTAAAACCACCCCGGTGACGATGCTGCACCTGTACTATAATATACTATTTTAAGTGCATTTATTATTCTACCTACGAGAACGTGTTATTATATATTTATATCTTTGTTATTTACTTCGTTGTAATCTAGTTTTAAGTGCATTTAATTATCTATTCATGCAAACTTGTTACCATATATTTGTATCACTCGATGTAGTTGTCAAGCGACCAAATAGGGTTATACCCCAAGGCCGAAATAAAAACCTTATATAGTCAGTCAGTCAGGGTTGGATAAGTTTTTTTGGATCATCGATTGCAGAAACTTTGGAAATTGCTTTCTGGTACCGAATGATGAGCAAAATCATCAATAATTTTTCTAAATGGTCCTTTTTTCGATTATCCACACAAAATGTTTGAATTATTTATGTTTTTTAAATAATTTTCAAACAATTTGTGTTTAAAGCCCATTGCACTCCTAGACATGTGTATCCTTGCATGTTTTTGTCTCTTTCTGAACTTTAAGAGAAAAATATTTTCAAATCTTAACTCAAAAAGTATAAATCTGAACAATTTATATTTCAAACCTCAGAAAATGCTAAAAAGTACTTCTAGTAACAAATTATTCCTGTTCAATTTTTTGAGTTTGGACTTGAATTTAAGTTGGTTGAGATCTTCTTTTTATTGAATATTGAATCGATTGGGATCTGTCTTGAGTTTTATTTATTTTTTTTATTTTAACAAAGAACTTTTGAAGAAACGATAAGTCGACAGGTTAGATCAATAAGATAAATCTCGTCTATGCTGTGCAATAATATACGGATATACCTTATTGATCTAACCTGTCGACTAGGAAAGATATTTTCGACCGAACAAATTATATTATAGATTTTTTATAGTATTTTTGGAAAAACCTCGGCCACGATTATTTTGGTCAATGTTCTTTTTACAGGCATCACGATACTGTTACTGCTTCAATAAGGCATGTTCAACAACGAATATTAATACACAACGTAGTCAATATTTATCTCATTGATCTAAATGTAGTACACAGTAAATTTCGTTTAAAATTTTTATCTTATTTTTTTTCAACAATCCACTTTGTTATTAGGTATTAATATTCGTTGTTGAACATACCTTATTGAAGCAGTAACAGTAATCGTGATGCCTGTAATGAGGACATTGACCAAAATAATCCTGGCCGAGGTTTTTCCAAAAATCCATTAAAGATACTTTTACAAATCTATACTATAATTTGTTCAGTCAAGACACATCCCAATTGATTCAATATTCAATATAAAGAAGATCTCAACCAATTTAAATTCAAGGACCATTTAGAAAAATTATTGATGATTTTGCTCATCATTCGGTACCAGAAAGCGATTTCCAAAATTTCTGCAATCGATGATTCAAAAAAAGTTATCCAACCCGGAGAGGAGGACCCGCTAGGACTAGACATTTGGGTTACTTCTTTGGGTTTTTAGCTAATTTTCAAACAATTTGTGTTCAAAACTTGAGCCAAAGGCGAGAGTGTCAATGGTTTGCTAAGGGTTAGCTCATACTTTTCCAGCGTCGAGTGTAATGTTTCTTTCAACTCAAAGCAAGGAGTTCAAACTTCCTGTTTGGGAAAAATGAGAAAGTTTGAACTTTCTGCACCGTGTGTGAAAAATAAATTTTATAGAGTTAGGAAGTTTTTTTAATCACAATATTAATGTTTAGAAGGACAATAATTGATGCATTTATCGCAACGTATTCAAAGTTTTTGCGCGCACGCGGAGATCTAGAGTTTTACGCGCACGCGGAGATCTAAAGTTTTTGCGCACACGTGGAGTACCTAGGTTTGCGCGCACGCGGGATAATTTAGTTTGCGCGTACGCGGAACACCTAAGTTGCGCGTACGCGCAAATTTTTGTTTGAAAGGGTAAGTTTGCGCCTACGCGGAGACTCCTCCGCGTACGCACACGAGTACATACATGAATACATACATGAATATATTTGGATGATATTTACAAAATAAAAAAATAAATAAATAAATAAGGATTTAAAGTTTAACAAGAATTTTTTAAATAAAATTTTACAATTTATTAAAAAGAAAAAATTACTCCATTATAAATTTAATTTTTCTGAAAATAAAATCTTTTTTTCATTTTTTTTAAATTAAAAACTTGGATTTTTCTAATTAATCTTATAATGAAATTTTTTAAAATTAATGAATTCAAATTTTAAAATTTTATATAGTTTAATCATACCATTAAAAAAGGATTAATAAATTAAGAAAATATACAAAACTTGTAACAAAACATTAAAAATGGGGGGCGGGGGAAAAAAAGGGCGTGGAAAGGGCGGGTGGGGGGCGTGGGAAGGGCGGGCGGGGGGCGTGATTGGAAAATTATAGGACAATTCAAAACTCATAGAAATAAGCATATTTCGGTACACTTTTACGGTTAGTTAAGCACTTTTTTGAGAGGCCTGTGGGGGGCGGAGGGAGGGCGGGCGAGGGGCGTGTGGGGGGCGGGCGAGGGGCGTGAGAGAGGAAAAACAACTATATAATATAGTAAGATATAAGTTATATTATAAAAGATTGATTATATTATACTTACGAGAAAGTTGGAGTATAATTTCAAGTTTGATCTGCAACTAAACATAACTAAAGGTTTAATTTGAAGAATTGACCTTTGACTTTAACCATCCAAGAATTAAATATAAGAATTAAAAACGCTTTTGTTATCGTGTGTAAAATCCGAGTGTTCTTTTGTTTTACGCTAATTCATCGAGTCCCCCAAGTACTCCTCCATCTCTCATGTTGGTCTTAGCCCCTGCTCGCTAGTCTTGCTCGCATGGCTTATATTAAATTCTAATAAAATTATCTCATTGCAAATACAACTACGAATCTTATAATTTACTTTCTCCAGAATCCTTCTAGCACGAATCCTTGATTTTTTTTAGCAAAGCACTTCTGGCTTTGAACGTATGGCCTAACCTTAAAAATTTAAAAAGCCTAAGATTTTTGACAGTTTTTGAATGACAAGTAGATATTTTCAAATAAAATAGTAATTCAAACTCCAAATTTTTATTTAGAAGAAATCGCATGAAGATGTGTCTTTCTTGTACTTCGATAACATAAATTTTTTTTTATTTGTGTTGCTGATCTTATTTGAAAATCTTTAAGTTCCAACTCAGTTTAGCACCTCACCAAGGGCTCCAAATCGTGCACAATATAAAAAATTCTTACATTTTTACTTTGATTAAAGCGTGCGGGATCAAAGCAGAGCCACGTGCGATTAAGTTTATTTTTAGATTTTCTAAAAATGAAATTTTAAAAGATTCGTCGATTTTCACTTATCCGTTTATATGTACACTATAAACAGAATATTAAAAAAAAATATTAAACATTTCAAGTTATGAAATATTTTTTTACATTTAACATGTTTTACAGTATTAATAACAAATAGTCATAAATCATGGATGAATATATTGGGAAATTAAAAAACAAAAACTATTTGAAACTTTATTATTTATTAATTAAATTTATAGATATAATTTAATGTTAGTTAAAAAAATTTACTTATCATTGTCAACTACTGTTAATTTCATTACTCAAACTCGATGGTAGGAGAGAGGGGGGCAGATTCACCGATTTTGAATGACTCGTGATTCGTTTCGTTTTATTCATATATAAAATAGAAATTTTTTATTTTAATTAATAGCAAAAAAAATTTCTTATTTATTCAATCATAACATAGTACGCACTTAAATTCGTAAGATAGAGAGAGTACGTATATCAAAAGATATCATATTGAGAGCGGTACACTAAATTAAATATGGAGGAAATCATATCGTCAAGTAGCAGACGATTTTCGACAGTTATTTTGACGAATTCTTCAGTAAGATCCATGATTGCAGAAGAGCAAAAAAATTGAGAAAAAAAAACCTGAGTAGAAAAATTAAAAAAAAAAGAATCTCCTAAAAGTTAAAAAGAACCAGTTTAAAAAAATCGGATAAAAACCTTGCAAAAAAGAAAAAAAGGTGTCTTGGACGCCTATTAGAAGCGAAGCATAATTATTTTTTAATTGAAAATTTTAATTTGAAATTTTGACAATATAAAAATGACAATACATATATATATATTAGATATATAGATATGTATATATTATATATACACAGATCTATGTATATATCTAATATATACGTATCTATATTAGAAAGGATGCTATATTCTCGGCCTTATTAGATACTATATACACATATTTATATAGTATATATACGTATCTAATATGGCTTAGGATATAGCCACTCTTTTACTATAGATATGTATATATTAGAAATGGCCTAGCAACCATTCTATTATAGATATGTATATATCTAATATAGGCCATATTAGATACTATATATACACATATTTGTATATTATATATACATATCTATGTATCTTGGTGTTGCTTTTTTGGGTCGAATTTTTGGGTCGCTTTTATGGGTCGGTTTTTACAGATTCACTCCTCATATAAAAAGCTTCGCTTCAAAAAGTGGGGTCAAGTGGAGGCTGAGCTTATTTAATTTGTTCTGAAGTTTTTGAAGATACTCGGTAAAAAGTTTGTAGCTGATATAAAGTAGCGTTTCAACAGTCCCATGGGGTTAGGGCAGCTAATAAACAAGCGTAGACTGTTTGCGCACCATCAGTAGACCGCTAAACAGCTTAGCGTTAAGGCACTCGCAGAATTATACATAGAGGTTAGCTGCGCGCTTAGCATAGACCGTTTGCAAACCTAGTAGGCGCTCACAGGCCTACGTTGTCACGCCACACACCAAACTGTTGTCCCTTCCACGATAATATCAATTGGCAGTGGCAGCAAGAAGCTCTACATTCCGGCGGTCTACGCGAATAACAGCGACAAGCGTAAATTTACGAGCCAACTCAATTCTCTCTTCTCCCGTCTGAACCTACTCTGCCCCGATAATTACTACGTCATTGCAGGTGACTTTAACGCCAGCCACACTGCTTGGGGTGACTCAGTGAACAAACGTATTATGCTCTTCGACTGGATACACGACATTGCATACTGCATTGATATAAAACCACCAATGAGCCCACGTTTCCAACAGCAGGTTCCTACTAAGACCTTTGTCTACACGATCACAGAATTAACTTCCATGGCTTGATCGACGATAAAATCCAAACTCACGACTATGAAAGCAACCATAAGGCCCTGGTTTTTACTATCCACCTAGATTTCATGAACCTGATCTCGAAGATAGATCCAGCGAACACTTTTCGATTTGAATATAAAAAAAGGAAATGGCAATCATTTTTAAGAAGACTACCGAATAACTACTCGATTAAGATCCCGGATGACAGAAACTTATCAACGGCTGGGATAGATTCATATATTCAAGACATCGAAGAAACCATACTGGACGCTATCAGCAAGACCGTACCAAAATATAAATCCGAAGACAGCGTACTCAATTACGGAAATTGCAAAATTGAGAAATTGCACAAATATAAGTCCTATATTGTTAGTGTACTGAATAAAAGCTACAAAATATCTGCAGCACTACCTTTTAGGACTACATTCTTGAAGGATCTGCTGAGCCGCATTAACTACATCCTTAAGTTGCAGTATAAAACCACCTACACTAAATACTGAGAGGCCCAACACAGAGGGATAGACCACTGAGACTCAAGCATATTTTTTCCAAAAATTAGCAGATTTTTTAGTCCCAAAGAACAGATGGGACTCAACACTCTAAAAATTAAAACAACCGAGATCGACCTCATCAGAGAAAGCACTTGTAACACGAAAGAACCAGCCAGATATGAAAACGCACCATCAAAATTTTCAAATATCTGACTAACTGACCAAAAGCTTCTCAGGGTTAGATGAGATACCACCAATCGTTTTGAAAAATTAACCTAACAAGATTTATGCCGATTACACAATAATCTTCAACAACTGCATCAACCACCTGTGTTTTCCTGATCGCTGGAAGATTCTGCCTATCAGAAAAAAGAATAAGCCGCCCGATGAAGCTAGCAGCTTCAGGCTTATTAGTCTCACTCCTGTGGCTAGTAAAGCTTTCGAGAGACATATTAATAAGATTATTTTGGACTACGCGCTCAAGCTCAACATCCTATCCAGCCTGCAATTTGGATTCAGCATAAACACTCCACAGTCCACGCTATCCATAAGATGATAAATGACATCTACGCACACATGAACAAGGGAGAGATAGTCGGAGCTTGTCTCATTGATATCCAGCGTGCCTTCGACTCAGTATGGATAAACGGACTCCTTTACATCCTCTGGTTTCTAGGCTTTCCAACAGCCTTGATTTGACTGATTTGGAGCATGACTAAAGACAGGAAATTCAAGACTTGGGACGGCACGAATTTTTCCAGCAAGTTCTTTAATATAATTGAAAGTCTTATGCAGGGGATGGTCAACTCACCCATTCTTCTCACTTTATTCATCTACAATATATGCTATCTTTTCGGGCTCAACACTAATAATAGAACGTACTCAGTCTTCTTCGCAGATCACTTTGAATTCATGGTCTCAGACAAGAACCCCAAGGAAATACAAGTGAAGATGGAGAAACTATCCAACAAGATTTCAGCACATTACAAGGAATGGAATCTGGTCCCCAACGTATCTAAGTACAAAGTTTTTTTGTCTGTCACAAACCTCTCAACACCATGGGGCAGGATAGTCGTAAGATCATTAAAACGTCAAAATTGAGATAACGGAAGGCAACGTAAGCCACACCATTTGCAGAGAAAAAAACATCACATACCTAGGATCCAGGTTCGATTACTTGATGAGAATGAGTGATCATGTCCTCAGGCAGCTCGATAAAGCCAAGTCGGTTTTCCGAAAGCATGCTTCTCTTTTTTTCAGTAAGACGCTGTCGAGCAGAGCGAAGATTATCTGCTACCTCCTGTTAATCCGTCCAATCCTGACTTACGCAGCACCAGTTTTGTGGAACATCAGTGCCAGCATGATGGAGAAACTTTGGCGTTTTGAACGACAATGTCTCCGAGCGGCACTTTGCATATATAGGAGTGGTCCGGATAAACATTTTTACAGTAACAAACAGTTGTACGACAGGTTAGATATCACCCACATTGATAACTTTATTGTCAAATTGACCAGAGACTATCTCGCAAACCTTCCGAAGGTAGATAACTCCATTATCCAAGGACTGGCTCTAGTGAATGAGACCGAGGTTGAACACCACATCTCGACGGACTGCATCCCTCCGCAAACTTTCACCTACCTTGACTCGCGGGGCCTCATCCAAGACGATGGAAATATGCCAATCATCTACCACGCATCACGACACCGTGCGGACAAAAAGATCCTATACGATCTCCAACGCAACCTACCTAAGATCAAATACTCGACAGCAATCCCGGCGAGAGTCATGAACGACACCCACAAGCTAAGCAAAAAGTACTGCTGGCTTGCCTCCGACGAACGCACCAGAGACGAAATTAGAAAAAGCCGCAGAGCGAGAGAGTGAGCAAGATCATAGACACAACGCACGCAATTATTGTCTGTACATCAATTGGATTCACCCCTGTCGGCTGTACGCAACCAGTGACCCTTGTCCCCTCTCTGACCTGCCGTGCGGGTTTGGAGATGCTCAACTGTTGTGGGTTTCCTATACAGGGATGCACTTCAGACTCGCGGGGCAGCATCGCTGTCTATATATATATGAACTTAGTCTTAGTACTTTTTTTTTCTTTTTACTAGCTACTGATGTCGAGATTTTTTCCAAAACATTTTTTTGCCCACTCGCCTATTGATACTGAATAGCAACCCGACGAATCGTCACGGCCAGAAACCCAGAGAATTTACGAGGATGGAAGTCTTTGTATCTAGATTTTGTGAAATTGCGAGTTGCTCTCTGTGAGCCATGTAATTTTCTGTATTCACTATGATATCAAGAATTTTTTTATATCGTCGTTTGCACCTTTAAACTCAGATTTGTATATGAATAGCAAATAAAGATTTATTTTTAAAAAAACTGTTGTCCCGCCCACGACTCCCATTTAGTTCGACCGCTAACTTACGACTGCATGTGCTCGCCTAAACTACTTACTATGCAGTCTTGAAGAAGAAGCATGGCTAAAGTGTTCACAGTGCGAGGAATGGACGCATGAAAAATTTTATGTTTTTTTTGTTTGTTATTCTGTGATAGTTATGAATTTTATTGACGGATATATTTTTTGTTGATAAACTATTGATTAAAAATTTTTTTTTTATTTTAGTATGAAAAAGGTTGTTTAAAATATGTTTAATAATTGTTAAAAGTGTTCATAATTTATAAGAAGATGATATTAATGAACTTTTATCGAACGCAAACTTGCCCCAAAGTCTATGCAAACCTGCCCCGAACTCAGGACAGGTTTGAAAAATTTTGAAGTCGTGAATAATCAATTGAGTTAATAAAACTGTAAGAATATTTAGAATTATGAATCATTGAAAATGTACTCTAAGGAGATTAGTTTTTAGCAGTATCATCAAATTTTCATTTTAGTTGTTTTTTCATTGGAATTTCATTGAATTGGTAAAAAGTGGGTGAGCCCCCCCTCTCCCCTAGTTTTGAACCAAATTTTTTTTTCTCTGAAAGATTGAATTTTAATTTTTAATTCGTTTTTTTTAAATCTGGCTTTTCATCTTTAGTTGTATTGCGACACAAAATTTTTGCCAAAGAATCCCATATTCCTCCAAGAAAAAGAGTACAGAATAAGTTTTCAAATGGTACGAAAGGATCATGTATACCCAGTAATATTGATGAAAGCTGAAAAGATAGAAATAATTTTTTGTAATTAATTATCTCCCATTATAAAAAAGCTATTAGTTGAATAATAAACTAAGTTTCATAGAAATGATCTATTTTACGTATAGAAATCATCACTAAAATAATAGTAAATATTTCAACACGCTTTTATGAGATAAAGGTATGAAATAATCACACTATAAAATAGTCTGCTTAACATAAATGTCTTAAAACACTATTTTTAAAACATTAATACGGTCAACGTCAGAATTATAAAGCTATGATTGCAATCAGTTAGAAAACACCATTCTCATAATGCTTATGGGTATCTGAATAAATAGGAGTTCCTTTTCTATCTTATCTATACGTGACACGTAAATTTTTTCTCACAAATAGGCCATGTAATCGCACTCAAATACGTCTTTTCGTGTTCCACACCCAACCTTTACTCTTGGAGGCGATGCTGCCTCGCATCTCAGACTGTCAATGCATGGTTCAATGCCGTAACTAAGACGTTTAGACACTATCGAATTATAATTGGACAACTTTCTAGATTTATCAAACTGAATTCATACTTTAAATTTAATCTTGTTATTTTTCAAACGTTTCCCGTCAGATGTGTATGTTGAACGAAATCTCGATCTCCCTCTTTTATTGGTTATTATGTTGATTCATTGTTATAATTACAACTTGATCCATGGAGACGTAAAAGTAATGAAATGCAAGATTGAAAATTTTTTTTTTATTTTAATAATGTGATGTTTTATCTACCCGATTTACGGACCTTTTAAAGCGATAAAAATAATTCAAATAAACACTATGTAAATTATTAATTATGATTATAGATTTGCACAATAACATCATAATGGGAAACAAAACTTCGTGGGTGTTTCGATTTATACATATAATTTCCCACTTCAGGTAATGATTAAAAAAAAAAGTTGGTCCATTTCCTTAAAAGATGATTTGCAGCATCTGAAAATATTTCATAAATATGTCAATATTTTACTATACCTTCAATAGTAAATATGATTGCTACACTCAGTGTACGATAAAACTTTAATAAAGTTTTTTTTTTTGGAGATTATCAATTATTTGACTCATGCAATCATAGCCTTAGTTACGATATCATTTATTCAAAAAACTAAAAAAATTTGAATGTTTTCACACCAACATAATTAGATGGTATTAGCAAAGAAAAACCTTACCCAAAAGTCTGCCACGAATAAAGTTACAATTTAGTCTAACAAAGTACCCCCGTTATAACTTTATTCGAGGCAGATTTTTGGCTAAGAATTTTCTTCGCTGGGACCATCGATATCAATCTGTTATGTTTTCTGGCCACTAGGTAAAATAGCCAACCACAAAAATCAACCGTAACATATGTAAACCATTTTTTTTAATTATATATACTTATTGTAAGTGAATATAAAAATTTCATTTATTTTACAAATGCGTAATTGTATGTTTTTATTAAATCATTGGTTAAAAGATATTTACAAAAAACAAAAATGAAAAAAGCTGCTCTTGCTTCAGTGCCTATCATACCCCACACACATACACTTACGCTCAAATTTTACGAGATGATTATTTTGATCTAAAATTTTCGTCAAATTGAATATCTAAATTTCAATTTGGAGTTCTTACGAACAGAGATGATTGGTAGAAAAATCATGATATTACTGGCTGGTTCTGTTAAGGTCATCCTTGATGATTTAAATGCAGACCAGTTCTCGGACTCGCCGGATGCGGGTTCTGTGCGTAATTTTATTGAGGAGAATTCTCTGTTCTCGGTCCCATTTGGGTCTACACATCACACCTCCCACTCGGATACTTGGCTTGACCTGGTTCTCGTTGACGCACTTGACCTGTGACTAGCTACTGGAAGACAGAGACACCTTTTATTGCGGGACATGACCTGATGACATTCAAACCCCGCAAGTTTTGACGAATGACTTTACTTTGAGGGACTTCAAATCTGTTGATGCTAGGGCTTTAAATGAATTTTTGCTTGGATGTGATTGGTCAGTATTCACGGATGAAACGCATTCACTTAGTGAGAGGATGGATTGCTTATACTCTTATCTCAATGCTGCTCTTGATATTTTTGCTCCTCTGAAAACCCTCAAACAAAGAAAGAATCGTCATCCGTGGTTTACTGCATACCACAACGGTGGTGACCTATTGACTGAAAGAGACAGACTCTACAGACGTTACCGACGCTCGAGACTCGATATTGAACTGTTTTTATACAGGCAAGCGCGTGATTTTGCTCATGAGAAGATTGAGTCTTCGAGACTCGACTTTCATTGGCATAGGCTTAAGAACATCACTGATCCTCAACAGCTCTGGAAGGAACTAAGGCATCTCGGTATCTTTTCCAAAGCAGACTCCAATCTGGGTAGCTTCTCGGTGGAGGATCTCAATGCTCACTTTGCCTTTGTCTCTTTTGATAATATGGCACCAGATCTCTCTCTTTTTCTGAATAACTTGGAAAAAGAGGCAGATTATTGTGGCTTTGCGTTTGTGCATGTAACGGTGGACGGGATAGCACGCGTTATGTGCCAGTCGATATCCCAGGCCGTGGGCATTGACTCCCTACCGCAGAGCTTTATTCAGTCAGTCTTTCCATCTATTGGTCCTTTCATCTGCAAAATCTTTAATACTTCCCTAATCACATCGACCTTCCCTGAACAATGGAAGAAGTCAATAGTGATCGCTCTCAATAAAACACCGTCTCCGTCTTGTCTGAATGATTTTCGTCTTATCTCCCTGCTCAGTTTTAAGTCGCAGATCCTTGAAAGACTGGTCCATAACCAGATGACTGCTTTTGTTGAATCACAGGGTTTGATGGACGATTATCAGGCAGGCTTCAGAGCGGGACATAGCACACAGTCAGCACTATTGAAACTCATGGATAACATTCGAGTGGGGATGGACAGAAGACAAATGACCACGCTGTTGCTTTTTGATTTTAGTAAAGCCTTCGATTTGGTCTCGCACGTAACGTTGCTCAAGAAACTACAATCCTTGGGTTTTTCACATGGGGTTTTGAGATCCTCTTATCTGGCTGGCCGCTCCCAGGCAGTAAGGGCAGAGGATGGCAATTTACTTCTTTCCGCCCCCTTAATAAGAGCGTGCCCCAGTGCTCCGTGTTGGGTCCTCTGCTCTTCCTTCTGTTTATTGTTGACATTGCTCAAGGCCTTGGCCCTGATGTCTTTCATGTGAATTAAGCGGATGATCTGCATATTTACGCGCGGGGCCGATTTGAGGACATTCATGCCACTCTGGAAAGACTGAACCGGGGTGCAGCACATTGCTGACTGGACTGCCACTAATCAGCTGGTGTTGAATGCTGGTAAGACCAAGGCCATGATTTTGGGACCACGTCCTATGTAAATGCCTTTACCGAGTTGGGTATTCGTGACCTGCAATTTGGTGGCTGCAAAGTCCCGTTTGTCCCCTCTGCGCGTAGTTTGGGGGTGGTGTTGGACTCTAATCTAAACTGGAAAGACCATATTCGTATGTTTGTCGTAGAGCCAACTCTCTCTTGTACCGTCTTAACCATTTCAGACGCAGCACCACCTTTGAACTGCGTAAACACCTCTTGCAAACCTTGCTTTTTCCTATCGTTGACTATTGTTCACTTGTGTACTGTAATATCTCGGGTAGGCAGGATCTCATATTACAGCGTTTTCTCAATCGTGGGATCAGGTACATCTTTGGGATTAGAAAGAGCAATCACGTTACACCCTACACGGAGAGAAGAGTCGGAAATCCGTTTACGAAATTGGAACATAACCTGCTTGTGTTTAGTTAAGCGCGATCAGGCTTCGAACGAGTTCGCAATCTGATTGCGAACTAGTTCAAAGCCCGATTGCGCTTAACAAAGACAACCAGGTTGGGTCCCAATTTCGTAAACGGATCTCCGACTCTTCTCTCCGTGTACAGACGTGAGCTTGGCTAGCTTCAAGTAGCGGGCCGCAGGGATTATTTTGCTGCCTGCTTGCTCTATAGAATCCTTCTCACAGGTACTCCCTCCTATTGGGCGAATTTGTTTACTGAGAAGCTCAGCTCACGTCCCTTGAGAATGGCTGACCCACATGCACTTGATTTGTTGATGGTTCCCTTTTCTCGCACGGACTCTCTGAAACGATCTTTTCATGTACTAGCTACTCACTCATGGAACACACTACCCCCTCATATACGCCAATCATCATCCCTGTCCATTTTCGAACATCATCAAATCACATCTTTACTGCTGAAAGAGAAGACTGAGTCTGGTACGCCGTGGTTAAATTGAGTACCTGTTGCAATTTCATACAGGGTGGCCCATTTTAAATGATGCACTCAAATAACTTGCTTGCGAAGGCCCAAATCGAAAAAATGTAGAGAGCAAATTTCAATTTGGAGATTTTACGAACAGAGATGATTGGTAGAAAAATCATTATATTACTGGCCAGTTCTGTTCAAATTTCATTTATTATTTTTTTCTATAAATTACATAGCAACGTTTCGCGTGACTATTTTTGTTTCACGCCTTTTCAAGCTAAAAATAAATACAAATATAATTTTATTAAAAATATAATTACAATAATACACATCACAGTCTTTTTTTCACAATATATTAAAATATATAAAATTGTAGGTTTATTTTACCTTAAATTAATATTTGGTATAAAAGTATTGCAACATAATTGCACAGTCAAAATGCTAATGCGGCTTATTTTCTGCTAGCCTACGGTACAAAGGTGTAAAGGTTCGTTTACAATTTAGACTTTCAATGTATATAATCTCGTAAAGGTGTAAACACTATGGAGTTTTGATCCCAAAATCATATAACACATGCATATGTGTCATATGTGTTATAAAACATTTACATTAATTGCGAATTGTTTTGTTTTCTTGTTAATCGTTCTTTGTGAGTAACATTCTAATATATTGTTTGAATTCCGGTTTGAGTTTCTCTGTGTCCTTTTGAATATTTACAGTGTCGTTGTTTGTAATAAATACCATTTCAGTAAATAAACGTTTATATAAGTTATTCTCAGTATGTAGTATGTTAATGTCTTTTAAATCTAACTTAAAATTGTGTCCAGTCGTTTGTGTGTGTAAATTCATGGCTGAAGTTGTGGATCTTTGTTGTATCTTTTTTATGTGTTCATTCGTTCGTTTTAATAGATGTCTCCCTGTCTGACCAATGTATGATTTATTGCAATTATTACAATGGATTTAATAAATAGTGTTTGTTTTGATTGGCTTACTTTTATTTTGTTTTTGGTTATTATTCAAAAAAGGTAATTTATCGTTTGATTTAAAGATTATATTAATTTTATATTTGTTTGCTATCCGTCTAATTTTCTGTTCATAGTTTTTCACAAAGGGTGTAATACTAAATATTTGTTTGGTTTTTTTGAATTCGTTGTCATGTTTTTTTGAGTTTGAGATTTTAAAGTGATGATCCTTTTTTTAATGTATTTTTCAATGAAATTGAGCGGGTAATCATTAGCTAAAAATATATTAAAAATTTTATTTAAAATTATTTTGGTGAAATTCTAAGTTTGTATATTTTATAGCTTTGTCAACTAAATGATATACTATTGCTATTTTTTGATTAATAGGATTGTGTGCGTTAAAGTTTAGGTATATATACGCATGGGTGGGTTTTTGATACCAATTAGTTTTTACAGCCCCATTGGTTGTATGTGAATTCCTATGTCCAAGTTGAAATGAAATTGTTTTCAGGCTTTTCTAATGTGAATTGTAAAAGTCTATCTTTATCTTGCCTATTTAGAAGCTTTAGAAAATCATCTATGTCATTTTGATTTATGCAAACTAATAAATCATCAACATATTTTTTTACAAATGCTATAGCTCTATCAAATTTTCTACAAGCCTTTTCAATAAAATTATCTAACACAATTGTTTAGAATATAGGACTCGCGGGACTGCCCATGGCCAATCCATGTTTTTGTCTGTATATAATGTCATCACATATGAAGTAATTAAAATAAAAAATGGTGTCAATCAATGTGTTTAAAGTATCAAATGGTAAATTTATTTTTCTCCCAATAGTACACCATCTTTTTTTTAAAGATTTTTTTACCGCCTTTGATGTGATGTTATTGTACATAGAAATTACATCAAAACTAACTAATGTGTGGTTATTAGGTATATTATAGTTCTTCAATAACTCAAACATTTCTAAACTGTTTTTGATGTTAATGTCTGACTTAGGTAAAATTCTCTCTAAGAAATTGGCAACAAATTTAGATAGCTGATAAGTTGGTGAGTTTATGGCAGATACTATCAATCTCATTGGTTTATCTGGCTTGTGTAATTTGATTAGCCCGTAGCATTTGGCTAAGTTGCATTTGTTTATTATTGTATCAAAAACATTTTTATGATCCCCAAAAACATTCAACTTGTTTATTATTTTCAAGACTTTTTCAACCTTATTTTCAAGAGTTTTAACAAATTCTATCTCACTTCTCTTGTTTATTTTTTCATTAATTTCATATAAATTTAAATCATCCAAGGCCTCCTTCATTTTTTCTCTTTAAATTTGTTTATCAATGACTACCAGAGAGCCTCCTTTGTCTGATTTAATAGTGATAATATTTTCATGTGTATTGAAAAATTTTTTTGTATGTTTAATTATCTCACTCAACTTAATATCCAACGGATCATTAATTTGTTTTCTCACGTGATAAGAGTTTTCATTGTAAGGTTTTTGAATTACTTTTAAAATGTCTCTCCTCAATTCTACATTTAATGATTCATCATCAAAAACTTTCTTGTCAAGACCCTTAAAAATCTCAATGTTGGTATTATTATTGAAATTTAAATTAAAATTAAAATTTTTTCCTAATTGTAAAGTCTTAAGAACAGGTTCTGGCAATTCTGTGGTTGATAAATTGACAGCAAACTTATTTTTTATATCAGAAATAATGGGCGGTGAGATAGATGTTATATTGTTATTGGTCAGTGGTAGTGTGTGATTATTCAAAAACAATTCCTGCCCATATTTGTCTAAATATAAGTTTGAGACTTTTTTATCAAAAGTATATTTAGTATTGTATTTAAATGTTGTAAGTTTGAGATTCAAAAAATTGTATAACTGAGTAGTTAGATTTGCACCTATGATTGAAATTAAGTTATTTAATTGATTATCGATATTGTTAGAAAGATATTTAATATGGATGTTTAAATCTTTAAGTTCAAACTTAATAAAATTGTTTTTTATCTTTGTTGTAAACCTTGCTATCATTCTTTGCAATTTGTAATTGCCACTGTAAAGATAGAGAGATTCAAGGTGCTTGCAATCATTTGTCAAATGTTTGGGAATGAGTCGATAGTGTTTACATAAACATAAAAAATAACATCTTTTTTAAGTTTTTATTTTAAGTAATGAAATAAGAATAACATACGTTCAAAGTTAAAAATTGAAGTATGAAAATAAACAGGTCTAGAAAGATAAAAAAGAAAAACTGAATTCTTTTCATAGTATACGTAAAGTTCTATTTTACGTATTGTTTTTAGTGCGTGAAATGGAACTTTACGCATAGTGTGCGTAAAATAAAATATTCAAAAAATTGTCATTTTTTAAATTTACCGCGTTTTTATACACAATAATCATGAATATACAACTCCATTAAATATATTCTTCTAACTTAACATTGAGTGAAATTGTTATAACTCATCTGCATATTGTTTTCCAAAAACATAACATAATAAATTGTTTTACTTGACTAATGAATAAAAAATTATTTTTTTGTGTTTTGTTTAATCAAATTAGTTATTTTTACTTCCCCCACTCCTTGATGAAATGATGAAAATTTCTATCAATCTTTTAACCTCATTCTTTTTTAATCGGTTAGTATTTATCAGCTAAGATTTTTTTACAGGTAATGTTTATTAAAGTAGTTGTCAAGTTACAGTCTCTCAAAAGTTAGTCCGTCGCACACTAACGCAACTTACGTATCTGTGTACGCGCACACATGCAGCGGCGTGCTCTAAACTCGCACACGGACGAAGATTTTTTGACTTTGGATTAAAATATCTGGAAAATTAGTCCCGCTTGGTCAAATATGTAAGCGAGAAAGTTGTTGAGAATTTATTCAGCTGTAACATACTGAAATTTGGAAATAACTGGGGCATTTTTGAGGTTATGGCTGATCAAAATGTGAAAAAAAATACCGTCAGCGAGCCCGATTTCTATGCCACACGTGTAAATTTTAAAAACTTTGAACTCATTTTTCTCAAAATTTAGCCCCGCTTGCCTACCTAAATTTTACGTCATCTTATTCTTTGTTTTAAGAAGAACATTTGAGAATTATAGTCTAGCCGCCATATAGAAGGTTTTACGTGCAAGTTCGCGCCATGACGGCAACCCTGGTTTAAAAGACGTATTTCGATGTCCTCTTTCGAATTAACCAAGGTTGCCGTGCTCAAAATTACAATAACAACAATTAAACAACAATTTGTATGTTTTCATCATACTTTATATACACGCAAGACCCCTTCTTATGTCGTATGCGTCTTGGTGGAATGGTTAGAGGTCTTACCTCTGACCCGGGAGACCGGGGTTCCATTCCCACTACAATTGATTTTTTTTTTTTTTTTTTTTATAAGTTTGTTAAATAAAAAAAATTTTTAATTTTTATTTAATAATTTTTTTTTTTTTTCTTATACCGTTGAACATATATACAATAATTATAGTTCTTGAAAATTAGTATTTAAAAGCAAATAACTCTTAATTTAATTTAAATTACGTAAACAATGAAAAACTCTGTATCTGACAAAAATAAACAATAATTTTTAATCCGACATTGATTCTTCTAGGATGGATTCAGAATCGCAATCGTTAAATCCGCAGTCGTTGTATTTGTTTTTGCACATATCAGTCTTTTTGCAATAACAAAATGAACAGAACGGTATACTAACTGCAAGTCAAAAGCTTTTTATAAAAAATTGATTAATTTTGTGAATATTTTATTTAAATTTTTAATACAGATTTTCAAGAAATTTTTTTATATATTTATAAATGTTCAACGGTATAAAATAAAAAAGAAAACTATTAAATAAAAATAAAAATTTTTTTTTGTTTAACGAACCTAAAAAAAAAAAAAAAAATCAATCGTGGTGGGAATGGAACCCCAGTTTTCCGGGTCAGACGTAAGACCTCTAACCATTCCACCGAGACGCATATGACATATGATGGGGTCTTGCGTGTATATAAAGTATGATGAAAATATACAAACTGTTGTTTAATTGTTGTTATTGTAATTTTGAGCACGGCAACCCTGGTTAATTCGAAAGAGGACATCGAAATACGTCTTTTAAACCAGGGTTGCCGTCGTGGCGCGAACTTGCACGTAAAACCTTCTATATGGCGGCTAGACTAATTAAGCACAAAAAAAACTGGGGTAGGTGCAATTTTCTGAAGAACTACCTTAACAACTTTCGTTTATTTTTTTTAGTCCCCCCTGGCGGGGGCTTCGCCCACTGGACTCTGCTATGGTCTCCCATTTCGCCTTGAACTTCGCTTTTTACTGAAACTCGGAGAGAAGTTTACTCATACTATAAAATAAGATAATGTTCGTATCGCGAGCGTACTATTTTACAATCTCGTGCGATCGTTCGCGACCCTCGGGCCGGCTTCACCTACCCTCGAGCGCTACGATCACACTCGAGCGTAAAGTAGCATTTTACGCTCTAGATACGAAAAATACTAGAACCGTAGAAACAAAAGTAAGCACAAGAATAAGAACAACAGACGTTCAAAGCTAAAAATTGAAGTATAAAAATAATAACAAAGTAAAAGAGGCTGCACATGGCTAGAAACTGGTGTCGTAAAGTAAACTTCGATATCAATCAGGGTAGGTTAATTGGGATGAACCTAGGTAGAAAAAATGTTGATAACAAATACAAACGGATGTAGGAAATATTTGTCAAAAAAGTTAAAGAACTGCGTGGGCAAAAGTGTATGAAGAAGACTAGTTTTACGATTGTAATTACAAGAAGATTTAAAAAGAACAATCAAAACGATAGTATTCACAAAGATGAGAACAAAGGGTCAGAGTTCGAAACCAAAGTATGAAATAAACAAAAACAACAGTAAACACCAAAATTGAAGCAAGTAGATTCATGTGAAGGAGACTAGGTAAAAAATTGTTGTTTACAATTGTCACAATCAACAGAGGAACAATATTAAGCAAAAGTGTACATCTAAGCGTTGGTTCAAAGTTACAAAAGTAATGACAAGTGTAGGCACAGGACTAGGCACAATGTAGTTACAAGAGTAGTTATAAAGTTTGAAACAATGTTATGAACAAATAGACTGGTTCAAATAGACCATGTGGAGTACGGGAAACCCAGAGTATATGCCCCATTCGAGTTAATCGAAAGACCAGCGCTGAACCGGCAGGCTCATAGGGAACTTGTCCCAAATATTGCCCCCAATCAGATAGTCTTGGATTAGACCAGCGCTGAACCGGGTTGAGCTCATTGGGAAATTATGCCCCAAATATTGACCCCGGTTGTGATAATCTCTGACCAACGCTGAAATGGAAGCCCCCGGTAAAACCGACTCCAATTTTTTTATTTTTATTTTATTTTTTATTTTATATTGAAATTATATCCTAATGTAGTACTTTGTTATAATCTTATGTATTTTGTACAACATAATGTACATTTAATAAACACATCAAAATCAAATCAAATCAAAATCCAAAGCAGTCGGGATGAACGTAGGGATCGATGTTACCGACGCAATTAACGAAAAAAAATCCAAGTTGATTGCGCTGAGGAACCCAAGACCTCTCGAACGACGTTGTTTCAGAAGCGAGCACGCTAACCACTGACATAACGACCGCTCCCATCGGCCTGTTATTCCAACTATTAAACTTTTTATTTATAGTTGGTTTTAAGCAAAAACTTTTGATTTTGAATAAAAAAGTTTCTAAAATAATTTTAAATTTTATAATAATCAAGATGGCACTTCAAATATACAGGGTGGATAATAAAACCGTGAAAAAACTGTCGGAACCGTTAACTAAAAATTTTACCAAACTTTGAACGGCCGCCATTTTAAGGAAAAAAATCGTAGAGATGATTAAAAAAAAATATATTTGAAGTCCAAATATACGTTTAGTGTAAATTAGAATAGCAAAAAAAAAAATTTCCTCAGACCACTTATTGAAGTTAAAAAAAATGCATTTTTTTTTTTTTTTATTGTTTATTAACAATTGAAAATCAATATTTTTATTGATTTAAACTACACCATCCTCTGGAGCATACCCGAAAATAGTATAATAGGGTATTCTCTTATTCATTTTTTTTTTTTTTTGATTCTACATTTTAAAATTAACAAAAAAAATTTGTCATTTCAGGCTTTTAAGAGTTAATTTTAGTGTCTATGATTTTACCTTGCACACGATCTCAACATGTAAGAAATTGTTAAGAGATAAATTTTTGAGATTTGATTAATTGGAATGTGAGCATTATTATTATTTTTTCTCTTACACATTATATTTTTTCAATGGATTCGTTAAGATTTTATTGTTTTATTTAATTTAATCTAATTTATTTTAGATTAACTTAAATTAATTTAGATCTTGCTATTGATCTGACCGTTAACTGTTATTTTTCTATTGTGGTACATTTTATGATTATTTTTATATCTAGTGCACTGTCTACAAAAATTTTTTATGTACGCTTATGTTTTTTGGGCTTAAAAAGCCTGTTCTATTAGATAAATAAAAAGAAAAAATCAATACTGAAATACGTCTATTTTTATCTCATATAGAAGCGCCCAAACTGTTACTAACACTTATGATGTTTCAGTTTTTGTATCTAATTTAAGTCTTTCAAAATACTGGTGATAACATTCTCATTTTCAGAAAGATTAAAATTACCAACATTTTTTTTTCAGTTTTTTTATTTCTTTGAAAAAAAATGTTTACATGTCGGATTGTTTAAGTTTATTCAATTACTTAAATTAAAGATATTATTAAACTTGTTTGCGATTGAGGCTTATTTTAACGAAGGACTAGTTGCCTTTTTAACGAGAGGCAACGTACTCGTAATTGAGGTGTGTGATTTGGGGGTAAAAAATAAATAAATGAAGCACTTTTTATTATGAACACTACACCGAACTATATTCTATGTATTTTATGTACATTGAGAGCTGAGGAGCTCGCCGTTGTAGCCGGGAATCCTCAGACTCTCCAATATGCCGAACTAGGGTCAAACTATAAACCGCGATGCGTGGTGGCCGCGATCACGGGCTGAGAGAGACTGGTGCGGGCGGATGTCGGCAGCCGGGAATTTCGTGGCCTCCATCGCTCAGCTGACCGGTGTAGTTGTCGAAAAGAGGCGCTAAATCTCAAACATTCCGCCCCCTTTCATCGCTTCCAGGTAAGCGATTAACTGATATCTGTAAAAATCCAAAACAAACTAATTTTTTGAATTAACTAAATGGTAATATAAAATAATTTGTGTTATTTTAAGAATACGTTTACAAGAGCGCGAAAGCTCTGAACAAACAAAAATCAAATTTTGAACTTTAAGTTGAGTTAACATGCAAAATAAGCGGTGAGACAGCTTGATAAACAAGTTAACAACCCTTGAGCTAGCAACGAAATTATAAAGGTAACAATTTGAACTTTATGAAAAATATATAATATAAAAACTTTAAATTGTAAAACGATGAAATACAGCAGAACGAGCTGCGAAGCAAATGAAATCTCGCAAGCGCTGAGCTTGCATTTGAGATACGTACTGAGTAGTTAGCATTGAGGTAGGATTTAGCTGATCGAGGGTCAACTAAATCTAAAGTGTGTATTTAAGCTGACTAGGTGTCAATTAGGCCTTAAAGAGTATTTTTAGTTGAACGAGGTTTAACTAAACTAAAGTATGAATTTTAGCTGAGCAAAGGTCAACTAAACCTAGAAGGTATGTATGCGGATTTGGAGTCAAAACGCCGCAACCTCGACTACGCAAAGGTTAACTAAACTGAATTAGACTTGGAACTGATTTTAGTTACGCGAATGTTAACTAAAAGCTTGAAATGGAGGCTTTAATTAACCCTTAAATGTCACACCCAAATCCAGCACTGCCACACTGACAGTTATGAGGGGTCAATTTGACCCAGTGTGTCATTTAAGGGTTAAGCGAGTGTTAATTAAAGTGAACTAAACTTGAGATGAATTTTAGTTACGCGAATGTTAACTAAACCTTGAAAGGAGGCTTTAATTAAGCGAGTGTTGATTAAAGTGAACTAATCTTAATCAGAGTTTAGATTAGGGTTATATTCTTGCGAGCGTTGAATATAAGAATGCGTGGCAAGGCACATGAAAAAATTAAAAAACTTTCGCCAACTCGAGTGATTGATGAGCAAGCATTTTAATTTCACTTCTATCTATCTTTGTTTAGTGTAATGTGTTGAAAGGGTGTAAAAGGCCCAATTCGAAAATCTATTCCACGTTGGTGGACAAACTTTTATAGAAAAACCTAAGCAATAACTAATTTTCACTACACAGTGAAAAAATAAGAACGATGACACTAACATCAGCTAAAGGGGTAACAAGTGTTGTATGTCAGTAAATTTTAGGTTAGTAGTAATTTAAATCCTTAAAGTTTTGTGCAGAGCACAGTATATCATCAAAAAACCAATTGGGTTTGTTTACCAACAAGCCCACGGAATTTGATTCCATTGAAATGAAATCCGAAAACTTACAACCCAGTTAGAACAATTGCCAAAATATGTGTTTGGGTTTTTGTACTCTTCATAAACTTAAACAGACAAAACAATATTTCAGAGAAAATGGAAAAAATACTTAATAAATATGGATGAAAACTAATTCTAATTCTATAAATTTTGGAAAATAAACTAAAGGGTAGTATACGATACAGCAATCAAGAGTAGGTAAGCAAAGGGGGGGAGGGGGGCGGTCCCCTCTGGAACCCGCGGGGGAGCGACCCCTGCTCCAGAACCCGCGGGGGAGCCACCCCTACCTCAGAACCCGTGGGGGTTCCAGAGCAGCCTCGAACCCCCACACGGTTTTGTAAACCTACTGAACCCCCACAGGGTTTGGTGAACCTTTGTGAACCTCCAGAAGTATTTAGATTAAAAATCTTTATACTTTTACAATAATTTAATTTATTTATTAAAATTTAATTAAATTTTTTTCTTTTTGTTTAATTTTTTCATATTTAATCTTTTTTTCATTTTTCTTCACAAACAGGTAAGTTGAATCTTTCTAATCAGTTCTTTTTCATTTCACCTCTTACATAAATTTTTTTGGCATCTGATAAGTATTCCTTGAGCACGTTAACCAACAGTGTGTAGGGTACTTTTCCGGAACTCCACGACAAACCATGCTTGGTGGTTTCCAGTAAACGATTGATATTTCTATACTTATTCGATAATCTCTGCCAAGGGAACGGTTCTTGAAACATGAATACCTTTGCGTCAGAATCATCAAGCAATGAAATTATTGCAAGTTCTTTGACAACAAAGTCATTTCCTGGTTGCAAAAATCCTTGCATATCCACGGCGTACTCCATCATATATTTAGTTGACTGTACATACAAGTTGAATCGTGTGTAAACTTGCCTAAACCACTAAATGAAAATGTTTTGTTATGACTCAATACTTGTACACTATAATGTTTTGGACAGCGGGTGTCGTAATTTGAGAAACTAGGATCTCTCAAATATTTATTAGATACACCAAATCTAATATTGTAAACTCTATATTTGAAGATTATGTCGAGGAGTTCTGTTGCTGTTATATCCGCAAAAACTTTTTCATCATAATGATCACCAAATTCAAGATGAGTACTTGAACATTTCAAATCAAAACAATTTTTCCAACTGCTTAGAAGGCGGCCATAATAAGAATACATACATTCACCTCTTTGAAAACGACCATATATTGCCACATAAAATTTTAAACTATTTTTATCCTTAAATAAATTAACAATCTCTAGAACTTCTTTGATTTCTTGCTGAACTCCAGCGGTTTGAGTTTGTAGCTTCAAGTGCACTAATCTTTGTATTATTCTATGCAATGCTAAACCCTCCAATGATTTTTTGTACTCTGGATAATATTCACAAGTAGGAACATTGCAACTGGTTTCTCTGCAGCACTTGGAGACTACTAGACTTTTGGACATCTTGAGGTACACTAAGCGATCTTTCTGACGTCTCCGCTGACAGGATTGTACTCGACTATTCGATCATGTATGATCAAGCAGTAAGCAGTTGTGATTCCTGGAAAATTATCACTTGATGCAAATTCCAAACGGACGTCAACTGGAGCGTTTTTCAGAGATTCGTTCTGTTTAGAGTAGTCCAGAACAGTTAGTGGAATTTTCTTGATAAAATTCTCTTTGCTCAACAGTGGTTCTGACTCTTTACCATAGTATGAATTCTGAAAATTGATATACATATCATAAAGCATCGCATACTGGTTCTGACCGATATCCAAATTCAGATTACTGTAAGGATAATACTGAGAATTAATAAACAGCTTTGCATTCCTGAGATCGCAATGATCAAATTGACTCAAGTTTTTATCTTTTTGATTTTTGCGATTGGTCTGAAATGCTAGAATAACGAAGCGAGGTTTTTCCAGTTGATTGGATGTTTTCACAGTCCACACGTGTTTCGAAGTACTAGGAAGCATAGGATACTCAAATAATTCCCAAGAACGAAAACTCATAGCCACTGGTCTACCCTTATGCAGGTGATTGAGCATTCGAATTTTGTTTTCGTTGGAGAGAAATACATACGGCATGAGCCATTCAATTTTAGATAACACAATTTTCCAATTTTCCCATTTATCTTCTGCCCCATCATTATAGGATGATGATTTAATCGCATTGACATCTGTATTGGATCTTCGAAGAATCAATTCATGTTTTGTGTTAACAATAATTTTTCGATAATCTTTGGCAAATCCTAAAAGCATGCTGAGTGGGATGAAAATGTCAAAGTAGCCATTATCAGTGATCTTGGTTTTTTCGTCAACATCTACCCATCCATCATTTTCAAAGTTTTGTCCAGGATTAAAGGATAACCAACCTTTAATGAGGGACGTCAGTCCAACATTTTTGCAACGATCGATTTCGATTGCATTAATCTCGTATCTAATTTCATCAAACAAATGACAAATTCCATTGTTGACAAAATTAGTATGCAATAATGCACTATTGTCAGCTTTTACTAATTTTCTACTAATATGCAGTGAACTTTTAGAGGGTAATACAGACAAGTCTTGATGTTGAATTGATATGCGGATTTCATCACTATTGTGGAAATTATTACCTGTATAAGGTTGATGAGCGTGTATTTCGTAATGTGAAATACTATCATCGAACGCTACAGGTGTCTGAATACTTAGAATTTCGTCCATTTTTCTTGTAACAGCAGAAAAATATGCACGTTATTTTCCACCAGGGTTTACTCGGAAGCCGAGACTTCTTAGAAATTTTATGTTTTGCCGTGTTAACGCTTTGAAAGCTCGACGACGACTGAGGGTCAAGGACCATGATGCAGTACTTTTATATCCTCGACCGTGATAAACAATACCCATTATGAAACTGATTTTATATGTAATCTCACGGTAATAGTTTCTCCACGAAAATTAATCAAGTCTCCGTCTTGATCAAGTACACGTACTTGAATGTACTTGGTTGAAATTGGTAAGTAAATTACTTGAGATGGAGATTCGATAATTTTATACCCTGGAGGTACTGCGGGAAAAAATTGATGAATTGTGTGACCGCTTTGATTGTTTATGTAGCACCAGTGATTATATTACAATCGATTCTCAAAGAGTTTACTTTTAGAATTTTAACAGGTTGATCAGAATGATGTTCTATATTAGCTTCAAGTTTTCGATTTGTAAAACAGAGTAATGGTCCTATCGAATTTTTTACTGATAGATCAATTTCTTCGCTGGATTTTATCAAAGTTGAGAGAGTATTGTTGTTTGATTTTAGACTAAATTTTATTTTTTTGGTAAGCTGAGTTTGAATATATTTTTCAATATCTTCAATTTCGTAACTGCCTGTTGGTATGGATATTATTTTATCACCGACGCCAAATTTATTATTATTTTCGTCAACGTTGGGGATTGAATGGAATGTGAGAAACTCTATTAAACCAAGAACGTAATTTGTATTCGACGATAGTTCCAAAGGTGGAAAATAATATGCTTCAAGCGAAGAAGTTTTCCCTGATAAAGTTAGAGTTATTGACTCCATGACAGTTCAGAGTAGAATGAATAACGAGCATAAATTTCAACCTTTATATATCTTTTGACAGAAATTATAAACACAAGTGTCCACAATTATAGGATCCAAAATCTTGAAATCTATTAGGATTATACTTTATTTTGTCAACCCCCAAGTATAATATTAAGTCGAGGGGAGGCTGAAGATCACCAAAACTGTCGAAGTATATGACGTCATTACCTATTTTCCGGTAAGCTACCCAATGAGTTCCAGGACCTTTATCATCGTCAAGATTGACTATCGCTGATTCTCGGTAGCGAGGCCCGTTCGATGGTAATGAATTTCTCATAAATACTCCACGAAAGTTGGGAATTTTTAATTTTTTAGCAAACTCTAACAAATCAAAGTTTGACAATGCTCTTTCGGGTAAACTTATTTTGGGCTTTTTTTTAATTTCCCACCCATGTATGGTTTGAGGTACAGGCCATAACCTGTTTTATAGGGTTTCAAGTACAAACCTTTACCAAGCACTATATCCTCCATGGTTTTATTATGTCTACGATTCTCTTCCAACTGTTCTTTCGATGCCTTAGCTTGATTGATTGCTTTGGCTACTCCAGCGGCTTCTCCAGCAAGAACACCTGTTGCACTCAAGCCTGCGAATAGGGGAATTAAATACGGTAAGAAAACTCCAATTTTTGCAGGAACTGGTAAAATTCTGGGAATTCTTATGGAACTTTTGCCACCTGCCTTTTTGATTGCTTCTCGAGCGTTTTTGATAGCAGAATTAATAATTTTTTTTGCACAGTTTTCTGTACCAATGGGCTTCGCGGCCTTAATTATTTTACTCAAGGGAGTGTTTGCTTTCTTATTTTTCTTTTTTAAAGATTTCCTCCTGACAGGCTTTTTCTTTATTGTCCTTTTCTTTCTCAATACACTTTTCTTAGATGATTATCTCTTAGTTGACTTTTTTCTAGTCTTCCTCAGACCCTGTCCAAGTTTAGTTTTTAGCTTCATTGCGTTAGTGACAGCGTATGCTGCAACTCGTTCGCCAATACCCGAGTCTTTGGAAATTACTCTCTTTCAAGCTTTATTCGCGAGAACTTGGTCTGCAGCGTGTCTAGCCTCTAAATTTTCTCGATTCTGAGAATATGCGATGTCGTGATCCTTACAAGCTGAATCTAATTTATTTATGCCAGGATCCTCTCGAGTCAATCGGTTAGATAATTTGGTTCCTGGTCCACAATACTGATACCCTGGTATGTGAAGCTCTACCGGGAGTTTATTAATTAGCTTGTTAATCAGACCGAAACCTCTCTTTTTCTTGTGAATGATCATCACTCTTCAGAAGTTCATGAACGACTGATTTTAAAAACTATATAAGCACCCTATTTATACACACGAGAATGTTGGAAAGATAATCATACATTTGCTGTGATAGATAAAGACAGGCCAATAAATAATGGTCACTATCGCAAATGTTTCGACAATTTTGCTATAAATATAGCGAATTAGACGGATGAATCACCAGTCGACCTCTAGATTTTACAGAGTTAACATGGCTCATATGGAAAAAGAAAAAAATATTCTTGAACAGCTCGTTAAAGCTCGAGAAGCTGTCAAACGTAAATATAACTTACTCAAATCTGAAAGAGATCAAACTGAAGAGGCTTTGAATCAAACATTCAAACCAATCATAGATCCTCTTAAACAGCTTGTTAAAAAGAAAGAAAAGAAATTGGTGTCTTTAAAAAGCATTAAAAGAGAAGAAAAATTTGACGATTTTCCTAATATTGTACCTAAAGAAGGAGAAGTAGAAGAAGATAATTCACATGTAAGAGACCTCGTTGACCCGTCTGCAATAAAATCAACTAACAAAGTCATCAAGTCTCAATCAGTCTGTAGAAGAAGAAAATTCTTTCGGAGAAGAAATTGAATTAGTTGCTGCAGAGTGTGACTGTTTCTATGGAATTAAAAAAAAGACAAAAAATAGTTACCAATTGGGAAATTCAACTTTACGATTTTTAAGAGATAAGATTTTCGTAAACGATAAATCATTTCCTCGAACTCAAGGTTTACAAGATTTGATTGTAAAAAAACATCCCATAAATTATTCAATGAAGGATGAAACAAATTATGGAAAAATTCTTAAGGAATCCAAAGCTCACATGAATACCAACGGCGAATTAAAAAAACATGCAAGCAGTTGGAAGTATACTAACGTAATCAAACCATTGTCAATTCGGTTCAGGTCTCTTACCCCGGTATAAAGTTGCTCAAAGAAATATTCGAAAGGACTATGTGTATTGGGATGATGCTAATGAACTTGTGGAACGTCTTAGGCTATTGATTGCTGCGAGATCAGCCGGAAATTATAATCATGAAAACGAGATACTTTCAATCATCGAGGAACTCCGTGAAGCAGGGTATATATTGAACTGATTCCAGATATTCCCCATCAGTCTCAAAATGAGTGTTGACATATTCGGACGTACTTTGAAAAATAAAGAGGCTATTCAAGGACCTCGGGGCAATGGGTATGAATTGACTGAAAACAGTCAGTTTGACGCAGAAGGCAAAAGACTTTGCAACCTGTCGGTACCTGTAGACCTCAACGACGCCGTTAACCTTCAAACTCTTAAAAAAAATTTAATAGGTTTGGAACTTCAAAGTCTGTACGAGATTATGAAAAAATTGAGAAGTGGCGTAGATGATTTGAGTGCTATTTTAAACAATCACAAAACTGAGATAAACGACAACGTTCAGAAAAAAGTTGATGAACTGTTTGAACTAATTGAAGGTCACAGAGACGACATTGACAAAAGTATCCTGCAAATAAACGCTAAAATTGGTGATAAAGATGAATAAAAAAGAGGTGGTGGTTGAAGAACTTCACAAGCCTGATCATCGTAACTATCCTTGGAGAAAATTCAATGTTCGAGGCTTGGATGAAGCCTGGGAATCCGACCTCGTGGAGATGCAACCGTATTCAAGAGAGAACAAAGGTTTTCGATACCTGCTTACTACAGTAGACATTTTTTCAAAATATGCTTGAACTGTACCTGTAAAAACAAAATCGGGTAAGGATGTAACAGCTGCTATGCGATCCATTCTTGAAAAGGGCCGAGTTCCTAAGAATTTACACGTTGACCGGGGAAAAGAATTTTATAATGAAAATTTTGGAGGCCTCATGAAAAAGTATAAAATTAACTTGTACTCGACTTACAGCAATGTCAAAGCTTCAATGTGTGAACGCTTCAATCGTACTCTAAAAACCAAGATGTGGGCTAAATTTAGTTTGCAAGGAAGTTACAAGTGGCTCGATTTATTACCCAAATTAGTCGAAGCTTACAACAATACGAGACATAGAACAACCACCATGAAACCAAAAGATGTCACTGCCGCTAACGAAGCTGAAGTTCTCCAACGTTTCAAGGATAAAAGACAATTTTCGAATAAGATAAAATTTAAAGTTAATGACAAAGTTAGAATAAGTAAAATAAAACAATTGTTTGAAAAAGGTTACACTCCCAACTGGTCCACAGAAATTTTTACAGTTACCAAAGTACTTAAGACTAAACGAAGACCATCCGCTTTACGTATCGGGTTTGCACCTTCCGGATCTCTGCGACCAGATAGCTCTCGTCCTTGACCAAGTCAGGCCAAGATTTTCTGGGAAGGAAGGAGGTTGAGGCAAGGTCGTTGAGTTCGCTGATGTCCATTTTCTGTAGAAAATAAAGAGAACATGTTAAAAAAAATTGTTGGGGAAATTCTAGGGAAACTTATAGAAAATTAATACTTACACTAATTATAGCGAGTTTTTTTGGCTGGGGGTAAATCCTCGATGTACTGCTCAAGGCTATCTGAAGAAGTCCTCGTCAAGAGAGAGGTCAGCTTGCTCAGATCTGATGTCTAGCTCGTCGGGTGCTGGCAGTGGAGATCCGCTAGCTAGTGGCTCGTCGGTTGCTGGTAGTTGAGATCTGCTCTCTGGTGGCTCGTCGGTTGCTGGTAGTTGAGATCTGCTCTCTGGCTGGTCGGCCGATGGAATGATTTCAGCTGGCTGAGGCGGACGTATAAGTATCGTTTTTACACCAACATTCCCTGGAACTTCCTCCCCATCTTTTTCCTGATATTTCGGGATGTCCTTGTGGCCCAAGGGAGGGTTTTGGTGCTTCCAGTATTATGAATCGTTTGTTGTCGAAAGGATTCAGCGAGGACATCTCGTAAGTCTTGGTACAGACCTTGTGTTTCCTGGAACGAATGGTGGTTTGTTGACACTTCATGATGGTTTCTTCGAAAAAGCACTCCTTGTAGTTTTCGAAAGTGATGGTTCTGACTGCTGCTGCTTTGACACCTTTGGCCTTCATCACAGGGGGCTCGTTTTCGATTAATAAAGAGTATATCTTGCTCCTCAACCCAATGAAGTGAGTCAGAATATTCGAGGAAGTCTCGTTCTTGAATTTGCCAACCAATTTTGCAATTTTAGGTTCGATTCCAAATTGATTGTCTTCTGGGAAGTTTGAAGTGTCAAACCAGTCCGACTGCTCTTTCATGACCTCGTAGATGTCGGTCCCATTGATCTCATAGATGAAGGAATCCGTGTCCATGTAACATAGTACGGATGTGTCGACCCACTGCTTCATTTTCGAGTAGTGAAAATTGTACATCAAGGTTTTACTGATTTCCAAGATGCTCGCTCCTATGTAAATTGGTTGATTGATTTCAATCTCCGTCCGTTTCTGAACGATGGCGAAATTATCACTTATCTCGACCATGCTATGGAAATCAGGACTGGCGATACAAGCCTCTGCACCGTAACGACCATCCCAGCCTGTAACGGGCCTTACATCGGCCTCTTTTCTCTGGTTTTGAATCGTTTTACCATAAATAGAGTTCACAAGAAGCTTGTGAAAGTTACGTTGAAAGTCGCTGGTTGCCGCAGCCCGCCGAACAGTGTTGAAATTCACGTAAGCTTCGAGCCAGTTTGATTGATTGAAATGGAACGCCCGATGTATTTTCGTGACCTTGATTCCATGCTCTCGAGCCTGAATGAGCGCCCTGTAATGTATGACGTAGCGTTCTTTGTTTTCCAGGGTGAGGAACAACTTCTTTTTAAGGGCATTTGGTTTCAGCGCAAAAAGGCAGGTCCTGGAACTTCTCGTGGAGAGACTCGTTGATCTCCAGGTCCACCTCCAAAAAGTAGCCAATGTCGTTGTCATCGGGAACTACGTAGAAGTCTGGGTCACTCAAATCTTGAACCCACTTGAGCCCTCCATGAGGCAGGAACTGTGTCATGGCCCAGCTGCAAAGGAACAATTGATTAGACAAAAATAAAAAATGTATAAATTATTTAATTAAATAAATACCCGTATAAATTATTGGCATCTACGTAGATAAGGTAGGTTTCTTCTTTATCGGCATCATAACCATCTTGCATATAGCGATTATTAGACTCGGCGTACCGGTTCGAACACTGGAAGATCCCTCCCCGGATGCCTCGTTCAACAAAGAGCAGCATGTCAATGTCGGTAATCAGTTCCAACTCGACATTGGTCAGTTTAAGCATAGAGCCCTAGGACAAGCCGGGACTTGTGTAGTAGTAGCAAGGGTCCAATTGATAAGCCTCCATACACGTGGACCTGAAGTTCTCAAATATATCGGCCAACAATAGGACGTCTGTTTTGAGATAAACCATTGCGTACTCTCCAAGAGTTGGAATGCGGAGTTTGTTCCAAACTTTGTGGGCGTGGGCGTACTCGTCGTCGCTGATATCGCACCCAGTCAACTGACTTCTAAAAGCGTCTTTTCCAGGCAAGCTGGTCTCCTCCAGCTTTGAAAAATCGCTGATGTACTCGTACGGGAACGTACCCTTTTTTGTCATCAAGTTGACTTGACCATCGATGTAACGAGCTTCTGTGAAAACTCTGGTGGTGATGTCCTCGGTTGGGAGGTAACTGGACAGCTTGTCCAATGACGACGGCATAAAACGGATCGAGTCCAAGAACCTGAAGTTGGTGTCGCTGCCATCTATGTGCTTCGTGAAACTGATGTACTTGCCCTTATTCTCAGGTATCAAGGATATGCGACCTTTGAGAATTTCGTTAGAAGCCAACTCTTCAATTAAAAAGTGAGCATCGTAGCCTGAAAGGTTGTGACAGAAAATTGGAACGAATTTGGCTAATTGATGATTAATATTACACCAACCATGCAGGGCTCCTCTATACCGACCGCTGATGTGACAGTGATCGTGACATTTTACGTCACCCCTACCATACGGTTGCTTGCACAGATAACACACCTCAGCGTGGTAAAACTCGTATGCGTCTTGCTCGGTGAAAATCATTGGTTTTGGATTCTTGAACTGTTGATCCACCACCATGGCTATGTGTTTAAGCTCTTTGATGAACCACTTAGCCGGCGTTGTTTGTCCTTCCGCCCTCTGCCTGTAACTTCTGTAGTAGGATTGGGTGTCATCGTGATGATTTTTCAGGTAGTACCCAATGGCGGACGCTTGGTGATTGTGAATAGCAGGTTTATTCTCAGTAGGTTTGAGTAAACTTTCAAGGTCAGCGTGGATGGTGTAATTTACCATCTCACTGTTTCCAAAGTTTTTGAATTTGACCTTGTTGTTTTCCCCGGTAGATAAGGTGATTCGGCATTGGTTGAGACGCCTGCATTCGAGGTAATGAGTTTCGAGTTTCAAGGGGGTGGAAAAGTAGTGTAAGCATCGGTTACACAGGTAGATTTTGTAATTATGCTTCGTGACTCGGCTTCTAACAAGACGAGAAAGGTCTTTGATTAAAACGAAATGGTACTTGGGAGTAACCTGTAAAATACCATTAGGTTCTTTTTGTTCGTCAATGTATTGATCTTGAATCAATAGCAGATTGACATGTTTGTCTTTACAGTCATCGGTAAGATGAGCTGTACAAACTTTATACTTATTACCGAATTTTCGAAGAATAAATACATTTACCGATACGTTATTTTGTTTTTCAAATTTTTTAACTGACTTTAAAGTGATTGGAAACGTCAAGTTAGAAAAATTCAACAAATCAGCGTAAGGTAGGTACGTGCTGACATAATTTTCATGGTATTTTGCTGGGGTTTGTATATTGTTTGTATACAAACCCGCAAGAATCAACCATTTAAAACAAAATTCATCTTTATTTTCAACATTAACACAAGCGTTTTTATTTTGAATGAACTTAGGTAGGGGGATAAAGGAACCAGCGTGCAAGGGTTGATAGTGTTTTATACTAACAGACATGCTCAGAACTTGCCTTAGAGTCCAGCCAGAACCACTGGCCTCGAATTCGTCGATGTGAGTCAGCAACGGTTCGATAACGCGTTCGTGGTACCATTCCCGCAACTCTGTGGTCTTAAAAATGGCGAAACTGGCTGTGTTGAAGTGTTTGACCTCGATTTCTTCGACGTCGTTTTTAATTATCATGAGCTCACCGGAAACCTCCGTGCTGACCATCAAAGAGTCCAAAGTCTCCAGAGCCAAGTTTATTTTTTCCTCGAATAGCGTACGATCGTCTTCGAGGAAAGATTTGAAGTCTTTGTGGCCCAGGTTAGTTATAACACCAGAACTAACCCGGTTCTCGAAAATGGAGGGCATGTCATCTCAGTGAATCTTCTCTTTGGGAACTTCCGGAACCACCACGTCGGCTGCCGCAGCCTGCAATCTGCCACCAGTTCTCAGTAGAAGAGTTTGAAGTCGATTCTTGATATTAATGATTTGGGAGATGTACGCCTGACACCACTGCTTCTGGTGAACGTTCAAGCCACCAGCAACCACCAGATTCTCCAGAATCTCCAGAATCCCCAGGGTGTGGTCCAACCATCGTTGAAGGTCATCAGGTTCCGCGGAATCCTCGTAAAGCCTCAGGGAAGACTGCAGCTGCTTGATGTTGGCACCAAAGGTCTCGAGCGAAGCCATCCTTCCAAGTTGAAGCACCAGAATGATGGCTGGATGAGACAAAACCCCGCTTTATACACCGTAGAGTCCCCCCCCCCCCCCAGTATACTAAGAAAAAGTCGAAATTATCTGTAAGTGCAGGGTTCGGAAATTCGAACCCCAGTTCGTAGGAAAAATCTAAGCTGTAGGGTATATAAAGCGGCTCAAAGGACGAGGAGCCATCACTTTGCATCGAGCAACCATGGCTGAGTACTTCCTCGACATTCAAGGGTTCAGAAGGAGCTCTAACATCTTCCAGATCAAGGAGCTGGCCATCATCTCCACGGACAACATGAAGCTTCCGACTATTTGCGTATTCAAACCTGCCTGCAGATTCTCAAAACTCCTGCCGAAAGAGAGACAGACGAACGAGTGGTTGGAGAGACACTTCCACGGAATCCCTCGGAATTCTAGTGGAGTCCCGTACAGCTGGCACGTCAAGGTTATTCAGGACGCCTTGAAGGACGCAACCAAAATTTACCTGAAAGGTAGCGAGAAAAAGAAGTGGTTGGAGGAGATTCTACCAGGAAAGTAAGTAAAAAACTTCCTAAATTATACTTTTTCTGATTAATTTCTCAAACTTAAAATAACACTTTCTATATAATTTTACTTAAAGAATTTTTTCCCCTAAAACACTTTTCATTACCTTGACTTTCACTAAACAACCGCTTTTTGATTGTTTCAGGTTCCTCATCATCGACATGGACGAATTAGGATGCCCGAGTCTCAAGACACTTGAAAAAAAGTGTGGCTGGTCTTGCCACCACCACCCGCTGCGCGCCGGCGCAATCTGTGCTGTTGAGAACGCCTACGCTCTCAAAGGTTGGCTACTCAACCGACAAGAGAAGCACACCGATGGAGAAGACGTGGTGGATCATTGGGAAAACCCGGAATTTATGAATTAAAATCAAAATGATATACCCTATGTTTAAAACTTTAATAAATTTTTCAATTGTATTTTACTGTGTTTGAGAACTTATTTAAATTCCTACATAAGCAATTTTTAATATTAAAAAATCAATCATCAAAATTAAAAATTTTCAATTTTTATTACAATGGTAGTCAATAATTTTACTCATTTTCTCATTTAATAATTAAAATTCAATTATTTAAAAATTAATTTAAAAAGTAACAAAGTTAATAAATATTCATAGATTTAAATATTCATTTTTTGATTACATTATGAAAGTTAAAAATGAATTTCAATAACAATTTTAGTAATTTGGAATAAAAATTTTTTGGTCTTGGACTTGACTAGCTCTGGTAGAAAACTGCTTTGATTAAAACGAACTTTCAAAATAATCAATTTTAAGAAAAAATAAAATACAATATCAATATTTATGATAATTATAATTATAATAGATAAATTTATAATTAGTAATTTGAAACTATTTTTCATTATTTGTAAAACCTTAATAAAATTTTAAGTCATATGTAAGTTTGAAATTAATAGGAGGGGTTTAATAAAGTAATAAGTTTAATCAATAAAATAAGTAGTGCTTTTCAGTTTGTTCTTTACGCTTAAGTTCTTACGTTAAAATAATTGGTAAAATCACTTAAGGAGGTTCCAAATAGATCTAGCCCACAGATTTTGTCCAAATTAAATGAACACATAGTTTTTATTATAAAAATAGCTCAGCTAAAATTTCAAAGCCCTGAGGAGCTTGTGAAAAAAGTCATAAACATTTCAAATTTCACAAATTTGCATGGGCTCTAATGGGAAATTCACTAAAACAGCAAATACTTATTTTCCAGCCCACAGATTTTAATGTAACTACGCATAAAAATCGGAAAAAATCAGACTTTGATTATACTTGTTTCAAAACATTCATTAGGAGCCTGTAGCAATAATTATAAACAATTGATTTTATATTCTTGTAAATATGACTTCTCATTGGCTCATACAGAGGTTAGAAAGTAGCTGAGCCAATGAGCAGACAACTACTGTACACAAGATTACAAATACACATTTGACTTACGTAGATGGTAGGGAACCACCTTAAAATATTAAAATAATCTTTAAATTAAATTATATTGGGAGGGTTATACAATATACTACGTTCAATGAATCAAAACCAAAATTAATGAAATAACATATTAATCTAAAAATTTGAAGATTAAAAAATTTAGTAGAAAGGGTTTGAATAAATACTTTCACACACAATTTAAATAATTTTGTTTCTTACGTATGATTGTGGTTGAACCACATAAATTGAATATTTATATATGAATGCTTTATTGGAAGATAAATTTTATTAATAGCTCAAATTAAAACATTACAAACTTGATTACAGCTATCATTTAATCCTAATAATTTTTAAAAATATATAAAGCTCAATACGTATGTATAAAAATTTTTAAGTTTAGCATAATGACATTAAATAATTTGTTAAAAACTATATAAAAATTTCAAAATCATGAACTTTAGAGTTTCGTAAAGTATGTTAAATAAAGGTCAAATTCTTAAAAAAAAAAAAATATAGTAAACAAAATGATTAAATATAATATAGTGTAAGTCTTAATCATCATCGTCGTCGTCTTCATCGTCATCTACTAGACAAGGTAATGATCGGAACCTCGAGTAATACGCTCTCATTGCAGCTTTTATTTCGGCGTTGGATGAGCTAGGACCAGCTTCAATAATTGGTTCAGGATTAGATGGTGCTGTGGGTGGCTTTATTGTTGGTTCATTAGACGAAGACGGTATGAGATTTTTTTTTATTAGCACCTTCTATATGAACAGTGAAAACTTTTCCAAGGGAGGAATCATGAGAGATCGTTTTTTTTAGCTTTTTGAATTGAACAATTGTCACGTTTTTTACATGGCACGTCTTTCCTCTTAGGGGTGCTTCTTTTCTTTGGACCTGTTTTACGTGGCTTTGGAGGATGATATTTCTGCGAGTTTGATGGTTGTTGTTGTTGTTGCTGCTGTTCTTTAGAAAGTTTATAAACTTTACCCCAAAAAAAAGTAGTCCACAGCTGATAACATAATTTCATAACGATACTAAAAATTTAATCATAAAATAATTGTAGTGAGGTGAGATAAAAATTGTAAATAAAAAAATTGATGTAAAATAGGCTGAATAAAATTTTTAATTAAGTTAATCAATTGTAAATAGGTGTAAAATTTAAATAGATTAAATAACTTGTGAAAACTATATTAATGGGAATAATTGTAAGTAGATTATGAATATTAAATTGTGAATAAAATTGATGTAAAATAGGTTTTTAGTTAAGTTAATCAATTGTAAATAGTTGTAAATAAAATTTTAAGTATATTAAATAATCTTGTTAATACTATATTAATGAGAATAATCAGTATATAGATTATTAATATGAAATTTCAAATAAAATTAAGATCAATAGCATTAAAAGTTTTAAACTTACTAGAACAGTCTGGTTATCAGACGTTTTTTTTTGCATCATCCTTTCGGGGGTATTCGCTAAAGGCTATCACAGGAACTCGGGCGATGGGCGAAATCGCTCATCGACCGTCGACCGTCGACCAGTCCGCAGTCCCGCGATTCGGTTCCGTAATTCATGTTCCGTAATCCGTATAGGCTGCAATTTCGGACGGGGCCGAAATCTTGCCGCGCACTGTTGCTGATTAATATAAACAAGTGTAATTTGTTATACAATTAGAGTTTGTATAAATTTATGTAAGTATAAAAATGTTGAAATATTTATATGAAAAACTAAATTTAATTTTATAACAAACAATCAACTATTTATAAGCTGATTACAAGTTTTTTATAGGTTATTTTTTAATTTTTATTAATAAGCGTAAGCATGAAGTTCTGTATATATTGTAATAAAATTAATACTATGATGAAAAAAATTAATATTCATTTAAATATCTATTTAGTAATTAATTGTAATAAAAATGTCATTACCTGTAAGTATATAAGCGAGTAAAATTTTGAAAGAATTTGATTGTTTTGTTGGTTTTTTATAATTTTTAATTTATTTACTTTGAAAAAATGTGTTCATTAATTTATTATTTTGCAGAAAAATGGCACATTATAGTCAAGATGACACTGAAGACAGTCTTGAAAGTTATATCGAAGATGTGGATGCAGAATCCAATAACACAAGTGCCATTCAGATAAATATTGCTGATTTTATTGAGCGTATAAGAAAAAACAAACCTTTGTGGTACATGGCGTGTAAAGAGTACAAAGATACTCCGCTTAAAGAGACAATTTGGCTAAACATGTCTAAAGACATGGGTGTACCAGGTATTTTAAGAAAAATTTAAAGTATAAAATAAGTAGTTTTAAATTTTATGAGCTATAGTAACTTAAAAATTTATTTATAGCCAAAGTTCTTCGAACCAAATTTTTCAATTTGAAAAATTCCTATTCAAAAGAAAAAAATAAACGCAAATTAGAGTTAAACAAGAGTGGAGATGCTGGTCCAAGGAAAAAAAAGCCAAGACCTGGTTTTGCATATTTTGAGGCTATGCAGTTTTTAGAAATAAATAAAGAGTCCAAAACTAAAAGGTAATAATATAATTGAATATAATGTAATAAAATTTTTACATTTGTTTTACTCTTTTAAGCAGGTAGCATAATTTTTGATAAACTATCTTGCAACTGTAACATATATTAAAATTTTTTTTTTCCAGAACGTATACTAATATAAAAGAAGGAAACTCTTACAGTCACAATTTTAATTTAGTGGATGACAGTGGCATGGATTTATCTTCTTCATCTTTTGATTATCTAGATAAAAATGATTCAAGTGGATGTGCATCCGCAACAGACCTGATTCAAACAAATTCAACTGAAATGTCTGCTAGTGATGATTTGAATGATATTCTTGATAGTTCTACGCTGAGTGTTTTAACAGCTCTTGATAATTCTGGTCTTATCAATGACACCGCAAATGAAGTTTCCGCTCAGACTTCTAAATCTATAGATAAACCAATCAAGAAAAATACCAAAGAAAATGTTAATCCACAGCTTATTCCTTCTCCATGGCTGCTTGGAAAATCAAATAATACTCTCAAACCTTCGTCTTGTTTCAATCCCAATACGTCAAAAGCTAGTCAAGGAAAAAAAGATCCTCTGTTGGATACAGCGGCCAGTTTATGCAAAGCGTTGGAGAAAAGTGTAGTTAATGATCATTTATCCAAAGAGAAAGAAAAAGAAAAAGAGAGAGAAAGAGAAATACCTTTGGAAGATGATTTATTTGGTAAAGTAGTTGCTGCAGAACTTGCCAAAATCAAGAATGAAAATATCAAGGACTTAAAAAAATATATGATAATGAAAGTTATTTACAAGCCTATTGATAAAACAACAAATCCTAGTGTAGGAGAGGAAACTCAAAACATAGTTTGAATAGAAAAATTACGACTAATAGTTACTTTGACTTTCAAAAAATAAATTAATTATTATATTTAAATAAAGTTTTCTTTAAAGTTTGTTTATTGTTCACTAGAAATTTTTTTTTAATTTGAAACTTAAGTAAAAGTTAATATTTTAGTAATTTATAAAAAATGAAAAAATGTTTAATAACTATAAATAACTTTATAATTTATATTTATAAAAATGTGACATTTAATATTCATTTATATTCATTTTAGACTATATAATAATTTGGTTTATATAAATAAAGTTGAGACTTTTATAATTTAATAAAAATGTTAAGTGTGGTTACAAATACAAATAAAAGAGCTATTCATGTTGATCTCATTATGTCTTAAATATGAAAGAAAAATGCTTAGATAACTGTTACATGATGTACAAATATTTTTATTTAAATATATAAGTCAGTATAAACAATGGAGCCTTAATATTATTTCAGTAATCCAAACTAAAAAAGATCAATACAACAATTCACATAAAGTTTTGAAGTACAGATAAAAACTTTTTGAACTTGAAGAATAAGATCATCACTTTTCTCTCTTTGGATTTTTTATTCGATGACATTAAGTTTTGAAGTACATATACAATAAATTTCCCACCTTATGAAAAGTTATGGTCTGGAGTTCGAACAACTATTCGCTGAGTGCAATACAATGTTTAACTAACTTATAAAGATCTTCACATACTTTTACTCAAATTTTACAGTTCAACTCTTGGTTTTATTTACAATTTTAGTTCATTAAGCGAATAGCTATTCGGACTCAAAATTTGCACTTTTCCTAAAAGGTGAAAAATTCCCAGATTAATAGACAGGAAGAAAAACTTGTTGAACCTAAAGCACTTTGCTGAAGTTTTTCAATTGAAGACAAGTACAATTTTGAAAATTGACTTTAATGAATTCTATCAAGCTCATCCCAGTCTTCAGGAGTATAATTTACAGATTCATTTTGCCAAGGAACAGCTCCTTCGGGTGTTAAAAGATAGTCTTTTAAACCATGACGCATAACTTCACCATCTTGATTTAACACAGTGAGATTTTCCTAGCCATTTAAATCTTCCACAAACGTTGAAGCTTCGTACATTGTTTCAGGAGGATTTAAAGTTAGTTCTCTTATTCTTAGAAGATTATGGAGACATAAACCTGCTAATATTATTTCGTCTACCGCTTCTGGAAGTAGTTTCATCGATAATTCAAAAATTCTAAATCTAGACACAAGAATGCCGAACGCATTTTCAATGACACGTCATGCCCTACTTATCCTGTAGTTGAAGATTCGCTCATCTTGTTCCAAAAAATGCCCAGAGATCGGCTTCATCATTGTTGTGGTCAGTGGAAAAGCGTCATCACCCACAAAAAGCATGGGGTGGCAATATTACTTCCAGGAAGTGTGGCAACACCTTTAGGCAGTCCTAATTCTTCATTTTCTATCAAGGGTCCAAAGGTGTCATGAAAAATCCCAGCATCACTGCAGCTGCCAACTTCTCCGACACGAACAAGAGTAAAAATATAGTTGGCGTCGCAAGCAGCTAGAAGAGCAATACTGAACCTTCCTTTGTGATTGTAGTAGATACTACCAGAATGAGCAGGAGCTTGAATATCAAAATGTTTCCCATCAAACGCACCAACGCAGTTAGGCAAATTCCAATTTTCTAAGAATGACACTGCGATTTGCTTCCACTCTTCCTCATTGGGTTGTCTTAAAAAATTTGGTTCCAAAACTCGTACAATTACTCCGCAAACTTCTTTGACTATAGCTGATGCAGTTGATTCTCCAATTCTATTATTTAGAGCAATTGAAAATAAAGTATCCCCGGACACCAAATACCTTAGTGCAATAATTAGACGTTCTTCAGGACATAGAGCTGCAGGATGATTTTTCTGCAAATAAGGTGCCAGTAATTGTAACAGGTCATTAAAAGTCTCTAAATCTATTGCTGTATAGCGATGAAACATGTATTGGTCCTCTTTTAACTCTTGCCACTGAGTATTATAAAACCCAAAATAGTGCCGAAGCTTGTTCATAGGACGTTGCAACCACATTCTATATAACTCCTTAACTGATAAAAAACACCGTAAATGAACTTTTGAAGCAGTCATTGGATTTCTCCCATTCTGCGAGAAATGCCAGTATTCTTTTCTCATCGATTTACCTTATAAATAATTAATTATGATCAATAAACGAAAATGCCATCAATTCGCCTGGTAACTTTGCCTAGAGACTTTTGGGGCGGAGCATTAAATTTGAGATTACTTAAAAATACGATTGATTTTTGAGTATGTATTTATAAAAATGGAAATCTCCCATTCTGCGAGGCCTAATGGTAAAAAGTTTATCGTCGCCTAAATCTTTTATCATCATGTATTTTTCAAAACTTAGTATTGGGAGTGCCGTGTCGTCTGCTACATGCGCCGCTATTCGTCAGTTGGCTTGCTGTCGCCTGTCATGGTGGGCTTTGGGCAGAGTAGAGTGCTGACCCAATAAAGTGGTTTTTGTTTTTTTATTGATAAATGAATAAATAAATAAATAAGTGCACACTTGAAAATTATTTTGCAGTTGTTTGTGAATGAAATTCATTTTTTTGAAGAATAAATCGACTCTTTAATGTGATCGGGATTATTTCTAGATAGAATACACTTTTCTTTTATTTGCAAAACAAGCTAGTAGAATCGTAAAGGACTGCTTTCAATGCATCATGACACCAAAAGTTTAATCAAGAATAAATTTTTTAAATTTGTCGAGAACTTGAGATGAGTTATTGAATGTAGCAATGTGCAATCATCCTGAAGCAGCAGATCAAATCATCACGACTACTCTGACAACAATTATCAGCCTGCAGAAGTTTGGAAAAAAAGTAGGAATTAATTTATAGAGTATGTGTTTAAGACTTGAGAAAAGAAAAATTAAATTGAGGCCAGTCCAATGGGTACAGAGGAAGCAGCCACGCCAAGGTTAAATTGTTGTTTTGGAAGTCCATCAGCAGTCACCACAGAAGCTTCCCAAATTTGACTTAAACTACATTTTTGGCACTGCATCAGGAAAATTTTAACACCATTGGAAGATTAAGAAGACAAGCATCCAGATATTTAAAAAATCATCCTGAAGCATAAAGTTGAAATAAACATAAAAAAAACTTTCACATTAGGAGGACTCGAGACAGCTGGTTTCCGTAGTGAGAATCAAAAATGGTTGGGGTTTACACAAACTCTCTTGTGCTTTGGTATCCGAGCAATCAAGAAAAAAAAATTAAATAGCGGCCAGTCCAATGGGTACAGAGGAAGCAGCCACACCGAGATTAAAAAACTTACTGGATAAGCTGGGATAATGGAAGAAGACAGCTAAATGAATATTCATAAATTTTTTTTCAATTACATGATAGATCATTTTCTCAAAAAGCCTGTTTAAAAGTAAAGCAACTTTGTTTAATCCAGAGATGTTGTGAGCACGAGACCAAGTGGATCCTTGCAAATTGGTCTTTGGGTTTACCTGATTCAATCCTGAAATTGGATCTAAAATATCATGCAAAATTGAGAACTCAAAATGAATTTGAAGTTGGCACCGACGCACACAGAGCTGGGTGAGACATAAAAGAAGTTAGAAAAATCGTTTGGGTGTAATTTTCTTCGTTGAGTCAAGTACTTTAAGCAGCACCCCCGCTTTTTTGGAAAAAGTCAATACAAATAATTGTTATTGCAAAAAAAGCCTTAAAAACATGAAAACGAAGTAAAAATTCATCAAATTTTCTTGACAGCCGTTAAAAACATGAAAAATTTATGTAAAAATTGGTTGCTGCTTATTTTAAAAGCTTTTTATCTAACCTTAAATGTTTAAACAAATTAATTAATTAATAATATTATATTGTTTATTGCAAATCAAACTTTTTTTATTCAACACAAAAAATAAAATTTGCAAAAGTAAAGAATAAAAATAATAATGGAAACCTTTGCAAAAAAAGTAATGAAAAACAAAATTATAGCAAATAAAAAATAGTAGAGAAAGTAAAAATTATCAGAGTTAAAGTTTTAGTAATCGAAGATAAAGTTTATGATGAATTTAGTTCATGATGAAAACGTATTAATTTCAAAATGCAAAAATTTTCGTACGAACTCTCAATCGAAAGGTATGCAGCTTATAATTTTCAAGAAAACACTATGTACTGCTTACTTTTTTAATTACTAACACTATTAGTTTAAACAATTTTTTGATAAAAACTAAAAAAAGGCTCGTATTATGTATGGTATATATTTTTATAGGTTTTTTTGGGCATGGATATTGGATTCGTCATCACCACTTTATTTAAACAATTCTTCAAAAATATTATCATGATTATTACATAAATAAACAAACCATCAATAAATAAGAAAGCCCAGGAGGGCAACAATTTAAATATAAGTTTTGAATTGAATTAGTTTGAAAGCTCTCGTGGCTCAGCGACATAGTCGCTGCTTTTGATTTTGCAGGTTCCGGGTTCGATTATCAGTTGAATTTTTTTTTTTTTTTTTTTTTTAATTTAGCATTTATAAATTTCAACATAACATTTATTGTAAATATTTTAATTAAAATTTTATTATTATCATTTTTTGATCAATGATGATTATTTTATATATTTGAAAAATTGAAAAATATTGTTGTATGAATACTAATTTTTGTAATTTTTTTATAGTGAATTACACCGATAATACTTTTCAAGAAGTATCATAAATAATACTTTTATCACGTTCTTTCATTTAGATTACAAATTTATGTACATATACATATAAACATGTGAATACATTAAACTTAGTAACAAAATTCGATACTTAGTGTCGTTTATTAATTTAAAAATTGGTTTTCTTACAAACTACTGTTTAAAAAAGACTATTAGTTTCATCGTCGCAATTGTCGTCGTCAATGTTGTCAATCAGTAAATTTTTCATTTCTGGGGTCAACTGTAAGTGATTTTTATTCCACTTCTTTCTCATAGAAAGTATAACAGGGTCAAAATCAATAAATAGTCTATTTCCTATGTCTTCGTTTGTGTCGATCCTAAAATTAATTATTAAAAAATTCAATTAAATGAATCATTGATGATAAATTGTAATTTAATATTTTACTCATTTTCAATAAATTTTTTCATTACATTTAGTTTACTTGTATTTTTAATAAACAAATAAAAAATATAAAATACTTCTTGAATCATATGCTATCGTACTTACGCAGATGTTTTTCTAGTGAAATCTTCTCTAGTTCTTTTTATTTTTTTTTTGTAGGTGTTCAATTGGTTCTTCTGAGAGTTCTCCAATCGGCATCATAACCGTATCTAAAACTCGCCAGCCATGCATTAAAACTGTTTGTGCTGACGTTGCAAAATAGTACCACCCATACAATGAGATGAAACGTTTAGTGGTTTCAAAACAATATTTTTTAAACTTAATAGGATCAATATTGAAGTAACGCCAATAATGGTTTGAAATCTTTTCAGTAGATCGTAATCAAACCCTATGCACAAAAGAATAGTAGAATAATAATCATTTGTTCCAAAAAATTTGTTAATTATGGCAATCAACCGTACTCTTAAAAATCTTGTTGCAGAAGTTAACTTATTGAATAATCTATCTGTAACTTAAATTCACAAAATCGGTAATTAAATAAAAATAAAAAAAAAATTTTTCAATCCATTAACTCTCTTTGAATTCTAAATAAAAAAAATACCTTCGAACTATAAATAAAAATTTTTTCACCTGTAATTTCGGAAACAATCTCGATATTTTTAAAGTAAGTCCTTGCTGTGTTTCCACAGTTCGTATTACCAGCCCCTTTGAAGTTTTCTTTTTCGGTTTTCGACTGCTTCAGTTTCTTCTCTGGGGACCTTGAAAATTTAAATGAATAATCATTTAATTATTTTTAAACGAAGAAAGGTGCATGATAAGTGTTGTTTTAGGTTATAAACTGTTTTTGTAATTTTGTTTCGAACAAATGCTTAATTTTTATACGGTTTTTTTTCGTTATTTTTTTTTTTTTTTTATACGTAAAAGGAACATTCTTATGATTTACTAGAACAATAAAAAAAGTTGATTTAAAAAAAATATATGTATAAAGTTAAAATAAATGTATTTACGATTGAAAGTAATTGTAGGGTTCTGATTAATGATGTAGTATCGATTACGACTCGGATTGAATTTTTGTAACAAAAATTTTTTTATGAATTTTCGTACTATTATTATTTTTTTTAAATAGGCAAATATGTTTCTTGGACATTTAAAAAAAAATTGATAATGACAAAAATTATGATAAAAGTATAGTCAAACTTTCTGCTTTTGGGAAAACGTTATACATTTTTAAAACTTCAAGGCTTCGATTTTTATTTAAAATGTGTTAATGAAAATTTTATTAGATACGATACCCCTTGCCACTTTGGTTTTTTCATTTCTAATTTAACGGCCACATTGAAAGTAAGCTCCATAAGCCTAATTTTTAAATGTAATATAAATATAGGAAATCCGCGCTCTAGAACTTCTTCGGGAATTTCCGTGTTTAACATGGCCAACAAATTATTTTCTCTTGTTTTCGGGTTTTTTCCACCATTGAATTTTGACACCGTACGATGACAATATCCACAGGTCAATGTTCCTGTTTCATTACGCGCGTTGTGGGACTAAAAAATTTTACAATAATTTTTTTTTAATGGTGGTTTAATTTTTTTTTTTACATTGGTATTAAATTGAATAAATGAAAGTTGAAAGAAGTTACGGGGATACAATTCATTATTTTAAAATTGAAATTACTAAAATAATTTACAAATTATATTTAATATTGAAGCTGTAAAGATTACGTCTCACACTTTACCTTGCCGTCAAGCATAGTCAGCAACAAACGGTACTCGATTGTCAAATCATCAATCTTTAACTTTTTCAAAGATTTTACTTCCGTCATTAATTCAGTAGCTTCTCTCATTATAAGTTCGGGAGTTTCTTTTTGAAATATAAACTTTTTGACTCTACAATAAGACACAGAGGAGCTTCTATCATTGATCCACCCCCAATTGTCCCTATCAACATTCTTTATTCTAAGAGGAACAGCTGCTACGACAAAGAAGTGGGTACAACTATTGGTCGTATCTACTCTCCTCTGCCTCCATACAGAAAGATTGCTCCCATCAAATTCAAGTTTAGGCTTAAGGAATAACTTGTCAAATTTTCAAGAGGATTTACAATACAGTTGTTGAGAAATTTTAATTCAAAGTTGGGCTAAAATCGCTCCGAATCGGGTGATTTAACATAGGCTCTTATGGGAAAACCATGCTGTTTTCATTTTGCTGTAGTTTTCGAACCAGGTTGGCAATCATCTTGAAATTGGGATATGTCATTCCTAGAGCCTTAAAGAACAAATTGCTATGTTTTTGGAAAACTTCTTATGGATTTTGAAACAATTTCGGCATTATTTTGTTATTAAAAAATCAGTAAAAAGTTTGCTGATTTTTCCTTATTTTAAAAAAAGTTTTCTAGACTTTTGATTCACACTGTTAAAAACTAGAAGTCTTCAGTAATACTATGTAAAAATTTCAGAAAGTTTTATTAATTCAGTCTCGAGTACCAACGAGTTGAAAATAAAATAATTTTGTTAATCGACCGGGTAGACTCGAGGCGAATGTCAGCTGTTCCCGTGCCTAAACTATGGGCGGCTTCCCCCACTACTTCCATGACGAGGCAACGTCCTTAAAGTACGCCCGTAAATTATTACCAAATTTTGTAATTTATCTAATGTTTGAAGTAAACGAGTAGTAGTGTAGTCCAACAAGTTTTGTAAAGGCACATTATAATAAATTTCAGTGACGACTCTACCGAGTGGATAACAATATAGTTTTTCTAGTTGGATCTAAAAATAATTTTTTATGAGGCAAAAAATTCTTTATATTCACAATTAAAAACGAATAAAAAACATAATTTACTCGGCAGAATTTTTTAAATAAAAAAATTAATTTAACTTATAAGCATTTCATTGAAAAATGATAATTACTATTAATTCTGTTAATCATGACAGGTTTTATATAAACTTAATATCATACTATCGAGACTTGTGATTTTTATGAGTTCAAAATTTACAGTTATTTTATTCGCGGCTAATGTATTGAAATTTTTTTTTTTTATTACAATATATCAACGCTATGTTTGCAAAGCTCATTTTCTACCAGTCTTTTAAAGCTAAAACATTCAATAAAATCGGTTTGACACATTTTATTAGACAAAAATATTTATTTCATTCGTGGTACATTTTGGTCTAAAGTTTTTTCTCACACTAGCAATCGGTGCTATAAACTAAACGAATATATTGTAAGAGCCTTTTAAGAATTTAAAAAACTTTTAAAGATCTTTTTTTAAATAGATTTAAGTCGAAGATAATTTTCAAGGCGCAAAAAAATTTTTAAAAAGCATACGAATAAAAATCAGCGATAAATTACAAATTAAAAAAAAAAAACAACAAATACATTTGTGGGTTGCACAAGTTTCTCAAAAAATTAATTATTTTTTTGAAATGAACTTATTTTACTGAACAATTCACTTGTCTACAATTTTTTTAAATAAAATCTAAATTGTTGGATTTTTTTTTAATGACACAAATCTATAGCATTAAAGAACAACAAAATAAATGAGAGGTATTACAGTAATCATTTTATTACCTGATGATGAAGGCAGTGCATTCCAGTTTTGATTTAAAAATATTTCTCTAATTGCAATGTAGTTCTCTTTGGTTAATTTTGCGAACGATAAAAGTGCTAGAGCTTCTTTTGGAGTAAGAAGCGTTTTCTTTGAACAAGCTTTATCGACTAGGTCAAAAATTTGTTTTGCTCTTTCTGGATCCTTTATGAGATCAAGAATTTTAGCTGCATAATAGTTATTATTTTGTACAAATTTCTTTTTGGCGGCCTTTCCCTTACGAAAAAGTTGTGTACAATTTTGTGCACGAATTTGTGCATACAATTGTACACAAATCTATGCATAAGTTTGTGCATAATTTTGTGCAAAAATTTGTGCAGAAAGTTCAGTCGGGTTCTGCATGCGTATGTGTACAATATTGTGCACAGTATTGAATGAACATTGTGCACAAAATTCGGACGTTTGTGTACAAGTTTGAAATCATAGTTTTCAGATTATTTGTACATGTTTTTGCACACAAAAATTTGCAAATTATTTTTTTATTTCTCGTGCACGTTTTGTGCACAAATTATATGGTGGTTGGAATTCCGACAGATTTGTGCTCAAATTTTTAACTTTTAAAATTTACGTGGCACATAGACATGGTGCCCCCCGCTTTATTGAGGAAGATTGACCGTCACAGTTACCACGCAAGTTTGAAAGCTGAATAACAGAAACCATTGCGAATAATTAATCAATAAATAAATAAATAAATGAACCGACAAGCTCTAAGCCCCAAAACGCTGAGGAAAGCGATAAATAAATTATTTTTTATGAGCAATTGATGAAACCGCCAAGATCTAAGCCACCATAACTCTGGGGAGAGCAGTAAATAAATTATTTTTTATAAATAATTAAATAAACCACCAAGCTCTGAACCCGCATAACGCTGGGGAGAGCGATAAATAAATGATTTTTTGTAAACAATTGAATGAACTACCAAGCTCTAAGCCCCAATAGCGCTGGAAAGAGCGATTAATAAATTATTTTTTATGAACAATTAAATAAACCACCAAGCTCTAAACACCCATAACGCTGGGGAAAGCGATAAATAAATTATTTTTTATAAACAATTAACTAAACCGCCAAGTTCTAAACCCTCGAAACCCGGGGCGCCCAAGTTCAACAAAAAAGCCGATTGGCAACCCCCCAAGCTTTAAGCCCCCGAAACCCTGGGTACCTGAGTTCAAGAAAAACGCTGATTAGCTACCCCCTAAGCTCTAAGCCCTCAAAACCCTGGGCGCCTGAGTTCAAGAATAAAGCTGATTGGTTACCCCCCAAAAGCCTGAGAGCCCGAGTTCAACAAAAAAGCTGATTGGCTACCCCCCAAGCTCTAAGCCCCAAGTTCCTGGGCGCCTGAGTTCAAGAATAAAGCTGATTGGTTACCCCCCTAAAGCCTGAGAGCCCGAGTTGAACAAAAAAGCTGATTGGCTACCCCCCAAGCTCTAAGCCCCAAGTTCCTGGGCGCTTGAGTTAAACAATAAAGTTGATCAGCTACCCCCAAAACCCTGGGTACCTGAGTTCAAGAAAAAAGCTGATTGGCTACCCCCTAAGCTCTAAGCCACCAGAACCCTGGGCGCCCGAATTCAACAATAAAGCTGATCGGCTACCCCCCAAGCTTTAAGCCCCCAAAACCCTGGGTACCTGAGTTCAAGAAAAAAGCTGATTGGCTACCCCCTAAGCTCCAAGCCCTCAAAACCCTGGGCGCCTGAGTTCAAGAATAAAGCTGATTGGCTACCCCCCAAAAGCCTGAGAGCACGAGTTCAACAAAAAAGCTGATTGGCTAGCCCCCAAGTTCCTGGGCGCCTGAGTTAAACAATTAAGCTGATCAGCTACCCCTCAAGCTTTAAGCCCCCGAGTTCGGGCGCCCCGGGTTTCGGGGGCTTAGAGCTTGGGGGGTAGCCGATCAGCTTTATTGTTGAACTTGAGCTCTCAGAGTTTTGGGGGGTATCCAGTCAGCATTTTGGTTGAACTCGTGCGCCCAGGGTTTTGGTGGCTTAGAGCTTGGGGGGTAGCCAATCAGCATCATTGTTGAATTCGGGCGCCTAGGATTTTAGGGGGTTTGGAGCTAAGGGTGTAGCGAATCAGCTTTATTGTTGAATTCGGGCGCCTAGGATTTTGGGGGCTTGGAGCTGGGGGTGTAGCGAATCAGCGTTATTGTAGAACTCATGCGCCTAGGGTTTTGGGGGGTAGCCAGTCAGCATTTTTGTTGAACTCGTGCACCCAGGGGTTTGGTGGCTTAGAGCTTGGGGGGTAGCCAATCAGCATCTTCTTGATTTCAGGTACACAGCGTTTTGGGGGCTTAGAGCTTGAGGGGAAGCCGATCAGCTTAATTGTTGGACTTGAGCTCTCAGGGTTCTGGGGGGTAGCCAGTCAGCATTTTGGTTGAACTCGTGCGCCCAGGGTTTTGGTGGCTTAGAGCTTGGGGGGTAGCCAATCAGCTTCATTGTTGAATTCGGGTGCCTAGGATTTTGGGGGTTTAGAGCTGGGGGTGTAGCGAATCAGCTTTATTGTTGAATTCGAGCGCCTAGGATTTTGGGGGCTTAGTGCTGGGGGTGTAGCGAATCAGCTTTATTGTAGAACTCGTGCGCCCAGGGTTTTGGTGGCTTGGAGCTTGGGGGGTAGCTAATCAGCTTCTTCTTGATTTCAGGTACCCAGCGTTTTGGGGGCTTAGAGCTTGAGGGGAAGCCGATCAGCTTAATTGTTGGACTTGAGCTCTCAGGGTTTTGGGGGTTAGCCAGTCAGCATCTTGGTTGAACTCGTGCGCCCAGGATTTTGGGGGCTTAGAGCTGGGGGTGTAGCGAATCAGCTTTATTGTTGAATTCGGGCTCTCAGGGTTTTGAGGGGTATCCAATCAGCTTTTTTCTTGAACTCATGCACCCTGGGTTTTGGGGGCTTAGAGTTTGAGGGGGTAGCCAATCAGCTTTATAGTTGAACTCGTGTGCCCAGGGTTTTGGGGGCTTAGAGCTTGGGTGGTAGCCGATCAGTATTATTGTTGGACTTGGGTGCCCAGGAACTTCTGGGCTTAGAGCTGGGGGGGTAGCCGATCAGCTTTTTTGTTGAACTCGGGCGCCCAGGGTTTTGGGGGCTGAGAGCTTGGGGGGTAGCTGATCAGCTTTATTGTTGAACTCGGGTACCAAGGGTTTTGAGGGCTTAGAGCTTGGGGGGTAGCCGATCAGCTTTATTGTTGAACTTGAGCTCTCAGGGTTTTGGGAGGTAGCCAGTTAGCATTTTGGTTGAACTCGGGCGCCCCGGGTTTTGGGGGTTTAGAGCTTGGGGCATAGCCGATTAGTTTTTTTGTTGAACTTGGGTGCCCAGCGTTATGGGTGTTTAGAGCTTGGTGGTTTATTTAATTGTTCATAAAAAATAATTTATTAATCGCTCTTTCCAGCGTAATGGGGGTTTAGAGCTTGTCCGTTTATTTAATTGTTTATAAAAAATTATTTATTCATTGCTCTCCCCAGCGTTATGGGGGCTTAGAGCTTGGTGGTCTATGTAATAGTTTATCAAAAATAATTTATTCATTGCTCTCCCCAGCGTTATGGGGGTTTAGAGCTTGGCGGTTTCATCAACTGTCTATAAAAAATAATTTATTTATCGCTCTCCCCAGCGTTATTGGGGCTTAGAGTTTGTCGGTTTATTTATTCATTTATTTATCGATTAACTATTCACAACGGTTTCTGTTATTCAGCTTTCAAACTTGCGTGGTAACTGTGACGGTCAATCTTCCTAAATAAAGCGGGGAGCACTATGTCTATGAGCCACGTAAATTGTAAGAGTTAAAAATTTGAGCACAAATCTGTCGGAATTCTAACTACCAAATAATTTTCGCACAAAAACGTGCACGAGTAATAAAAAAATAATTTGCAAATTTTTGTGTGCAAAAACATGTACAAATAATCTGAAAACTATGATTTCAAACTTGTACACAAACGTCCGAATTTTGTGCACAATGTTCATTCAATACTGTGCACAGTATTGTACACATACGCATGCAGAACCCGACTGAACTTTCTGCACAAATTTTTGCACAAAATTATGCACAAACTTATGCATAGACTTGTGTACAATTCGTATGCACTTGTGTACAATCTGTATGCACAAATTCGTGCACAAAATTGTACACAACTTTTTCGTAAGGGTTATTCCATCGTCAAAGCTCAATTCATTGCACAAATTTTGTAACTTCCGTTCACTTGAAGAATCCGAAGGAGTTTTTTTTCAACATTTAATATCATCGAAGATCCTGCTGGTCTATCGGGTCGTCGCGGAAAATTATTTTGTTCATTAGTGATCGTTGTTAAAGCCGATCTCTTTGCTGCAGAACTTCGAGTAACCACTTGGCTGCTTTCAGCTGCATGACTTACAGGATCGTGATTAGAAATAAACTTGTTTTCTAGATCATTAGTTTCTGCAGTGTTGATGTACGAGACGATTGAGTTTCCCTCTACATTGTCGGGGTCTTTCAAAAAGATTTTAGTATAATGATTTCATTCATCTGTTTTTTGTAATGTTTTCAATGCATATAATCGTTTAAATAGAATGCTTAAGTAAAATGTAAGCCTGAGAAAACTAGACTGTGTTTAAATGAATAAATTGCGACAAATTCTTTTTGCATAAAATGTATAAAATAGACATTTAAAAACTAAATTTACTGCGTGTATCATTGAACGTCTCTGTAGAAATTAATAATAATAAAATTGAAATAAAAAATTTTTGATTTGTATTTATGGATTTATATTTTTTAATGATCATTAATAAAGTATCGACTTTTGTATTTTAAGTGTATAAACTTTGCAATTTCTACCTTGAGACAGTTTTTCGAAAGCTCAAAATCAATGCTTGAGCGTTTATAACAAAAAGTATTCGGAAAAACCCGGAAAGCTAATTTTTGCCTTTTTAATTCATAATTATTATCTTGATTTGCTATTTATTAAGGTAACATTAATTTGAAAGCCATAAAATGAAATCAAAAACTGTGAAAAATATTTTTAAGTCATTACATTGCATTTTTTGTAACTTCAATGAGAACAGCATAGGTTTAATGATGCTGCCTCGATCTAGAACTTGTAGAAATAAGTGCAGAGGATTAAATCACTTGAATAAACGATTCGCATCTAGAAATTAATTTGCGATTTAAAACAAATTTGAGGATTCACAAATAAGCTATTTTTTATGTTTGCTATTACGATAGTTCAAGGTAAATTCTCATCTGAGAGTTGTGAGGAAAATTTTTTTTAAATGCTTTACAGGTTTCTAACAGCAACATTGAAGTAAAGTTTTTTTAATCGATTATTCTAATTGTTATGTACAGATTTAAAAGGTATTATTAAGACAATGCAATTTTATAAAAATTTTCACCGAAAAAAGGAAAATTGTAAAGAAGCCCTTATTTTTCTCACTGGTTTTTTTGGAATATCACGCACATTGCTTAATTTTTTAACATGAGTAAATAAAATACATACTCAAAACATTAATTTTTAGTAATTATGTGGACACATCGTTCAATTAAAAAAAAAAAAAATTTTTTAATGTTGTCGGTTATATTTTTATAATATTACGGTTATATAGGAATTTTTTTTTTCTGTAAGTTTCTTAAACATAAAGTAAATGTAATAGTTCTTCCTGATAACGGTTTTTAAAAAAAAGTAAAGACTTACCGGGTACGTGAAGAGATACATGAATATCGTTTTGATGATGATCTTCTATTTCAAAAAAAAAACACCCTCGAACCACTTTTCTGAAAAAAGTTCTGCCGTGCATTTGTGTTGCCTTCGAAAAGCAGCAAACTTTGCGTTGTATGGACTAAAAAAAGTATTGCTCAGTCGAGTTTCGATAGTTTTCCTTGCTTCTGTTTTCTTTTGTAAAGAAAAAGTAGATATTAAATGCTCAGTAACTTCTTTTTTAGCTTTATGGATGCAGTTTTTATTTTCCACCTTCTTTTGCTCAAATATCTGAGCCAGTGTTTTTCGAGAAAAAGTTTATTTTTGCATGGTAGAAAAAAAAAAAAAAAAAACAACAACAACGTCAAAACTAATATCCGATCACTACAGAAGTTTTCCCGAGACTGAGCAGTGCAATGAAATTAGCTTAAGGCATTTGGTATCGAAATGTGAATTCTAAAAAAAAGATCGTGCATGAATACGAAGAACTGCACATTCTAAGACGAAATTTTCTTCAAATATTTTGTAGATCTCACCTACATACATGTTGTTATACGTCTAAACAAGGTGTAGCCCTGGAAAGGGCTGGTTTTTTAGAATACCTCCGTTTATGAGGCTCAGAGATGCCTCTCTCTCTGAATCGGGTAGTGTCGTTGACGGTTAGAGGGGTTGATCGGTCCCAGCGCTCGCCTGGCACGGTGTCGCCTCCGTCGAGTCAATCCTTTGAGAGAAGACCGGCGCTCGGCGTCACGATCTTCGCGGGGGACGTCGACGGTAACGTAGAATCGAGCAACGCGGGGGCGCGTCTCTTCAGGTGCTCGCGTCTTCCACCACGGCCGGTTGGCTCTATGCTCAGGTTCCAGGCGTTGGAATACCCCAGGCCGAGTAGCCAAGGAAGGAGGGGATCCCGGAGCCTTTTCCGGGGAGTTCTCGATGTCGGACGCGTCCAGGTTGAGAACGTCTTCACCCGGAAGCTCGTCCTGCGGAGCTTTGGTATCCCGAACTACTCGGAAGCTCTTCGTCGGGTTGTGTCCGACCGGAGGCAAATCCCGCCTGCCGCAGATGCACCTTTTGCCGTTCTCCTGGTCCAATCCACTGTCGAGAGTGGGTCCATCTTCCGCCACAGCCCTGTGACCCGGGGGCGGAGGAATCTTCTAACCACCGCAACAGGAGCATGGACGACGGAGTTCGACTGAGAGGCGAGTGGTCTTTTGACCGACCGGGTGGAAGAGTCGTCCTGGCCAGATGCGGGCCTAAAGTCCGGCCTCCGGCTTTGGCTGTGCCGCGGAGAGGGGGCAATGAACTGTACGCGAGTGTTTTTATTACACAGGTGTAACAATGTAGATGTTGTTTGACAATGTAAACACGACCGTTATTCTGAGAACTCACTGCAACTCAGAACTGTGACCTATGTATCTGGACGCGGACTTTATACATTTCACTTGCAAGTATCTTTAGCAATCACTTGGAAAGTGAATAATCGCAAATCATAACAGCTGTATTATTTAGCATGAAAACTTTGGTCATTGCTGTATGGAATAATTTTTACGAAAAATATTTTTATGATTTCTATAAAAATTTAAAACTTTAAATGGTAATATTTAAAATTAACAAGAAATTTAAGGAAAAAAAAAAAAACAACCGAGAATCGAACCCGGAACTTGCAAAATCAATAACATCAACTTTGTAGCTGAGCCATAAGAGCTTTCATACTGTAAGAATTCAAAACTTATATTTAAATTGTTTCCCTCCCGAGCTTAATTATTTACTGATTATTGACAACACTGACGACGACAATTACGACGATGAAACTAATAGTCTTTTTTAAGCAGTAGTTTGTAAGAAAAACGATTTTTAAATTAATAAACGACACTAAGTATTGAATTTTGTTACTAAGTTTAATGTATTCACATGTTTATATGTATATGTACATAAATTTGTAATCTAAATGAAAGAACGTGATAAAAGTATTATTTATGATCCTTCTTGAAAAGTATTATCGGTGTAATTCACTATAAAAAAATTACAAAAATTAGTATTCATACAACAATATTTTTCAAATATATAAAATAATCATCATTGATCAATAAATCATAATAATAAAATTTTAATTAAAATATTTACAATAAATGTTATGTTGAAATTTATAAACGGTAAATTAAAAAAAAAAAAAAAAAAAAAAATTCAACTGAGAATCGAACCCGGAACCTGCAAAATCAAAAGCAGCGACTATATCGCTGAGCAACGAGAGCTTTCAAACTAATTCAATTCAAAACTTATATTTAAATTGTTGCCCTCCCGGGCTTTCTTATTTACTGATAGTTTGTTTATTTATGTAATAATTATAATAATATTTTTGAAGAATTGTTTAAATAAAGTGGTGATGACAAATCCAATATCCATGCCCAAAAAAAACTATAAAAATATATACCATACATAATACGAGCCTTTTTTTAGTTTTTATCAAAAAATTATTTAAACTCATAGCAGTACATAGTGTTTTCTTGAAAATTATAAGCTGCATACCTTTCAATTGGGAGTTCGTACGAAAATTTTTGCATTTTGAAATTAATACGTTTTCATCATGAACTAAACTTCATCTTCGATTACTAAAACTTTAACTCTGATAATTTTTACTTTCTCTACTATTTTTTATTTGCTATAATTTTGTTTTTCATTACTTTTTTGCAAAGGTTTCCATTATTATTTTTATTCTTTACTTTTGCAAATTTTTTTTTTTATGTTGAATAAAAAAAGTTTAATTTGCATGAAACAATATAATATTATTAATTAATTAATTTGTTTAAACATTCAAGGTTTGATAAAAAGCTTTTAAAATAAGCAGTAACCAATTTTTATATAAATTTTTCACGTTTTTAACGGCTGTCAAGAAAATTTGATGAATTTTTACTTCGTTTTCATGTTTTTAAGGCTTTTTTAGCGATAACCATTATTTTGTTGGGACTTATGTGAGAAACAAGCATCAGTGCTAACATATGTATGTGTGTGTGTGTGTGCGTTCCAGCGCTGTAAGCGCTTTTCACTTCAGTATCTGTGCTGACGCAGTACCATGCACATGTGTGTATCCCGAGGTTAAATAAAAGTTGAGTTCCTTCTAAAACCCTGTGTCCTTTTATTTGCACCCTGTCCCTTCATAATTGTATTGACTTTTTCCAAAAAAGCGAGGGTGCTGCTTAAAGTACTTGATTCAACGAAGAAAATGACACCTGAACGATTTTTCTAACTGTAAAATTCGAGCATATGTAAATTCTTGAACTTTTATGTCTCACCCAGCCCTGTGTGCGACAAAACGTGGGACCGATATACAAGGTGTTCTAAAAATTATAATACAAATTTTTTTTTATGAAATGCAACGATAAACATGCAATAATACTGAAGTAGATGCAACATAAATTTCTTTAAAGGCATGAAAATTAACAAATAACTAAGAAAGCCAACTTTATCCCTTTATCAGAGGGCATAAAATATGACTTCCTTAAACAAAGTGGTAGAAAACGGACCCCTGGAACTTTTCAGCTGATTCAATTAATGGGAATGGTCGCGAAGGCTTTTAGGTGAATGAAAAATACTATAGCAAATCCATCGTCAATGCCGCTCATCCCTTAATCAGGGGGTAAGTTTAAGACGAGTTGAGTATACGAATATTAGGATTTCAAAAATTAACAAACGAACCCGTGAATTTTTCAGCCGATTTAATGAATGAAAATGGTCACGAAGATTTTAAGGTAAATAAAAAAAATTATAGCGAGTCAATCGTCAATGCTGCTCATCCCTTAATTGGAGGGTGAGTTTTAAACGAGTTAAGCATACGAAAATTAGGTTTTAAAAAATTATCAACCAAACCCATGGAATTTTCCAGCTGATTTGATAAATGAAAATGGTTGCGAAGGTTTCAAGGTAAAAATCAAAAAATTATAGTGAGTCAATCGTCAATGCCGCGCATCCCTTAATCGGGGGGGTTAAGTTTTAGACGAGTTGAGTATACGAAAATTAGATTTAAAAAAATGATCAAACAGACCTTTGGGACTTTTCAGACAACTTAATCATTGGGAATGATTTCAGAGGCTTTGAGGTGAATAAAAAAATTATAGCGAGTCAATCGTTAATGCCGCTCATCCTTTAATCAGGGGGTTAGTTTGAGACGAGTTGAGTATACGAATATTAGGATTTCAAAAATTAACAAACGAACCCGTGAATTTTTCAGCCGATTTAATGAATGAAAATGGTCACGAAGATTTTAAGGTAAATAAAAAAAATTATAGCGAGTCAATCGTCAATGCTGCTCATCCCTTAATTGGAGGGTGAGTTTTAAACGAGTTAAGCATACGAAAATTAGGTTTTAAAAAATTATCAACCAAACCCATGGAATTTTCCAGCTGATTTGATAAATGAAAATGGTTGCGAAGGTTTCAAGGTAAAAATCAAAAAATTATAGTAAGTAAATTGTCAATGCCACGCATCCCTTAATCGGGGGGGTTAAGTTTTAGACGAGTTGAGTATACGAAAATTAGATTATATTGAGTATACGAAAAATTATCAAACAGACCCTTTGGACTTTTCAGCCAACTTGATCATTGGGAATGATTTCAGAGGATTTGAGGTGAATAAATAAAATTATAGCGAGTCAATCGTCACTGCCGCTCATCCCTTAATCGGGGGGGGGGGGGTAGTTTTAGATGAGTTGAGTATACGAAAATTAGGTTTTAAAAAATTATAAATTGAACCCATGTAATTTTTCAGCCGATTTAATGATTGAAAATGCTCGCGAAGGTTTTAAGGTGAGTAAAAAAAATTATAGCAAATCAATCGTCAACGCCGCTCATCCCTTAATCGGGGGATAAGTTTTAGACGAGTTGAAATACAAAAAATAGGTTTTAAAAAACTATTGAACGAACCCTCGGGACTTTTCAGCCAATTTCATCATTGAGAATGATTTCAGAGGCTTTGAGGAGAATAAAAAAAATTATGGTGCCTCAATCGTCAATGCCGCTCATCCCTTAATCGGGGGGTAAGTTTTAGACGAGTTGAGAATACAAAAAATAGGTTATAGCAAGTCAATGGTCAATGCCGCTCATCCTTTAATCGGAGGGGGGGGGGTAAGTTTTAGACGGGTTGAGTATACGATTATTAGGTTTTAAAAAATTATCAACCGAACCCGTGGAATTTTTCAGCCAATTTAATGAATGGAAATGGTCGCGAAGGTTTTAAGGTAAATAAAAAAAATTATAGCGATTCTATCGTCAACACCACTCATCCCTTAATCGGGGGGTAAGTCTTAGACGAGTTGAGTATACAAAAAATAGGTTTTTAAAAATTATCAAACAGACCCTTGGGACTTTTCAGCAAACTTTATCATTGGGAATGATTTCAGAGGATTTGAGGTGAATAAAAAAAATTATGGCGCCTCAATCGTCAATGCCGCTCATCCTTAATCGGGGGATAAGTTTTAGACGAGTTGAAATAAAAAAATAAGGTTTTAAAAAACTGTTAAACGAACCCTTAGGACTTTTTAGCCAATTTAATTATTGAGAATGATTTCAGTGGCTTTGAGGTGAATAAAAAAAATTATGTTGCCTCAATCGTCAATGCCGCTCATCCCTGAATCGGGGGGTAAGTTTTAGACAAGTTGAGAATACAAAAAATAGGTTTTAAAAGATTATTAAACGAACCCATGGAATTATTCAGCCGATTTAATGAATGAAATTAGTCGCGAAGGTTTTAAGGTAAATAAAAAAAATTATAGCCAGTCAATCATCAATGCCGCTCATCCCTTAATCGTAGGGGTAAGTTTTAGACGAGTCGAGTATAAAAAAATTAGGTTTTAAAAAATTATCAAACAGACCCTTGTGACTTTTTAGCCAACTTAATCATTCGGAATGATTTCAGAGGATTTGAGGTGATTAAAAAAAATTATAGCAAGTCAATCGTCAATTCCGCTCATCCCTTAATCGGGGGGTAAGTCTTAGACGAGTTGAGTATAAGAAAATTAGGTTTTAAAAAATTATCAAACAGACCCTTTGGACTTTTCAGCCAACTTGATCATTCGGAATGATTTCAGAGGATTTGAGGTGATTAAAAAAAATTATAGCAAGTCAATCGTCAATTCCGCTCATCCCTTAATCGGGGGGTAAGTCTTAGACGAGTTGAGTATAAGAAAATTAGGTTTTAAAAAATTATCAACCAAACCCATGGAATTTTCCAGCTGATTTGATAAATGAAAATGGTTGCGAAGGTTTTAAGGTAAAAATCAAAAAATTATAGTAAGTAAATTGTCAATGCCACGCATCCCTTAATCGGGGGGGTTAAGTTTTAGACGAGTTGAGTATACGAAAATTAGATTATATTGAGTATACGAAAAATTATCAAACAGACCCTTTGGACTTTTCAGCCAACTTGATCATTGGGAATGATTTCAGAGGATTTGAGGGGAATAAATAAAATTATAGCGAGTCAATCGTCACTGCCGCTCATCCCTTAATCGGGGGGGGGGGGGGTAGTTTTAGACGAGTTGAGTATACGAAAATTAGGTTTTAAAAAATTATTAATTGAACCTACTGAATATTTTAGCCGTTTTAATGAATGGAAATGGTCACGAAGGTTTTAAGGTAAATAAAAAAAATTATAGCAAGTCAATGGTCAATGCCGCTCATCCTTTAATCGGAGGGGGGGGGGGGGGTAAGTTTTAGACGGGTTGAGTATACGATTATTAGGTTTTAAAAAATTATCAACCGAACCCATGGAATTTTTCAACCAATTTAATGAATGGAAATGGTCGCGAAGGTTTTAAGGTAAATAAAAAAAATTATAGCGATTCAATCGTCAACACCGCTCATCCCTTAATCGGGGGGTAAGTATTAGACGAGTTGAGTATACAAAAAATAGGTTTTTAAAAATTATCAAACAGACCCTTGGGACTTTTCAGCAAACTTTATCATTGGGAATGATTTCAGAGGATTTGAGGTGATTAAGAAAAATTATAGCAAGTCAATCGTCCCTGCCGCTCATCCTTTAATCGGGGGGGGGGGGGGGGTAAGTTTTAGACGAGTAGAGTATAATAAAATTAGATTTTAAAAAATTATTAATTTAACCTACTGAATATTTCAGCCGTTTTGATCAATGGAAATGGTCACGAAGGTTTTAAGGTAAATAAAAAAAATTATAGCTAGTCAATGGTCAATGCCGCTCATCCTTTAATCGAGGGGGGGGGGGTAAGTTTTAGACGGGTTGAGTATACGATTATTAGGTTTTAAAAAATTATCAACCGAACCCGTGGAATTTTTCAGCCAATTTAATGAATGGAAATGGTCGCGAAGGTTTTAAGGTAAATAAAAAAAATTATAGCGATTCTATCGTCAACACCACTCATCCCTTAATCGGGGGGTAAGTCTTAGACGAGTTGAGTATACAAAAAATAGGTTTTTAAAAATTATCAAACAGACCCTTGGGACTTTTCAGCAAACTTTATCATTGGGAATGATTTCGAGGATTTGAGGTGATTAAGAAAAATTATAGCAAGTCAATCGTCCCTGCCGCTCATCCTTTAATCGGGGGGGGGGGGGGTAAGTTTTAGACGAGTAGAGTATAATAAAATTAGATTTTAAAAAATTATTAATTTAACCTACTGAATATTTCAGCCGTTTTGATCAATGGAAATGGTCACGAAGGTTTTAAGGTAAATAAAAAAAATTATAGCTAGTCAATGGTCAATGCCGCTCATTCTTTAATCGAGGGGGGGGGGGGGGTAAGTTTTAGACGGGTTGAGTATACGATTATTAGGTTTTAAAAAATTATCAACCGAACCCATGGAATTTTTCAGCCAATTTAATGAATGGAAATGGTCGCGAAGGTTTTAAGGTAAATAAAAAAAATTATAGCGATTCAATCGTCAATGCCGCTCATCCCTGAATCGGGGGAGTAAGTTTTAGACGAGTTGAGTATAAGAAAATTAGGTTTTTAAAAATTATCAAACAGACCCTTGGAACTTTTCAGCAAACTTTATCATTGGGAATGATTTCAGAGGCTTTAAGGTGAATAAAAAAAATTATGGCGCCTCAATCGTCAATGCCGCTCATCCCTGAATCGGGGGGGTAAGTTTTAGACGAGTTGAGAATACAAAAAATAGGTTTTAAAAAATTATCAATCGAACCCATGGAATTATTCAGCCGATTTAATGAGTGAAATTAGTCGCGAAGGTTTTAAGGTAAATAAAAAAAATTATAGCGAGTCAATCGTCAATGCCACTCATCCCTTAATCGGAGGGGTAAGTTTTAGACGAGTCGAGTATAAAAAAATTAGGTTTTAAAAAATTATCAAAGAGACCCTTGTGACTTTTTAGCCAACTTAATCATTCGGAATGATTTCGAAGGATTTGAGGTGATAAAAAAAATTATAGCGAGTCAATCGTCAATGCCACTCATCCCTTAATCGGAGGGGTAAGTTTTAGACGAGTCGAGTATAAAAAAATTAGGTTTTAAAAAATTATCAAAGAGACCCTTGTGACTTTTTAGCCAACTTAATCATTCGGAATGATTTCGAAGGGTTTGAGGTGATAAAAAAAATTATAGCAAGTCAATCGTCAATTCCGCTCATCCCTTAATCGGGGGGTAGGTTTTAGACGAGTTGAGTATAAGAAAATTAGGATTTAAAAAATTCTCAAACAGACCCTTGTGACTTTTTAGCCAACTTAATCATTCGGAATGATTTCGAAGGATTTGAGGTGATAAAAAAAATTATAGCAAGTCAATCGTCCCTGCCGCTCATCCCTTAATCGGGGGGGGGGGGGGTAAGTTTTAGACGAGTTGAGTATAAGAAAATTAGGATTTAAAAAATTATCAAACAGACCCTTTGGACTTTTCAGCCAACTTGATCATTGGGAATGATTTCAGAGGCTTTAAGGTAAATAAAAAAAATTATAGCAAGTCAATGGTCAATGCCGCTCATCCTTTAATCAGAGGGGGGGGGGGTAAGTTTTAGACGGGTTGAGTATACGATTATTAGGTTTTAAAAAATTATCAAACAGACCCTTGGAACTTTTCAGCCAACTTAATCATTGGGAATGATTTCAGAGGCTTTGAGGTGAATAAAAAAAATTATGGCGCCTCAATCGTCAATGCCGCTCATCCCTGAATCGGGGGGGTAAGTTTTAGACGAGTTGAGAATACAAAAAATAGGTTTTAAAAAATTATCAATTGAACCCATGGAATTTTTCAGCCAATTTAATGAATGGAAATGGCCGCGAAGGTTTTAAGGTAAATAAAAAAAATTATAGCGATTCAATCGTCAACGCCGCTCATCTCTTAATCGGGGGGGGGGGGGTGTAAGTTTTAGACGAGTTGAGTATACGAAAATTAGGTTTCAAAAAATTATCAACCGAACCCATGGAATTTTTCAGCCAATTTAATGAATGGAAATAGTCACGAAGGTTTTAAGGTAAATAAATAAAACTATAGCGAGTCAATCGTCAATGCCGCTCATCCCTTAATCGGGGGGGTAAGTTTTAGACGAGTTGAGTATACGAAAATTGGGTTTAAAGAAATTATCAAACGAACCCATGGAATTTTTCAGTCGATTTAATGAATGGAAATGATCGCGAAGGTTTTAAGGTAAATAAAAAAAATTGTAGCGAGTCAATCGTTGATGCCACTCATCTCTTAATCGAAGGGTGAGTATCGAGGGGCTGATCACTCGATTTACGGCATTTATTGTATTTACAGGTATTTACTAAGTATTGAAATACTTGAATCATTAAAACCGATTTTCGAAATTATCAATAATTTTTTGTTCGTTTTACATTTTAAGTTTGTTACGAAGTGTTGAAGAAGGCAGGATGGACCTGGACACCCACGTCATCGATGACGAGGGTACCCCGGGTACCTGGGGATCATCTCCAAAAGTTCGGAGTGAATTCTTTGGGGATGACTTTTAAATTTACTCCCGGGTGTAAGTTTCTCCTTAAAAACCCTGAGCACCCAAGTTCAACTAAAAAATTGATCAACTATCCCCCAAGCTCTAAGCCCCCAAATACCCTGGTTGCCCGAGTTAAACAAAAATACAGATCGGCTATCCCCAAAGCTCTGAACTTCCAAATACCCTGGGTGCCGCAGTTCAACAAAAACCTGGTCGGCTATCCCCCAACCGCTAAGCTCCCAAATTGCTGGACGCCCGAGTTCAACAAAAATCTGACTGGCTACCACCCCCCCCCTCCCAAGCTTTAAGCCCCCAAAACCCTGGGCACCTGAGTTTAACAAAAAAAGGCTTAGAGCGTGGGAGGTATCAGCTTTTTTCGTTGAACTTGGGCGTCCAGGGCTTTGGAGGCTTAGAGCTCGGGGGGTAGCCAATCAGCTTTTTCATTGAACTCGGGCGTCCAGTGCTTTGGAAGCTTAGAGCTTGGGGGTTAGCCAATCAGCTTTTTTGTTGAATTCGGGCTCATCCATTAATCGCAGGGTAAGTATCCTAAATTAATTATTAATGATAATTATCCAATGATTGAATCGGCTGAAAAGTTCCAAGGGTCCGTTTGATATTTTTTTAAAAACTGTTAGAGTGAAAAGAGAATAATTTGTGTGAATGATTGGCACGGCATGGAATTGCGTGGAAACTTTTACGTTTTTTTTTGAGTCGAAGTTTTGAGCCTGCTCGGTGTAGAGACCGCGGCGGTCCACGGTACGTTTCCCCCTCTACCGAAGTCACGAATGTTCGATGCTCGCGGCGCGGTGCTGCACGTCGAGCGAGGGCTCGAGCGCTCTCTCTTCTACAAACCTTTCAACTGTTCACACTGCTTCCATCAGAAATCCAAGAAATTATATTCAAGGTAATGAAATCAGTGCGCGAACAAAATCCGATAAAAGTTTGTTTATCATTAAAAGGAAGAGCAATAAATTCATTAAGTTGAAAACTAATAGATAATCGAAAAGAACGGGTAAAGTTTTCGGTGATTATCTATTACATATTCAAACGACGCGTGCTTAATAGAGTCTCGAGTCTTTATTTAAAATTTTTTTTCTTGTTGTCTTAATCGAATAACAGGATTTGTTTGATTGTGTAATTTTTGGTGGACGTAAGTTATTAATACAACTTCTTCCGGAAGAAGACGGACATGTTAACATATCTAAAATTCGGTCAAAGCAACACGCGGTCGGGATACCGCACTATCGAGTAGGGTAAAGAGCAATTCAAAAAAAAAAAAACAAAAAACGAGGAATCTATTCTCATAAGTACGATCAAGTTACTGAGTCGACTCAGTAAGGTCGTACAAATCTATCTTGCGTTAAGTGCCAATCAAAAATAAAACCTAACTATTGCTCGTGAAGAGCCTTGCACATACATTTTTTAGTCAAATTTGCAGAAGGCTCAAGGTATTGGCTAGGTGACATACACATTACACACACACTTTACCCACACACACAGGCTCTATCGGCGTACCAATCAGCACCAACAGATCGCGAGTGTTTCCTGGCTTCTAGACGGCTGTGGGGTGCGCATTAGCCAGGCGTCGACCGTCACCGAGGACGAATACACGAGCGACCTGGGTGCGGGAATCCGTATCCATTTTTGCGGTGTGCAGACTCCTAATTGGTACCCGGGTGATTGTGGAACGTGGTGCTTTTCATCGTAGCTGCCGGTAGCTGATCACCATTGTATTTTTTATTCTGCAAGGTATTTTACATAAATTTAATAAAACTAACATTTTGATTGCCAATGTCACCGTGATCGGGTTTCAAACGGTCTAACATTAAACTGAAGTTTTATTTATTTTTTTTTTTACGACGGGACTACTTTTGTGGTATTGGGTGGATAACCAACGCTTGAATGTATTGAGCATAATTAAATAAGAGTAAGGTAAAATTAAAGAATTTCAACTTGATTGTGTTATAGTTTCTAACCTATAAGCGGGCATCATGAACCAGAATAACCTCAAACAGCTGAGCAAGAAGTTCAAGCGTATAAGTACGTTGAAGTAACTTAATTTATGAATTGTAATTATATCGATTATAATAAAAGTACGGCATAACTGGTTAATTGATCGCGTAGGTTAGCTTAAAATATTTAACATTAATTGAAGTCCTTAAAAAAAAAAAAAAATAGGAAAAGAAGTAAAAATAAAAGTTCTATATTAGTTTTTTTTTATTAAACAGACAGTATTTGTCTTGAATTACTTAATAATTAACCAATGTTATAATCACTTACTGATAATGAAATTAAAATATCATTTCTTAAATCTGTTTCACATAGGGTTGAGATTGTAATCTTTAACCAGTGTAATAAAGGGCTATCGCCAAGCCATAAAATTGATCTCAATAAACAAATATGCATTTTCATTAAATCACCTGGTACCCTCGTTGTGTTACCTGAAATAATTCATAGAGTGGGTGGAATTAGGAAATGATTAGTAAATGAAATAAAAAAAAAAAAAAAGAAAACCAAAAAACTCGTGTTTACAGCAAGGTGGAATTAGAAAGCTGCCAGAAATTTTTATGGAATGCAAGATCGCGCCCTGGATCCGATTGTGACCGTAAGGTATTAAAAGAGATAATTAGGTCCGGCGCGCGCGGTTCGTGCAGGAAATTAAAAACAAAAACATTGCTGTAACCACGAGGTAAGAAGAGCACGTCGAGTTAGAAAACGAGACGTGACAAAACTAATCTGCGTTAACTCAACTCGTCTAAAACTTACCCCCCGATTAAGGGATGAGCGGCATTGCCGATGGACTTGCTATAGTTTTTTTTATTCACCTCAAAGCCTCCGCAATTATTCCTAATATTCAAATCGGCTGAAAAATTCCAAGGGTCCGTTAGATAATTTTTTCAACCAAATCTTCGTATACTCAACTCTTCTAAAACTTACCCCTTGATTAAGGGATGAGCGGCATTGACGATTGACTCGCTATAATTTTTTTCATTTACCTTAAAGCCTTCGTGACCATTTCCATTAATTAAATCGGCTGAAAAATACAAGGGTCTGTTTGATAATTTTTTAAAACTAAATTTTCGTATACTCAACTCGTCTAAAACTTACCTCCCGATTGAGGGATGAGCGGCATTGACGATTGACTCGTTATAATTTTTTTCATTTACCTTAAAGCCTTCGTGACCATTTCCATTAATTAAATCAGCTGAAAATTTTCAAGGGTTCGTTAAGTTATTTTTTAATACCCAATTTCCGCAAGCTCAACTTGTGTGATACTCTCCCCCCTATTACGGGATGAGTGGCATTGACGACGGACTCGCTATAATTTTTTTTATTCACCTCAAAGCCTTCGCGACCATATCCATTAATTTAATCAGCTGAAAAGTGCTAGGGGTCGGTTTTCGACTTCTTTGTTAAAGGAAGTCATATTTAATACCCTCTGATAAAGGGATAAAGTTGGCTTTTCAAGTTATTTGTTAATTTTCATGCCTTTTAAGAAATTTATGTTGCATCTACTTCAGTATTAATGCATGTTTATTGTTGCATTTAAAAAAAAAAAAATTTCTGCTATGAATTTTTGTTGAACACCCTGTATATATAGGTGCTACTTCTCGTCTGTGCCAGCTTCAGATTCATAAACTCAAAAGCAACTGAAGAACCAAATCTGTTTATTTACTTTTTCTTTCAAGGTAAATTGTTAATACAATTTTTTTTTTTTTTTTTCTCATGGAAGATTAAAGTTAGTTTATTGGTGTTAGATATTTATAATGTATCATTTAAAAAATGATTCTAAATCCTGAAGTTTTTTGTCAGATTTTGATCTTACTATCAACATTTATAGCATGTGTGGCATTGACTTTAAACTTTTTTCTTACATATTTTAATTAATCAGTTTTTCTAAGTAACTAAAATTATATTTTTTTACACCACAAGTAAATAAAATAGTTAAAAGCTATAATTTTCATCAAATATATAGATTTTTCTGAAGTTTCAATTCATCTTTAAAGTATAAATTATACAAGTAAATGGTAATTTAATTTCAATCAACTAGTTTATAAATTTAAAAATAACAAATATTTGTAATATCAATGAAGTCTAATATTATTCAATTTACAAATTTATAATCAATATTACATTTATTTCAAGAACTGGAGTAAGAGTATGCTCGAATCTCATTTCCTGGTGCTGGTAGCAAAATTGAACCTCGAGCGTAAGATTATAAGGAACCTATCAATTCGGCCAGATGGATGGACTGATGTGTGCATTAACTCTTTACTGCTCTTACCCAAACACTTTTACATTTTCTTATTGGTAAATAAATCTTTATTTCTTTTTTATTATCTGTGTGTTTTTTTTTTCAATTTCATTATTTTTAATTATTACTATTTTTAATCAATTTCATTCTAATAAAAAATATTATTTCAGGAAAAAGCAGCACATTTTATTAAACATAAAATTATATGAAGTAAGAATCATGCATAAAGAAAATGGTAAAGCTAACTGGGAATTTATACATATCTCTGATCAAATAAGCATGAGAATAATCAATTTATGTTGTTGCCTTCCTTTAATGATTCATTCAAGACTAAGCAAAGTTTATAAATAACAGAAAATAGCACAGTCTGTAATTTCTGTTCAAAAAATAAATGGAAAGGATTTTGATTGAAGGGATGGTAATTTTTTTTTATTCAAACCCTCTCCAGATAAACACGTATTTAAGAGTGCTCAGGACCCCGCGGAGAGTGCCACCTAACGTTGTATTATGGGCGCGTAAAAAAAGTTTCTACCAAACTACGGCCACAAAATAAAAATAATCACTCTGAAAAAAATCTTAAAAAATAGTTGAAATCACTCTACAAGTGTGTCACTATTTGCAAAAAGTGTTTCTAAATAGTAAAAAAAGTTGATCAAAAATATCACTAAAATCGTCGTCTGCAGCACGTGTTGATGCTGATCACAGTTTCTTATTCACTGCAAATTATTGCGTGACTTGATCAAAAATCGAGATAGTAACACACTTGTACGCCACTTTCACAAATTTTTGGTATTTTTTTCACAATCATCCGTGGTTTCTAGCAGCCGTAGTTTGGAATATACGATTTCAATCGGTTGGCTCTACAAGCGTGGTAATGCAGAGCAAAAATTTAGTCTAGCGGGTCAAATGTAGTGGCGCTGATGTCGGCGCAGGGACGTAGATATTTTTCACAAAAAAGAGGGGCCTGCCCCATAGTTGCTCATCGATAGACGGGCGAGCGCAGCTGGCCATGATTTTCGTTCATCCACGAGAGCGACGACTGTCAACTGAGCGCCCAAGGTCACGTGGGGGCAGCTCTGACTGCGGCACGGGCCCACGGTCTTTCCTCACGCTCGCCGCACAGTGCTAGATTATTAGGATTTTTTTTTTTAAATAAAATTGTCTACCAACCATAGGACCCATTGAGACCGTTTTGGTCTTAAAATGTCCGTATTGATTTGCTCTTTCAAAAATAATTGTTTTCAAATAACCAAAAATCATTTTTCCACTCGGAAAATTGATGGAAATGAAAATTTTGATAGAAAATAACCAAGTATGTAGTTTTTATCGATGAAAAAAAAATTTATTTTCTGTGTTTTGTCTTCAAATCATAAATTTAACATTGACAGTATTCAGTTGCAGTGAGAAAGATCGACGAAAATGAAAAATGTTGACACTTGCGGATTTTCCCGAGGATTTTCCATTTTCCAGTTTATTAGGGAGGCAAAGAAAAAAAAGCTTGGTGCATGAACATGTTTTGAAATGTTTTCAAGGTCAAGGTATTCTATAGTAATATCAAAAATTGCATACTAATTTATTAATGTTGCGGAAATCATTGAATATAAATATTTTTAAAGGAAAATTTACAATATTCATGCCAACTTACTTAAACCAGAGAAGGGAGATTGTTCCAAGGAAATCGTAGCGTTGAGAACTATTTTTCGAGTAAAGTGTACCGTTGAGGAGATCATCGAATATAAAGATATTATTAAAGGAAAATTTACAATATTCATGCCAATCTACTCAAACCAGAGATAGGAGATTTTCTCGAGGAAATCGTAACGTTGAGAATATTTTTCGGGTAAAGTGTTACGTTTAAGTGATTAACAATTAAAAAAATTTTTTTCTATGTGAGAATCTACAATATCAATGCTTACTTGTTTAAAGCAGACCAGGGACCTTTCCCGAGGAAATCGTAACGTTGAGACTTTTTTCCAGGTGAAATGTAACGTTTAGGTGATTAACGATTAAAATAATATTTTTCTAAGTGAGAATCTACAATATCAATGCTAACTTGTTTGAAGCAGGCCAGGGAGCTTTTCCCGAGGAAATCGTAATTTTAGAAAATTTTCCAGGTAAAGCATAACGTTGATTCGTCCAACGATTGAGATAGTATTTTTCCAGGTTGAAAATTGAAAGTTTTGTGTAAGCTTATTAACAATAGAATAGGGTGCTTTTTCCCAAAGAATAAGTAACGAGCTTTACTTTTCCAGGTAAAATGTAACCTCGTTCCCTTGAACTGCCTTACCCGAGAAACCAGTAACATTATTCAAGAAAACTTGTGAAAAAGAAGTTACTAGAACTTTTTTCGATGGAAAACATAACGTATGCTTTTTTTCTCGGGTAGATTGTAACAACCACCTCGGACAACTCTACTAAACCAGCAACAACATCAATTCTATCCTGTATAAAAGTACTGAAATTTTTTCCTTCATTAAATACCGTATTTTTTTCGTAAATCACCTTAACGTTACATTTCCCTCGGATAAAAGTCCTAACTTTGCGATTTCCTCAGGAAAATCTCCCTTCTCTGGTTTGAGTAGCTTGGCATGAATATTGTAAATGTTCCTTTAACAAATATCTTTATATTCGATGATTTTCTCTACGTTACAGTTTACTCGAAAGAAAGTTCTCAACGTTACGATTTATTTGGGAAAAGCTTTCTTAGTCTGCTTCAAATAAGTTGGCATGAATATTGTAAATTGTCCTTCAAAAAATATCTTTATATTCGATAATTTCCTCAATGTTACACTTTCCTCGGAAAAAAGTTCTCAACATTACGATTTCCTCGGGAAAATCTCTTTTCTCTGGTTCAAGTAAGTGTGCATGAATATTGTAAATTTTCCTTTAAAAATAATCATATTCGATGATTTCCGCAACCTAACAGTTTACTCGGAAAAAGTTCTTAGCGTTACGATTTCCTCGGGAAAATCTCCTTTCTCTGGTTTAAGTAAGTTGGCATGGATCTTGTAAATTTTTCTTTAAAAAAATAATTATATTCGATGATTTCCTCAACGTTACACTTTACTCGAAAAAAAGTTCTCAACTTTACGATTTCCTCGGAACAATCTCCCTTCGCTGTTTTAAGTAAATTGGCATGAATATTGTAAATTTTCCTTTAAAAATATCTTTATATTCGATGATCTCCTCAACGGTACACTTTACTCGAAAAAAAGTTCTCAACGCTACAATTTCCTCGGGAAAATCTCCTTTCTCTGGTTTAAGTAAGTTGGCATGAATATTGTAAATTTTCCTTTAAAAATATTTATATTCGATGATTTCCTCAACATTACAGCTTACTCCGAAAAAAGTTCTTAGCGTTACGATTTCCTCGGGAAAATCTCCTTTCTCTGGTTTAAGTAAGTTGGCATGGATATTGTAAATTTTCCTTGAAAAATATTTATATTCGATGATTTCCGCAACATTACAGTTCACTCGGAAAAAAGTTCTTAGCGTCACGATTTCCTCGGGAAAATCTCCTTTCTCTGGTTTAAGTAAGTTGGCATGGATATTGTAAATTTTTCTTTAAAAAAATTTTTATATTCGATGATTTCTTCAACGTTACACTTTACTCGAAAAAAAGTTCTCAACTTTACGTTTTCCTCGGAACAATCTCCCTTCACTGGTTTAAGTAAGTTGGCATGAATATAGTAAATTTTCCTTTAAAAATATCTTTTTATTCGATGATCTCCTCAACGGTACACTTTACTCGGAAAAACGTTCTCAACGTTACAATTTCTTCGGGAAAAGCTTTCTGGTCTGCTTTAAACAAGTAAGCATTGATATTGTAAATTCTCACTTAGAAAAATATTTTTTTTAATCGTTAATTACTTAAGCGTTACATTTCACCTGGAAAAAATTCTCAACGTTACGATTTCCCCGGGAAAAACTCCTTTAGTCTGCTTCAAACAAGTTGACGTGGGTCTTGTTACTTTTTACATGAAAAAAGAATTCCTCAATTGTTTATTATCTCAACGTAACAGTTCACCCGGAAGAAGTTGCGCAGATTAATTTTTCCTTGGGATATATTTTCGTCTTGAGTGAATGTAATTCTTTCCCGGATAAAAACACACTGGTTGCACTTACCTCAGTAAATGTTGTCTTCCGATTCGCAGCAAGTTTAACATGACAGTTTTCTCGCAAAAGTTATACATCATGACAATTTTCTTACAAAAAATTGCAACGTTACATTTATCGTGTACAATTTTTTTTTGTTTTTTTGTTTTTTTTTTCCGGAAAATCCCGTAATGGTACTTTTTTCATGGATTCCTGATCTCAGGTGTTTTTTTTCGTCCGGGCCAACGATGACATACAATCACAGATAACAAATATTTGTTTATATAAATTGTTTAAATAAATTAGTATGCAATTTTTTATATTACTATTTAAATTCTTGACCTTGAAAACATTTCAAAACATGTTCATGCACCAAGCTTTTTTTTCTTTACTTCCCTAATAAACTGGAAAATGGAAAATCCTCGGGAAAATCCGCAAGTGTCAACATTTTTCATTTTCGTCGATCTTTCTCGCTGCAACTGAATACTGCCAATGTTAAATTTTTGATTTGAAGACAAAACACAGAAAATAAAATTTTTTTTCATCGATTAAAACTACATACTTGGTGATTTTCTATCAAAATTTTCATTTCCATAATTTTCCGAGTGGAAAAATGATTTTTGGTTATTTGAAAACAATTATTTTTGAAAGAGCAAATCAATACGGACATTTTAAGACCAAAACGGTCTCAATGGGTCCTATGGTTGGTAGACAATTTTATTTAAAAAAAAAATCCTAATAATCTAGCACTGTGCGCCGTCGGTTTGGACTTTTCGGTGTTCGGGCAAAATCGTCCGTGATAAAATTGTAGATACTGGAGATTTTAATTATAGGTACATATCTACATATGAATTTATTGCGAAAGGAAGTATTTTTAATAGGCACGGAAATGAAAAAAATTTGGAAAATTCTTAAAAAAAGAACACATTAACAAAACACAATTTAACAACTAACATAAGTTTATTTTTTAATTTTTTCTTTTTATTCAAATTTTTAAATCACTTGAGACTTAAATAGTCATAATTTTTACTGACAGCTTAAATTATAAAACAGTGCTTGAATAATTAATTAGTAAAGTTTAATTAAAAAATTGTTGATTAAATTTTTTTAATAACTATAAGGGAACGATAAGTAAAATAATAATCTCACAGGGATGCCAGCTAATATTTTAGTTCAAAAAAGTAGCAATAGTATCATTGTTTTGTTAAAATAGTAATATTTTTTAAACGAAAAAGTATTTTTTTTTTAAAGAAACAAGAACTTTATGAATAAAGTTTTTCGTTTTAAGGCACTCAAGAAAAAAAAAAATTAAATTAAAAACGGTGAAATACCTCGGTTGACTTGAATCTTTATAAAAAGCGAAAATATTCATAAATATTAAATGCTCATAAGCTCCGTAACGCTAGGGAATAAAATTGAGTCAAAATTAAAATATAAATCATTGATGTGAAACTGTAATAATCGAGAGGAACTTGAAAGAATAAAAAGTTTACAACTGCGAGTGGGAACTGGAATTAAATTGAATTTTAAAATTGACTAATTATTGTATAGATAAAATTAATAAATCAAATTACGTTACAAATACCGGTGATAGTTTAGGTCAATAAACGCATCAATATTGTACCAGATTGTATCTTTTTTATTTTTTTAATAATCAAATAAATAAATAATTAATCCCCCAAGCTCTACAACCCAATAACGCTGGGCGTCCGGGAGTTTTTTTTTATTTTGTGAATAATAAATAAATGAAAAATCGATCCCCAAGCTCTACAACCCAATAACGCCGAACGCACGAGGGTTTTTTTTTCCTCTAAAATAAAAAATAAATAAACAATATCCACCCCCAATCTCTACAACCCAATAACGCTGGGCGTCCAGGTATTCATTTATTTTTTCTTGAATGATAAATAAATACAAAATCGATCCCCAAGCTCTACACCCCAATAACGCTGGGGGTCTAGGTTTTTTTTTTCCTCAAACGATGAATATAGTAACAAACGATTCTTCAAGCTCTACAACTCAAAAGTGCGTCGCATCTTGGTTTTATTGATAAATAAATCATAAAGTAAACAAACAATTCACCCTCCAAGCTCTATAACCCAATAACGCTGGGCGTCCAGGTATTCATTTATTTTTTCTTGAATGATAAATAAATACAAAATCGATCCCCAAGCTCTACACCCCAATAACGCTGGGCGTCTAGGTTTTTTTCTTCCTCAAACGATGAATATAGTAACAAACGATTCTTCAAGCTCTACAACCCAAAAGTGCTTCGCGTCTCGGTTTTTTTGATAAATAAATCATATAGTAAACAAACAATTCACCCCCCAAGCTCTACTACTAGGGCTGCCGCGAGGCTCGAGGAATCCTCGCCTCGCCTCGGCCTCGCCTCGAGATTGACGAGACGAGGCCGAGGCGAGGCGAGGTTGAGACAAAACCTCGCCGAGGCTTATGTTTTTCAATTTGTTTTGGGAAAAATTATGTTATGAATCAAATTTTTAAATTGAACTTAACATTCTTTATTTCAATTATTTTAATTTTGTTTATTTACATAACTATATCTTGACACCACAAATCTCGTCTTTAAGAGATGAATTCATCCAAGAGTTAACACACAGCTGACCACGTATATTACAATCGGTTATTGAAGCTCTCAACAGCGAAACTATTAAATTAACGCTAGAAAATAGTCTCTCCACTGGGGTTTAGGTTGCTGGTACAGTGTGATGCCTTCAACTTTTTTTTCGATTGCATAACTTTTCACTGAGTTGAAAAAAAATTTAGCTATATCAATTCCTTTATGCTGTCCTTTTGAAGGGATAAAATCGAGAGCAAGTGCGTTTAGTTGCCATTTGGTATCGATGAAATGCGTCGTGATCCCATAATAAGATTTGTGGTTTTTAGCAGTATAACCATCCATAGTAAAGGAAATTTTCGAGCTATTATTCACTAATATACTTTTTACTTTTTGCTGTTAATAACAAATAATTCCTGATGGTTCTTTTCGAGGTGATTTTTAACAGTTTTTGTATTGGAACCTTTCATGCTGAACACACTGTTTACAGATTTCCGTTTGCATTCTTTGCAACGTGCCATTTCTGTGCCATTTTCGTAAAAAATTTCATAAGCCTCTTCGTATTTTGATGAGGTAACTTTCATTTTCTTACAGTTTCTTGTGTCAGTTTTGTCATTATCATCTTCTTCCTCTGCCAAACGCTTCATGATAACAATTGTTTGAAGAGCAAAAATTCAAATTTTCTCGACACAAATTTAAAACCGTTCTAGTCGTTGTCGAAAGATAAACTGACGCCAGGCAGTGGTCACCGAACACTGCCTGGCATCAGTGACGACCACGCCTGCAACTAAATCCCTTAATACTTTTTCTGAAAATTCAATGAGCCTCGGCGAGGTAGTCGAGGCGAGGCGGGTCGAGTCCGAGGCGAGGCAAGGTAAATTGAAAATTTCTCGAGGTCGAGGCGAGGCTGACAAAAAAACACGCCTCGACCCGCCTCGCGGCAGCCCTATCTACTACCTAATAACGCTGGATGACCGGGTGTATTTTTTTTATTTCAAGAATAATAAATATATGAAAAATCGATCCCCAAGCTCTACAACTCAATAACGCCGAGCGTACGGGGTTTTTTTTCTCTAAAATGAAAAATAAATGAAGAATCACCCTCCAAGCTCTACACCTCAATAACGCTGGGCGTCTAGGTTTTTTTTCCCTCAAACGATGAATATAGTAACAAACGATTCTTCAAGCTCTACAACCTAAAAGTGCGTCGCGTCTTGGTTTTATTGAATAATAAATCATAAAGTAAATAAAAAATTCACCCTCCAAGCTCTACAACCCAATAACCCTGGACGACCGGGTGTTTTTTTTTATTTCGCGAATAATAAATAAAAGAAAAATCGATCCCCAAGCTCTACAACCCAATAACGCCAAGCGCACGAGGGTTTTTTTTTTCTCTAAAATAAAAGATAAATAAACAATCTACCTCCCAAGATCTACAATCCAAAAGAGCGTCGAGTCTCGGTTTTTTTGATAAATAAATCATAAAGTAAAGAAACAATCTACCTCCCAAGCTCTACAACCCAATAACGCTGGGCGTCCAGGTATTTATTTATTTTTTCTTGAATAATAAATAAATACAAGATCGATCCCCAAGCTCTACACCCCAATAACGCTGGGCGTCTAGGTTTTTTTTTTCCTCAAACGATGAATATAGTAACAAACGATTCTTCAAGCTCTACAACCCAAAAGTGCTTCGCGTCTCGGTTTTTTTGATAAATAAATCATATAGTAAACAAACAATTCACCCCCCAAGCTCTACTACCCAATAACGCTGGATGACCGGGTGTTTTTTATTATTTCGTGAATAATAAATAAATGAAAAATCGATCCCCAAGCTCTACAACTCAATAACGCCGAGCGTACGGGGTTTTTTTTCTCTAAAATGAAAAATAAATGAAGAATCACCCTCCAAGCTCTACAACCCAATAATGCTAGGCATCCTGGGTTTTCTTTTTTTTCTTGAATGTTGAATAAATAAAAAATCGATCCCCAATCTCTGCAACCCAATAACGCTAAGCGTACAGGTTTTTTTTTTTTTTTTTCTTGAACAGGGGCGCAACAACTCCTTCCAGCTAGGGGGTAGCTGAGGTCCACCCACCCCCCACCCCAATGAAACTGACGTCTAAAAACAAAAACAAAAAAAAAAAAAAAAAAAAAAAAGATCAGTATAATAAATAGACTGGTTGATAATCCCCCGAGCTGTAAACTCCTAAATATTTTGGGCGCCCGAGTTCAACAAAAAAACTGACCAGATATCCCCCAAGCTGTAAACCCTTAAAACCCTGGGCGTAAAATTCAATAAATAATCTGATCAGCTATCCCCCAAGCTCTAAACCCCCAAAACCCTGGACGTAGAATTCGATGAATACTCTATTCAGCTACCATCTAAGCTCTAAACCCCCAAAACCCTGGGCGTACAATTCAATGAATAATCTTATCAGCTATCCCCCAAGCTCTAAACCTCAAAACCCTGGGCGTAAAATTCAATGGATCAATTGATCAGCTATCCCCCGAACTGTAAACCCCCGCCGACCAGTTTTTTTATTGAACTCGGGTGCCCAGGGTATTTGGGGGTTTAGAGCTTGGGATATAGCTGATCAGTTTTTTTGTTGAACTCAGGCGCCCAGGGATTTGAAAGTTTAGAGCTTGGGGGATAGCCGACTAGTTTTTTTTTTTTTTTTTTTTAACTCTGCTACCCAGGGAATCTGGGGGTTTAGAGCTTGGGGGATAGCTGAATAGTTTTTTTGTTGAACTCCGGCACCCAGGGTATTTGGGCGTTTAGAGCTTAAGGGATAGCTGGCCAATTTTTTTATTGAACTTGGGTGCACAGGGTCTTGGGGGTTTAGAGCTTGGGTGATAACTGATCAGTTTTTTTGTTGAGCTCGAGCGCCCAGGGCATTCAGAGGTCTAGAGCTTGGGGGATAGCCAACCAGTTTTTTTGTTAAACTCGGTGCCCAGGGTCTTGAGGGTTTAGAGCTTGGGGGATAGCCGACCAGTTTTTTTGTTAAGCTTGGTGCCCAGGGTCTTGAGGGTTTAGAGCTTGGGGGATAGCCGACCAGTTTTTTTGTTGAACTCCGGCACCTAAGCTATTTGGGGGCTTAGAGCTTGGGGGATAGCTGACCAGTTTTTCAAGCTGTACAACCCAATAACGCTGGGCGTCCAGGTTTTTTTTCCTCAAACGTTGAATAAATTAACAATTGATTCCTTAAGCTTTACACCCCAAAAGCGCTTTGCGTCTCGCTTTTTTTGATAAATAAATCATAAAATAAGCAAACAATTCATCCCCCAAACTCTAGAACCAAAAAACGCTGGGCGTTTAGGCTTTTTTTCTGAAATGATAAATAAATGAATTAACCCCCCAAGCTCTACAACCAAATAACTCTGGGAGTCAGGGCTATTATTATTTTTTTCTTAAATGATTAATAAATATACAAACGATCCCTAAAGATCTCAAACCTGAAAGCGTTGTGTATCTTGGTTTCTTTGATAAAACAGCTATAAAATAAATAAACAACTAAACCCCCTTGTAAAGCCTGGAGGCCCAGCGTTATTGAGATGTAAAGTTTGGGGGTTTATTCGTTTATTTATTTTATGATTTTTTCATTAAAAAAAAACCATGGTGCCTAGCGCTGTTGGGTTGTAGAGCTTGGAGAGTAGATTCTTTATTTTTTTATTATTTGAAAGAAAAAAAAGCCTTAGAAGCTGGACGTTATTGGGTTGTAGAGCTTCAGGGGTAGGTGGTTTATTTATTTATCATAAAAAAAAAAAAGCCGGGATGCCCAGCATTATTGGTTAATAGAGTTTGGGGATCGATTTTTCATTTATTTATTAATTATTATTCACGAAAAAAAAAAAACACCCAGACGCCCAACGTTATTGGGTTGTAGAGCTTGGGGGGTTGATTGTTTATTTATTTATCATTTCAGGAAAAAGCCTTGTTGCCCAGTGTTATTGGGTTGTAGAGCTCGGGAGGTAAATTGTTTATTTATTTATCATATTAGAAAAAAAACCTGGTCGCCCAGCATAACTGGGTTGTAGAGCTTGGGAATCAATCTTGTATTTATTTATCATTCAAGAAAAAAAAAATACCTGGATGCCCAGCATTATTGCGTTGTAGATCTTGGGGGGTGGATTGCTTATTTATTTTTTATTTTAGAGAAAAAAAAACCCATTGTCATTGGGTTGTAAGCTTGAGGGGTAGGTTGTTTATTTATTCATCATTCTAGAAAAAAAGCCTGGTTGCCCAGCGTTATTGAGTTGTAGAGCTTAGGGATCGATTTTTTATTTGTTTATCATTCAAGGAAAAAAAAATACCCAGATGCCCAGCGTTATTAGGTTCTAGAGTTTGGGGATGAATTGTTTGTTAATTGTATGATTCATTTATCAAAAAAAACCGAGTCACAAAGCGCTTTTGGGGTGTAAAGTTTAAGGAATCGAATGTTAATTTATTCAACGTTTGAGGAATATGAAAAACCCAGGACGCAAAGAGTTATTAAGTTGTAGAGCTTGGAGAGTAGATTGTTTATTTTTTTACTATTTGAAAGAAAAAAAAGCCTTAGAAGCTCGACGTTATTGGCTTGTAGAGCTTCAGGGGTAGGTGGTTTATTTATTTATCATAAAAAAAAAAAGCTGGGATGCCCAGCGTTATTGGGTTGTAGAGCTTGGGGGGTTGATTGTTTATTTATTTATTAATTATTATTCACGAAATAAAAAAAAAAACACCCGGACGCCCAGCGTTATTGGTTTGTAGAGCTTGGGGGGTTGATTGTTTATTTATTTATCATTTCAGAAAAAAGCCTTGTTGCCCAGTGTTATTGGGTTGTATAGCTTGGGAGGTAAATTGTTTATTTATTTATCATTTTAGAAAAAAAAACCTGGTCGCCCAGCATTACTGGGTTGTAGAGCTTGGGAATCAATCTTGTATTTATTTATCATTCAAGAAAAAAAAAAATACCTGGATGCCCAGCATTATTGCGTTGTAGATCTTGGGGGGTGGATTGCTTATTTATTTTTCATTATAGCGAAAAAAAAAACCCACGTACGATCGGCGTCATTGGGTTGTAGGGCTTGAGGGGTAGGTTGTTTATTTATTTATCATTTCAGAAAAGAAGCTTGGTCGCCCAGCGTTTTTGAGTTGTAGAGCTTAGGGATCAATTTTTTATTTGTTCATCATTCAAGGAAAAAATAAAAAAAATACCCAGATGCCCAGCGTTATTGGCTTCTAGAGTTTGGGGATGAATTGTTTGTTTATTGTATGATTCATTTATCAAAAAAAACCGAGTCACAAAGCGCTTTTGGGGTGTAAAGTTTAAGGAATCGAATGTTAATTTATTCAACGTTTGAGGAATATGAAAAACCCAGGACGCAAAGAGTTATTAAGTTGTAGAGCTTGGAGAGTAGATTGTTTATTTTTTTACTATTTGAAAGAAAAAAAAGCCTTAGAAGCTCGACGTTATTGGCTTGTAGAGCTTCAGGGGTAGGTGGTTTATTTATTTATCATAAAAAAAAAAAGCTGGGATGCCCAGCGTTATTGGGTTGTAGAGCTTGGGGGGTTGATTGTTTATTTATTTATTAATTATTATTCACGAAATAAAAAAAAAAACACCCGGACGCCCAGCGTTATTGGTTTGTAGAGCTTGGGGGGTTGATTGTTTATTTATTTATCATTTCAGAAAAAAGCCTTGTTGCCCAGTGTTATTGGGTTGTATAGCTTGGGAGGTAAATTGTTTATTTATTTATCATTTTAGAAAAAAAAACCTGGTCGCCCAGCATTACTGGGTTGTAGAGCTTGAAAATCAATCTTGTATTTATTTATCATTCAAGAAAAAAAAAAATACCTGGATGCCCAGCATTATTGCGTTGTAGATCTTGGGGGGTGGATTGCTTATTTATTTTTCATTATAGCGAAAAAAAAAACCCACGTACGATCGGCGTCATTGGGTTGTAGGGCTTGAGGGGTAGGTTGTTTATTTATTTATCATTTCAGAAAAGAAGCTTGGTCGCCCAGCGTTTTTGAGTTGTAGAGCTTAGGGATCAATTTTTTATTTGTTCATCATTCAAGGAAAAAATAAAAAAAATACCCAGATGCCCAGCGTTATTGGCTTCTAGAGTTTGGGGATGAATTGTTTGTTTATTGTATGATTCATTTATCAAAAAAAACCGAGTCACAAAGCGCTTTTGGGGTGTAAAGTTTAAGGAATCGAATGTTAATTTATTCAACGTTTGAGGAATATGAAAAACCCAGGACGCAAAGAGTTATTAAGTTGTAGAGCTTGGAGAGTAGATTGTTTATTTTTTTACTATTTGAAAGAAAAAAAAGCCTTAGAAGCTCGACGTTATTGGCTTGTAGAGCTTCAGGGGTAGGTGGTTTATTTATTTATCATAAAAAAAAAAGCTGGGATGCCCAGCGTTATTGGGTTGTAGAGCTTGGGGGGTTGATTGTTTATTTATTTATTAATTATTATTCACGAAATAAAAAAAAAAACACCCGGACGCCCAGCGTTATTGGTTTGTAGAGCTTGGGGGTTGATTGTTTATTTATTTATCATTTCAGAAAAAAGCCTTGTTGCCCAGTGTTATTGGGTTGTATAGCTTGGGAGGTAAATTGTTTATTTATTTATCATTTTAGAAAAAAAAACCTGGTCGCCCAGCATTACTGGGTTGTAGAGCTTGGGAATCAATCTTGTATTTATTTATCATTCAAGAAAAAAAAAAATACCTGGATGCCCAGCATTATTGCGTTGTAGATCTTGGGGGGTGGATTGCTTATTTATTTTTCATTATAGCGAAAAAAAAAACCCACGTACGATCGGCGTCATTGGGTTGTAGGGCTTGAGGGGTAGGTTGTTTATTTATTTATCATTTCAGAAAAGAAGCTTGGTCGCCCAGCGTTTTTGAGTTGTAGAGCTTAGGGATCAATTTTTTATTTGTTCATCATTCAAGGAAAAAATAAAAAAAATACCCAGATGCCCAGCGTTATTGGCTTCTAGAGTTTGGGGATGAATTGTTTGTTTATTGTATGATTTATTTATCGAAAAAACCGAGATGCAAAGCGCTTTTGGGGTATAAAGCTTGAGGAATCGAATGTCAATTTATTCAACGTTTGAGGAAAAAGAAAAACCCAGGACGCACAGAATCATTGGGTTGTAGAGCTTGGGGGGTAGATTGTTTCTTTATTTATTATTTGAGAGCAAAAAAGCCCCGACGCTCGACGTTATTGAGTTGTAGAGCTTGAGGGCAGGTTGTTTTTTTATTTATCATTTCCGAAAAAACCCAGGAAGCACAGCGTACGTTATTGGGTTGTAGAACTTGGGGGGTGGATTGTTTATTTATTTATTATTTGAGAGCAAAAAAGCCCGAACGTTCGACGTTATTCGAGTTGTAGAGCTTGAGGGCAGGTTGTTTATTCATTTATCATTTCAAAAAAAATTCCTGGATGCCCAGCATTATTGGGTTGTAGAGCTTGGGAGGTAGATTGTTTATTTATTTTTCATTTTAGAGAAAAAAAAACCCGCGTACACTCGGCGTTATTGGGTTGTAGAGCTTGAAGGGTAGGTTGTTTATTTATTCATTATTTGAGAGAAAAAAAAGCCCCGGACGCTCGACGTTATCGAGTTGTATAGCTTGAGGGCGGTTGTTTATTTATTTATCATTTTAGAAAAAAAATAAATAAAAGCCTGCAGGCTTAGCGTTATTGAGATGTAAAGTTTGGGGATTATTCGTTTATTTATTTTATGATTTATTTATCAAAAAACCCGAGACGCACAGCGCTTTTGGGTTGTAGAGCTTGGGGGATCGATTGTTTATTTTTATTAAAAAAAAAAAAAAGATCTGTAGTATACAAAATAAATAAATAAACTAACGCAATAAAACCTAAATTTGAATCTAATAATTATTAGACCGTATCCTGATTAGGAATCTGACGGAGAGTCGTGCGACCAAGCCAAAACACCTTTGAAGTGCAGCCGTCGGCGAGTCAAGCCGCAGGCTGATTATAGAAGTTGGCCTGCCGTGCTGCAATCGACCGACGACATCTGAGGCCCGAGCGAACCACGTGGTTCGCTCTCAGCTGACGCCTAACTCGCCGGCAGCGGGCCGCGGGCCGCGACTCGCAGCTACACCTTATAATAAATAATACAACAATCTTAGTCGATGCAGGCCACATTGATTGTTGTTATATATATATTTGTTAGATTTATTGATTCACTTTTTTATTTTTGTTATTTACTGAAAGTTATGAAATGTTGAATGAATTTTTTTTTGTCATGATAAAAATGTGGGTTTTGTCGTACCTTTTTTGTGCGCGCACAAGTGTGACTGACAATTTATTTTTTAATTTTTAAAAAATTATCTATTAGGTACAATTTTGTATTGATAATCGCAAATCCCGATATTTTTTGCGGGCCCTTTATTTTCAGAAAGTAGCGACGGCCCTGGTTATCGACATTACAGAGCTCTTAGTTACTATTTTCGCCGTCTGCAAAACTCGTGGCGCAATAGTCGAATCGCTTGTCTCTCCGGGGTCCTGAGCACTCTTAAAAAAAAAATTTCAAATTTAATTTTGTGAAAAATTTTAATCATTTTCATATAATCTGAAATTATTGTAAAAAATAATTTATTGGTATATAATTTATAATTAAAAAAAAAAAAGTTTGTAGTGGTTGAAATAAACTTTTTTTGGGTAATTTTTTAGGGTTCCAAACATAAAAGCCTGGTAAATAAGTTAGTAACTAACTCGAAATGCTGATAAATACCTAACTTATTAAAAATGAAATTTAATTTACCAAATTAGCTTTTAAATTGAAAGGTTTGAACATTTTTATTGAAGGATAAAAAAAATTTTTTATCATGGAAGATTCAAGTTAGTTTATATTACTGATATATTGTAAAAAAAATTAAAAAATTAAAAGTTTCTTAAAATAAACATGAATATTATTGAATCGATTTATTCTTCAAAAAAATGAATTTCAATCACAAACAACTGCAAAATAATTTTCAAGTGTGCACTTATTTATTTATTTATTTATTTATCAATAAAAAAACAAAAACCACTTTATTGGGTCAGCACCAGTGTTGGGCATGTTGAAAATAGGTTGTATTAAATGACATTTTTGACATGTCGAAAATGTAGTTTAAGACAGTCGTAAATTTTTTGACAAAAATATTTGTCGAAAACTCCAACGCAATTTTTTTTTTCTTTTTTTTAATTTGTTAAAACCATCATATAAATGCGCACTGAGACTCTTTATTATAAAAAAAAAATTATTAAAAATTTTTATTACAATCAAATTTTAAATAAAAATCTGACAAGTCAATAACAGTGTATGGTATTCAAAAAATAATAATAAATAAATAGAAATGAAATTTATTGACAATATTTTTGAAAAATTAAAAATAATTTTTTAAACTTAAACCTGCTATACAAGACAGATTGGAAATTAGGAGAGTAATCAAGATATAATAATCTAACAAACTCCAGAAAAAACTGGACTCCACAGTATGAGTTAACGAGATGTTGCAACAAAAAAAAAATTTGCATAAATCATCATCAAGTTACTGTTTTCTGAAAAATTAATAAATGAAATAAAAAAGAAAGAAAGTAATTAGCTGTATAAAACACTTTTTTATCCTAAAGGGCGGTAGTCCTGGACGGTGAGTGGGTTTTTAAAACCAACTCCCGTGAAAGGGTACCACTTTATATACTTTGAATTTCAGTTTTAGGTTAGGTCGTTCATGAAAAAAACACTATTAGGATGATTATTTTTCCTTGACCATATATTCTACGCGTAGCCTAAGATCCCCTGAGAAGATTAAAAAAAAAATCATCCTGAAAAATTTCTGCGTTAAGAAGTTATGACCGTCTCAAAATTCGAAGCGGTGATTTCCTTTAGATTTTTTCGTTTCCAGTCCCTGAGCATCTGGTTTCTCTACATGCGCTGCATGTGGCTTAAACCGGATCATACGTAACGCTGTCTCACTCTTGCAGCCTGCAGCAAGGCATGCGAGCAGGCTGCGCAGGTGAGGTGCACGCACGCAAGAGGCCGAGCCGCCGAGACCCGAGCAGCTGAGCAAAAGACAGCGGTCATAATTATTATTATTTTATTACATGATTTAGAAATAATTAAGTAATTAAAAAAGTAGTATACAATAAAATATACAGCGGCATCACGCTAAATTCACTATTAACATAATTTAATTAATAACTATTAAGACCGTTAATTATCAATAATTATAGAAAAATATTTGGCTATAATTTTTCAAAACAAAATATCTAAAGTCTCCCTATGATAATCATCTATGAGTTAGAGTGAGTTGAACTTGTGAAACCTTCTGCTGGTGCTGTAGAGGTTTATTTTTCCAGTGAAAATTGCTGCAACAAATGTCAATGACCAAGTTGAGGTAGTTTAAATGTGAATGGTGATCAATATCTCATGGAATTATTCAAATTGTCAGGCAAGTAAATACATTTAAATCATCACTGGAATTTATAAATTCTGAGTCAATACACCAACATGGATAAGGTTTACTGTTCTCAGTTTATTTTCCAAGATGAATTTGTCTGACTATCAAGTTTAATTTTAGTTTTATCCGCTATATACCAACTACCTTAACTTGCTGCAGCAAATGTCAATGACCAAGTTGAGGTAGTTTAAGTGTGATCAATATCTCATGGAATTATTCAAATTGTCAGGCAAGTAAATACATTTAAATCATCACTGGAATTTATGAATTCTGAGTCAATACACTAACAAGGATAAGGTTTATTGTTCTCAGTTTATTTTCCAAGATGAATTTGTCTGACTATCAAGTTTAATTTCAGTTTTATCCGCTGTGTACCAACTACCCCAACTTGGTCATTGACATTTGCTGCATTCAAATGTGATGGTGATCAATGTTTCATGGGGTTATTCAAATTGTCAGACAAGTAAATACATTTAAATCATCACTGGAACTTATAAATTCTGAGTCAATACACCAACACGGATAAGGTTTATTGTTCTCAGATTATTTTCCAAGATGAATTTGTCTGACTATCATGACCAAGTTGAGGTAGTTTAAATGTGATCAATGTCTCATAGAATTATTCAAATTGTCAGACAAGTAAATACATTTAAATCGTCACTGAAATTTATAAATTCTGAGTCAATACACCAACACGGATAAGGTTTATTGTTCTCAGTTTATTTTCCAAGATGAATTTGTCTGACTATTAAGTTTAATTTTAGTTTTATCCGCTATATACCAACTACCTCAACTTAGTCATTGACATTTGCTGCATTCAAATGTGATGGCGATCAATGTCTCATGGGGTTATTGAAATTGTCAGATGTGTTGCAAAAATTGTTAATATAATAAATTTTATCACCAAAAATTTTATCAGTACAGTATCTGTTATAACTACAGATCGCAATATTTTTGTGAATCCTTAAAATTGTGTGGGTTTTAAGTCAGTTTAGTCATAGTCTCGGTCATAGTGATGTGTTTTGAGTTGTTTTTTTTTTATAAACAGATACAATTTTGAATAAAACTATTATGCTTCAAGCCTGAAAAGTTAAGATTTAAAATAAAATGATGAAAAAAATATAAAACAATTTAGTAAGATCAGAGATTTGAGAAAATATGTTTGACTGCAAGATAAAAAAAAAAAAACATCCCAAAAAATTCATTTAAGCATAGTTTGGTTCTTACGCCAGAACCTCTTTTGCAGAGCAACAGCAACACATAACTAAGAAAAAAAATCTTTTCAATTTATTTTACCCTCATTTTAATTGAGAACTGAAAAATTAATAATTATTGAAAAATATCATTTTTTTTTTAATCCTGCGAGATAGATAAAATGAAAATAAAAAACATTTAAAAATGTAAGATACCAACGGCGAGTTGGGTTTTTACTGTATAGATGCTATAACAGAATTATCAAAATAAAAAATTTTTTTATACTTGATGTTAAAAAATCAGTAAAAAAAGTATAAAATCATTCATCTCAATGGAGTCATAAGTTGTTTGTTCTACTCAGGTATCAATTGGTAAATTTTACCATTTTTTTTTTAGTTTCACCTTATACTTAGCGAAAGAAATGGAATCTTTAAAAAGAAAGACCTTTAAAAAAGTAAGAATTTACGGCGAGTGGTTTTTTTTGGACAGAACTAAAACAAAAGTATATATGTTGTTACTTTCAGATCTATGTTAATATTAATCAATTTATCCCGAAAGATACGAACAGATGAATAAAATAAAATAAAAAATAAAAAACCATCTTTCAGTAGAGTTACAGTGAATTCTGTTTATTTTTTTTAACTTTAATTATAAATTAATTCGAGTATCTACTCTGATTTTGATATTATGTTTTCGGGGATACGAACAGATAAATGAAATGAAATCAAAAATCATTTTCCGGACGAGTTATTAATAAATTTTTTTCAGTTTTATTTCTTTAATTAATTTTTACTCAAATTATTTAAAATTCCTACTCTGATTCTGCTGATATTCTTTTGGAATATGAACAGATGAAGGAGATGAAATCAAAGAATCATCTTTCGGACGAGTTTTAAGTAAATCTTTCTTTTCTTTTTTACGCATCTTTTTTCTTTTTTTTTTTAAACTTGAATTCAATTATTTTTTAGTAAAAGTTTACTATCAATTTATTCAATTTAGGTGTCATTCAATATCGTTAAAATCATCCGGACTCGACGGAGCCGCAGATTTATTAATTAGAATAATATTACTTTTCAAAGGATCAATTTAAAAAAAAAGCTCTTAGATTTCTAAGTCTTTTTATTTTTAGTTACCCTAATACAGTTTCTGCTTTTCGGTGATGCATGAATATCTTTGGTCGACTGTTAATCGTTAATCTGCCGCTCCGTCGAGTTCGAATGATTTTAACGATATTGAACGACACCTAAATTGAATAAATTGAAAGTAAACTTTTACTAAAAAATAATTGAATTCAATATTAAAAAAAAAAAAAAAAGATGCGTAAAAAGAAAAGAAAAATTTACTTAAAACTCGTCCGGAAGATGATTCTTTGATTTCGTCTACTTCATCTGTTCATATTCCCAAAGAATATCAGCAGAATCGGAGTAGTAATTTTAAATAATTTGAGTAAAAATTAATAAATTAAACATCATGAAATAAAACGTTATAACCAGAGACGTAGCGAGGGGTGGGGGGTGTCACACCCCCCCTGGCTTTTCGTCGTCGGCAAAATCAACGAACAGGCCGTCGGCAGGAGAAATTTTAAACCCAGACGTAAGGCCGGGATCAAAAAATTTTTGATAAGTTATCCCCAAGCCTCAAACCCCCAAAACCCTGAGCGCCCGAAGTCAATAAAAAAACAGATCGGCTATCCCCCAAGCTTTAAACCCCCAAAACTCTGGGTGCTCGAGTTCAACAAAAAAATAGATCGACTATCCCCCGAAACCCTGGGTGCACGAGTTCAACAAAAAAACAGATCGACTATCCCCCAAGCTCTAAACCCCCAAAACCCTGGGTGCAGGAGTTCAACGAAAAAACTGATCAGTTATCCCCCAAGCTCTAAACCCCCAAAACCCTGGGCGCCCGAGGTCAATAGATGAACTGATCAGTTATCCCCCAACGTACCCAATAATTCAATAACCCAAAACCCTGGGCGCCCGAGGTCAACGAAAAAACTGATCAGTTATCCCCCAAGCTCTAAACCCCCAAAACCCTGGGCGCCCGAGGTCAATAGATGAACTGATCAGTTATCCCCCAACGTACCCAATAATTCAATAACCCAAAACCCTGGGCGCCCGAGGTCAACGAAAAAACTGATCAGTTATCCCCCAAGCTCTAAACCCCCAAAACCCTGGGCGCCCGAGGTCAATAGATGAACTGATCAGCTATCCCCCAAGCTCTAAACCCCTAAAACCCTGGGTGCACGAGTTCAACAAAAAAACAGATCGACTATCCCCCAAGCTCTAAACCCCCAAAACCCTGGATGCACGAGTTCAACCAAAAAACAGATCGGCTATTCCCCAAGCTCTACACCCCCAAGACCCTGGGTGCCTGAGTTCAACGAAAAAACTGATCAGTTATCCCCCAAGCTCTAAGCCCCCAAAACCCTGGGCGCCCGAGGTCAATAGATGAACTGATCAGCTGTCCCCCAACGTACCCAATAACTCAATAACCCAAAACCCTGGGCGCCCGAGGTCAACAAAAAAACTGATCAGTTATCCCCCAAGCTCTAAACCCCCAAAACCCTGGGCGCCCGAGGTCAATAGATGAACTGATCAGCTATCCCCCAAGCTCTAAACCCCCAAACCCTGGGTGCACGAGTTCAATAAAAAAACAGATCGACTATCCCCCAAGTTCTAAACCCCCTAAACCCTGGGTGCACGAGTTCAACAAAAAAACAGATCGGCTATTCCCCAAGCTCTACACCTCCAAAACCCTGGGTGCCCGAGTTCAACAAAAAAACTGATCAGTTATCCCCCAAGCTCTAAGACCCCAAAACCCTGGGTGCACGAGTCCAACAAAAAAACAGATCGGCTATCCTCCAAGCTCTAAACCCCCAAAACCCTGTGTACCCGAGTTCAACAAAAAACTTATGGGCTGTCCCCCAAACTCTAAACTCCCAAAACCCTGGGTGCCCGAGTTCCAAAAATATGAGTGCATTTTAGTTAACGAAATAAATAATTTTGTAACGATACCTAATTATGCTGCACTGGTGCAATCATATCATAAAGTTGTAAATCTGAAACTTTTAACTCCAAAATGGCGTGGTTGATTAGAAAAATGCTATAAGTTTTTACTAATTGTTGAACTCTTCATTTGCAACATTATCAACAAATATTTTTTCTTAACTATAAATGAAATGCTTCGAAGAATGAGACACATTTCGAGAAAAGTGTAAAAATTTTCGTTTGTTTACTGGTTATTATTTTTTTTTTTATGTTATATATTTTTTCTTATCATTTTGTAATATTTTCAAGTGATGTAAATAAAAGTACACCACAACCTTTTTATGGAACAAAAATAAAAAACATTTTTTATGGACTTGATATTCAAATATAAGGTAGAGTATGTCTAGAGGGCATTTTAAGCGTACGCTATAGCGTATGCTATGAAATATAGCGTACGCTATGAGACCTTCGTAGCGTACACTATGAGATGTTTACAGCGTACGCTATAGCGTATGCTATGAAAAATAGCGTACGCTATGAGATGTTCCCAGCGTACGCTACAGCGTATGCTATGAAATATAGCGTACCCTATAAGATCTTCGTAGCGTACGCTATAGCGTATGCTATATAATATAGCGTACGCTATAGCGTATGCCATATAATATAGCGTACGCTATAGCGTGTGCTATAAAATATAGCACACGTTTTGAGATGTTTACAGCGTGCGCTATAGTGATGCTATGAGATATAGCTTTCGCTGTGAGATCTTCGTGGAGTACGCCTTGAGATGTTGATATCGCACGTTTAATTGTAGCATACGCTAGGAGAGGTTTAAAGCGTACGACAAAAATAGCGTACGCTAGGAGCGGTTTGTAGCATACGATAGGAGAGGTTCGTAACGTACGCTAGGAGTAGTTTGTAGCATACGCTATAAAATACAATATAGCGTACGCTATAGCGCATGATATAAAACTAATACAGCGTACGCTATGTATGGCGCATGATATAAACCTAATACAACGTAGGCTATAGCGCATGATATAAAACCAATAAAGCGTACGCTATAGCGCATACTATGAGTTTGCAACGGTTGATATAACATATTGAGTGTGTCTCAGCGAAAAAAAAACCTCAGTCCAAAAGCTGCCAGGTAAAGAGCTAGAAGAAGGGCTTGCCACGATTAAGAAAATCAGAAACCCCTACTTTACCCGAAATTTTCATGCGGCGATAAGAATTTTAACTAGTTACCCCCCAGCCATGAAAAGAGCAACAATACCCCCCGCAGCCACGAATAAAAAATTCCTTAAATTACAAAATTCAAAAATGCTTTCCCACCACGTTAAAAGTACGCGGACAGTTTCATGCCACGTTAAGAATGCGAGCTTCTTGCGTGCTCAATCACCACAATAATAAACAATTAAATTATCGACCTCCTGCCAAGTTAAAAACGTGAAAAGTCGTTCACGCTTTTTTTGATTTATCCCTTGCTAAGAAATACGTAGCTTGTTATGTCGAATCCCTGCCACGAAAAGAATTAAAGCTAACACTAAAAACTTTGGGACCATCGAATATTTTTATTGCATATAAATACTTTTTATTTCATAAAGTTTAGCTTAGCGAAGTGGAGTTTTTGCCCTTACGGGCGTTTAAAGTTTTTGCATCTCCGATTTGGAGAGCGCAGTTATCATACAGCTTAGGGAGCGATAAATATATTATTTTATGTAAACGATTAATTAAACCGCCAAGCTTTTAACCCCATAACGTTGAGGGGAGCGATAAATATATAATTTTTTATAAACAATAAATTAAACCGACAAGCTTTAAACCCCCAGAACGCTGGGGAGAGCGAAAAATTAATTATTTTTTTATAAACAATTAAATAAACTACCAAGCTCTAAGCCCCAATAACGCTGGGGAGAGCGATAAGTGAATAATTTTTTATAAACATTTAAATAAAGCACCAAGCTCCAAACTCCCATAACGCTGGAGAGAGCGATCAATAAATAATTTTTTATAAACAATTAATTCAACTGACAAGCTCTAAACCCTCATAAGGCAGGGTGCCAAAAAAGCTGATCGGCTACCCCCCAAGCTCTAAGCCCCCAAGACCCTGGGCGCCTGAGTTTAACAAAAAAGCTGATCGGCTACCCCCCAAGCTCTAAGCCCCCAAGACCCTGGGCGCCTGAGTTTAACAAAAAAGCTGATCGGCTACCCCCCAAGCTCTAAGCCCCTAAAACCCTGGGCGCCCGGGTTCAACAAAAAAACTGATCGGCTAATCCCCAAGCTCTAAGCCCCCAAGACCCTGGGTGCCAGAGTTCAATAAAAAAACTGATCATTTGGGGGTTTAGAGCTTGGGGGATAGCAAATAGCTTCTTTGTTGAATTCGCGTGCCCAGGGTTTCGGGGGCTAGCCAATCAGCCTCATTGTTCAACTCGTGCGCCCAGGATTTAGGGGCTTGGAGCTTGAGGGGTAGCTGATCAGCTTTTTTGTTGAACTCGGGCGCCCGGGGTCTTGGGGGCTTAGAGCTTTGGGGGTAGCCGATCAGCTTTTTTTTTTAACTTGGGCGCTCTGGGTTTTGGGGGTTTAAAGCTTGGGGTATAGCCGATTAGTTTTTTTGTTGAACTCGGCGCCCAGCGTTATGAGGGTTTAGAACTTGTCGGTTTATTTAATTGTTTATAAAAAATAATTTACTTATCGATCTCCCCAGCTATATGGGGGCTTAGAGCTTGGCGCTTTATTTAATTGTTTATAAAAAATTATTTATCTATTTTTCCAGCGTTACAGGGGTTTAAAGCTTGCTGGTTAGTTATTTGTTTATAAAAAAAAATTCATTCATATCTATTTTCCAGAGTTACGGGGGTTTAAAGTTTGTAGGTTAGTTATTTGTTTATAAAAAATTATTCATTTATCTATTTTTCCAGCGTTACAGGGGTTTCAAGCTTGCTGATAAGTTATTTGTTTATAAAAAATAATTTATTTATCTATTTTTCCAGCGTTATGGGGGTTTAAAGCTCGTCGGTTAGTTATTTGTTTATAAAAAAATATTTGTTTATCCTTTTTTCCAGCGTTACGGGGGTTTGAAGCTTGCTGGTTAGTTATTTGTTTATAAAAAATTGATTTATCGCTGTACCCAGCGTTATTGGGTTGTCAAGCTTGTGGGATTCCTGTACTAGCCCGCCAAACGACCTGAACCTAATGCTTGGTCGAAAAGTATGCCCTGAACATATAGCTTAGTCCCCTGAGCAGAATATCGATACCAACGCTGGTTCAATCATGTTCATCACTAATAAATCGTATAAATTAGTTATTTTCAATCTAGGTCAGGTAGGCCAAATTTTTTTTTTGCAGAAACCCCTACAATATATATATATCATTTGAAAGGTTTTTAAAAAAAGGAAGGTTTTGGCGCAAACCGCAATTTTTCATTCCTTAAACTGCGCATGCGCGGGGTGAAATAGTGATTTTTCAACTATAATTTTTATCTCGAAATCTAAGAGGGTCAGAAAAACGCGGTTTGCAGCAAAATTTTGTTTACAAAAATGTAGTTCAGCGATATAAATATTGTTATATTTTCACGCAGTATGCAGCCGCTAGGTGGCGAATTAGATGAAAAATTTTAATAATTTGGCCTAAAAAGTGTCTTCCACCACTTCAAGAAATTTGAAAAAATTTTTAAAGCTATTTTTTCTTGAAATACTTGACATATTTTTTCTCCAGAGAGGTATGTATCACCGTTTTTTTCTAATCGCATATATAAGGGAAAAAAATTCGAAAAATAGCCTTAACAATTTGAATTTGGCGCCAAAAACATTTTTTAAAAATATGGCTGAACTAAATTTTTTGTAAATAAAATTTTGCCGCAAACCGCGTTTTTCTAGCCCTCTTAGATTTCGAGATAAGAATCAAAGTTTAAAAATCACTATTTTGGACCGCGCATGCGCAGTAGTGGGTATAAAAAATTCTGGTTGGCGCCAAAAATTTTCTTTTTTTATACCCTTTCGAATGATATATATATATTGTAGGGGTTCGCTCTGGGGGCCGATTCGACTATCTTACCCGGCTACACCCTTTAAATAATAAATATAATATTAAATATTTACTGATTCGAAACGGTGAAAATTTTTCCATTTTCATCCTGAAAAGTCACTTGCCCATTGTTGTTCTGCAATGAAGTGGCAATGAATTTCAAATATTTTAAAATTAATGTGGCGTAATCGTTACTTTACTTACGATTTTTCGAGTCGTATCGTTATATTACTTTCACGTGCGTTAAAATTAGTGAATAAGCCCCCTGGGGGGTTATTCACTAAAAATTCCGCGCGTTATCGAAATTTAACATAACGTTCTCGTAAATCGTAATATAAAATTAACGATTACACGTCATTTTATTTAATTTTCAACATTCTAAAATTTTTTTGACTGTACAATCAGAGGTGATTTAAAATCGGTAAAAAATGACGAAATAATTTAGAAACGGTGGTCATGGTCTAAAAGACTAAATAAGTTGTTTTTTTTATTGAATTTTTTAATATAATTTTCAAATATTAGTAATATTGTTGAACTAAAAAAGCTCTTTGCTCGACTCCTGCAAGGTACTCATCATCAATCTCGTGAACAATTTCTTCATCATCTTGTTCATTTTCTACATGAATATTATCTATTAACCTGCAATCATTATTGTTTGATTAATTTTAAATATTGAATTATCAAATAAATAAATAAATTTTTTGTTAGTCTTTTATTTTGTAATTAAATTTAAAGTGTAAATCGTACCCGTGGCGCCTCCGAAAATTGTGTAAGATTGCGCACGCCTCAATTATTTTTGCAGCCTTTATGGGGTGATATGGTAGTGTGCGTGATCTTCTTATTACACTTGAAACATTTATCAGTATCCCGAATGTTTGCTCAATTCTGCAACGTATCTTACGGAGTTCATCAGTGTACCTTTTTTCAGCTGAACCGTCTGGGGCATTTAATATAGGTGTTAACATTATGGGAGACGGGCTGTACCCGCTATCGCCTGAGAGAGAAAGATTTAAAATAATTATCTAGAACAGTGTACAAAAATATGTTTTACTAACCAATTATAAAATACGACCCTTCTTCATTCGAAACAGTCGCATTTTGCCTTAAGGATTGTAGATATTCTTTTAAATTTGAGTGATTAAATACGTTTTTTAAATTTCTTTTTTTTAACGCTTTGTAAGGAATAATTATTATTTATAAAAATATTTTTAAATAAAAATATTTTTATTTAATTTGAACATCGTACAACCACCAGAAATTATAATTATTAATTATTTTTTTTATTAATTGAAGACTTTAAACGCATGAAGTAAAGAATAGTACAAACCGATAGTGTTTTCTAAAATATTCTGCTTCAAGCAAAAATGGATTTGACACATCACGTAAATTTTTTTTAATGATTCTTAGCCTGTTAATGGCTTGTTTTTTTTCTTCTTCTGCATCTTCTAAAATCATCCTCGCACCACCAAAATATACAGCAGGAATCATTTTTAATCACTTTTCGCATAAAAAAACTTATTTTAACCATACAAATTATATAAATTATTATTAATTTTATATATATGTAAAGCATGTGTACTTAAGTTACTCTTAAATTATATTTAAAGCACGTGTATATAAGTTACTAGCTAGTGAGTAAACGGTGATGAAACTCTTCTTTGAGTCGTTCTATTCTTAAAAGAGCATCAGCGCCAAGCGCGGAAAATTTAAAAACTAAAATATAGAGATTGTCAAACTAGTAAATTATATTTTAATTAGTTTTCGCCGAAGTATCGTGAAAAATGATTTCGAGACGCAACAGCGATCAAGTAGCTTACTTGATCGATTTTATGGAAAAACATAAATACAACCTCGGTTAAAATCAAAACAATAATGACAGAGTTCTAACGCCCCACCCTATCCTATAAGGCTATAGTAATAAGAAAAGGTCTCAGTCTACTTTAAGCACCCGTGACGATAACTTAAATTATTTTTCAAAATGACAGGGTAAATAATCATTATTTCTTTCTAAACTGCTTAAATTTCTTCTGGCTAAGAAATATTAATACGTATATATTTTTAATTTTTTTAATTTTAGTAAAAGAACGTTCGGAAACAACCTACAATGGAAACGCATTTTCAAGACCATGATGAGCAACAGGATGATGGCAAAGGAGCTGTTGAAAACAAGTACTCTGAACGAAATGTGGGGAACTTTGGTACAAGAATTGGATGAAATTGGACCAAAGAGAAGTGTACCAGAGTGGCGTAAAGTAAGTTTTACATTTATTTGAAAAAAAAAAAAAAAAAATTAATAAATTTCATCATGTACATTGGCAAAGAATTCGTGAAAAATTTCAGTGCGTTTGGTACTATTTATTCATTGAAAAATTAAAGTCTTTGAAATCATAATTATAAATTCCCTTATTTTTTAAAAATTAAAAACGCCGATTTGATCATTTTTATATTCATATTATCTTTATAACAAGGTACGTTTATTGAAATTGAATATTTGTGGTTATAAAAAAATAGTTATTAAATAATTATAGTTATTAAAAAAACAAATATTGAATATTACCTAAATTAAAAGATTTATTTCAAAAACGTATTTTTTTGAAAAAAAAATTTGAATAGTAAGTTTTATAGACTTCAACAATAATCCACGCCAGCTTGAGGCCACAAACAAGAAATCTCGCTGATGCTTCCGAAATTTTACTCTCTTTTTTCATCTTGAGAATCTAAATATGTTTTTTCATCGTTATTTTATTTAATTGTTATCATGAAAACTTTATCTTTATTTTAGTCAAAGTATTATAAAAAAAAAAATAATAAATTTAATACAAAAACACTAGATAAATATTACGTGACCAAACATTAATTTAACTTGTTTATTTTTCAAATTTTTTTCAGAGCTGGCATGAGATTATTATCGAAGCCGAAAAAAGAATGAAAAATATTCAAGACGGCAAACCTAACACTCCACCTTTAAACAAAAAATACAAAAAAATGTCGGAATGTCTTGGATACAATAATTTGGACATGATTGAAGTTGCTTCATTATCTAGTTCGAAAGAAAAGAACCAATTGCATTCTAAAGTTCCAAAACCCACATCTCTTGGTGGACTTAATATTTCAGAAATATCTTATTTGCTGTCTGATTCGCCGGTAAAAAAGTTGGATAAAATAGTTCAGGTAAAAAAATTCATTTAAAGAAAGTTTATTATCCATGTATTTATCTATTTATTTATTTATTATCAAAAGATTATAAGAGAATTACTTGAAATAATGTATTGAATTCCGCAACCAATTTTTACATATTGACTTCGTATTGAATTGATTTTGATTTGTTTATTTTAGCCAAAAAAAAGAAAATTATCAGAGGTTACCAATGAAGTCACTTATGTGTCATCAGAAGATGAAAATGATTATAATTATTTTGAACCAGCACCAAAGATAAAAGCTGAAGAAGGTAAATTATTTCAAAAATCTGCTAAATTATAAATCTTTCTTATACTATTTTGATAAAATTATAAATATACTAATGTTTTTTATTTTTATTTTTTTTTAGTCAAAAAGAATTTGAAGAGTGACACGCATAAAAAACACAAAGGTTTGTTTTCAAAATTAAATTTGTAATGAAATTTAACATTTAGTTTGTAAGATTTGATTATAGATTTAACACAATTCAAATTTTATTTTAGCAAAAGATGAGCAAAATATTTCAGAAATTTTTATTGACGCGATGGCTGAGAATTCCGAAACAGTTGTAAGCTGTTGCAACAAAATTGTGCAGGTACTGGACCTATTGGTAAGAGCTGTGAAAGATTTACATGCTGAATTGAAACAACCAAAGACTGAATTATTAACTTGCAACGAAGAAGAAAGTAGATTATTTACAATATTGTGAATTGTACAAATTTTTTTGTCTGTTTTGACAAACTTTGTCATTTAACCCTTAAAGTACACACTTGAATTCAGAACTGCCACACTAACAGTTGATTGGGTTTCTAGCAACCCGGTACTTTAAGGGTTGAATTGTGAATTTTTTATTTTTTTTACCAAAATATTAATTTTTTGTACAGTTACAAAAAATACTAACGTAATTGTGAGATGTCTGTTAGAATCTGAGATAAATTTCTTGTGTTCAGTATTAGATTCTTTTTTTTTTTTTTCATTATAAAAATAACGAAAATATAATTTGCAATATTGAGACGATGTCATTTTGTTTAGATTTAGTTGAACTGTTATAATCTATTTTTGTAACACATTGTTATAATTATTTTTGTGAACTTTATCGTTTGGAATTAGTTTCAACGTCGTATAATGTTTTTTTTTTTTTTTTTTTTTTTTAATCAATATTTTCTGCATCGTTGGAGAAAAGTTTTCATGATGCTCTTTTTTTTCTTTTTTTTATTGTTGTTAGTATATAATATTATATAAGTTACTTTGATTCATTAAGGCAGTGTCATTATTTAGGTAATTTTTTTTTTTGATCAGCCACTTGGCTGTTCAATGAACTTTCCGAACGCTTAGGTACACAAAAACATTTGTTGAAATTTATTGTTATAATGTTGTTATATATTTTTTTCAAAATGACCTTTTGGAAAGTGATTTTTTTTTTACAGTTATGTAATAAAGCAATTTCAAAAAAAAAAGTATGTTAAATTTTATTTTTAAAAAAGTATATGAAATAAAAGTATGTATATTTTTTATAAATTTTTGATGAAGACGGTTTTCTTTTTAACGTTTACTCAAATCCGCGATAGTTACCGTGGATTTGAATAAGCGCAAAATACGATTATAACGCTTTATTTAGCGTAAAACTATAGAAAAAGTAAAATTTCAACGTATTTCTTGCGATGGTTAGTTTCTAGCGTCGTCGTTAATCGTTAAATTTTGTTAAAAACTTGCTATGCGCATGCGCAAAGCGTTATTTTGCGAATAAACGCTCGCGGAATTTTTCGTGAATAATAATTTTTTGCGTACGTTACAAACATCTCCTAGCGTACGCTATATTTATAGTTCGTATCATGCGCTATATAGCGTCCTAACAAAACGATATCACAAAAATTCTACAACATCGCGTCGCACACGGAGGCATGGACTAATTTGTTCTAATATAGATAAAAAAATCACAATACATCAATGCTGTTCAAGTTACAAAGATACTCGACAAACCCTCAGGTCTAGGGCTGTTCGAGACTCGAGAATTTTCTATATTTCTATACATATTAGAGATACCGAGACGAGACTGAGCTGCCAGGAGTCCCGGTCTCGGTTAGTAATATCGGTTTTAATAAGAACCTTTTCCATATTTGGTTCTTGGTCCACAAGTGACTTGGAAGAACTTGTTTATTGTAATATTTGTGGGATCGGTACTGTAGCTATAGGTAAAGGGATAGGAATGAGAGAGAGCGAGAGAGATGGGTAGTCTGCAATGACGTAGGTGGAGTGTCTGTGTGAAGCAGCCAGGTAGCTTGTATCTTCCTGAAAACTGCGAGCAAGGCTAGCTTGGTGTGAGTGGGCGGGCCCTTCGAGGGACTTAGCAGCCGCGCGCCGAAGAGGGCAGTTGCCGGAGGGTGCTTGAGCTGACAGGATGCCATTCTCAATGCAAGTTGTAATTCGGAATGATGCATAAAGATTTTAAAACTTAGAGCTTAAGCCTTTTTATTTACACCCTTACCCATGAACCCTACATATTTAACATTTTTTTTGCAAATCAGTTAGATATGATAATTCAAATAAGTTATATGTAATAATTTTATTTAAAAAAATTATCGAACAATTATAAAAATAACTCATTTGTCATTATTTATCGAAAATCCATTATACATGATGAACGATGATCGAATATCCTCGATTTATTAGTGAATACTTAGTTACTAAGAATATTTTTGCAATCTTTTATAAATAACTGAATACTTTGTTACAATAAATAAAAAAAATTTCTTAGTAGAATTCTATAAAATAAAATAAGAGTTCTAAGAAAAAAAAATCGAACAGAACTTAGTTGCAGGTTGCAAAAGAGATGCGATGAATTAAGTGTTGTTATTATTTACAGGTTGATTGCAATTAAAATTTTCTGAGAATTTTCTCGTTCAATTTCCTTTTTTTTTTTAACTTAAAATAAAAATTTATCGTTTGTTTACTTTCAAGATTAAAAATTTGATGGCGCTTATAAAAAATTCAAAGTTGCGTGCTGATTGAGACTAGTTTCATAAAAATAGTTATTTATTTAGTTAAAAAAAATTTTAATTTAGCTTTCAGATTAATAAAATTATCACGATCATTACCAAGACTTTGAAACCGAGACCGAGACCGGTAAAATTTTTCGAGATCGAGACCAAGACCGGATAAAAATCTCGTATCGTCTCGTCTTGAACAGCCGACCTCGGGTCCCAAGTGGTTCTCATCATATTCCTTTGCTCTTGGATTATCCATAAAGAATATGCAGATATAATACTGTTATACTATTAAATTTTTTCTAACTTACATCTCCGGCATCAAGCAGTCATTACAAAATTTAATTAGATTGTTACGCTAGGAAATCTGAACTTGCTTTGAAACCTTCACCCTTTGCTTCATAATCAATTTTTTTATTGAAAGGTTCGCCCCGTGAGTTTTTACCGACCTCATAAAACCAGAAATTTTAATTTTACAGACTTTTTTTTAGAAAGGAGAGAAAAAATTAAATTATTGCATTAAATTATTAACATTTTATTTCCTTAGAAACAAAGGTATTAACTATCCAACCTGTCAAACCAAGAAATTTATAATTTTCTTTCAAAGCAAAAAAAAAAAATCACTCTAAATCGGTGCAGGTTATCTCTCAAGCGCTTCTCATTATATATCTTTCATCTTGGATTGTTCCCAGAGGATACATAATTGACAGGTACATATTATTCATAGTAAATGTTGGGACTGATGTGAGAAACAAGCATCAGTGCTAACATATATATGTGTGTGTGTGTGCGTCACCAGCGCTGTAAGCGCTGTTCACTTCAGTATCTGTGCTGACGCTGTACTATGCACATGTGTGTACCCCGAGTTTAAAATAAAGCCAAGTTCCTTGAAACACCCTGTTTCGTTTTATTTGCACCCTGTCCCTTCAGTAAACATTAAAATTAATTTTTTTCGAGTTTATTTAGCGAAGGTTAAAAATACGCTGTTATTTAATAAATATTTTTTATGTTTGGTATATTTCTCGTGGTACCTTTTTTACTGGTATGTAGATGTAGACACGCTGAGCCACAATACATATTTTTTACCTATAATCAGACTTCTATGAATACTTAATCAAACATTCATCAAGAAAGAGGTCGCTTCACGAGTACGAACGGTAACGTTCGATACTGGTACTCGATCTTCCTATAAGGCCTAAGCTGTATGATAACTGCGCTCTCCAAATCGGAGATACAAAAACTTTAAACGCCCGTAAGGGCAAAAACTCCACTTCGCTAAGCTTAACTTTATGAAATAAAAAGTATTTATATGCAATAAAAATATTCGATGGTCCCAAAGTTTTTAATGTTAGCTTTAATTCTCTTCGTGGCAGGGATTCGACATAACAAGCTACGTATTTCTTAGCAAGGGATAAATCAAAAATAGCGGGAACGACTTTTCGCGTTCTTAACTTGGCAGGGGCCTTATCCAGTAAAATAATCGTTTGCTAAACTCATCAAAATAGCGTACTGCGCATGCGCACTGAACCCATTTTATTTTTTTTAACGAAAATCGATATCGTTACATTCAAATTTCTGAAAAACATGTGCAAATCACCACTTTTAGCGCACGGTTAGCGTAAAAACAGAAATTTTTCATTTATATTACGATAGGATGTCTAACGAAATGTTAACGATTTATATCGTAATGAAAAATATCGTAAATTACATCTTAATTCAGCTATTTGAGTAAGCTACCATATATATATATGGTAGCTTACTCAAGATTATATATATATATATAAGTTTAAATTATATATTATTTTTCAATAATAGAATGCTACGGGGAGATCGGGAGCTTGAGCATAGGCTCCCGGCATTCTTTCTTTCATCAGCTGGGCTTCGAGCCGACCGTTCAAACGGTCGGTTCGAAGCCAACCCGAGCGCGCAGCGAAACGAGGAGAGAGACGGCCGGGAGCCTGATTCCCCTCCCCTCCCCTGCTCAGCTGAGTGGCGCTGGCGGCGACCGCCAGCGACCGAGCCTCGCGAGGCAGTCTATGTTCTACTCACTCAAAGAGCACCCGCGTAAAAATTACACCGAGCCGAAAGACACCTTCACAGGCGTGTCCGGGAGAGGCGAGAGTTATATTAATCGTATTAACGAGTTTTATTGGAGTGCTGTCCCGGTGACCTGAACCTACCTTCGGCAGTCACGCGTCACCGTTTCTCCGTTGAGAGGATCAACCGGACGAGGACAATCGTGCTTGGTAAGCCGTGGCCTTGAGGCTTTAGTTTTATTTGGCTGTGTCGTGCAGTTATACTATTTGGCCGCCTCAGCTCAGTCATATTACGCCGATCGTTGTTTGTGAATTGGGGAATTTGACTGAGTTGAGAGGCTTGTTGGTCGAAAAGCACGGGTGTTCCCGATCATGGGCTTAGTTGGGGGAGCCAGTGGCAATAATTTGAATTTAGTCTCCTGTGGAGCACCGGTTTAGAATAAATTTGTTGTTATCACCAGGAGTTCTGAGTTATTATTATTATTGACAATTATCATTATTTGAATGTACGTTGCCTGAAAGCCCAATTTGCCCCTGTTGGCCCGGCCCAAAGTCCCCCGGAAATTTTCCATTGGGAATTTTTCCAGTTTGTTTAGTATTTATTATTCTCTATTATTTCTCGTTCTTTTTTCTTTCTTTCCCCAACCGTCGCGCTCAGAACTTTTGTGCATCACGATGGCGGACTACAAAGAGGAAGGCCTGCCAGCGGGAGAGATTGCCGCGTGGTTAGCGATCCGTGAAATCCTGAGGCAATCTAAGGACGCCCGCGATCTTCACTCGGTCATTAACCGTTTAGAGCCCCAGCAGCTGATCGAGAGCCTCGACAAAGAGGGACTCAATACCTCGGGGACCCAAGGAATATTACGGGACCGGTTGCTGCGGTACAGCATCATGCAGGCTGAACAAAAGCTTATCGTCCCCTGGGACCCTCAGGTAGACGAGCGAAGGGAACAAGCTCCGGCGACCACGGCTGGCTTGAATCTAGAATCCTCGAGGGAGGAGCAACCCGCGCTGGACGCACCCGAGCCCAGACCAAGAGGCAGGCCCAGGAAGGTCCAAAACCGAAAGTCAACGGGGAAGACGGACTCGACAACGGACGCGAGTTCCTCTCGGACCCGTCTAGGGCTCCGGAAGAAAACTCGGAAAGCTCAGCTGGTCGTCACAGGTACAAAGCGAGTGACTCGTAGTGCTAAAGCCTTGTCTACCAGATCGGTTGGCGTTGAGGCCCTCGGGACGAGCCAGGTAAGCTCCACACAGGAGAGCCCCTCCGGCTTGTTTCTCCCAACTAAGGCACCGTCGCTCGTGGACGCTGTGTCAGTGGCCCTAACCTTAACCTCGACTACGAGCACCACGGTGGGGAGTGTCTCGACGAATCCTTTCCATTCGGGGACGTGTACAACAAGTTGCCACACACGGAATGTCACCGTCAGTTTCAAGCTCGCGCGTGACCCCCTTTGGACCCGGGGAGATGCTGGGGAGCATCGAAACTAATTATGTTGCGAATTATCGTAACTTAATATACCAAATGCCCCGACTCCACTTGGGTAGCATGTTTGACTTATTGGGCCCCGAAATACTTAACGCATGGGGCGGAGTACAAATGCCAGGACACGCAGTCGGTTCAGGGCCAACACCCGGCCCGAGTGGCCCCCAAGAAGTGAACACCGGTAGGTTAGGGGCCCCAATTATTAACACGCCTCGGGGCAGATCAGAAGAGGAGCCCAGTAGCCTTTCAGATTCTGACTCGGTTAGCTCGGAGGAGTCCAGCTCGGAGAGGGACCCCTACCAATCTACACCCGAAGCGGGAGCTGTCTATCGTCAACTGTGGCGTAGCTTCCAGGAAGGCCCGGCGCGTTTTCCCAAGAGAGGCTCTTGGGGTTTCGTGACACATAATCCTCCGGAGTTTAGATCTTCGGGGCTTAGCCCACGGGCCCAGAGAGCGGGCGCCGCTTCATCAGAGAGTGATAGCGAGCAAAGCGGGCCGGGCCCTAAAACCCGCGGGTACCCCGCGAGGCAAATGAAGGCCCCACGCCGCACGTCGACCTTGGAGCTGGAGCGGCATTTGGATGATCTGGAAGGTGCATGGACTGGACCCAGGAAGCCCAGCCGTAAACCCAAACTGCGTGCCGCCGACGACGGCCCACCGCGCCGTAAATCGGACCTGCGAGGGAGTTCCCAACATTCTGGTAGCTCAGAGGAGCGACCTCGGACGTTTCGTCGTAGACTGATTCCGGAATCATCCATCGAATCTGGGTCCGACAGCAGTACTGGGAGTACCAGCAGTAGCGGGATGAAGAGCCCAGGCCCACGAGACCGTCACAATCAGAGCAAGGTTCTGTGGGACCTTAAAGCCTGGGACATGAAATTCAGTGGCGGGGATAAAGATGACCCCGATGAATTTCTGAGGCGTTTGGAAGATTTCCGAGACGCCACTCAGTGGACTGCTCGGGAAATCATGTGTGCCCTGCCGAGCGTCTTAACCCGGTTGGCTGGTTCATGGTACCGACGGCGCGGCCGGAAGATAAAATCGTGGCGGAAATTCCTGTCAGAATTTAGTACTCACTTTGTCGGGGAGATCGAGGACGACGACCTCCTCGATGAGCTCAAGGCCCGGACCCAGGGTAAAGGGGAGAAAATTGAGCCCTTTGTCGATAAATTTAGAATGATTGTCGACAAGTTCCGGGATCCCCCGTCCCGAAAACAACAGCTGAAGGTAGCCTATAAAAACCTGGAAGCCGGTTACAGGCTATACATCGGTTTGAGGCCTTTGAAATCCTACAGCGGACTGATTAAATTAGGCCGCGAGTATGAGAGAATAAAAGACCTGAATAGTCGTTGGGTCCAGCCGCCTTCCAAGGACAAATCCCGGATTCCGATGGCCGCCTGGTCGGGAGCTCCGAAAACCCAGAAAGTTGCATCAGTACAAGAGAGCCTTCCCGAAGGACGAAGTTCTAAGGAAGACACACACCTAGTGGCCCAAGAGACCACCAAATCCCGGAAAAATCAACGGTGGCCCAAAGGATCCTCGATAGACAGTGAACCTGAACGCCCACGGGCGAATTCAAAAACCCGAAGCAGTCAGGATCTGGAGAAAACTCCAGAAGTGGCTGCGGTGAGCCAGGGCCCAGGACGTAAGCCTGGCACAGGACCCCCATCGAACCCAGCCAAACAAGGCCCGTCTGGTCAACCGATCCGTACACCAGGCTTGGCCGGGGGGGGGGGGTGACGTCAGTGAACCGGACGACTGTTATAATTGCAGGGAGCCGGGTCATAAAATCACGAACTGCCCGACGATAGTCTGCTACGCGTGCCGAAACACGGGTCATTCGGCGCCTCAGTGTCCGGATCGGAAGGCTAAGGTGTCCTGCCAAGGATGCAACGCGGTCGGAGTTACGGTCCGGAACTGCCCTAATTGTGCCTGGGTTTGGGGAAACTCGAACGCAGGGGGTTTGAACGGTCCCAACCTCCTGTGCTATAGCATAGAAGAATTCTATAGAAGAATTAGAGACCACCCAGCTCGAAGCCTCGAGCCCTATACGGCCCCAGGAAAAAGCCAGCAGCAATGAAGGCCTCGTAATTCAAGCGGTGAACGAATGCGAGGGAAAGCAACAACTGAGCGACTCAGATCTATGGGATCCAGAGACAAAGACCTCAGCCAATCCGGAGATCGACGCGGACCGTGGGAAAACTCAGCTGAAGACTGAGGAAGAGTACCATGAGCAAGTCGTCGAAGCAGTGGAACGGTACATGAGAGAGTCCGGATGGTGCATGGGAAAAGCCGACAGTAAAGGCCCTGACAAAACTGCTAGCCCTGAGGCCCTAGGAAATACCTGGAAGAGTTGGGAAGCTGATGATGACCCCAAGGTTGACTGGCACATAGTTATCCAAGACAACATTATCGAGATGGTCGTGGCGGTCAAAGAGGACAATCGCTTCTATATCCCGATAGTTGTCGGTCGTCAGAAGTATGATGCTTTATTCGACCCCGGGGCAATGCTTTCCCTGGTAGGCCCACGGATTGTAGAGAATAATGCGAAGCGTTTAAAGCCCACAGACACGCTGATTCGGTCAGTCACAGGTGAAATCAAAAGCCTGAGGGGCGTGATGACGATCCAGTTGGATGTGTGTGGAAACAACAGGCCGTTTCAACTTAAAGCCTACGATGGCCTGGAGCACGACGCTGTCCTGGGCATGGATTTCTGTAAAGAGTTTGGCATAGAAGTACAGTTCGAAATTGGTTGGTGGCGTGTCAATTGGCAAGGTTTTCTGAGCCAGCAGAATAAATACGAGAACCCGGTAGTGATTGCTGAGTGCGCATCGAGCTCAGTGCCGACGAACGGGCCCAACTCGAGGAGCTGGTGATCCGATTACTACCAGAGCCCACAGATGAGTTGAAAGCGGTGGAACCAAGGGTGAGTCGCAACAGTACCCCAGTGGCACTAGCAGGCCCCTCGAGCGTAGCCATCGAACCAGCCCGTGCAGCCAACGGATTGGAAGCCCAGGCACGGGGTTTTGGGGTTCCTCTCGCCCCTTCAGTGGCCGGGGTGGTACAGCTGCGAGCGGTTTTTCTGACCTGCCCGAGGACGTGCAGATTCAAATCCTTCGGAGTCTATTCCCTGGCCCCCGCTGAAACCAAGAGCCCGGCCTGTCCGCTAGGACGAAGATCACCCTAGTGGCAAGGTTGTTAAGTTGGTCCCAAGGACTCCTGGTGAATCCATTAGAGCACACCATTATTTTTCTCTTGTAATCTATCAGTATAAGTTTTTATTTGACTTTATTATATGTTCTCATAGCCAGCGGGCTAATTTTCGTAGTAATTTGATTGTATTTTTTTTATTATCTTTGCGATAGGCTAGTTGGGCAACCTAATTGTATTTATTTTTTTATTTTTATATTTTGCGATAGGCCCCGTTGGGCAATTTAATTGTATTCCTTTTTTCCCTTATTTTTGCGATAAGCCCGTTGGGTAATTTGGTTGATTCCTTTTTTTTTCATGTATTTAATTTCTTTTCTATTCTTTTATATGCGGTTAGGCCGATGGGCCAGTTGTTTCTGCGTAAGCCCCGTTGGGCAGACTGAAGAGAGAGCACCGGGAGGTTCCCCATCCTATTTTTTTAATTTTTGTTTTATATTTGTATTATATTATTATTTATTTATCTTATTTTCTTTTCCGTGGGCGGTCGTCGTACCGCCTGGTTAGGCATCACTCCTTGGTGGGGAGTGGTCCATTGCGGTTGCAATGTGTGCTACGGGGAGATCGGGAGCTTGAACACAGACTCCCGGCATTCTTTCTTTTGTCAGCTGGGCTCCGAGCCGACCGTTCAAACGGTCGGTTCGAAGCCAACCCGAGCGTGCAGCGAAACGAGGAGAGAGACGGCCGGGAGCCTGATTCCCCTCCCCTCCCCTGCTCAGCTGAGTGGCGCTGGCGGCGACCGCCAGCGACCGAGCCTCGCGAGGCAGTCTATGTTCTACTCACTCAAAGAGCACCCGCGTAAAAATTACACCGAGCCGAAAGACACCTTCACAGGCGTGTCCGGGAGAGGCGAGAGTTATATTAATCGTATTAACGAGTTTTATTGGAGTGCTGTCCCGGTGACCTGAACCTACCTTCGGCAGTCACGCGTCACCGTTTCTCCGTTGAGAGGATCGACCGGACGAGGACAATCGGCCTCCTGCTGCTGTGACGAGCCATTGGATCGAGCCTCGCGGCCGCCCAGGACGAGCCGTTGGTGTGATACGCTAAGGTAGTTTACGAATTAATTCCCAGTGCTCCCTCCGCGTGCGGTGTGCAAGGCCCGGATCAGCGGATCCGGCCGGTGTGTAGCCTACGGGCTTGCGTTTCTTGGGCCTCGCGTCGGCATTTGTCGACCCGCCCGTGTGGGCGTTTTGAATAAATTAGTTTAACTTGACGTATTCTTTTCTTTCATTTAAATTGTATGGTATTTTACCTCTCTCTCCTTAAATATTTTTCTCTCTCTTCTGTGTTTTTTTCTCTCTTTTTCCTTTAGGGCGTGGCCTAGCAGGGCTGATTCTCCGCGACGAGCCGCGGTAGAGGACGGCGAGACAGCAGCCAGCGGTGGAGCAGTGAAGCAGGCCCTTCGCGGGTAGTTTTCCGGCCCCACCTATTCTTATTTTTCTTTGTGTTCGAGCTAGCCGGGACGGGAATCAGGGCGCGTCGAAATACTAGCCCGTTCCCGAGTGTAGATTTTTCTTTTTATTTTTAGGTTCTTGGGCGTTGGCCGACGGGACCTCGAGACTGGCTTTGCGTGGCCTTGTCCCCCAGGTACACCGTTGCAAGAATAAAATAGTTACAATAGTAGTAACTGAAGACAATTTTGAATTTACTTTAAGCAAAGCAAGTAAATAATTTTTTAATGTAATAATATTAAATTTAATATGAATCTTTTATACTCTAAAATTAAGAAAAAAACCGAAAATTTATAAAGTTGACGTAAATTATTAAACATAATCAGAAAATAAATAAAAAAAAAAGTTTTTAAAAAACATGCTTTTCTTTAAAAAGTTTTGAGAAATTATAAAAAAAACGTACTAAAAAGTAGAAAATAAAATTTTAATACTGCTAAATTCTTTCAAAGTACTTTAAAAGATTTAATATAAACAGAACAAACAACATTTCGTGATGAATCTAAACAAAAGCATGGGGCTCTATAGATGACTTAAATTCAAGGCGTATGACTGTGTTTCATCGATTGCCCCATGATGCTTTTGTTTAGAGTCATCACGAAATGTTGTTTGTTCTATTTATATTAAATCTTTCAAAGGTACTTTGAAAGAATTTAGCAGTATTAAAATTTTATTTTCTACTTTTTAGTACGTTTTTTTTATAATTTCTCAAAACTTTTTAAAGATAAGCATGTTTTTTAAAAACTTTTTTTTTATTTATTTTTTATTTTCTTCTTTTTAGTCTTGAAAAGAATATTTTTAGCGTAAAATTTTAAATCTAATTAATGTTTAAAATTTGGTTATTATTGAAATTTTTATCATCCTTTTTACAATTATAATACTTAAAAACATTTTTTTAAATCAAATATATTGATAACTAAAAACTACCAAATTAGAACCCCTGCAGAACTCTTGTCATCCTTGCTAAATTTGGCCCAAACTCTCGAAGATGACCTCCAGGCTCCCCAGGTACACCCGTCATCGGCGACCTGGCTGTCCAGGTTCAAACTTCTTTCTCATATGCTCTAAAACACCCCCGAACTCTATCCAAAGTCATACTCCAAGAATTCGACCGAACTCTCGGAGATGACCCTAGTACCCCGGACACCCCCATCATCGGTGACTTGGGTACCTAGGTTCAAATTGCCTCGATAAATACTCCAGAACTTCTTTCAAAGTCATACCCGAAGAATTTAGCCCAAATTCTTGGGGGTGACCCTCCAGGTACCCCCGTCATCGGCAACCTGGAGGTCCAGGTCGAGAAGTGACTACGGATTAATGTATTGTCATCCAAACCTAGACCCTCTGCAAAATTTCAGACCTCTAGCTTTTGAAGGCTCCAAGGTATAGAGCTTGGCAGTTTTGAACATACGACGACGACGACGACAAAAAACCACAGTGAGTTAAAGAATAGCATGTAAATAAATAAAAAAGAAAAGCATGTAGAAACGTCAGCATCGCATTGTCTTATTCTAAGAATTTTATTAAGTCTAAGTATCAAACTGTCAATCTAGTTATCGTTTAAAATTTTGTTATCATTATAATTTATATTATTTTTTTTTTTTTACAATAATAATATTTGAAATATTTTTATTCTTATTAAGTTTTTCGATAACTAAAAATTTAGACACCCTACACGGAAAAAAATGGGAGTTTCTCCAAAAGTTCGGGGAGTTTTCAAAAAAAAAAAAAATGGAGAACTTCCCGGGGATCATCTCTGAGAGCTTGATTTTAATTTACTTAAAGGTGACTTCGGTGATCGTCTGGGGGCTCCCAGGCATGAATTTCGACCTGGACAACCAGGTCACCGATGACGGGTATACCCGGAGATCATCTCCGAGAACTTATTTCTAGATTTCCTCGAGATGAATTTGGTGCTTGTCTGAAAGCTCCCAGGCATGAATTTTGACCTAAGCAACCAGGTCGCCGATGACGGGTATACTCGGGCATCATCTTAGAGCAATCGAGTTTTTTAGGTAAAGAATGATGTTGTTGACCAGAGTCACCACGAAGAAAACTTAAGTCAAGTTCTCGGAGATGATTCCCGGGTTACTGTCATCGGCGACCTGGTTGTCCATCTATTTATAAAACTCGTAAACAAACCGCTAAGCGTTTGCTTGTAGTATAAACACACACACACACACACATATATATATATATATACACATTTCAAATGAGCTAACGATTATCGAAAACGTTACGTTCATTTGAAATTTCGATCGGTAAAGTTACTGGATAAGGCCCCAGGAGGTCGATAATTTAATTGTTTATTATCGTGGTGATTGAGCACGCAAGAAGCTCGCATTCTTAACGTGGCATGAAACTGCCCTTAAAATTCTTATCGCCGCATGAAAATTTCGGGTGAAGTAGGGGTTTCGGATTTTTTTAATCGTGGCAAGCCCTTCTTCTAGCTCTTTACCTGGCAGCTTTTGGCCTGAGGTTTTTTTTCGCTGAGACACACTCAATATGTTATATCAACCGTTGCAAACTCATAGTATGCGCTATAGCGTACGCTTTATTGGTTTTGTATCATGCGCTATAGCCTACGTTGTATTAGGTTTATATCATGCGCTATACATAGCGTACGCTGTATTAGTTTTATATCATGCGCTATAGCGTACGCTATAAATCTCTCACAGCGTACGCTATATTGTATTTTATAGCGTATGCTACAAACTGCTCCAAGCGTACGTTACGAACCTCTCCTAGCGTATGCTACAAACCGCTCCTAGCGTACGCTATTTTTGTCGTACGCTACAAACCTCTCCTAGCGTATGCTACAATTTAACGTGCGATATTAACATCTCAAGGCGTACTCCACGAAGATCTCACTGCGAAAGCTATATCTCATAGCATACGCTATAGCGCACGCTGTAAACATCTCAAAACGTGCGCTACGAAGATCTTATAGCGTACGCTATATTTCATAGCATACGCTATAGCGTACGCTGTAAACATCTCATAGCGTACGCTACGAAGATCTTATAGCGTACGCTATATTTCATAGCATACGCTATAGAGTACGCTGTAAACATCTCATAGCGTACGCTACGAAGATCTTATAGCGTACGCTATATTTCATAGCATACGCTATAGAGTACGCTGTAAACATCTCATAGCGTACGCTACGAAGATCTTATAGCGTACGCTATATTTCATAGCATACGCTATAGCGTACGCTGTAAACATCTCATAGCATACGCTCGTGCGCTATAGCGTACGCTTGAGATGCCCTCTAGACATACTCCTAGGGTTTTGGGGGCTTAGAGCTTGGGGGATAACTGATCAGTTTATTTATTGAACTCGACGCCCAGGGTTTTGAGGGATTAGAGCTTCGGGGATAGCTGATCAGATTATTCATTGAACTTTACGTCCAGGGTTTTAGGGGTTTAGAGCTTGAGGGATAGCTGATCAGTTTTTTTGTTGAACTCGGACGCCCAGGGTTTTGGGGGTTCAGAGCTTGGGGGATAGCTGATCAGTTCATCTATTAAACGCGACGCCCAGGGTTTTGGGGGCTTAGAGCTTGGGGGATAATTAACCAGTCTATTTAAATCAGTCTATTAAACTCAACGCTTTTTTTTTTTTTTTTAGATGCCAGTTTTGTTGGGAGCGTGGGGTTGTGCGCCCCTGCGTTTGTTTTTTTTCGTCGGAAATTTCAAAATTTTTGTTGGCAAATTCTCATGGGACCCCCCACGAAATTTGAGCTCACTACGTCCCTGGTTATAACAATTTAAATTTAAGAGTCTTTAAAGACTACCTGAGAGCGTCCATTTTCAAACTAATTTGAATAAATTGTAAATAAAAATAAAATCACTTTTTCCTTGCTAAACTCAAATGTTTTTTTACCACTGTGAGCTGCATTCAGTTTAAATATTTAAACACTATTAAATAAAAAATTGCAATAAAGTTTTTTCAACCTAGAAAATTTTCATGAAAAGTAGGAATAACTGCTTTTATTAACTAATAAAAAACTGAAAAACCAATTATAAAAATTTATTGTTAACATATTTAATTTTCAACAATAGTTTAAATAATTTTTACTTAAAATTCATTTATATCTTGAAATTAAAATACAAATAAAGTAAACAAACAAAATTAATTGAGAAAAAATCTAGGTTATGAGCTGAAATAAATAGTTTTTGAATTTTTTACAATTCATACATTAACGACAAACTTTTATACATTTGATACATTTACGACATTTTCGACATTTTCGACTTTACGACAAGTCGAAAACTTCCAGAATTGTCATGTACCCAACACTGATGATGATCAAAGATTTAGGCGACGATAAACTTTTTACCATTAGGCCTCGCAGAATTGGAGATTTCCATTTTTATAAATACATACTCAAAAATCAATCGTATTTTTAAGTAATCTCAAATTTAATGCTCCGCCCCAAAAGTCACTAGGCAAAGTTACCAGGCGAATTGAAGGCATTTTCGTTTATTGATCATAATTAATTATTTATAAGGTAAATCGATTAGAAAAAAATACTGGCATTTCTCGCAGAATAGGAGAAATCCAATGACTGCTTCAAAAGTTCATTTACGGTGTTTTTTATCAGTTAAAAAAATAAAATTAGACCTACCGCCCGAGGATTTTGTTTATTGAATTACAGTAATAATAGGGTCTCGCAGAATGTGATTTTTGCGGAGAATATTCTCACAAAATAGGAGAAATCGAGTGGTCTCAAGAAAATTAATTTTCTAAAATATTTAATTTTTGCGGGCGTCAGCCTCACAAGTCTCATACCTTCAACAATATAGTGCACATTCCCATGTCTCGTGAATCACTACCTGTACTAATCCTTTCAGTGCCGTGTTTAGCGATATTTAAGAACGAGCTGAAAGACGCTGGCCAAACTCCACAACAGGCTAAGACCAAACCTGACAATACAGTTAGATCTTAAAAAACCACTGGTTTACAGGGCTTACTCCCACCTTCACCAATCATAACCACTTTTTAACACAAACCTAAAACAATAGCCACACTATCATTGCTTAAAATTGCGGACTTCAATATCAACAGATTATACACACACTTTAACAAACTTTTTAGTGAACTAACTTCAAAGAAATATGATATTCTCGCTCTGTCCAAAACATTCATAATACACAATACCTCGACCAACATGTTCAATATTCCAGGTTACAAGTTCATACTTCATGATCGTGTAAATAAAGAAGATGGAGGCATTTCCTTTTACTGTCGTGAAGATTTTGATATAACATCGCTTGAAAAATCTCTTGCTCCAAATCAGAGAACGGCTGAATTCTTGATCAGTGAGATAAGCATAGGTTCCACGCAACCTTTTTGCAACAGTTGATCGCCCAGCTGATGACACTTTTCCTGATTCGCGCAATGACTGATTTTATACCTCAATATGAACATATCGTTCTGACAGGTGATTTTAACATTGAACTTACGTGCAATACAAGTAAATCAAGGAATCTTGAAATGCTCATTTCAGAGCTTGGCCTTGACCTTAGTCTGCCTGCTTATGATTCATTTACAGATGTTCGTTTTCATGACAAACATTCAAGCTGTAGTGCTTGAAGCGTTTAACACCTTTGCTCTCCATAGACCAGTCCAGTTTAATCAACTTACAAGATCATGGGTGTCCAAGGAGATATTTTATGATATAAAAATCAAGGACCGTTTTAAGTTTTAACCAACATGCGTCATGAACTAAGTCTTACCTGATCTACCACGAGCACAAAACTTCAAGATATTTAATTACATCTAAACTTAATACATGCAAAGCTAATTATCTGTCAACTTTGATAAAGAACAGAGTTACGCCTTCAGGTGGTGTCAAATCAGAAAAACAGGTATCGTGGCTCAAAAAATCCTTTACCACTCACTCTTTTCGACAATCGAATTCTTAATCTTTACTATGCCTCTGTATCTCAATCAACACAAATATTTTCTGATGCCAACATCCATTCCACATAAGCTACACCGGTTGATTTCACAGCTCAATACACATTTGATTTCAAAACTGTGACTCAAACCATGGTTTCGAACTTGTTCACTCGCAGTAATTCAAAAGGTATAGGCAGCGACGACATATCCTCATCAATGCTCAAATTAGCCTTTCCTGCTCTTTTGCCTTCCATAACACACTTTATCAATGAATCACTGATTACTGGTAAATTCTTAGAACAATGGAAACAAGCCTTGATTACCCCACTGGCAAAAATAAACCTACCACAATCACCTTCGGACACACGGCCCATTGCACAGTTTCCAAAACCTAAGCTTTTCTAAAAAATAATGGCCTCGTGAAGGACTTCTGCTGTTCTAATTCTTTTCGTTTTAGCGCTCTCTTAGTACACAGCATAGAATTTTATTGTCTAACTTTAAGTTAGTGCTCTTTTGGCTGTAAGTTCATCTCGTTATTTTTTAAGTTGATCTTGTGAAGTTCTGGGTTAAAGTTCATTGGAGTGCTCCTGGTAAAGTGATTGTGGTTCAGCTCATCATCATGACTAAAAAGAGTAATATTGCAGTCAGTACTTCAACTTCGCAGCCAGCTTGCATACACCGGCAACATACTCTCAGGTGTATCAAAGAGCTTATAGGACAATCTCATAGGACATCTACAGGTATTCTTCTAGCTCAAATAACAATAATAATTTTCATTAGCCCGCTTTCAAGGCCACCTTTTGTGACTTGGTACAACAGCACCAGACTTGGACCATCACAAAGTTGCACTACTTACAGAGCTAATTCTCAGGGGGATCGTTGGAGAAGGTAAGCACGTTTCCTCTCACCGATGATTGCTTGTTCTTATTGTAAAGGCTTTCATTACATGGTGTTTTGCCCTGGCTTTAGGGAACTCTCACCAACAGCTCGCAGGCGCTTTGCTGTCGAGCAAGTACTCTGCTTTAATTGTCTGGGCAAACACTCAGCCAGGAATTGCGACTCGAAGATCCAATGCGAGATATGTGGACAAACTCACCACACGATGATACATCCAGAGTCCGGAGCTAGTCCTGGGGCTCCTACTCAAACCAAGGTCAAGACATCCACTCAATAGGAAGCAGGCGCAGTCACAATTGATACTTCTTAACCATTATAAAGCTCACTCCTGGCAACTGCGGTAGAATTGCTCAACACACCGTCAGTATCTCATTCAGTAAGACTTCTCATCGATTCAGGCTCAGAATTGATGGTTGATAACTGTGTTCCATACTTGGCCATCCGTACACTGCTGCAACTAGTCTTGGATGAAGGTCATCGCTATCCACTTGCCATTGACTCGATTGAAGTGGGCAAGTAACGATATCTTCAGAGGAGCTGATACTCTGGCACTGCTCAATGAAAAAGCTGATCAACTGGAAGGTTTATGCATGGTGGGTGATTTTTAATTGGCAAAATAGAACTCCAATCATTCAGGATTCTCAAAAACGGCCTACACAGACGTCCAGGTTGACGGCACCATCTCATTCAGTGACTGCACTGCCAAAATTCTCGGATTTACTTTGACCCCTCAGCAGGACTCAATAACATTCACTCTGGCATTACCTCCAGTCAAGGAGACACTCACCAAAAGGACAATTCTCTTAGAAGGGGCTCAAATCTTCGACCTCATCGGCTTCATCTCACCTGTGGTCATAAAAGCAAAAATCCTCCTGCAAGAGCTGTGGCTACTCAAGTTGACCTGGGACGAACCAGTGTCAGATTCAATGAAGGCCAAGTGGCTCAAGATCAGGGATGATTTTCAGAACTTGAAAAAGGTCTCACTTCTTCGGTGGCTTGGAACCCTGTCACACTCCGCCATCGAAATTCACGGTTTCTCGGATGCTTCTCAATATGTCATGGCTGCTGTTTTATATGTGCGTACTCACGGACCCACAGGCATCTCAATTTCATTTCTTTGTTCCAAAACAAAGGTGACTCCACTCAAGCTGGTCTCAATCCCTCGACTGGAGAAAATCCTCTGGATCCATCAATTGGAGTTAATTGCTGCTCACTTGCTCAGCAAATTGATTAATCAATTTGTTGGTTCACTCAAATTGGAAATACGCTCTGTGACACTTTGGACAAACTAAATGATAACGCTCACTTGGATCAAATATCACCCATCACGCTGGAAGGAGTTTGTGCGTAACAGGGTACATTCCATTCAGGAATTGACATCATCTGCTAAGTTCTTGTCAGTCCTTCAACTTCGTAGCCGTCATGCATTCACCAGCAACATTCTCTCAGGTGTATCAAAGAGCTTACAGGACAATCTCATAGGACATCTACAGGTATTTTTCTGGCTCAAAAAACAATAATTTATTTGAGCCGCTCATTTTAATTCAATCACAGTAATTGAATTTACCGTGCATTCTTCTTCTTTGTGTGACTGTGCCAACTGCACGAAGCCATTTTCCTTTTCTTTCTCTCAAGCCCATTTTCTGCTGTTACTTGAATTTCTCTCAGCTATTGCTCTCTTTCTCTCTTTTTTCAAGGCTATACTTAGTGTTTTGCTTACATCATTACTATTCTACTTAACTCTTGTTTAACTTTTCAATTAATAGAATGAAAATTGTAAGGAGTTTTACTCAAAGTGATATATCTCAAATATGTTAATTTCTTTTACACGAAAATTAATCTTAAAAATTCTCATTTGTGACATACAACATTTCACTTTAATTTTTCTTCGGATTATTTTTAATTTAAACTGTATGAAACTCACCAAGTGTAAATTTATGATGATTTGATTTTTTTTTGTAAAATTAAGTGCTGTGTTAAAAACAAATTATCACTATTTTTATCAAATTGTCTTTCTCCAATTCTTTTACAACCCTCTCCTGCCAGATTAATCCGGAAAATAAAATTAAATTAATAGAACGGCCAGTCTGAAATACATTGAAATGTTTTCATCTACAGCTCCAAATTAACAGTAGAAATTTCATGAAAAAAAAACAGTTAGCTGAAGGTGGATCTTAACTTTCGACCACTGCTTTACTATACCCGAAGAGCAATCAAGAAATTCTCAAACTTTTAATCTCTCTCTAAAAGTGAGCTCGGACTTGATGACAGCATTAGTAGCCTCAACGCCGTTATTTGAGGAATGAAGACCGACAGACATCGCCTTTGTATCAATTTGGAAAGGTGATCAGCCCTGGATGTTAAAATAATCAATGAATTCTTGAGCTTTTGTATCGTCGTTATTCATTTTCCATTTTTTTTAAATAACTTACTTGAATGTATCTGGATTACTTACTTGAATGTATCTGGAATTTCAGCCGTTGGTAGTATGTAAATATTATCTTTCACATCAGTACGTAAGTCCACGTCACTATTTCAACGAATATGTTTTTCGACACTTTTTACCAAGTGAAAAAAACACATGCGACGAAATTCTGGTTCATCAAATATAGCTGTCATACCATTTTTTATGGTCTCACAAGCATCGACTAGTAATACGGAAGGTTTTCATTCCGGAACAGTTTTATTAAATACACAAAAAATAATTCAAAATCTTCTTCTTTACCCTTTGTTATCGCTGCAGCAAAAGGACTAAAGATAAAATCTGCATCACTGGCATGTGCCAAAAGATAAGGGTATGCCTGCCAGATTAATTCGTGACATCATCTTGAACTAATCAAATAAAAGCCTACACTGATCTCTGTACTCTGCTTTGCTACATTGATATTCTTTCATCAATTATGCCTTTCCATTTGCAGTTGTTTTCACTTAACAAATATTCCAGTATTGTGAATTGATTGAGTTTTCAGCCTCTACAGCTGGATTATATTCTTCCCTTACGCGTCGTGTTGGTTGTCAACGTTTTCGAACTGGCTGTTTAATCACTTCACTTACTTGGTTTCTTCTATAGACATTTCAGAATCACTCTCAAAATACGTCACTTTGCTAGTATTTAAATCTGTTGAAAAAATGATTCGCCACTGAAAATTCAGAACACGAATTATTACTTAATAGAGAAACGTTACGTAATAAACGTGCTGGGAATGAGAAAAACTAACGGAGCCTCAAATGTGTGCTGCTGCTTCACATGGCGCAAATTATCTGCAGCTGTGTCCAGCAATCACGTAAATTCTACGTGGTTTGGCAGATAAGAGGTGGTAGGTGAGAAAGTCAATATTCTCAAAATGCTCATCAAAATGAGAGTAAATAAAAGAAAGCATGACACAATAGCTTCAAGTTACCTGGATTTTAAGGAAATGAGAAAAAGGAATAGTATATTATAATAATAACAAAGGTATTGATAAATCTTATGGGTTAATTTATTATTCTGTGCAAACATTACTTTTCCCGTGAAAGTCTTAATTTTATCTTGCTGTAATTTTTTTCCCGTGGTAAACACTTTATTTTATCGTGCTGGAATCTTCTTTTGCCCTTGCTAAACTCTTTTTTCCCCGTGCAAAGGATGGTTTTCTTTTCTCCCGTGCAAACAAATAATTCTCCAAAAAAAAATTATAAAATAAAAAACAAAACTTCGATTTGGACCTGTCAAAAAAAGAACTGCACTAAATCATGTCAAATTTGCATTATAAAAAGGTTACGTACTAAAAAAATAGAAGCTAAATATGTAAAAGATAAGCATAATAAAGAGCTGTTTTTAAATTACCTTAAAGTAAACAAAGAATATAACTATTCCAAAATAAACTAGAGCATGCGGTGCTGAGACAAAGTCAGTCTTTTTATCAAGCACAAAAATAATTGATGCAACCAATGATGATTTTGTAGGGCTGAAAAATAAATTCAATTTACGATTTTATTTTTTTTCAGGTTCAAATTAATCGTTTTACAAGTTAAATATTTCATTAAGTTTTATGAAAGAATTTTTATACATGTTTTACAACTTTTTTTTTTTCGTCTTTTTTTTTTTGAAATTATATTTTCAAAAACCCTTAATAAAGAGCTAAGATCCCTTGCTTATTCACCATCTTACACTGGTTTATAAAGCAATATTTTGTACCGAACATATTAATGCAAAATCTTACTTCTAGAGCTTATCAAAGAACCGTTTATTGTCATGTTAACAATGATAAATTTTAATGAAATTCACTGAACTTATCTGTTTTTAAAGGTGCCCTGAATTGACTAATCAGAAGATCAGTTTTTAAAGTACCAAAAAGTTTTTTTTAACCATGTTTTGAGGCTCGAAATCTCATATATGTAAGATATAATTCAATAAAAAAATTTTTTTCGTTAAAACACCGCTATTGTTAAGTTAAGAGAGGAATAAATCGTAATGAAGGTTGAATGCATGAAATGATTTAATTATTAAAATTCTTTCAAAATAACCCCAAAAAAGTGTCCCTAATTTTTCTCTACTTTTTTTTCTATTTTTCAAAAGTGATAAGCATATAAAGACATTAACTCAAGATTCTTCACATTATAATCTCTCTCTCTCTCTCTCTAAATTATTGAATGAAGACCGAATTTTTAACACTGAATCTAGCCTTATGCATAATCTTTTTTTATCCTCTTGTGCTTACTACTGTAAATACCCTTATAACAAACCTTGTTCATAACATTGTTTCTAACTTGATAACTACTCTTGTAACTACATTGCACCTACTCCCGTGCCTACACTTGCCAATATTTTTGTAACTTTGAAGCTACGCTTATATGTACAGTTTTGCTTAATATTGTTCCTATGCTGATTGTGACAATTGTAAACAAAAATTTTTTACCTAGTCTCCTTCACATGAATCTACTTGCTTCAATTTTGGTGTTTACTGTTGTTTTTTATTTTTTTCATGCTTTGGTATCGAACTCTAAACCTTTGTTCTTATTTTTGTGAATACTATCGTTTCTATTGTTCTTCTTAAATCTTTTTGTAATTACAATCGCGAAAGTAGTGTTCTTCATACACTTTTGCCAACACAGTTCTCTAACTTTTTTTACAAATATTTCCTACATCCGTTTACATTTGTTATGGACATTTTTTTTACCTAGGTTTCTCCCAATCAACCTAGGTTAAGTATTCTAAGAAAAATAACTTTATAATACAGTAAGATATATGCATGTGTGTGTATATTAGTGATATCATCACACCTTTGTTTAATCACAAATGTGGTGGTATTTTACCTGATTTTAAAATTGCGAGAATAAATTCAAGTGTTGATTGAATTCAACTGGGATGATCCCAATGAATTAGTTTAATGGTTACGGTTACTCTAGCTGAATGTTCAGATGGAAACCTTGCACATAATAATGAAATTTTAGCAATTATTGAGGAGCTTTGAGAAGTGGGGTGTATATATATATCGTACTATATTATATAGTTGTTTTTCTTCTCCCACGATACTTACAAAGGTTGCACGAATATAGGTACACGGATACGCACAGGGGTAGAAACAAGCTTAGGCAAGAAGGTAGGCACAGGAGTGGATACGAGTAGGTACGGATTTAGTACACGGGAGGACACAGTGTAAAAAGACTGGTGGACCGACGTCGTTAGCCAAACGCGTGCGCTTAAAGGTATCCTTTGGAAAAAATCCTGTAGAGGCGCTGCATGCAGGTTAATTTTTTTAGCTTTTTCAATTTGATATTTTCCATTTATTTTAAAGGTATTTTAAGCAAAGATTTGAATTGTTCGACTTAAAAAACCCTTACAGAGAAAAAAATTGCATGTAAATTAGTACGATATCAAGCAAGATATAAAATATTACGTTCATTAGGCGCATGTAGTCGCACATGCTGCTTGATCACGTTACGCTATACACGTTTGCTTCTGTATGTAAGTGTATTTACATAAATATGTTTAGCTAAGCGAGGGAGGAGGGCACAACTTTTGAGGGCGCTCAAATATGAAGTTATAGTGATGTATAGAGTGGCATGGTAGTAGGATCGTTGCCTAATACGCGGATGATTCTGGTTCGCGTCCACGCTATTTTTTTTTTTTTTTTAATTATTTTTTTGAGAGGTGTGAAAAAAGATATTTTTTTCAGGTGGATACAAAATTCACGATTATATATAAAATTTACAATAAAAATTTTTCTTTAAAAGTATTATAAGTTGATAACACGTATAATTTACTTTAAAAGCCCGTAAAAAACCCATCTGAAATTTACGTAAACTTTAACTTGTGTTTTTTTGGGCCAAGTAAGCTTGAATTATACTCAGGATTCTCCTTCAATAATTAAAAACTATTGATTAATAATAATATTTTCGCAGCGCTATCGCAGGATTGTTCGTGCCAGAACAACGGGCATTGCCCCCCCATTGCAAGTATCCTCGGTGAAATCAGCGATGAATTCATCGGTGGAGCGGTCGTTGGGTCAGTGGTTAGCGTGCTCGCTTCTGAAATAACGTCGTTCGAGGGGTCTTGGGTTCGATTCTCCGCGCAACTAACTTGGAATTATTTTCTTCGTTCATTGCGTTGGTTATGTCGATCCCCACATTCACCCCGGCTGCTTTGGAATCGGTTTTACCGGGGGCCATCATTTCAGCGCTGGTCGTAAGTTTATCTCGACTGGGGGCAATATTTGGGGCATAATTTCCCAATGAGCTAAACTCGCTTCGGCACTGGTCTAATCCAAGACTATCTGATTGGGGGCGATATGTGGGATAAAAAGTCCCAATGAGCCTGCCGGTTCAGCGCTGGTCTTACGATTAACTCGAATGAGGCACATACCCTGACTTTCCCGTACTCCACATGGTCCATATGGGCCATGGGCTAATGCGAAGCAGTGTAGGGACAAAGTCGTCAATAAGCCCATACGGAGCATAAAAAGTCGCGACTATAAATAAGTATTGAAAAAAAAAAAAAAAAAAGAATTCATCGGTGAATTCATCGGTGATATCCTCGCTTTTTGCGGTGAAATCCTCGGTGAATTCCTCGGTTTTGCGGTGAAATCGTCGGTGAATTTTAACAGTGAAATCCTCGGTGAAAACCTCGGCGAAATCCTCGGCAATATAACGGTTTCGAAAATGAAGGGGTCGAGACAGACATCTGGTACACCTGGTGATACATACTCCTTGAAGAAGATTTCCCCAGGAAGCTTCGACTCCGGATGGGTCAGGGCGGACACCAGGTACACCTGGTGCTACTTACGCTTTAGAGAGGATTTCTCCAGGAAATTTTGACTCCGGAGGGATCAGGGCACACACCTGGTGCACTTGGCGATACTTACGCCTTGGAGATGATTTCCCCAGGAATTTTCGACTCCGGAAGGATCAGGGCTCACACCTGGTGTACCTAGCGATACTCACGCCTTGGAGATGATTTCCCCAGGAATTTTCGACTCCGGATGGGTCAGGGCGGACACCTGGTGCCCCTGGTGATACGTACGCCTTGAAGATGATTTCCCCAGTAAGTTTTGACTCCGTATGGGTCATAGCGGACGCCTGGTGCACCTGGTGGTACTTACGCTTTACAGAGGATTTCTCCAGGAAGTTTTGACTCCGGAAGGGTCAGGGTGGACACCTAATGCTCCTGATGATACTTACGCCTTGGAGATGATTTCCCCAGGAAGTTTCGACTCCGGAAGGGTCAGGGCGGACACCTGGTGCTCCTGATGATACGTACACCTTGGAGATGATTTCCCCAGGATGTTCCGACTCCGGAGGGAGCAGGGCGGACACCTGGTGCCCCTGGTGATACGTACGCCTCGGAGATGTTTTTCGCAGGAAGTTTTGATTCCGGAAGGGTCAGGGCAGACACCTTGTGCCCCTGGTGATACGTACGCTTCGGAGATGATTTCCCCCAGGAAGTTTCGACTACGGAAGGATCAGGCTGGAAACCTCGTGCACTTGGCGATACTTACGCCTTGGAGATGATTTCCCCAGGAAGTTTTGACTCCAGCTGGGTCAGGGCGGACACCTGGTGCAACTTGTGATACTTACGCCTTAGAGAGGATTTCCCCAGGAAGTTTTGACTCCAGAGGGATCAGGGCGGATACCTGGTGCACTTGGTGTTACTTTTGCCTCAGAGAGGATTTTCCCAGGAAGTTTTACTCGCAGTTGACGGTGGGATAGTGGATCTTACCCCAGGTAGCACCAGGTCGACTATCAGGTAACCAGATCAATTTACCCAGGAAGTTTTACTCTTAGTTGATGGTCACAGAGGGCCAAATCGGAGGTCCATCTTCAAAAATTAATATCCCATAGAATAATAGGAGTAGAGTAAATCCGGGAGCTGTTTTCTTCGTTGAGTGGAGTACTTTGAGAAAAAAACCCACTTTGTAGTAAAAAATTGTTAAAAACAATTGTTATAGAAAAAAACCTTTGAAAAGTGAACGATTAAGTATATGAAAAAATCGTCTAAAAACGAGTAGTGCTATTCTGCCGGATTTTCTTACGTCAAGATATTGATTATCAAGTATTTAAGTCGCACAAAATTTGCCCGGTCGTTTGATCATCGAGAACTGCCCCAACGAGCTGCAAAGAGGGGTATGGAACGTTAAATAAAATCATAAAATAAAAAAAAAAGGATTGCAATTCTCCCAGGTTTTTTTTCATCAAGATATTGATTATCAAGCATCTAAGTCGCACGCAATTTTCCGGGTCATTTATCATCGGGAACAACCCCAACGAGCTCAGAGAGGAGGATGAAACGTTACATAAGATTATAAAATGTTTAAAAAAAAGTATTGCAATTCTCTAAGCTCTCAAAACCCTGGGCGCCCGAGTTCAACAAAATACTGATTGGCTACTCCCAAGCTCTAAGCCCCCAATACCCCAGGCGCCCGAGCTCACCAAATACTGATTGGCTCCCCCCCCCCCCCCCCCCCCCAAGCTTTAAGCCCCAAAAACCCTGGGTGCCCGAGTTAAAAAAAAAAACTGATTGTCTACCCCACAAGCTCTAAGGCCCCAAAAACCAGGGCACCTGAGTTCAACAAAATACTGATTAGCTACTACCCAAGCTCCAAGCCTTCAAAACCCTGGGCACCCAAATTGAACAAAAAAACAGATCGTCTATCCCCCAAGCTCTAAGCTCCCAAACCCTGGTGACACAGTGGAATAATTTTACAAGTTGAGCGTACTCAGAATTTGTATATAAAATCAATAAAAAATGTTTTTTTTCATTCCACAAGAACGTAATGGTGAACTTTTATTTACACTGCTTTAAAAAATTACAAAATAACAAAAAAATAATATAAATTAAAAAAATTAATAACCAATTAAGAAACGAAAATTTTTACACTTTTTTCGAAATGAGTCTTATTCGTTAAAACATTCAATTGATAGTTAAAAAAAAAAAATTGTTGATGACGTTGCAAAACAAGGGTTAAGCAATAAGTAAAAAACTTATAGCGTTTTCCTAGTCAACCACGCCATTTAGGAGTATAAAATCTCAGACTTACAATTTCATGATGTATTTGCACCAGAGCAGCGTCATTAGGTATACTTACAGAATTATTTATTTTATGCTCAAGTTAACTAAAATGCACACATATTTTTGAAATAATTCAACTCAGGCTTCCAAGGTTTTTGGGGTTAAAACCTTACGGGATAAATGGTAGTTGATCAGTTTTTTGTTCAACTAGGGCGCCCAGGGTTTTGTGGGCCTAAAGCTTGGAGGGTAGCCAATCAGTATTTTGTTGAGCTCGGCCGCCCAGGGTTTTAGGGGCTTGGAGCTTGGGAGGTAGCCAAGCAGTATTTTGTTGAGCTCGGCCGCCCAGGGTTTTAGGGGCTTGAAGCTTGGGAGGTAGCCAAGCAGTATTTTGTTGAACTCAGGCGCCCAGGATTTTGGTTGCTTAGAGCTTGGCGGATAGCCAATCAGTTTCTATGTTGAGCTAGAGCGCCCAGGATTTTGGGGGCTTGGAGCTTGGGGGGTAGCCAATCAGTATTTTGTTGAACTCGGGCTCCCTGGGGTTTCGGGAGCTTCAAGCTTGGGGGGTAGCCGATCAGTTTTTTGTTCAACTCAGACGCCCAGGGTCTTGGGGTCTTAGAGCTTGGGAGGTAGCCAATCAGTATTTTGTTGAACTCAGGCGCCCTGGGGTTTCGGGAGCTTCGAGCTTGGAGGGGAGCCGATCAGTTTTTTTGTTCAACTCGGACGCCCAGGGTTTTGGGGGCTTAGAGCTTGGGAGGTAGCCAATCAGTATTTTGTTGAACTTGGGCGCTCAGGGTCGGGGGCTTAAAACTTGAGGGGTAGCCAATCAGTTTTTTTTCTTGAACTCGGGTACTCAAGGTTTTGGAGGCTTAGTAGTCCGGGGGCAGAGGCCGATTTTGTAGGATTTTGAGACCGGCTCACTTTTTCAAGTGATTCCCATGTATTGTGGCCCGCTAAATACGAATATCGAGGTTAGAAGTGTCAAAAGTTGTCAGATAATTTGTTATTAACAAATTTTAACAATAATTAGGAAAAAATCGCGTTTTTGCTAAATAAAATTTTTTTTCAGGTTTTTTGGATCAAAACAAAGAAAAAATGTTCTATAAAATTTTTCTCTAGGATACGTAATTTTTGCGTTAAAAATCGCCAAAGTTTTAAAAAATGCGTTTCTTACGATTTTTGACTTCCAAATACTATGTGAAAAAAAATATTTTTTCACACGATTATAGGGTTTACTCGTTGTCTGGGATCTATTCAACAATATGCGTAACAAGTTTTATGTCATTGTTGATTTTAAGTACTTTTTTTTATTGACAAAAAGCATGGGCGCTAAGCGCTACGCAACTCACTCGAGGAGCGCCTGTTAATGTCCAATACTCTTGGCTCAGTTTTCATCAGACTTGAAGTTTTTGAAATCAACATTTATGCATTTTTTACATGTTCGAGAAGAGTATGAGAGATGGAAAGTATCAAAAACTGTGTGAAAATCTATAACTGATAAATTTAAATAATAAAAAAATCAGTTAACCTAAAAAAAAAATTTTTCTTCTTCTAATCAAAAGTAATAAAAGTAATAATACGTTGACATGAATTTTTTTCGAACCCGTCAAATTTTCGAATTTAATTAAAGCTCCTTAGTTAGAAATGTGGGCATTCGAATAATACGTAATTTTTTGTTTTGAAATAACTAAAGTCATTTACGTTTCTTAAATTTTATAAAACATATATAAAAAATAATCGTCAAATAAAATAAAAACGAGATTTTTATGCATTTAAATTAGCATTCATGCACGTCTTTAAAATACAGTTTGTTAAATTAAAAAATACATAAAATAGAGTCTCCTTAGTAATGCATAGAATTATAAAAATTTTAAAACAGTTTTTACGTATACGACAAACCGATTTGGGAAAATGTAATATAATTATTTATTTCTTTAAAATAATTTTGATAATCTTTGACTTTATATAATATATTTTAATTTAATTTATCGTAATATCACATTATTTTAACGAGCACATTGAATTTTTTCACCAGTCTGAATCGACATCACTTTCTAAATTATCTATTAGATTAAATTTGTTTTTGCAAGTATTATCCTTTTGGCATTTGCAAAATTCGCAACATGGTACTCCTGAAGATTTGCAAATGCAGTGTTTTGTGGTGCATACTCGAAACGAGCAGCTAGGAACTAGTTCATCTGATGGAGGTATAAGAATTTTAACTTTTGCTGGTATCAAACAATCATTTTGTTCTTCCCATCATTTTGTAGTCAACTAAAATGCATCAAAAAAAATTATTTTAGAAAATTACTTAAAAAAATTCATGTCAACGTATTATTACTTTTATTACTTTTGATTAGAAGAAGAAAAAATTTTTTTTTTAGGTTAACTGATTTTTTTATTATTTAAATTTATCAGTTATAGATTTTTACACAGTTTTTGATACTTTTCATCTCTCATACTCTTCTCGAACATGTAAAAAATGCATAAATGTTGATTTCAAAAACTTCAAGTCTGATGAAAACTGAGCCAAGAGTATTGGACATTAACAGGCGCTCCTCGAGTGAGTTGCGTAGCGCTTAGCGCCCATGCTTTTTGTCAATAAAAAAAAGTACTTAAAATCAACAATGACATAAAACTTGTTACGCATATTGTTGAATAGATCCTAGACAACGAGTAAACCCTATAATCGTGTGAAAAAATAATTTTTTTCACATAGTATTTGGAAGTCAAAAATCGGAAGAATCGCATTTTTTAAAACTTTGGCGATTTTTAACGCAAAAATTACGCATCCAAGAGAAAAATTTTATGGAACATTTTTTCTTTGTTTTGATCCAAAAAACCTGAAAAAAAATTTTATTTAGCAAAAACACGATTTTTTCCTAATTGTTGTTAAAATTTGTTAATAACAAATTATCTGACAACTTTTGACACTTCTAACCTCGATATTCGTATTAAGCGGGCCAAAATACATGGGAATCACTTGAAAACGTGAGCCGGTCTCAAAATCCTACAAAATCGGCCTCTGCCCCCGGACTATAGGGTGCAGCTTCACTAGACGCGTATGAAGCGTGCGTATGACGCGTACGTATGATGCGTATGAATCGAATCAATCGGAATCCTCCAATCGCGTGTTTGTAGAGATTCTCTTTGGCTTATCTGTTGGATTTGAGCCATACGCATTATACGTACGCGTCGTACGCACGCTTCATACGCGTCTAGTGTAGCTGCACCCCTAGAGCTTAGGGGATAGCCGATCAGTTTTTTTGTTCAACTCGGGCGTCCACGGTTTTGGAAGCTTAGACCTAGGGAGGAAGCCAACCAGTTTTTTTGTTCAACTCGGGCGCCCAGGGTTTTGTGGGCTTGGAGCTTGCGGGGTAGTCAATCAGTATTTTGTTGAACTCAGGTGCCCTGGGGTTTCGGGAGCTTCGAGCATGGGCGGCAGCCAATCAGTTTTTTTTCATGAACTCGGGGGCCCAGGGTTTTGGGGGCTTAGAGAACTGCATTTTTTTTTTTTTTTTTAAATTTTATAACTTTAAGTAACGTTTCATCCCCCTCCTGCAGCTCGATGGGGTTGTTCCCGATGATAAAATGACCCGGAAAATTTTGTGCGACTTAGATGCTTGACAATCAATATCTTGACGTAAAAAAATCTGGGAGAATAGCACTACTTGTTTTTAGACGATTTTTTCATATACTTCATTGATCACTTTTCAAAAAATTTTTTGCAATAACAATTGTTTATAATAATTTTTTTAAAAAAAGCGGGACTTTTTCACAAAGTACTTCACCAAACGAAGAAAACGGCTCCCAGATGTTTACTCTACTCCTAAAATTCTAGGGGATATAAATTTTTGAAAATGGACCTTCGATTTGGCCCTCTGTTGCAACGTCAACTACGAGTAAAACTTTCTGGGGAAATTGATCTGGTTACCTGGTACTTGACCTGATGCTACCTGAGATGAAATCTACTATCCCACCTTCAGCCATGAGTAAAACTTCTTGGGGAAAACGTCCCTGTTACCTGGTGGTCTGCCTGGTCCTACTTGGGGTAAGATCCACTATCCCACCATCAACTACGAGTAAAACTTCCTGAGGAAATTGATCTGGTCACCTGGTAGTCAACCTGGTGCTACCTGGGGTGAAATCTACTATCCCACCTTCAACTGCGAGCGAAACTTCCTGGGTAAATCCTCTTTAAGGCGTAAGTATCTCCAAGTGCAGCAGGTGCTCGCCCTGATCGCTCTGGTGTCGTAACTTCCTGGGGAAATCATCTCCGAGGCGTAAGTATCGCCAGGTGCACCAGGTGTCAGCCCTGATCCCTCCGGAGTCGAAACTTCCTGAGGAAGTCATCTCCAAGGCGTAAGTATCGCCAGTTGCACCAGATGTCCACCCTGACCCATCCAGAGTCGAAACTTCCTGGGGAAATCATCTCCAAGGCGTAAGTATTGCCAGGGGCACCAGGTGCTCGCCCTGATCCCTCCGGTGTCGAAACTTCCTGGGGAAGTCATCTCCAAGGCCATAAGTATTGCCAGGTGCACCAGGAGTCCGCCCTGATCCCTCCGGTGTCGAAACTTCCTGGGGAAGTCATCTCCAAGGCGTAAGTATCGCCAGTTGCACTAGGTGTCCGCCCTGACCCCTTCGTTTTCAATCTCGTTAAAATGCCGAGGATTTCGCCGAGGATTTCACTGTTAAGATTCACTGAGGATTTCACCGCAAAAAGCGAGGAACTCACCGAAGATTTCACCGCAAAAAGCGAGGATTTCACCGAGGATTTCACCGCAAAAAGCGAGGAATTCACCGATGAATTCACCGATGAATTCACCGATGAATTCATCGCTGATTTCACCGAGGATACTTGCAATGGGGTCGATTTTTTTTTTTTTTTGAACGTACAAAATTCTTGTGGATACAGGTCCAAGCAGCAGACGAATACCTTTTAAATGTGGCAAAATAATGATTATTTACAGTAATTGTTATAAATGATTAAAGCGAAAATTAATAGAAATGAAACTTTATTTATAAAATATATATATATCCATTTTTAACATATTTACATTGTAGAATAGATTTAATCTTAAATTGTTTTAAATTTAGAATTTTTTTCAATTTATGCGCTTTCCTTCTTGCCCTCCCTATTAAGCCACTTTGTAGTTTGCAGCATTCATAACTGAATGTAGTAATAGATTATTTCTGGTACCTTTTTGTTTGCATGATCCAAGCACGGAAATTTTATAATGATTTTATCAGCAATTAATCGATCAATAACTTCACTGTAGACCATAGAACTGTTTACATGTTCTTCAAAATATTTTTCTATAAGTGAAAATAAGTTGAATAATCTAACATTCGGATGTGTCAAGCCTCCTCTGGTTTTTATCAACAAAAACTGAGATTCTTCCATTCCATGGATTAAATTCTCATGACTCGACTGGAAGGCCATTTTGCAAGTGAGGCATTTTTCTTTTTTGAAAAATTTTTTGCATACAAAACTGGTTAAATAATACTGAAGACAGTTTTTCAGTTTGTTTTTTTCATCGGCTGGCCCTTGGAACTCGTCCATCATGTCAAATAGTTCGTCCGTGTCATCCCAAGTAGCAACCTCTATCAAATTATTTAATTTGTCCTGTAGATCACGAAGATGCTTTTCTTTATAAGTTTTTTCCTGGCCAGCGAATGCCTTTTTTAAGTCCTGTAAAGATATAGACACTTTACGTTCATCACAATCAGGCTCAACCGTGCAATTTCCAAATTGTGGAGGTTTTAAAATTTGGTAAACAGACAATAGATGATATAACTGTGTAAATGTGTCTATAGAAGGATGATCGTTCATTCCTGCGGCTTGTCTGACGATTCCAAAAAATTGCTGAAAAAACGAACATGTTACATACGAAAGTTGAAACAGTAGCAGTTATGCGTGAATTAATACAATAAAAAATTATTATTTTTCATTTTTTTATTTTATCAAACTAAAAAAAAAAAAATAGAAAATATGGATTTTTAATTTACATAATATAAAATAGTATATGAATATTTGGTTTTATTAATATTTATTAATATTTTTGTACTTTTATTTTTTTTAGTTGACAATTTTCTTATTTACGTAGAAGTGACGTAAGTTTTCAATCAGATTATTATAAAAAAATAATTCCTTAATTCCTTTTTGAAGATCAAAAAAGCCAAACAAAATTTATATCGAATACGTAGCCAACTTTTTAAATTTTCTATTTTATTTACCTCTAGCCGGTCTTGTTATTCACGAATCTCTCCCACTCATCTAGATAATTAATTTTATCTTGAATCAACTGGAAAAAAATACGTATTTATTTAAAATTATCTTAAAATAAAATAAAACAACATATAAAAAATTGTATCTACTGCGAGATCATTTCTGTCGTCGCCGTCTTTGGCGAATTCTAGTCCATCGGAAGCATGTGATTGGTTTAGAATTTCAAACAGTTCATTCATAAATTTGGTGAATTTAATTGTCGGTCCGCAATCCGAAAAATCTGGGTTTCTTGCTTTTTGATGTGTCAGAGCATCTGCTACAGACTGACTGAAAATCTAAAAAAAAAAAAAAAAAAAAATACAGAGTATACTCTACTGAAAATAAACACGTGTAATTTGGAATTCTTTACATATGTTTTTCACGTATGACAAAATGAAAAATTGAATCTGCGCGTGTATTACATGTATGCGAAATTTCAAATTTCGCATGTTTATTTTCATTAGGGTACAAGTAAGTTTATATAGATTTTTAGAAAAAGGATTCAAAATTAAACAGTAATAATTAAATAAAAAATACTAAGATTGACGAAAAAGTATTAACCTGCGTAGCAAGATACACTCGCATTTTAAGTTGATGAGAGACGTAAACGTGATTGTAAAGAACGTTCGAATGAAGCAAGTTTCATCACAGAGATTTTCAAAACACCATTGTACTTTGTCGATCTTAGCACAAATACCAAATTCTGTCCACATACTTCTGTTTGTGCTTGTTCCGTTGGATACAAAAGCGTGTACTTAACCGCCAGCGTTCTCAACTTTTACAATAGCTTCTAACAGCAACGCCGCCAAAACGTTACTGTTGGTCGCACCTTTAGCACCAAATATTCCAATGGGTTGACAGAAATTGTAGGATAAAGAGGAAAACATAAAAACTAACGCTTTATCAGCCAGATAGTTCATATCAGTAGGCTCGTCGCCAACGGCTTTATTAAAGTCGGGAACGCCGGTAGACTGCATGGTTTTGAGATCCACTCCCCGGCTCTTTCGGCAAGTCATTTCGTCAAAGCTAATTATTCCATGTCGTGCTAGCGGAGGCAAACTTTGTAATTCTTTTTCCAATAAAAAAAAAGTCATCATCAAACCTGGAGCCGGTGTTGGAAGCTTTTAAATATCGGATTATGGTAGATTTTGCCGGCAAAGGTAGTTATCGGCTTGGTGGTATATTTACTTATACCACAAGGGCCCGATAATGCCCTGCGTGTTAAATGGGACTACGTGAGGATGGATAGGATCAGGGAGTGAAATTATATTAGTCGATTTACGGAGACTCGTACTTTATTCGTCTGGCCTACACCATGGCTCAGACTCGACTGACTGCTCGCTCTGCGGCAGCACGATACAGAGACTCGCTCGTTCGCTCGCTCTGCGGCATAAGGCCGCACCTACAGTGTCCCTACATATTTCCCCCCCAATGTTGTCAGGCCTTTTTATTAAATAAAGCAACAATAAGATAGCCATGGCAACATTAAAGGAAAAAAAAATGATGAATGTTAGTAACCTAATTCAATTAGCGAAGAGCGAATCACAAATAAAAAATTTTTCATTTTACATTTATCAAATTTTTCTTCTTGGATTATTGAGTTTCCTTTCTTTTTTATATAAATAATATTTTTGATATCATAACCGTTTTTGATAAAAATAATTAACACTATTGTTAGTAGTTAATATTAAGTTGAAATTTGTGTAACATTGTTCTCGATCTACATTGGTATAAACTTTTTAGACAAAACAATTTTACAAGTATATTCTCTAAAACATATTTACAATATAAACAATTATTTGCAAGTTTTCCTTAGACATAGTAAATCACATCTCGCAGATTAAAAGTAACGCGTCTGCGTTTCCGCAGGATCCTAGGAATGAATTTCTTCCTCCTAGCCTTTTGATTAGATGACTGCCGAAGTTGCTGGGCCCGACAACTTCGAGGCTCATCCTGAGTTTCTGGTTGTGTCGTTCCTTTTTGAACGAGTAAGTTTGTGTCATCCAGTGGAAAATCGACGTCTCGATCTTCCTGCTCAGCAGTAGTTACCGGGATTTCTGAAATAGTCTGATCTGTCGGCTGGATATCCAAACCATCCGGAGTTCGTAACTCGGGAGGAGGCAGTTGAGGAGTTTGATTACAGATGTCCGGGTCGTCTGTCCTGTGGACGATTTCCGGAACATCTACGTCGTCAGCCGCCAAATGAGCTGGTTTCAACCGCTCGACAGACACCGCTCTCTCGTTACCATTAATGTCAACAATAAAAACTCTATCGTTAAGTCTGCGAATAACCTTATGGGGTCCGGAATACGGAGGGTCGAGACTAGATTTTTTTACCGGGCGTAAAAGAAAAACGTGGGAGCATTCGGACATTTCTTTAAAAACAAAAGCGCGGTTAACATTTTTATGTAAAACTGGCACTGGTTTGACGGTATTCATATATTCCCTGAATTGCGATAAGAAGGCTCTCTGATCGAGTTCTTCCCCGTCGGAAATAAAAAATTGTCCCGGGACACGAAGGGTGGTACCGTAAAGCATTTCGGCCGGGCTTGCATCGGTTTCGAGTCTGACTCGAGTACGAAGTCCTAACATCAAGGAGGAAAGGAGTCGACACCAATTGCTTTTAGCCAAAACACAACGAAGAGCACTTTTGAGATCCCTATGGAATCTTTCAATCATACCATTTGATGCTGGGTGGTATGTTGTAGTGCGGACTCGTCCACAGCCTACAAATTTGTTAAGTTCATCGAAAAGTTCGGCTTCAAACTGAGTGCCTTGGTCAGTTGAAATAACCTCAGGGCAGCCGAATCGAGAAATCCAAGTATCAAACAGTGCTCGAGCAACGGTAGAAGCCTTAATGTCGGGGATAGGGACAACTTCAGGCCAACGGGAATAACGATCGATGATTGTCAAAACTGTGGTAAAGCCTTCACTAGGGGTCATTGGACCAACCAGGTCTATGTGAATATGTTGAAAACGGGCGTCAGGTGCAACAAAATGATTCGGTAAAAATTTATTATAGCGTGAAACTTTTGATTGTTGACAGGGGATGCAGTGCTTACACCACCTCGCTATGTCCCTGCTCATATTAGGCCAAACATACTGTCGTCTAATCAATCTATCTGTAACTTTAGCACCGGAATGCGTCTGATTATGAAACAACTCGAAAACCATATGACGGAATGGTTCTGGAATGTAAGGTCTTAAAACTTGTCCCGTAACGTCACAATAAAAGTCTGGGTTTTTAGGTCCAGTCTTAATTTTAACAAGTTTAAGAGGATTGTCAACGTCCGTCAAAATGTTTTTCAGTTGTTCATCTTTCTGCTGTTCAGAGGCTAGATCCTTAACAGTGAAAACTGTTGGAATCTTAAAAGCACTAATATCAGCAAGGACAGGTTTCAAGGATGGTTGTGTTTCTACATTGGTTAGTCCCCAATCAAAAGTTTCAGGAGTTGTGAAAGAGTTGATACGAGACAGGCAATCTGCGACAGTATTTTCTTCACCTTTAATATAATGAATTCTAGTTGTAAACTGTGAAATATAATTCAACTGCCGAAGACGCCTGTCAAGCATTTTTTCCAAAGGTTGAGCCATTGCGTACGTCAAGGCTCGGTGGTCTGTCAAAACCTTGAAATCCCTACCTTCTATCAGATAACCGAATTCACGAATAGAATAGTAAATAGCTGCCAACTCTCTATCATAAGTACAATACCTAGCTTGAACTTTATTAAATTTCCTACTGAAAAATGCCAACGGTTTCCAAATACCATCCACCTCCTGCTCAAGAGCTGCACCCATGCCTATATCTGAGGCATCCGTAACCAGGCGGATTGGTGCATTATCAACCGGATAAGAAAGTAAAGCGACTTGAGAGAGATCGACTTTGCACTTCTCGAAGGCTTTCTCAGACTCAGGGTTCCAAATTATAGGAGTTGTATCTCGCTTTTTCGATTTATTAAGGTAGGCGTTCAAAGGAGCCTCGGTTTCTGCAAGGTGAGGAACGGTTTTATGATAACAATTAAGTAGACCGAGGAATCTTCGTAACTCAAAAACTGTCTGAGGTTTAGGGAATTTTTTAATCGATTCGACCTTATCGGGGCAAGGCTTGTAACCGGACGCGCAAATGTAATATCCCAAAAATGTCAATTCTGGAACGGCAATTTCGCATTTCTCGAGGTTAAGTTTCAAATGAAATTTGTCCAGCCTTTCGAGAACAGTCTTCAGGTGTTCAGTGTGCTCTTCCTCGGTCTCAGATGCTATAAAAATATCGTCCAGATAAGCAAAAACAAAGTCAAGATCCCCGAGTGCTCTGAAGACATACCTCTGAAAAGATGACGGTGCGTTCTTAAAACCGAACGTCATAACATTGAAGGTATACAACCCAAAAGGAGTAATCAAAGCCGTCTTAGGTTTGTCCTCAGGGGCAACCGGTATCTGATGAAAGGCACGCTCGAGATCGAGTTTCGAGAAAACTTTTTTACCGTGAAGATTATTTGCGAAGTCTGTAACGCGAGGGATTGGGAATCTGTCAGGTATGGTGACAGCATTGAGGCGTCTGTAGTCCCCACATATTCTCCATTCACCATTCGACTTCCTAACCATGTGGATGGGACTCGCCCAAGGACTACTAGACTTCTGACAGATACCCAATTTCTCCCATTTCTGGAATTCGGCAAGGGCTATCTTCGCTTTGAACGGGGCGAGAGGACGAGCGCGCTGCGCTACAGGTGGGCCATTTGTTTGAATATAATGGAAGACATCACGTTCACACACACGAGGTTGAGGTTCAAGCCCGATTACTCGAGGAAATTTCAACAAAAGGTCGGCGAAAGGAGTGTCGGGTTTTAAAACGTCGACACGATGAACGGAAGCAGGTTCGACTACACCCAAATCTGACTTATCGTCCGAATTTCGATCATAAAGTCGTTTAGCAGCTAGATCTGGCAAAAGATGAAAATGTTTAAGGGCATCGCCTCCTAGGACGGGGTATTGAACATCCGCAAGAATAAAGTCCCACTCGAGGGGGTCGCGAAAACCGAAATCAATTTTCTTGCGAACCATGCCATATATATTTATACGAGTGCCATTAGCAGCTGACAAAGCAAAGGGTAAGGCTTGGGAATTTTCCGAGTGACAACGAGGGTAAACTGAAACACCAGCACCTGTATCAATAAGGTAGACGTCTTTTGTGTTCTTGTCCTTCAAGTGGAGACAGACGTCACCGGTAACCCTGCCGAGTGTCTCCTCCACGACAGGGGTTACTGGTTTCCCTCTTTACCCGAATCGCCACTCTTACTAGACTTGTTCTTGGGGGGAGGCGGAGATTTAGCACGCGAGGGTTTTTTCTCAACCCAAGAACAAGGAGATTGACACTTCCGAGCATTAATATTATAATTCCGATGATAGTAACAAAGTTCCGACCTACGCTTACCAGGACCCGGCGTTTGTTCACGACGTCTTCTCGGAGATTTAGATCTCGAGCGAGAACTTCCACGATCGCGCGAATAATGTCGACTCTTTGATCTAGAACGATCGTCATTCTCCCTGTAGGACTTGTTGTTCGAAAGGACGCGCGAAATAGCACTAATATCTCCCAGAAAATTCTCCAAAGTATCATCCTTTGGTGGGGCTACAATGCCATTAATTAACGTGCTATCTCGAAGTTTCAATCTTTCGAACAACAAATCCGCTTTCTGCACCATCACGTGCTCGTTCAGTTCATCGACCGGATCAAGAAGATGGAGTTGATACTCCGAAGGCAGGCGTTGTTGCCATGATCCCAAAACCGAGGTTCTAGGTAACTGTCTATCGCCATAAAAAAGTAATCGTGAAAGAAATACCGATGGTTTAGAACTGCCCATTGAATCAGCAAAAAATTTATTTAATCTTGCCTGAGGGGTATCAGAAAATTTACGGATTAAAACGTCTTTCAAAGTGGTATATTTCTGTCCAGCAGTTACGACTCTAAGATCTGCCGCTATTTGTCTAACAATGTCTATGCCTAAATTTCGCATCACAGCATTAAACTTGGGCTCGTCGTCCACAACCCTGTGCCAAGCAAATTGATCTTCCAGCTGAGCAAACCACTGCACTGGGTCATCCTTGAAAAAACTATAGAACTCGAAATTACGAGTCTGTGGATAAGGGTTAGGCCCATTCTGAGGTACAGTGAGTGGTTGTGCTAAGCCGGATGCAGGCTGATAAGGTAACCATTGATAGTTACCTGGCGCAAATTGTGGATTTGGGACGGAAGACGCAAGGTTAGGCTGTGTGGCGGAACTAAGTTGGACTTTACTATTTACCGAAAAAGAATCAAGAGCAGGATTTAACTGCGCTGTAGCGACGGAGTCAGAAGAAGTTGAAACTTGAGTAGTAAAAAGACAATCAGTAACTGAGGGAGTAACAAAAGTAACACAACCAGCAGCTTGCTGAAGCTGTGGAGGTACTGAAGAGCTTGGAGTGATTTGTGCAGTAGTCCGAGAAGGATTAGCAATTATTTTTCGAAGCTTTTGTAATAAGGAAGTTTCCCTAGTATCTAAAATATCATTCAATTGGTCTACGGTAACAAACGGAGTAGAAGATTGTAAACTAGGTGTATCTGACCGAGCAATATTTGGAGGTACTATGGAAACATTGAAACCGGATTGATTAAATTGAGCCTGAGAATTAAATTGAGTTTGTTCGCGTAAATTATCCAGAATTGATTGGTTCATACTATTTTCAGTCTCAGGTGAGAAATAATTGGAAATACCGGCGGATGGTAAAGACCGTGTTAAATTATTCTCGACGCCGTTCACGTTTTCCGCGACAGTGTTGGGTTGTAACGGTATTGAGTCAGGCTGAGAATTCTGAACGGAAGTAGGACCCGTTGTCCTTGGTACCGTGCCATTACTTGTAAAAATACCGATAGTCGAAGGGGTTGTATTTGGAACGCGAGTTGACGTGGTTTTTGGAGGAGCGGTGATCATCTTACGTGGTTTTACCTTCAATCTCCTTGGAGTCAAAGGAGATCTCAGCCTCTGTGCTGAATCAGCGAGGCGACTGCGAGTCAAAGGTGGCGTCCTCGTTAACTCCTTCCGAGTGACGAATCCGGTGTTATGGTTCCAGCCGCTCATGAGAAACACCGATGATCCACAACGATTACTATGCTTGTCAAGAAGATCGAGATAAAAATCCAAAACCAAAATCAGGATCACCAAAAGTTGTCAGGTCGCAGGCATAAATCTATAAATTCAGTACAAATCAGATCCGAAATAAATTTAATTGCGTGATTGAGTGAGCTGGCTAAATGCAAGATGGAAAAATCACTCAATCACTAAGCTATTGTGAAATCTTTGAAAAGCGAAAATTCTAAATAAAACTTGCAACTAAAAATTATATTGACTATCTATCTTACTTAATTCTATATATATTTTCTACTGGAGAATCTAGAAATTTGGAATTTAGAAAACAATTAAACTTCACAAATTATTCTTACAAATCACAACAGTAAACAAAGTTAAAAATATCCCGATTAAATTTTTTAAAATTTCAATAAAAATTTTATCTACTCAAAGCTGAAAAAAAAATTTTTCATTATTCAATAACATAAACATTCACAATAATCATCAATATTTCATAAAAGTCTTTGAGTAAATAAAAGAATTTAAAAAGTTACGACCATGTTTTGTTGTCGAGTTGAAGCCGATGAGTTGATGCTGGTTGACGTAGCAGAAGAAATCGTTGAAAATCTCGAAGAAAAAGGTGTTGAACAAGTGAATGGTGTCAAGCCAAAGTGTGCAACACGGCGAAGGACCAGTCGGCGACGAGTAGAATTGCCAATGCGTCCGACTGGCGCGCTGAGTTGCTGCGCTGCTGCTCTACAGGTGAACGTGCCAAGCGTCCGTGGGTGTGACGTACTCAGCTGGGCCAGCTAGGAGTGTGACGAAGTGGTGGTAAGCGCTGCGCGCTGCTCATCTGCCTCGTTGCTAAACTGGCTGGGCGACCACGCCCTAGGGAAGTGACGTCACGTACCACTGTGCGGCGTCGTTGTTGCTGTAGCCGCTGGCGCCGAAAAATATGGCGACGACGTCTTGTTTTTGCAAGAAATTTTCTTTCGAGAGAGTTTCGATGTGAGATTTTCTGCTCACTACGTGATTTTTCTTGCGAAATATCACGACTTATCAGCCAGCAGGTCTCAAAAAAAAATTTTTGTTTTTCAGGTGCAGTTTTTATGTGTATATTTGTTACTTAATCGGAAAAAAGAAAAAAATAATAATCTCGAAAATTTTATTAAAAGTAACTTGTGCTAAGTCGAATTGCGGCAGAAGTTTACGAAAATGTTAGAGAAAAAAATTGTTGGTAGCGCGGGGAACGACCGAGCAAGGCCGTTCACAAAATGGCCGACCCCACGGCTGTAAGAGAGAAAAACGCGTGCCGCTGGTGCGGACGTTCGAACAAAGAAAAATCGCTCAACTCGGGGTATAGGAAGGCGAAGAAAGAAGAAAAATCTCTCTTGGAGTCTGAAAACTCCCGACCTTGCTTCGGTTGACGTTGACGACCCGCTTACCTGTGTAAAACTTTTTTGTCTCTTGAAGACAAAGAAAAACTGCACCGAAACGACGAGCTCACTAAAATCGACAAACAGCACTCCCGAATCACGCACGAGTCGAAAAAATTAAATAAACTCAAATGAGTTTTGCTTCTTGAGTTCTTCGTAATGGGTATTGCCGCGGGCGAAGAGAAAATGTAGAGTATTTCCAAAATGGCGTCTCTGGATGTGTAAGCCACGCGGCGCGGAAGAGAGAAAAAAAAAAAATAGTTCGGGGTCACCAATATCGGCTTGGTGGTATATTTACTTATACCACAAGGGCCCGATAATGCCCTGCGTGTTAAATGGGACTACGTGAGGATGGATAGGATCAGGGAGTGAAATTATATTAGTCGATTTACGGAGACTCGTACTTTATTCGTCTGGCCTACACCATGGCTCAGACTCGACTGACTGCTCGCTCTGCGGCAGCACGATACAGAGACTCGCTCGTTCGCTCGCTCTGCGGCATAAGGCCGCACCTACAGTGTCCCTACAGTAGTATATTGTGTCTATGCAAAAAGTTGTACGTTTCGGTGCTGCGAATATGTAACAAAAGACAAAGTAACAGCCACTCATGACTGTATCGCATAGCTTTTTTGTGACACACCTTGCCAGCTGCAATACACTCCTTTATTAAGACTCTCTGTAGAAATTATAAGGAAGACATTAAGTAATTCATTAATTCAAATATTTTAACGCTAAAAGAATAGTACCTGATTTTCGTGAATATTTTTACAATCGCCTAATTTTTGTTCTAATGACTTTTGTGTCTCAGCATCCAACCGCTTCCGGACTGCAGACAGTTCCTCTTGCGCTTTCGATAATTTTTGCTCTTTCATACTCAAACGCATGGCTTTTGCATGATTTCTTTTAAGTAATTTTGATTTCCTATTTGGCGACGCTTGTACTCGAATCCTTTTTAACGATTTTTTAGGCTCCAAGAATGAACTTTTTTTTTTAACACGCTGTATAAAGACAAACAACGATCACAAACTGAGAGATCGCCAATGATTTCGCATTTGTTATGTCTCCATATAGCACCGTCTTTTTTCGCTGATTAACTAGTAATATTGGGAAATAATTTTATCTTTGGTCCACCATAGCAAATTTCTTTTTCATGAACTTCTTTCAAATATTCTTCAAACTCTTCGATAGTTGTGATAAATTTGTCATCGTAATCGATAAAATTTGTGTTCATAGTCAAACGAATGCTCGAATCTTGATGAACTGTCACTTGCTTCATTAGAGTAGGATTTAGTTTTCTAGTGCTAGGACTTTTAACGTCAGTGAAATGCATCAAAATGATGCATCTTAATGGATAGTTGATTCGTACGGGCCACCCACTTTGCAAAGATAAAGGCTTAAGCGGCAATTGAGCGAATAAATTGTTCGTTGGGACACCTTGTAGTAAATTTAATTCAGTTATATCATCGATCTCACAAGCAGCTTTGTCTGTAACATCAAACGGTTTTTTTTGTGTTACCAAATTATTCCGTTCATTGCCACAATTCCAAGCACTCTTCAGTAATCTACTTTTTTTCTTATAATTACTTTTCAATGGAGTACTACAATTAATTATATGAGATTCTGCAAAAACTACCAAACAACTAATTATTACCATTCTAATAGAAATACAATGAAACAATAATCAAATAATAATTTTACTAAGCATGCACGTGTTAATTGCGAGTTTTTAAAGATGCGGCTACGTATCCGACTTGAAATTTTTTTTTTTTAATTTATTAATGAAAATTATATGAAAGTTGACCCAATACTTTTGAGTAAAATTTTTTTTTTTATTACTACGTACGTAAATGTTGTACTAAAATATAGAACTTTTTAAATCTTTGTAAACGGCATCATACAAATTTTTATTCAAATTTTCAAGATATTCATGTTATTTTTGTAAAAACAATCAAAATATGTAATCAAATTTTTTTTACAAATAATTTTACTCGAGGCTCATTTTTCGGAACGGTTTTCAAAGATCAGAACAAAAACATAAAAATCTTATGCCAGATACGAGGCTACTTAAGTTTTTTTTTTTTTTTTTTTTTTTTTTTTTGAAGCATTTCCTTTCTTTTATGTTTTTTAAGTATAATAACAGAATCATCTAATACAAATAAAAATTAATCGAAAGCATTAAAAAAAAGAAAAAACCCATCGCATGTAAATTCGTTGGTCAAGCGTGCCATATCAATCCTCAGGAGTATTAGTTTTATTAGTGTGTCGACAGTTTATAATATATTTTATTAAATTAAATCACAGCATAACTGAAAGTGATTGTTAATTTAGGAAATATAAAAATTATAATAATAATTTTAAGAGTTACTATTGAAGCTTAGTAAACGTTAAAGCTTATAAAAAATTATTAAATTTAAATTTTATGATAAATTTAATTTTTTTCTACTAAAATAATTTTTCAAATTGATAGAAAGCAATACATTCAGAATGAATTTTTATAATTTAAGATATTAAAGATGTTATGTAATTGCCAGTTTAAAGTTAAAATCAATTAGGCATAATAGTACTTTCAAAATATTTACACCTACATTTTAAAAGAAACCACAATCCATTACAAATATTTATAAAAAATATCTACATCAAATTAAAAAAAATTCAGTATGTACAAAAATTACATTACATAATACTTGGACTCCATGAACTGTAATAATTAAAAATTTATTTGTAAACTTTGAGAACAAATCCATTATAATAATCTTACCTGATTTGGGTGAGTTAACTATATTATTATCTGTACCATTGGGTACAAAATTGTCAATAGTACTGCAATAGCCAGTGTCTTCAACCTTAGAGAAAGCACCCTTTGGTACATCTGAATCACAATCCATAAGAATGTATGTTCTCATAATACCGTATCTCTTCAGTAGAATATGTCAACAACTTTGTACTAATTTCTGTAACCAACATTTAATTTATGTTGACAATAATTGTGATAATTTTTTAAGATTTGTAAATTAATGCTACTGTAAATTGAGCTTTGCTGTTTATCACTGCTCAATTCATCGACAAAATCTTCATTAGAAGTAGAACTAATTTCATCACTGTGGCCTTCTACATAATTTCCTAATTCTATTTTATTATCTACAAGGTCAGGAGCTGTTACTGGTTAAAAAAAAAACTTCAGTTGCTTTAAAACTTATGAAATATAAACTAATTGAAGTTGTAATGAATAATTTGCTTGTCATTTTAAAAATGAATCCCTTACTTTTATTTAAGTCAGGACTGACTAGCTCGCTACTCTCCTTTGGAGTCATTGATTTATTTACAACTTCAGTGAGACATCTAGCTACATATCCTTGTTTCATCATTTTCTTCAGTTGCTGTTTGCATGTTTTTTTTTTTTTTTTTAAGCTGTCACAGGGCTCGAATTAAGGAATTTAATTCCTCGGAGGATCGTGATTGAACACGAGAACCCGTGGCGATCGTCGTCCGCACTCCTCCGACCTGATGACAAAATGCACTTTCTGTGCACACGACAATCCATCGATTTTTCTTCAATACCTGAAAAGAGGGGGGAAGACGCGAACGCGAACTAATGTTTTTATTACGCGGCGCGGCTGCTCTCCTTCGTCGGTAGTGGCGTGAGTTTACGTGGACCGATCGCAGGAACACGGGTTAATTAACCCATTACCGCCCATGGAAAAATCAAACGTGATATAAAAAAACTAACTGTTGGAAAATCTGTCTCATGAAAAAATAGTAGATACGTGTTTTTTCTTTTTTTAATTTTCATTGTTTAAACATTATTTATTTAAACAAATTCGTAAAAAAATTTAAATTTTTATAAACTAATAACGGCATTCGATTCTTTGACCAAAAATAAGACGAAAGTCATCCAAGTAATTTTTTGATCAGACGCTTAGATCTTTTGCTACGAGCGCTCAAACATGTAAAAATATGGTTTTATAGTGGTGAGCTCCGAGGCACCGCACCGAAGATACACTTTTACGAGTCAGAGCTTACCACTATAAAACCATATTTTTACATGTTTGAGCGCTCGTAGCAAAAGATCTAAGCGTCTGATCAAAAAATTACTTGGATGACTTTCGTCTTATTTTTGGTCAAAGAATCGAATGCCGTTATTAGTTTATAAAAATTTAAATTTTTTTACGAATTTGTTTAAATAAATAATGTTTAAACAATGAAAATTAAAAAAAGAAAAAACACGTATCTACTATTTTTTCATGAGACAGGTTTTCCAACAGTTAGTTTATTTATATCACGTTTGATTTTTCCATGGGCGGTAATGGGTTAAATTAATGATAAAATGTAAATTTTAATAATTTTAATTAACAATAAAAATAAAAGAATCAAAAATTTACATAATATTCCAAATTAATTCTATCTGATTGTTTACAAACAATCCAACCCGAATGACTCAAAGTCTTGATACGACGAAAATTAATTTTACAAAAATAAAGTTCGTCGGTTGTGTTGTGGTCGCTACTAACACACCGACGCACACACACACTCTCGCGCTCGTCTGCTTGCTGCAGCGCGCCAAAAGAACAAAGGCGTGGACTAACTCCGATACAAAATCTAAGTACTTACTGTACTTCACACACACACTCCAACTCTAACTATCACACGAACAAATACTCAATGATTAACCGCTACGCGGACTTACTTTTCTAGCAGGTGCACCTTCGCTTGATTAAACAATAATAATGATAATTACTATTAGCCCGAATGGCTTCACACAAGACGACAATGCCTTCCAAGGTCGCACGCTGACTTTCCGTGAGATGTTTGCCTTCCCCGCTCCGATCCAATGACAACTGGATCACAGGAAAATCTACACAACTGTTTACTGATAACTTTATCTAACACAACCTCAATAAAGTTATCTAAAAACACAAAAAAGTAAATAAGTATATTCGCTCTCTGACACACGTGTGATCGCGCCAAGCGCCGAAATTAGAGTAATGCTGATCGGTAGATCTCATCATCACCTGACTTACCGATCCGCATCTGCGTTCCACAACAGTTAGCGCCGAATTCGAATTTAATCAACGCGCTAGCTGTTACAAAGCTGGCTTTATTTTTACACTTTTTAATTACTTCAATACGTTCATATGATTTCAAGGGCAAGGCACCAGGTTCTAATTTCTTTGTTTTTAAAATAATTTGCAAAGTAAGTTTTTAAACATTAAATTCTTGCTTAACAACTGTGTACATACTACATTTACTTAATAATTGTAATTATAATCATTGAGAGTACTGTAACTGTAAGTGAAAATAATAGAAAGATAGGAGCATTAGAACTGAAGAGTTTTTTGTACAAACAAAAGTATCATTTGTAACGGTCGAGTTAATTAATCGCGACGACATTAAATTAATTTCATGTTCGCCGCGCGACCGTTAGAACGCAGCACGAGTGGGAATGGAACGCGCGGGAATCGGTAGAATATCGGGCCGGAGAGAAGGAGGACTGGAGTCATTCTAATCACCGCACGCGTTCGAGTACAGATCGTACCGATTCGAAGTTTCGCGAGATTATAAAAAGTACGAGTGAAAGGTCAATTTTATTGTGTGTCGCGTGCTCGGGAGTTATCGTCGCGACGAAGACAAGTCTTCAACAAGATTGTCATCCTTGGACAACTTGTTAACCTGCGACAACGAGACGACGACACTGGACCGTACGCCGGCATCGAGACACAGCAGTCTACGATTTGGGTATCTAGCTTGGAGGCTAGAGTATCAGCCTTACGGCTTGTAACAGGTGCACCTGCGGCGTACTCGTGAGTTTTTGTTTATTGAGCGACCATAATCGTTATCGTGTGAGAGTGTGAGTGATTAAAATCAGTCGTAAAATACTTTGTTTTTCTCGCGCGCGCGTAAGCTGCCGATAGCAGCAGGTTGTTGTGTACGCGCGCAACTCAACTTAGAGAACACCGATAACTCTTTGTTGTTAATTGAAATACTCAACCGTATGAGTATTTGTTTGTAAATTATCACCGTGTCAAGCATAGATTTTTGTATTAGTTTTTAAGTTAATTTTTTGTTATTAAATATTCAAAATTAACTTTGTGAGTGACAATTATTTGTCTGACCGTTGTTCCCCGCGCTCGAATCCTCTAGCCCGCGCCTACCTACCGAAATCAACGAGCTGTCGCGCCCTCCCCGATTAATAAAACGTTTAGGGATATATAATCGCGGACGGAGTTTTCTCCTTTCGCAGGAAACTCGTCGACGTGTCGTCGACTGCGGCAGAGCTTATAGAGGCTGTATGACAAACTCGGCAGATCTACGTGGGTTGTACTCCTGAGTCTGCTCTTTTAAATAACGCCCTATAACATGGCGCCCAACAACGTGGTGGATTTTTAAATTCGAGTACCTACGTCACGGTGCTCGAAAGTGTGCGTAGTGTGTGAAGACGAACGCAGTAGCGAAGTACTGCTGCCGACCAGGTTCAAGGTCGGTCGTCGCGAGCGCGAAAGAAAACAAAGTATCGGTTAGCGTGTGTGTGAGAGGATATTTTCATGCGCTGTAAATTACAAAGTGGAAAATTTGTGATTTTGATTTTTTTTGATTTATTTATTTTTCCACTTTGTAAAAAAAACCCATGAATCGTGACAGTTAATGAGTGTCTGGCGAATTGGGATATAATCATTTGTTTTTATTATTATTATTTTTTTTTTTTTTGGCAATCTTTGTTTTTGATTTTTTTTTTTTGATTTTTTTTTACAGCGTGCTACTAACTAGTGATTAGTAGCAACTGTAATTTATATTTCTGAGCATAAAAATCGGTGTTCCAACGCGGGTTAGAACAGCCAGATTTTTTTGTTGTTTTTTTGTTCCGGTAAGCCGACCTTGGGTTTTTGTCAAAACCTTTTGGCGAATCGGCAGGCTATTAAGCCTATTCGAGTTTGTTTTTTTTTCTCGGTAAGCCGACCTGGGGTTTTTGTCAAAACCTTTTGGTGAGTCGGCAGGCTATTAAGCCTATTCGAGTTAATTTTCTTTTTCGAATATCGCTTTATTTTAAAATAAACTCAGAAATATAAAATTAAACTAATCTAAACCTTTTTAATCAGCTGTGATTAAAGTAATTCAATAGTATATTATTATTGTTGTTGAAAAATTAAACTAATAATAATAAAACTTCTTTTCAGTACTTAAAATGAGTTCATTAGAGGAAAAGAGAAAAAAAACTTCTTTCAATTTTCGCAAAAGCAACATGAGTAATAAATTTCAGTAATGTTACTTCCAGTGTTAAAAACTATCTTGATTTTAACTACTAATAATAAAAGAAAAGTCTACAAAGTGAATGATTAATGCTATGATGACTGGTTATTTGTGACAGTATGTTTTGAAAAAAAATAGTGAGAAAGTGGAAAAAAATTAATACACCTTGAATGGAACCTTGAGTGAGGTTGATAATTAATGCGTCAACAGGTCAAAGAAAAAGAATTCAGGTGACTTAGTTGATTGGCTGAATCCCCAACCGTTGTCACCACTGTGGCGTTGGTACCTTGTATAGGCAGCAACTTGATAGTTATTAAATTTTTTATATACTGTATGTTATCAAACCTTGCTATGTCTAGCTAACCTGAATCTTGTCGAGCGGCTGCCAAGTTTCAGGAGAGGGGCCTTACCTGCTTAAACGGTTAAAACCGACCTAAGGGTCCTGAATTCTTTATCTTTTTCAAGTTATTAATAACTAACGGATGAATACTATAACTAAGGTGGTTAAAAGTATATATATATATATATATCTTATATATTTATGAGTTTTTAAATTTTAAGTTTATTAATTTATGAATAAATAAGAATTAAATAAACACACAACAATAAAAACAAAAAAAAACAAAATAAAGTCTCAAATTAATAATGTCATGAGACTATTTATGCTTGCATATTTTTCCAATATGAGGAAATTGTTAGGATATGTGGGTGAATGAACAGACTAACAAACACTATTAATCGAACAGTAACTTTATTAGCGTTAATACAAAAGTCGCAGTGTTGCGGGCGTGTGCGCGCGATAAAAAAAAAAGACAAAGAACTGGTCCGGCGATCCCGTGTTCCGGAGAGGGGAACAGAGCGGACTCGGATGGCGCCCCTGTAGAGCCGCGAGACTTCAAAAGGCGGAGATAAGAAGAGCATCACTAACACCCCCTCTCGCTTCGATCTCCGGTTGAGATGAGTCGGAGACCAAGTTGTCTGGAGCACTCCTGGTGCCTCGGAGCAGGTAGGCCCTTGGTGAGCACATCGGCCGTCATCTCTTCAGTGGGCAAGTACGACAGGCTAATCGGGTGGTTTTTGATCGCTCCCCTGATGAAATGGTATCTTATGTCTATGTGTTTGGTCCTGGAGTGATGTATTGGGTTTTCGACGAGGCTCTTTGCTCCCTGATTATCGCTGAACATCTCCACGTTCGCCAGATCCTTGAAGCCCATTTCCCTCAGGAACCAAATCAAGTGGATGGCTTCCTTGGTGGCCTCGGCGATGGCCATGTATTCCGCCTCGGTGGAGGAGAGAGCAACAGTGCGCTGCTTGCGCGACTCCCATGTTACAGCTGTGCCGCCGAGAGTGCAGGTGAAGCCGGTGTAGGAGCGACGGTCCACGATGCAGTTTCCCCAGTCAGAGTCGGTCATACAACGCAGGGGCTCCTGATTTTTGACATAGACCAGGCCCAAGTCTATCGTTCCTTTCAGGTATCGGAGAATCCGCTTTGCTGCCATCCAGTGCGTTGGGCTGGGGTTACTGCTGAATTGAGCCAACGAGCTGACGGCATGTGCGATATCTGGCCTCGTCCCGAGGGCGGCGTAAGTCAGCGCTCCGATGAGCTCTCGGTATGGAAACTTCCCCTCGTTAGAGCAATCTTGCGGTGTCTTGGTAAGTTTCAACCCGGAGGCTAGTGGAGTCTTCGTCGGCTTGCAATCCGTCATGCCGAATCGATTCAGGAGCTCCCGTATGTAACCAGACTGGGCCAAGGAGATCTTGTCGTCTTGGAACTTGATCTCCATCCCTAAGCAGTAGCTTGCTTGACCTAGATCCTTGACTTTGAAGGATCGGGCGAGTTCTGCCTTGATTCTTGCTTCCTCCTCGGCATCATTTGAGAAAAACAACATGTCGTCGACGTATAATAGAACAATGGTTATCCGAGAAGGTCCTCGACGTTTCATATAAATGCAGGGGTCGGCGTTGATCGGCTTGAATCCTGCCTTCTGGAGGGCTGAGTCAATCTCCGAGTACCATTGTCGACCGGCCTGTCTCAAGCCGTAAAGAGCCTTCAAGAGTTTGCAAATTATATCCTTCCTGCTGTTGATTGCCAAGAGCATTGACCTTGCCTTGCCTCGAAGAGCCGAGTCCGCCTCGGTTGTGGCCATTCTGACCAACATCTCACGCAGCAATTCAGGTGGCTCCATGTATACCTCTGTGTCGATTTTACCATTCAGGTAGGCAGTCTCTATGTCTATCTGCGACACCTTCAGGTCGTGCTTAGAGGCGAGTGCTACCAACAAGCGCAGCGAGCTGAGCCGAGTGACTGGCGCAAATGTTTCGAAGAAGTCTATCCCGGGTCGTTGAGCGAAACCTTTGGCGACAACTCTCGCCTTCCTCTTCTCAAGTTTTCCGTCGGATTTGAACTTGTTCCGTAAGACTGTGCGACACTGGATTACGTGGGCTCCTGGGGGTCGCTCGACAAGGACGAAAGTGTCGTTAAGGATGAGACTTTTCGTCTCTTGATAGACGGCGTCCTCCCACTGTGCCTTGTCTGGACCGGACATTCCTGACTTAAATGGGATCGAGTTCGTCGAGTTCCGTCTCTTGGGCATCGATCGGTGGCTGAGTTGCGGTTCTGGTCTCGATCAGCTCTTGAGCGCCGCTGGGTGGTTGAAGGGCAGCTCCGGACTCAGCCGATCCCTGGTTGATGTTGGATTCTCTAGTTATGCCTGATTGAGTGTCCGGCAGGCCTGAAGGGAGCAGTCCACCTGGGCCTTCTCCTTGCACAACAACTTCATCCCATTCCTGAGGATGGTTTCCCCGGGCGTTTGCGAGATTTTCCTTCCTCAACGCCGGCTGATTGCGAACTGGCCTGTATTTGGGCGGGCGGCCGGGTTTCCCGGTTCTAACCTTGGGTGGTCTTCCTCGGCCCCGCTTCTGACTTTCGGCGATCTGAGGCGCGTCGGGCTCTTCGGTGTCGCTGTCGCTTAAATCCGTCAGTTCCGGTGCCTTCGACTGCGTGATAATCGACGTTGGACTGTATCTGGTCTCTGGCGACTCCCATGTTAGCTCGGGTGCTGGCGCGGCGAATTCTCGTGAGAAGACGACGTCTCGAGTGATATGGACTTTCCTCTCGATCGGAGACCACACTCGATATCCCTTGGAGGTGGACGAATAGCCAACGAAGATGCCCGGAACTCCCTTCGGATCCAACTTGTCCTTGCCTGGGCGTTTGTCGAGGAAGTGCAATTTTACTCCGAAGGGTCGTAGGTGTTTGACGTCCGGTTTCTGGCCGTGCCACATTTCGTAGGGCGTGGTGTTGTCTAACGATTTTGTTATGCATCTGTTCCGAACGTAGTATTCGGTGGCCGCGGCTTCTCCCCAGAACGCCTTCGGCAGACCGGACTCATATAACATGGTGCGTGTGGGCTCGATCAAGGTTCTGTTTTTACGTTCAGAAACGCCATTTTGTTGTGGCGTTCGAGGTACTGTCAGCTCGCGTCTGATGCCAGCTTCCTTGAGGGCCTCATCGAGTCCTGTGTTGCAGTATTCGCCCCCGTTGTCGGATCGCACGATTTTTATTTTTCTGCCAGTGTGATTCTCGGCGTAGTTTTTGTATTCGTGAAACTTGGGGGCCACGTCGCTTTTTTCTTTAATGAGGTAGATTTCGGTCCAGCGCGTGTAGTCGTCCGTGAAGGTCAGCAAGTATTTTGCACCACCGTGCGTTGCTGTCCTGGCTGGGCCGTAAAGGTCGGTGTGGACTCTCTCCAGTGGTGCTGAACTTCGCTTGGCTTTCTTTGGGAACGGTTTTGAGGTGATTTTTCCAGCGATGCAGGCGTCGCAAGAGAAGTCCGCTCCAAGAGGGCTCGTCTGGATGCCTGTCACGATTTGTTTGTTGAACATCGTGTTGATATCAGCCTTGTTTAGGTGGCCAAGGCGTCTGTGCCACTCCATCGAGGGACTGTCCTCGGATGCTGTGACGAGGGCTTCTTGCTCCGCCTGGCGCACGAAAAATAGGTCGCCTCTGCGATCAGCGACGAACTTCACGATACCGTCGAGGCTTTTCACATACGCCCGCTGCTTCGTGAAGGTCACGATGTGGTCCGTGTCTACTATTTTGGCCACTGACATCAGGTTGGTACGAAGCTCAGGGATGTACAGCGTGTTCTGTAGGCGTATGGTCTTCCGCTGTCCGTCGCATGATGAGGCGCACGTCGCCCCGGAGAGTTGCTTCAACGGTGGCTTCACTTGCCAGTTTGACTCCTCCCGTGGTTTGTTCCGGATTGCTTAGACTGCTCTTGTCGTTGCACATGTGCGATGTTCCACCGGAGTCCAGGCACCACCTGTATGGAGTCGTGGCTTTTGCTATCATGCAGGCGTCGTCGGGTGCGTCGCTAGCAAAGAATAGTTCTTCCACCGCATTCGCGTTCTCGCCTTCGTCACGCTGTCTCTTGAAACATACTTCGTAGGTGTGGTTATTTTTATGGCAGTACGTGCACTTCTGTTTGCCGTCTCTGCCCTTCGGCAGCCTGCCGACTGTCCACCTGCGGATATTTTGGGTTGGCTTTGCGATTTTGCGTACATGGCGCCTGCGACTGTTTCGTCCCCCGCTTTGTGATCGCGTGAGAAACTTTCTTCGATGATCTTCTCGATCAAGTTGTCGATAGCGGGCAGTGTGTCACGTGATTTGATAGCACAGCAGAAATTCTCAAAGCTGCCTGGCAGGCTGTGCAATAGCATTATCGCCAGCAAATCGCCGTTGATGTCGATCTCCATTTGCTGGAGTTTGTCGACAATTTCCATGGTGGCTGATAGGTGTTCGCGGACGTCTTCGCCCTCTGCCATTTTTCGAGACAAAAGTTGCTCTAAAAGGTTGGCTTTGCGTGCCGGGCCTTTTGAAGCGTAAACCGACTCGAGCTTCAGCCAGATTTCACGAGAGGTTGAACAGTTCCTGACATTTTTCAATTGGGACGCGCCTATGGACAATATCAGGTCAGACTTGGCTTTACGATCCTCCTTGATGAAGTTTTCGAGCTCGGTTCGTGCTGCGGCGGTGGCAGTCGCGTCCGCATTTGTGGGCACGATTGGTTGTGTCTTCTCACCTGACTTGTATGCCCATGTGTCATTTCTAACAAGGAGTGCTTCGACCTGCATTTTCCAGGTGTCGTAATTTTCACTGGAAAGAGGTTCGATCCGAGCCATGTAGCCACCGTTACCTTGCACCATTTTGAAGTTCACTAGTATCCGATGTGATGCTGTGTTGTTAGTTTATTTTAATGTTGCGTCTTGCTATTCACTCGCGATTCCTGGGCCCATAACCTTTGTTAGGATATGTGGGTGAATGAACAGACTAACAAACACTATTAATCGAACAGTAACTTTATTAGCGTTAATACAAAAGTCGCAGTGTTGCGGGCGTGTGCGCGCGATAAAAAAAAAAAGACAAAGAACTGGTCCGGCGATCCCGTGTTCCGGAGAGGGGAACAGAGCGGACTCGGATGGCGCCCCTGTAGAGCCGCGAGACTTCAAAAGGTGGAGATAAGAAGAGCATCACTAACAGAAATTGGAAGTATTTGGTCACTTTGCAATGACCAAAATTATGTTTGCAAAAATTTTAATCTACTAAAGAAAATAGACTAATGTCTCTTTTGACAATGAGATTAAAATTTTTATTAGCTTCCACTGGGAAAAATGGAAACTAATTTATAAATAAATATTTATTTAAACAAAATTTAGGACTTAATATAGCCAAATAAAACTGAATATATTTTAATATACTCCACCGTAAGTGGGGTACATAGACTATTAGAGAAATAGTCTTTATGTTCAAAATTTGTCTATTATTTAATCCACTGGATAATGGATTAGTTTACTTTAAATTAAATTATTAATATTATTTAATTAATGTTATTATTATTAATTAAAATTATTTTATGTTGGTGTTTGAAATGAGTTTAAAAAAAAAAAAAGGAAATATATTCTTTTACTCTAATCTATTGAATAGCAAGGGGGGGGGGAAGTTTACTGAAAGGAAGAGTCCTCAAAGAGGACAGAAAAATTTAAGAAGTTAGATTTATTAGATATAGAAAAATATTTATTTGATAGAAAAATATAATTTAATAATACAAAATTCAACTTACAATAACTTACAATTTTTGTTTTCAGCAGAGAGAGTGAGAGAAAAACACCTGCCCTAAGGAGATGAGTTGAGTTGGCGCGTCGAGCCAAAGGGGAAACCTTCGGTGCACTTTTACACTGTCTTTCTGGTAGCGTCGAACCAAAAGGGAAACCTTCGGTGCACTTTATATTGTTTTTAATAACTTGATTTAAATACTTTACCCAGAGGGGAGGCCTCATGGTATAAAATATTTTGACACAAAAATAAATAAAAAAATGTGCACAGACTAACAAATTAAATTCGATTAAATATTTGATTCAAAGGGGATACCTCGTGTTATAAAATATTTCAACACAAAAAAAAAATTGAATATGCAATGACTAAATAAACTAAACTTGTGAGTGAAGCCCTAGGGAAGACGCACTGTAACCGCCGAGACCGAGGTACGGAGTGTTACTGTCCGGGCCCTGGGCCTTGTTTATTTCGAGGGTGGCGTCTCAACTGCACCCCCGCGCGTCCCTTTTGGGCGACCAATCAGAACTCGAGTTTTCCCTCCCCTGGGTTTTTCTCTGGAATTTTCTCTTACTCTCTCTCTCTCTCTCTCTCTCTCTCTGTTTACAATTTCTTTGGGTGGCCATCTGTCCTTGAACTTGACCGGCGTTCCAAGACAGATTGGTATCACCCGATGGCGTGGGCGCCGCCAAAGGTCTCTTGGAGTTGTAAAATTGGTAATAAAAAAAAAGGAAAAGGGTCGTAAACAAAGATGTGTCCTTGTAGAAAATTTTGCAAGTGGGCTAAGACAAAGTCTATTGTTCGTTTCCCAGAATTTTCTACGTTTTCACTTCTTTTCTTTTCTTTTTTTTTTTTTTTTAAATAGTTTCACTCCCGAAAAAGACATAAACTTAGAAATTTTGTTATTCGAAATTCAAAAATTCCTCTGAGTCGTAAGCTCAGGAATTTTGTTATTCAAAAAGAAAAATTTAAAGACTCCCCTGAATTCAGCGCTAATTTATTACAGTAGATGAAAAAAAATGTACCTTTGGATCCCCAATTTCTAAGAAAAATAATAAAGTACGTCTAAAATTTAACTCAATAAAAGGAGAAGAAAGTGATAAAAAAAAAGAAAACTCGGAAAAATAACCGAGGGTTTGACGGGACAACGACGGGTCGTCACAATATTTTTGTTTGGGTGAAACTAAAACAAATCATTAAGAAATTGGGAGGAGCTCTTCAAATTACAGCTCTTCCGGGAGGAGCGCACTTCAAGCATGTTAAATATAAGGTTTTTTGACCGTTTCAAGATGCTCTTCCGGGGGGAGATTTTAAAAATACGGCTATTCTGGGAGGAGCGCACTTCAAACATTTTAAATGTAAGGTTTTTTGACCATTTTAAGGTACTCCTCTGGGAGGAGCATTTGAAATTACGGCTCCTCTGGGAGGGACACCCTTAAAACATGTGAAATGTAATGTTTTTTGACCGTTTAGAGGTGCTCCTCTGGGAGGAGCATTTGAAATTATTGTTCCTCTGGGAGTAGCACCCTTCAAACATGTCAAATACATGACCATTTGGAGATGCTCCTCCTGGATATGACCATATACTATAGAAAGATATATATATAATTATTCAAATAATAATAATATTATTTTTCTTTACTATTTTGATAATGGAAGTCTTACATAATGGAAGTAGTATAGCTTCGTCCGAAAATTTCGTGAAAAGCCAAAATAGAAACGCCTACTCAGCGTAAACAAGTGTGACGGTATATTGAGGAGAAAGATCTAAAAACAAATAAAACCCGGTTAAGTTGTTTTTCAATCTATCCTTTTTTTGGAATCAGCCAACCATAATTGATCAGTACAGAAAAACTTGCATGAATTATAATAATATTCCGAAAAAATTCACAATATTAGTAAATACTTAATTATTTAGTTCATTGCATGTCAGCATTTCGACACATTCCATACACGCATAAATTTGCTCTCATTTCAATACACCTCCTAAAATTTATGGTTTACTGACCTACATATCTTCAAACAATTTATAATGCATACCTAAATTTTTCAAACTTATTTCGACCAAGCGCTTTTGTCAAAATGTCTGCAAGATTATTCTCAGACTCAACTTTTACAATGTTTACAATACCTAGCATATAGCATTCGTTCACAAAATGATAGTGCCCTTCAATGTATTTAGAGTTTCTCGTCAAATTACCAAATTTTGCTATCGCAATCGAACCAGAATTATCTTCATAAATTTTGACAGGTTTGTCAATCTTCAACCTAAAATCAGTTAGTAAATTCAAAATCACTTTCACTTCACTAACTGCATCGGATAATGCAACATATTTAGCAGCTGTTGACAATTTTGACACACTGCCTTGCTTACGCGATTTCCAGTAAATAACATTGCCAAAAACTCGATTGATTTTCGATCAACTTTATCGCCAGCCCAGTCAGCATCAACAAAGCAATTTAACACGTCAGCGGTAAAATTTCTTTCGTACGTCCATTTAAGAACTTTCGTCAAAAATAAGCATTTCAAAATTCTCAACGCGTGTTTAAAATGAGATTCATCAAAACTATTCTGAGATCTACTTAAGTAATTAATAATACTATATAACTCACAACTAATCACATTCCCGTTCTAAGGTATAATAAAGCTCCGATCAAATTTCTATACTTCAGATCATTCGATGCTGCCTGTGCAGGCTCCACACATAAGTTTTGTTCCATAGGTGTACAATAAAGCTTCGCACTCAAAATATTATATTTTCTCGCTAGTGAATTTATATAATCACTCTGATCGAGTGTCATAACACATTTCTTACAATCATACTTAATATTTATCCCCAAATAAGTATTTACTTCGCCCATATCTTTCATAGAAAATTTAAATGACAATTGATTTTTAATTTTCTCAATCCTTTCTTTACTTTTCCCACAAATAAGTCATCAACGAATGGTATCAAATATACTGTATCATCATTTTCAAAGTTCATGTATAAACAGTAATCATTCTCAACTCTCTCAAATCCCAATTCTTTCATAAATTCATCAAAACACTCATACCAAGCTCTCGGGCTCTCTCTCAACCCGTATGATGCTTGAATTAATTTGTAAACTCTATCTGAACTGTCTTGATACATTGGTTGTTTTACAAATACTTCCGACTTTACCAGACCATTTAAAAAAGCTGTCTCAACGTCCATCTGATTTATTATAAGCCATTTTGGCAACAATAAGCTAACAAAAACTTTAAAGTCTTGCAACAGGAGAATACAAATCCTCAAGCACTTCAGCTTACTGAAAACCTCTAACAACTAGTCGTGCTTCTTTTTTATTATCAGATTTATTTGTAAAAACCCATTTGAAATCTAACAATTTTTTATTTTTCGGCATTTCTACTAGTTCCCAAGTTCTATTTTTAATCTAACAATTTATTTCTTTATTCATAGCCTGTAACCACAAATCGATCTCACTACCACTCATCGCTTCTTCATAATTTGAGGGACTATCAGCGCTTACAACATTTACGTAGATATAATTTGAGTTTACATTGACCCCATACCAATCTGGCTGCCACCTTACTCTCTGCGGCCTTTGTGAAATATTTTCCATCACCTCAACGCTATCTTGGTTCTCTATATTTTCACCCGACTCTATTTTCTCCCTACCCTCTTTTGATTCAGAGTTTTCATTTTCACTTTGCAAATTTTCATCATTGCTATCATCATTGTCATAGCCTCTAAAACCAATCAAATTTTCATCATTTTCAATGATGTCCACATGTCTGGCTCCAACTATTTTACCATTAAACAAAACTCTGTATCCAACGTGGTCATAACCAAGTAAAATTCCTAAATCAGCCTTCCCATCCCACTTAGTATCTCTCTTAATTTTGGGCACCCTTACAAAAACTTTACCCCCATATAAACGTAAATTTTTCAAACTTGGCTTCTTTCTGAATAAAATCTCAAAAGGAGTTTTATTTTCAATCGTGTTTGCAATTGTTCTATTTTTTAAGTCAACTGCGGCTTTAACTACCTCCGACCAGTATCTACGATTCACATTCGCCTCAAAAAGCAAATACCTGGCAGAATCCATAATTGACCAATTATATCTTCCTGCGGTCCCATTTAATTCATGCACGTTTGGAGGACAAGGTTCTATCAGAATTCCCTTCTCCCTCACTAATGTGAAAATATCTCGATTAATATACTCTCTCCCGTTATCACAACTTAATTTTTTAATCTTTCTCCCGGCTAGATTTTCGACCTTATAAATATAATCCACGAAACAATCAAAAAAATCCGACTTTAATTTAATTGTGAAAATCAATGCACACTAACTATAATCATCAATGAAGGTTAAAAAATATTTTGAATCATCATAACCCGTTGTATTATGCGGCCCATTCAGATCTGTATGTACCAACTCTAAAATCTCGGTGGCTCTACTTCTATTATTTTCGAAAGATTAATTATGCATTTTATTCTGTATGCACGTCCCACATTTCAAATTTACTGACTCTTATTTTTTTGGTAACCCATCGACCAATTTATTCTTACACATTTCCTCCAAATATTTAAAATTTACGTGACCGAAAATTCTATGAAACCTTTCTTTCTGTATCATTTTTTTGTTAATTTTCTCCAATGAATAACACACTCTCTCATCAAAATAACTACTTATTTTATACAACCCATTTTCTTTGCGAGCTACTGCAATTAAAGTATTCTTACTATTATATATTTTTGACGTATTTCCGACAGACATTATTTTATTTTCATTCGTAATTGTCGCAAAACTCAACAAATCTTTATCCATCTCAGCTACATAAAATTCATTGGATATTTTTGTTTTATTCTTAATACCGTTCACTTCAAAATAAGTTAAAATTATACCAACTTTTAAGGCCTTTCAAAATTCTACCGTCACCAAACTTGACATTAATTGGCTTTTTCAAAACTATAGATTCACAAAGATAGGATTCATCATTAATAATGTGGTCTGAGCAACTGCATTATAATCTATTTTATTTGTATCATAATTATATACATCAACAACATGATTATCAAATTTATCACCATCTGTTTAATGCGCAAAAAAAGACTTCTTCACCTGATCATCCGTGCTGTCGTTTTCGGTGTTACTATACCTCGCGTTTTGCTGAGTCGCTCCATCATTGAGGGGCTGCCAATTCCTGTCTCCACGATTTGAGTGTTGTCGACCACCTCTGCCGCCGCGACCTTGAAACTGCTGAGACTGCGACCGTTGTTGCTGTTTCTGCTGTGATACTTCATGTGCACCTCCTTGCCAGAATGTATTGTTGTTTTTGGTCCACTTGTTTCTACAATTTTTTTTCAAGTGGCCGGGCTTACCACACCAATAGCAACTGAATTTATTTGAACTTTCTGCTTGAAATTCACTACACTTTTTCTTGTTTGATTCACTCAAGTTTCGGGTTTCCCACATGCTTATTTTATTTTTCAAGAACTTACAATTTCTATCCTCTGTTGATAGAGCATCTACCAGATCTCCAATGTAGCTAAAGGATTCTGGCAAAGTTCTCAGCATGTAACTTGATTTTTCTGCCTCGTTGACTTTTCCTCCAGCATTTTTTAAGTCATTTATGGTCTTCTCAAAACCACAGAAAAATGAACTTGAATTGTCATAATTTTTTAATTTAATCTGGTCGAGCTTGTTTCTCACACAGATTTGCATGGCTGTAGATTCTTTTAGATACTTTTTGTCAAACTTCTGCATTATTTTCCGAGCGGATTTTCTGTCTTCTTCGCTTAAAAATTTTAATTGATCGTTGCTTCTACTGCAATAAATGTAGTTTATTGCTTTCTCGTTCATGTTGGCCAAATGTTCTTGTGAATCTGATGTCAAAGCCTCTTGAACTGCTGGTTCTGCACACTTTTTTGTTTTCAAGAATTGGAGTATCCTTATTTTTCAAATGTTTTAATTCCTTTCATCAAAGATATGGAATTTTGCGTCTTTGTTTTGCGACATAGTTAGCTCTTTAATTTGTATATTTTTATGTTCCAAATCAGCACTATGACGGTTTTGAATTTTTTCAATTAGAATTTTTCCTGCTTTTCTGAAATCACTTTCATGTCAGCATACACTCCTTCTTTTTGATATTGTAGCAGAATATCTACTGGGTGTATCTTAACCATCGCATGTGAGATATACCACGCAAAGGAGCGGAAAAAGTTGAATTAGGATATAACTATTGTTTTGCTCTGAGCTAATAAATTAAGCTTTAATTAAGTATTCAAATTAATCAATCATAGCGAACTCAAGAAAGATGTGGGCGGGTTCTGGTACAGAATGGAGTGGGACATCTTTGATTCGTAAGCAAAGGGAAAAGTTGGGCTTAGGTGAGAAAATAAGTCCAAACATGTGTCAAACATGTGTTAGTTTCCAGAATTACAAAATTTTTTTTTAAATTAAAATTTTTTTTTTTTTAATTATTGTTTTATTTATAAAATGAGAATTCACGTAAATTTTGAATCGCAATTCTACGATAAAAATTGCCAGAGTTGGAGTATCAAATTAATTCACGAGAAGATTTTATTCAAAATCTAAATCAGCCAATTTTTGTGGTACAATTATGATTCAAACTTCTTTGGAATCGAAGTTTTACAAGGAATGTCACTAACTTGACAAAAATAGTCATTTATAAAAATTTTAAAATTGGTTTTTGCATCTTAAAAGTGGTAAGTCAATAAGTGCCCACTTCTTTCATTGTTGAGAGAGAAACTGCCAGGTAGAGAACGGGGTGGCCGGAGTCCGGACTCCCGCGCGCTGTAGCGCTGGACAGCTTACTGAACCACGGGGGGGGGGGGGTATTGACTTACCACTTTGTTTTCCAGCTCGCAGTGTTTTTTTTTTTTTTAATAAATTAACACTTTACAAACCATACAATCTTTACAAAGGAAGAAGATACTGTAGCGACAAAGTCAAGAGGTGAAATAATACAGGGTGTATCTTAACCATCGCATGAGAGATATACCACGTGAAAGAGCGGAAAAAGTTGAATAAGGATATAACTATTGTTTTGCTCTGAGCTAATAAATTAAGCTTTAATTAAGTATTCAAATTAACCAATCATAGCGAACTCAAGAAAGATGTGGGCGGGTTCTGGTACAGAATGGAGTGGGACATCTTTGATTCGTAAGCAAAGGGAAAAGTTGGGCTTAGGTGAGAAAATAAGTCCAAACATGTGTCAAACATGTGTTAGTTTCCAGAATTACAAAATTTTTTTTTAATTGAAATTTAAAGTCCGGACTCCCGCGCGCTGTAGCACTGGATAGCTTACTGAACCACGGGGGGGGGGGGGGGTATTGACTTACCACTTTTAAGATGCAAAAACCAATTTTACAATTTTTTATAAATGACTATTTTTGTCAAGGTGGTGACATTCCTTGTAAAACGTCGATTCCAAAGAAGTTTGAATCATAACTGTACCACAAAAATTGGTTGATTTAGATTTTGAATAAAATCTTCTCGTGAATTAATTTGATACTCCAACTCTGGCAATTTTTATCGTAGAATTGCGATTCAAAATTTACGTGAATTCTCATTTTATAAATAAAACAATAATTAAAAAAAAAAAAATTTCAATTTAAAAAAAAATTTTGTAATTCTGGAAACTAACACATGTTTGACACATGTTTGGACTTATTTTCTCACCTAAGCCCAACTTTTCCCTTTGCTTACGAATCAAATATTCCCACTCCATTCTGTACCAGAACCCACCCACATCTTTCTTGAGTTCGCTATGATTGGTTAATTTGAATATTTAATTAAAGCTTAATTTATTAGCTCAGAGCAAAACAATAGTTATATCCTTATTCAACTTTTCCCACTCTTTCACGTGGTATATCTCACATGCGATGGTTAAGATACACCCTGTATTATTTCACCTTTCGACTTTGTCGCTACAGTATCTTCTTCCTTTGTACCTTTACAAAGTCTTTTTAGTTCATCTGTAATAAAATATTCTGTTACGTTCAAATTCTGAACTTAAAGACTGTATGGTTTGTAAAGTGTTTATTTATTTAAAAAAAAAAAAAAACACTGCGAGCTGGAAAACAAAATTGTTATATCTCTGGTAGGCTCGCGTAGGTACGAACAGTCACACAAAGAAGACGAGCAAATTGGATTCCCCTTTCCAAAGGCTATGTGACGGAGTGGGGAGCGGCCGAGCATTCGCGGGCGTAACTCAAGTTGGGTTCGAAGCGAAAGATTCGGGAGTCCAAGCTGAGCATCCCTACAAATTACAACTTGTTTTCATCGCTTGTCTTGGCTGGTTGATAGTAAATTTTATCAGAAAAGAAAGTTAATGCCGTACGCATTGGTTTCATTGTTCTTTTAAACAATAATTATAATAACTTTTTTTTCTGATTTACAAGGCACAGCTGCGTTAATTAAAAAGTGAGATTATTTTTTTTTATTCAAACTTTTTATTTTATTTTTGTTATAAATCACAAGATTCTAAATTTGTGATTTATATTAATAATATATTATTTTTTCTATTTTTTAAAATTATTTTCTGAATATCTTTCTTGACTTTTGATTAGAATAATTGAGTACTGTAAAATTGATTTACAATTAAATCATTTTTAGATTATTACGATAATTTTCAGTGTGTTCGATTTGATGAAACCTCCGAATTGATATTCAGGTTGAATAGTAATTTTGAGTAGTTTAATAATATCGAGTGTGTTAATATCTGGAGTTAAGTTTCCTTTCACACGTGAGTTGGCTGTGTGAATTGTTGATTAAGATCTGTTTTAATTAAAGATAGTAAAAATTGGCATCCGAAGCTTGATTTATACTTTGTCTTGTTATCTATTCATTTCACCACCTAACTCCATATAAAACTTCTGAGCCTGAAAAAATAGTATATTAACGCGTCACATATTTTTTTTAGTCTATAATTTGATTACTTTCTCTTGTGTAACTTTAATTAATATTCTATAATGTAAAAAAAAAAAAAAAAAAAAAAAACGAAATAATTAAATGAATAAGAAGATAGTTTGATATAAATTATATAAAATTGCGTTGTTTGACCAACAGATTAGGACCCTGTTCCTGTGACTCTTTAGTGGGTATTGAATTTTTTTTAAAATTAAGCAGCTAAAGAGTATCACAGTGGTCAAACATATATCATCTGTCTAAAATCAGAAATTTTTTAATTTCAAACAAAATAATACGCATTACAATTCCAAGATTTTTCTGGGTGGCAGTTTCCATAAAATTTTTATTAAATCTTCCTTTGGCACTAACTTTATTCCTGCCAAGCTTAGTTCGTTCAAGCACTGGTTTTCTTTTTCTAATAGACTCATTTAAAATTCTTTCCAAGCCTCTTCATGTTCGAAGTAACGTGGTATCTCAGTTTCACTTTAGAGCACTTTAAAATAGTCACTTTTCCGTTTTCAAAAACTACGCGCTCTTGCTACCATGTTGAATATTTTTGTTTTAGAATATAAATTTATTAAAGAAAGTACATTTCAATACATTAAGAAAACTCCCGACATAGTGACGACTCGACTTTTGTCTTACGAGTGGCGTTCGGATTATACCTGACAACACTTTGCACTGGCATACTTAATTATTTGGTTCATCGCATGCCAGTATTTCGACACATTCCGTACACGCATAAATTTGCTCTAAATAAAAGGCAAAATCTGGGTTAAGTTTAACTATAGAATACAACGAGCAAAATCCTATCTTCGGTGTTATTACGGAGTAGCTCACGTGACGTACACTATTGTTAGTTCGGTGATTGAGCACCTTATATTTTCTTCACTAAAAATTTAGTTATAACTTAATCAAATGTGTAACGTGGGAATGGCGTTGAGGGGGGAAGGGGAAAGTCAGGGAAGGTCTAGGGCAGTTCCAGAGGGCAGCACGGCCGTCTTCTTCTCTCCTCTCGATCGGCTGTGGGCTCGATCGCACCGACGGCCATTGGTACTTGACTTCTGTCGTAGCTACGGAGAGCCATGCATCTCGCGTGCGCGAATCTAGTGAACAAGTTAACAGAAAATTCGAGAAGTGCGGTGATTGTGCAAGGTGTCGCGATAGCTCGCCCTCTCCTTCGTCAAGGACGAAGACAGCCAGCCAGGTACGAGAGGACGAGATCGGTGATCGCGGGGATCGCACCTCTGAGCCCGACTTCAACTACCGCTCCAGTGCCATCCAGAGCAACGCGGTCCGACAGCCAGCGGAGGACGCGAGCCACGGAACGAGCAATCCATCCTCGTGGGAGGAACAGCGGTCGAAAACTTGGGTTGCGGATCATCGGATCAAGGTGCGTACTGGGCGTGGCCCGGTAATTTGTAGTTTTAAGTAGCGACGCGTAAACTTCTTGCCACCCGAATTCTTTTTTCTATTTTTATTAAATCGAATGAACAGTGGACTTAGTGTTTTTTCTTTCTGTTAATTTAATAATCTACCCCTTTGGCATCTCTCTCTAGTATAACCGTCGGCTGCCCCAAGGTGGCAGACGCGGCGACGGCAACGAGGATCGGCTCTCGAGTGGCGCGTATATATATATATATATATATATATATTTATCTCAGTGGTTTCGTATATGCTTCCTGGGCCGGCTGGGGTGTTTTCCTGGTAGGTGTAGAGCTCTCGAGCCCAGGGTTTGTATTTGTTTCTATTTATTCACGGGCAGCAGCCCTAGAAAAGCACCGTGGGCCGATCTCACCCTTTACGGAATCAGCAGCAGCAGAGCAGTGGATCGTCAAGTGACGACAGCGCGGACCAGCCCACCGGCGAGCTAGCGAGGCCTTGGCGCCCAGAAAAATTACGGCCCTCGCGTTTTGTTTATTTCGAGGAGTAGTAGTGACCGGGGAGACGATTTTGTGGCCCTGAGGGCTTGGTCGTTTTCGTGTCTTCTTTTTGTTAATTGAGCTCCCCTGTCACGACTACATTCTCGTCATAAATGTTGCTCAATGATTCAAAAATTAAACAACATCTATTTTCATTAGAGTAACCATGTTCATTTTTTTATCTGACAAGATGCTACTGAAACGAGATAAAGAAAATCATTTTTCATAAAGTATTATTTTACACCTTCAGTTACTACATATATAAAAATTTTACTAAATTTATTGAATATGCTTACAAACTTGGTTGCATTAATTCTACTGCTGTTGGTGTCCAAGCACCTCGGATTAATCGCTCGAATAGTTTCGTGAAACCAGCGCCATTACCTACAATCACACAAAAATAATAGATTCCTTTATTATACTTGCATCTATTGATTGGTCCAAAAAGATTTATTTAAAAGTCTTTTTTAACCAATTTAAATCTGAGAAAAGTTAGAGATACCATATTCAGAGAAAATTTTTTTTCAAAGCAACTTCCATTGAAAAAAAAAAAAAAAAATGATGCTTTGATGAAAAGCTCATCTCTAAGGGCGTAGCTCTTTAAGGACGTTTCTAAAATTTTTGAGTATCACTAAAAAATCTTGAAATTTGCCATGGAAGTTAATTTTTTGTGTTCTTTTCAAGGGTTTAAAAAAAAAAGTGGCAAGCGGGACTCGTTTTTCAGTTACAAAGCCTCAAAGTTCGGCTTGTTTCCATTGGACGGTGCGTAGGTCACCAATATTTTTGAACATTCTCTTAAATTATAATTAACTATTCACTAAATTAAAAAAAAAAGTATATTAGATCTTACTACGAGAAACACGCTAGCACTTTAAAAAATGCGGCAACCAGGCCTACTTTTTGAGTTTTTCAACGGCAAAGTTGATGTTTTAGTCTTTGGAGTTACCCGACGCTGCGAGAGCGAGAGAGACGGACTCTTCAGCTGTTTTCCGTCTGCAGCACCTCAAAAGTGAATAAGAGCCATTAGAGGGTCGGAAAGTCCATAATTGCGAGTATTTTTATATACTGGACTGCTGTGAAAGCGTTCCACTTTATATACTTCGATTTTAGGTTTTAGGTTATGCTGTACATTAAAAAAACAATACAGGAATGATTATCTCTTTTATAATATACAGCTTCCATGTAGCTGACGATCCCCTGATAAGTTTAAAAAGAAAAATATCCTGACACAGTTCCAAATTAAGAAAATACTAACTTTTTAATTTTTGAAGCATCGATTTCTTTTTACTCAAGATTCGGGTGACATCCATTCTTAATCTCGAGTATCCAGTTTTGTGTGCATGTTTCCTTGCAGATATGGCCTAAATTGGACATGTCAAAACGCTGGACTCGCTCTCTAACTTTTGAGCATGGCATGGCTCTATCGGCTGTATCCCGCAATGTTCAGCAGCAAGGCCGCTGACAGCCGCGAGCAGCAGAAGATGTTAACCGACAGCTTACTTATTAATCCAAGCTGTTTGTGTGCATTATCAATGAATAAGAACTGAAAAAAATTTTTCAGTTCCTTTTTTTATATGTTATGAGTTTTGTCGATTTTGTTTTTTATATGTTATAAGTTTTGTCGATTTAGGATCGGTGTACTTAGCTGCAGACGCTGGGATTACCTCGTCACCTGCAGCTGTATCTCATATACATATACGCAACTACACTCTACTCTACTCTACAGACTCGATATTTGGTGGCAGCAACAAATCATATTATAGTAAAACCTGTCCATAGCAGAAACTGTGTATAACGAAAAATTTTTACGGTTTCGGCAAAGAAGCTGTCTAAAAAATGTATTAAAAACCTCTATATAGCGGAACCTATCTATAGCGGAAACGGAGAGGATTTTTGGTCCCTTAAACCAAAAATTAATGAGAAATTAAAATTTCAATCAGATATTTTAAATGCTAAAGAGGCAGTTGCTCAATTTTTAGATTCAAAAAATAACGTTAAAGAAGACAAAAAAGAGGAAGAACCAGAAATTTCACCAAAAAAATTTTAACACATGAAGATGCTTTATCAACTACTTTGAATTTACTTTATTTTACTACTCAAAAAAATGAGCCAGAAATGTTTAAATTATTATTCTAAACACGCATACTTACATGACTTTTGCCAGAAATGAAACATTTGTGCAGTATTTTATATCTATTTGATTGCATGTATAATAAACACTAAAAAATATGATTAATATTACGATTTTTTTTGTAACTTTCTTATTTCCTTGAAACCTGGATATAACGAAAACCTGTGTATATAGGAAAATTTTATTGGGTTTCCCCTAAAGACAGGTTTTATTGTATATGCTGTGTACATACTGAGTGTCTAATTTTAGTAATTTTAGTGACTGTGTCATAACAATATGTATAAATTATCATTTTTGAAAATAAGCTGAGTTTTAAAATCAACAAATTAAATAAATCAATTCATCGGATATATAGACTCAAATTACTAGCGGACTTACTTCCCACTCGAAGCTTATGGACTTCCGGAACGCGTGGAAAATCTATATTACTTGAAAAATTAAATAAACTAATATTTACGAACGTGCATGATTAAAGAAATTTCTCATTATAAGAAATTGAAAAAATAAAAAATTGTTGACCTCAATCTGGATTTTCACCCGAGATTTTCTGCTTTTGTAGTAACAGCTCTGACCACTGAGCTATAGAAGGAAGAGGGTTAACATTGGTCTAGATCATCAATCTTTCACCTTCTCAATTCCTACCAACCCATCTCATTATCCCGTTAGATACTTGTTATCCCTACCCTTATTTTAAATAAACTATTATTTTTGAAAATCAGCTGAATATTTAAATCAACAAATTAAATTAATAAATTCATCGACTCAAATTAAAGGCGGACTTATTTCTCACTCAAAGCCGATCGGCTTCCAGAACGCGTGAAAAATCCTAATTACTTAAAAGAACGAATAAACTAATGTTTACTAAATTACAAGATTAAAGAAATTTTTTATTATAAGAAATTGAAAAAATAAAAATTTATTGACTCCAAGTGGGATGGGTTAATAGAAATTGAAAAGGTAAATAATTAATAAAGGTAAATAGGTATCAGTGGTCAGAGCTATGGCTGCAAAAGCAGAAAAGGGTCAAATCCTGTTCAAGGTTAATAATTTTTTATTTTTTCAATTTCTTATAACTAAAACTTTTTTTAATCGTGTTTTTTAATTATTTACATTGGGGTATTTATTTGCAATATTCATGAATTTTTTTATAACCTATATTTTTCAAGATACTTTAATTAAATAAATAAAGGCTTTTACAGATATTTTTGTAAACAAAATTTTTTTTAAACAAATGTAATTAATATAATTTTTGTAAACAAAATTATGTTGACAAATTTTTTAAATAAAATCTTTTTTCAATTATAGTTAACATAAATTTGTCAGCAACTCTTTTTCGGAAATATTAAGATATTATTGTTAACAAATTTTTTTCAAGAAAATTTAGTGATGAAAGGTCTAATTATTAAGTTAAGTCTTTTTTAACTATAATCTCTTAATTTTGTGAACCGCAAAGTATCAAGTAAAGTCTTTTTTATACAAAATAAAAATTTGCTAACAATTATATCTGAATTTTTCAGGGCCAAAAAAAACAGCCACCAAATTAAAACACCTAATTAACTGCTTTATAAAATTACGAAGAAAAAATTAACACTGAAAAGCGGCTAATAAACCATTAATTTACTCATAAAATTTAAAGACAACGTATATGTTTTTTGGCAACGTGTAATATATTAGTTTTATTTGTACTATTATTATTATTATTATTTATTTATTTTTCGAGTACAGGGATGTAAGCCTATCACACTCATATGAGATATACATTTTTACAATTCAATAAAATATAATACTTTGACGTAATAGGTGACAATATAAGAAATTTAGTATAAAATTTATAATACATTTTTGACAAGAAAGTAAAAAGTTAAAACTAAGTTAACAAATATTTCAATGTTGATAAATTATTTCTCGATCTCTCTCGACGAAGTCTCTTCCTTCTGGATTTTTGTGTGATTAATAATGCGGCTTTGATCTGTAAAAGTGTACCGCAATATGCTTATTCTCTAAATACTATCTCTGTGCAAGCCCTGGTTTCTATCCTTATACATTCATTTTTTTACTAAAGTTTTTACTAATTAGCTTTTTCTTGTTCTTATGTCCACTTGTACTTTTGTGCTTTCTCTGTTCTTAACCATATTATACTTAAACTTCTAACCCTGAACCTACCCTCTGACACAATCTTATGTTTACCCTTGTACCTACCGTCATGTCTAATGTTGTGTCTATTTAGGTGCCTACCATCTTGTCCACCTTTGTACCTACTCAGCACCTACCCTCTTGCCTAACCTTGTCTACCACTGTGCGTACTCGTCTACCTATTTTAGTGCATACCTTAGTACGTATTATCGTGCTTACTATTGTTCTTAACCATGTTCCTACTTTTGTAGCTACTCCTCTGCCTACCCTCGTTCGAAATTAAGAGGCTACCCTTGCGCCATCCCTTGTGTTTACCCTTGTTAATAACCTTGTCCCTACCTTTTTACTACTTTTGTAGCTACACCTGTACCTACTCTTATTCCTATCGTTTCTTACGTATAATCGTGCTTACTATTGTTCTTAGCCTTGTTTCTACATTTATAGCTACTTCTCTGCCTTCTCTCGTTCAAACCTTAGAGGCTACCCTTACGCCAACCCTTGTGTTTACCCTTGTTAATAACTTCATCCCTACCTTTTTACTACTTTTGTAGCTACACTCTTCTTCCTACCGTTTCTTATGTATCATCGTGCTTACTATTGTTCTTAACCTTGTTTCTACTTTTGTAGCTATTCCTCTGCCAACCCTTGTTCGAACCTTAGAGGCTACCCTTGCGCCAACCCTTGTGTTTACCCTTGTTAACAACCGTATCCTTACTTTTTTACTACTTTTGTAGCTACACCTGTACTACCTTTGTTCTTTTTTTGGTTCGTATTTGAGTGCTTATCATGGTACCATAACTATTGTTCCTATACTTGTGCCTACCTTATACTTGTTCGTACTGTTTAACCTACTTCTGTACATGCACTGGTTTCTTATAACTATATAATATAGTTTAATAATATAGTTTCTGCGAAAAAGTTTTTTAAGTATCATCCAATGACCAATTTATAACTAAACAAAGCCTATAAATTATAAATAATTAAAGTAGTTAAAATTTATTTCACAGAAGCCCGTACAATATATCGTACTATATTATATAGTTGTTTTTCTTCACCCACGCCCCCCATGCCCCTCAAAAAAGTGCATAACTAACCGTAAAAGTGTACCAAAATATGCTTTTTTCTATGCTGTGTCATGAAAGACACATTTTGCAAACCAAGCATTTTTATGCTATAAGACAACAAGTAATGAGGCCAGCTTCAGTCGTTAGCTGCCGGACTCCGAAACTGTCCCCTTTGTAAGTTGAGTTATATCTCTTTTAAAATTCCGTAAATCGGTTTGGAGTCATACCTCCCTAAACATAAATCCAATAAAATAAAGAGTTACATCTCTATCAATAAAGTACGCGTTACATCTTTCCTAATTAATGTAATTATTATTTTATTATTCTATTTAAATTATAATAAATCATATTAAAACTAGACTATATTTCGTTAATTACAACTAGATACATAACAAATGGTTCCGATACAATTGAATTTCGAGTGCAATAAATAATAATAAATCGTGTGAGAAATCTAAAGTAATAATTAATCGTGTGAGAGACGGTTAAATCTGTAAAGAATCTAAAGTTATAATTAATCGTGTAAGAGACGGTTAAATCTGTAAAGAATCTAAAGTTATAATTAATCGTGTAAGAGATGGTTAAATCTGTGAAATATCTAAAGTTATAATTAATCGTGTGAGAGACGGTTAAATCTAAAGTAAAAGTTAATAGTGTAAAACACGGTCATCGATGAAAAATTTGAATAATAATAAAATATAGTTAAATAATAATAATTAGTCATTGTGTGAAAGACGGAGAAAGGATAAATTTATATTTTGAAAATTGTAACCAAATATGAAAATAAATGTATTCCGTACATCATACGCCGGAAAAAAAGCTGCGAATAATACAACCGAGGCTAAGACAATAACTAGAAGCGCAGTAAAAAATAACCCGGAATTACTTGATGTTAACAATATTTAAGTATCATATAAAAAGTAATTACAAAAAAAAATTATTGTCCAGTATTCGAGAGAGTTTTGTTAATCTAAGATAATGTCCGAGTATGAATTAAAATTTAGATTCTGAAAATACACTCAATTTGTTACACAAAATTGTATGAGAAAAGTTTATATTTTTCTGGTGAAGCTGCTTCTGTTCTTGATGCGAATGTTGCTGTATCGTCCTTCTTGAAATCGGATAGTCGGCAGGTCGGCGGTTACGCACGAGAGTATAGTGTAAGTAGGTGTTAACGGTGACGTTGCAGCGGTGCGCTCATCAAATTATATCATGCTATGTTGCCAGTTATGATAAATGTGATTTTGGCACATGAACAAACTGGTGCATTCAGTAGGTGCTCCAGTCGGTATTACGTCGATCGGAGAGCTAGTTGGACTCGCAGTTTGGTCAATTTACAAGGGTTATTATCGCATATCCTCAACTCGTCGAGGTGCATTAAAAGGTAAATACTTTCACACCTGTTATCAATCGATCATTATTTGTTTTTAAAAAAAAAATTAAAACATCTATCTGATACCTGAGTTTCGACGGATAGCAAAAAAAAAAAAATTCTTTTATTCGGATTCGGAGAGTTTGTGAGTATAGTACTTTGATTGTTACTATTTTTATTAAGTATAATTGTCAGAGTTAAGTCGTCAACTGTCGTTATTTCATAAATTAATTGTTTGCAGGTTGTATTAAAAGATTCGTGGGTGTGGCTGTATAGTTAGGTCGCGTGCTGCAGGTGCATTGCGGGCGAGTTGGTGGAAGAGTCGCCTGTGTTGGAGGCATAGCGGGTCTGCATGCGACGGGCGCACTCAGCAGGCCAGTGGTCACGAAGATTCATGGTTATGGTCGAGTCTTAAGCGTGTTTTGAATGGACAGTTGGTCAAATTTGGTTTGAAAATGAAGTTTTTTTTTTTTTTTTTTTGTTTATTATTATTATTGTTATTATATTTTTTTTTATTATTATTATTATTTTTTTTTTTTTTTTGACGTTTTGTTTTATTTTTCATGGCTCTGCGACGTGAAGCGGTGGTTTTGTATTGGAGTTTGGTGCTTTTGGAGAGGTTGTGGGCATTGTCGAGATTTGTGGAGATGAGTCCACGTGGATTACAATGTCTGCCGACTTTAGAGTCGGAGGCAAGCTGTGAGTCTCATTAGGAGGAGTATCATCCTGATGATTATTTTTACATGTGCATGTTTTTCGGTTGGGTTCTTCTTTGTTTTTTTTGTTTTGTTTATATTCTTTCTTTTTGTTGCAGATAAAGAAGAACAAGGGTGGGATTTTCTCGACCTGAAGAAATTTATCTATCAAAAATTTTAGGACTAATGTTATCGCGATTGAGGATCCTAAGCCGATGGCTATAAATGAATGTGTTTGCTTCTGTTCCGTCCGTCGAATATGTATCGCTCGAAGTTTATTTTCGATTTCGCTCAGGGGAATTGGGTTAAATTTTTGTAGTGATTCAGTGAGTTCTTTCTCTACTTCCATGGGGTATTTGGTTGCGTATTCATGTATCTTGGGTTTTATTATGTTCAATTCTGCTGACAATTCGGGATTATAATTGTATTCTGATATGAATGAGATTTTCCGAAGACCGTGTAAGGTAAAGCTTGATGTGTGTGCAGTACATTCGCCACTTAGGTAAAGTGAGCCTGTGCCATTTATGAGAAATTCATTTCGATGATTATGGCAGGTTATTATATTGTGAGCTTATTTGGTTTTAAAGTTGAATATAACCATAAATTCGATGCGTGCAAGGGTGTTAGAATTATGGGCGTGTTTGGTATAATAACTGTCGAGCAGGTTTTTAGAGAAGAGGTTGTCGGTTGATTGAACATTGAATATTCACACGATGGGTGTGTCACTCCGTTGATTAAGGGTAAGAAGTCTTCACATAGCTTAGTGTGATTATAAGTGGAACAAGATTGAAGGAGTTCGTCATTTAAGAGAACATATGTCTGGTTTCTCGATAAGACAATATAATTAACTGTTGGTTTTATTGCTAAATAGCCTGTATTATCAAAGGGGAGGGTTATAGGGTTTGGAAAAGAGTGTATTTTGTACAAATCGAGGTCGTCATCCATTACTAAAGTTAGTTTTATAGAAATGTGAAGCTTTCCATTAGTGATAAAAATAGTCGTTTTCGCTACGTTGAATAGGTAGTGGGGTATAATTACATCTGCTGCGTTTGGTATCCGGAGATTCGGATTGTTGTTAATTTTTAAGAGTAGATTGGACATTTGAGAAAAAGATAACAGGAGAGGGTGTAGATGTCCTCTTGCGGTGGTTTGAATTACTTCCATCAAGGTTTCATAACCCCTTTGTAGTTCGTCAAGTTCGTATGAGTAATCAAACCACCATCTGGTAACGTTTTCAAATTGCAGGTTTCTGTTTATGGCCAAGTTTTGTTCGGAGATGGCTTCAACACGACTGATTAAGCGTGAAATTTCTAGAGTTTGATTATTTTCTGATTTATACAGATTTTCGAGCTCTGATTTAATTAGGTGAGTTGATTCAATTGAAATTTGTGATAAGTTATTCTGACTGTCGTACAGTTTGTCGATGTCGCTATTGATTAGTTCGCGGTCTTTCGAGTCCATGATGCCGAATAACCATTTCGTAGCCCAACCACCGACTTCGATTGGAGCTCCTCGCGTTTTTCGATTATAGGGTCGGTTATCGATTTCTTGCAGGACGAACAAGCTTTTTATAGATTCATGTAGATCATTTATAGCGAATAATTTGCGGGTTATGTGAAGTTCCGAGAGTGTTGGTGTTATTTGGTCAGGGTAGACTGTATATAATTCATTTACTAAATGTTTGAAATTTTTGTTTTCCGTTTTAAAGTTTCTGTCTAGTGGGGGACAATTTAAGAAAATATTAATATGAATTTTTGTTCTGACTAAATTAACTTTCCCGACGTGTTCATAGAAAATACCCGGATTATTGGGGATTGGTTGCGTTTCATAGAAAGTTTTATTCTCCGTGTGAACGGTACCGACAGGAGCGAAGCTCGTGAACCACAGCAAAATAAAGAACATTTTTCTGGAACAAAATTAGGGCAGATTTAAATTAGATAAGGCGATGATTTTTGAGAAGAAAGGCTTTTAGTAAAATTTTTTCAGACGGTCTTTATGAACTAAGATTTTTTTTTTGTTTTGGCTTTGCAAGAGGGCAGTGTTATTTTCGCGTACTTCTAGGACGTCGAAAACTCCGTTATAGAATTTATCTAGTTTGTTTTTACGCGGTAGTTTGTTGACGTAAACTTTGTCTCCGGGTTTTATATCTAGGGGTTTAGTTGATTTGTCGTAATTTCTTTTGTGAACTTGTTTGGATGATTCTAAGCTTTTCAATGCCATCTCTCGGATTTCAGCTATTCTTGTTGCTAGATCGTAAATGTAACCATTATATGTGTCGTTATCGAAGTCGTCTAGGCATCCTGAAGGGGTTCTAGGATTTCGTCCCATAGCTATTTCGTAGGGGGTAAAACCTGTAGAAGAGTGGACTGAGGAATTGTATTCCATCATGGCAAAGGGAACTAGCTCGTCCCAGTCTTGATACTTAGGGGTGTTAGTCCTCAAGTAGTCTTTCAAGACAACATGACTTCTTTCCAATGATGCTTTCAACTGGGGGTGGAAAGATGTCATCGTTTTTAGACGACAGTCAAACATGCTTTCAAGATTTTTGAGGAGTTTATTCCTAAAACTTTTACCTTGATCGCTCAAGATAATTTTAGGTACTCCATGAGCGGCTATAAGATGTTTAGCAAGGACTTGTTCCACGGTTAGCGCTTTCAGATTAGGTACTGGTACTGCTATACAAAATTTTGAAAATAAACATTGCATAGTGATTATGTAAGCATTGCCATTCACAGTTCGAGGCATAGGTCCGACCGCATCGATAGCCATTTTAAAGAACGGTTCTGCGGGCGTATCGGTAATTACCATGGGTTCTTTGGTGCGATAACCTATGAGTTTAAACTCTTGGCATATTCGGCATCGATGAATGTAATCGACTATATCTTTACGCAAACCGGGCCAAGTAAATTTTTCCCTCACTCTTCTGTAAGTCTTCTCTACTCCGAATAGGCTATCGTGGCATTCTTTTAGGATGGTGTTGCGGGATTCGGGTGGTGGTGTTATGCAGACACCTAGACAGATCGTTAGCGTCATAGGTATGTTTTTGAGTGCGTCTTGGACTTCTCGGTATAGAGTTCCACGTGGTAATGCATCTGTGAGTTCGCCTTTTCGTGACATACGAACCGATGTAATTTCTTTTTCTAGTAGTAGATGATAAAGATTGTATAAGCATTCTTTCAAAGAACTTTGCTTAATAGAATTCCTTTCGGTTTCTGTAACTACTAAAAAGAAGATGGTTCGGCCTCGGGTTTTCGAGACAAGAACATTGCCAATCGTAGAGTTCAGATCTTTAAGTTCGCTTTTCGAAATTAGCTCTAACTCGGCAAGAAGTTGATTGTTAGGCGTGTGTAGGTTTAAATTCGCAGGGATCAAATGTATTATGTTATCTTTATGTCCCGTGAGGGCGTCTCGGGTGAGTCTCACTGTCAGTCGTTCGGGGGGTTTCATCGGGGTGCAAAAAGGATTCAAGAGGGGGGGTATAATTGGCGGAATGGTTTTAACGCTGGTGAAAATGTCATTATGAGTATTTGCCGTAGTAGGTTTTGGACTTCGAGGTATCAAATTTGAATTTGGTTGTTTTGTAGGAAGTGATTGCTGCGAGGATTGAAGGGTCGTTTTGGCGGTATCTCGAGGGTGAGTGACACTCTCTTGAGTGTTTAGAGAGTTTTCCGATGGAGCTAACTTATGATCTGGTGTAATTGTCTTCGTGGAATTTGTTGAAGAGTCGGAATTTTCACTAGACATGATTTTGGTGTTTTCGAGATTAAAAATGTCATCAAAAATTGTTGGGGGTATTTTATGTGTGAGGAGAGTGGACGATAAGGGAGGATTTTTGAATCCTGAGTCATCGGTCAGTTGCCATTTATCTAAGTCTAACAGGGATTGTGTATTGTTCAGAATTTGTCTATCATTTGCGTCAATAAGGTCATTTTCCAAATAGCCTGGATCACTGTGGACAACAGAGTGATCCGCTTCGTGATAGTTAGATCCTAGGTCGACATTTTCAAGAAGTTCTTCCCATTTTCCAGAGTCCCACCACAAGGAATTAAATCCTTCGATAAACTCTTCTTTCTCCTTAGAATTGAAGTTGGAAGGTTTGAGCTGAGCTTGGAGTTCCAAATTTGATTATACGGGGGTAGTCTCGTAGAGTTCTTCTTCGTCAGAAGATGAGGAGTCATCATCATTTGCTGGAGGTTTCACTCTTTTTGATGGGGAATCAAAGAATGCCTTTCTTGATGCGGGTTTTTGGAAATGGGCGACTACATCTTCAAAACTATCCGATGGTACCATGGTTTCGTCGAACTCACTTATGCCAGAAATCTCATCTTCTTTTTGGTTGCTGATTTCAGACTCGGTGGCAGGAGATGTGGTTGTTGTGTTGAGAGGTTCTGCCAAACTAGGTATTAATGATCGGCTTTGCAAGGGTACAGGTGCGTCGGAGGCGCTTTCGGTTTCATCTGATGTTTCTATTTCTGAGGTAGAGCTTTCAGCGTTTGCTTGATCGACGGGTGTAGTATTTTTCGGATCTACCTGTTGATTTCGTCTGAGTCTTAGACGAGAGGCGATGGTATCGCCTGGAAGATTTCCCTGACCAGATACGTTCGGCGATGCATGAGTTTTATTTTTGGAGCCTTTCGATCTACCTCTTCGCGAAGGGCCGGGTTGCAGGGCGTCAGAGAAGTTTTCTTCTTTGCTTTTATTGTATGCTTGTCGAGCAAGTGATGTTTTTGTTGATTTTGGTTTCTGAATAGGTAGTATGGTTTTTGTTTTGATATTTTTCAGGGATTGAGAGGCTATGTTTGCCGATTTTTCGTTTTCTACCTCTTTCTGGTCTATCGGATTTCTTGAGAGCCAATCGGCGTTAGTGTTAAGCCTTCCAGGTTTGTAACGGAATATGTATCTGTAGCCGCGCAGTCGGGCTCTCCAGCGGTTTAATCTTGACATTGGGTCTTTGATTGAATCAATCCATTGTAGAGGTTCATGGTCAGCGTATACATAGAAAGTGCGACCGTAAAGGTAGTGTCTGAAGTGCATGATGCCTAGGACTACAGCTAAACACTCTCGCTCGGTGGCAGAGTAGTTTCTTTGATGTTTATTGAGCGTTTTTGACATATATGCAATAGGTTGATCATTATTTGGTTCGCCTTGACTCAAAACTGCCCCGACTGCGTATGCACTAGCATCGGTCGTTAGTATGAAGGGTTTAGAATAGTCTGGGCAAATTAGGCCTGGTGCCGTGCATAGAGCTGTCTTTAGTTTTTCGAAACTGGCTTTTTGGCTCTCCTCCCAGCGGAATTCACAATTTTTCTTGAGGAGGTCGTTTAGAGGTTTTACAATTTCAGAGAAATGGTGGATAAACCGGCGATAGTAAGAACAGAGTCCAAGAAAAGAACGAACGTCCGAAGTATTCTTTAAGACGGGAAAATCCTGAATATCTTTGATTTTTCCCCGGTCAGGTTTGACTCCAAATTGATCGATATGGTGGCCCAGGTATTTTACTTCAGGGGTTAGAAATTCGCATTTTTCGATTTTTAATCTCAATCCAGCATTAAACAATCTTTGAAAAGCTTCATTAACCTTTTTCTCGTGGTCTTCAAGAGAGTTGGAGAAGATGATTAAGTCATCTAGGTAAATGAACAATTCGATTCCTTGTAATCCGGTCATGACGGCGTCCATCAGCCTTTGGAATGTCGGGGGAGCACAGCAGAGTCCGAAAGGCATGGCTGTGAATTCGAAGTGCCCGTAAGGCGTTGAGAAAGCGGTTTTAGCTCTGTCATCCGGGTGCATAGGTATTTGGTGGAATCCGTTAACGAGATCAAAAACTGAAAAGTATTTGGACTTGCCTAGGGACTCCAGTATTTCTTGAACGTTTGGGAGTGGATAGGCGTCTGGAATTGATACTTCGTTGAGCCTTCTGTAATCAATGACGAGACGATTTTGATTTTTACCGTCAGGGCCAGGCCGTTTTGGAACTATCCATAGAGGTGAGTTCCAAGGGCTGGAGGAGGGTTGGATGGTTCCTTTCTTCAGCAAGTCATCTACTTGCCTTCTAATTTCTTCGTGTAATTTTGGAGGATAACGATATTGACGTGTAAATATCGGTTTGTCACTGGTTAACGGAATGGTATGTTGTACTAGATGTGTGCGAGGAGGGTCGTCGCCAGGTAACATAAAGAGATATGGAAAACGTTCGACCACTCTCTTCAATTGAGCTAGGGCTGCTTTGTCATGATGTTTTCTTTTCAGAAGGTCAATTATTCGAGTTACTCTTTGTTCAGGAGGGCAAGGCGTTCCCTCGACCTCGGAATCGAAGAAGTCGTCGGAACTATCGAGTTCAAAGGGATACAGATCTTGCACCGGTATTTCAACTTCTTGAGGTTCGTTTCTCGTGTTAATGGCTAACACGTAACATGAACCTTTTTCATGGGTAACGGCTGACTCGCCGATGAATATTCCGGTAGGGGTTTGTATTCGGGGAAGATACGCCTCCCCTCTTGGAGAGCTTTCCGACACGGGAATTTCTATCGCAATTTTACAACGCGCTGGCAACGTATATCTTGTGGACAGAGCTTTACCTTGCTTTCGACGAGCTTTATAATGGAAAATAGTCAAAGGTATTTTGCTGGACGTAGGTTGAATGTCGGGGATGGTGTTTTGACTTTGAGGTGTTCGTCGAGAGTCAGGAAATTCTGCAAGGGATTCGGCAGATTCAGACTCACTGTTGTCTGTAGCGCTAGAAAAACAAATGTCCGGAGTGCCATTTTGAGTGATTAATTGATTATTGGCCAAGTCAATTTGACCCTTTTCAATTTGTAGATAACGAGAGCCAAGAATGGCATCTTCTTTAAGCGAAGAACTTTCGGGGAGGACGTGCATGTGATGTTTTCTACCGTCTCTTTCTTTGAAAGTAACGGTACCGAGAGTGTAAACGGGTTCTGCTCCGATCCCGGTCAGTTGAAGAGTACGATTTTTGTTGATCTTACACGTGGGATTTAGGGATTGAATTTTAATTACGCTCACGTCTGCGCCGGTGTCAATTAAAATGCGCCCCTTTCCGGCTTTAAATATGTTATTAGTAATTTCGATCTTGGGTGATCCGTACGAAATTTTCTTTCTTACCCTATGGTTTCTAGGATTGTAAATTTTAGGTGAATATGTGTCGGAATCGTTAGTAGATTTGTCTATATTAAGGGTGTCGCTACTCTGGGAGGTTGAATTTTCGGAAAAGGTTTCTGAGTCAGAGAATTCTGATTCAGAGCGATCTGAGTCTGGATATAGGTCTTCAAGAAAAGAGTCGGGAAGATTTTTCATTTTTCCGGCTTGCTTAAGTCTCCGGAGTTTCTTCAAAGTTCTTTTGCTGATAACACCATCTTGTAAAAAGGGGGCATCGTCGTGAATTAGATGGAATATATGTTTTTGTTTACAAATACGAATCGTAATTTTTCCATGCGCGTCGACTTGATTATTGTCTTCTCCCTGGATTGTAATGGGAGGGTGAGGATAGTAGAAAACCGAGTCTTTAAAAACGGAAGCTTTGATGACGTTCACTTCATTGGTTTGTGCAGCGGAACATGTTACAACGCCCTTTTTGAATAGGTAATTTTTAATTTTTATGGTTGGTGCGGTTTTCTCGCCACAGACTTTCCGTACTCCCTTGTTTTGAATGTTTTCACCGATCGGCGCTCGGGGCTCTGAGAGCGCGGGAAGCTCGCGGGCGCGCCGTCCGGACGAGCTTGTCTCCAGTTTAAATTCTCGCTAGAGGAGATATTTGCGGGAATATTCGTTGGGGTCGGGGCTCGTGGAGTAGGGCCGTAAGGACCTGGGGATCCGGGTCTACCAGGCGGCTTGTCGTAATAGTTGTTAGGGAAGTAGGCTGGTGTTGCGGCATTAGGATAGGGCGAGTGAAAAGGGGGCATAGGAGCTGGGGGGTAGTAGTAGGGCATAGGAGCATAATAGGGCATATAAGGGTGAAAATTTGGATAAGGGAAGGGAGGGGAAAGGGGGCTTGTCGACCTATTAGGGTATCGGCCTCTGGGGCTCTCGGACCTAGGGCGGGAGTAACGATCTGATGATCCGGATCGTTGATCGGATAGGCTCTGTCTTTCCGGGTTTTTCAGAATGCTTGAAGGTTGTTCGTAACGCAGGGAAGGGTGAGCATCCAGTTTACCTTCTGCTGTGTAAGTCATTGTTCTAGGCATTTTTATATCGTTAGGGTCACAAGAATACGAGATATTTCTATCGAAGTTTCGCGGGTGGTTAAAATCGGAGAATTTAACGTTGCGCCGGTCGTGAGATGATTCTCTTTCAGGTGTCCCGGGTCGACCATAAGGGCTAGGAGAACGCGATCGCGGAGGCGGTTTTTGGGTGGAGGAATACTCTACATCAGCACGATTTGGTGCTCCGATGTTAACCCATTCCTCCGCATTCAGAGCTGCGTTTAAAGCTTCGGAAAAGTTAACAGGGTTATGGTTAGACATTTGGTTGCGGATGACAGAAGGTAATCCGTGAATAAAATATTCGGTAGCGAGGTCTTCGAAAAGGGACTTATTATGTCTCTTGATGTCTTCGTCATCTATTCCCTCGTTTTTTAGTTTAGTGGCAGCGCGGACTATAGCTGAGAGTCTATCGTGAAAATTTAAAACAGATTCATTCTGTCTCATATAAGAGTCTGAAATAAGGTTAAGGTAATAAGATAGGGATCGTTTTTGAGAAAAACGGTCCTGAAGATGTTTCCGGAGTTGGTCTAAAGTGTCAAAAACTTTTCCGTCGAGACTTGTTTTAGCCTTGCCGGTCAATCGAGAAATAACTCCTTGGAGGAAAAGTTCTTTCAGGGTTGCGTCTGTAATTCGTTGGTCGTAGCTTTCCACGTCCTGCAGCCATGGGCGCAGGGGTGTGGAACCAGTGTAAAAAGGGATTGCAGCAAGAGCACTTTGCATCAATGCTGATGCTTGAACGTTCGCGAACGCGGTTCGTGACTCGTTTAACGTAGCTGCCATTGTAGACATATTTTCGGCCATCCGGTGGGCATGATGTAATTCGGCCGCCTTCTTTTGATCTTTGTCTGGAATGGCTTCAATCTCGTCCAAAGTAAGATTCGCGAGGTTAGCCATATCGAAAACTTATAAATTAAAGGGATAACGTCGTTTGATAGAAGTAAAAATTTTATACAAAAAAAATGAATCAAAAGTTGCGATTTTTGGCGAAACTTCAGGTAATAAAACGTGAAATGTGTGCACTATAAGCGGGTCAAATCCAGAGCGATGAGCAGATCAGGTTCCGAAAGCGTTTGTGAGTGTAAGTGTGTTGTTAAATTAGCCAGAAATGTTGAGGTCAGCAAAAAAAAATATCGCGATCTGTCAAAAGAAAAGAATCTTTCCTTCAACCATTCGCTAAAAGTAACCGGTATCAGATAATAAAAGCTTTTTCCTTACTTCTTTTTTTTTTCATTAATTTTTAGTATTATAAATTTTTGAAGGAAAAATCATCAATAAGAGAAAACCAATCAAAATAGTCAGGTAACAAGGTTTAAGTTCCCCACAAGGGATGCCATTTATGTCACGGATTTATAATCCTTGACGTTATTATTTTAAAAGGGGTAGGATCTTCGTCTTTTTGGAACAACTACTTACGTAGTTGTCCCGTCCCCTTGTTGGCTGGCTTTTGATTAGGTTAATAAAATGAAATAAAGTAAGGTAAGGTGATATTGTTTAATTGAAAAACAAATGGTGAAAGGTTACAATTTAATGACAGAGTTTAACGACAGAGTTGAATATTACAATAATCTACCTTAAAATTACCGGAGTATCCGGGCAGTTGATCGTCACGGGAGGTTCTCTGGACCTTCCGGGACCTTATCCAATGGTGATGGCGAGGCGATATTGCACTGACGGATCCTTGCCTGATCTGGCTCTGCTTGTCCAGGTGTGCTGCACGTGGTCTTCGATCGCTGCTAGCTTTCGATCGAACCACTCGAGTGTCGGGGACGAGAGTGGTTTGGGAGCGCGGCTAAGCAGCGAGGGAAGCTACTTCGCCCCACCTGTTCCAGCAGAGCGGAGGTGCCGGCTAGCAAAATGCTTAATTGCAATTTTCGTGGCCCCCTCCCTAACTCCTTTTAGGCGGATTATAAGTAAGTCTGTTGCAACTTGGGAATATGGGATCTTTATGGGGATCGATACATGACAGCTTTAAATTTTTAAATATTACTCAAAATAAACAGCAAAACATTCAAACTAATACCTATTATAATTAACGGGATCAAAATAGAAATAACGTATCACAAAAAATATGTGAATATTGTAATTATAGAGGTCATGATATCGATACGTGTACTAAATATAAAGCCTTAAAAAATTACACAAGTAACAATCCTGAAATTTGCCAACACTGTAACTCTCCGGGACATTCGTTGCGAAATTGCTTGGACCTGCAAAATTGACAAAAACTAACCGGAAATTTTTGCTCAAATTGTAAAAATATCGGGCATACTGTTGAAAATTGTAGACGTGCACAATATTCGGCGGGAGCAAATTATTTTTCTACAGACGTAGAATCTAGTGAGAAGAAACCAATTATTAAACGTTAACGCTGATAATTCCTTAAATGATACTTGTGAAAATTTGATAGATTTAACAGACGTAAAAGACTATAACAGAATTATCAAAATAAAAATTTTTTTTTTATACTTTATGTTTAAAAATCAGTAAAAAAGTATACAAGAAAATTAATTCATTTTAATTGTCCTTCAATATCGATAAAATCATTCATCTCAACGGAGTCATAAGTTGTTTGTTCTAGTCAGGAATCAATTGGTAAATTTTACCAATTTTATTTAGTTTCACCTTATATCCAAGCGAAAGAAATGAAATCTTTAAAAAGAAAGACCTTTAAAAAGGTAAGAATTTACGGCGAGTGGTTTTTTTGGACAGAACTAAAACAAAAGTATATATGTTGTTACTTCCAGATCTATGTTAATATTAATCAATTTATCCCGAAAGATAGGAACAGATGAATAAAATATAAAAAAATAAAAAAACCATCTTTCAGTATAGTTACAGTGAATTCTGTTTATTTTATTTTTTAACTTTTATTTTATAAATTAATTCGAGTATCTACTCTGATTTTGATATTATGTTTTCGGGGATACGAACAGATAAATGAAATGAAATCTAAAATAATTTTCCGGACGAGTCTTTAATAAATTTTTTTCAGTTTTATTTCATTAAGAATTTTTACTCAAATTATTAAAAATTCCTATTCTGATTCTGCTGATATTTTTTTGGAATATGAACAGATGAAAGGGATGAAATCAAAGAATCATCTTCCGGACGAGTTTTAAGTAAATTTTTCTTTACTTTTTACGCATCTTATTTTTTTTCATTTTTTTTTTTTTTTTTTTTTTAAACTTGAATTTGATTATTTTTTGGTAAAAGTTTACTATCAATTTATTCAATTTAGGTGTCGTTCAATATTGATAAAATAATTCGGACTCGACGGAGCCGCAGATTTATTGATTAGAATAATATTACTTTTCAAAGGAACAATTAAAAAAAAAAAAGTTCTTAGATTTCTAAGTCTTTTTATTTTTAGTTTAATACAGCTTCTGCTTTTAGGTGGTGCATGAATTTGGTCGACTGTTAATCGTTAATCTGCGGCTCCGTCGAGTCCGAATTATTTTATCGATATTGAACGACACCTAAATTGAATAAATTGATAGTAAACTTTTACCAAAAAATAATCAAATTCAAGTTTAAAAAAAAAAAAAAAAAAAAAAATGAAAAAAAATAAGATGCGTAAAAAGTAAAGAAAAATTTACTTAAAACTCGTCCGGAAGATGATTCTTTGATTTCATCCCTTTCATCTGTTCATATTCCAAAAAAATATCAGCAGAATCAGAATAGGAATTTTTAATAAGGGAACGTGCACAAACCACGTGGCCCAAATAGGGGGGAGGGGGGGCGATTAAAAGGCTACGAAAGGTTACGTGGGGGGTAGGGCTGTTGATTCAGAAAAGCACGTGGTTTTTAAAGTGCATGAATCGATGTTTTGATTAATAATATTTTACTGTCGAACGTTAAAGTCGGCTATCCCCTAAGCTTTAAACCCCCAAGACCCTGGGCGCCCGAATTCAACAAAAAAACTGGTCGGATATCTCCCAAGCTCTAAACCCCCAAGACCCTGGGCGCCCGAGTTAAATTATTCCAAAAATATGAGTGCATTTTAATTAATGAAATAAATAATTTTGTAACGGTACCTAACTACGCTGAACTGGTGCAATTATATCATGAAGTTGTAAGTATGAAATTTTGAACTCCAAAATGGGGTGGTTGAGTAGGGAAACGCTATAAATTTTTACTTATTGGTGAACTCTTCGTTTGCAACATTGTTTGAGATTTACCGCCTTTTATTGCCACGTGATTGGTCATGCGAGCGACCCACGCCAGAGCTGCCCAGAGTGACCAGTTTCCGCCCTCACCAGTCTTGCTGCGACTTTGATGCCGCGACCACGCATCACGGGACTCAGCGCCGTCGTCGTAGATCGACCGCTTATCTACGACGATTCCACCTAGTTTCCCAGAGGTAGAGTGCCACCCGGTCAAAACGGCGTGACCACTCTCCTCTATTGTAAACACTTAGATACCGATAAATAAATTTACCACAAAAGTTAAAGTTCATAATTAAATGCCAGTGTCAGTTATTTAAAGCCCAGTGATTTCCTGCCTTCTACTCGTCCCTTTTCGCTCGCGTTAATTTCTATTCTCAAACATTTGGCATCTCTTGTGGGGAAAAGTTCCCCGGAAAAAGCGCGTCGCGAGTGAAAATAGAAGAGAAGTGCATCGACGCCGCCAGTTTCATAACCGCAAACGGCAAAGACGCCTCGCCGGAGAGCCACGTGAAGCTTCGCGGCCATATTGGAAAAGGGGAGGAGTCTCGCCTACAGCACGAGCCACGGAGCAACAAAGACGCCCAACGGCCCGACCAAAAACTAAGACGACGGTGGATCGGAAGGCGACTCGGCAACACCGTTTGCCATCAGCTGAAGACCATCGGCCTGCTACATCCCTGCCGCACTGCAGCCCCTCTGCAGTGGGAGAGAGAGAGAAGGCACCTCGACCAGCTGACTCCGCTAATACGGTGGGTCTGCTCCAGGTCGCAAACTTGTGTTGCGCAATTTAATAATTTCAATTTTTTCTTGTATTTGTTTAGCCTTGGAACTGTGTGGGTAAAGTTAGCTGCATTGTTCTCCATTCTATTTTGCCTTTTTCTTAAATTTATTTATTTTTATCTTTCCAAAACAAATAGTCAGTTGACCCAATTCCTCAATAATTGAGTACAGCTGTTACTATTTTGGTAAACAATTGATTATTTTAGGGTCAAGTGACCAATAAAATTAGGAATAATTTTTTCAATTTTTACTTTGTTAATATTGAGCTCACCTGAAAACTTAATTTCATTTTATTTTGTTCCACCTTATCTGACATTATTGAATTTGCAGGTGAAACTACCTGTTAAACTGAGGTCCACGCTTACTGTCCAACTACATCTGAGCAACCTTTGGCACCTGTGGGAGCAAGCGAAGGGACTTTCTTCACCAACTGGTAGTCCTCAAGCCCTCGTACAGCTGCAGCAGCACTCCCAGAGTTCTTCGATAGCCTTGGGTTCAAATGTACTGTTTCTTATGGTTGTTAGAGTCAGCGTTGGAATCAATTTTTTGCCAATCTTATTTAGTATAGTATAAGCTCAAATTATTTGCATTGTTGAAATAGTTACTGATTGTTTCATTTTTTCAATTATATATTTTTTCAAAAATTCTAATTGAATTTTTTATACATTTTAGGTTGTTTCAAGACCAATTTTCAAAAGATCAATCCAAGTGCCTAATAACCCTTGCCTACTCAACCCAATTAGAGTTGTTTAGGGATCTTGATTTCCTTTTTATCTCTATAGTTTTTTTTATTGATCTATTTACCTTTTCTCTTCTACGCTTAATTTTGGATTTTTTCACCTGCTTCATTTTTTCTAAACTTTCATTAAAGATTGTGCTTAAGTTTTCTTCCAAAATCAGCCAACTGCCTGGCTTAGTTGTTTGTTAGTTAAATTGTATTTCAGTTCAAATTCTTTCTCACCAAATAATATTCATAAGTTTAAATATTTTTCAATTTTCTTTTATTCAAAGAATTAGTTGTTATTAAATATTAAGTCTGAATATTTTTCAGCATTCTTTTATTTAAAGAATAATTGCCTCATTTTAATTGTATTTCAATTAAAGATTGTTCCACCACTGACATTCATAAGTTTGAATATTTTTTCCATTCTTTTGTTTAAAGAATAATTGCCTCATCTTAAATTGTATTTCAGTTTAAATTCTATTCCACCAAGAACATTCATATGGTTGAATGTTTTTTCAGTTTCTTTTATTCAAAGAATAATTGCCTCATCTTAATTGTATTTCAATTAAAGATTGTTCCACTAGTGATATTCATAAGTTTGAATATTTTTTCCATTCTTTTGTTTAAAGAATAATTGCCTCATCTTAATTGTATTTCAATTAAAGATTGTTCCACCAGTGACATTCATAAGTTTGAATATTTTTCCATTCTTTCATTTAAAGAATAATTGTGTTTCAATTTACATTTTCACCACTCATGTTTTTTTTGCCTTGTCCAAATCGCCTCAAGTTTAGAAAACAAATTTAAACTGTGTTTCAATTTAAATTTTCCCAAGCCAAAAGATAGTTTTAACTTTTACCTATTGATTAATTATTTCAAATACCACCCTACCTTGCAAAATGAATAAACCAAATTCATTTGCGCAAATCCTTAGCAGGCAAGCTACAATCCGAAATCGAATCGTCACTTATTTCGAAATATTTAAGCGAAAAGGAGCCTTGATGATTCACGAGCTAGCAGAGAAGCGCATCCTGCGTCTCGAACAACTCTGGCAAGAGTTTATCCAAAATGATCAAAGTTTAAGAAACTGCCGGGATGTAGACCGTGGCCACGACTACTTCGTCAAAGACATGTTCTACCATACGCAGGACACCTTTGATGATGTGTGGTGTGACTACATCCAATTTCTTAAAATTGAGCCACCTGTGACTCCCTTAGTCCAGGTTTTGATATCACCCATTGAGAACGAGCCACCTGAACCGCTTGAGTTTCAGGACCTGGCTAATTATTTTCAAATTCAGCTACCTGCGACACCTCAAGTCCAGGCCTCGGCTACTCATGTCGAAGTCCAGCCTCCTGATCTAATCCATGTTCAGACTCCGGCACCAATCTACGAATTCAAGTCCTTGATTAAGGCACAGCCACCTGAACCACCTCAAGTTCGGACTCCGGCGACCCCCTTCAAAATGGAATCACCTGAGACATCTCAAGTCCAGGGTCCAACGAACCTCTCCAAGAGCAAGCTACCTGCGGCTGTCCTGGCTCAGGCAACGGCTAGCGCTTTCGAAAAACAGCCACCTGAATTACTTAGAGTTCAGGCTTCGGCTACACCTTTCAAAATTCAGCCCCCTGCGACACACTTAGTCCAAGCTTCGGTTATACACTCCAAAATTCAGACACCGGCAACGTGTCTTAAAGCTCAGCCACTTGCGACAATTAAATTAATTAAAGTCCAGACGCTGGCTACCATGACAAAAGTACAGCCACCTGAACTAATCCAGCTTCAAGCACCGGCTATACTCTCAAAAATAAAGCCACCTGAACCACTCCAGGTTCAGGTCCCAATCACGATCTCAAGCGTTCAGCCACTTGAAGTAACTCAACTTCAGACCCTGGCTGTATCATTATTTAACTGTTGGGTTTTCGACCCAGGAATTTTCCTCGACTACAGTCGATTAAGGCGGGCGGAATGTTTGAGATTGACCGCCTTTTATTGCCACGTGATTGGTCATGCGAGCGACCCACGCCAGAGCTGCCCAGAGTGACCAGTTTCCGCCCTCACCAGTCTTGCTGCGACCGTGATGCCGCGACCACGCATCACGGGACTCAGCGCCGTCGTCGTAGATCGGCCGCTTATCTACGACGATTCCACCTAGTTTCCCAGAGGTAGAGTGCCACCCGGTCAAAACGGCGTGACCACTCTCCTCTATTGTAAACACTTAGATACCAATAAATAAATTTACCACAAAAGTTAAAGTTCATAATTAAATGCCAGTGTCAGTTATTTGAAGCCCAGTGATTTCCTGCCTTCTCCTCGTCCCTTTTCGCTCGCGTTAATTTCTATTCTCAAACAAACATTATCAACAAATTTTTTTTTTTAACTATAAATTAAATGCTTCTAAGAAGCAGACACATTTCGAGAAAAGTTTAAAAATTTTTGTTTGTTCATTAGTTATTTTTTATTTTTATTTTTTTATCTTTTTATTATTTTGTAATATTTCCAAGTGATGTATATTAAAGTACACCATCACCTTTTTGTGGAACAAAAAAAACACTTTTTTATGGACTTGATATTCAAATATAAAGTACGCTTTAATTATAAAATCATTTCACTCGGTAATTAGAGTTTCGTGAGGTTTAGAGCTTGGGAGATAGCTCATCAGTTTTTTTATTGAACTTGGGTTTCCAGCGAGGGACTATGCTCTCCAGAATCATTGATGATTCTTTTGATTCTTTTGTGATTCTTTCTTGATTCTTTTGGAAAATTTACCATATTTTGAGCCTTGGATCCAATTCCAATTGATATTTTGTTAAAAATAATATTTTTCGAAGATTTTTACTTGAAATGACATTGATATTTTATTGATTAAATATTGATTTTCATGGGGTTTTGGGGGATTCAGAGCTTAAGAGATAACTGATCAGTTTTTTCTTTGAACTTGAGTTCAATAAATAAACTGATCAGCTATCCCCCACGTCTTGAACTCCCCAAACCCTGGGCACCCAGGGTTTTGGGGGCTTCGAGCTTGGGGAATAGCTGATCAGATTATTCATTAAACTCTACGCCCAGTGTTTTGGGGGTTTAGAGCTTGGGGGATAATTAACCAGTCTATTTATTGAACTCATCGTTTTTTTTTTTTTTTCTCAACGTCAGTTTTATTGGGGGGGGGGGGGGTAGACCTCAGGACACCCCCTAGCTGAAAGGAGTTGTTGCTCCCCTGGTATTAAATCATTAAATTATAACTTAAAAAATAATGTCTTTAAAAAACTAATAGTATTCATATTTACAATTTGAAATCGTAGAAAAAACCACGTGACTTTAGGGGAGGGGAGGTCGAAAAATTGATAAAAATACTACGCTGATCTTCATGGGAGGGAGGGCCCTTCAAAATCTTCGAAAAAATGACCACGTGGTTTATGAACGTTCCCTAATTTGAGTAAAAATTCTTAATGAAAAAAAACTGAAAAAAATTTATTAAAAACTCGTCCGGAAAATTATTTTAGATTTCATTTCATTTATCTGTTCGTATCCCCGAAAACATAATATCAAAATCAGAGTAGATACTCGAATTAATTTATAAAATAAAAGTTAAAAAATAAAATAAACAGAATTCACTGTAACTATACTGAAAGATGGTTTTTTTATTTTTTTATATTTTATTCATCTGTTCCTATCTTTCGGGATAAATTGATTAATATTAACATAGATCTGGAAGTAACAACATATATACTTTTGTTTTAGTTCTGTCCAAAAAAACCACTCGCCGTAAATTCTTACCTTTTTAAAGGTCTTTCTTTTTAAAGATTTCATTTCTTTCGCTTGGATATAAGGTGAAACTAAATAAAATTGGTAAAATTTACCAATTGATTCCTGACTAGAACAAACAACTTATGACTCCGTTGAGATGAATGATTTTATCAATATTGAAGGACAATTAAAATGAATTAATTTTCTTGTATACTTTTTTACTGATTTTTAAACATAAAGTATAAAAAAAAAATTTTTATTTTGATAATTCTGTTATAGCAACTATACAGTAAAAACTCAACTCGCCGTTGGTATTTTACATTTTTAAATTTTTTTTTTTTTTTTTTTTTAATTTTATTTATCTCCAAGCTTAAAAAAAAAAAAAAAATGATATTTTACTAATTATTAATTTTTTATTTTTAAACTATTTAATAATTATTAACTTAAGTTTATTTTGATTATTTAATTTTTTATTTTTCAGTTCTCAATTAAAATGAGGGTAAAATAAATTGAAAAGATTTTTTTTCTTAGTTATGTGTTGTTATTGCTCTGCAAAAGGAGTTTTGGCGTAAGAACCAAACTATGCTTAAATGAATTTTTTGAGATGTTTTTTTTTTTTTATCACGCAGTCAAAAATATTTTTTCAAATCTCTGATCTTACTAGATTGTTTTATATTTTTTTCATCATTTTACTTACTCTAAATCTTAACTTTTCAGGCTTGAAGCGTAATAGTTTTATTCAAAATTTTATCTATTTGTAAAAAAAAAAAAAAAAAAAAAAAAAAAAAAACTTAAAACACATCACTATGACTAAACTGACTTAAATCCCACACAATTTGAAGGTTTCACAAAAATATTGCAATCTGTAGTTATAACAGATACTGTACCGATAAAATTTTTGGTGATAAAATTTATTATATTTACAATTTTTGCAACATTTCTGACAATTTGAATAACCCCATAAGACATTGATCAACATCACATTTAAATGCAGCTAATATCAATGACCAAGTACAGGGAGTTGGTATATAGCGGATGAAACTAAAATTAAACTTGATAGTCAGACAAATTCATCTTGGAAAATAAACTGAGAACAATAAATCTTATCCGTGTTAGTGTATTGACTCAGAATTTATGAATTCCAGTGATGATTTAAATGTATTTACTTGTCTGACAATTTGAATAACCCCATGAGACATTGATCACTATCGCATTTAATTCAAATAACATCAAAAGTTGGTACCACACCACTACATTTATTATCAACTAAAAATGTAAATTCAGTCAGTTTTATGAAAAAGTTATAAATAATTTTGTGTCATCTATTTTTTTTATAATTTTATCTTTATCTTTAGATATTGGCTTGTACAGCGTTATGCAGTCAATACCTTGGACATTTTTATGCAAACAACAAATTAAAGTATTTATTTAATTATTTTCAATTTGCAGGGTCTGAACCGATAAAATTTTTTGGTGATAAAATTTGTTATATTAAAAATTTTTGCAACATGTGTGTACTTGTCTGACAATTCCAATAACCCCATGAGACATTAATTACCATCTCATTTAAATGCAGCAAATGTCAATGACCAATCACAGGGAGTTAGCATCTATATTATATACATATAAATTAAACTTAATAGTCAGACATTCATCTTGGAAAATAAACTGAGAAGAATAAAACTTATCAGTGCTAGCGTATTGACTCAGAATCTAAGTTCCAATGATGATTTAAATGATGTATATATACATATATATTTATTTAACTTTAACTGATCACGGTTATTGACATCACCTGAACTTAAACTTGCTGTACGTTGGATGAATTATAACAGCTAACTTGATAAAAAAGCATGAACCACTGCAACATTTTTAAATTACTATTAAACTGAAAAAGTTTATTTCAGTTAAATTCTTCAAAAGGTAATTAAAAAAATTTAATCTTTATGAGTGTATTAGTTGAGAGTCAGCATATGGAAACCTCTTTGACAACCCCAAAGAAAGTGAAGTAGTTCTGAAGAATCATCATTGAAATGTTTACTCTGAATCGCTACACTTGCATTGATAAATTTTATTATCACAAACACACTTCCAATATGAACCTTTCTGACAATCAAGTTAAATTTTACTTTTGGCTGCTAAACTAACTTCCCATATTGGTTTATTGACATTAATAATTTAAAAGATTTGCTTTGATAGTAAATAAGTGCATTCAACTTAAAACTGTTTATACAAAATATTCATACACTTCACATCAAGAGAAAAATCATTCACTCACACACATTCAGAAAAAACTTCAATTTTAATGAGGGCCAATAAACTTTCAAAGCTGCAACAGAATATTTCACAATTTTAACTCACAGCTTACACAAAAATTAGAATAACTTATAGATGATATCATAGCACAACCGTCGACTTTCAATATTTTGTTTTAAAAAATTAAAGTCAAATATTTCTATAATTACTAACCAATAATTATAGAAATAATAATTATTAATTAAACTATGCTAATTATGAATTTAGCGTGATGCCACTATATATTTGACTACTTTTCTAATTACTTAATTTTTTAAATCATACAATAATGAGCGCTGTCTTCTGCAGCAGCTCGAGCTGATCAGCTGTTGTCATGCCCTGGGCGGCGGGCGGCCCAGGCTGGGCCTCTTGCGTCCGCGCACCTCGCCTGCGCAGGCTTCTCGCAGCTTGCTGCAGCAGGCCAGCAGCAGGCTGCAAGAGTGAGACAGAGAGTCCGTAACATCCGGTTTCGGCTGCAGCGTCTTGCAAGGCTGCATGCTGCAGAGAGACCGGATGCTCGACACTGAAATCGGAAATCGCCTGAATCTTGAGCGAAGAGAATTTGGGGAGTTGAAAAATTGAAACGTTGATAACTTTATAATGCGACCATATTTCGTGATGATTTTTTTTTTAAATTACTCAGAGAATCACCGGCTATGCGTAGGCTATATGGTTTAAAAAAAATAATCATCCTAATATTGTTTTTCTCGTGATCGTCCTAACCTAAAATCGAAATTCAATGTATATAAAGCCCTGCAGGCTTTCACGGTAGTAGGTTAAAAAAACCTACTCGCCGTCAAAGCCCGATTGGGCTTTAGGATACGTGTGACGAAAATATTACAATACCAACTTACGCAGTAAAGTTGGAAAACCTCTTGAGACATATTCGAGTTGAGAACGTGAATACGAAAAATACATACGAATTTTTGGTAGACAGCGGTGCTCAATTAAATATAATTAAAAATGGTAAAGTTAGACAAATAGATATTGATTCGAGACGTCAAATCATGTTATCAGGAATATCGAATAAAATAATGAAAACTGTAGGCACTACAAATATACTTATTAACGGGTTATTTTATGAATTTCATGTAGCTTCCGATGCATTTAATTTACCATACGATGGTATTTTGGGTATAGACAAAATAAAAATTCCACAAACGACACGCAAAACTCGGTTAATGATTCGCTTAGTTTGCACTACATCGCATGATCGCGAAAAAATTTTTGAAAATGAAAACGATGAGTTAATGAATGTTTTGAAACTTGATTTTAATACAGATGAGATAAACACGGAAAAAGACACTTTTTTCACGGAAGAGATAAAAAAATTACTGAACACCGTGCGCGGGAGTGAATCCCTCGTAAATTATTTTTCTTACCTGGCAGTGTCAAGTCACCTGGGAAACAGTGAAATAATTAAGTTGTTTTGTTTACTTTTCCCAGGTGATAACCATGCCGCGTTGACTCGCAGCAGCAGCCGACCACGTGGCGACGGTCGCCGTCGGCTGTACGCTGCTGCGGCAGCTTGAACACACGACGCGCGCACGTCACATACACTCACACATGTTCACCGTCCGGGACGGCTCTCCCGACCCAGGGCGTGCACGTACACACACACACACACACGCGCGCGCGCGCGCGCGCGAGTCCCAATTCTCCGTCTGGGAGTCTCCGGCGACGGAGGAGGTGCGTGGCGCGTTCGGCAGACGACGCAACGGCGTTGACAGGCGCGTGCGCACACACTCACCACAGTAGACTCGGGCGTGAGTGTGGCTTTATTTTTTTTTGTGTTTTTGGTGTGTAGCGCAGACTACGTGTGCGTGTAGGGAAGAGAGAGAGAGAATATGTGCGCGAAGAAAGAAGTGAGGACTGTTAATGCCTCGTGTGCGTTACTTTTATTTTTTTTTGTATTTTCGCGCATTGTATAGGTGGCGTGGCAATCGCCACCGGAAATATTGTAGACGGGAGCGTCATTGGATTGTGTAGCGTGAATGTATTTGATTGGTGGACACATTACTGTTCCTCAAGTGTGAATGAAACTTGATGGAATAAATTAGTGTTGATTGGTTGAGAGTGTTGGGAAGGGATGATGAGGAAAGAAGTTGAGTCAGAGAGACGCGGGGAAGCGTCACTCTGTTGTCAGTAGCCGAAGCGTAAGGTTGTGTTTTGAGAGTGTGATTCCTTTCTAAGTTTCTCTTTCGTAGACTTTTTTTTTAAGTTTCTTTTTCCAGTTTCTTTTAAATTTTGAGTTTGTAGACATTTTTTTTTTTTTTATTATTACAGCTAGGTGATAGAAGAATATACACAAACATGGGTTAATTTCCTTTCACAATTGAGAGTTGGAAAACAAAGAAAAAAAGTGGCCATTTTGGATATAAAAAATTTTCTTTTGGCTGAACGTAAGATTCTATATTAATTAATGGAAATTTGTATAAGGCAGTGTTCTTAGTTTTTGGTTGTGGTGTATGTAAATAAAATTTCTTCGCGTACAATTAAATTTGTGGCGGTATAGATTTGATTTTGTTTGCGCGGCGTCCCGCCATTTTGTAGACAATCTTATAGTTATATTTCCTTTGTTCTCAAATTAAAATTTATTTTTTTTTTGTAATTGTAGACTTGATTAGTAGACAAGAGTAAAATCAAATTCAACCAAGATTTTTGCAAGGTGGGGGAGACGCAGCTAGCCTCCGTGAGGAGCGAATGAAGGTGTGAGGGGCAGTCTAAGTAATGAATTAATGAGCGACGCATCGCGCGTAATTTTGTTTCCAATATTCTAGTAGTGACCTAAGTATCTTAATTAAGTTCTCTATAATTTCCATAAATATATTGCTATTGTAACAACCATAGTGACCTAAGTGTTTAATTTAGCTTCAATATAATCTTCTTAAATTTTTACTATTGTAACAGCCATAGTGACCTAAGTGCTTAATTTAGCTTCAATATAATCTTCTTAAATTTTTACTATTGTGACAATCATATTGTGACCTAAGCTTTCGGTATAAATTTAAATAATTTAAACGAGATTCAACCTGTGACCGAATTTTGTGAGTGAATCACCCAATCGTTTTGTAATAAAAAAGAAATAGAATTGTGAACCAATAAAATTATAGTGATAATAAAAAAAAAAAAACCCGCAATCAGTTTTGGTGCAATTATTCGCCCTTGATATATTTCCCCGAGTCACCAAAAGAGGAGCCTCTCCGGACATCGGACGCAGAGTTCAAAGGTAAAGTTTTGATATAAGTTTAGAATTCTCTAATTTAATTTTTCTCCCGTCGTCGCACGAGGGTGCCCCTACCCCCGGTTTTATTCGCATATTCGTGACGCTCTTTTCCGGGCTCTGCGATGGTAAAGAGTATCTTAGATGTTCCGAAAACATCTAAGAAAATGGTAGCAGAAAGTGCAATTGAGGCCCCGCGGAGGAAATAAAATTTTTTAGAGTAATTAGAGTTAGAACTTTGAATTTTTAGATTAGTCTAATAACTTTTCCCTCGTGCCAGGACAGTGCGTAGGCTATGGTCCTGTAGTTTAAGTTTAGTATTTAGGTAGTTTAATAATTAGAATTATAAATTGTGCGTGAACCAAAAATACAAAACTCCAGAACTCGAAAAAGCTCGAGTTACCATCCGGTGGTGAGACTATCGTTATCGGGTGACTGCACGGCTGTCTGTATAAAATAAATACTCAGTCGCGTTATTTTATACATACTATTATAACTTACGGAGTTTAAAAAAGTTTAGTGTTAGAAATAAAAGCCTTCTCGAATTTTAATTGTTTCGACCTTTTAATTTTAATTTTTGATCTTCAAAATTTAAAATTTCGCAATCTTTTTAAAGAGATTTTTTTTCCTCAGCTATTTCAAATTTTCGATTCTACAGAGAAAGAAAATATATTACAAGGCGGAGACATTAAATTGAGGAGACCCAAGTGACCGAGAGAAGAAGTGCGCACAAGTAATCGCCGTTTCACTTCATTCTCTCCTCGTTCGTATTCCCCCTACCGTGCAGTCCCCCACCGTGGAGCCGCAGTAGCACTAAGCTGTTTCTTCTTTGTGCCGCTGTCCGCTTATCGGCGTTTCACTCCATTCTCTCCTTCCGAGCGCCGAGCTGACCGGAGAAACGCCCGACCTACGACCGAAATTTAAACGCTACAGTAATTTTAATTCTTCTAGAAGTTTTTAGTAGTAATAGCATTAGATAATATTGATAGACGGTAGTGATTCATTGATTTATTAAATTAAAAAAAAAAAAAATAAATAAATAAAAGTCACTATAATTAATTTAATTTAATATAATCAATTTAATTATAAACATATAATTAATAATAATTAAGTTAAGAATAATTAATTTGGTAGGTTTGAAATAAGCCTTACCAGTCCGTCCTTTAACAGAGAGAATTATATAATAATTATATTTAATTATATAATAATTACTATTATTATAATAATAGTAATATTTTTTTTCCTTCTCTCTTCATGTGCTTGAGTACACTAAAATCACGGAGAAGAGAATTATTCCTTAATAAATAAGTTAAGGATTATTGATAAGACCGCAAATATCACCAAGTATACGAGACCGAAAAAAAAATAAGAGTGAAGAAACCGCGATCTTATCGCCGTCACACTCCATTCTCTCATCCGTAGTCTCCCACCAATTGTCGGCTGACCGATTACGTAATCTGCCTACTGCTCGGTGCCTGATCGGATACGTGGTCTGACTACTTCCCGGCGTCTGACCAAATACTTAGTCCGACCACTTCCCACCTTCGTGCGACGTCTGACCATCTATTGACCTATTTCACTCACCTGCTTTCGCTATCCGAAACTCGATAGCTTACTCAAATATTAACATTTATAAAATTTTGTTGTAATTCTCCTATCACCTTGTGTCTTTTTTAACTTGAGACCGACCAAACGCGCCTCCTATTCCACCCGTGTCCGACCGAATAGAACCAACCAATAGGCACGTCCTTAAAGTCCCTTCGGAGAGGACTCAATGCAGACCGGAGCAGTGCGCATTTACAGCCAAGAGGGGTTAGTCATTGCGTTTTTGATCTTCCTGCACAGCAGTGAGGAATTGAGGATTATCCGATTTGAGTTAATCCTGTATATGGATGACATAATTGTCTACCACCGGTAGATTCAGACCCAGTCAGAGCCTCGAGTTCGGTCATCAAGATTTCTTCAAAACCCTTTCTCCCCCAGACGGCGGACTGGCAATTAGGCTGGTGTCTTTTGGAACCTCGCGAGATATCAAACGGAACAAACGGCAACGGATGGTGTCAGGAGGACCTAACTCGTACCATGGGTACGACGTTGATGGCCCTGACAAACAGCTTATGCCTGCAGAACGCCATTGCAGGTTTGAGCACGTATGATGGCAGCAACATACCCCTCAAGGACTTCATCCAGGACGTCCGGAATGGGGTGGCCTACGTCTCTGAAGAACAGAAAGATGGCTACAAGCGAGCTGTTCTAAGCAAGTTGAGAGGTGCGGCGAAAGATTGCGCTTGGGGGAAAGACTTTGCTGATGTCGAAGAACTATGCAGTCACCTCAAGAAACGCTTTGCCCCTGGCAAGGGCTTCGCGCATTATAATAACAAGCTTCATACTCTATATTTGAAGCAAGGTGACACGGTTGGAGGATCCAAAGATCAAATGAACATTCTCCTCCGCTGTGCCCGCACAGCTCTGAAAGAAGAAAAAAGGGAAGAGTACCACGAGAAGATGATGGTACCTTTGACCGAGGCCGCCATGGATGTTTTTATTAAAGGCCTCCCAGCGAGCCTTAGCCAGTGGGTCGACACTAGTAAACCAACCACGTTGGAGGAAGCGTATGAGGAAGCCGTGAGGCTCGAGTCAAGGATGGACGCGCGCATCATCCCAGATGCCCGCCAAAGATCCAACTACTACCAACATGATGGTCGTCAATAGAATACCCGTTCTGAACCAGATGACCGAGCTTCCTATGTAGGATGGGTGCAAGAGGGCGAGGATGTAAGTGAATGGTACCAGTGGCCCGAGCAAACCCAGCTAAAGGACCAGGGTGAACAATGGCAGGAGTTACCTCCTCCGGTCGTTGAGACAGCCTGTGAAGTCTATTATCAACAGCCCCAGCTGGCTTACCCGAACCAGCCACCAAAGTATGCACCCCAAGGACCTCCCCAGTTCCAAATGCAGAATGGACCACCGCAACCGCGACAGCAGTACCCCCGACCTCCTACGCCGATCATGCAGCCCCTGCAGGGGTACTGGCAACCACCATCGGGATATCAGCCCAACTACGGACCACCCAGGATGAATTACCGACCGGTTGGCCCGCCCCGACCAAAAACTTATGACCCTGACCGTAGCCAACCGAATAAAGCGCCCACCTATCAATATCCTTGATATGGGCCCCCTCAAGGCTGGTCTCAAAGCCCACGTATGAACGCCCCTGTAAGTCAACCTATGATTACGGACCCTCCTCCCATAAACCGCAATCCAGCCATGCCTCCTATACAGTGTCAACCTGTGGCTACGGAGGACATTAACCTACGACCCACTCCCCCATATCAGCAGGCTTTAAACTGGCCGGAGGCTCGCCCGACCAAGGTGGCGAGCCAGCCTCACGGACCTTCCGGACCAATGATGAACCAGCCGGGCCCCACACAAGCAGCACAAACGATGCAAATTCAAACCAAACGAACCCCACAATCCACCTTGCGGTCTGCCCATTCTCTGCAGAGCTCGCAATAGACCCAGACCCAGGTACTCACATCCGAGTGTATCTGCCGCAGAAAAGAAGACATCTCGTGCTTATGCTGGATACAGGTTCCGCCGTCAATTTGATCAAGCTTCAAGCGCTTCACCCGGATTCACAGGTGGAAATAGTGGCTGCCATTCCCTTGGTATGGGAATCGCCGCCCAGATAGTAATGACGCTAGGCATAACCTGGGTGCCTATCGGGGACCAAGCGACCCTTTTTCATGTAGTGCCAGACCAATTCCCTATTCGGTACGATGGGATATTGGGTAGAGTATTCTTAAAGCAAAATTAGGCTGCAATATCTTATTATAAAAATAAGATAATGATCAGTGGCGACGTTATGAACCCCATACCCTTCCTAGACTCAGAAGGTTATGGAATGGTCGACCAGGAACGAGGTCTAGAACCACGTGACCCCATGCTGGAGGGAATCCATAAGCTGGAGGCGAGAGGACCCCCGCAGACAAGAGCGAACTCGGCTGAGTCCCTGGCCAAAGAAGAAGCACCTAAGGAAGCTGAACTGGAAGCCAATCGGAGCCTCAAAGACGGAGGTACCAAATGGACGCTGAAAAAACGATGCCGACAAGTTATCAGCGTTAATTTGGTTAACGCTCATATGGGAGTAGGATACCTACCGGCCATTAGCAAAACCCCAGGAGCGTTCATCGGAAATGCACTCGTCACCAGTGAGAATGGAAGTTGCAAAGTCTTGGCAGTGAATACGACCGACGAGGACGTGACCATCGAGGTCCACCCCCATGAACTTATTGCCTGCGAGTACGATTCACCCCCATTCGACCCAGATTCAGAAACCAAGCCAGAATATGAGAAGATGACGGATAAAGGAGAAAAATACAACGAGTGTTAGAGTTGTTAGACACCGAGCAATTCAACCCCGAGGAGAGGAACCAAGTGCGGCTTGTTGTGGAAGAATATCATGACGTCTTTTTGTTGCCCGGGTATAAGTTGTCCTGTACCGATTTGGTGGAGCACGAGATACCTACCAAAGATAACATCTCCGTACATACTAAACAATACCACCACCCCCCAATTCATCGAGAGTAATACGAGAGGACATCGAGAAGAAGCTCGCCGATGACATCATAGAACCCTTGACCTCTCCGTACCACTCTCCCGTTTGGATTTTGCCCAAGAAAAGAGACAGTCAAGGTCGTCCAAGATGGCGTATAGTAGTAGATTTCCGAGCGTTAAATGCCAAGACAATTGGGGTCGCCTATCCACTCCCGTGTATTGCGGACATCTTGGACCAATTGGGCGAGTCAGTATAATTTTCTACCTTTGACCTAGCCAGTGGGTTTCATCAGATTCCCATTAATTAAGGTGCTTCGTCTTACCAGTTCTGGGTATAGACCCCAAACAAACGGAAGTTTGGAACGAAGCCATGCGCCACTCATGGACTTCATTCGGTCTTACTCCGAAAAATATAAAGACTGGGATCGTCTTATACCCTTTGCGACGTTCACCTACAATACCAGCGTACACTCCGCCACCAATTTCACGCCTTTCGAGCTTGTATATGGCAAAGTGACCAGATTCCCCATCCGGATTCCAAATGAAGAGAAATTGTGGACCTACAACCTTTATCTGCGCGACCTGATCGTCTGATTGGATGAAATGAGGGTAACGGTCGGGGAGAGAGAAATAGCAGAGAAAATTAAAACAAGAGACCGATTTGACCGAAAGAAAAAAAAATTCTGTGGAAAAACAGGTGGGTATGCCTGGATAGTCGAGCCCCGCATCTCGAAGTTTGACAGCTACTATAAAAAGCAGTTGAAAATTGTCGAGATCGTGGGAAAAAACAATGTGATTCTAGAATAACCAAATTGTAAACAAATTCGGAAACACATGGACAAACTCATAGGCGTCCCGTCCAGTTCTGAAGAAACCGACCTAAATGATTAACATTTTCTTATATGATTGCAGATGCTAAACTATCTAGTGTTTATGATGTGGGGAATTGATTTAGTTAGTTGGGAGATGATCTACAATATAACCCGATTCCACACCAACCCGGGTCTCTACTATGAAAAGGTAGGAGTGGTTCATCTTCGGAGAGCAGATTGGAAGCTGATCGTAGCAGTGGAGACCGAAAAATTGCTTTAGGGGGGGGGGGGGGTAGGGTCTGAGCGGTCAAAAAATGATGATTTTTCGATGATTTATAGTAAAGCTCCTGTTTATTATAATTTAATAAGAATTTATATACATATCATACAACATTCAAAGAACATTCTGTCAAAATTTCAGATCAAAATATTAAAAATTGAGGCAATGGGAGCCAACCAAACAAGGCGCTTCGAAAAAAAGATGAGTTGCGGTGAAGGCTGTAACTCGCGAACGGTTCATCTGAAATCAAAAAATAAAGTAGATTTAGTTAATATATTAGTTTTTCTCGCCCCCTAGTAGGATCAATTTCATTTTTTTTCAATTTTGAAGTTTTGGCGACGTTTTGAAGCCAAAACACTGTTTTTTGGTCACCAAAACCGGCTATTTTATGGCTGAAACTCGGCCAAAAAAAAAAAAAAAAAAAAAACTCACTATGGGGCGGGTTTTTTATGCATTAAAGACGTATGTTTTATTCTAGAAAGATCGGTGCAGTAGTTTTCAAATGAGAACTTTCAACGACTTTGAAAAATAGTGTTTCGAGAAAAACGCGTTTGAAGTTTTCGGAACGAAAAAAGTGAAGAAAAACTATTTGATTTACAACTTACACTGAATCATCTATTCCAGCTCCATAAAGTAAGTTACCAGCAGCTTCAGCAATGTCCAGGGCATCTTTTTGTCCTTGTCTTCGCCGAATTCTACCTTCTTTGGTTTGAGCGGCGCTTTCGGAGTCGGCTTTCATTATGCGAGCTTCGTCCGCCAGCCTCGCGTACTCATGGGCGCTGAATCCAGTACCAACTGCACGTCATTATTTTTAAACGGATTGGGTCTTTTTTTTGGTTTTCCAAGTATTTTTCCTTCAGTTTTACGCGTTTCTCTCGACACTTTACTTGTTCTAACCATTTTAAAACCAAAAAAACCGAATCGGAAATATAAGAAGAAAAATAATCGGACCGCTCTGGTGAACGAACACCGTCAAACTGACACGTCTTTTTTTCCACACAGACCTTTAGAACCGCCTTATACTCTACCTGGGTTCACTGCCCCTCCCTTTTTACAAAAGGGTCTCAGGGGATTACAAAGACCGACTTAGCAGGGGCCTTCAGCGTAGAGCATGCGGGGAGGGGCAGCTGCCTCGACCTGCTCCGCTCGAAGGCCCCAGACTTAAAACTCTGTAACTTTGTGAGTTTTGCTCCAAACCCTTAGAAATTTTAACACAGCATTCTTGAAATGTTTTACTATAAGAAAAAAAAAAAAAAAAAAAAATTCGATTTTTCAAAAATTGCCAGACCCTACCCCCCCCTTAAACCCATGAAGTAGATGACCGAATAGCCGCTCTCTCACTAAGATGTCATAATCATGTGGATGACCCACCGTGTGAAGAGTTGGTTGACCTAGATTTTCTAACTAATACCTACCACACCCTCCAAGGGTTACACCAAGAAATCGCAGACCGAATAAACGACCTTGCCATTGAAGAAACGATTGAACCAAGAGACTCCTCGACCAAACGTAGCAAAAGAATGGCCCCATTTGGCATCATTGGCTCCCTTGGCGAAAGCTTATTTGGATTAGCCACGGTAGACGGAGTGGAAAGGGCCCATCGTAAAATTGACCGAATGCAGCAAAACCAAAAGCAATGGATTAGTATACAGAAAGAACAGGTTCACGTCGTAACTGGCACCCTATCTGAGCTTCACAATGAAACCTTAACCCAAAAGCAGAAAATTGACAAAATGGAAGCCACATTAGCCAAATTGCAGGCGTCACCAGTGCTCAAGGATCTGTACGTAGAAGGTCAAAGCCTAGAACGCCAGCTGAATCCGTTCATGGAAATACGGAAGAAACTATTACAAATAATCACCATGGGGCAGCGAGGTGACCTTGCCCCTAGACTAATATCGAACGATTTCCTGACCCAAACTCGAAATGAAATTGGACAGACCACCAAGAACCTTGTCCTCCCAATCTCGGAAAGAAGCTGGCGCCTCGACGAAGTGGCGAAGATTTCCAAGGTAGAAATGGTGCACAACCGAGGCAGACTATTGGTGTATGTCCATATACCACTGGTAGACCACACTACATATGAATTACATTGAATGCACTCATTGGGGGTACCACAATCCATCAGTACCGGGATCAATGGAACGGCGTTTATTGAACCTTCTCACGAATACCTGGGAGTGAGTGAGGATCAACTCCAATATTTTAAATTCAACCAAATTGACTTTGAAGAGTGTATGAAGCTAAAGTACGGGTATCTCTGTAACACTTAATTGGGAATCTGTGTTCTGGAAAAGTTCCCATGCCCCCAATTCTGAAATAACATTGTACCTCTAGCCCTCTACCGAAGCACTCAAGTTGTGTGACCTGCGGTTCCGCCCACAAGTCATGGACCAATGGCGTTATCTAAAAGCCGCCGGATCCTGGCTTTTCTCTGTAGTGGAAGAAGAAGCGATACGAATCCTGTGCCCCTACAACATGACCCTGATCTCTGTAGAAGGATTAGGAATTTTACAAATGGCATATGAATGTGTGGGAAAAACGGATAAGATAACCTTGCCCAACCCAGAGACTCGCGTACAGAAAGGAGAATTCTTTTACCGCCCCGAGATCAATCTAACTCTTTTGCAGTTATACTCCAAACTATCAAAAAGGGCTCGAAACCTCCCCCAGGCTGACTGGAACACTGAAGGCACTAAGGACGATGGATGGCAAACCCGACATGGGTTACCCTTACGAGAACTATTAAAGAAGCTGAAAACCCTGGAACAACAACAAGATGATAAATTTGTCAATACAGGACTTAGTCTGAGTGAATTTTTAGTTATACTTGTCATCGCCATGATCGTGGTGGTCGGGTACATTCGTGTAGTAAGGCCGCAAATGGCAGCACTCACCCGAAACTCAAACGCACCTCAAGACCAGACGAACCAGGACCCAAAACCGATCAAAGAAGAGAAAACCCCCCTTAGAATCCCCTTCGAAAACCCAATCCTCAAGTCAAGAACCAGAGATTGATTCCTAATCCCGAAAGCCTTCTTTCTCCCCACCAGAGGCCAATTACCAATTCCATTCCCAGGCCCAACGCAATAAGTATTAAAACAAACAAAATGAGAGACCCTATTGCCTTACTCTTAATTGCAGAATTATGAACCAGCCAGGACAAACGACCCCCACCCAACGTATCCTGAAGGAGCGAGCAGGACAAGACCCCTGCCTGGTTAGAGTTCGCCACTCGAACAACCTAGGACTGTGGCAAAAACTGCGAGGGCTAAGCCGTTATGGCCCTATTCAAAGTGGGGAAATAGAAACTACCGAACCCGCGGGAACCATAACGCGGGTTACCTTCAAACGGTTAGAAGATGCCGAACGAGTTCTCAAGAACCAAAAGAAATATGATGAATATAGTCGGGGATCGCCAAATAATCCGTCAAAGAAAACTGCGCTCAACCGAAAACCAATGAAGTCGGTAGTGTTCAAGATCCCACCAGGCAACAAGGAAAAACCCAGACAGGAGCCTGAACCCACCGGGACAACCGACCCAGGAAGTCAAGATGAAGTCCTGCCCCCGGAAACGCCCCATCTTTGGAGCGAATATCCCAGAGATCCGGAACTCACAAATACGACCTCAAGACAGACTCAACAAGGAAGCCTAGACTATAACCGATTATTCTGTATACTACCAGAATCAATACCACGCGAATATAGGTATGACCTGTTTTTCAAGGAGTATGCCAAATTTGGTCCCTTGGAGTATTGTCAGACTGTTTGTAACCAAAAAGGCCAACTTGCGTGGGGACACGTGCGGTACATCCATCAAGAGGATGCCAGCCGAGCACTAAGTCAAAGTGACCAATGTTACCTACCGAAATATGCATCAGTCCACCGCAAGACAGCGGGGCTCACGGCAACCACACGGAACAGTTGTGGAGCCTGGATCGGGAGGAAAACCTATAAGTACCATGATCAAATTTGCGGTCGACAAATAGAGTATATGAAAAGCCTAACTAGAAACCCCCCTCGAACCAACCAAAATGAGTTGCTGCAACTAATGGACCTCGGGGTCCAAGAAATTCCGGAAACCACTCTCTTGGTCCCGTATCGAAGACCCCCGGACTACCACAAAAATCCATTGAAAGTGTCAAGACTGAAGCCAGGAAAGAACCCCACCTCTTTCCCATTATGGAAATAGAGACAACACAGGAAGAGACTTAGTGTGAGAGACTTTAGTGAAAAAAAAAAAAAAAAAAAAACGAAGAGATAGAGAATGCAAGCTGAGCGAATGTTTAGAGACCTTAGTGTGAGAATGACCCATAACGTAACCATTACGACCTTTTAATTTATTTATTACGCGGTGTCTGCTAGTTATATAATAATGTGTAAACCGAATGTGAATATTTATTGCGTGAAAGTAAGTTGTTAGAAGTATATAGACCAAAGAACTAGAGAGCATGATTCAAAGGTACCCCTCGAATCTGGGATAATGTTCGTTCACAGCCAAGCATAATGGTCGTCCCACAATCTTGAAATCTTACATCCCCCCCTACCGTATGTCTTTCGATTAATAATATCCTTTTATCGGCAAACAGTCAACCTAACAACCTCCTGTACGATCCTTATGATTTCCTGTACCAAGCCAACGCAAATTCCCCTTATCTTCAACACAAAAAAAAAAAAAAAAAATTATTATTTTTTGACCAAAACTCGCTTGACCTAACGGATCTAACATTTTCCTTTGCAGAAAGATGTCTCTCAAGAATCTTAAGGACTACAAGGGTGTCCAACTGGAGATTGAGGGAGTAGAGTGCCAATCAAGAGAAGCTGTGATCGTGCTGAAACTCAAAAAGAAATTTCAGGCTCGGGCTCTCTTAAACTACCTCAAGGGACAAATAGATATTAAGTGTTAATAGATATTAAGTGGTGTCTAAATCACCCCGAAAGCGAATATATCTGCCCAACGATAACCATCCAAATGCACACACAGTCGGATGCGGAGTACCTAGCCATGGTGTTCCGAAGATGTCAACAGGACCAGACCACACCGAGGGACAATCTGCCGACCGAAAAAGGGAATCATCAAGTTCCAATAAACAAAATGGCTGACGAAAAATGTAAGGGGTTAGGGAGACCTCTAATGGACCGGCAGGGCCAGCGGTTCGTTTTGAGAATGATGACCGAGATGGTCGGGTCATCAGATACCGCTATCATAATCATAAACATGCCATTTGACTTACAATGTCTCCATGCCCAAATGGAAGACCTGGAGCCAATCTACATAACCGTAGAAGATGAAGAAGGCAACCCCAAAGATCCGGTAGCCGTCCTATTTATCAAGTTTAAGAATCGCGAAATAAGACAAAACGGTCTCGGAAAACTCCGAACTTTAAAAACCCAACAGAGGTTGATGGATGAAGGCAGTTCGCTCCTTGATAGAAGGGTACCCAGAGGACATTCCTTCAGCCAGGTATATAGAGACCTTTCCACCTGGGGAGAGCTTCTGTGGCTTCGGTTCTGGGAGCAGAAAAAACGCCCGAAACTCGATGCCTAGGCCCACTATACTTAGCCTTTGCTAAATACGTGGATCCGAATGGTGCAATTTTTGCTCGAGACCGATTGGAAAAAAAATACCGAGCTCGGTTGGGTACACCCAAACAACTTACATGCCCTTTAAGTAAATTAAGGGAACCGATGAATACCGCCCAATGTAAGGAATTTCAAATGCAATTGCACCCTCTCGACCTCAAGGACCACCTAAATCTCCACCGACAGAATCTGCATTGGACACAAGATGGTAAGTTAGACATAAATAACCCAAAACGTTCGGCAATCTAGACCCTGAGCAAATCCAAGAAGGACAACTATCAGATACCGAAAGTGTATCTTCAACGGCGACATATGTCGTGTCCAGAGGCTTAACCCAATGGACCACAGGCTTCTCAAAAAAGAGCTTAACTAACCGTAAAAGTGTACCGAAATATGCTTATTTCTATGAGTTTTAAATTATCCTATGATTTTCCAATCACGCCCCCCGCCCGCCCTTCCCACGCCCCCCATTTTTAATGTTTTGTTACAAGTTTTGTATATTTTCTTAATTTAATAATTCTTTTTTAATGGTATAATTAAACTATACAAAATTTTAAAATTTGAATTCATTAATTTTAAAAAATTTCATTTTAAGATTAATTAGAAAAATCCAAGTTTTTAATTTAAAAAAAATGAAAAAAAGATTTTATTTTTAGAAAAATTAAATTTATAATGGAGTAATTTTTTCTTTTTAATAAATAGTAAAATTTTATTAAAAAAATTCTTGTTAAACTTTAAATCCTTATTTATTTATTTTTTATTTTTTTTATTCTGTAATTATCATTCAAATAAATTCATGTATGTATTCATGTATGTACGCGTGCGCGTACGCGGAGGAGTCTCCACGTAGGCGCAAACTTACCCTTTCAAACAAAAATTTGCGCGTACGCACAAACTAAATTATCCCGCGTGCGCGCAAACTTAGGTACTCCGCGTGTGCGCAAAATTTAGATCTCCGCGTGCGCGCAAAACTAATGATGTTCCGCGTGCGCGCAAAAACTTCCGATCTCCGCGTGCGCGCAAAAACTTTGATTACGTTGCGATAAATGCATCAATTATTGTCCTTCTAAACATTAAAATTGTGATTAAAAAAACTTCCTAACTCTATAAAATTTATTTTTCACACACGGTGCAGAAAGTTCAAGCTTTCTGATTTTTCCCAAACAGGAAGTTTGAACTCCTTGCTTTGAGTTGAAAAAAACATTACACTCGACGCTGGAAAAGTATGAGCTAACCCTTAGCAAACCCTTGACACTCTCGCCTTTGGCTCAGGTTTTGAACACAAATTGTTTGAAAATTAGCTAAAAACCCAAAGAAGTGACCCAAATGTCTAGTCCTAGCGGGTCCTCCTCTCAGGATTGGATAAGTTTTTTTGGATCATCGATTGCAGAAACTTTGGAAATCGCTTTCTGGTACCGAATGATGAGCAAAATCATCAATAATTTTCAAGTCTTAACTCGAAAAATTTGAACAGGAATAATTTGTTACTAGAAGTACTTTTTAGCATTTTCTGAGGTTTGAAATATAAATTGTTCAGATTTATACTTTTTGAGTTAAGATTTAAAAATATTTTTCTCTTAAAGTTCATAAAGAGACAAAAACATGCGAGGATACACATGTCTAGGAGGGCAATGGGCTTTGAACACAAATTGTTTGAAAATTATTTAAAAAACAAAATAATTCAAACATTTTGTGTGGATAATCGAAAAAAGGACCATTTAGAAAAATTATTGATGATTTTGCTCATCATTCGGTGCCAGAAAGCAATTTCCAAAGTTTCTGCAATCGATGATCCAAAAAAACTTATCCAACCCTGACTGACTGACTGACTGTAGGGGAGAGTGGAGCATTTGAGCCAGCGAGGCATAAGAGCCACTTTAATTTTTTTTTATGAAGCCAAATTATACCGACGATAAAAAAATTATTGCTAATAAACATTGATCCAAAGAATTTAATTTAAAAAAAACGAAAGTAAAATATTGCAATTGTTTAAAATTAAAAATCATCAAAGTGGGTAGTTATTTTTTAGACTAAAAAAAACTTTTTTGGTTGTTTTAAAAAACTTCATTTTTAATTTGGTTGCGTTATAATTAATGAATAAACACTTTGCCTGTATTTGGCAGTTCATCAACTTTATATTCCTATAAATTTTTTAATGATTTTCAATGAAATAATTAAGTTTCGCCAGTTTAAAAAAAAAAACGAATATGAGGCATAAAAGCCACTCAGTTGGGGCACAAAAGCCAGCCTCTCGGTGTCTGCTCTAGCCTCCAAAAAGGATGAGACTTCGTGTGTACATAGCTTTAGTACTTAAACATTTTCTTTGGTTTTAAGTGATTAATTTAAACTGTATCATGGTAAGAAATTATATTATAATTTTTAATGTTCAGTATTTATTTCAGCAACAATCTGATAGTGTTTTTAAATTTAAATTGTTAAATTATATTACTTAAAACTGTTATAATAACTAGCTGCTGTCTGCTTTAATTAATTATATACTCGTAGTTCTTAACGTTTCCCTAGATCTAAATTAATAAAAAATAAGGATTGTTTGATTAAAAATAAAAGTATTCATTGTTTAATCATATTAAAAATATTTATCTGTTTTATGTTTGGTTGACGTTTGTATTTGAATTAATTCCAAAATAAATAAAATAATTTGTTAAAATATGTTTTATTATTCATTCAAAACACGTATATATATTAATAATTAATTTTAATATAACATTAGAATTCTATTATTATTTCCAATAAAAATTACACTGGCTTTTATGCCCCCGCTCGATGGCGTTTTTGCCCCGTTTTTCATTATTGACGACTTGCTGATAAAAACTGGATTTATTATTTAATTACGCTTTGATAAAGTAATTAAATCATTTAAATAAATTTTTAAATAGTTTTTGAATGTTACTAAACTATGGCTCATAATTTATATTCAATATTTAATTTTTTATTAAGCCAAACCTGAAAGTAGTGGCTCAAATGCCCCACCCTCCCCTATAAGGTTTTTATTTTGGCCTTGGGGTATATATATAAATATAACCCTATTTGGTCGCTTGACAAGTACATCGAGTGATACAAATATATGGTAACACGTTCGCATAAATAGATAATTAAATGCACTTAAAATTAGATTACAACGAAGTAAATAACAAAGATATAATATATAATAGCATGTTCTCGTAGGTAGAATAATTGATAGATTTAATTAAATCTATAAAGTAATAATAATAATAGTTGCAGATGGATCAGGAAGGGTTAATCACTGAGACACAAGGCACTTTGTTTATGCTGATAAATCACTCTTATTTATTTGTAAACTCAAACTCTGTACTTTACTAATACAAAGATATTGCAAAGCTATACTCAAAAACTACGTCAATCTTAGACGAAGGATGCAGCGCGAGAGCCAGTGGCCCTCCGCTGCGTTCAAAGCGTCAGGCCCGTGCGCGCGCCCTACTGTCCGTGCAGTCCCGAAAGGAAGGCGTCGATAAAGCAAATTCCTTCACTCCCTCCCTTTGTCGATGACTACCTTTCTCATTAATTAATCTTAGTTAATTTTATTCTCAAAATACGTGTATAAAAATATAAACATTTCTCTTGACGCAGTAGGGGTCGCAGCATGAACTCAGCGTTAGTTTTCTGTGAACAGATAAAAAATAAATTGATTAGTTGTATTCTCAAAAATATAAATATATATTTATTAATATTTCTCTAACCCTCGAATGTAAGTATATTTCTCTAAACATTACATTTCTCGCTCTATCAACGACATATTACACAGCATATTTCTCAGTTTAATATGCTGAGGTCGTGGTAAGGGTTTTGTCATTACATCAGCAATATTCTCTCTAGATTCAATCCAATGGACTTTTACTTTGCCTTCATCGACACATTGTTTAATGTAGTCACCATGCATTTCGGACATGTGTTTTCTCACACCTGTACCTTCTCGCTCTTCAAGATTTCTCATAATCTCTTCCAGAGTCTCATCAAATGATTTCAGCTTGTGGCTGCCATCCATTTCGGTACATTTTCGTGCCGATTGATGATCACACCAGACTGTAACTGGGTAATAAGTTTTTCCAGTGATATACCTGATTGATTGATCAAGTGATATCAGCTCCTCACATGACTCACTCATGGCTAAGTACTCTGCAAAGCAACTTGATTTTGTTACCCAAGGTTGCTTATGACTTCTCCATGCGATTGTATCGCCGAAGAGTCTTATAACGTATCCGCTGGTGGATACTGAGCCTGGACAGTCTCTACAACTTGAATCAGTCATAGCTTCTAAAATCTCTGACTTGGCCGTATATCTAAGACCAAGGTTAATCGTACCTTTCAAGTACGCAAAAACTCTCACAACTTCCTTCCAATCTTGTTCAGTTGGATTCAGCTGTTTTCTCACTAGGAAGTTTACTGCAAAAGCTATATCTGGACGTGTAGCATTTGCAAGATACATTAAGCTTCCGATGGCTTCTCTGTATGGCACCTTTTTGACTTCTTTCTCTATTTGCTCCTCTGAGCATTCTGAGCTTTTTAAGCTTTCAGTTTTGGATTTTTTATTTCTCTTACTCACTTGTCGTGTTTCCATTGGAGTGTCATGTGGATGTACAGAATTCATATCAAATTTCTCTAATAATTTCTCTGTATAGCCAGCTTGGTGAATTATCATTTCTCTCGAACTTTTATTCCTCCGAATAGTCATGCCTAAAAAGTTTTTAGGTTCACCAAGATCTTTCATTTCAAACACTGATGATAAAAGTCTTTTTATCTCATTCAGTTTCTCGATATCATTGCTCGCAATTAGCATATCATCGACGTATAGTACAACGAAAGCCATTTTGCCTCGATGCTTCCAAGTGAATAAGCATGGATCATGCAAATCATTTTGAAGACCGAGCTTTCGAGCTTCTCTAGAGAATTTCTCATTCCATTTCTTAGGACTTACTTTCAAGCCGTACATGGATTTCTCTAACTTACACACTTTTGATTGTTTTATATCATTAGGAACTTCCAGGCCATCTGGAATTTCCATATAGACTTCTTCATCAACTTCGCTGTTTAAGAATGCTGTTTTTACATCCATCTGACGTACATGTAAGTTGTGCTTATTTATTATAGCAAGGGCAGATCTGATCAAAGATAATCTTGAGACTGGAGCATACGTCTCTTTTAGATCATACATATTTTTATCTTTGAATCCTCTTATCACGAGCATTTCTTTAAACTTTATTGAACCATCAGCATCAACTTTTCTCTTAAAGACCCATTTCGAGTCAATCACGTTTGGCTTCTTACCGGTTGATGTTGGTTTTGGCCTGTCAACTAGTCTCCAAACCTCGTTTGTTTTCATTGAGTCTAGTTCTTCCTTTATTGCTTGGTTCCAATTTTCTCTAGCATCAGATCCCATTGCTTCTTTGAAGCATGTTGGATCTTTTTGCAGTTTTGTTAACCACATGTGCGACAACTCATCTGTCTCTTGGACATTGAGATATCTTGATGCACAGCTGATGTCTTCAACCCTTCTCGAGTTTGAATTTTGCTCTATCTGTTCATCAGACACTATTTTTCTCTTTAGTTGACTTCTCGTTACCGGACAGTTTTTGTCGGTCTTTTTCTCTATAATTTTCTTTGTATTTGATTTCTTTGGTCTGCCCCGCTTTTTGGGTGCAGTTTTCTCTATCTCCACACTTTCTGGAGCTTGCAAGCTCTGATCAAGTTCGATCTCTGTCGGCTTGTCAGGCTCAAATTCCAAATTTGTGATATTGAATTTTTCATAATTTTTATCTCGACCGTATACATTTTTGTACACTAATTTCTCATTGAATTTTACATGCCTTGACTCTAAAAATTTGCGAGTGCCTAGGTGCCACAAAATATAGCCTGTAGGAATGTATCCTACTAGGACAGTTCTCACAGCTACTGCTTTAAACTTTGACTCAATTTTTGGCAGTTTCACATATGCTATACACCCGAAGCGTTTTATTCGATTTAAATTACATCTCAAGTTTTCAGCAAATTTAAGAGTTGGAACATTATAATTTATCGAACTGTGAGGAGTAATATTGTACGCTAGCACAGCTGCCTCTGCAGCAAACTCCCAGATAGTCTCAGGTAGGCCTGAGTCACACATGTAAGCTCTTATCTTTCTCTGGATGGTTTTGTTGAATCTCTTAGCCACTCCGTTGTGTTCAGGAGTATGACTTGGAGACAGATCAGCTTCTATCTTCTCCTTTCTCATTATTTCAACAAATTTACCACCTGTGAACTCAGTACCTCTATCTGATCTTATATAACACACTTTTGCATTTTCTCTGAGCAAGTTTCGTGTGGTTACTAAGAATTTCTCAAGTGCATCACCTGACTCATCCTTTGATTTTAGATTATAGCTCTTAGCTAAACTCGAATAATCATCAATCAAAGTTAATATATATCTCTTGTGACCTGGCCACGAAATAGGTTTGATCGGACCCATAGTGTCACTATGAATCAGTTCGAGAGGCTTTAAAGCTCTCTTTCTCTTTTCAGTAAATGGTAACTTTTCCATTTTAGATAAGGTACATACTTCACAGTTACGAATAGATTCATCAAATCTTATTTTCTCTAGTGACTTCTCTATTTTTTGTAATTTTCTCAAGTAATTAAGTGAAGCATGACCTAATCTATAATGCCATAGCATTGCCTCATTTTCAGGAATAAACTCTTTTGGTTTATAGCTTAAGTTGTTAATAAGCATATCTTCAATATTATCAAATGACTCAAGCTCATCTATTTTCACGGTTTTTGGCCATGTTAAACTTATATCTTTCTCTGATGTTTTTTCTACATCATTTTTCATGAACTTTTCTAAATTCTCCCTCCCAATCTCAGACGGTAAGATTTCTGGACTTCCCTCAGAGCTTTTCGAAGTTTGAAGTGAGCTTTCTCCCTCCGAAACTGACATTGGATTCTCAAAATCATTTATCGTCTGGGATTGTTCAGAAAGTTCATGTTCTTTCATGATTCGGGCTTTACATGTATAATTTTCGAACATTTCTGTAACTTCACCATTCTCATTCTCATTTTTCTTTATTTCAAATTTTACTATCCAGTTAGGCTTTTCATAAATACCTTCAAAGATTATTTTATCATTCTCTCTATCAAATACCTTGAAAGATTCATCGTCCAACTGAATAATAAAACCTGCATCTGCTAGTCTCCGTAAAGATAGCAAATTCTCAGAAATATCTTTCGCAGCAATTACATTTGTTAATTTTATAACATTCTCACTTGGTGAGTTACTTTTTAGTAATAGATCGCCTCTGCCATCTATTACAATATCCGCAAAATTATTTTTATTAGCGCTTTTTATCACGCCGTTTTCAGATACTCTAAAATCTGATAAAATAAAGCTCTCATTCACAATATGGTCTGTCGCACCCGAATCAGCGACAAACTCTATGTATTCTCTATGGCATGCATTATTCTCACTAAAATTTCTCTTACCTTCATTTGAAGTTTTTGCTGCATTGGCAGCAGGGTTACTTCCACCGTTGCCTTGGCCTTTCCCGCGACCTCCACGGCCGCCACGACCGCCTCTGCCACTGCCACCGCCTCTGCTTTTCTTACTCGAACCTTGTTGAGGTTCGTCATTGGCTTTTCTTTTAGCCTGGTTCTGAGGGTTGAACCAACACTCTTCTTTACGGTGCTTGCCGATTTTATTGCAGTGGTTACACCGCCATGTGCCCTTCTTAATCAATGGACAATCTTTCTTCCAATGATTAAGCTCGCCGCACCGGTGACACTGGTTCTTTTTGTTCGAGGAGGATCCACCACGCCCATGAGCGCCACCACCTCGGTAGTTTTTCGTAAAAGCTATCGCTGCTTTTGCTTGGCTTTCGCAAGCTTTCTCAGAGTTGAGGTCGATTTCGATGACTCTGATTTCATCTCTCAACCCTTCAAAAGTCATTTCCTTGCCGGTTGACTTTTGTATTCTGCTGTTGGTCCTCCTGATTTCTCCATAAACAGGGACAACGGCAGCATAAAAGGTGACCCTCTTTTCGGCTCGTCCGTAAACTCCAGCTCACGCAAGATGGCGTCGTACCGCTCACAGAATGGCTAACCGACTCGTTTCGGTGCATTCTGATGCTGTAGAGCTGGGTCTTAAGTGTAGTAGGTGTGACGCCGATCATGTCCTTCCTTTGTTGCCTTAGCTTAGACAAAATCTGAACAGGATCATCTATGCCCTCGATCAAGTTGTTATTTCTCGCATCGAGCCTGTTCATGATTATGTCCTTTACTATGTTCTTCCTGATAGCCTCTACCTCAGGAGTCATAGCACGCGGAGAAGGAACTTTTGGGTCGACAACATCTCTCAAGTTGTTGGTGCCCAACTCAGTCAGCAGACGGTTGTACCAGGATCCAAAACTCAGATCCGGAGTACCCAGTTTATATTCCCGGTTTATCGAAACTCTTGGGATAAGCCATTGGTTTTCCCAAGGTTGTTGGACTGATAATGCGGGCTGGCTGTTCATCCATTGAAGCCTTGCTTTGTTAGCTTCAATCAGCTCTCGCTGCATGATCGCCAGTTTCTCTGTCAAGTCTTTAACTTGGCTGATCAAGTTCTCAGATGGTGGCAATTTGGAAGAACTCTTTGGTTCATTCTCTATCTGCCTATTGTCGTCCTCTCTTTCCAAATCAATCGTTGGAATATTTCCACTACTTTCAGTGTTTTTCCCGTTACTCTCATCATTATTTTCATTGGTCATGGATGCTGTGAAATTAAAAAAAAAAAACTCAATTAATACCTGGATATTTTTTTCTTTTTAGATCTGAATATCTCAATTAATTTTATTTCTAAAGTTTACTCAGACTCTTAAGAATTTCTTTCTCTCAAGGAAACTTTAGATCTCAAAAAAATTTCACATTTCTCTTTTATCAGAATTTTAATTCTTACTTTCATTGCCTTGGCTGGAGTTATCAATGGTTCGTTCTCCAATGGTTTCAGACTCCTGAGCGTCTTGGCTCTGAGTCAGGCTGTTGGTGTTTTCGTCAGCCATTTTTGTTGTTGTTGTTGTTATTATGGAGACCAAAAATAACCAGCTGTTTTGGGATTTTGAAATAAAAATTCTTTAGTATTTTATAATTATTTTAAATCTCTCAATTCTAAAATCACTCAACAATTCTCATTGTAATACCAGGTACCTTCACCTTGCTAAAGAATTTTATTTCATGCTCCTAAATCAGAATCAAATGAACTTCATCGATTCCAATTTGAAACAGGAATATGAACATCCTTGTGATGTCACTTCGCACATGTGCACCACTCTCCAATGAATTCAAGCAAAGCTGTGAAAACTATGGATTTGGGTTGTACACGCACATGTACGAGACACCGACAAATCAATTCTAATTCCCTAGTTAATGATTAAACTCCAAAGCACTGCATTTTCGTTCAACCACTAACCCCAAAACCGTTTAATAACCATTGCCTTTTTTTTTTTTTATATTCCATTCCATATTTTTTTTTTTATTATTTATTTAATCTCAATCAACAAACTCTCAAGTTGCGGTAAATAAAAAATAAAATCATTGATCTCATCATCAACAAAAATTTCTCAAACTCAAAAAAAATAAGCAAAGGGTCAAAGATTACTTTGAATCTTTTTCAGCAATATCTTACAATTTAAAGCAACTCATGCAATTTTCTATACATCCATTTTTCTTTCTTTCTCTTCACTTTCTGAGTAAAATATTACTCTTCTCTAACAACTGACCTTTTTTTTTTCTCACTCCTCAAAGTGTCAGTTTGTTTAACTCACAGCATCAGTAACTCGCAACCCCTATTGCACCAGCGTTGAGAGATAAAGAGACGCATGGTGCAGAGGACGACCTTTAGGTGTCGCGTGCACCGAAAGCTGGAGCGGGAAATTCAAGTGTTTAGTTGCGCTGTGCTTATACTAGCGCGGAAAGGAGCAACGGTAAGAAGCTGTGCCGTGCAATAGCGAGTAAAGCTACCGCAGCTGCACGAGAAAATCACAGCGCGCGTGAGCGAAGGAAAACTCAAAGCGCGCGCAAGTTATCACCGGCTTGGGCTGCTGCGTGTAGACGATCTCGGGAAAAATCGGCAACATCGTAAACACACGTATACTAACACCATCAAAACGCACGGTCCCACAACCAAACGAATTTTCACCGACGCGTCTGCAGTTTTCTTCCCCCGCGAAGAAGAAGAAGAAGAAGAAGAGAAGGGAGAGCAGAAGAGTGAGAGAGAGAGCGAGATGCCAATGCTTGGCCCCAAGTCTTCAGCCCTCGAAAACTACACTGCAGCGCGCACACGTGTTAAACAGCCGTCGCCGGCCGGCCCACCGATCGTAAACACACAGCCGATATCCTGTGACTAACCCTGCCTCTAGTAGCCTCCCCAACACTTGAAAATTTCCCGAAAACAATAACGACCTTGTCGAACCCAAGCGACGCCGTTTTCTCTTTTTCTTGAACAAAGAAAATTTACTAATTTTCATGCATTATCACTCAGTCTGACTAAGTTTAAAATTCTCGAACACTCAAATTTTCTTTCATGCAAATTTAAATTCTCAAATACTCAATAAATAGTTTTAATCTCCCTTCACCATACTCAATGCATTATATACACTAACTTTCACTAAATGCACTCTTTCTCACTTTATTCAGTAAAGGGAGTTACTTACTATTTTTCTCAATTTATTTTTTTCTTGTTCTTGCCTCGGTGATCCCTAGATCCTTTTCCAAGCGCAGTGGAAGCGTGCTGGGCCCATAACCTGATAGATTTAATTAAATCTATAAAGTAATAATAATAATAGTTGCAGATGGATCAGGAAGGGTTAATCACTGAGACACAAGGCACTTTGTTTATGCTGATAAATCACTCTTATTTATTTGTAAACTCAAACTCTGTACTTTAGTAATACAAAGATATTGCAAAGCTATACTCAAAAACTACGTCAATCTTAGACGAAGGATGCAGCGCGAGAGCCAGTGGCCCTCCGCTGCGTTCAAAGCGTCAGGCCCATGCGCGCGCCCTACTGCCCGTGCAGTCCCGAAAGGGAGGCGTCGATAAAGCAAATTCCTAATAACAATAATAAATGCACTTAAAATAGAATATTATAGTACAGGTGCAGCATCGTCACCGGGGTGGTTTTAAGGACCCAAGTACGTAGCGAAGCACAACACGAGGTTCTTAATAAGCCCTGTTGACGTACTGCACTCGTACTATATACTATTTTATAGTACGAGTCACCAAAAACACGCATCAAAGATTTGATTTTGTGGTTAGAGTGACCAGGGGTACTATAAATTAACTTACAACAAAGTGACTTATAGGGCAGGAAACAAAATTTATTAACTGGGTAAGTGTGGTAGGTGCAATAGTAAATCGAATCGAATCGTGGGATAATCCATTCACTAGAAAATATATGACGTTTTCCCGTGCGAGATCAATTCTATTGCCGTTTAATACATTTTTTTCCCGCGCAATGTTAATTCTACTCCCATTCAATATATTTTTTTTCCCGTTTAATACATTTAGCTTCCACTCAAGTATTTTTTCCTGTGCATTTTTTTTCTTTCCCGTTTAATCACTTATTTTTCCGTGCAAATGTCTTTTTTCCCGGAAATTTGACCTAAAATTTCCCGTGCGTTTGCTTTTTTTTCCCGAGCTAATAAATTAGACCCTTTTCTAATCACCCCCTGTTGCGGATTTACTGCCTCATTAATTTTATTTTTATTTGCCGGATTAAAAGCTGGTAGGGGAGGGTTGTCAAATAAATTTAGTAGAACATTAATTAAGTTTATTTGAATCTTATTCTCTAAGAATATATTATTATTTACAAAAAAAGGTTCAAGTTTAATAACTTTTATTAAATCTCTTAATAATTAATCAACAAGTATGAAATTTAAGTAGTTAATGTGTATTGACAGATTAATAAGTTTGATGTTGATAACATGAGCTCATTACTGTAAAATAGAATAAGACAAATCATCAAAGTATAAAATAATTTAATTATAAATTATGGAGAATCACTATTGAGCCAGGTCCATTTGAAATGTAAAATGAGATAAAATAAATCAGTGTTGTATACTTAAGAGAACTATGCAGAAGGTTAAGTTGAATTTAATGAATTAATGCAAATGAGCTGAGAATGAGCTTGAGAGAGAGAATAATAACTGATTAAAGAGAGAAACTGAGATATGAGAATATGTTGAATTGAGAATTGCCAGCATTAATTTCCGTGTAAAGAAACTTAACTAATTTGAGAAATCGCCTAGTCAAAACTCTTGACGAATTTGATTATATTGATTCAAACCATAAATACGAGTTTTGCTTGAGTACAGTTGAGGTAAACAAAGCAACAGAGAATGGCCTTGAAAAGAGTAGAAAAGAAAATGGCTGCGTGTAAGACAGCAAAAAGAAAAGAGAGAGAGAGCAAGAGAATGCACAGTAATTTTATTGATTTTTTGGCTGTGAGAAGGACAGTGTAAAAGCACCGGTGAATTATTGTTACCGGTTCTGAGCGAAATACCTGAAGATACCACGCCGTGAAAGCTCTCCTTGCTGAGCAATTAACCCAAGAATTGATTTGAGCCGAGCCGTTTGAGTTAATTGAAGATTAAATGTCTTCCGAGTTGAGCCAACACTAAGTAGATGATTCGTCGAGTTGACTGTACTGATGAGATGACTACGTTGAGGATGATGAGAAAGAGTCACGAGAAAGAACCAAGAGAAACCCGAGAAGTTTCACAAAATGGCGAGTGAAACCGTCTATTCACGAGCGTTGTCTTAAAGAGAGAGAGAGGCCCGAGCGTAACAGTCAAGTCCTAAGTAAATGTAAACACCGATATTGATTTGCACTTAAATTATGAGAGTTTTTTTATTTACATTAAAAGGTGTGAGCGTTGGTCGAGTAGTAGCAGAGAGTGGCCTTGAAAATAGAGAGAGATAGCCCGATAGAGAGAGAGAGAGAGAGAGAGAGAATGGCCGAAATGGCTACGTGCACATTGAGATAGACGAAATCAGCACAGAGTCGTAAATTCTGTGCTAGAGAAAATGAAAAGTGAGAAGGGGCAAGGAAATGACTGTTCCTTGCACCTGAATACCTGGAGATGTTCGATGATTGAGGATTGTCCTTGAACCAGACAAATTCTCCGTGGACCACCGGTGAAGAGTAGCTGGTACACATGGTAATGGCGCGGCTCCGAGGTTGTTGATGATCACAGAATTACTGTCTGTGATCGTCCGGATGAGCTGGTGCACGGTGAAAAGGCAGGTTCCGGGACTACCTGGTGAAAAACGCGATGAGAAGAGCCGTTGAGAAGAACCGTGAAAAAGCCGGGAGAACTCTCTGCTGCACACACACACACTTGAGCACCAAAACCAGAAGCCAGCACGCGAGGCCTGTGGCAGCAGCAACGGCGACAGCGGTACTGCCTAGCACTACGGCACGCGGGAGTGAGAATTGGGACTAAAGTCCCCGCCTAGACTCATATAGATGGAGCCATGTAGTCTATCAATTTAAAGTTGAGCGAATGAGCCGAAATATTTACGAGCGAATAGTGGTCCACTCCGTAACACCCTCCCATGCCCTTTTTTTTACTTACGCCCCCATTTTTGATAAATATTATCAGTTTCTACCCACATCGCCAATTTTTGATACAAGTTATACTAAACGCAATATGCCTAGAAAAAAGTGCGGAGGGAGCAGAATGAATGCATGCAGTGATGACGATTGTATATAGATGGCGTATGTGTCAACTTTTTAATTTAAACCTTTGTGCTCTATAGTTTCAAGAAAACAACAAGCTTAATGGCTTAGTGGTCAACGTATAGGATTCTCATGACAAAGGTCGTGGTTCAATCCTCGGACTCAAAATTTTTTTTTTTTTTTTTGTTCTTTTACATGTATATTAGATCTAAATAAAAAGTTTTACGCTAAATATAATAATCTTTTTTTGAAAATGAATTAATGAAAGAAGTGAAATCAAAAAATTTATTACGGACGACTTGAGGCCGAATTACTTATTATTTAAAAATAATTTTCTCTTCTAAAAGATGATTATATTATGTTGAATCACCTTCAATATACGTAAAGTTAACATTTTTCAATTATAGCACATACATGGGATAACACATGCAAATTGCACACAACTCAAACACTTTTTAAAATTAAAACATGTTGTAATTGAGTTAGAAATCAACTAAATCACAATGTATGGCTATACTTGACCTGTAAAAATTTAATATTCTTTAAACTAAATTATCTCGAAAAAAAGCATTGATACCTGTGTTTTTTAAATTATATTTTGAATGCTCAGTGTGCTTCTTAACAACATATTTTAATTTTTAATTTTAAAAAGTGTTTGAGTTGTGTGCAATTTGCATGTGTTTTCCCATGTATGTGCTATAATTGAAAAATGTTAACTTTACGTATATTGAAGGTGATTCAACATAATATAATCATCTTTTAGAAGAGAAAATTATTTTTAAATAAAAAGTAATTCGGCCTCAAGTCATCCGTAATAAATTTTTTGATTTCACTTCTTTCATTAATTCATTTTCAAAAAAAGATTATTATATTTAGCGTAAAACTTTTTATTTAGACTCCTTTTAAAAAAACCAATCGCCGTAAATATTACTTTTTTAAAAGTATTTTTTAAAGATCATTCTTAGCGTATAATTTTTTATTTAGATTCCTTTTTAAAAAACCAATCGCCGTAAATATTACTTTTTTAAAAGTATTTTTTAAAGATTTTATTGCGTAAATTCGGTAAATATTTAAATGTATTTCCTTTTTGTCCACAAGTTCAAAAAAACCAAACTCCATAAATACATCATTAATATTGTTAAAATATGTCTTAATAAATGATTTCACGATCTTAACAAATTCTAAATAATTTAACAATAACTAAGATATATTCAATTATTCTGATGTAAAACCACGACATAAACCAGAACCCATAAAAGTCCTAGGTAAATCAATTTCATATGAAAATAATAACAAAGTGAAAGAGGCTACACATGGCTGGAAACTGGTGTCGTTAGGTAAACTTCGATATAATCAAGATAGGTTGATTGGGACAGACCTACGTAGAAAAAGCGTTGATAACAAATGTAAAAGGGTGTAGGAAATATTTGTCAAAAAAGTTAAAGAGCTGAATGGGCCAAATTGTATGAAGATGATTAGTTTCACGATTGCAATTACAAAAAAATTTGAGAAGAACAATAGAAAAGATAGTTTTCACAAAGATGAGAACAAAGATTCAAAGTTAGAGACCAAAGCATGAAAAAAAGAAAAAACAACAGCAAACACCAAAATTTAAGCAAGTAGATTCATATGAAAGAGATAGAAACAATATTATGCAAAAATGTACATGTATGCGAAGGTTCAAAGTTACAAACGTAATGACAAGTCCAGGTACGGCAGTAGGTACAATGAAGTTACCACAGTAGTTATCAAGTTTGAAACAATATTATGAACAATGTTTGTTATAGGGTTATTAAGAATAGTAAGTACAAGAGGATAAAAAAGATTATGCACAAGGCTAGATTCAGTGTAGAAAATTAAAAAAAAAAAAATAAAGAACTAGAGTTAGCATGGAAGTAGAAACAGATGTAGAAACAAATGCATGTGTAGAAGGTTCGGCGTAGATAAGACCATAGAAACAGATGTTTAACCAAGGATAGAAATGAAAGTATGATCAAAGATAAGAATAAAGTAGTCTTGGAGTTAGAAATAAATGCATGGAAAAAATTCAAACACCAGTTATCACCATGATAGAAATATATATATATATAAACATGAGCATATTCCTGGGTAAGAGCTTAGTTATAAAAAGCAGTAAGTGCAACGGTAAAAACAAGGGTAGTTATAAGGGTTTGGAGTAAGATGAAAGGTGAGAACAAAGGTAGGCACGAAATAAGGTGCAGGTGTAGTCACAAGCTATAAGAGTAGAAACAATGGTATGTATCAGAGTAGGTACAGAGGTAGACACAAGAGTATGTGTATAAGCATAGGTACAAGTGTAGATTCAAGCATAAAATTCTGGGGGGTTGGCGAGCGAAGCGCGCAGGGGGTACCCCCCCTAGTATATATATATATTTAAACCTAAACCAACCACCCTCCCAAAGAACCTATCCCTACCTTATACCTACGTTCACCAGGGACGATGAACACTTTGGGAAGGGGGTGCTGTTAGATGACAAATATAATGCACCTAACATGCATGAAGGCTAATGGTCGGGAAATGCACGCTCAGCATCCATTCCCACGGAGCCTGGCTGCTGAATCAGCACCTTGACTCGAAAAGTCAAGGTGGGGGAGACGCAACCAGCCTCCGTGAGGAGCGAATGAAGGTGTGAGGGGCAGTCTAAGTAATGAATGAATGAGCGACGCGTCGCGCGTAATTTTGTTTCCGAATATTCTAATAGTGACCTAAGTGTCTTAATTAAGTTCTCTATAATTTCCATAAATATATTACTATTGTAACAACCATAGTGACCTAAGTGTTTAATTTAGCTTCAATATAATCTTCTTAAACTTTTACTATTGTGACAATCATATTGTGACCTAAGCTTTCTGTATGATTTTAAATAATTTAAACGAGATTCAACCTGTGACCGAATTTTGTGGGTGAATCACCCAATCGTTTTGTAATAAAAAAGAAATAGAATTGTGAACTAATAAAATTATAGAGATAATAAAAAAAAAAAACCCGCAATCAGTTTTGGTGCAATTATTCGCCCTTGATATATTTCCCCGAGTCACCAAAAGAGGAGCCTCTCCGGACATCGGACGCAGAGTTCAAAGGTAAAGTTTTGATATAAGTTTAGTATTCTCTTATTTAATTTTTCTCTCGTCGTCGCACGAGGGTGCCCCTACCCCTGGTTTTATTCGCATATTCGTGACGCTCTTTTCCGGGCTCTGCGATGATGAAGAGTGACTTAGATGTTTCAAAAATATCTAAGAAGAAATTTACAATGCTAACAATAATAATTACGTTGATAAGAGAGAGAGAACTCAAAAAATATTAAGTAAAATCAATCTCAAACATTTGTCCAAAAAAATGCAAGGTTGATTGAAAATTTAATTGAGAGAAATGATGACATATTTTACTGTGAAGGTGATAAGTTAGAGAGATTCACAGTCGAGCAACACGAGATAAATCTTACACATGACAGACCGATTTATGTCAAACAATTTCCATTGCCATTCGCTTTAAGAGATATTTCAATACAAGAGGGCAAAAAATTGATAGAGAATGATTTGGTGAGAGAATCCCATAGTCCATATAATTTTCCAGCTTTTTTGGTAGCAAAAAAGGGTCTTACCCCCGAAAATAAACCTAAACATCGTCTCGTGATAGATTATCGAGAATTGAACAAATTTACAAGCCCTGACCCATACATTATCCCTAGCACTACAGAGATTTTCGATGAAATGGGATCAGCTAAGTATTTTATTACACTAGATTTAATATCAGGATTCCATCAGATAAAACTAAGACCTGAAGATACGAAGAAGACAGCATTTAGTATTCACCCACTGGGCAGGTTAGAATTTAAAGTGATGCCTTTTGGGTTAATGAATAGTCCCAGAACTTTTCAAAGAATTATGAATAGAGTATTGAAGGGTTTGATAGGAAAAATTTGCTTTGTCTATATTGACGACATTATAATTTTCGCAAATACTATAGAAGAACTGATAGAAAGATTCGAAATAATAGCTGATAGATTGAGAAAAGCACACCTTAAACTCGAATCCTCAAAATGTAATTTTCTTAAGACAGAAATAAATTTTTTAGGGCATATAATTTCCGAAAAGGGTATTAGACCGAATGAATCAATCACATCAGCAGTAAAGAAATTCAAAATTCCAAAAACCGCAAAAAATATAATGGAATATTTAAGACTTACTAATTACTATAGAAAATTCATAAATGACTACGCAAACTTATCAAAACCTTTGAATGATTTACTTAAGAAAAACGTTAAATTTTCATGGGGTATAGCACAGCAAGAAGCTTTTGAAAAGCTAAAAAACGCATTATGCAATGCACCGATTTTACAATTACCAGACTTTACAAAACCATTTATAATCTCAACTGATGCAAATAATTGGGCCATCGCAGCTATTCTTTCTCAAGGTAAAGTACCGGAATAGCCCTTGCTACTTTATCGCCAGATGAATTTGCATACACAGTAATGAAACAACCAGGATACACTTCCTTGATAGCGGGTGAAGCTGTGCATTTTATAAAATGTACGCCAAGACCTGTAAAAATAAAGCACATGGAAGAATGTTATGAACAACTTCCAGTGACATTACAAAACGAGACGTGGTTTTTAACACCAAAAAAACACGTTCTTATTAAGACAGGCAAACAAGTCACCTGTAATAAAATCTTACCAAGATACTATAAAATAGGAGACAAATGGATCAAATTAGATCCATATCCAACTTATGACGTACAATCTCCACACATATTTCCACCAACAACAAAAATTCATTGGAATTATAAATTGATAGAAGCTCTGGCCACGTCCGGGGTATACTCATCATCTCAGCTGCAGTGAGCTCAACAACAGATCACATTTCCTCTGGAACAACCAGCCTTACTCAATATTTTAACAAGGCAAATGGCCGGAGAACACAACTATAACGAAGAATCCATAAGTAAATTGTTTACAAGTACGACTATAAAAGGAATCTTGGCAGATCTGTGGTCAAGTATTATCGACAATTTAATTAAAGGGGGATTGATCCCATAATATAATGATAATTTTAATTATTTATATTTTTATAATTTTTAATATTTTTATTTTAATTTTTATTTATTTTTTTTTTTTCCCATCTGCAATAATTATGATAATTTTCCTGCTACATCTGATAAAAATAACTATAGATACTATAATAAACGCCTATCTATTACAACAATTATACGGCTGTGGTTACATCTCCTGGCTGCAGTTTCAATAACGCATTTTTTTATCACCCTGGCTAAGGAACAAACAAAAACTAAAGAGATGGCAGAACACTTGAAACTGCAAGAAATAAAAATAGATCCTATCACAATCACACCTAAAATTCCTCCACCATTACTATCCACACTTCCTAATCTAAATCAAACTAAAATCAAACAAGAGACACCTTCCATAATGAAAATTAAGAATGAAAATTACGGTTTATTTAGTTTATAATTATTTTTTTTATCTTTGATTGACTAGTTCCTTAGAGTTTTTCAAAAAATCTTTTTTATCAGGGAAGGAAATCTATGTAATATTTATTTGCGTACGATAAATTAATTATATTACCACCAACAATACGTTATTTAATTTTTAAAATTTATATACTATTTATTAACTTAAGTAATTTTTGTTGTAAAACTCACAGATTACTTTGTTATTACTTATTTTTATTCACATTATTTTATAAAAACTAACAAGAAAGGGATAACAACAGTATAGTCTAAATAAACACTTAAAGAGGAGAGATGTTGTGTTATATAAGACAAAGTTAAATACAAAAAAAATAAATTTATATGCTACCTTGTATTAGATGACTAAAAATATACTAGTCATGACTAAATGTAATTATTCATCGACAAAAATTATTTATTTGTTTCTTATTTAATTATGTATCTTATTGCAAAAAAACAAAAAAAAAAAACAAAAAACAAAACAAAACAAAAACGTAGAGATAAACATCTAAAGGGAGAGTCGTTGTGTCACGAAAGACACATTTTGCAAACCAAGCATTTTTATGCTCTAAGACAACAAGTAATCAGGCCAGCTTCAGTCTTTCTTGGTCAGTCGTTAGCTGCCGGACTCCAAAGCTGGTCCCTTCGTAAGTTGAGTTATATCTCTTTTAAAATTCTGTAAATCGGTTTGGAGTCATATCTCCCTAAGCATAAATCCAATAAAATAAAGAGTTACATCTCGATCTATAAAATACGCGTAATATCTTTCCTAATTAATATAATTGATAAATTATGTATGAGATTAAGTTATATATTATTTAATATTATACTATTTAAATTATAATAAATCATATAAAAACTAGACTATATTTCGTTAATTACAACTAGATACATAACATCTATGTGTTTTTATTTTTCTTATAATTTTCTAATGGGAAGTATTAAAATATACGGGAAATTAAATCATTTGCACGGGATGTGGGTTGCACAGGAAAATAAATACTTTTGCACGGGAAAATAAATACTTTTGCACGGTTTAATTAAAACGTGTTTATCTATCAAGCCTAAAAACAAAAGTCCACGTGCTCTTTCACTAAGTATATCTCCACCCATTTTATTTTAACTCACAGTGTCGCCTCAGTCAACGAGTAAAGCAAAGAGCCAAAAGATGGCTGGTGAGTTAACGTATTTTAAAACCTCTGAGGACTCATCTGAAGAAGAAAATTCATCTGAAGTGATCCAGCAGACTAAAAAAATATGCAGGCGACTAACACGAGTGTCGCTTTTACGTCACAAATACCCATCAGCAACAGAGGCAGAAAGTGCTGCTAAAGTTGAAAAAAGTTTAAATAATATCTTCAACGAAAATGGTGGCAGAAGGAAAACGAGTTGAATATCGGTGCACAAAGGGAATTCATAGAGTGTCTGAGTGTCCAGCGTGCTTGTACTTACTATATCATTCTTCGGATACTTGCGTGTCCTTGTACGAAACAGAAGAGGAGCACGAACATAAAAATATTGATACTACACGAGGCTTATCATCAGAAATTAAGGCTTCTGTAAAAGATAAATATGCAGATGGTATTACAAAGCCTAATGCACCACTAAATCTAATTGGTAAAAATCAGATGATAGAACCTGCAAAAGAAAAACTTGTTGCATTTCTTAGAATAATCCAAAGTGATGAAGGCACTCCTTCCGTATTATCCACAGATCTTGGAGCTTGGTGCAATGAGCGCACTCAAGTTCCGGATGATGAAGATGTACCATACGTGGTTGATTTCCACATTTTTGCAGAATCTTTTGATTTAGAAGAACAGGATTTGAAAATAATTTTATCAACGCTTAGATTGTTAGCATTGGCCAGGAAATTCATGAGATTAGGGCGAACAGATGCGACATACAAACTGATCTACAAAATAAAAAAAGCTTCACTAATGCAATAATCTTTATTAATAAATATCGTTAATTTTAATTACAGTTGTATAATGTTCAATTAAACAAATTTTTTGCTTGATTTTTGTTAAGTTTTGCTCTCAATTCTTTTTCCCGTGCAAAGTTAATTCTACTCCCGTTCAATATATTTTTTTTCCCGTTTAATACTTATAATATGTTGATTTATTAGGAGTAATAAACATACAATTAGATTTATCTAAAAATAGAAATTTTATTATTATTTAATTTAATTAATTATACTGAATTAAAATTAAATCATTGCAGATGGTCGACTAACCTTAAAATAGAAAAATCATTAATTCAAGGTTTTTTTACTACTAATGCTTGTGTAGATGGACACTGTACAATCCGATTAAATAAACTAATAATCGTATCACTTTTACTTAGTAACAATAGTAACTCTTAAATAATAGTCAACAAATAATCACACGAGCTCAGTCGCATGTGTTATGATTCTCCCTGTAGTGCTATCTCTCTCCAAGTGCGCCGTCATCAAGCGGCGTACACAATCATAAAGCCACACTCGCACCTGTATACAAAGCTTACATCTCCCCCACCTGAAGCAAATTAACTGGGGTGAATTTGGTCTCCAGACTTAGGAATGAGCTTGAATACATGGTAGAGCCCTAGAGATCTTTTGCTTTTTCCAGTCTTGATTCTGCATACCGACTCTGAGACCATTTCTTGTATTTCAAAAGGACCAGTTCTGATTTCGCTCATCTTGGATCTATTCAGTTTGTTGCAGCCCATGACGCAGACGATATCACCCTTTCTTAACTTATGATCTATCCTATTTTTGTCGTACCTGGCCTTGTTCACATCGTGCGATTTTTTTTATCTGAAAAATGCTAATTGTCTGTCTTCGTTCAGTTTCCCAGGTTCCACCTTCCCTGCTAATTCTCGTGGTAACAAATCCGTAGGTTTTTCATTTAATAAATATGAAGGTTACAGTTTGGTTTGTTGAGTTGTAAGCTTCAACACAAGCTTTTGCGACGTTTGTCCATGCCACTTTCTTTCCCGCACTATTTAGGGCACATCTAGTTTTGTTGACTAGCGTTTGGTTTAGTCTTTCGTTAAGACCGTTAGAGAACGGAGCATCTACTGCTGTAACGATTAGCTTAACAGAGTGCTTTCTCAAATATTTTCTTAATTCATCCAAGTTCAACGCTGGGTATTGGTCTGAAAGCAATATTTTCAAATCACTGTCCTTCAACGCCTGGTTAACTAACTTTATACAGTCTCTAGCCAGTTGAATTTTAGAAAATAAAACATAGGCAAAACGTGTGAAATGGTCAGTTAATAAATGTATGTATTTTCTAAGAGATCCATTGCCACCAAATCCTCCTATTGTATCCACAGACATTATTTCAAAAGGCTTCTGCTGGTCCCAGCTGCGACATCAGTCCGTACTTTCTGTTTAGTCTTGTCTTGTTTTTTATACAAACTTCGCACTGACGACAAGTTTGTTTGAGGTTGTCCAGTAGATTAGGTGCTATGCAGAAAGGTCTTATCTTTGACTCAATCTGGTTTATTCCTATGTGACCGTAATGTACATGTACCTTTTCTATTAGTATCTTACTGTAGTCTTCGGACAAAACAATTTTTCTCTTGCTTTTTCTTCGCTTGTAGTACACGCCCTTTTCCATAACAACATTGTTTTTATGTTTGATCCCTGCGTTTGAAGCCTGATCGCTGATGATATCATTCATGCTCACAATATTCACCGTCTGTAGTTTATCATCTACATTTTCATCACTTTCAAATACAGGATTTCTGATCAGGCAGTCTGCCTCTACATTGTCCTTGCCTGGGTTGTATTTTATTACACAATTGTATTGATAAATGTAGTGGGCCATATCACCTAGCTCTTAGTCCGTTCTATTTTTGATATTTAAATTCTCCAGTGGTTTGTGGTCTGTGTATACTGTGAACGAAATACCCAGCAGCCATATGCCACTGGCTTGATTTCTCCATCTTTCTGCTTTTGTTTCAGAGTTGCACCAATTCCCTCTGGAGATGCATCTGCATGGATAAATGTCTCTGCTTCCCAGTTATAAATTTCCTGAATCGGTGCAGAGCACAAGTGATTCTTTATTATTATCACTCCATTCGAATTTAACATTTTTCCTAAGTAGGTTATGGAGCGGATCCAATGTCTTTGCTGCACTAGGGATGTACTTGTTATAAAAGTTAACCTTACCCAGGAACTGTCTTACTTGTTTTCTAAATTTCGGTACTGGAAATTGCGCTATTGCTTTGATGTTATTTTTTGTAGGAGTCACTGTATTAGGCTTTATCACTTATGACATCACAAGAGCAGTTTGTATTATGTTTGTTTTGACTCCAGTGATACGTCACAAGAGCCAATTGCATTGACAGTGTTTTTGCTCTAGCGAAAATGACGTCATAAGAGCAAAAGCCTAATTGTTCTCGATCACATGACCTAAGTACTACGCCGACTGTATCGCAAATTTACACTTTGTAAGGTTTAGACGGAATCCTTCTTTTGCAAGTGCCTTTAACAATCTTGACAATATGTCCATATCTTCCTGAAAAGTTTTTGAAAATATAATGATATCATCCAGGTAATTCATAACATATTTAAAAAGGCCGTATTTTCGTATAATACTAGCCAAAATCCTTTGAAAAATTGCTGGAGATGTTTTCAGGCCAAATGGTAGGTGATTCTATTGGTAGTTGCCTTCCTGTGTTACAAAACCTGTTTTTCTTCGATCGGCTTTTCTCAATTGTATAGACCAAATTTCGGAGTTAATATCGAGATTGGTGAAAAATTTGCAGTCTACCATTTTTACCATGAGAACTTCTATCAACGGAAACGGCTGCGATTGTGGGACGATGATTTTATTAATGTTCCTATAATTAATAGACAGTCTTGTCTTTTTTCCTTCGTTGCGTTTGAACACCAAAATTACTGGAGCTGCAAACGGGCCATAAGATTCTTCGATCAGTCCATGCTTTAGCAACTGACTGACTTGTCCTTCGATTTCGTCTCTATCATCTGAGGAGCATTTGTATGGTCTTTTTGAACAATACTTTTCTTATTTTAGGTCTATGAAAGCTTCGTAGTTCTTTACCTGACCAACATCGTATTTGTCCTTTGCAAATATATTTCTGAAATCATTTAACAGCATACTGATTCTTTTTACTTGATTTGCATCTAAGTAATCAGTGTCTATATTGTATTCACTCATATTCATACCTTTGTTCAAATTTATCTCGTGTTTCAATAATATGATTTTTTTCCTCTTTGATAGTGTTAATTTTCTCACATTTAGCTGCGCTACTATGAACACGGACATTTAAATTTTCATCATGAGTTAGTCCAAACTTTTTAATTGTATTCAACCCCAAAAGCAGATCATGAGTGAAATTTTTCTCATTACAAATAAATGCATTTATTTTCTTTTCAACATTTAGAACTTTACAATTTAGTACACTTTACAATTTACCTTTCGTTTTCCCCCACCACCAATTGTTTTAAATTTATGTTCAATGTACTTAAATTTAGAATTTTTTACTTTTATAAATTTAGAGTTTATTAAGGTTACATTTGATCCAGGGTCATAAATACCTGTACAATTTAACTTCTCATTTAACATAACTTCAATTTTTAATAGTGGGGGAATATTAGAAGATCCCTGTAGTTTTGGATCTGTAACGTGCGACGGAAAAGACTTACTTCAACTCCTGGCGATGACTCGTTCGGACTCCGTCGTATCGTCTTTCTTTATTCATATAAAGAAAGTTAAAAATTTTACTCGTGAATCGAGATTCAAAATGCAAATTCAGCACAAGCAAAATCAAACAAATCTTGATAAATTCTAGTAATAGTAAAATTCATTTCTACAATCAACTAATAATAGTAAAAAAAAACTTCAATTAATTGAACAGTCAATTATGGATGAATATAAAAAAATTTTGCATTTTTTCTGTTAGTGGGTACAAAATAAAAAAACGTAAATTTGCCTTATTCATAAACAATTGTATTCTCAAATTTCCAAAAACAGATTTCGATTACAAAATAAATCAGCATGACTTTCATACATGACCACACGCGCTTTTATACTTCCGGCTAATAAATTTTATTATTCACAAATCAATACAGCGGGTAGTCAATTATCGAAATATGCAAGAAGAAAAAAAATTAGGTAATAATACTCTTAAAAATCTCCACGTTCGTTAACAAAAAAAAAAGTAAGCCGGTCTCAGGTTTTAGTCCACGAATCATAGCGTATCTACTCAAGGACATGCGTAAATCGTCTTGCAAAAAAGAATACAGAGAACGATTCACTAAGATTCACAGAGACTGAAGATCTAACAAGTAGTTCCTCACCACAGTTTTGCTCACCACAGAGATAAATCCCTGCTGCTACTACTGAGGGTGTCCAAGTGAACCCTTAGTATCAAAATGTTAATCAATAAAAAAAAACCAACGCTCGCCAGCGTTACAATATCCACTTACTTTGTTCAGAATTATTTCGGAAGTTAGGGGATCGGAGTGCCTTTAACAATCTTGACAATATGTCCATATCTTCCTGAAAAGTTTTTGAAAATATAATGATATCATCCAGGTAATTCATAACATATTTAAAAAGGCCGTATTTTCGTATAATACTAGCCAAAATCCTTTGAAAAATTGCTGGAGATGTTTTCAGGCCAAATGGTAGGTGATTCTATTGGTAGTGGCCTTCCTGTGTTACAAAACCTGTTTTTCTTCGATCGGCTTTTCTCAATTGTATAGACCAAAATGCGGAGTTAATATCGAGATTGGTGAAAAATTTGCAGTCTACCTTTTTTACCATGGGAACTTCTATCAACGGGAACGGCCAATACCACGTGGTTATAAAACCATAGCGTATCTACTCAAGGACATGCGTAAATTGTCTTGCAAAAAAGAATACAGAGGACGATTCACTAAGATTCACAGAGACTGAAGATCTAACAAGTAGTTCCTCACCACAGTTTTGCTCACCACAGAGATAAATCCCTGCTGCTACTACTGAGGGTGTCCAAGTGAACCCTTAGTATCAAAATGTTAATCAATAAAAAAAAACCAACGCTCGCCAGCGTTACAATATCCACTTACTTTGTCCAGAATTATTTCTGAAGTTAGGGGATCGGCTCGCTTCAACACGCGGTGTCTCAAAGTTTATGAATTTAAATCTGGAAGCCAGCGGGCTGAAAACTAAGAAAAGCTCAACGAGTGGAGCAACTAAAAAAACAGACTAAAATTAAATCTATAAATAAGAGCACGATAACTCAGCGAGCTTTATATTTATTTGAAAACAAGAACTAGAAACTAAAAAAAAACTAATGGTAACGGACCGATGTGCACCTGTGGCAGCAAAAATAAAAAATGAAAATTTTTAAAGTAACGTGAGTTTAGTAGGGGTGTAGAGATAGAAGTGGCCCTCCTAAGCGCTTTCCTGGATTTTTAGGGTGGCGAAGTAGCGCTTCAAGATTCGGCGGCTCGATCTCTTTCCGTAAACCTGGATGCGCTGAGGACTAATTGCCGCGCTACCTTTGTGCGCGTTGCGCTGCCCCATTTCTCCCGCGACGTAACTCAAAAACGCGAGCCTCGTGCGGTTATTTTTTCAAATTGGATATATATCGAGCGTTGGTCGATATTCAAACTAATGTAGGTAAAGTTCGGCTCTATTTGAATTTCATTCTCTCGGCTCGTTTTTGCTATTACAAAAATATTTAAATAAAAAATAAAAAAAATAAAAAATAGTCTCCAAACTCAATTAAACTTAAATTCGTGAAAGAAAACTTGCATAAAAGGGTAACCTTGCAATATTTAGTTTTTTGCAGTTTTCAATTCTTCAACTTCCAACGTTAAATTAGAATAACTGCAATATTTTTCATTTGAATTATTCTTCTTTCCCTCCTTGTACCAGTATGAATTCTCTGAGTGAAATCTGTTCTTTCTTCCCATTTTAAAACATACTTGGCATGGATTTTTCTATTTAGCTGCAGTTTCAGATTTCAAGTTGGAATTATTCTTAGAGTCTTGGTTTTCATACATTCTTAATTTGTTAAACAAAGCAGTTTGATTTTTTATTTCCTGTCTATCTAATTTATCAGCAATGAAACTTGTTAGTCCTGTCACAATTAAATCAGTAAGTGTCCTTCTATCCACTTTTATATTCTAACAATAAATTTTCTTTCTTCAATGCATATTCCAACAAAGAACCATTCAAGAATTTGTAGGTTGGAGCATATTTTACTGATGACCAACTTTTGTCTGCAAAGGTGTCTAGGAAACTTTCCTGCTATGTTTCTCACTGGGAGTTTAAGCTGTGCTTAATAAACATAGATTAATACCAGCTGTTTTCTGGATCATTTAAAAATAATCTTAAAATACTAATTTTTACTGTGTCAAGATTTATTTCAAACCTGTCTTGTGTTTGAACTTTTGTTGTCAAACTTTTTCAAAATAAACTTTTCTACTCAAGTTTTTGTTTTTGTTATTGTCATTGTTACTTTCTGATGTTATTCTTAATTTTTCCAAAATCTCTATCAATTACTATCTATGGATTGATTTTCAATTTGAGATATGTCTTGCAGTAAATAATCGTTGAATACCATATTTTCACCTTCATCTCTGTATAACTGCAAAATTTCATCTGGCATAAACACCCACACATTTCTAAATTGACCTCTTTTTTGAAGTGTTTTCTTTATTCTTAGAAATTCCGGTAATTTTCTTAAAGGAAGGTGGTGCTTTGCTGCTTGATAACATGTAGGAATGTGGTACTTTTTCCCATCTTCTTCTGTAATAGATTTAATAATAATACTATTACTTTTTAGGTCTTCATCAGCTGCCAATTCCACCTCAAATTGTAGTTTAGCCATGATCTACTAATCCAGTCCAAAACTTTGGAAATTGTTGATTTATAATATGTTGATTTATTAGGAGTAATGAACACACAATTAGATTTATCTAAAAATATAAATTTTATTATTATTATTTAATTTAATTAATTAAACTGAATTAATATTAAATCATTGCACATGGTCGACTAACATAAAAATAGAAAAATCAACAGTTAAAGGTTTTTTACTACTAATACTTGTGTAGATCGACACCTTTGTAGCTACCATTGTTTCTGCTCTTATAGCTATCCTTGTATTTACTCTTGACCCTATATTTGTTTATATGTTTCTTCAGACTCGAGTGCATACCCTCGTAACTTTATAACTACCACTGTACTTACTCAAATGCATACAATTACTCATATCCTTATGCTTAGCCTTGTTTGTCGAAGCCCTTTTCGGTGGATTTTCAGCAATTTTTTGTTAATTTTTTCAAAAGATTGGCGTTAAAACTAATGTACCGATTTTTATAAAACTCAAAGTGTACATTCTAAAGATTCAGAAGGTGCACCTATGAAAGTTTCAAGTCGATATTTGCAGTTACTATGAAATTATGACAGTTTTTATAAAACTTTTTATTTCAAACAAAAACGCAAATTTCAAATGTTAGGTTATTCTTTTGAAAATAAAATAAAAAATTGTAATATACTATTTTATGATCTTGAAATGAGATATTTTTTCATTAAACTTCTTACTTATAAAAATTTGTCCATCAAAGAAAATGATTTTATATTTGATAAGCAAAATTTAAGTGGTTCCTCATGAATATATTTACAGACAATAGAGACTTATAAAATTAGGTTAAAATAAAAAACTTAAGTTTAAAACAATTTTTGAATTTGATAAGTTCCAAAAATATTAACAGAAAACTGATTTTAATTTTTTATACATTTTTATTGTCGAGTATCTAATTGATACCCGTATTGTGATTTATTTATTTATATTATATTAAATTATTGGATACTTCCTAGATACTTGACAACACAAGTATCCCATCACTCTCTCTGTGGTTATTCCTCTGTGAATAGTCTTTCAAAAAATGAATAGTTTTTAAAAAAGGAAATTTGCGCATGCATGGAAAAAATAGTGATTTCTTAACTTTTATAAATATCTCATAACCTAAAATAGCTAGAAAAACGCGGTTTAAGGCAAGAATTTCTTTCAAAAAAATGTTGTTCAGCAGTAAATATAATTTTTTATTTCGACTCAATATAAGCACGCTAGTCGGCGTTTTATGTTAAAAATTTTGATAAATCGGTCAGAAAACAGCCTTCCACCCTTTTTAAAAATCTGAAAAAATTAGAGCAGTTAGTTTTTTTTGAAATACGTCACATATTTTTTTTTCTAGTGAGCTGTATACATTTGTTTTTTTTTTAATCACAAATTAAAGGTTAAAAAATTCGAACAATGGCCCAAACGGCTTAAATTTGGCACCAAAAATATCATCAAAAAATGTCTTTAGCTTTTATAGGTTTTGAGATATGAATTAAAGTTGAAAAATCATTATATTAGAGTGAGAGTTCTATTTTTTAAGATTACAAGTTGAATGATGATAAAAAAAAAAAGAAAAATACACAAACGCAAAAAAAATCATTTAACGAATAATCAATTTCGACTCGAAGCAGGAATAAAGGATGAGGGTAAATCAAGAAATATTGAAATGAAACAAAATATAGTGAATTGCATATATTCCGTCAAATAACATACAGTTACAGCATCTTTTGAAATTAATAATAAGAAAAATATACTAATATATAAATTACAAAAGAAAAATGGCAAATAAATCAATACACATTAAACAAAAATTTGTGTCTGTTAGATTGTAATGGAAATAATTGTGTTTGTGTATGTTAATCGTAATTACTAGAATTCAAGGCTTCCTCGTTGGACTTTACCCGGCAGAGCATTCGGCCTTTAGCCTAATAAACGTACCTGCCTCGGAAGCAAAGTCTTCTTGGTCCAGTTAGTGATTCGACTTACTTTTTTTTCCGGTTCCTCCCTGATCCAGACATTCTGGAGCGTCACGATAAATATTCGTGTAAAAACAAAGAAAACGCGCGATAAAGGTGTGACTAAATGCGGCACGAATTAAGCTTCTTCCAACAAGCAAGTGTGATTAGACGCGTACGCGATAACGGTGAGACATAGACTGCCTCTTGTTTCGCAGCGCTGCTTCGCCAACACGCTGGAAATCATCTGAGTGACCGTGGCTGTCAAATTTTGCGCTCTGACCCAAACGAATTGACATACGAAAATAAAAGCCACTTGAATCACGACGTTGCACTAGGGTCCCTGCGGGAGGTCCCATAGGGAGCTGCGGTTTGCGCCAAAAATTTTATTTTTTTAAGCCCTTTCGAATGGTACCCCCCTGCTCGCTTCGCTCGCCAACCCCCCAGAATTTTATGCTTGAATCTACACTTGTACTTACACTTATACACATATTCTTGTGTCTACCTCTGTTCTTACTGTGATACATACCATTGTTTCTACTCTTATAGCTTGTGACTACACCTGCACCTTATTTTATGCCTACCTTTGTTCCTACCTTTCATCTTACTCCAAACCCTTGTAACTACCCTTGTTCTTACCGTTGCACTTACTGCTTTTTATAACTACGCTCTTACCCAAGAATATGCTCATGTTTATATATCTGTTTCTATCATGCCGATAACTGTAGTTTGAATTTTTTTCATGCTTTTATTTCTAACTCCAAGACTACTTTATTCTTATCTTTGATCATACTTTCATTTCTATCCTTGGTTAAACATCTGTTTCTATGCTTTTACCGACTTATTTTTGTTTTTTTATTTATTAACCTTCCCTGCTTTATAACCTTGCTACTATCCACGTCTCTTGAGTATTTTTTTCCGACTCTCTTTACTACGTCTGTTGACTTTTTCTTCTTCCAACATATGTTAATAATCTTGTGTTTACTACCTATTTTTTAGACAAGCTTCTAACGTCGAACCTTCTACACATGCATTTGTTTCTACATCTGTTTTTACTCCTATGCTAACTCTAGTTCTTTATTTTTTTTTATTTAAATTTTTAACACTGAATCTGGCCTTGTGCATAATCTTTTTTTATCCTCTTGTGCTTACTATTGTAAATAACCTTATAACAAACCTTGTTCATAACATTGTTTCAAACTTGATAACTACTCTGGTAACTACTTTGTAACCTACTCCCGTACCTGGACTTGTCATAACGTTTGTAACTTTGAACCTACGCTTATATGTACATTTTTGCTTAATATTGTGTTTATCTCTTTCACATGAATCTACTTGCTTTAATTTTGGTGTTTGCTGTTGTTATTTCTTTTTTTCATACTTTGGTCTCTAACTCTGAATCTTTGTTCTCATCTTTGTAAAAACAATCTTTTCTATTGTTCTTCTCTAATTTTTTTGTAATTACAATCGTAAAACTAATCATCTTCATACAATTTTGCCCACACAGCTATTTAACTTTTTTGACAAATATTTCCTACATCCTTTTACATTTGTTATCAACGATTTTTCTTCCTAGGTTTCTCCTAATTAACCTATCCTGATTAATATCGAAGTTTACCTTACGCCACCAGTTTCCAGCCATGTGCAGCCTCTTTCAGTTTGTTATTATTTTCATACTTCAATTTGCAACTTTGAACGTATGTTGTTCCTTTTTTTTTCTCAACATCTCACCCTGAAACTATTATTTTTTATACTTTTGTTTTCGATCCTGTATAAACCTTTGTAGGTAAACACTTACCCACTTTTGAATCTACCCATGTACCTACTCTCTTGCCAAACCTTGAAGCTCTCTAAGCAAACCGCACGCGCAATTGTATTATATTATCTAAAACAAATTTTGTTGAAGCTTTATCTAAATTAATCAACAATAAGTTATATATACCCTTTACCTTTTTCGCTACGTTCAGAGTTCATATTCATTTAAACTTTTGTGGTTATAGATTCATTGGTTTTGTTTCAGTTTGTATACTAATAATTATTATTTTCATGATTTCAATCGGATAATTTCGAACACTTGATTACATAATTTTTTTTTTATCAAATCTATACACTAGATGTTTTAATTGAATTGTAATATAAAAATTAAAAATAAAAATTCAAATTTTCAATTTTGTTCTTCAACCAATCACATCACGAATAAAATGCTGACATTCTTTTTGGGTTCTCTCTTTTACCTTAGGATATTAGTTAATTTTTTTAATGCGTCGTAGTTACTTTTTAAGTTTCTATAATAACATAGCTGATGACTTTTTTCAAATCTTTACACGTCTAGACAAGCACACAACCGTCTACTGATGAGCCCAGGTTATGTGTGGGGCTAAACGTTTCATTCATTTTTTGGTTTTCATCCATAGTTTTTTATACATAGTTACTTTAAACTCTAAATTCCGTAATTAACCTTGACTTTGAAAATTTTTTGTTTTTTGAAAATAATTTAGCTATTTTTCGTTTAATTTTTCTTAATATTCGAGACACCGTGTGAACGTTTTTTGAAAAAGAAGAATAGTTATTTAGTAAAGAGTTTCACAATCGTATATAAATGATTGTTTTTCAATTTTAAATATTATATATTACTCTTTATCAAGTATCATAGGAATTAGTTGAGTGTATACTCACACTCTTGTACACTCACACCAACTGGCTGTGGTGGAAGACGCGGGAACCTGAAGAGACGCGCCCCCGCGTTGCTCGATTCTACGTTACCGACGACGTCCCCCGCAAAGATCGTGACGCCGAGCGCCGATCTTCTCTCAAAGGATTGACTCGACGGAGGCGACACCGATCCCCCGTCCGTGCCAGGCGAGCGCTAGGACCGATCAACCCCTATAACCGTCAACGACACTACCCGATTCAAAGAGAGAGGCATCTCTGAGCCTCATAAACGGAGGTATTCGAAAAAACCCAGCCCTTTCCAGGGCTACATCTTGTTTAGACGTATAAAAATTGGCGCCCAACGTGGAGCCCAGGGAAAAATAATTTTCCTGGCTTTTTTGGAAAAATGCCGAACCCATTATGACATACCGCTCTCCGATAAGCACGAGAAGCCGTGAAAAAACACCGACTGAAAACTCCGAAATTCTGGGAGTGCTTAATCACCCAGTGGCGCCCTCATCAGTACCACAAGCAGCCAATACAGCCTCCTTACGCGAATCACCGCTCGCAAGCTGGATTCGCGCGTGTATAAATCCCACGCCAGGCACGCTGAATTCATTCTCTTCGCAGCCACCGCACTCATCGCAACTCGAGACGCTCCAGCAGGAAAACGTAGGAAGCCAGCTCACGGAGCAGGCAACTTCGGATCTCCAGCAGGAACGCTCAGAGAATACAAGTGCACACCTCCGACAGGAAAAGGAATCCTTGGTGCTCCAGCAGGTAACTGAGGATTGCCATCTAGCAGAGCAGGCTATCTCGGGTAACCAGCAGGAACCCCCGCTGATTCCAAACTCTCTGCTAGAGGTACCCGAAATCATGGCCAATCAGCCACCCGCTATCGACTGGCAAGCTTTTGCCCAGGCGATTTTCGCACACCGACCACCATTGCCGGAGTACCATGGGCTGGAATATGAAAACCCTGATACGTTTTTGGAGGAATGTGAAGCATACATAACCGCCCACACTATACACCTGAAGCGCAGCGAACTAAAACTCTGGAAAAGGGGTTAAAGGGCGAGGCAGAAAAGTGGTGGTTGTGTTATCGGTCCATGGGAATCAACTGGAACAACTTCAAGCAGCTTTTCCGCGGTCGATTTGACAGCCAAAACACCAGGAGTTCCTTGGTAGCTAGACTCTACGGAGCCAAACAAGGGGAAAAGGAACCCGTAGGAACGTTTCTCCAGCAAAAGTACATGCTCTATCAGCGGCTCAGACCGAACGAAGCCGAAGAAGCGCGGGTCACGACTCTGGTGGGACTCCTGAGACCGAGTCTCCGCAAAACACTGCGAGCTCAGACCTTCGCAAATTTTGCTGAGTTGTTGACCAAGGCCATGGAAGCAGAGAGAGACGACGAGGACGAGCAAAAGGTTCAAACCAAACCAAGACCAAAAATCGAATCATCTGATAAAACAAAAGGTGAAAAGGGAGAAAAATCACTCCCGAAGTGTTGGCATTGTCCCGAATATCATTTCCACAGGGACTGCCCTGAACTAAAGAAAAAGCAAAATGTGTCGGAAAACTGGCGATCGGCGGGGAACCTCTCGGCCGACCCCGTCAAGCCAGAACAGGCCCGGAAGTAAACAGCGTTTACTCTGAATCAATCTCTCTCCTTCGAATTCTTATTGGTACGGGAGACCAAGAATTGAAGCTGTAATCGACACAGCTGCTAACCGGAATTACCTAAACCTTAACTACCTACCGGCAAATGTCATCATCGAACCTGAAAATTCCACCATCAATCTTGCTGCCGCCAGTGTCACCATGAAAATCTTGGGAACCGCGGAGCTTAAGATATCCATGCAAGGTAAAATTTTTACCCTGGCCGTAACCATAGCGGACCAACTGCGAGAGCCACTCCTCCTTGGGCTACCCTTTCTCAAGCAAGAAGAGGCTATGCTCGACCTAGTACAGAATGTGCTTTACATAGGGAAGACACAGAGGGTAACAGCTGCTTTGACGATGGCACGTCCACTCAAAATCGCGCCAGCCTTATTTGACTTTGGAAAAATCACTGAAGATTTTCCACCTGAGTTAAAACCAGCTTTCCTTGAGCTAGTGAAAAATCACGCATCTATTTTTGGACCCCCAGACGGGCATGTAACTCAGACAAAGCTGGTCCAGCACGAGATCAAGGTGACCACACCGCAAGCGTTTCGGCTCCCTTGTTACCGATATTCCGAAGAAAAAAAGAGAGTAATAAAGGAGCAGGTGCAAGAAATGCTCGCAGCCGGAATTATTGAACCTAGCACTTCACCATACTGTTCGCCTATAGTGCTGGCTAAGAAGAAAGATGGAAAGTATCGATTCTGTGTAAACTACAAGCGACTAAATTCCATAACAGAAGACATCGCCCAACAATTTTCCCGAATTCCCGATACCTTACGAGATCTCTCTGACGCGAAGATTTTGTCGGTAATCGACTTGAAGAGTGGATATTGGCAAATTCCAATGCATCCAGATAGCAAGAAATATACCTCTTTCGTCACACCGGATGGAAGAACCTGGGTATTCCGGGTCATGCCTTTCGGGGTAAAGGGAGGTCCGGGTACTTTTGAGAGGTTTATGTCGGCGGTGCTGGATGGACTCAGACAATTCTGCAGGAAAATCATGGACGATATGATCGTTTTTTCGAAAAGCTGGCCCGAGCACTTAAAACATCTAGCCCTGATTTTTGAGCGCCTCAGCATGCACGGGTTGACGTGCTCTATAGAAAAATATAGTTTTGGTAAAACTGAGCAGAATTACGTCGGATTCAAGGTCACAGCCGAAGGTCTCGAGGCCAAGAAAGAATACTGCACCTCCCTGGTTGAATTTCCACAACCTCAAACGAAAAAGCAACTGGAGTCTTTCATCGGCGGATGCAACTGGCTGCACGAATATGTGAAGGATTTGGCCACAATTATGGCACCTCTCACTAGCGCCCTACGTGGAAAGAAAACTCTGCAATGGACAAAAGAGATGCAAGAAGCTTTTCTTGCTACCAAGGAAGAATTTAAGAAACCACTATCGCTTTGCAGACCACTTCCAAGGTTGCAGTTCCATTTACAGACCGACGCGAGTGCTTTAGGCATGGGTTGCGTTTTATTTCAACTCGGCGAGGAAAATCAGCGACGAATCATTAGTTTTGCCAGCGCCAAATTCTGACCAAACGAGACGAGGTACCACTGCAACGAACAGGAGTGTTTAGCCATCATATGGGCTATTAAACGGTTCCGACCTTACTTAGAAGACCAACCCTTTATTCTTCACACCGACAGTCAGTGCCTGACTTGGTTGGAGTGCATGAAAGATTCGCGGGATAAATTATATATCGGTGGTCAGTGCTCTTGCAAGAATTTAGTTTCAAGGTTTACTGTGGGTTTACCAGAAAACCCACAGTAAATGGGACACAAGAATCCCGAAGATTTTATTTCAACTACGATCACGAAAAAATGCTGCTACCGGAGTAAGCCCCGCTTGGGCTCTTATGGGGAAAAACATCAACAGGCCTGGAGCTTGGAAATTCCAACAAGAGGCGCCACGAAAAAAGTCCAAACCGGACTCAATCCCCGCTTCAAAGGGCCCTTCAGGGTCGAAAAACGCATCAGTCCAGTGATGAATCTCGTAAATCGACGCGGATCCAATGTTAAAGTGCACTTGAGCAAAATCAAAACAGTCCGGCCGTGCGCACACCCGGAATCATCGAAGTCGATGGCGTTAAAGATCAAAACAAAACGGCAGAAACAACCGAAGCTCAACCGCAAGCAAATTTTGATTTTTGATCACCGACGATCCCCTACACGCTACTCCTCCACTCCAAAAATCGTGGGTAGACGTGCCCATTTTCTTACCTAGAACACTGCATTTGGAAACTCTTCAGCCACAAGAGAGTCAACAACCGGAAAAAGATACCAAATCAGGGTCTCCTGTAGCAACTCGTCGATACGATCTACGTCCAAGAAAGAAGAAAAACTCATCTTAAAATTATTCATATTCATAAATTTAATATTTTATTTTTTGTAATGTATTAGCGCTAATACTATTTTAAGTTACTATATTTAATTTAATTACTATTTTTATTTAAAATTTTATGTACTATTCAAGAAAGAAAGAAAAAAAAAAAAAAAAAAATTGTTTAGTTTTGAGTTAGTTGTAAATAATGCGAATTGTAGTTAAGTTAAGCATTTATCTAGTGTCATACTTATGTAAGCCTGACTGTTTAAATCGACTAAAAATTGAACCATACGCGAGTGCTTTAAAAACCCGGGCGATTATTACACCTGTGTAATAAAAACACTCGCGCACAGTTCATTGCCCCCTCTCCACGACACAGCCGAAGCCGTGATTGGCTGCGCCTTTAGCGCGGATAAGGTTATAAAAACGGTGTTGGAGCCAGCTGCTCTAGCAGGCCACGACTCGACCCCTCCTAGGCAGTCAGCTAGGGAACCTGAATAAAGACAGTTAATTAAATTTCACTTGTGTAATCTTCTTCCTGATCTCTTCTCTTTTGCGATCAGGAGGGCGGCCACACCCGAAGTGTGCACCGCATGAACGGCAACCTCGAGGAAGCTGTCGTTCCACCCCCACGTCGGGCGAGACAGAGAGAGCGATATCGGGAACGTCGACGCCTCGCGCGGAAGGAGCAGAGAGCACAAGCCAGCGAGAAGAAAAGGCTGGAAGTTCGGCGACCTTCGAGGCCCCCTCACCGTTTCGGCCAAGACGACATTTTTTCGGGTGACTGCACCAGTCCGGAGATCCCTCGCAGGTTGAAGAGCGTCGTCCTCGTAGTTCCTCCCCGGAGGCTGAACTTTAGGCCCGCATCTGGCCAGGACGACTTTCCACCCAGTCGGTCAAAAGACCACTCGCCTCTTAGTCGAACTCCGTCGTCCGTGCTCCTGTTGCGGTGGTTAGAAGATTCCTCCACCTCCCGGGTCACAGGGCCGTGGCAGAAGACGGACCCACTCTCGACAGTGGATTTGACCAGGAGGACGGCAAAAGGTGCATCTGCGGCAGGCGGGATTTACCTCCAGTCAGACACAACCCGACGAAGAGCTTCCGAGTAGTTCGGGATACCAAAGCTCCGCAGGACGAGCTTCCGGGTGAAGACGTTCTCAACCTGGACACGTCCGACATCGAGAACTCCCCGGAAAAGGCTCCGGGATCCCCTCCTTCCTCGGCTACTCGGCCTGGGGTATTCTAACGCCTGGAACCTGAGCATAGAGCCAACCGGTCGTGGTGGAAGACGCGGGCACCTAAAGAGACGCGCCCCCGCATTGCTCGATTCTACGTTACCGACGACGTCCCCCGCAAAGATCGTGACGCCGAGCGCCGATCTTCTCTCAAAGGATTGACTCGACGGAGGCGACACCGATCCCCCGTCCGTGCCAGGTGAGCGCTAGGACCGATCAACCCCTATAACCGTCAACGACACTACCCGATTCAGAGAGAGAGGCATCTCTGAGCCTCATAAACGGAGGTATTCTAAAAAACCAGCCCTTTCCAGGGCTACACCTTATTTAGACGTATAACAAAGTCATATGAAAATGGTGATTTGAAATTAATATAATTAAATTAAAATTAAAATTACAAAGTAAAGTTGAGTGGGATATAGAGGGTTCGATCGGAACCCTTACATAATATATCATTTGAAAGATCTTTCAAAAAGGAAGCTCTCTGTTAAATTTTAGATCTCCATCATCGAATTTGAGATTATGGCATCAAAAAAACCACTTTTTTACCCTTTTTTTAACTATATTTTTTAGAACTTTTCGACCTTTTTTCACTGTAACTTTTTTATTTTGCATTTTCAACAAAATCGGCCAAGGAATTATAACTTTGTCTCGGATCAAAGAATCGAAATATCCTTGGTGTTATTTTTTTCCCCTGTTTTTAAATATTTTTGGAGCGGTTCAAATCCGTTATGACGAAAACAAACTTTTATTTTTTAACTATTGCGAGACATCTGGGTTTCAATATTCAAAATTCAATCGGGATCTTGTACAAAAATATATGTCTCGATACATCATCAAAAAACAAAGCTCTCGATGAAATTTCAGGTCCCCATCATCAAATCTCAGGTCATGCCATAAAAAAAACCCATTTTTTCACTCTGTCTTTTGACCATATTGTGAGATATCTGGGACTTCATATTCAAGATTCAATCAAATACAGTGAGCCAAAATAAGTGGCTCGTCAAAGCAACAATCAAGGATTTGAGGCTGAAACTGCCCACTTTGCGGTCCACTCTGCCAGATATATTGTATCGCCACCGATGCCGTAGTAGGAAAGAGGTAAAGAGGCACACAATTAGACTAATTATGGTAATGTTTTGACTCATGATTTTCTGCCAGCACACCCAGCTTCAACGTGAAGAGGAATCCTGCTACTGGGCAAGAGTAAAAAAAGGGCGTGGAGGGTAATTAGAAAAGGGTGTGATTTATTAGGGAAAAAAAATCAAACGCGCGAAAAATTTTAGGTCAAGTTCACGGGAAAAAAGACATTTTCACAGAAAAATAAGTGATTAAACGGGAAAGAAAATAAATGCACGGGAAAAAATACTTGAGCGGAAGTTAAATGTATTAAATGGGAAAAAAAATATATTGAACGGGAGTAGAATTAACATTGCCTGGGAAAAAAATGTATTAAACGGCAATAGAATTTATCTGGCGCATCATGTTCAACATGGCAGGGCTCGTTTTAGTTGCAGAGTGTACTGCCCTGTTGTATGCGCAAACCAGCTCTGGTAGGTGCTCATCCCACGTTTGCTGGTTGTCGGCTACAAAACATCGGATCATTGTTTTCAATGTCCGATTAAGCCGTTCGACTCCACCGTTCGTTTCCGGATTGTGAGTCGGTGAGTTCTCATGTTGTACGCCAAGTTCGTCCAATTTGTCGTCTATAACATGATTCTTGAACTCTGAACCTTGGTCCGAAAGGAACAGCTCTGGCTGGCCCCATCTTAGGATTTCATCGAGCCAGATGTGTTTCCAGATGGAGTCACCGTCCGCTCGTCTTAACGGCGTCACTTCTGCCCACCTGGTGAACAGATCCGTTAAGACTAGCACGTATTTGTTGCCATTCTTGCTTCGGGTGTATGGGCCTAATATATCACCCGAAACTGCTTGCCAGGGTCTTACAATCACACGTCTACCCATTAGGCCACCGGGTAGGCGTTGCTCAACCTTTTGCTGTTGGCAAATCTGGCATGATTTTACGTATGCCTCGATGTCCTTGTACATGCCAGGCCAAAAATACTCTTGGGTCACTTTCTTAAGAGTTTTATCTCGGCCCAAGTGGCCTGCCATCGGTTCATCGTGTTTCTCTTGTATCACGGTTGCCCGTAGATACAAAGGCACGACGAGCTTCCAAGCATCGTCGTCTCCAACTGTCTCTTCGATGACGTCGTCAGACTTATAGTAATAAAGTCTGTCACCCACGACCTTCCTGAGGAATTTGTTCGGATTTCTCTGAACTATCTTCCTCTTATTCAGGTACCAGTCGTCTAGTTGTTCGACCGGGTAGCTTACGGCCGAAAAGACAGTCGGGTCGTCTTCTTCGTACATTCGTGACAAGGCGTCTGGAACCACGTTTAACGTGCCTTTACGATATTCTGTCGTAAAGTCGTAGCCTTGCAACTCTAGAGACCATCTTGCCAACCTGCCAGTGGCATTGGTCATCTTATGCAGCCATTTTAAGGAATTGTGGTCTGTGATCACGTGGAATTTGAAGCCTTCGACGTAACACCTATACTTCCTTATTGCTTCCACTACAGCTAAGCACTCCCGTTCAGTGACGATGTAGTTTCGCTGTGCTGGGTTCAGTACTCGGCTGAAGTATTCTATAACTCGCTATTGACCGTCAATGACCTGAGTCAAACAGCCACCGATCCCAGTATCGGAGGCTTCGGTCTGAATTGTGAACGGTACTGTAAAGTCTGGTCTCGCCAGGACCGGAGCGGACGTGAGTAACACTAATATTCTTTCGAATGCTTCTTGTTGCTCGTCGTCCCATTTGAAACACACCCTTGTGCTGGTGAGCTTCGTGAGCGGTTCTGCAACCGTGGCAAGGTTATTGATAAATTTTTGGTACCAAGATACCATCCCGAGGAACCGTTTCAACTTCTTACGGTTCGTCGGAACCGAAAATTTCAGAATGGCTTCGACCTTTTCGGGACAAGGTCTAATATCGTCACGGTTAACGATGACGCCTAAGTATTTTGCCTCTGGCTGGCAAAACTTACACTTGTCCCGATTAATTGTCAGGCCTGCCTCTCTAATTTTTGCCAGGATTGCCTCAAGGATTCTGAGATGCGTCTCAAAATCTTCGGTTACTATGATGATGTCATCAAGGTAGGCGTAAGCGTATTCGCCAAACTCCCTGATGATTATCTCGACCAAACGCTGAAAAGTCATTCATGCGTAGCTCAGGCCAAACGGCATTCGTTTGAACTGGAATGTGCCCATGTCTGGCACTGTAAACGCCGTTACTGGCCTCGACTCTGGTTTTAACGGTACTTGATGGTAAGCCGATTTTAAGTCCAGAGTCGTGATGTATTGAGCCTTTTTTAATTTGCTCAAGATGTCGTCCATGTACGGGATCGGGTACGCGTCCACCGACTTGGTGAGTGCATTGACCTTGCGAAAGTCGATGCAAAACCGCCTCGTCCCGTCTTCTTTCTTGACCATGACCACGGGTGACGACCATCCGGACCTGGGTGCAGGCTCAATAATGCCCTTATCCAGCATTTCTTGCACCTGGTCCCACATCTCTAGCTTCACTACCGGTGAAACTGGGTAGTACCTTTGTTTTGTCAGTCTTGCGTCTCCTACATCGATCTCATGCTCGATCCAGGAGGTGCAACCCAAAGGTTCGTCCAAGGTCGGAAGGACTCTATCAAGCATCTGCTTGAGTCTTTCGAGGTCTTCTGCTGGTACGTCAGCCAAACCTATAGAGGCTAACGATGTCAGCTTGGTCGCCTGTACACTGGCGACCTCTAGGCTAACTTTTTTACCTGCAATCCTGACCTCTAATTCGTCTGTAGGATCAAGAACTGCCTTGAAAGTTCGGATGAAATTTGCTCCCAAATAGCAATCAGCATCCAGGTTAGTTATGATGGCTATCTTGAGATCGCGTTTTACTCCCGCGACCTCAAATGGTAAGGTGACGTATCCGGCGATAGGACATCTTCGCCCGTCAGCTACCCTTGCGCCTTTGCCAGCATAAATTTCAATCTTTCGGTTGCACGCCGCTGCAATCTGAATAGCGCATGGCCCCATCACTGTACGTGATGCCCCGGGGTCATACAACGCTCTGACACGGAAATCACCAATATTCACTGGCAACCACCATCTGGTTTCCGCGTCTAAGTCCGCTGCGACAGAATTATTTTAAGTTGTCGCTTGTTCAGTATCCTTAGGATCCACTGAACAAGCCTGAGCGTCATCTCCGAGTGATGACTGGGAAACTGTGTCGGCGGAATAGTTATTTTCTACTCCGCCGGCTTTTCGTTTCCCTGGCGTTTTGGGCATTTGGGTCTGATGTGCCCTTCTTCCTTACAGAAGTAACAGCGAACTGGTGACTTGTCTCTCTTCTTCCTGCCATCATCACTCGAGCCTTGCTTCGGTGATGAGCTTCTGGCCCTTCCATGACCTTCAGATTTGTGTCTGGCTCTGGACTGCTCGCCCTTGTTTGAACTCTGGGGCCTTGGGCCCTTTGGCTTCCCAAAGTTCTTACTACCCTCGAGCTTTTTCAAGAAAGTCTCGAGGCGGCTGACGATCGAGTCAGCAGCTGGTTTGCTATCAACAGCAGTTGCTGCGACGTTGACTCTCGCTTTCTTGTCAGTCTTACTTTGCTTATAGGCGAGATAAGGCCACATAGACGCTGAAGGGGATGGTGGAGGCCTATAATTAATCTCGTTGAGAGAGGTCCGCTCGATCTCAACGGCTTGATTCATTAAACCGACTACCGATTTAATTTCGTTGCGACGAATCTGTCTACGCAGATTCGGCAACATATTTCTTAATATAAAGTCGACCTGTTCAGGCTCGCTCGGTTCGGGCTTAATCTTTAACAGGTATGACTGTAAATTAGTAATATAGTCCCTGACTGGCTCGGACTCGCCCTGTGTGCGAGCGAAAGCCTCAGCTCGCACACACTGGTGGGAATCTTCCACACCATACCACTCTCGGGCTGAACGACAGAAGTCGTCCCAAGAAACTATCTGTTTCTTGTTGTTGCGATACCAAGTGGTCGCAACACCAGTCAGCAACAACGGCAAGGTGTCTAACAGTTGTTTGTCCGTAAGTCCGGCTAGACTGTTGTTGTCTGCAACGTCTAGCAGAAATTGCTCCAGGCTTGACTCTGGACCACCGGAGAATTTCAAGTTCCAGCGCCGGACTATTGCACCAACATCCACCGGTTTTAGAGCGCTAAGAATCGGTGGAGTTCTTACAGGAATGGTTGATTCTTGGTCCAACCTGAGGAACCTTTCCTGTAGCGCTTGTATCTGTCCCTGTACCAGGTGTCTTTCATCCGGGACAGATGCGTCTCTAATAGGGCTGGAGCTGTTTCGCTTGTCTGTCATTGAAGTGCCGCGAAAACCGACCCTATTATTCGATTGGCCAGCATTCTCCGGGGAGATGCTATAATCGGCCATAGAGTTATTGGCCAATAACTCTGGCCTGATGGTACTCGAGACTGGTCCTCTCGAGTGTAGGTTTCTTTCTGGCCGAGGTTCCTCGACCCTGAGTCTGCCCTCGATCTTGTCTATCCGATCGTGCAGCCTCTTTAGTTCAGCCGATATCTCTCTGAACAAATCCAGTGTCTCAGGGTTATCTGACATGCCCTGAGCCTCTGCGTCACTCTCACTGGGTATCGAATGGTTTCGAATGCCCTCTTGGCCTGACGATCGTGAGTCCCGCGTGTGGGACTCCTGTAGCCTCGACGCTGCTTGCTGAACCAGGGGTTCTTCAAGCAAGACAGCGCAAGGATGCTCACCCGAATGTGTGTAGTCTGGATCCAAAATCGTGGACCCAGATTTTTCCCTTATCGTGGTGGCGATGAATGACGCACGCATCTGCTCGCGCTTAACCTGCACAGCAGCTGCGTCCTGGACAGAATTCGTCTCCAGTGGCTACAAAGTCGTCCGCTGAGTAACCCAGCAGCCACTTCTGGAGACGAGTGCACCGTTTTTGGACGGATCCGTCGGCCTTGAGTTCTAGCTCGGCCAGGGCGTCCATGACTACGTCAGTGCCTTCCGCCAAAATCCAGGAGAAAATCCTGTCTTCTTTATCCTCGCCCGACATCTTTCTTCCTGCGGGCGCGAAAAATACAACGATATATCCTACCTAATCGTGACAGTACTCAATTCCTATTCTAACTTATTCGAACTAATCTTCATCCAGTGTACCTAGTATCGGAGGAAAGAAAAATTCTCTTGCAACTTTGAGGTTAATAAAAAAAACAAATAAGCAAAAGCTAAAAAAAAATAAAATAAAAAAAAAATCAAAAAAAAGTAATGCACGAATGTAGCAATTAAACCTCAAAGTTACAATTACAGTTGCTACTAACACTAGTTAGTAGCACGCTGTACACAAATAAGTAATTACAGGAATTCAAAAAATAAATAAATATATCGAACTAATAATATTCGCAGATCACACAAGCGCCGTACTGTCATGGATTCATTCCCATACAACACAAGCAAGTGTGAGGGAAAAAGCAACAAAAAAAAATAAAGAAGAAAAAAAAACTGCCGTCCGAACAAGAAAAAAAAAATTCTAAATCCCCGGAAAAATACTCACGCGTCTCGAAATTAAATTTCGAGTCGCAAAAACCGCGAAAACAAAACTCCGGGATTAGCTACGAAATTTAAGTGGCAGCGATTAGAAAAATTATTTTGAACGGCCTCACAGTTGCTTTATTTACAAACAACTAGCGAGCAGGTCGAATTATAATTCGAACCGCTAACGCTCGCACGCTATTATTCCTCGAAATAAAAGTGCCCTTGTCCGAGCGTGGACAAGGTCACTGCGCGCGCGAACAATAATCCGTGCAGTCAGGTTATTAATCTGCGGCTAATATGCTGCCACCGCGTTCCCTCTTCCTCCGTGTCGAGCTGTGTCCCGCAGCTCGACCGCAACGTAATTTTACCGAAAATTACGAGCAAAAATTCTCCACACAAGTTGGGCGCCAATTTGTTACTGTGCTCGTCCGGGGAAAAACAACGACAACTGCGTTGTCGGACCAGCGACTGTACAAATATAAAATTTCTGAGTACTCGCTCCTGAGTACTCCTGCAGCCGTTGACAATACCTGCAAATAATTAAATAGACATGCTTGGGGAGACGCGTACCCGGACTAGCTGTCGAATGCCGGCAGTGGGCAGGGTGATTCCCCAAGCTAAAACCAAAATAAAACAAATCTCCCGGAATTAATGAATTCCCTAAACGAGGAAAAATCGAGCGGAGGAAGAAGGTTCGGTTTTTAATAAAAAAAACCTCGAAACAACGATTAATTTTAATTTCACAATTTATTCTCAAAAAGATAACGAAAAAAAAATATCACTACAAAAATTAATTATCGCGATTCTTGAATTTAAAATTTAAAGTTCGGCCGATCGCGCGAGTGGCCGAACAAAGAAAAGTAAAAGTAAACAAAGTAATCTGCCGGGCGGCTACGCGCGCCGGCTCGCAAGTTTCTACGTGTGAATTCTATCGAGGATTCACACGTAGAATCTTCAGGAAATAAATCCCGACGGGGAGAGAACAATCTACGGATTCTCTCCCTTATCACCCAGCACTCCTGCACACACATGCTTCACACTCGTTTTCGGGGGTCACAAACCTTGACGCCGCGTGGGTGGAGATCTCCGTGAAGCAGGGGTTCCGGGATTTCTAGTTTGTACACCACAAACTCGTACACTCCAACACACTGCACTCTCAGCAACTTCGCGAGTCGTAATTGACAAAATAAACTCTCTGCGAGCCGCGATCACAACTTTCTTTATTCCGATAACAAAAAAAAGAACGAGAGAGAGACGGAGTGTCTAGCCTAAACTATCAAAGTAGACTGGCGCGCTTACGCCTCGTTCCAGCTGGTCCGACCGCTAACGGTCGGTCCGTTCCGGAATGGTCCGCCAGCAGCTGTTCGTCTGCTGCTGGCCCGCGTCTACACGAGAAATCTCGATCGTGTGGATTAATATTTTCACCGACCGTGATAAAGTAAAACTGAAAAATTACGATAAATTTGAAAACTTTTTTGTGGAATTTGAAAGAGCATGCAACGATCTAAAAAGAGCCGGTGGCAACAAAAAAGAAGACGAAAAAAAACGATATTTACTGAAAGCGTTACCATTGAATTACAGTATAATTGGCAATTTTATTGATATTGTGCCTGAAGATCAGAGAACCTTTGAATACGTGAAATCTAAAATTAGAGAAATAAGGTTATCAATGGGAAACGTAGAGAAAAAACAAACGTCAGTACTTTTAACACAGACACGAAAATGAAAGGAAAGTGCTTTGGCTGTGGTCAAATAGGACACTACAAAAACCAATGTTGGAAATGGCAGCAGCAAAATGAAGATGGCAGAGAAGCACAAGCAAATCAGAGTAGAGGAGCCTACCCAAACTGAGGTAGAGGTGCCTACTCTAGTCAACGAGGTTCGCAACGAGGCAACTACAGAGGTACTCAACGAGGACGAGGCAGAGGAGCAGCAGCCAGCGAGCAGCACCAGGGGTCATCAAAACAACTGTGGGCAACTCAAGTAGTGAAAGTGAATGTGAATCAGTTAAATAAAAGTGACTGTGAAAAATCAAAACAAATTGAGTGGTTGTTGGATAGTGGCTGTACAGACCACATCATTAATGATGACAATTATTTTTGTAAGTATGTAGTTTTAAGAAATCCTATTGATGTTAAATTGCCGGATGGCAAAAAATTGAAAGCAACCAAAATGGGTACAGTCGAGACTTATTTTTTTTATTATGATGGTGAGAGAGAAGTTAGTTTGAATGATGTTTATTTTGTAGAAGGTATCAGAAAGAATTTATTGAGTCTATCTAAAATTGCAAAAAAAAGAAAAATTTTTATTGAGAATCGAAATGCTGAGATTTATAGTAAAGGTGGTGATTTGATAGCAGTTGCAAATGAGATGAATGGTCTTTACATTATGAAAAGCTATATTGATAACGATATTGATAGAAGTAATATGTTAATACTGTCAAATTAACTGATAGAGAAAAATGGCAACGAGCTTTAGGCCATGTGAATTTTCAATATTTAGATAGAATAGTTAAAGATAAATTAGTTGAAGGTTCACCTGATAGGTTGGAAAATAATATTTTGAAATGTACAAATTGTATACAGAGTAAAGTGGCTAATGTACCGTTCGAAAATGAGAGGACGGAATCTACTGAGATTTTAGAATTAATTCATACTGATTTGAATAGCCCGCATAATACAATTGGTTATGGCGGTGAGAAATATTTTTTAACCTTTGTTGATGATTACAGCAAATGTACTAAAATTTATTGCATTAGAAGCAAGGCAGAAACGGCAGGTTGTTTTATAGAATTTGTGAATTTAGTTGAGAATCAATTCAATAAACGTATTAAGAAATTGTAATGTGATAACGATAAAGAATATCTGAATAGAGAGATTTATAATTTTATTAAATATAAAGGAATCGAATTATTACCTTGCCCACCGTATGTTCATGAATTGAATGGTGTCGCGGAGAGATACAATAGATCCGCTATGGATATTGGCAAATGTTTATTGAGAGAGGCCAAAATTGATCAGAAATATTGGCCTGAGATAATTAAAACAGTCGCTTATTTAAAGAACCGTACAATAGCCAATACTCAGGAAAATAAAACTCCTTTTGAGATATTTTTTGGCAGAAAGCCTGATGTATGAAATTTGAAAATTTATGGGAGTAGAGTTTTTGTAAGAGTGCCTGAAGTTTTGTGAAAGAGTAAATGGGATGATAAAGCAAAGTTAGGTGTATTAGTCGGTTATAATAATAATGGTTATAGAGTTTTATTAAATAACAGAGTGATGAATGCCAGGCATGTTAGAGTGGTTGAAGAAGGCACCGAATTAATTTGTTTAGAGAAAATTAATGATAACACAAATGAAAATTTTGATAATGATTTTACTGAAGTGAATTTAAATGATGATGATTGTGGTGATGCAATTCAGAATGAAAATAATGTGAATGAGAATGAGTGTGAAGAGAATAAGAACACGAATTTTGGCTTACAGAATGAAAATAATGATTTGAGTGAAAAGAGAGTTTCTAATCGGGTCAGGAAACCAGTACAAAGGTATGGTAAACCCATCGAACATTGATCGACAAGCGGTTACGTAATTAGACTTTATAATAACGTGATTTTTTGGAGAACCCACAAGCAAAGTACTGTGACAAAATGTTCAACTTTTGCAGAATATACTGCCATGTCAGAGGCAGTGACTGAAATATTGTTTGTGAAAAATTTATCAAATGAATCTTTTGATGCGAAAATTGTAAACCCGATGAAAATGTATGAAGATAACTCAGGTGCAGTTGCGATTGGTAAGTTTGGAAATTTTACGAAAAATTCAAAGCACATTGAAGTGCAGTACCATTATATAAACGAAAATTATGAAAGAGGTGTCATAGATATAGTTCAAATTGATTCAGATAAGAATTTGGCAGACATACTGACCAAAAGTTTGGATAGACCGAAGTTTGTGAAAAATAGAAACGCGTTGAGATTGATTTGAGTTATTAAGATTAAATTGTTAAATTAGAATTTAAGTTAGTTATGAAGTATGATGTATGAAATACAATGTTGTGAATTCAAGGAGGCGTGTTGTAATATGTGAATTGTCAACATTGTAAGTATACCTAGAGTGTAGTATGTTGTGTGTGTGCGCAGCATAAGTGACTCAGCTGTGTAGTACCAGTCGTCGCTGTTCTACAGTCGTCGTAGTATCGCGCAATGGCTACGCGGCCAGTTAGATCAGTTCGAGCATGTATTATTTAATAATTAAATATATATATTATTCTTTTTCTTTAACATAAAACGATCTACTTTAATTTAAATCATCTTTTTACAACAGTAATAATTCTTAGTGCGTTTTTAGATTCGTCATCTAATTCAAATTGCATAAACGCGTGTTTTAAGTCTATTTGCGATCATTTACTTCCGACTACTAACGTGTTAAAAATTTTTTCTTCAAGAGGTATTGGATGCCTTTTAATTACTAATTGTGGGTTGACTGTTAGTTTAAAATTACCGCAAATACGCACTTCTCCGTTTTTTTTTAATACCGGAATAATGGGTGTTGCCCATTCACTACACTCTACCGGTTCTAAATTTCCCAATTTAATTAATCTTTGAATTCCTTTTGAAATTTTAGGCATTAGAGCAAAAGGCGCATGATATGGCTTTAGTTGAATCGGTTTTACATTATCTTTAAAAACCAAATGCACTTTTTTACCTTTATAACACCCTTGCGTGTCAGAGAATAAGACCGGAAATTTTTTTATCATGGTATGTTTTATAGTTTCGCTCTCTATTTTTAAAACATTACTTTCACGTTCATTTTTCAGTAATTTTAACAGCCATAAATTAAAAGCTTTCAGCCATTGCCAACCTAACAATAAAGGTCCTGAGCCAGCTATAATGTACAAATCTAAGTTTTTCTCGCTTTCTAAGAAATTTACTTTTACTTTTAAAATTCCGATAGGATTCAGTGGTAATCCTCCGTAACACGTTAATGTAAGATCACTTTTGCTTAATTTTTCGTTTAGAAAATATTTATTCTTATCTTTTTCCGACATAGTTGTTACGTATGACCCGGTGTCAATTTCCATTTCAAATTGAATATTATTTATTATTACCTCTGCAAATTGAGGTTTTGCATGTTTTTTATTAATTTTCACTTTGTTTTCCTTAATAGAATAAAATTCATCGTAATGTTCGGACTCATCGTTTGATTCGCTCTCTTCTGGCTACACGTGATTGCACTTCGTGCTACTGTTACTTCTCGCGTTACCATCAGCATTTTTAAAAATTATATTTTTTCCGTGTTTTTTAATGCATACTTTTTTTTTCTAAATGACCATTTTTTTTGCAAAAGTTACAATTATAATTTATGAATTTACAATCTTCTGCTGAATAATTATTCATGCCGCACCAATAACAATTGTATTTAAAATTACGCGAATTACTTGCGCTATACTTATTATTTCAGGAGGGAGCATCTCACTTACCAACTTGACAACACGCTAGAGCTCAGGTCTGCAAGACCTGTCAAGGCGAACGAACTCGCTTCTAAGATATCGAGTGAAGCAACCTCAAGGTGTATTGATTCCAACACACCCTCAATTTGAAGAGTATTTTTCCGAAGGAGAAGCACCGCATCGAACGGATGAAGTCAGTCCCGAAGCAGCAGTTGCTGCCGAGGTCAGGCATTATCTAGACGGTTCATTCCTTCACGACCCTGGCAACATTAAACTGTAGAACTGCCTTGCCAGTTACGGGCAATATGGTATTGGGCCATTTATGCCCTCGGCCCGTATGAAGGCTCAGCCTTGGCATAGAGAAACGCAATAGCGGCGCCCACTTTGCCGACGATCGTCCAAGCAGCTCCAGGATCATCGAGTGCTCTTAACTGTAATTCCCCTATTCCTGCCGGTAGCCCCCAGAAACCTTGGTCACCTGGGAGCTAGCCGTGGGAATTTCCTCCGCTGAGAAGCACTCGTTCACCTTTACCTGAGTTTCGACCTCTACGGTTAACATCTCACCACGTCCAAGGTTTCAGTCTTTAAATTTTTGTGCTTTTATACGACTGCAAACACTTAAGTATTTTTATAAATGCCTGAAACTTTTTTTTTCACTTAAACTACATGAAAACTGGAAAGAAGAAGTTTTACTTAACTTAAATTCAATAAAAAAATTAACTTTTACCTCCATTTTTATTTAAAAGTTCATTTTTCAAAAAACAGCTAGTTTTCGCTTTTTTAAAAACTTGCGTAGGATATTCCAACCAGTTAAAAACATCCGAAAATATTGTAAATTTTTTTTCTTTTCTTTTTAGTATTCAAAATCAACGAAAAAAATTTTCAAGTTGATTGGTGCAAAATTGTTCAAACCACAAGCAAATAACTCATTTTTTTAATCATTGTAAAATTACCGATTTTTCATGATTTTACATAATTTAATGCCTTAATCTCATTTTTTTTTCATTATTACAGGTAAATTTGAATAAAAACACTAAATTAATAATAATTTAACTAATTTAATTTTAAATTGAAGAAAATCTTACAGAAAATCATCATAAGCTTTAAAATTTTACAAATTTTTCAACACAATTGATCTTTGAAAAGAAAACGTTATTTTTGTAATAATTGCTTTAAAATAATAAAATTAATAAAATTCAGTAATAATTTATACGTAATATGAATAAAAAATTTTGGTTTGCTTAAATTTTGATTCAGCTAATATTTAGTAGCTCCTCCTTTTGCGTTATAGCAAGCCTGAACCCTTCGTGGCATGGATTCTGCAAGCTTCTTACAATAGGTCAGACTTAAAGTTTGCCAAGCTGCTGCAATTTCTCTTTTTAAATCATCAAGATTTCTCAGATTCTTATCTTTGATCATCATTTCTAGTTGATCCCAAGCATTTTCAATTATATTTAAGTCAGGCGAACGGGCTGGCCAATCTAAGACTGGTATTTTGTTATCTTTTAACCAGTGCATAGTTTTCTTTGAGGTATGACAGGGGGCGTTGTCCTGTTGAAAGTACCAAACTTTTCGACGTCCAAAGATTTTTGTTTTTGACGGAAGCATGTAGTCCTTCATCATGTCAATGTATTTTTCGCTGTTAACAGTTCCTTGCAAAAACTTTAATTCTCCTATTCCTTTTCCTGACAAACAGCCCCAAATCATAATAGATCCACCACCTTTTTGAACCCTGGGAGCGATGCAATCTGCATTATATTTTTCAATACTAGAACGTCTCACTCTTCTCGGTCTGTTGGAAAATAATTGAAAAGAGGATTCATCGCTAAACAAAACTAAATTCCACTTCTCAACAGTCCATGATAGTTTATCTTTGCACCATTCATAACGAGCTTTAGGATTTTTTGCAGTCAGAAGTGGTTTACGAACTGCGACAGCAGACTTTAAATTATTTTCAAGCAAGCGCCTATTTACTGTTACTCTTGAAACTTTTACATTCAGTTCATTAATTAATTGATTTTTTATAGTATTTGCTGTAACAGTGCGTTCTTTTTTTGCTTTTTTAATAATTATTCTGTCTATTCGATCGCTTGTTATCCTTGGTCTCCCAGCACCTTTTTTAACTTTTACGGTTTTCGCGCTGGTGTAAGACTTAATAGTATTTTGAACACAATGCCTACTCACTTTTAGAGTTCTAAATATCTCACACTGATTTTTCCCTCCCTTAAATAATCCTACGATTTGCCACTTTGTAGACTCTGATATTGCTCTTCTGCCCATGATTACAGTTACTAATAAACATTAAAAATTATCATTTTGTATATAATAACTGCTCAGTCGGTAAGGCAGGTATATTATCTACCGATTGAATAGACGTCTCAACTATAGTCTATAATTCGAATCCGAAGAATTCAAATAATATATTTAATTAAAATAAGCTTACTTTAGATTTGTACTGAATTATTAACGAAAGGTAAAAACATTTTAAAAAGTATACTTTATACATAGCAATTATTACAAAAATAACGTTTTCTTTTGTAAAAAAAAATGTAAAGACCAAAGTTTCATAATTTTTAGGGGCTAGTTCAATGGGCCTAACGAAATTGGGTCCGGGGCCTTATTTTGGGCCCTACGGACCCAAAGTCCAGTTTTTTAAATGGGAACCCCTATTTTTGACTCCGGATTCGAAAAGAGCAGGAAATTTTACGATTTTTAGGTATTTTTTGGAATTTTTTTTGGGCCTTACTGAGGCCCTGCAGGGCTCGATAAGGCCCATTTATCTTTGGCAGCCTTTTTCACGAGAAAAAAGCCTTTTTCGCTTATTACGTACATGAAGAAAGTTTATTCTTTTAAAATTTCTAACCGAATGGCCCCAAAAAGATTGGGCCCGGGGCCTTATTTTGGGCCCTATGGGTCTCAGGAATTTTTTTTTCTGGCAATTCCTAATTTAATGTCTGTTATGACCGGAAGTCTCTAAACCACTGCATAAAAAAAGAAACTCTCAAGCCGCTAGTTCTAAAAACTTTAAAGGCCATGCGTGAAAAATTAGTTCCCCGAACTGAAACGGCTAAAAAACCTGATGAGCCTGTGTGTCTTAACATAAAAGTAAATTTATTACATCTAACAATTTAAAAAAAATCTTACTCAAGTGGATATTATTTACGAACTGCACTGAAACAGAGATTTTTTCATTACCAAGATTTCATCAATATCGTATTAAAATTAGTTGCAACTTTTATTTTCACTTTAATTCTTATAATGGCTGATTATACGGTTAATGAAATCGTTGAAATACTGCTGATTCTTGGTGAATGTCAAAATGTAATCACGTGAAGCAAATAAAAAACTAGATTTTCAGAGTTATAAGCAGTAAAAATCGACTATTTAATAAAATATCATAAAATTTTACAAAATTTAACAAACTTTTCCATTTTTAAATGAGCGAGTTTTGCGCCCTCTACAGTTCATACATACAAATTAAACTTATTTTTTATTTTATTGGTGTCTTTAAGTAAAAATAAATAACAAAAAGTGAGTGAGTGAGTGAGTAAGTGAGTGAGTTATTTGTGCTTTTATTAACTTCACTAAGATTTATCTCGATTTAGTGATTTTCAGAGTTATAAGCAGTAAAAATCGACTATTTAATAAAATATAAAATTTTACAAAATTTAACAAACTTTTCCATTTTTACATGAGCGAGTTTTGCGCCCTCTACAGTTCATACATACAAATTAAACTTATTTTTTATTTTATTGGTGTCTTTAAGTAAAAATAAATAACAAAAAGTGAGTGAGTGAGTGAGTAAGTGAGTGAGTTATTTGTGCTCTTATTAACTTTACTAAGATTTATCTCGATTTAGTGATTATTATTGTTTTTCTATTAATTTTAATCTTAAACATGGCTGATTATCCAGCTAACGAGATAGTGGATATACTGCTTATCCTTGGTGAATGTCAAAATAACTATCGAGCAGCGGCACGTCGATATGCTGAACGTTTCCCTTTAAGACGTCATCCGAACCATGCAACAATACGTCGCTTAACGGACAGAGCTCGTTGTGGACATCTTACTCGTCAACGCAGACGTCACGAGCATAATGAAAATGATCCTCAAGTTTTGGTGGTCTTAGCCATGACACATCTTGATCCTCATATCAGCAGTCGTCAAATTGAACAAGAAATCGGAATCCCACAAAGAACAGTGATACGCATTCTTCAAAAACTTAGATACCGACCGTACCATATAACTTTAGTTCATGAGTTACAGCCAATTCATACTGGATTGAGAATTAACTTCTGCAACTGGGCTTTAGCGAGGATAGCAGAGGATCCTGATTTCTTCAAGTACGTGCTCTTTTCAGACGAGGCTACTTTTAAGAACGACGGAACTCTTAACAGACATAATTGTCATTATTGGTCAAATGAAAATCCCCATTGGTACAGACCTGTGAATCGACAGAATCGCTGGAGCATTATGGTATGGTGTGGCATAGTAAATGGTCATTTAGTCGGCCCTTATATTTTCGATGCTAATGTCAATAGGCATACTTATTTAGAGTGACTTAGGGATCAATTGCCAATACTTCTGGAAAATGTTGATCTGGCAACCAGACTAAGGATGTGGATACAACAAGATGGGGCTCCACCTCATTTTTCTAATATTGTCACAGAGTTTTTAAACCACAATTATGAGGGAAGATGGATTGGACGAGGAGGACCCGTTAACTGGCCAGCACGCTCACCAGATTTGACCTCTCCTGACTTTTACTTATGGGGATTTCTAAAGAACGTAGTGTACGCCCAACGCCCAACAACAAGAGCGGACATGATAAACAGAATTCGACAAGCTTGCAACGCGATTCCGAGAGAAGTATCGCTAAGAACGGTGCGACATTTTCAAAGTCGTTTGAATTGGTGCCTTGAAGCTCATGGAGGAAACTTTGAACATTTACATCGTTGATTGAATAAAAAGGTTTCGCGTGAGAGGCTAGGGGACTCACGTTAAGCAAGCACCCCATCGTGAGTGGCAAGGGGACTCACGTTAAGCAAGCATCCCATCGTGAGAGGCAAGGGGACTAACGTTAAGCAAGCACCCCATCGTGAGAGGCAAGGGGACTCACGTTAAGCAAGCATCCCATCGTGAGAGGCAAGGGGACTAACGTTAAGCAAGCACCCCATCGTGAGAGGCAAGGGGACTCACGTTAAGCAAGCACCCCATCGTGAGTGGCAAGGGGACTCACGTTAAGCAAGCACCCCATCGTGAGAGGCAAGGGGACTAACGTTAAGCAAGCACCCCATCGTGAGAGGCAAGGGGACTCACGTTAAGCAAGCACCCCATCGTGAGTGGCAAGGGGACTCACGTTAAGCAAGCACCCCATCGTGAGAGGCAAGGGGACCCACGTTAAGCAAGCACCCCATCGTGAGTGGCAAGGGGACTTACGTTAAGCAAGCATCCCATCGTGAGAGGCAAGGGGACTAACGTTAAGCAAGCACCCCATCGTGAGAGGCAAGGGGACTCACGTTAAGCAAGCACCCCATCGTGAGTGGCAAGGGGACTCACGTTAAGCAAGCACCCCATCGTGAGAGGCAAGGGGACCCACGTTAAGCAAGCACCCCATCGTGAGAGGCAAGGGGACTCACGTTAAGCAAGCATCCCATCGTGAGAGGCAAGGGGACTAACGTTAAGCAAGCACCCCATCGTGAGAGGCAAGGGGACTCACGTTAAGCAAGCACCCCATCGTGAGTGGCAAGGGGACTCACGTTAAGCAAGCACCCCATCGTGAGAGGCAAGGGGACTAACGTTAAGCAAGCACCCCATCGTGAGAGGCAAGGGGACTCACGTTAAGCAAGCACCCCATCGTGAGTGGCAAGGGGACTTACGTTAAGCAAGCACCCCATCGTGAGAGGCAAGGGGACTCACGTTAAGCAAGCACCCCATCGTGAGAGGCAAGGGGACTCACGTTAAGCAAGCACCCCATCGTGAGTGGCAAGGGGACTCACGTTAAGCAAGCACCCCATCGTGAGAGGCAAGGGGACTCACGTTAAGCAAGCACCCCATCGTGAGTGGCAAGGGGACTCACGTTAAGCAAGCACCCCATCGTGAGTGGCAAGGGGACTCACGTTAAGCAAGCACCCCATCGTGAGAGGCAAGGGGACTCACGTTAAGCAAGCACCCCATCGTGAGAAGCAAGGGGACTAGAAAATATTTCACTTTTTTCGAAACTGGGTACAAAAATTTTCTGGCTAGTTCCTAAATTGCAATTTGAAGTTCATAGGGTCCGAAATGAGGCCCCGGGCCCAATCTTTTTGGGGCCATCTGGTTGGAAATTTTAAAAGAATAAACTTTCCTCATGTAGTAATAAGCGAAAAAGGCTTTTTTCTCGTGAAAAAGGCTGCCAAAGATAAATGGGCCTTATCAAGCCCTTCAGGGCCTCAGTAAGGCCCAAAAAAAATTCCAAAAAATACAAAAAAATCGTAAAGTTTTCCGCGCTTTCCGAATCCAGGCTCAAAAATAGGGGTTTCCATTTGAAAAAACGGACTTTGGGTCCGTAGGGCCCAAAATAAGACCCCGGGGCCACATATTTTTGGGGCCATTCGGTTAGAAATTTTAAAAGAATAAACTTTCTTCATGTACGTAATAAGCGAAAAAGGCTTTTTTCTCGTGAAAAAAGGCTGCCAAAGATTATCGAGCCCTGCAGGGCCTCAGTAAGGCCCAAAAAAAATTCCAAAAAATACCTAAAAATCGTAAAATTTCCCGCTCTTTTCGAATCCGGAGTCAAAAATAGGGGTTCCCATTTAAAAAACTGGACTTTGGGTCCGTAGGGCCCAAAATAAGGCCCCGGACCCAATTTCGTTAGGCCCATTGAACTAGCCCCCAAAAATTATGAAACTTTGGTCTTTACATTTTTTTCGGTTTGGGCCTTCCCAAGCGAGTTATTCGGGTGGATCGATTAAAATGACTCACCCTGTATACTACGCAAATTTTTAAAAAAGCAAAAATTAGCTGTTTTTCGAAAAATGAACTTTTTAATAAAAATGGAGGTAAAATTTAATTTTTTTATTGAATTTAAGTTAAGTTAAACTTCTTCTTTCCAGTTTTTATGTAGTTTAAGTGAAAAAAAAAGTTTCAGGCATTTATAAAAATATTTAAGTGTTTGCAGTCGTATAAAAGCACAAAAACTTAAAGACTGAAGTATGAAATTTGGGGGTGCTCTATAATTTTGATCACTACTGTACATATTACGTCATGCCCAATGAGGGGAGAGGGAGTTTTTATTTATTTAAATTTTATGACATAGTGTGACAGAGGGGATAAAGTAAGGTGTTTACGTCACGATTAAATACTTAATTTGTTCCACTTCGATCCGTTCAGCTTGGGTTAAATTATTTTCATTAATTAATTTTTTTAAATCCTGCCATTTTTTAAGATCCAGCGCACGAGGGTGGCAGCACTATTGGCGATGATGCATGAAAATTCATTTGCAGTTTAGAAGTGCAGCCACTGTCCAACGGTATAATCACGCGATAATCTTATCATTCGAATTTGAAACTTCAAAGATCTCAAAACTCTTATTTATTAAAGTAATGTATGTTTTCGGTATATATTTAAAAGAAAATATTATTGTAAAACTTGTAACCAAAAATTAACATTTTTTAGTAAACTTGTATTATCTAGAATAAAATGATTGTTGATAAACTTTACAATTTATAACTTAATTTAACCAAAATTGTCAAGATAACTGCCGATGACTCAAATATGGTTTATTGAATACTACCCGAATAAAAAAGGAAGCTGAACGCTCGTAGGGCCTTCGCTAGTTGCCCCAAAATTCTAGCTAGGTCCTTAGTAGGACTGAGCAATAAATGTAATGCAGCGCTAGCGGAGGCCCAGCAGAGCAGACTCATTTTAGTAATAAAATGAATGTTTTGCAAGTTGTGTTGTGTTCAGGACCCCACTAACTTTTGTACCACCCCAGCTACACCGCAAATACCAAACCAATCTTGCAGCACTGTGTGCTACCTTCACTGCCGAAACGAAAAGCAACATCAGTGGCGTCTAATACGTGATGACAAGTAGACGCAATCAAGACCTACTCAGTTGCTTGTATTTATAATTAATAATTTATTTCGTTAGTGTCCTGATTATTATGTTACAACAGGCACAGAGTTTACTGTATACAATTAAAGTGTTTTAAGTTCTTTATTTATTAAAATTATGAAACTAAATCTCAATGAGTTTTTCTCAATTTTCTACACTCAATCCTAAACATTTTGGTCGACTTCAAGCCAAATAAATAAAAGAAAGCACCGCCTGAGGAAAAAAATCATTAATGGTCCTTCGAACAAAATAATTATCAAGAAAATTGAAGAATAAAACAGCATATCAAGCACTGAGAGACCGCTCAATTGATAGAGAGGGAAGTATTACAAGTACATGGACTTGTAATATCTACGAGCGTAAAATTGGAGCCAACAAGACAGTTGGCGCCATTTTTCACATCCAAGAGGCACGACAGCCATTTGGTAAGCGGCGAGGGTTCATTTTGGTCGACGTAATCGTTGGAGCTGAAGTAAGGTTGTCGTTTTCCTTAAATTTGCCTTTCCTCTATATTTACCTTAATCCTTAACTGTCTAGGGATATTATTGTTTTATCATTTGATTTATTGAGTAAAATAAATTTTATCTCAGATGTTACTAATATTACTGATTTTGAATTTGATTGTAGTTTAGATTAATTCAAGTTAGATTTGTTTGAATTTTACGGTGCATTATTTTTATTTTCACGTATAATTCAGGCTGAATTTGTATTTACATTTCGTTCAGAAATGATTACGCCTCTTCTTACATTTTGAGTTGAACTCTGTTTACGTTTCACGAAGGAATGAGTTTTGGCAATCAAACTAAATTCATACAATAGGATTTATATTTGTTTTATGTCTACAGCTTATTCTGAATTGAATTTTGTAATTTGATTTTTTTCTTTTAACATTAAATTCTATTTATAAAAATTTGAAATTTATTCATGCAAGTGAAGTTTTGGTACTTTCACTTGACTTATTCATATCATTCTACTTGAACTCTTTGAAATGAGTTAGATTGATTTAACCTTTAGAAGAAAAAAGAAAGAAAAATTTTTACTGTCAAATTGTATTTTTTATAGCTAGAATTTTTTGAATTAAAATTTTTTTTTGTCCAAGTGAAGTTTTCGTACTTTCACTTGATTTATTTAATTCATTCTACTTTTAGTTGTTACTTTGTAGTAAGTTAAATTGATTTAACCTTTGGAAGAAAGAGAAGGAAGGAAGAATTTTTATTGTCAAGTTGTAGTATTTATGGCTAGAAGTAGTATGTAAACGAGAGCGCTCTCGTACCTTTTAGGAGAGCCCGGTGCTCTCTCGTACCTTTTAGGAGGGGGCCGGTGCTCTCTCGTGATTTTTGGAACGCTCTCCCTCGCTGCGCACTCCTTGGACGCTCTCTTCCCCCACTGTTGCGCACTCCTTGCTGGCGACCACCGCTGTACCCCCCTCCCCCGCTACGCGCTCCTTGGACGCTTTCTCCCGCTGCTGTACGCTCCCCCGCTACGCACTGTATGGACGCTCTCTCCCGCTGCTGTACGCTCCCCCGCTACGCGCTCCTTGGATGCTTTCTCCCGCTGCTGTACGCTCCTCCGCTACGCGCTCCATGGACGCTCTCTTTCGCTGCTGTACCCTCCCCCGCTACGCGCTCCTTGGACGCTCTTCCTGCGCTGTGTCCTCCAGCCATGCAGCTGCGCGCTCCTTGCTTGCGAACGCATCCTGTTGTGGCGCTGACGCCTCCGGGTGTGCCTGAACCACCAACCTTTGCCCGCGTTGTCCCTGCTGCCGAACGCATTCTGCTACAGCGCTGGAAAAAAAAGTGGCTCCGGGTGGGCTTGAACCACCAACCTTTTGGTTAGCGTGCAAGCCAATAACGCCACGGAGGCTTATAGCAAAATTTATTAACACTCATAATTTCATAGTTGTAATTCATAGAACAGTCATGATATATATTTATAATTGTAATTCATGATTTCATAGTTGTAATTTATGATTTTATGGATGCAATTCATGATTTCATAGTTGTACTTCATGAAACAGTCGCGATTTCATGAGTGCAATTCATGATTTCATAGTTGTAATTTATGATTTCATGGATGCAATTCATGATTTCATAGTTGTACTTCATGAAACAGTCATGATTTCATAGTTGTAATTTATGATTTCATGGATGCAATTCATGATTTCTAAGTTGTAATTCATGAAAAAGTCGTGATTTCATGAATGCAATTCATGATCTCATAGTTATAGTTCATGAAACACTCATGATTTCATGGATCTGAATCATGAATTCATAGATGTCATTCATGAATGAGTCATGATTTTATGAATGTGTTTCATGAAACAGTCATGATTTCGTAAATGTCATTGATGAAATAGTTAGAAGTTAATAAAGTTAGTTTTTTAGAAAAGTGACTTTGATCAGCTTTAATATAGTACTTGGAAGTTTTTTAAGAAAAAATTAATTTTATAAAAAATATAAAGTAATTGATACTTGTTATTTTAATTTAATATTGATTGAATCAAAGTAAGGATTTTAAAAATAAAAACAGTTATGTTGAAGTAATGATATTTTATTAATACAGACGTACCCCTGTGGTAGAAAACCTAAACATTTTTATAGTATTTTAATGTCACATTTCGTGACTTTGTTGTGTCAAACGCTTGATTATCGAAATAAGTCAGCCTGTGTTTAACGAACCAGCTCCGGAGTCGGCGACCCGAAAAAGGTAATTTTTATAGTCATATCTAACTAAACATAAAAACAGTCATATCTCGACAACTATAACAAAGAGTTACATCTCTTTAAATATAAAAAGTAATTTGTAAGAGTCATATCTCGACAACTCCTACAAAGAGTTACATCTCTTCAAATATAAAAAGTAATTTGTAAACTAACCTCTCAAGTATACCTTGTTTAATCCATACTTAATAGTCTTTTATTTTAAACACCTAGACTAATAAGTGTTCTCTTAAAGACATAACAACTTCATGGGCATAAAATTCCATAATAGACGTATCTATTTTTGCATCTCGGGTGAAACTTTTTTTCGGCATTTTTCCAACATTTTGTAGAACCATGAAAAATGTTCGGTACTTAAGCTGAAAATAGGTTCTCTAATTTGGAGTAACACTTGAACTGTGACACTTGAGCCTATTTTTAACGGTCGAAATTTTGCTTCACTAGTCTTGAGCATTTTTTTGGCTTGCAAATTTTTTCTAAATTTTCAATAGCCTTGCGCTTGGCTCTTCCAGGTCCGCTTGTTAAACTCGTAAAATTAACAGTGGTAGCATCAGTTAGTTCATCATGCTGGCGTTCATTATTATGCATACTAGACAAGCTCGTTGCTCGATGTTTTGAGTAGTTCTTGATTCAACCGGGTCGATTGTAACTACGGCGGCGTCACTATTTCCATTATTTTCACTGTCATTAATTAACTTTTCCAAGTCTTCTTTGCATACAATTTTTTCTGTTACACACCGTGAAAGATTCAAGGACTTCAAACCTCGAGGAGCTGGCTTACCAATGAGTACTTCGAAAGGCGTTTGCTTAATATCGGAGTGAGAGACGAATTTTTCACAAACAGAACAAAGCGTAGACCCTCATGCCACTTTGTGGTTTTATTATCTTTCATCCACCCGAACATGATTTTTTGGAAATCCCCATTCGCTCTCTCAATACTTCCTTGGCCTTGTGAGTGTCGTGGTTTTCCATAAGCAATTTTCATTTCAGGCCACAATAATTTTAGTTCAGGTTTAATTGAATTAACAAACTCACGGCTATTATCTGATTGAAGGACGGCAGGGGCACCTATCGTACAAAAAACATCAAGTAAATTGTAAGCAACTTCATGTGCACTTTTACTTTTCAGTGGTCTTAAAAAGATAAACTTGGATAGATGATCTTGATATGATCCATTTATAACCATCTGAAGAGCACGACTGCATATCGACCAAATCTACTTGTCCTCTTTCTAATGTATCTTTGAATATCATAGGCTTGACGATGATTCCTTTCTTTGTATGGGCTCTTTTCTCATGACAAGTTTGACATAAGGATAAATAAATTAAAATAGCCTCTCAATTTACATTGGCGTACTTTTCACGTAAAAAGTGCTCTAAACGATGTTTGCCGCCGTGGCCAGTTTTTTGAATGTGAGCATCGTGTAAGATATCATACATTTCGTCTGTATGCATAAAATATTTGACAATTTCACCATTTCCTGCTGGTGCAACTAGTTTTTCGCAATCATCAATGTGCATTATTTGATACCTCTTGAGTCTTCGTCGATCTAGGGCTGTTTTTACAGGTTTCGATGCTGCGAGACGCACTTCTTCTATAATACGTCGGTATTCGTCTTCCCCTTTAATTAAATTAGTCGAAGTTCCTGTTTTTTTTCCAAAATAAATTTAAAAAATAACTCTTTATTTTCTTCTTGAGCCATCTTAACGAGTAACTGTGGACGTTGATGTATTTACTTTAAGTAATGAAACAAAACTACTTGACTAAGTTAGAAATAGACAAAAGTGAGTTCATGAGATCATGAGAAAAGTATAGTAGGGGCGGAGAGTATACCCAGTAGTGCTCAATGATTTACAGAGTTTTAATATACAAATTAACTTAAACGAATCTGCCCACATTTTCGGGCTGATCGCAAATTGCTCGGGCTGATTCCGATTTGCCCGGGCTGATTGCGACCAGCCCAAGAAAATGTGGGCAGATTTCAATTGGCCCGGGCACATTTAATCGGTCCAGGCGGAACGCAATCGGCACGGGCAGATCGCAACTTGCCCAAAATCAGAATCGGTCCGTAACATATACAAATTTCACTAATAACCAAATACTATTATTATATCTATTTCTATAACTCTTTGTTTTTAATATTTTTTCTATGTATCTAATTATTTAACTAACTATCAAACTGCAGTATGAAGTTTTGAGAATTTTAAAAATTTGTTATTGAGAATTGTTTATTATTATTTATTATGCTGTTATAGTGCACGAACTAGCAACTGCGGACTCTGGAATATAACCCACGACGGTCCGTTGCGATGGCCGTTCGGCTTCTATAATCTATCAGTACAGTCAGCTTCAGGCCGACGATCTTCCTGAAATAGGGAAAAAAGTCCATTCATGCTAATAAATCCCTACACGATTTATCTCACCTGGAAGGGCGAGACTGCTCAATTATTTCGATAGTAGGTGGGGGCTATAGGATCGAGCGTAGAAACACCGGTTACTGAATAAAAATGTCTAAGGTTTTATTTTAATACAAAATTAATAAGTAACACGATGATTAATATACCCTCGAACAGCTATGATCCAAAATCAACAACACAACAAAGTATTGATTTTCTCCAGTTCGAGTTGTGCGCGCATACAAGCACTCATCTGCTACAGGCAGTTTGCGTGCGCGAGAAAAACCAAGATTATGACAATTACAGTGTAGTCAATACACTCACACGCATCCACACTCACTCATATACAATAAACATACACAATAAAAATAACAATAAAAAATATCCAGGCTCAACCTGCTGTCTAGGTTATGCAACCACGTGGAGATCAATTAAACTTGTAAATAAAATGATTTAAAAGAGACTAGCATAAAAATTAATATTATCTTCAGAAAAAATTTTCAAAAAAATATGTGATGAAAAAAGTCAAATAAATATAATACTTTATTGTAAAAGATTAATAATTCAATGAGTAAATATTAATAAGGTAGGTGTACCTAATATGGACCTGTGCCTAATATGGCCCCCCCTGTTATTTTGAATATGCTCGATATGTGGCATCTCTACAAGGTAGGAAGAAGTCAAAAACACTGAATTATGAAGTTTTGAGTTGTTTAAAACATTTAAAAATTATTTTTGCGCCCGCCTTATAGCTAAAACTCGTTTCGTATACCTTCGTTATTATTTTACGTTGTGATTAAATGGTCTGCCAAAATATTTAGACGCACCTGACCAAAATTTTCATAAGTAGCTTCGATTCGTTATTGTTTCAGCTTTAATTTGCGATATTAGTTTTTGTTCAACTCGTTTTCTAACTGGTTTTATTCTTAAATAACTTTTTAAACCGCACTGTACCTAATATGGCCCCCCGTGAATTAGTAGAAATACCGATATTAAGAGTCCTTAGTTTCATATTTACTTTTTAGAAAATCCTATCCAAATGTCATTTAAGCAAAATAAATTTAATTGTTTCAAAGCTTTTTTTCATTTTATAACTAAAAAAACATTCTAGCTCAAAAAACAAACTTTGATAAAAATTTAAAGTTGTAATTCTTCTACTGGTTGCAAAGCTTTCAAAAAAATTTTAAAAAAGGCTCAATTTTTAAATAAATAATTTTTAAAATAATGAAAATTTTGAAGTTTTTAAAATCTCATATCCTGATTGATTTAAAAAATAGGAACGAATCGCAATTAATAAATAACTTCAAGGGGGCCATATTAGGTACAAAAATTTTTGGTGTCTTAAAAAAACGTGTTTTGGTAAATCCTCTGTCAATTCAAGCTCATTGATCAAAATTGAACGCACAAGGTCTCATTTTAAAGCTCTTGAATTAACCTTTAAAATAAAACCTTACACGTCAAAAAATATTGATTTGATTCGCCACAGCGTCGATCCTCGCTTAGGGGGGCCATACTAGGTACACCTACCTTAATTAAATTTGTTGAGTTTTAGTCTTATCTAATTATTTTGTTCTTTTTCTTTTTTTTTTTTTTTAATTTTATTGAATTTTTGTGAAATTTTTTATAACGCTACTTCAAGCATAGGGATAGTTCTTTTTCAAACATTCTGTTATAGGATACTACTGCACGTGTGAAAGTGGATGGCGAACTGTAGGCTGTTGTAGATATATAATGACCATTATTTGGTACCTTGGCATATGGATTTGGTCAGTATAAACAAATCCATACACCTAATCCTAATATCTGTGAGATATCAGTTACAATTCCTAAAGAACCTAATGAAACTGACAATAATGAAGAGGACGAGTCATAAAATGTTGAATAATAATTATATGTAAAAAATTTTGTCTCAAATGTTATTCAATTTAATCAAATTATAACACATGTCACCACAAATCAAAGTGAAAAAACTTTTCTTAATTTTTGTAATTACATAGAAAAAAAAAACTTGTGAGTAAAAACATTGATTTTTTCGGGTTTTGTTTATTCTAAGATTGTATTTGAAGATGTGAGATACGCCGCCGATGTGAGGTTCTCGCTGCTGCGCAAGCTCTCAAACTCCCGCGTCGTTCACAATTCACGTGAATTAACATAATTCATAATAATATCTAAACTTACTTAAATAAGTAAAATACAAATCAATGATTACAAACATATACAAGTGACAATGAAGAAATCAAAATAACTAACAATAAATCTAAAATTAATGTTAAAAATAAATCAAACAATCAAACGAATTTACAGTAACTAATTAATCCACGTAACACCTCTTATAAAAATTCATAATTTTACAAAAAATATTGTTTTTGCGTGCACAGGCTTTTTAATAAGCTGATGTGCTTGACGCGGCTTAAGAATTGAGGTAGCTGTTAGGAGCAGTGATGAGAGAGAAAGAGTGATGATTAACTTGAAACTATTTAATTTTATTAAAAAAAACGTGTGAATGTACAACAATAATTGCTTAACGATAAGAGTGAATGAAAAAGGAAATAAATATTAATTTTTAGGCTTTACATCGCCTGCGCTTCGCTGCTGCATGTTGCTCGCAGGCTAGCGGGAGCGCAACTGGCTAGAAAAACGGAATGCACGGCAAGGTGCTAATACACTGCGGTACCGAGCAAGTCAGTCAGTTGCGTTGTTGACTGGACTAGTCGGCCCGGTGGATTGGTCGCGGTTGAAATGGCCGTAACAAATATTACTTTAATATAATTTTTTTTTTTTTTATCCTATATTATATTATATTTTTTTTAATCAAACGGATAATTTTTTTTTCTTTCAATAATATCTATTACACACTTGGTTCTTCAAAGAATAATTCATTAATTTTATCCATTATATAATCACATACTAATTATAAACAGTTTTTATAAGTTAAAAAAAAAATAATCCGTTGCGCATGGATCATTCAAGCTACGTGGCGAGCGTGCTCGCTCGGGCCAAAATCAGCAACTTTGACCTTTTATATCTCGGAGATGAAAAATGTTCACCACTTGTAACTTGGCAGCGCTTCATATTTAACCATAAACTACCATTTCTCCCAAAATTTTTTCGAAAATCGAAGGTCCGCAAACGGGCAGATTTTTGGGTCACTCTTTTCAACTTTTTAATAATTTTTTAAAAATTCGTGCTCCAAGCCTACAAATTGCTCTGACAAAGTCCTGATGCCATGCATTTTCTTTGTTATGTAATAAATTTTGAAAGGGAAATATTATTTATTCCTAATTCGATTATTTTGACCAAATGTTATGAAGCCTAATGCCGATACAATCGTTCCCCGAAGTACCTCATCTGTTTTAAATTTTAAAGCCACTTCGTACGCCAATGTTATTGCTACTATTTCTCGACCAACTAAAGAAGACGCAATAATATTAGAATCTATTGAAGGACTGACAAATGATGATTATACAGATGGCCTGGAGGAAGTTACAGAAGTAAAAAATATTCAACACATCTCTAAAATTTCGGGAAAAAGAGTTATTGTTTATTTAAGCAATAAAAACCTTGTGCAAAATCTGAAAAACAAAATAATTCAAGTGAATGGTGTTCCTCTGACTATCTAACCTTTCGTAAACAATCACAAGAGAGTAGTCATTTCCAATGTCCAACCTTTCATTTCTAATGAACTTATAGTTGATTCTTTGAAACGTGTGAATATCAAACTTGTGTCGAGTATTTCAGATATAAAAGCCAGCTTCCAAAAACCTGGTCGATCTCATATTTTGTCTCTACGTTGGCAGTTTTATATTAGTGAGGATGATGAAAAAATTCTACCCGGGTCTCTGGATATTGAGTTTGAAGATACAAAGGATCACATGAATCAACTCTTTGTTTCAACATCGCTAAATCGTGCCCTACTAAAATGAATGAATTTCCATGTTTGAACGTTAAAACTCAACAAGTAATAAACTTGAATAACCTTGTTTAATTGTCAAAGTGACGATAATAATATTAATATATTCAAAAGAACCCGGTCTACAACTTCTACTGATCTTTCTTCTAAGCTACTGGAAGATGACAACGTAGTCGAGAAACACCAGGACGATTTTATACATCCAAGGAAGCATCTTGAGAGAAAATAAATTAAAAAGCTGAAATTATCTCAAGAGAAACAAGATGAGAAACTCCAACAGAGTTTATTGAACATGGAAAAATCCCTTGCCACCGCTGAAGAGTACTTTGAAGATAACTCTGTCTCAACTGTGATTTATTATAGTAAATTTGTTGAACTTGTAAGAAGTAGTTATGAAGGATCCAACGTAATCTTGAAAGCTAAAGAACTGGTAAGTGATATTACTTCATTAGCGATTATGATTGAAAAAGTCTACCCACATGTGGCAGGCCAAGGCTTTAGATCACGTCTGACCAGATAAAAAATAAGTTAAGAAACTCGAATGAGGATTGTGAGGCAGAAAGTGAGGTTTGTTTAATCTCTGAGTCAGACTCTGAACTTGATCAATCTTCGATAAACTAATAGACAAATCGGAAGAAAATTAAATAAACATAAGACAGAAAGAAAGAAAAAAAAAAAAAAAAGAAAAGAAAAATGAACGAGGGTGGCGGTTACCCAAATGCAGATTCAAACTCTTCATGTGAATACAAAATCCTGTATTGGAACAAAAGTCTGAGTGCAAGAAAACTCGAGTTGGAGGAGCTAATTATGGAATATGATGTTGTGGTAGGTGTGGAGACTTGGCTGGATACCAAAACTACAATTCTTACTCAGGATACAATATTTTACGAATTGATCGTCCGAATGAAAATCCGAAGGCTAACGGTAGAGGCATTATTTTTATTGTGAGAGCTGGTATTTGTTTTTAGTACGACTGATATTACTTTTCTAGATTTTTTAGTTGAAATTGGAGGCTTTAGAATTAATTCTGAAACTCTTTCATTTAATATTGTAGCTTGTTATAAACCTCCAAAGGTTCATCTATCTCAGAATGAGTGGGAGGATATGCTGCTTAACGCTGATGTTTCTAGCATGCCTACTATATTAGTCGGTGATTTCAATTCACACTATTTGAATTGGAATTGTGAATACAACGATTCTGATGGACAAATTTGCTTAAGGCTTTGAATGATCAAAACTTAGTCATTCATAATCTTGATACTGAATCCCACATAGATATCGCTAGAAAAAAAAAGTCTAATATAGATTTGATTATTTACTCTAAAGATATTGCCGAACTTATAGAATACGAGGGTTCCACGTAAAAATATCCGGACGTAAAATTATCCTAACGTAAAAATACCCTATGCAAAAATATCCAAAGCAAAAATATCTGATATTTTGGCTACGGTGCTCGTCCGGGGAAAAACAACGGCTCTCGTCGTCGAACCGACAACCATAGACAATTAGATTTTCGGAGTACTCTCTCCCGAGTACTCCCGTTGCTGTCTTCGTACCTGAAAATAAATATCAAGACATGCTTGGGGAGACGCGTACGCTAACTAGCTTTCAAATGCCGGCAGTGGGTGGGGTGAAATTTCCCAAGCTAAATGTAAACAAAGAAATTAACAATTTCCAAGAAAAATTATCCTAAGCGAGGAAATGCCGAGTGGAGGAAAAATATTCGTTTTCAAAAATAAATCTTGAGTAACAATCAATTTTAGTCACTAATTTATTAACAAAAAAAAATAACAAAAAAAAAGTATTACAAAATCAATTGTCGCGATTCCTGAATTTAAAAACTAGAGTTCGGCCGATCGTGCGAGGACGAACAAAGGAAGTCGAAGCGTAAATAAATACTCTGCCGGGCGACTACGTGCGCCGGCTCGCTAGCTTCTACGTGTGGATTTTACCGAGGATTCACGCGTAGAAACTTCTGGAAATAAACCCAGACTGGGAGAGAAAAATCCGCAGATTCTCTCCCGTATCACACAGTACTCCTTCACTCACTTCGCTCTCGCCCGCGGGGGGTACAAACCTTGACGAAGCGCAGGTGGAGATCTCCAGGAAGCAAAGGAGTAGTCGTCTGCGACTGCAAATACGCACTTTCGCACAAGATACACTCTACACGACGTCGCGAGTCGTATCACACACAACAAACTCCACGCGAGTCGCGATTACAATCTTTCTGTTTTCCCGGTTAACGAAAGCAAGAAAAACGATAAAGACAGAGTGTCTAGCCTAGCGTTCTAAAGCTGACTGGCGCGCTTTCGCCCTATTCTGTCCGGTCCGACCGCTAACGGTCGGTCCGTTCCGGAATGGTCCGCCAGCAGCTGATCGTCGGCTGCTGGCCCGCGTCGACACCAAAAATCTCGATCGTGTGGACGAATGTTCTCACCGACCGTGACACTGAATATTAATTTTATTTTATGATAAAATAAATTAAAAACAAAAGGGCCCTTTCGCACTAGGTCGCGGACCCACCACCAAGCCCCCGGGTCTTTCGCACTAGGTCGCGGGTCCACCATCTTACTCCCGGACCGCCCTCGTTTTTACACCCACCCTTTTCTTCGTTTTTTTTTTCTTTTCTTTCGCCTGCTTTCGTTTTCTCGTTTGCTATGGCCGACGATCGCAAGGATGGATCTGGAGGCAAGTCCGAAGAGAATGTCGAACAGGTCGACAAGTCGGAATCTTCGCAAGACGTGGGAGATCTCCACCGCCAGATCCAAAAGCTTGAAACCCGTACGTCCGACGCCAGAATACGGTCCATCATGCACGATACCCTCGCTGAATTTTTTGCAGGTCGGAAGCCCACATTTCCAGCAGGCCAGGGTTTTCATTCCATTCCGACAGGTTCAGGCTTCGAGACACCCCCTGGTTTTCAGCCACTCCTGCCGGGTGCCAGCTTGTCTACCACCTCGTCGAACGCCCCCGCCCGCGACCAGCAGGCAGGTGCGGACTCCACCTCCCGGCACGTTCGGTTTCGATTTTCCAAACCCCCGGGCTCAGAATTTCATTCCCGCGAGAGTGATCGTTGGTGCACCACCACAGGTGATGCCAGATTCTTCCAGATCCATTGATGCTCAGGACTCCTTCGCCGAGAAGAGTCCGCCCACCGACACTTCACAGCACCCCGGTCATTCAGGGCACGTTCCTACGGCTCCATTGCTGCCAGAGCTTCCCATGAATCCTCGTAGGTACTGCCTGCCATATTTTAATCCAAGGTCATTTTTTCCGATTACCCTCCCGGTAAATCGCGTAGCTTCACTTTCTAACCTTTCTCCAGGTGCAATCCCGAGCTTTGGTTCAGTCAGTTGGAGGATCGTTTTGTGGACGAGGGCATTACAGCTGACAGTAGCCGATACTGGGCTGTTATGCAGAACCTCCCCCAGGCAATCTCCGAAGACCTCGCGGACGTTATAAACGCCATTCCTTGGGATGGCAGGTACGTGGGCCTGAAGAAAATCCTCATCAGTCGTTTTGGTGAGTCTCGCGATGAAAAGCTTGATCGACTTTTCCGCGATTGCACACTCGGCGATCTCCGCCCGTCCGAACTCCTCGCCAAGATGAAAACGCTTGGCAGTGGCCAGCTTGAGAGCTCGGTTATCCTTCGGTTGTGGTCCAAGCGGCTACCTGATAGCGTCTCTCATTCCATCGATCCCCACGTCGCAGGTTTGAGGGAATGTGAAGCTGCCGAACAGGCAGACCGTCTCCTGCCTAGGCGCAGGTTGAACTCTGATCCCTCCGTGGACTCCGTCTCTGGTGCAGACCAACTCACCAGCCAGATTGCTGAGATAGTGAGGCAGTCGTTGCGAGATTCTGGTCGTGGAAATCAAAGCCATGACAGGTCCCGCAATCGGCGCAGATCTAATTCTCGGGATGATGGCACTCCTTGCCTTTGCCATCCACATTACAAATACCGCGAGAAATGTACCAGTTGTAGTGGTCCCCCTTGTCCGTCCTGGCCTGATTTCGCCAGGAAGAATTCATTTCCCGTCGATTTCGAGGAATACAGGAGGCTCAGGAATGCAAAAAACTAGAGAGCTCACCCGTTTTTGAGTAGGCTTGAATTCACTAAGCCTCTTTGTCACGGATATTAAATCTCATCGTCAATTTCTTGTCGACACCGGCGCCGAGGTCTCGATCATCGCGAAGAACTCCGTTTCCACACATTCCCCGCAGGGCCTGTCACTACACGCAGCGAACGGGTCTGAGATCGCGACCTTCGGTACTATAGCGAAGTCCTTTGACCTCAGATTACGTCGCTCAATGTCGTGGAATTTTTATATTGCGGATATTTCGTATTCGATCTTCGGTGCCGACGTGCTCAGTCACTTCGACCTTTTGCCGAATTTGAAACGTCAGCGCTTGATTGACGGCAAAACTCAATTGCACGCGCCTGAAACTCTTCACGAACCTTCAGTTTCTGGTGTTAGTTCAGTCAACCCGGGCCACAGGTACCATCACATCTTGACCAAATTCCCTCGTGTTCTCAGCCTCGAGCTATCCACTCCGCTCCAAGAGCGTGGGGTTTTCCACTACATCCAGACCACAGGTCCCCCCAGGGCACAACGCCCCGGACCCCTTTCGTCCGAGAAGCGTCGGTTCGCCATGGAGGAGTTTAATCGCCTCGCCGAGGCTGGGATTTGTCGGCGCTCGAAAAGCCCATGGGCTTCGCCAATTCATATGGTCCCTAAGGGTGATGGGTGGGGGATATGCGGGGACTACCGCTGGCTGAACGAGGTCACTGTTCCCGATGGAACCCCTGTGCCAAACTTCAGGGATTGCACAGGATCGTTGCATGGTAGGAAAGTTTTTTCGAAGTTGGGTTTACGACGAGCTTACCGTCAGATCCCTATCCACCCGGACGACGTCGAAAAGACGGCAGTGATCACTCCCTTCGGCTTGTGGGAATTCCTGGTTATGGTCGAGGGCTTGAGTAACGCCGGTCAAACCCTGCTCTGGTACTTAGCCATGGCTCTGGGTGACCTCGAGTTCGCTTTTTCCTTTTTCGACCACATTATTATTGCCTCGTTCACCCCTGGGGAGCACGAACGGCACCTGGAGATTGTCTTCGAAAGGCTGGACAAGTTTCATCTTCACTTGAATCTCGAGAAGTGCTTATTTGGTGAACTGGAGGTCCCTTTCCTCGGCTACATTGTCAGCCAACAGGGTCTCCGTCCCGCTCCCGAGAAAGTCATCGCCATCCGTGAGTACCCGAAACCCGACACGCTGCAGAGTCTTCGTAGTTTTCTCTGTATGCTCAACTTTTACCGGCCTTTCCTGAAACGCGCAGCGGCTGTCCAGAAGCCATTGAACGCTCTCCTCAAAGATGTTCACAAGAAGGACCCTCGTCCAGTCCCCTGGACCCCCGAGGCCGAGATCGCTTTCGAGAAGTGCAAGTCCGACCTCGCGGACTGTGCCATCCTGGTTTATCCCGACGAGGGCACCGAGATCCGCCTTGTTACGCACGCCTCCGATGGTGCCCTGGGAGCAGTTCTTGAGCAATGGAGGGACGACGCGCCCTGGGCTCCGGTTAGCTTTTTCTCGCGCAGACTGACTTCTGCTCAACTCAATTACTCCACCTTTGATCGCAAGCTTACGGGCGTTTGTGAATCTTTGAAACATGTTCATTACTTTCTCGAGGGTCGCGCTTTCAAGATATTCACAGACCATAAGCCGCTCATTCACGCGTTGTGGCAAGACCCTGATCATGCCCCAATGCGCTGCCGACGACAGCTGTCGTATATCTCGGAATTTTCTACTTCGATTAACTATCTGCCTGGTGCGGAGAACGTCGTCGCAGACGTTCGATCGGCACAGATCCCCACTGCCATCTTCCAGAGCAACAGCTATTGTATTCAAAGCACAATAAGATACTTATTACGAGAATACGTTAGTGTACCAATTTATTTAGTCACCCGGACTTGTACCAGGAGATTAGGGCTCCTGAAATCTACCAACCAAGATACCTCAATCCCTACAGCTCTGCGTCTCTCTCGCACTCGCGTAAAACATGGTGGCTAACCTAATATTTTAGTGTTTGATGATTTTTTTAACCAACTTACGTGATCTACGAAAAATTCATTCCGGTTGGAAAAAGTGTATTAAATATTTTACTATGACTCAAATTTTTTTTATTATATTCCAGTCTTTCATTCAAGTTTAATTTCGAGATTGTGTACGAACAGTTATGATTTCTCCATAAAAACACGTGTTAAATCGTGCTAAATTAAAATTAATCAGATCTTTTTTATGAGGGTCTATCAAGCTCTTAAAATTTAAGTACACTACTAGCAATATTTTTACCAAGTTTCGTGCTATTTTGATCTTTTATTCGAGGACCATACCTACTACCGTAAATCAAATTTAGGCTAACATCCAATTTCAATCAACTACAATAATATTCATAGTTTTGTATTAAAAAAAACTTTTTTAGTTTTTTTTTTTATTTAAAATTCTTTGATAAAATATCTTTAAAATAACAGTACGTCTCGTAAAAAAAAGTTGAGTCCAAACAAATTGGAATAGGAGAAGCTAATATTAAAATTTATCATTGAATCATTTAAAATTTTTTATAAAAACATGAAAAAATAAATAAATATTTTCTCAAATACTGAAGTCTTTTTCCAATAACGGAACCATACTTCATTAATTGCCATTATAACCTATTATTGCAGCTGCTAATTGAGTCGAAAAGTTTGTTTTTTAAAGAAAATAACGTAAAATAGAATTGCTCCCCATGAAAAAAAAGACCAAATGTGTCAAAAAAAACCTGTTGGTTCTTGTTTGGGATACTTTGAAGTATCTCTCCATACAGTTTAAAAAAAAAAATTGATCGGGGAATCAGTGCAAAACAGCCCTTAAAAATCGCAAAAAACGCGTTTTTTGAGTTTTTTAAAATTTTCAAACGGCTGTATCTTGGAAGGGGAAGGTCCCACAGAGTCCTGTAGGGTTGCAAAATTTTGGTCTTTTTATGAAAAATTTTTTGCAATTTTTAGATATACCAAAAATATTGACCTAAATGAAGCTACATTCAAGTGAAGATAGGACAAAAACGAGTAAAAATAACATTTGATAAAGGTATTCTGTACATAGGAAAACAAGTTTAAAAGTCAGTTATTATATTTTTTACTGAAAGTGCATGCCTCAAACAAAATTTTGACGTAAACCGCATGTCGTTATCTTGTTTTAAACTAAAGTTATGATTTTTCAAAGAAAGCTTTAAAATACCACTAAAATAGGTCTTTTTTCGTATTTCAAAACGACGCCGCACGCAGTAGAAATGTGATAGCGACTTCTAGTTTGCGGAAAAAGTCTTGTTTTGGATGGTACTTTAACGACAAAAAATTTCAGAAAGATCCATCGAACTCGTGCGGACGGTTTTTTAAAAAAGTATTATTTTGACCCATATATAAGTATATATATGGGTCAAAATAATACTTTTTTAAAAAACCGTCCGCACGAGGTTCACCGATTTTATTGCAATTTTTTTGGGCAAAAGTACTATTCAATAGAAGACTTTTGCCGCAAACTAGAGGTCTCTATCTTATTTCTGCTTGGTGCTCGATTTTTTCAAAGATTGAAAAATGGCCTATTTTTAAGCTGTTTTAAGTAATTTTAAGGTATTTTTCGAAAAATTCTAACTTTTGATCAAAATGAGATAGAAACCTTTAGTTTGCGGCAAAATTTTGTTCACAATAACTTCTTTTTTGTAAAAATATTTTGACAACAAAATTTGGTTATTTTTATACTAATACAGTCCTACACAGATATTGCTATTTTTGCTCATTTGCAGGTATCTTCAAACGACCGTAGCTTTTTCTAGGCTAAATTTTTGTGCATAATAAAAAATTGTTAAATTTTTTTTATGAAAAAACAAAAATTCTGCGACCAACCGATACCCTGTACGATCTTTCGCTTCCAAGATACAGCTGTTTAAAGTTGTCAAAAAACACAAAAAACGCGTTTTTTACGATTTTCACACGCATTTTTGAACGGTTTCGACCTTTTTTTTTCTCTCAAAAATATGTGGAATCTTCTCTTCATATGTTTTCAAACAAGCTCCCATAGTAATTGTAGTGCGGATTTGGGGTTTTAGTTGATTCCAAAGCATACACTTTTGACACATTTTATGTGCTAAACTAGTGTTTTTTTAACAATATACACGCTACATTTAACTTTTTCGTTCATTATAGATGTTTTAAAATTATTTTTTGAGTAAAAACTATTCAAAATCCAGCCAAAATTAGGTCACCTGCTATGAAAAAATTGATACTCAACGAAATATTGATCTCAATATCAAAATGATATGCTACTTTTATTCAGTTTTTTAGTTTTTTGATTCGTTAAAAATCTATGTTCAAATATTGTAAATAATATACCACTTGTTTATTTATTTTTTTCTATTTTTGAAATTACAAAAAATTGATCATAGTTTATCAATTATTCTGATAAAACAATCATGGATTACTATTGCTTACTCTGAAAAAAATGAGTCCAAATTAAAATGAGAGATTCGATTAGAAAGTCGAGTCGATATATCGAATCGAAACTTGATCTTTGATTCTTGGAGCAAGAGCACCCTCTTTCAGGCCTCTCAAAAGTGTGAACCAGCCAGACGCGTCAAATTTAAAATCTTCAGGCATGCTTGATTTGAATTTTTTATTTCTTTTTTAATTAATAAAGTGAGTAACGAAATTTAAATTTTTAATAGACAAATAAGCGGACAAGCTTACAACCCCATAACCCTAGGCCTAGTGAATAACAAATAATTAACTTTTGTAATAACCAAATAAGCCGATAAGCTACAACTCCAAAACTCTGGGCGCACTTAGTAAAAATAATTAATTTTTTTTAATAAACAAATAAGCCGATAAGCTACAACACCATAACTATGGGCATGGCTGAAAAAAATGTTAATATTTTTAATCAACAAATAAGCCGATAAGCTACAACACCATAACCTTGGGCATGGCTGAAAAAAATGTTAATATTTTTAATAAACAAATAAGCCGATAAGCTACAACACCATAACCTTGGGCATGGCTGAAAAAAATGTTAATATTTTTAATAAACAAATAAGGTGATAAACTACAACCCCATAAACTTGGACATGTCTAAAAAAAATGTTCATATTTTTAATAAACAAATAAGGCGATGAGCTACAACCTCATAACCTTGGGCATTGCTAAAAAAAATGTTAATATTTTTAATAAACAAATAAGCCGATTAGCTACAACCCCATAACATTGGGCATGGCTCAAAAATTTTTTTTATCTATGTCCAAGGTTATGGGGTGGTAAACTTGTTTGCTTAGTTGTTTATTTAAATATTCACATATTTTATATTCGCTGCTCCCAATGTTATGGGGTTGTAGCTCATCGGCTCATTTGTTTATTAAAAAAATTAATTATTTTTCATTCACTACGCCCAATGTTCTTGGGTTGTGGCTCATCGGCTTATTTGTTTATTAAAAAAATTAAAATTTTTTTTAACAATACCCCAGGTTATGGGGTTGTAGCTTATCGGCTTATTTGTTTATTAAAAAAATTAATTATTTTTTCTAAGTACGCCCAGTGTTTTGGAGTGTAGCTCATCGGCTTATTTGTTTAATAAAAAAATTAATTTTTTTTTCATTTGCTACGCCCACCGTTATAGGGTTGTAGCTCATCGGCTTATTTGTTTATGAAAAAAATCAATTATTTTTCATTCGCTACACCAACCGTCATGGGATTGTAGCTCATCGGCTTATTTGTTTATTAAAAATTTAATTATTTTTCATTCACTCTGCTCAGTGTTATGGGATTGTAGCTCATCGCCTTATTTGTTTATTAAAAATATCAACATTTTTTTTAGCCATGCCCAAGGTTATGGTGTTGTAGCTTATCGGCTTATTTGTTTATTAAAAATATTAACATTTTTTTCAGTCATGCCCAAGGTTATGGTGTTGTAGCTTATCGGCTTATTTGTTTATTAAAAAAAATTAATTATTTTTACTAAGTACGCCCAGAGTTTTGGAGTTGTAGCTTATCGGCTTATTTGTTTATTACAAAAGTTAATTATTTGTTATTCACTACGCCTAGTGTTTGAGATTTACCGCCTTTTATTGCAACGTGATTGGTCATGCGAGCGACCCACGCCAGAGCTGCCCAGAGTGACCAGTTTCCGCCCTCACCAGTCTTGCTGCGACCGTGATGCCGCGACCACGCATCACGGTACTCAGCGCCGTCGTCGTAGATCGACCGCTTATCTACGACGATTCCACCTAGTTTCCCAGAGGTAGAGTGCCACCCGGTCAAAACGGCGTGACCACTCTCCTCTATTGTAAACACTTAGATACCGATAAATAAATTTACCACAAAAGTTAAAGTTCATAATTAAATGCCAGTGTTAGTTATTTGAAGCCCAGTGATTCCTGCCTTCTCCTCGTCCCTTTTGACTCGCGTTAATTTTTCTATTTCTCAAACACCTAGGGTTATGGGGTTGTAGGCTTGTCCGCATATTTGGCTATTAAAAATTTAAATTTCGTTACTCACTTTATTAATTAAAAAAAAAAAAAAAAAAAAATTCAAATCAGGCATTCCTGAAGATTTTAAATTTGGCGCGTCCAGCTGGTTCACACTTTTGAGAGGCCTTTAAGGCGACGCTCTTGCTCCAAGAATCAAAGATCAAGTTTCGATTCGATATATCGAATCGACTTTCTAATCGAATCTCTCATTCTCTTTTTCATAAGTGGATATAATTATAAGTAGAATGTAGATTGGTAGATTGTTGCATGCTTCATAGCATTCAAAAAATAACATTTTTAATTTGGTCTCATTTTTTTCAGAGTAAGCAATAGTAATCCATGATTGTTTTATCAGAATAATTGATAAACTATGATCAATTATTTGTGATTTCAAAACAATATTTGAACATAGATTTTTAACGAATCAAAAAACTAAAAAACTGAATGAAAGTAGTATATCATTTTGATATTGAGATCAATATTTCGTTGAGTATCAATTTTTTCAAAGCAGGTGACCTAATTTTGGCTGGAATTTGAATAGTTTTTAGTCAAAAAATAATTTCAAAACATCTATAATGAACGAAAAAGTTAATATGTTATATATTGTTAGTTAATATGCGTGTATATTGTTAAAAAAACACTAGTTTAGCACATAAAATGTGTCAAAAGTGTATGCTTTGGAATCAACTAAAACCCCAAATCCGCACTACAATTACTATGGGAGCTTGTTTGGAAACATATGAAGAGAAGACTCCACGTATTTTTGAGAGAAAAAAAAAGGTCGAAACCGTTCAAAAATGCGTGTGAAAATCGTAAAAAACGCGTTTTTTGTGTTTTTTGACAACTTTAAACAGCTGTATCTTGGAAGCGGAAGATCGTACAGGGTTCTGGTTGGTCCCAAAATTTTTGTTTTTTCATAAAAAAAATTTAACAATTTTTTAATATGCACAAAAATTTAGCCTAGAAAAAGCTTCGGTCGTTTGAAGATACCTGCAAATGAGCAAAAATAGCAATATCTGTGTGGGACTGTATTCTTATAAAAATAACCAAACTATGTTATCAAAATATTTTTACAAAAAATAACTTATTTTGAACAAAATTTTGCCGCAAACTAAAGGTTTCTATCTCATTTTGATCAAAAGTTAGAATTTTTCGAAAAATACCTTAAAATTACTTAAAACAGCTTAAAAATAGTCCATTTTTCAATCTTTGAAAGAATCTAGCACCAAGCAGAAATAAGATAGAGACCTCTAGTTTGTGGCAAAAGTCTTCTATTAAATAGTACTTTTGCCAAAAAAAATTGCAATAAAATCGGTGAACCTCGTGCGGGCGGTTTTTTAAAAAAGTATTATTTTGACCCATATACACGTTCCAAAGTCAATATAAACCTTTTTTAAATTCAAACTAACCCTCCTAGTTTTAGCCTTCAAACCGATAACCCTTCCCCACTAACCCTCCAAGGTTTACGTGGAAACTAGGTTTAGCCTTTAAACCAATAACTCTTTCCAAATAACTCTTCTAGGTTTACATGCAAATTAGGTTTAGCCCTCAAACCAATAACCCTTCCCAAATAACCCTCCTAGGGGATACATGGAAAGAAGTTGTGTCCGTATGCACAAGACTACTTTAGATCCGATAACCCATGCCAAATAACTTGCCATGGTTGATATGAACAAGATTTGACTCCTTAGATATAATAAATCATGCTAAATAACCTTCATACGCTTGTACACACGGACACAACTCCTTCTCAAGTAGGATCCTTTTCCTGCAAATGTCCACATGACCTTATAAGGGCTTGAAGTCAAATTTTTTTCTTTCTCAATTTTTGTTTTTAAAAACGACCTTTATGATAATTTGAATTAGATGAGAAAATTACGAACTTATTTTTATAAATAGATACAATTTTAAATTCACCGAAATAGTTTAAAGTGTTAATACATCATTAAAACTAAATTTGAATAAAAAATAATAATAATAAGAAATAAATAAAACGGAAACATAACATTAAATAATTTTTTTTTCAAAAATAAAAAATTAATAATTGGTCATTACCTTTTAAAGTCCCAATAAAAATCATAATAATATAAGCATTAGGATACAATTTTCCAGCATGTGAAACTCCATCGTAAACTTTTTTGCATCTACAAAAAATGAGTTTTATTAATACTTTTAGTAATTTAAAATACAGGAAGAAATATTTTATTTTGCTTTCAAAAAATTCACTTACAAGACTTCGCATATTTTTTTAAATTAATTCAACAAGTTTTGCAACCACATGCCTTTGCAGAAAATATCTTTGTGAATCTTCGTGAATCTTTGTAAATTTTCGTCAATTTTTATGAATCTTTGTGAATATTCGCGAGTCTTTGTGAATCATTGATAAAAAATTTTAAATTCTAACAATAATACATAAAGATTTACGAAAATTCACAAAGATTTAATATGGTTTATTTATTTTTCAAAAACAGGAAATAAAGTGATATCGCAGGTGAAATAGTTGGTAGATCGGTATTCACATGTGTTGTCTCTATCGAAAAACGAAGTTGTAATGACGATTGATTCGCCGATGGTGAATGAAGTGATGTCTCCGGCGAAGTAGCTCTTAAAACGGTAATTGGTGCAGTTTTAAAGGATGGATTTATTGATAACGTTGAAACCAGTGTGATAGAAAAAGTTAAGGTAAGATGTCCTGCAAATCCTATGTGTCTCAGGTAAGCATTGATCCGAGGTGGTTGGTATCAGTATGCTGAGCTAGAGACTGTCCAGCAGAAGACGCTTGCTCCTCTCTGACAGAATTTTTAAAGTTCAGCAGGTCATCTTGGGAGAAAATTTTACAGGTAGGTGAGTCATTTTCCCTTCTTTTAATAACATGATGAGGGCGAAAGACTAAACGATTTATCCGTAACTTCCAAGCAAGTTAGATAGCCTTCTTGCAAATGTTGTGGTTTGTTGCTGACATGATCAAGTCCATTAAAACAAGATTTTTTGGTCCTGTTCCGAAAATTTCATGAAAGGTTTTACCTAAAAGAGCTCCCTTATGTGACATGACAAGGTCACGAGAGGTGGGCCCGAAAAATTTTACTAGTAAAGTGAAAGGCTTACCGTTGATGGGCTTATATTTCCATTCATGGTGGTCAGCAATTTGCAGGATCACAAGAGGGCACGATATAAAAATGAGAATTTTCTTAAGGACCACAAGTTTCTTCTCAGTAACAATAATTGCAATTCTACGAAAACGAACCTCGCATGGATCAGTCTCAGTCAGCTGACGTTTCAACATGGAGACTTCTCGTTTGAGACTACATACGATACCGTCCATTATGACCGAGTTGTTTTCAATTTTTGCATTAATCTGACAAAGGTCAGATTTTAAATCAGCTTTCATAGAGCCCAAGTCGGTTCTGATGAGCTTAAAAAGTGCTTTAACCTCACCGCTTACCTTATCGTTCGCCTTAAAGGCTGCAATCTTCTCGTCATTGCAAGCTATCACAGGTGAGTTCGACTTAAGCAGAGCTGGAAGAGTACGTAACCCCTGAATGGTGGATTTTCGCGTGACAGGTTCAATCTCTGGAGGCGAGTTAGCAAGGCGTTTGCGATCGTTAAGGACGTAGGTAGGCGAGAAAAATGTCAGATTATGCACGTCTGATTTTTCGAAGGACAAAGTAGTAGATTTTAGCTGGTGACAAAACAATTGGAGATTGTCCACGTACAATTTACAAATAAAAGCGCCTGTTAAAATCTCTGGGTCGACACAGTTTTTGTGGGCAAGGTTTCTACACGATACACATTGCACAGAATCACCACTACGTTGTAGAATTTCGAGGCAGACGAGGCAGGAGTGCGGCGACATGCTTACATGGTAGGTGTTGTTGCCAGTGGATGACGCTGTTGTTGATGTAGCAGACAGCGGAAACCTATGAAATTGCTGGATTGCCGCCCAGGATCAATTAACATCAAAATAATGTCCACAGACCTTTCCATGACTATCAGCTTAGAGAAAGTCGTGAACTGCTCAAAAATCTCAAGTAATGCGATACAGCTGAGCCCAGGAAAAATCTGGAATATATATCTCCGTGATAGAATTAGGAAAACTTGTTAAAAAACAAAGAGAAACACAGAGTGAAAAAACAAACGCATTGCACTCACCAAGCAGAAATAACAGTTTCACAAGTTTCTCAGAAATTCTCTGAAAATTTAATTACAATGGATTAGCTTATAATTTTTAATTTATAGCTTATAATTTCATTCATAAAAAAGAGTCTCTCTATTTGCCCGATGAAACGTACGTCCACTGAACGTACGTTTGTGGCAAACTTTATTTTCATAATTTTAAAGTGAAAATTTATAGACGTACGTCCAATTTTCCGGACGTACGTTCACTGGACGACCTTCCGAATTTCGAAACGTACATTCACTGGAAGATTTTTTCATATTTTTGATATGAAGAACTTATAACCTTACAAACAAGTGAGCACAGGTTTTCTTCTTTTATCCAGAAACCCATACCAAATAACCCTCCTAGGTTTACGTGGGCACTAGTTTTTTCCTTAAATCCAAAAACACATCACAAAAACCCTCCTAAACTTACGTGGGTACTAGTTTTCTCCTTTTATTAAGTAATCCATCCCAAAAAACCCTCCTAGGTTTACGTGAGCACTAGTTTTTTTCTTATATACAATAACTCTTCCTAAATAAACCTCCTGGGTTTACGAGAGCACTAGTTTTCTTCTTCTATCCAATAACCCTTTCTAAATCACCCACCTAGTTTTACATGGTGTAACGGGCACATGGGGAATCACGCCGAATTCAAAATATAATTTGAATTACAGCACGCGACCGTTGGAAACGCAAAGACGCAGGGTCGGTAACGAGGCGACGGCGCCACCGACCGAGCTGCGTCACTCTAGTCGTGACCGCGAGAGAATTCACACGCGAACGATAGCTGAATTTGTTGTATTTGTGCAATTAAATAATCAGATCGACATCACGATCGTTGATAATGGTGCTGTGAGTGGGGTTGAAAATTTTCACGTCATCGAGTTGTCACTCGATCGGGACGTGAAAATAATCGTAGAAAAAACCTCACAGAGACCGGCGTTCGGCCTTCGTAGGCATTCGCGGCCCCAGTGAGGCATACCAGCGAATCTGTTTGTTCCGAGCGCAGGTGCACCTGTATAGCTAAAGTAAGTCCGCGCAGCGGTTAATTATTAAGAATTATTGTTACGCGTACTAGAGTGTGAGTGTGTGCTCAAGGTACAGAAGTACCAGGTTATATCTTCGCCTTTGTTATTTTCGTCTAGCAGCCGAGCACGAGAGCGCGTGTGTGTGTCAGTGTGTTCGAAACAACCGCAACACTGACGACGAACTTTGTTTTTGTAAAATCAACTTTTCGGCGGTTAAAAACTACGAGTACTCATTTGTATTTACTTGTTAGTAAACAGTCGGGTATGATAGTTCGAATTCTTATGAAACTTTTTTTATTTTTATTTCTAATTAAAATTATTAAAATTTACGTTTGACTATTAATTCAATTTACCCGTGTTCCTGCGATCGGTCCTCGTAGACTCACGCCACTACCGACAAAGGAGAGCAGCCGCACCGCGTATTAATTATCTTAGTTCGCTTACGCGTCTTCCCCCACTTTTCAGTAACTGAAAGAAAATCGACGGATTGTCGTATGCACAGAACGTGCATTTTGTCAGCAGGCTAGAGGAGAGCGGACGACGATCGCCGCGGGTTCTCATGATTAAACACGATCCTCTGTGGAAAGAATTTATTAATTCGAGCCCTCTGACAATTGGAGCCCAACAACGTGTAGAAGTCATCAACCAAAACAAAGGTAATGAGTGTGAGTGAGAGATTGCAGGTGTGCGCTGGCCGGCGGGGGGTTCAAGGCCGGTCGGCCGATTGGATATTAAAATAATAACAAAGGCGAAGAGCTTGCTGCTGCTATAATTTATAGCATAGCAAGTTAAGATTTTTTTTTGTTATTGTTAATTGCTCGGTTGAGTGCGGGGACTTGCTAAATCTTGATTAAAATCGTTAATTTAATTTTTTTTTTTTTTTTTTTTGAGTTTGAAAATTTAAGCAACTTGAAATTAAATCCACATCGAAGTTGTTTTGAGTAGACCGTGTTGTCATACGGTAGGCTGTTTGTTTTTTTAGGCATAGCCTGTAATTTAAGGGAGGGTTCTACAGCAAAAAAAAAAAAAAAATCGATTTTTGTTTCTCCAAAAATCTGTTTAAAAACATCTCAAAAATGTTCCCTTAAAATTTTAGAATGATATCTTGGTTGGTTTTCAAATTACGGCGATTTTTTCTGAGGCAAGTGTAAAGTGAGCGGTCGAGCGCTCCACGGGAGACCGGCCCGCCCGCAAAAATAAAGTCTGCTCTCTGCAGCTCCGCCTTACATTCATAGAGCCGGATCATCTGTGATTCCTTGAACTTAAAATTTTAGGTTTGGTAGTATACTAAAATTTTAGATGGTTAATATTTCAGGACTTAAGGAGGGGACCGTTAGACTGTAGCTATTCTCCGTCCGGTTTAATGTTCGAGTAGGGAGCGCGTCGCAGCTGCTACTGGCAGTACCATTCGAAATTTTGTAAGGTAAACATCAGTTCAAGATGTCTCATTTTCACCTCGGTAAAGGTAGTAGAGTAGAGAAAGTGAATCATTCGCGTGCAAAAAAAGAAGCTTTACTGAAAATCAGTTTGTAGATAAAGACGGAAATAAAAAGTTTAAAAAGCCGGAGTTTGAAGGTAAACCTTTCAGTGAAATAGGAATAAATAAAAACATTTCTTACCGTATCATTGATTTTTTTACTGTATTCATGGTATTAACGGAAATGCTAATCTGTGGTACGTGCAAAGGAAAATTGAATTTTAAAGAGACTCCTTTACGTGGCTTGGGTTTCTATATAATTGTTACTTGTCGTTGTGGTGAAACTAAAATTAATTCTGGACCAATGGTCGGCAATGGATTTGAAGTTAATCGTTGGTTTATTGTAGTCATGCGTTTATTAGCAGTAAGTGGCGAAGGAATCAACTTGTTTTGTAATCTGATGGACATCGGAAAAGGTTTCGCGAATAACACGTACACTCGCTTGAATACGAAATTACACGAAGCGTGTCAAACTGTGTTTAGTTTTTGTTGTAAAAAATCTGTTAAAGAGGCGATTGCTAAAAATGAAGAAGATGAAGTTGCATCTGTAACAGATTTAGTCGTATCAGGTGACGGAACATGGAAGAAACAAGGTCACTTATCATTATTTGGAGTTGTCACACTTATCGCCAATAATATAAAAAAATGTGTAGGCATTATGGTAAAGAGCAGTTTTTGTCCAAGAGTGTGCCAACAAAAAAATAAAGAAAAACACTCCGGAGTATGGTAAATAGTGGAAAAAACACGAAAGTGAGTGTAGTAAAAATCACGAGGATTCTGCAGGAGCTATGGAGCCATCAGCAATGATCGAAATGTTCAAGCAGTCGATTCCCAAGTATGGTGTTAGATATAACAAGTACATCGGAGACGGCGATTCCAGTACTTTTAAAAATATTGTTGATTGTAAACCGTATGGTGATGACTTAGTAGTGGAAAAAGCAGAATGCGTGGGCCATGTTCAAAAGAGGATGGGTAGTCGGCTTAGAAATTTAAAAAAAAAAAAGAAGGTTTGGGCGGGACTGGTAAACTTACAGATACTTTAATCAAAGACCTAACAATGTACTATGGGTTGGCCATAAGACGAATGCAAAATACTAGTGTTGAATCTATGAAAAACGAGATTCAAGCAACGTATTTCCACAAAATTTCTACCGATGACTCTCCGCAACATACATACTGTTCAGCAAGCTGGTGCTGGTGGAAAGCGCGCGAGGAAGCTCGCCAAGAAAACGACGATCCTGAAATATGAAAATGAACTTGAGCACGACCGACCTTTAAATGAAGAAGTTGCTGAAAAAATTTGGCCTATTTATGAGGAGCTGAGCAGAGACGATTTACTGAAACGTTGCTTGGGTGGATACACTCAAAATTCGAACGAGTCCCTCAATGCCGTCATCTGGAAATTTGCGACGAAACACTTGCACTCTGGATTTGAAACCGTGGAAATTGCATCTTGGTTAGGGGGATGAATTTTTAATGAAGGTAACCTAGCAATTCTGTGGATTCTGCAAGCCATGGAGATAGAGATTGGCGAGAGAAGCTTTGAATATGCTCAGTTCGTGAACAAGCGTCGAGATTTAAAAAAAAGAAACACGTCGTAAGTAATCGACCCACGAAGCCCGAAAAGCTCGCAAAGATGCTCTATTAGAGGAAGAAGAGGGCGAAGTTGGTGTAGAAGACATGCTATATGGTCCAGGAATCGCTGACTAAGCCGTAAGTACTCAAAAACGTGTAAAATGTGCTTTCTAAAACTTTAAACGCGTTTTTCTCGAAACAGTATTTTTAAAACGGGAGACATCATAACTCTTACAATAATTAATATTTTTCTTTAAAATTTTGTGAAAACTTTCAAAACAATATGTTACACTTAGTGAGCCTAAAAGTAAAAAAAAATAATTGTCTAAAACCCGATTTTTAATAACAAATATGCTAAAAAAACATAGTCACTTTTTTTATTTATTCCATAATTTGCTAAAAAAAAAAAATAAAATAAAATTTAGGCTTACTAAGGGTAAAAATATATAATTAAAAAATTCCCGTTCCATTTTTTTGTTTCAGACTTGCAGAAAAATTGTGACAATGTCTCCCGAAAAAAAAGACGTCGCACTTGAGGCCCTCTACAGCCGCCATTTTGTATTAAGAAAATATAAAAATTTTTTTTTTCAAATCTCGAAATGTGTGTTTAATTGCTGGTAAAATTTTAATTTTATAAAATCAATATTACTATAAAAAAAAATTCAATGAAAATTTGCTGATTTACTGTAGAACCCTCCCTTAACTTCAACGCGGATATTTCGAGCTGCATTGTTCGATTTTGAGTCAGTTTTTTTTTGTTTTTGAGAGCAAGTACTCCACCAAGCAAAACCTATACGTGACAGTAGCGAGAGTTGAGCGCAAGCATATTAATTTATTGTATTATTATTGTGAAATATTATTTTGCATGCAGGCTGTTATCGACTAACGTTCGATAACAACTGTAATTTATATTTCTGAGTAGAAAAAATCGGGTTTTGACACGGGTTGAAACGATTGATTTTTTTTTGGTTTTTGATTCTGTTGTGGCTTCAACGGGTAATTCGTTTTTTTAACCAATCGGGAGTTTTTTTTAAAACCAAGCGTGGACCTTTTGGTCATTTCGGATTATTCTGTTGGGATCAGTGGATCGATTAAGTTTTTTGTGTTTTCTTACATAACTCAGAAATATAATTGGAATTTTGTCATCTATGTCAGGATTGCGAGATAAATTTTGTGTAAAATATTAATAATTCTAACCTGTCACATGGGTAAGGATACCGTTTTCTTTGTAAGCTAGGTGACATCGAACGCAGCTATGACGCGGGAGCTTACGAAGGGAGATGCAGTCTTTTCGTGGATCGTTGCCGAAGGGGTCGAGGTCGTTTCCAAGGCTTTGGATGAGCTTGAGCTCAAGCCCAAAGGTACGTTGATTGAGGTAAGTGCTAGGTTGATGAACTGGCTGTTGGGTGATTATTCAGCAGAAGACTTTATCGCAACCGAGTCCGAGGATGCGGACGAAGTTAAAGTAAAGCGAGAAAGTCTAAGAGCCACTTCCATAGTGACGACGATGTGGGAAAAATCTGGGTCGACAATAATCGATCCAAATTACACCACAACTGGCACACACCCCTTGGCTGTCCTCATGGACGAGGAAATGGTCCGGGAGGCAGCTTCGAGACTCCAGGAGGAATACTTGAGCAGTCGGACGCATAATAGCAACCCGGAAGGTGGGAATTTGGCTGGACATGGACAACCGGACCAAGTTGACGATATTAACGGCGAGGTGCTCCAAGCCATGAAGTCGTTGACGGAGGAATTTAAGGCGTTGAAAAGGACATATGAGGACATGGCAACCAAGATGGCAACTATGGAGGCTGATAGGTACCGCCAGCCAGATTGAAACCGGGGAGCAGGAGATCCTGTTTCCTCGACAATAAGGCCGGAAATGCAGAACTCGTTCGGAAGAATTGGAAAGGCTTAACGAAGTGTTAGATAGAACACGAAATTGACGTTGGCGATGCTAAGCCTATCAAAGAACGGTACTACCCAGTCTCACCAGCTGTGAAACTGGAAATGTACGAGCATGTTCTACAGATGCTAGACGACAACATAATCGAGCCTGCACCGATAAGTGGCTGGTCGTCACCTGTAGTGATGGTAAAGAAAGAAAACAGTAAACGACGTTTTTGTATTAACTTTAAAAAAGTTAATTCTGTCAGTAAGAAGCCTACCCTTTACCGTACATGGACGATATTGTACGCAAGCTGAAGAAAGCTAAGTATATTTCGACCATTGATTTGTCATCGGCTTATCACCTGGCTTCTTTGAAAAATAAATCGAGGCCGATAACGGCATTTACAGTACCTGATTTAGGCACTTTCCAGTTTAAAAGGATGCCATTCGGATTAGATCAAGCTGGTGCCACCTTCCAACGCCTGATCGAAATGATAATAAGAAAATTCGGACCTTATGCTTATGGGTCATTCCAACATCTTTCAGCAAGATCGTGAGCACGAGGTCAACCGATTTAAAAAATTTTTTAGTATGTTAAAGTACCACTATTTTTAGGAGCTTTGCCAAAATTTTAGCCCAAAATATTCCATAGAACCCAAATGGCAGCTATTTAAAAATAAAAAATAGGCCTTTTTTCTAGTTATTTTTACCATATTTTCATCCTAACTTCTTATATTCGCCAAAAATAGAGTTTTAATCCGATTTTTATGCTTTACCTCTTAAAATTTTCGTATTTTGACAAAAATTTTGAAAAAATTTTTGTTGATGTAATTACGATCACTTTGAGTGAGGTGCAGCCACAAATATAAATTTTTCTAAATTTATCAAATTTTGCGATATTTAGCTATATTCAAAAAGCTGTCATTTAGTGGGGTATGAATATTTTTTTTTTCTTTAAACGGCAATTAAATTGTCTGTTTAAGACTTTTAATTCCTTTTTTGAAACGTTCAAAAATCTTTAAAAATGTCAAAGTTACAACTATTTCAAATTATCTAAAAAATGAAAAAAACGCGAAAATCGCATTTTTGCCAATATTGAAACTGCTGCCACTTTTTTCTCTGAGTCTTTTTTTTTCTGAAATTTTAAGGAAATATTCTTCATAGCTTGTTGAACAAAGCCTCATATTTTTGATAAACTTTTTCGGCTATTTTTCTACTGTTCCAAGCAACTGATTTTTGTCATTTTTATCGTTTTTTAACAAAAAATTTATACTAAAAGAGAGGTGGAAAAGTATCCAATAACGCTACTTACGTATTCTGGAACGCTTTTTATGATTTTTTAGAGAATATTTATTGAAATTAATTTCAATAACTGTTGATCAGTAGCGTTGCTTTTAAAAAAATGATGAAGAACTGATAGAATCTCAATCATTTAAAAATATTTATGACGTATAAATTTGTTTTAAAAACATTTTTTTTAATTTTTCATAACAAACTTAAAGAAATATAAATTTTTCTTAAAAATTTTATTTTTACATTTACCATATAACATAATAAAGTTAAAAATCACCAGATAGTTTATAGGAAATGAATTTTCCATTTAATGTTTAACTGGTTTTGGGTAATTTATTAACAATTTTTTCTTCTATTGCTGCTAATACTATAATGACTTTCGTTATTATTACTGCTAATCTTAGGTTTGGAATAATTATTAAAATTTTTAATTGTTTAATCTACGTATTGATGTCAAATATAAAAAAACTTTCATGAACAAAAAAAAAATGGAAAAATATTCAATGACGAATTTTCGAATAACTTTTGTTTTAAATCATTTTAACACTTTTAGACGTAACGTCCTCAGAATATAATTTGAAACGCATTGTTGTGTCATTAATAGGCTCAATGCAATGATATTTTTTAGTATTTTGCACGGTTTTGACGAGTTCAAATCTTCTTTCTAATTTTTGCTTACTAAGTTTTACTTCTCCATTGGAAACATAAAGGAACCTTAAAGTTTAATTAATGAATCAATCATTAACATAAGTCTGAAAGCTGTCAATTTATGAGGAACATTTCGAACATATAAATACCTGATTCCTTGGACATTTTTTTTAAGATATTCTCACATTTGTTCAGCATTTAGAATTTGTTCGTGTTGAAGTGAAGCTCTTCTTGCTGCTCTCTTAGCTACAGCACCTATTCCATCGCAAGAAGTTTTTCCGTGAGATGTCCCAAAAAAGTTATAAGATTTAAGCTCCAACTTATAATCTTTTTTATGAAATAACAGATTAATAAAGTGGTTTCTGCAAAAAATATTTTATTGCAATTTTAGTACTATAACTATTAATTAAGTTCTTTCAGATGAATCTTTTTTTTTTTTTTTTTTTAAATAAGCTCATATTTAAAATTGTTAGGAGTCATGCGAGAAACACGCATGAGGTCTAGTATGAATTTGTGTGTGTGCTGTGTGCATGAGCGCCACCAGCTCCACAGACGCATGTATAAGTATCCGCGCTGTCGTTGCATCAGACATACGTGTATCACAAGCTCCTTAGTAATAATTAAATTGAGTTAATAACACCTGCCTTCTTATTTCGTTGCAACTTAACTCTACAAAAATAGATTCATAAACAAACTCATAGATTTCGTAGACTCGTATTAAAAAAAAAAAAAGAATTTTAGAAATAATCTCTAACAATAATAATTATTTTCAATATTTATATCAAATAAATAATAAAATATGTGCAGTATCGATAAAAGATCCAATATTTTACTTTGTGAAAAATATTGTGAAATAATGAATTCAATTTTTTTGTTATACCAATAAATTAAATACTCCGAAGATAGATAAAACTGTCGTTAAACCTTAATTATTTAACATACTCTAAACTGAAAATTTAATAATTTTTTTTTAACTCACTTGTTTTTAAATTGTTGTGGAGCACCATCTGAATAGTAGATTAGACTTTTTATAAATGTGTATTCTTGTTTAATGGAATCAAGTACCGTTTTTAAAAAAAGGTGTATTGCTCCAGCCGAATGATCTTTACCATCAGAAATAACACAGTAGCTAGCTACTTTTAAAAGCTCATCTTTTGGATCTTTATAGTGCAACGTAAGAGTAAATAATGAGGCATGTGTATTATTAAAGTAAAAAGCCTGAACTGAATTTTGACAAATGAACGGATAATTTTCTGCGAAATCCATGGTTATGAGTCCAGTTTTTTCATCTAAATTTTTTTTTGACTTAGAGTAAAATTCTTTTTGTTCATTTGAAATGAAGTGATGCTCTGATAAGCTCCAGACGTCGTTTGATAATTCCTCAATAATGTCTAGCATAGGTTTTTCCAAATTAAGTAGCGTGGTTCTTGTTATTTCTTTCCCATCTTCATCTTGTATTTTTTCAGCACCCCAGCTTGAGTATTTGACCATCTTGTTCGGATTAGAGATATTTTGAGTTAAAAATTTATAAACTTCTTGTTTATTTGGACAATCTTGACACTTATGCAGCATACAATCTTTGTTCTCTACGGAACACACAGAAACATCAAGTAATTCGTGATAATTCATTTTAGGTTGAACTGCTGATAGTTTTAATTTTACATTCTGATGTGTAGGGCAAATACAGATATTATGTGAGCCAGAACTTCCAGCTGATACACATTGTTCAGGTTTCTGTGCAAAGAAAAAGGCTAAACAAGGAATTTTTTCAGAGCTATTTTCTGAGACCCAGTTTTTATATAAAAGTTTAATGTCATATAGTTAATATCTCTTTTGTAGCAATTGCCTTTCCCCTTCGATTCTTACACTGATTTTTTCTTTAGTGCCACTGCACATAGCACTATTGGCGTCATCCAAATAATAGTTTTTTATATTTTCTCTTACTTCAAGCGAAATGCGATGATAGTTTTTTTTTACGCGATGAGTTGAACCTATATGGAGAGGTTATATAGTAAATTTAGAACATGTTTTGAATAATAAACGGATTTATGTATACTAAGAGGAATAAAAAATTTATGAACTTAACCCGCCAGCGCCGAGTGGCAAATTAACTCATCAAAATAAAATTTGTCAAAAATGCCGAAGGACAAGATAATTTGTCCAAATTACAGGCATGTAAAAAAAAAACGGGTATTAATACAAAGTCAAGAAAATTAATGCACTAATCTTCAAAAAGTTGTAATTTAAATTTTTGTTAGTTGGAGTTTCTTTTAAAAAATTATATAAATTTAATCAATAAAAAACTACTCGATTAACTATTCATGAATTAAGTTGGACTAATTAAAAAAAAAAAAAAACTTTATTCAAAAATATCTTATAATTCTAGTTAATATAAAATTCATTTATTCTTACCAGATTCTTTCAATTTTTTCATCTCTTCAAATTGATATCGAGTACATTTTAAATAAATATGAACCGTGTTCAAGTTCCATTCATCTGGTAAAAATGTCAGGAGCTCAATTTTTTCATTATAACTAGTTTCAGGTGAGTTATATTTGATTTGAATATTTGAAATCATTGATAAAAACCAAGAACTTTCATTATTAATTTTCTGTAAATTATTAAATTTTGGCAATTCAACTTTCAGAGCAATTTCGAAGGTTTCTGAAGTTTTGTCGACAACACTTTGTAAAATTTCAACACCTTTTTTTTAATACTTGATTCATTCAGCTTTTGTCTTTTGAAAGTCGGTAAGTCAAAAGCATCAAAAATATGTTCAAGTTTTCTTTTTTCTTGACTCTCTGTAGTAAATTCTGGGGTGTTTTTAATCTCTTCGCTTGGTTCAGACGAAGCCTCGCCTGATAAATTTTCATAGTTGAGACTTTTGTCTGTTTTAAAATTGTTTTCATAATGTAAGATATCTGATTTTAGTTTTATATCACAATTGACACACACTTTTTGACCTGCAATAATTTTTAAATCTAATACTTCCTTTAAGTAAGAAATAGCTTGATTATCTAAAGTCACTAATTCAGTATCAGTTTTGACTCTATGTTTTTGAAACGCATCAACACAGTATTTAAAATGTAAGTCTTTATAAATATCAATATCATTCCGGATTTTAGTTGAGCAAATTGCACAAATTTTTTTTCCAGGTATAATCTCAAGAGACAAACAATTTTTCATTTCTTCATAAAAATCTAGGGTAACAGAAACTAAATTTTTTGTAATATTTTTAGAATGCTTTTGAAAAGGATTGCAACACTTTGTTTCTAGAGACGAGTAGTAGGTATAAAAATTGTCATAATGATAATTACATATCTTTTCATTTTCAATATTTTTGATCCCAGGCACTCTTAAGTAAAGTAGTTTGACATCTTTTTCTGAAAAGTCACTTATTGCATGGTAAAATTTTTTGGAAGAAAATCTTGTGGAGTGACAACTATCGTTTAAAAAGTTTCCTACACAGCAATTAAAACTTGCAACTTCATTCATTTTATTAAACAAACTCTTTTTACGGGCTGAAATTGCTATTAACGCGACTTCCACGGTGAAAGCAGACTGGTTACTGATTGTTGACACTAGTAGTAGTTAAAAAATTGCTGCAGGTGGCGCCGCAGTCTACATTTATAATGATTTTTGATAGGATGATACAAATAAAATATTAGGCATTTTTCCAGATTAATAAGTTTGGTTTAATTGTTGTTGAATACTATGTATTATTTAAAAAAATATAAAAATAAACTAGATTAAACATTGTAACAGTTTTTTTCTTTTTTTCTGTAATTAACGTACTTATTGATACATTAGTCCAAAAAAAATTATGAATGATCAAACAGGATTAATAACTGCAAAGTTCTTGATTCATTTATAAAATATTAGCAGCAATAGAAGAAAAAATTGTTAATAAATTACCCAAAACCAGTTAAACATTAAATGGAAAATTCATTTCCTATAAACTATCTGGTGATTTTTAACTTTATTATGTTATATGGTAAATGTAAAAATAAAATTTTTTAGAAAAATTTATATTTCTTTAAATTTGTTATGAAAAATTAAAAAAAATGTTTTTAAAACAAATTTATACGTCATAAATATTTTTAAATGATTGAGATTCTATCAGTTCTTCATCATTTTTTTAAAAGCAACGCTACTGATCAACAGTTATTGAAATTAATTTCAATAAATATTCTCTAAAAAATCATAAAAAGCGTTCCAGAATACGTAAGTAGCGTTATTGGATACTTTTCCACCTCTCTTTTAGTATAAATTTTTTGTTAAAAAACGATAAAAATGACAAAAATCAGTTGCTTGGAACAGTAGAAAAATAGCCGAAAAAGTTTATCAAAAATATGAGGCTTTGTTCAACAAGCTATGAAGAATATTTCCTTAAAATTTCAGAAAAAAAAAGACTCAGAGAAAAAAGTGGCAGCAGTTTCAATATTGGCAAAAATGCGATTTTCGCGTTTTTTTCATTTTTTAGATAATTTGAAATAGTTGTAACTTTGACATTTTTAAAGATTTTTGAACGTTTCAAAAAAGGAATTAAAAGTCTTAAACAGACAATTTAATTGCCGTTTAAAGAAAAAAAAAATATTCATACCCCACTAAATGACAGCTTTTTGAATATAGCTAAATATCGCAAAATTTGATAAATTTAGAAAAATTTATATTTGTGGCTGCACCTCACTCAAAGTGATCGTAATTACATCAACAAAAATTTTTTCAAAATTTTTGTCAAAATACGAAAATTTTAAGAGGTAAAGCATAAAAATCGGATTAAAACTCTATTTTTGGCGAATATAAGAAGTTAGGATGAAAATATGGTAAAAATAACTAGAAAAAAGGCCTATTTTTTATTTTTAAATAGCTGCCATTTGGGTTCTACGGAATATTTTGGGCTAAAATTTTGGCAAAGCTCCTAAAAATAGTGGTACTTTAACATACTAAAATTTTTTTAAAATCGGTTGACCTCTTGCTCACGATCTTGCTGAAAGATGTTGGAATGACCCTTATGCATATTTGGATGTTATTATTATCGTAACTGAGGTTTTCGAAACACATCTACGAATCCTCGAAGCCATCCTGAAAAAGCTCAGAGAGGCAGATCTTACGGTGAATCGAGAAAAAAGTAAGTTCTGTCAATCTGAAGCGAAGGACTTAGGCGCTGTCGTTAGCCGTGACGGAATTCGACCTTGCCCTGAAAAAGTCGAAGCCGTTTTGAAATTCAGTGTACCGAAAAACCGTATGCAATTAAAAAGGTTTTTAAAGGTTTTTAAATTTAAAAAGCATGGCCTCGTGGTACAGGAAATTTATTAAAAATTTCGCTACTGACACGGTTAACAAGCAACGAGAGTGTGCTACAAGTGGGACACAGAACGACAGGACGCCTTCGAGAAGGTTTTAGTCTTGTTGGCATCTGCTCCGGTGTTGGCTAGACCCAACTTCACCAAGCCGTTTAGTATACAAACCTCAAACACTGGTATTGGGGGCTGTTTGACTCAAACCATTGATGGTGAGGAGCGAGTCATACAGTACTTTAGTCGAGTCTTAAACCCCGCACCACGGAATTGCAGCGTGATAGAATGAGAATGCCTAGTTGTAGTTGAGGCAATTCGGAAATTCCGTTGCTACGTTGAAGGATTTCAATTCCACGTAGAGACGGATCACAATTCACTTTGGCGGATAGATAAGTTGAAAAACTTAATGGCAGATTAGCGAGATGGTCGCTAGAGCTTCAAGGGTACACTTTTACGACAGAGTACCGTAAAGGGTCTCTAAATGCCGTGCCCGATGCGTTATCTCGCATGTATGAAGAGGAAGATGAGCCAACCGTCGCAGCCGTAAGCTATCCTGCCGGAGAGCCTGACGACTTGAACAAGATAAAAAGCTGTTCAAAGAAATCCTTGCAAGTTCCTCAGGTGGAAAGTCGTGGCAGACAGACTATATTATTATAAGTCAGACGACTTGATTGAACAGACGGTAGGCGATGATGATGCCTGGAAATTAGTCGTACCGTTGTATTAACGTCAAACAGTAATACAAGAAAAGCACGACGAAGGCAGGGCACTTGGGCCGAGATAAAACCTTGAAAAGGGTGGCTCAGGAATTGAACAGTTGACTGTGTTGTACTGTGTTGTCCGGGGAAGGTAAGGATCAAAATGAATTGTAGACTTATTCTTATTTTATTTGTTGTAAACTTGTTCATAGGATGGCAGAGAGCATGAACCCTTCGGAGGATTGGCCGGAGCAGCTCACCGACATGTTCGTGGAGGACCACTACCACGAGCTGTTGGATGAGCTGGTAGCCGAGGAATGTGCGGCTTCCATGCCGTCGGAGAACCGTCAGGCCCCCGAGGGTGAAGAATCCGCAACGCCAGCGGTGATTGCCCCACCGAGTGTCCTGCCAGTGGACCTGGGCACCCTCTCACTGGACGAGAACCGGGAGGCCCCATCTTTTAACGAGGTCCTGCATGGGGTGGAGGTCCTCCTCTCGCAGGAGGAGAATGAGGGACCATGGCGGGTCATCGACGAGGTGGACGCTTGGACTGTTGCCTCTACTTCACTACTGGGGTTTATTTGCAGTGGCCTCATTGCACTTGCAAAAGGAGTGGTTGACTGGTCCTCTCCTTCTTTGGTAGGGGGTGGTGGTACTACCCCTTCCTAACTTCTTCCTTCATAATCCGGACCAAGTCCTCTCTTGAGTATTGATCGGCCATTGCTCGAACAGAGTAGGAAAGGAAAGGATAAGAACAGGAAAATCAGATTGCTTTCGGTCGCGCGCGAGTTCTCCACGGTGATGATGAAACCAATACGATGGCCTCCTTTTTCCGGGGACCTTTTGGCCTACCTCGGCCCCTCTTCGCGGGAGCCGATTCAACCTAGTTGGCTTGATCGTCCGCCATAGCCTGACGATCAGGCCCATTCAGACTGCTCAGACCTCGCTCGCCTTCGCACGCTTCCTGATGCTTGCTAGCTTCAGGGCTTTCGCACGCATCCCGCGGTGTCTGACTTTCTTCAGCAGAAGTTTCCAGTTCTTCTGCTCGAAGCTTGGCTCGGAGGCTTGGAGCCTAGCTCGATAGCTCGAAGCTTGGCTTAATGGCTTGGAGCTTGGCTTAGACCTTAAGACCCCTTCCGAGGGTTTACAAAAATTTTTATTTTTGTGAATTTGGCAGCTTCAAAATGGCGGAATTTTTAAATAAAAAAACGACTTTTATCTTCAAACAGCCATAAAATCATGAAAAAAGAAACTCATGTTATTACCAGGAAAAACTTATCTTTTAACTAAATCTTATTTATTTTTTCATTTTAGATAATCCTGAAAAAAAGGCGTTCCTCACGGCAAAAAAGTTTCCAGAGAGGCGTCTCCGGAAAAGCCTTGGCATCGGCCTATTTTTTAATTTTTCCACACCAAAAAATTACTGAAGATATTTCAAATATTGCTAAAATAGATATTCATTAAATAAATTAATTAACTTTTACCGTTTGCACGTGAAAAATACTTAAAAAATTGCTTTTTTTGCCCTCCAGGGTATATATATACCCCCCCCCCTTAATTTTATAATTTGGCTTCAGAAGACTAGTGAGGAGCAGTCTAAAAAGCACAAAAACGAAGTTTTTTTCAAAAAAATAGAGCAGTAAAAAATTTACTGCTCCTCTGGACATAACTATATAATGATCTGTTGTAAACTCTATTGTTATTTAGCCACTTTGTACAACGTAATGTACAATCAAAAACTTATCAATCAATTAATCAATCTATAATTTAGTGTAAGACACTTGCTGAAACTGAAACCGAAGCTGTACTGGGCTCAATTTTTGAAAGGATACTAGGCAGCTAAAAAGTATTATTGAAGTAAAACTTGTCAAAAATTTAAAAATTTGAATGGTTGAAGTGACAATTAGTCAAGTAGTAAGAAAGTAGGCGAAAAAAAACTGATATTTACAGAACTACAACGAAGAGTATTTAGTATGCTCAAAACTAAAGATCAACAAACACATGAAATTAGATCTTAAATGCTTTTTCTATTTGAAAAAGTGTGATTAAGTTTGGTTTGTTAAGTAGGGTATTACATCAAAGTGAGGGTTTAAAAAATAACAACACAACTGTGATACAAATTGAAACCCTCACAGTTAATTCATAGTGGACGGTGTAGTAAGAAATTCAGCTGAGAATTTAATATCGAGGCACCACTTATATGGTAAAATTAATCAATGATGTACTGCAAACCCATAAAAGTAGTTCATAAAAAGCAAAGATAATATTAGAAAAAGCCTTAAGCTTTGAGTTTAAAATAAATTTGAAAAATAAGTTCTTGCACGGATATAAGTCAAATTTTTTTTAAGGTTCAATTATTAGCTAAGTAGATTGTAACAATACTGCATGATATTTTTGTTAAAAAATTCACGAGGTATTTTATTATAAAATTAATAAATGGACTGGAGAACTGGAGTATTTCAAACAGCACGCTAATCTCAGAGTTATCCGACCACAGTTTTCTGAGAATGGAATTTGTTTAGTTCCAAAGTTCTTAGCGAGAAATAACTGCAAAACAAAGCGCTAGGCAGTTCTCAGTAGTTCAAAACTTTAGGAAGACACAGTATTCTTTGAGCTGCTGAGCAAGATTCATAATTTTTAATTTCAGCTTCTAGCTTTTCAAGCTGACGCTTTATGTAACACATTATCACTCGGGAGTATGAGTAAAAAAATTTACTAGCTGCTAAAAAGAAATAACTTGGATACGAAGGATAAGATAAAGCAAAAAAAAAATTAATCGATAGTAAAAAAAAAAAAATATACTGTCCAACTCGATTGGCGCCAAGTTTGAAGTGAGTCGAATACATATTTTGCCAAGCATGTAATTTTATTCCAAGTTAGATATTTGCCGGACTCTGATATTTTCTAGTATAGATTGCTGGGGCTAGGAATCGTCTAGATTAGCTCGAAAGGTCTAAGCCAAGCTCCAAGCCATTAAGCCAAGCTTCGAGCTATCGAGCTAGGCTCCAAGCCTCCGAGCCAAGCTTCGAGCTATCGAGCGAGGCTCCAATCTTCCAAGCCTAGCTCCAAGCTATCGAGCTAGGCTCCAAGCTTCCAAGCTGAGTTCCGAGCTATCGAGCTAGGCTTCAAGCTTCCAAGCTAAGCTCTCATCACCTGTGCAAAGCTCCCAGCATCTGAGCTAATCTTTGCGCTATGGATGCTGGATACCAAGATCTCGGTCCAGACTGTAGGCTAAGGATGCTTCGTACCAAGATTTTGAGCTGGGTACCAAGCTATTAAGCCAGAAGACTTGATGGAGTCTTGGTGTACAAAATAGTTGTGCATCCTGACCTTCTGTTTAGGAAGTTTCAAACTTCCTACAACTTAAAAAAAAAGCGTGTGATGTACAAAGTTTTATTAGTTACAATTTGTAACGAATAAATTTTGTATCTCAAAAAAAAAGTAATAATAATTAAATAAAAAAAAATGTTAGAGAAGAAAAAAAATTAAAATTAAAATTAAAAATAAAAAATTACGAATTTAAATCAAATGAGCAAAATACAAATGCTCGGTTTGAAAAAAATCATTGAGGTTTATATAACCCAATGATTGTATATTTGCGAATGGGTTACATTTAACGCGCACCCCCTAGTGGAATGCGTTTCAACCTGGACTAGCTTGGGCAGGTATTGTTTAACGCCAGTGCCTATGTACAAATATACAATCATTGGGTGATATAACTCAATGATTTTCTTCAAGCCGAGCATTTTTATTTTAGCTCATTGGATTTTAATTCGCAATTTTTTTCATAGTTTTTTGTTATATATATCCCTTTCTTAGGGGTCGGGGTTTATACCTAGTACACTTGATAAAAGTAACGCTTTGGAGATGATTTTCCCAGGATGTTTTAAGTCCAGAATGGTCAGAACAGACAACTTGTGCACTTGGTAATAGTAACGCCTTGAAGATGATATTCTCAGGAAGTTTTGACTCCATAGGAGTCAGATCGTATACCTGGTGCAATTGGTAATGTTAGCGCCTTGGAGATGAGTTCCCCAGGATGTTTTGGCTCCAGAGGAGTCAGAACGTATACCTGGTGCACTTGGTAATGGTAACGCCTTGGAGATGATTTCCTCTGGAAGTTTTGACTCCATGGGAGTCGGGGTGTATAGCTGGTGCAGTTGGTAATAGTAACGCCTTGGAGATGATTTCCCTGAGATGTTTTAACTCCAACGGAGTCAGATTGTGTGCCTGGTGGACTTGGTAATAGTCACGCCTTGGAGATAATTTCCCTAGTAAGTTTTGACTCCAGAGGGGTCAGGGCAGACACCTGGTGCACTTGGTAAAAGTAACGCCTTGGAGATGATTTCCCCAGGAAAGTTTGAATCCATAGGAGTCGGGGTGTGTACCTGGTAAACTTGGTGATAGTAACGCTATGGAGATGATTTTCCCAGCATGTTTTGACTCCAGAGGGGTCAGGACAGATAACTGGTGCACTTGGTAGTAGTAACGCCTTGGAGATGATTTCCCTAGGAAGGTTTGACTCCAAAGGGGTCAGGACAGACACTTTGTGCACTTGGTAATAGTAATGCCTTGGAGATGATTTCCCCAGTATGTTTTGACTCCAGAGGGGTCAGGACAGACAACTTGTGCAGTTGGTAATAGTAACGCCTTGGAGATGATTTTCCCAGAAAGTTTTGACTCCATAGGAGTCAGATCGTATACCTGGTGCAATTGGTAATGTTAGCGCCTTGGAGATGAGTTCCCCAGGATGTTTTGGCTCCATAGGTGTCAGAACGTATACCTGGTGCACTTGGTAATGGTAACCCCTTGGAGATGATTTCCTCTGGAAGTTTTGACTCCATAGGAGTCGGGGTGTATAGCTGGTGCAGTTGGTAATAGTAACGCCTTGGAGATAATTTCCCTAGTAAGTTTTGACTCCAGAGGGGTCAGGACAGACACCTGGTGCACTTGGTAATAGTAACGCCTTGGAGATGATTTCCCCAGGAAGGTTTGAATCCATAGGAGTCGGGGTGTGTACCTGGTAAACTTGGTAATGGTAACGCTATGGAGATGATTTTCCCAGCATGTTTTGACTCCAGAGGGGTCAGAACGTATACCTGGTGCACTTGGTAATGGCAGCGCCTTGGAGATGAATTCCCCTGGATGTTTTGGCTCCAGAGGAGTCAGAACGTATACCTGGTGCACTTGGTAATGGTAATGCCTTGGAGATGATATCCTCTGGAAGTTTTGACTCCATAGGAGTCGGGGTGTATAGCTGGTGCAGTTGGTAATAGTAACGCCTTGAAGATGATTTCCCTGAGATGTTTTAACTCCAACGGAGTCGGGGTGTGTACCTGGTGTACTTGTTAATAGTAACGCCTTGGAGATGATTTCCCCAGGAAGCTTGAATCCATAGGTGTCGGGGTGTGTACCTGGTAAACTTGGTAATAAAAACGCTATGGAGATGATTTTCCCAGCATGTTTTGAATCCAGAGGGGTCAGAACGTATACCTGGTGCACTTGGTAATGGCAGCGCCTTGGAGATGAATTCCCCTGGATGTTTTGGCTCCAGAGGAGTCAGAACGTATACCTGGTGCACTTGGTAATGGTAATGCCTTGGAGATGATTTCCTCTGGAAGTTTTGACTCCATAGGAGTCGGGGTGTATGCCTGGTGCTCTTGGTGACAGTTACGCTTTGGAGATGATTATCTCAGGGAATTTTGACTCCAGAGAAGTCAGGACGGATAACTTGTGCACTTGGTAAAAATCACGCTTTGAAGATGTTTTTTCCAGGATGTTTTCGCTCCAGAGGTGTCAGGACAGAAAACTGGTGCACTTGTTAGTAGTTATGCCATGAAAATAATTTCCCTAGTAAGTTATGACTCCAGAGGAGTCAGGTCAGACACCTGGTGCACTTGGTAATAGTATCGCCTTTGAGATGATTTCCCTAGAAAGGTTTGAATCCAGAGGATTCAGGACAGACGCCTTGTGCACTTGGAAATAGTAACGCCTTGGAGGTGATTTCCCCAGGATGTTTTAACTCCAGAGGGGTTAGTACAGACAACTTGTGCACTTGGTAATAGTAACCCCTTGGAGATGATTTTCCCAGGATGTTTTGGCTCCAGAAGAGTCAGAACGTATACCTGGTGCACTTCGTAATGGTAACGCCTTGGAGATGATTTCCTCTGGAAGTTTTGACTCCAAAAGAGTCGGGGTGTATAGCTGGTGCAGTTGGTAATAGTAACGCTTTGGAGATAATTTCCCTGAGATGTTTTAACACAAACGGAGTCGGGGTGTGTACCTGGTGTACTTGTTAATAGTAACACCTTAGAGATGATTTCCCCAGGAAGTTTTGTCTCTAGAGGGGTCAAGGTGTATACCTGGTGCACTTGGTAGTAGTGACGCCTTTGAGATGATTTCCCCAGGATGTTTTAACTCCAGAGGGGTTAGTACAGACAACTTGTGCACTTGGTAATAGTAACGCCTTGGAGATGATTTTCCCAGAAAGATTTGACTCCATAGGAGTCAGGGTGTGTGCCTGGTGCTCTTAATGAAAGTTACGCCTTGAAGATGATTTTCCCAGGATGTTTTGAATCCAAAGGGGTCAGGACAGAAAACTGGTGCACTTGGTAGTAGTTACGCCTTAGAGATGATTTTGCTAGGAAGGTTTGACTCCAGAGAGGTCAGGACAGATAACTTGTGCACTTTGTAATAGTAAATCCTTGGAGATGATTTTCCCAGGAAGTTTTGACTCCAGAGAGGTCTGGATAGATAACTTCTGCACTTGGTAAAAGTCACGCCTTGAAGATGATTTCCCCAGGATTTTTTGGCTCCAGAGGTTTCAATACAGAATACTGGTGCACTTATTAGTAGTTATGCCATGAAAATAATTTCCCTAGTAAGTTTTGACTCCAGAGGAGCCAGGTCAGTCACCTGGTGCACTTGGTAATAGTAATGCCTTGGAGATGATTTCCCTAGGAAGGTTTGACTCCATATGAGTTTGGGTGTGTACCTGGTAAACTTGGTAATAGTAACGCTATGGAGATGATTTTCCCAGGATGTTTTGACTCCAGAGGGGTCAGGACAGACACCAGGTGCACTTGGTAATAGTAACGGCTTAGAGATGATTTCCCCAGGATGTTTTGACTACATAGCAGTTTGGGTGTATACTTGGTGCCTTGGTAAAAGTAACGACTTGGAGATGATTTCTCCAGGAAGTTTTGACTCGATGGAAGTCAGGGTGTATACCATGTGCCCTTGGTGACAGTTACGCCTTGGAGATGATTTCCTCAAGAAGTTTTGACTCCAGAGGGGTCAGGACAGACGCCTGGTGCACTTGTTAATAGTACCGCCTTGGAGATGATATTCCCAGGATGTTTTGATTCCATAGGACTCGAAGTGTATACCTGGTGCCCTTGTTTATAGCAACGCCTTGGAGATTATTTCTCCAGGATGTTTTGACTCCAGAGGTGTCAAGTTGGTGCACTTGGTAATAGTAAGGCCTTGGAGATGATTCCTCAGGATGTTTTAATTTCAGAGGGGTCAGGACAGACAACTGATGCACTTGTTGAGTAACGCCTTGGAGATGATTTCCCCAGGAAGTTTTGACTCCATAGGAGTCAGGGTGTATAGCTGGTGCCATTGGTGACAGTCCGCCTTTGAGATGATTTTCCCAGGATGTTTTGACTCCAGAGGATATAGGGTGTATACCAGGTGCCTTTGGTGACAGTTACGTCTTGAAGATGATTTCCCTAGGAAGTTTTGAGTCCGGAGAATTTGATATAGTTACTTTTCAGCTTTCACTCATGTAGAGTAAATTTTTACAAATGAGGAGTGTACAAAATAGAGCGGGGTCAAGAGTGGGGTGGGAGCGGAATAGAAGTGCAATCTTTGACCTATTTTACGGTATAAAATGAAGAATTTACGGTGGGAGCGGAATGAGGTGAGAAAAAAAAGGGCGAGAAATAGCGGGGGTGGGATTGGGGTAGGTGCGGAATAAAAGTGCAATTTTTGACCAATTTTACGGCATAAAATGAAGAATTAAGGGTGTGAGCGTAATATATATATTTATATTATAGTTGTTTATTTATATATATATAGTGTATATTTATGTATGTATATTTATATACATGGTGGCGTAAATTAATCGAAACGCGCATATCTCGAAATGGAAGCTTTGTGGAAAAAAGTTTTTTAGATAAAAGTTGTTTGGTTTGGAGGGGGAAACAAAATGGTGGCTTCGGGTTTGGGCCCGGGGCCTTATCATGGTTCCTATGGACCCAAAGTCCGGTTTTTTAAACAGGAACCCCTTTTTTTTTTACCAAATTCGGAAAGAGCGGAAAATTTTACGATATTTAGGTATTTTTTGAAATTTTTTTTGGGCCTTATGGAGGCCGTGTAGGGCCCGTTTCTCTATTACTCTGCTTAAATCCGATATAACGCAGTTTTCGTATGGCACATATAATGTAAAAGTTTTTTAGTTTAAAATTTTCAATAAATTGGGCCCAAAAAAATTGGGCTCGGGATCTCATATTGGGCCCTACGGACCCAAAGTCTGGTTTTTAAATGGGAACCCCTTTTTTTTTACAAAATTCGGAAAGAGCGGAAAAGTTTACTATTTATAGGTATTTTTTGAAATTTTTTTGGGTCCTAATGAGGCCCAGCGAGCTCCGAAAAATCACATTTATCATCGATAGAGTTATTTTCGAGGAAAAGTATTTTTTGTGAAACACATGCACAAAGTTTTTTAGTTTAAGATTTTTTATATGATTGGCCAAAAAAATTGGGCCGGGGCCTCTTATTGGGTCTTACGGACATAATCCCAATTTTTTTCAGCAGATTCTGAAAGAGCGGACCATTTCAAGATTTTAAATTATTTTGAAAAAACTTTTTGGACCCTATCTAGGTCCAGCAAGCCCCAATTGAGTAGAAAAATTAAAAGTAAAAATAAACAACAAACAAACATTATTATTCTCTATAATGAAAGCCTGCGAACTGCACACGATACATAAGTAAATAGGAACTCAGTTGCACACGATACATAAGTAAAATGATTTTTTTGATACATAAATAGATAAATAAATAAATAAATAAAGCAATTAATGAATTTTATTAAATGGACCATTATTTCAAGCTTTACTATCCGATAGACTGTAGTAAATAAAAAATCAATAATTGATAATTATACTCTAAATTAAGTGAAAAATTTTTTTCATCTATCGGGTTTTTAGAACTCACAGAATTCGTTTAATTGTGAGTTAGTTTTTTTTTTCATTAATAATCTTTAACTATGTTTTTCGAAAAAAAAACTTTTTCTCGAAAATAACTGTGTCAATGATAAAATTGATTTTTCGGAGCTCGCTGGGCCTCATTAGGGCCCAAAAAAATGTCAAAAAATACCTAAAAATAGTAAAATTTTCCGCTCTTTCCGAATTTAGTAAAAAAAAATAGGGGTTGCCATTTAAAAGCCAGATTTTGGGTCCGTAGGGCCTAATATGAGATCCCGAGCCCAATTTTTTTGGGCCCATTTTATTGGAAATTTTAAACTAAAAAAATTTTACTTTACATGTGCCGTACGAAAAAGGCGTTATTTTAGATTTAAGCAGAGTAATAGAAAACCGGGCCCTACGCAGCCTCCATAAGGCCCAAAAAAATTTCAAAAAATACCTAAATATCGTAAAATTTTCCGCTCTTTCCAAATTTGGTAAAAAAAATAGGAGTTTCCAACTAAAAAAACCGGACTTCGGGTCCGTAGGGCCCAACATAAGGCCCCGGGCCCAAACCCGAAGCCACCATTTTGTTTCCCCTTCCAAACCAAACAACTTTTATCTAAAAACCTTTTTTCCACAAAGATTCCATTTCGAGATATATTCGCGTTTCGATTAATTTACGCCACCCTGTATAATATCGCAAGCTTTTTTTTTAAGGCGTAGGAAGTTTGAAACTTCCTAAACAGTGGGTAAGGGTGCACAACTACTTTGTACACCAATACTCCATCAAATCCTGCGGCTTAATAGCTTGGTACCCGGCTCAAAATCTCGGTGCAAAGCATCCTTAGCCTAGAGTCTGGACGCAGATCTTGGTATCCAGCATCCATAGCGCAGAGATTAGCTCAGATGCTGACAGCTTAGCTCGGAAGCTGGGAGCTTTGCACAGATGATGTTGCTCGATATTGCCTTGCTCGATAGCTCGGAACTCAGCTTGTCTTCTCCAGTCCATTTATCATTTTTATAATAAATTACGTCGGAAATTTTTAACAAAAATATCATTCTGTATTGTTACAATTTACTAAACTGATAATTGATCCTTAAAAAAAATTTGACTTATATCCATTAAGGAATTTAATTCCTCGGAGGATCGTGATTGAACACGAGAACCCGCGGCGATCGTCGTCCGCACTCCTCCGACCTGCTGACAAAATGCACTTTCTGTGCACACGACAATCCGTCGATTTTTCTTCAATCCTGAAAACTGGGGGGAAGACGCGTACGCGAACTAATGTTATTATTACGCGGCGCGGCTGCTCTCCTTCGTCGGTAGTGGCGTGAGTTTACGTGGACCGATCGCAGGAACACGGGTTAGTTAAATTAATGATCAAATGTAAATTTTAATAATTTCAATCAACAATAAAAATAAAAAAATCAAAATTACATGATATTCCATACGATTGTTTACAAACAATCAAACCCGAATGACTCAAAGTCTTAAGACGACGAAAATTGATTTCACAAAAATAAAGTTCGTCGGCTGTGTTGTGGTCGCTACTAACACACCGACGCACACACACACTCTCGCGCTCGTCTGCCTGCCGCAGCGCGCCAAAAGAACAAAGGCGTGGACTAACTCCAATACAACATCTAAGTACTTAATGTATTTCACACACACACACACTCCGACTCTAACTATCACACGAACAAATACTCAATGATTAACCGCTACGCGGACTTACTTTTCTAGCAGGTGCACCTTCGCTTGATTAAACAATAATAATGATAATTACAATTAGCCCGAATGGCTTCACACAAGACGACAATGCCTTCCAAGTCCGCACGCTTACTTTCCGTGAGATGTTTGCCTTCCCCGCTCCGATCCAATGACAATTGGATCACAGGAAAATCTACACAACTACTCACTGATAACTTTATCTAACACAACCTCAATCAAGTTATCTAACAACACAAAAAAGTAAATAAGTACATTCGCTCTCTGACACACGTGTGATCGCGCCAAGCGCCGAGATTAGAGTAATGCTGATCGGTAGATCTCGTCATCACCTGACTTACCGATCCGCATCTGCGTTCCATAACAGTTAGCGCTGAATTCGAATTTAATCAACGTGCTAGCTGTTACACCATGCAAAAACTTATTTTTCAAGTTTATTTTAAACTCAAAGCTTAAAGCTTTTTCTAATATCATCTTTGCTTTTTATGAACTGCTTTTATGAGTTTGCAGTACATCATTAATTAGTTTTACCCTTTCAGTAGTACCTTGTTATTAAAAAATTCTTAGCTGAATTTTTTAGGAGTCTCTCTTACCACACGATGATACGTACGTGCGGCGCACGTACTTTCAGTAAAAAAGTTTCACACGGAAAATTCGCGAACGTACGTGCAGTTTTCCCGGACGTACGTACGCTAAACGTAGGGCGCCCGAGTGCAACGAAGAAGCTGATTGGCTACCCCCCAAGCTCTAAGCCCTCTAAACCCTGGGCGCCCAAGTGCAACGAAGAAGCTGATAGGTACCCCCCAAGCTCTAAGCCCCCAAAACCCTGGGTGGCCGAGTTCAACAAAAATGCTGATTAGCTACCCACCCCCCAAGCTTTAAGCCCTCAAAACCCTGAGCAGACGAGTACAACTATAAAACTAATCGGCTATGCCCCAAGCTTGAAGCCCCCAAAATCCTGAACGCCCGAGTTCAAAAAATGAACTGATTGAACTTAGAGCTTGGAGATCAGCCAATTAGCTTCTTCAATGCACTCGGGCGCTCAGAGTTTAGGAGGCTTGGGGCTTGGGGGGTAGCCAATCAGCACTTTTGATGAACTCGGCTACCCAGGGTTTTGGGGGCTTAGAGCTTGGGGGGTAACCAATCAGCTTCTTCGTTGCATTCGGGCGCCCAGGGTTTAGGGGGCTTAGAGCTTGGGGGGTAGACAATCAGCTTTTTTGTTGGACTCGGCCCCCAGGGTTTTAAGAGCTTAGAGCTTGGGGGGTAGCCAATCAGCATTTTTGTTGAACTTGGGCCCCCAGGGTTTTGGGGGCTTAAAGCTTGGGGGATAATTAACCAGTATATTCATTAAACTCAACGTTTTTTTTTTAATTTTTTTTTTTGACGTCAGTTTCATTGGGGGCGGAGGGGGGGGGTTAACCTCAGGACTTCCTCCAGCTGAAAGGTGCTCTTGCGCCTCTGACTTACCTTATAAAAGCGATTGTGCGTACGTTCAACAGGAATTTTCAGGGTGATTTTCATTAAGGATCATCTAATGATCCGAATATGTGGTTAGACTGTAAGACCGATATAAATATTTTGTGATTATTCAAGAAGGACTTGGATTATAATCTTATGATTAATACATATCTACACGTACGTTTGGCTTCTTAACATATTTGTGAAGAAAAGGCACCTAAATTCAGTTGCTGAGTCTCTACATGGGAAATTTAGCAGGGCTCCCCCTGTCCAATGTGTAGGTAGTTTCAGTCCCAATCGAAAAGGGACAACATTATACCAACTTAGGACTAATAGTCCTCAATAGGTTCTCGTGTGCTGCGAAACGATATGTCATTTATTTCTCGAAATAGCTATGATATAATCTCAATTTATTAAATAATTCTGAATTTTAAGTCTTCTTAAGACATAGTAATTTTTAAATCGAATGCAATAATTTGATTCTAGAGTCAAATAAGCACTCAAATCTTTGTATTTTTGGCGTAAACTAAAAAACAAATGCCCGTAAGTTTCGTAGTGCATTCGGACGCATCAGCCGTAACTTCGGGCTTTGTAAGCCCGTTCGTTTTTCAGTTCCACTCCTTTAACATTGGACGCTAGGCGTTCTGCTAAATTTTCCGTGTAGACTTACGGTCCACCAGTGAACGTACGAGCACTTTCTTTTGTGTAACGTACGTCCAGAAGCAGAACGTACCTGCACTTTCTTTGCTCAAACGTACGTTTTAAATGGGAAAACTGAACGTGCGTCCCGTTGCTGCACGTACGTTTTAAGAATAGAAAGTGCACGTACGTTTTGAGTACAGAAAATGCACGTATGTCCGTAGACCTGCACGTACGTTTTAAGTACAGAAAGTGCACGTACGTTTTAAGTTCAGGAAGTGCACGTATGTCCGTAGACCTGCACGTACGTCTAAGAAAATTGCACGTACGTTCGCGAATTTTCTGTGTAAAATTTTTATACGTGCAGTGCACGTACGTATCATCGTGCGGTTAGAGAGACTCATATCTTAAAATTGCAAAAGTCTTTTTTTGAATGGTACTTTAATGTCAAAAAATTTCAGAAAGATCCATCAACCTCGTGCGAACGGTTTTATAAAAAAGTATTAATTTGACATATATTTGACCAGGTTTATATACAGGGTGGGCAATTTTAATCAATCCAGCTGAACAACTTGCTTGGAAAGGCCCAAATCTAAAAAAATGTGAAGACCAAAGTTTCATGATTTTTTGGAGCTAATAAAATGGCCCAGCCGAAATAGGGCCTTTACCTTTATTTTAGGCCCTACGAGCCTCAACTTCGTTTTTTTAAATAGGAACCCCTATTTTTGACCCCAGATTCGGAAAGAGCGGAAAATTTTACGATTTTTAGATATTTCTAGAAATTTTTTTGGGCCTATCTGAGCCGAGATAGGGCCTTTATCTTTATTTCAGGCCTTACAGACTCTATCCCCGAGTTTTCAGTGGGAAAACCCTACTTTTGGCCCCAGATTCAGAAAGAGCGGGAAATTTTACGATTTTTAGGTATTTTTTGGAATTTTTTATGGGCCTTATTGAGAACCTGTAGGACCCGTTTATTAAGAACCTCTGGTAACGCTCACACCTAGGGCCTCAGGTTGGGCCCTATGGAATTAAAGTTCGTTTTTTTAAATGGGAACCCCTATTTTTTACCCCGGATTCGGAAAAAGAGGGAAATTTTACGAATTTTAGGTATTTTTTGAAATTTTTCATGGGCCTAGCTGAGCCGAGATAGGGCTTTTATCTTTATTTTGGGCCTTACGGACTCTATCCCCGAGTTTTCAGTGGGAAAACCCTACTGTTGGCCCCAGATTCGGAAAGAGCGGGAAATTTTACGATTTTTAGGTATTTTTCGAAATTTTTTTTCGGCCTATCTGAGCCGAGATAGGGCCTTTATCTTTATTTCGGGCCTTGTTTAGCGTGAGTCCCCTTGCCACTCACGATGGGGTGCTTGTTTAGCGTGAGTCCCCTTGCCACTCACGATGAGGTGCTTGTTTAGCGTGAGTCCCCTTGCCACTCACGATGGGGTGCTTGTTTAGCGAGAGTCCCCTTGCCACTCACGATGGGGTGCTTGCTTAACGTGAGTCCCCTTGCCACTCACGATGGGGTGCTTGTTTAGCGTGAGTCCCCTTGCCACTCACGATGGGGTGCTTGTTTAGCGAGAGTCCCCTTGCCACTCACGATGGGGTGCTTGCTTAACGTGAGTCCCCTTGCCACTCACGATGGGGTGCTTGTTTAGCGTGAGTCCCCTTGCCACTCACGATGGGGTGCTTGTTTAGCGAGAGTCCCCTTGCCACTCACGATGGGGTGCTTGTTTAGCGTGAGTCCCCTTGCCTCTCACGATTGAGAGATTTTCTGTTTCATCAACGACGACGCAAGTGTTCAAAATTTCCACCTTGCGCTTGAAGGCATAAATTTATTCGCCTTTAAAAATTTTGAACAATCTTTAGCAATGTTAATCTTGGAATGGCGTTACATGCTTGACGTATGCGCTGTATCATATCCTCTCTTGTAGTCGGACGTTGAGCGTATACTACGTTTTTACGTAACCCCACAAATAAAAATCAGGTGACGTCAAATCAGGTGAGCGAGCAGGCCAGTTGAAGGGACCTCCCCGTCCAATCCATCTCCCGTGGTAGTTTTGATTCAAAAACTGCCTTACAATTTGTGAATAATGGGGTGGGGCCCCATCTTGTTGTATCCGCATTCTTTGTCTGGTAGCAAGATCAACATCTTCTAACATCTCTGGTAATCGATCTCTCAGTAGTTCTAAATACGTGTGTCTGTTGACATTCGCATCAAATAAATACGGACCTACTAAATAGCCATTTACTACACACCAAACCATGACGCTCCAACGATTTTGTCTATTCACAGTCCTGTACCAGTGGGGGTTTTCATTGGACCAGTAGTGGCAGTTATGTCTATTCAATGTTCCGTCATTTTTAAATGTAGCTTCATCGGAGAAAAGCACGTACTTAAAAAAGTCAGCATCTTGTGCAATTCTAGCTAAAGCCCAATTGCAGAACTGAACTCTCATTTGAAGATGCACTGGCTGCAACTCATGAACCAATGTTATATGGTACGCATGATATTTAAGTTTCTTCAAAATGTGTAACACAGTTCGTCGTGGAATCCCAGTTTGACGTTCAATTTGACGACTACTAACCTGAGGGTCGAGATGAGTAGCAGCTAAGATTGTTAGAACGCGAACGTCATTTTCGTTGTACTCACGACGTCTGCGTTGACGAGTAAGATGTCCACCACGAGCCCTTGTTAGTTAAAGTGCGCATTGTCTCATGATTTGGGTGACGCCTGTGAGAAAACGTTCAGCATATCGACGTGCTGCTGCTCGAAAGTTATTTTGACACTCACCAAGGATAAGTAGTAAATCAACGATCTCGTTAGCTGGATAATCAGACATTTTTCGGTTGAAATTTATATAAACACGAAAACAATTAGTGAATTGAAAGAAATCTTAGTGAGGTAAACTAAACACATGCACGCTCTGTTTGTTATTTAATTGTACAAAAAAGCATGTATATTAAAAAAAATTAAATTTTTATCTACGAAATTCAGAGGGTGCTAAACTCGCTCATAAAAAAATAGAAAAGTTTATTGAATTTCAAGAATTTTTAAGAATTTATGAGGAATCGATTTCCGTTGCTAACATTTCTAAAAAACTAGTTTATTATTTACTTTTTACAAGATTCAGGCATTTCAGGTTTTGCTTCGAACTTTATATCCAATGTACTTTATGAATAAATGGGATCGACTCTCTTGGCAAGGCACAAAAATTTTTAAAAACATGCAAAAATTAAAAAGTAAAAAAAAATTAAATTTGTATCTACTCGTTGATTTATTACTTATCCTTGGTGAGTGTCAAAATAACTTTCAAGCAGCAGCACGTCGATATGCTGAACGTTTTCCTCACAGGCGTCACCCAAATCATGGGTCAATACGCACCTTAACTAACAGAGCTCGTGGTGGACATCTTACTCGTCAACGCAGACGTCGTGAGTACGACGAAAATGACGTTCGCGTTCTAACAATCTTAGCTGCTACTCATCTCGACCCTCAGGTTAGTAGTCGTCAAATTGAACGTGAAAATGGGATTCCACGACGAACTGTGTTACACATTTTGAAGAAACTTAAATATCTTGCGTACCATATAACATTCGTTCATGAGTTGCAGCCAGTGCATCTTCTTGCTACCAGACAAAGAATGTGGATACAACAAGATGAGGCCCCACCCCATTATTCACAAATTGTAAGGCAGTTTTTGAATCAAAACTACCACGGGAGATGGATTGGACGGGGAGGACCCTTCAACTGGCCTGCTCGCTTACCTGATTTGACGTCACCTGAAGTTTATTTGTGGGGTTACGTAAAAGACGTAGTATACGCTCAACGTCCGACTACAAGAGAGGATATGATACAGCGCATACGTCAAGCATGTAACGCCATTCCAAGAGCAACATTGCTAAAGATTGTACTAAATTTTTAAAGGCGAATAAATTTATGCCTTTAAGCGCAAGGTGGAAATTTTGAACATTTGCGTCGTCAAAATTTCCCTCTCTTTCCAAATCTGGAGCCAAAAGTAGGGTTTTCCCACTGAAAACTCGGGGATAGAGTCCGTAAGGCCCAAACTAAAGATAAAGGCCCTATCTCGGCTCAGATAGGCCGAAAAAAAATTTCGAAAAATACCTAAAAATCGTGAAATTTCCCGCTCTTTCCGAATCTGGGGCCAACAGTAGGGTTTTCCCACTGAAAACTCGGGGATAGAGTCCGTAAGGCCCCAAATAAAGATAAAAGCCCTATCCCGGCTCAGATAGGCCCAAAAAAAATTTCAAAAAATACCTTAAAATCGTAAAATTTTCCGTTCTTTCCGAATCTGGGGTCAAAAATAGGGGTTCCTATTTAAAAAAAGGAAGTTGAGGCTCGTAGGGCCTAAAATAAAGGTAAAGGCCCTATTTCGACTGGGCCATTTTATTAGCCTCAAAAAATCATTAAACTTTGGTCTCTACATTTTTTTCGATTTGGGCCTTTCCAAGCAAGTTATTCAGCTGTTTGTTCTCATTTCAACACACCTCCTCAAATTTATGGTTTACTGACCTACGTATCTTCAAACAATTTTTAATGCATACCTAAGTTTTTCAAACTTATATCGACCAAGCGCTTTTTTTGTCAAAATGTCTGCAGGATTATTCTCAGACTCAACTTTTACAATGTTTACAATACCTAGCATATAGCATTCGTTCACAAAATGATAATGCACTTCAATGTATTTAGAGTTTTTCGTCAAATTACCAAATTTTGCTATCGCAATCGCACCAGAATTATCTTCATATATTTTGACAGGTTTTTCAATCTTCAACGTAAAATCACTGAGAAAATTCAAAATCACTTTCACTTCACTAACTGCATCGGATAATGCCACATATTCAGCAGCTGTTGACGACTTCGTTACACTGCCTTGCTTACGTGATTTCCAGTAAATAACATTCCAAAAACTTCCAGTAAATAATTTCCAAAAACTCTTACTACATAGCTTGTAGTTGATTTTCGATCAACTTTATCGCCAGCCCAGTCAGCATCTACAAAGCAATCTTACACGTCAGCGGTCAAATTTCTTTCATACGTCAATTGAAGATCTTTCGTCAAAAATAAGTATTTCAAAATTTTCAACGCGTATTTATAATGAGATTCATCATAACCATTCTGAAATCTTCTCAAGTAATTTACACTATAAGTCACATCTAATCGCGTTCCCGTACTAAGGTATAATAAAGCTCCAATCAAATTTCTATACTTCAGATCATTTGATGCTGACTGTGCAGGCTCAACACATAAGTTTTGTTCCATAGGTGTTGTCACGGTCGGTGAAGTAAGAAATCCACACGATCGGTAATTATTCGTGTGGACACAAGTCGGCAGCCGCCAGTCAGCTGTTGACAGACCGTTCCGGAACGGACCGACCATCAGCGGGCAGACCGGCCGGAATAAGGCGTAAGCGCGCCAGTCTTTTCTACTAGCTGAGACTAGACACCTCGTTGTCGTGCGATTTCTTTTGTCGTGATAAAAGAAAGTTCTTTTTTTGTTAACGCGATTCGCGGTGTGAGTGTGGCTGTTTAGCTACGACTAGCGAAAACGCAGAGTGCGACGCTTTCGAGTGTATGTGTGTTGTCGCAGGTGTGTGAGCAACATAGAAACCTGCTACACGGAGATCTCCACCCGCGCGGCTCAAAGGTTTGTGTCAGCGAGCGTACCGGTGTGCAGGTGTGTAGAGTGATAAGGGAAAGAATTGTCGATTATTCTTTCCCAATCGGGTAATATTTAAGAAAGCTTCTACGCGTGAATTCTTGCTAGAAATCTCGCGTAGGAACTAGCGAGCCGGCGCACGTAGCCGCCCGGCAGAGCGTTTGTTTACGCTTTAGTTTCTTTGTTCGGCCGCCGCGCGATCGGCTGAACTTTAATTGTCAACAACGCTAGTTAATCATTTTAGTTTATTTTGTTTATTGTTTATTTTTTTTTGTTAATAAATCAAAGTTAAAATTAGACCTTCGCGTAGATTATTTTTCTTTATCGAATAAAAAAACATCTCTCTTTCTCCTCCGTTATCCTCCTACGATTAGGACAGTTATTTTTCTTTTCGATTTTCTTTTTTTTTAGCTTGGGGAAAATTACCCCGCCCGCTGCCGGCATTGGAAGGCTAGTTCGCGAACGCGTCTCCCCAAGCATGTCTTGATTTTCCGTTTTTCAGGTGCACGGACCACAACGGGAGTACTCGGAAGGGAGTACTCCAGGATAAATAATTGTTTACAGCTCAGTCCGACGGCGAGAGTGCAGGGCCGTGTTTCCCCGGACGAGCACTGTAACAAATTGGCGCCCAACTTGTGTGGAGAATTTCGCTCGTAATTTTCGTTAAAATTACGTAGCGGTCGAGCTGCGGGGCACAGCTCGACACGGAGGAAGAGAGAACGCGGCGGCAGCGTATTATCCGCAGATTTAGAATGAATAACCCAACCGCACGGGTTATTGTTTGCGCGCGCAGTGACCTTGTCCACGCTCGGACAAGGGCACTTTTATTTCGAGGAATAATAGCGTGCGAGCGTTAGCGGTTCGAATTATAATTCGATCTGCTCGCTAGTTGTTTGTAAACAAAGCAACTGTGAGGCCGTTCGGGATAATTTTTCTAATTGCTGCCTTTCAAATTTCGTAGCTAATCCCGGAGTTTTGTTTTCATGGTTTTTGCGACTCGAAATTTATAATTTCGAGACGCGCGAGTATTTTTCCGGGGATTTAGAATTTTTTTTGTTCTGACGGCAGATTTTTTTTTTTTTCGTTATTTATTTTTTTTTTTTGTTGCTTTTAGGGGAATTTTTCCTCACAATTGCTTGTGTTATGTGGGAATGAATCCGTGACAGTACGGCGCTTGTGTGAATTGAGCGAACTGCGAATATTTATTAATTCGTTATATTTTTTTTTTAATTCCTGTAATTATTTATTTGTTGTACAGCGTGCTACTAACTAGTGTTAGTAGCAACTGTAATTGTAACTTTGAGGTGTAATTGCTGCATTCGTGCATTACTTTTTTTGATTTTTATTTTTTATTTTATTTTTTTTACTTGTTGCTTATTTGTTTTTTTTTTATTAACCTCAAAGTTGCAAGAAAATTTTTCTTTCCTCCGGTACATTCTAGGTACACCGGATGAAGATTAGTTTGAATAAGTTAGAATAGGAATTGAGTACTGTCACGAATAGATAGGTTTGATTCTTTGTATTCTCGCGCCCGTAGGAGGAAGATGTCGGGCGAAGATAAAGAAGACAGGATTTTCTCCTGGATTTTGGCGGAAGGCACTGACGTAGTCATGGACGCCCTGGCCGAGCTAGAACTCAAGGCCGATGGATCCGTCCAAGATCGGTGCACTCGTCTCCAGAAGTGGCTGCTGGGTAATTACTTGGCGGACGACTTTGTAGCCACTGGAGACGATTCTGTCCAGGACGCAGCTGTGCAGGTTAAGCGCGAGCAGATGCGTGCGTCATTCATCGCCACCACGATGTGGGAGAAATCTGGGTCCACGATTTTGGATCCAGACTACACACATTCGGGCGAGCATCCTTTCGCTGTCTTGCTCGAAGAACCCCTGATTCAACAAGCAGCGTCGAGGCTACAGGAGTCCTACACGCGGGACTCACGATCGTCAGGCCAGGAGGGCATTCGAAACCATTCGATACCCAGTGAGAGTGACGCAGAGGCTCAGGGCATGTCAGATAACCCTGAGACACTGGATTTGTTCAGAGATATATCGACTGAACTAAAGAGGCTGCACGATCGGATAGACAAGATCGAGGGCAGACTCAGGGTCGAGGAACCAGGGAGAGGACCAGTCTCGAGTACCATCAGGCCAGAGCTATTGGCGAATAACTCTATGGCCGATTACAGCATCTCCGCGGAGAATGCTGGCCAATCGAATAATAGGGTCGGTTTTCGCGGCACTTCAATGACAGACAAGCGAAACAGCTCCAGCCCTATTAGAGACGCATCTGTCCCGGATGAAAGACACCTGGTACAGGGACAGATACAAGCGCTACAGGAAAGGTTACTCAGGTTGGACCAAGAATCAACCATTCCTGTAAGAACTCCACCGATTCTTAGCGCTCTAAAACCGGTGGATGTTGGGGCAATAGTCCGGCGCTGGAACTTGAAATTCTCCGGTGGTCCAGAGTCGAGCCTAGAGCAATTTCTGCTAGACGTTGCAGACAACAACAGTTTAGCCGGACTAACGGACAAGCAACTGTTAGATGCCTTGCCGTTGCTACTGACTGGTGTTGCGACCACTTGGTATCGCAACAACAAGAAACAGATAGTTTCTTGGGACGACTTCTGTCGTTCAGCCCGAGAATGGTATGGTGTGGAAGACTACCAACAGTGTGTGCGAGCTGAGGCTTTTGCTCGCACACAGGGCGAGTCGGAGCCAGTCAGGGACTATATTACTAATTTACAGTCATACCTGTTAAAGATTAGGCCCGAACCGAGCGAGCCTGAACAGGTCGACTTTATATTGAGAAATATGTTGCCGAATCTGCGTAGACAGATTCGTCACAACGAAATTAAATCGGTAGTCGGTTTAATGAAACAAGCCGTTGAGATCGAGCGGACCTCTTTCAACGAGATTAATTATAGGCCTCCACCATCCCCTTCAGCGTCTATGTGGCCTTATCTCGACTATAAGCAAAGTAAGACTGACAAGAAAGTGAGAGTCAACGTCGCAGCAACTGCTGTTGATAGCAAACCAGCTGCTGACTCGATTGTCAGCCGCCTCGAGGCTTTCTTGAAAAAGCTCGAGGGCAGTAAGAACTTTGGGAAACCAAAGGGCCCAAGGCCCCAGAGTTCAAGCAAGGGCGAGCAGTCCAGAGCCAGACACAAATCTGAAGGACATGGAAGGGCCAGAAGCTCATCACCGAAGCAAGGCTCGAGTGACGATGGCAGGAAGAGAAGCGACAAGTCACCAGTTCGCTGTTACTTCTGTAAGGAAGAAGGGCACATCAGACCCAAATGCCCAAAACGCCAGGGAAACGAAAAGCCGGCGGAGTAGAAAGTAACTATTCCGCCGACACAGTTTCCCAGTCATCACTCGGAGATGACGCTCAGGCTTGTTCAGTGGATCCTAAGGATACTGAACAAGCGACAACTCAAAATAATTCGGTCGCAGCGGACTTAGACGCGGAAACCAGATGGTCGTTGCCAGTGAATATTGGTGATTTCCGTGTCAGAGCGTTGTATCACGGGGCATCACGTACAGTGATGGGGTCATGCGCTATTCAGATTGCAACTGCGTGCAACCGAAAGATTGAAATTTATACTGGCAAAGGCGCAAGGGTAGCTGACGGGCGAAGATGTTCTATCGCCGGATACGTTACCTTACCATTTGAGGTCGCGGGGGTAAAACGCGATCTCAAGATAGCCATCATGACTGACCTGGATGCTGATTGCTATTTGGGAGCAAATTTCATCCGAACTTTCAAGGCAGTTCTCGATCCTGCTACAGACGAGTTAGAGGTCAGGATTGCAGGTAAAAAGGTTAGCCTAGAGTTCGTCAGTATACAGGCGACCAAGCTGACATCGTTAGCCTCTATAGGTTTGGCTGACGTACCAGCAGAAGACCTCGAAAGACTCAAGCAAATGCTTGATAAAGTCCTTCCGACCACGGAAGAACCTTTGGGTTGCACCTCGTGGATTGAACATGAGATCGACGTGGGGGACGCAAAACCGATAAAACAAAGGTACTACCCAGTTTCACCGGTAGTGAAGCTAGAGATGTGGGACCAAGTGCAAGAAATGCTGGATAATGGTATTATTGAGCCAGCACCTAGGTCCGGATGGTCGTCGCCCGTGGTCATGGTCAAGAAAGAGGATGGGACGAGGCGGTTCTGTGTAGATTTCAACAAGGTCAACGCGGTCACCAAATCGGTGGACGCATATCCGATCCCTTACATGGACGACATCCTGAGCAAGTTGAAAAAGGCTCAGTATATCACGACTCTGGATTTAAAATCGGCGTATCATCAGGTACCATTAAAACCAGAGTCGAGGCCAGTAACGGCGTTTACAGTGCCAGACATGGGCACATTCCAGTTCAAACGAATGCCGTTTGGCCTGAGCTACGCAGGAATGACTTTTCAGCGTCTAGTCGAGATGATCATCAGGGAGTTTGGCGAATACGCTTACGCCTACCTTGATGACATCATCATAGTAACCGAGGACTTTGAGATGCATCTCAGAATCCTTGAGGCAATCCTGGCGAGAATTAGAGAGGCAGGCCTGACAATTAATCGAGACAAGTGTAAGTTTTGCCAGCCAGAGGCAAAATACTTAGGCGTCATCGTTAACCGTGACGGTATTAGACCTTGTCCCGAAAAGGTCGAAGCTATTCTGAAATTTTCGGTTCCGACGAACCGTAAGAAGTTGAAACGGTTCCTCGGGATGGCATCTTGGTACCGAAAATTCATCAATAACTTTGCCGCGGTTGCAGAACCGCTTACGAAGCTCACCAGCACAAGGGTGTGTTTCGAATGGGACGACGAGCAACAAGAAGCATTCGAAAGAATACTAGTGTTACTCGCGTCCGCTCCGGTCCTGGCGAGACCAGACTTTACAGTACCGTTCACGATTCAGACCGACGCCTCCGATACTGGGATCGGTGGCTGTTTGACTCAGGTCATTGACGGTCAAGAGCGGGTTATAGAATACTTCAGCCGAGTACTGAATCCAGCACAGCGAAACTACGCTGTTACCGAACGGGAGTGCTTAGCTGTAGTAGAAGCAATAAGGAAGTTTAGGTGTTACGTCGAAGGCTTTAAATTCCACGTGATCACCAACCACAATTCCTTAAGATGGCTGCATAAGATGACCAATGCCACTGGCAGATTGGCAAGATAGTCTCTAGAGTTGCAAGGCTATGACTTTACGACAGAATATCGTAAAGGCACGTTAAACGTGGTTCGAGACGCCTTGTCACGAATGTACGAAGAAGACGACCCGACTGTCGTTTCAGCCGTAAGCTACCCGGTCGAACAACTAGACGACTGGTACCTGAATAAGAGGAAGATAGTTCAGAGAAATCAAAACAAATTCCTCAGTCGTGGGTGACAGACTTTATCGACGTCATCGAAGAGACAGTCGGAGACGACGATGCTTGGAAGCTCGTCGTGCCTTTGTATCTACGGGCAACCGTGATTCAAGAGAAACACGATAAACCGATGGCAGGCCACTTGGGCCGAGATAAAACTCTTAAAAAAGTGACCCAAGAGTATTTTTGGCCTGGCATGTACAAGGACATCGAGGCATACGTAAAATCATGCCAGATTTGCCAACAGCAAAAGGTTGAGCAACGCCTACCCGGTGGCCTAATGGGCAGACGTGTGATTGTAAGACCATGGCAAGCAGTTTCGGGTGATATATTAGGCCCATACACCCGGAGCAAGAATGGCAACAAATACGCGCTAGTCTTGACGGATCTGTTCACCAGGTGGGCAGAAGTGACGCCGTTAAGACGAGCGGACGGTGACTCCATCTGGAAACACATCTGGCTCGATGTAATCCTAAGATGGGGCCAACCAGAGCTGTTCCTTTCGGACCAAGGTTCAGAGTTCAAGAATCATGCTATAGACGACAAATTGGACGAACTTGGCGTACAGCATGAGAACTCACCGACTCACAATCCGGAATCGAACGGTGGAGTCGAACGGCTTAATCGGACATTGAAAACAATGATCCGATGTTTTGTAGCCGACAACCAGCAAACGTGGGATGAGCACCTACCAGAGCTGGTTTGCGCATACAACAGGGCAGTACACTCTGCAACTAAAACGAGCCCTGCCGGGCGTGGAGGCGTGAAAGAAGAAAAACAACTATATAATATAGCAAGATATATATATCTCCCTATATTATATAGTTATATCCTGAGGCGCAGTCAATTTTTAATGAAAAATTGCGTTTTTTTGCTCCTTAAACAGCTCCTCACTTCCTTTTCGAAGCCGATTTATAAAGAAATTCCTTATAGTTTTCGAGATACGAAATCCTCCTCACGAGCTCCTTTGTGTTTTTTTAATGTTCACTTGGATTAGTATTGCTCCTCACTGAGGAGCAGTCAAATTATTATTATAGATTTTATCTTATATTTACGTTTTTTTTGTCTTACTCCTCATTAAAAATTTTCTTTTTATATGCTCCTCATATCATTACATTCAAAATTACATCATTTTTTTACAATTTTGCTAATTTTTTACCTTGCTCCTCACGAATTTTTCATGAAAATCTATATTTTTATTAATGTTCATGAATTTTAACCTATTTATATAATTTTTATATTTTCTATATTTTATAATTTTTTTGTTTAGACATTATTTAAGGAGTTTCCCTACCAATATATATATCAACTGCGATGCTACGATTAGATTTCTGTATATACAGGTATACACGCGCAGTGTACCGTAACCTCGCAATCATGCATATTTCACGTAAACGGTTTTTATTTATTAATTAGAGTCTCCTAATGATTAATTAAAAGAAACTAAAAATTTTAATTAATTTGCTTTTATTTTCTAGAAAAATTTGATCAAAATCTGTGGGCTAGAAATAAAAATATTCTTAATAAAAGTAAATTTCCCATAAGAGACTATGCTAAATGAGTCAAAATTGAAATGTTAATTTCTTTTTTTGAAGTTCCTAAACGTCTTGAAATTTTAGCTAACCATTTCTTACATCAAAAATTGACTGTACGTAAAATTGAATCAAAATCTGTGGGCTAGATCTATTTGGTAGGGAACCTCCTTTATTTGAAAATTAACTTTTCAAAAAATATTTAAATGTTAAAAATTATTTAAATAGTTTCAACTTTACATTTTTAAAATAAACAACCCTTCATTTTTTTATACATATACATATATTTAAATCTTTGTTGACAATGCAAATTTTTTAACTAATTTTATTTATATACGTTAAAATACCACCGTTTTTGTAAATTTTTTTTGTGAATGTTTTGATGGTGTGTAATTTAGATAAATTTTGATATTTTAATTTATCAACATTCATTTTCAAAATTTTTAATTAACCTAATTTGTGAGTATTTTTAAAATTTGAATGATTCATACAATTATTATTATATTTTTTTATATTAAAATTAAAATTTAATATAATGTAATTAATATCTTTTACTCAGATTATTTCTAATTCAACGAGACAATTAGAGAAACAATCCTATTAAAAAAGTTCACATGTAAATTCACGTGAGTATCCACGTGATTCATCCAATCTATAAATCCACTTGACCAAATTTTAAAAAAAACTAAGTTCCGCACGTAAACATTTTATAACTTATTTAATTTTTTTACTAACAAAAAAGTTTTTTCAGTTAAATGAAATATTCCAAGTTGAATTAAGTACTTTGATTTTTTTCTACACTTTTAGGAAATTAAAAATTTTGACACTTATAAATTCTTCGGGATTTGATAAAATTATGAGTTTCGAACTTTTTTTGGAAATTTAAAGAATTTAGAATTTTTTAGGAACTTGGAATTTTCATAGGCTTATAATATTGTTGTTGACTTAAAAATTTTAAGGTCTGTGGGACTTAAAAATTTATCTATTCTTTAAGAAATTTTTTTGGTTCTTTCGGACTTAAAAGATGTTCAGCCTGTGATATTTAGCAGATTTTGAATGTGCAGACTGAGAAATTTTTTGAACCGCAGACACTTAGAATTTTTTCAATCTCTGGAACTTAGATACTTTTCGTGAACAATTAGAATTTTTTCAGTTTCTGGGACTTAGAAATTTATTTTGTTTTCGGACATGGAAATTTTTTAAACCGCAGTCACTTTTAAAGTGAGTTAAGCCTGTGAAAAATAGAAATTTATTTTGTTTTTAGACTTTGAAATTTTACAAACCGTGTAAAAAAAGTTAAGATCTTAAAAAGATCTTTTGAAGACATATCTTAACTATGGGCTATTTTTGAGATGTTTTAAGACAAAAAAATTATGTTTTATTTTTGATATGTATCATTTCAAAAATGTCTGAAAAAGTTCTTTTGAAGGCAAAAATTACTTATTTTTTCGTTAATTTTTATATGTATGATACGAAGATGATTTTTAGATCTTTAATCATTTTGAGATAAATTTTAGATAAATTTGAGATACATTTTTTTACGTAACCTCTTCTCTTAAAGATATTTATAATAGTTTTTAGAAATGATAATAAGGCAAGTGATAATAATTGCAAGATTAACTTTGTGTATTTAAGATTATTTTAAAGATCATTTTGTGATGAACTTTCGATATTATTTATGCGCGTTTTTGTAAAGAAATATATTAATATATTTTTAAAGATAGCAAGATTCTTTAAAATAAATTTTATACGATCTTAAAAAAATTTTCAACCAGCATTTTAAATATTTCAAGACCTTTTTTTGAAACAAATTAAATTTCATTATTTTTTTCAAATTAAAGAGTTTACCGTGAATTAATTTCGTAGAGCCCTGAGGACTCGGGTACAGTCTGTGCATGATCGCGGCTCACCTTTATTTTTTTTCAATCGAGTTCCTGAAAAAGGAAAAAAAAATTGCCACAAAGTATCATTCAAACATTAAACACCAAATTTAAATTACTGCTTCATATTGAAGACTTATCTGATCGTATATTCTCTGGTAGAAGTTCAAACGGATAACCAACTTTTATTCGCTCTCTTGACTTCTTTCGCTACTTTGTATCATTTGTCTGTCGATTCTGTATTTTTACTATTTGTTGAACACATTTTTATTTTTATTTTATATAATTTACATTAAAAAAATATTTCTTGAAAACTTAGCAATATTGGTTAAACTTCGTCATCTCGGTATGCTGAAGTTTAACCAACATTATCACCAACAACGACGTGTGCACAGGTCGTTGTTATGAATACGTTCGATTCGATCGATCGTCTTAGCAGCCAAATTCATTTTGTTTATTCTCGTATTTTTTGTAACCATACAAAGACGGTAAAATATCACCAATATTTTTTTGAGTATTCAAGATATATTTTTTTAATGTAAATTATACAAAATAAAAATAAAAATGTGTTCTCCAACTAGAAAAAATACAGAATCGACAGATAAATGATACTATGTAGCGAAAGAAGTCAAGAGAGCGAATAAGCCGTTGTCAGCCGTTTGAACTTCTACCGGAGAACATCCGATCAGATAAGTCTTAAATATGAAGCAGTAATTTAAATTTGGTGTTTAATGTTTGAATGATACTTTGTGGCAATTTTTTTTTCTTTTTCAGAAACTCGATTAAAGAAAAGTAAAGGTTAGCCGCTAACATGCACAGATTATACCCGAATCCTTAGTCCTCTAGGAAAGTAATTCACGGTAAACTCTTTAATTTGAAAAAATAATGAATTTAATTAGTTTCAAAAAAAGGTCTTGAAATATTCAAAATGCTGGTTGAAAATTTTTTTAAAATCGTACAAAATTTATTTTAAAGAATCTTGCTATCTTTAAAAATATATTAATATACATCTTTAAAAAAACGCGCATAAATAATATCGAAAGTTAGTCCCAAAATGATCTTTAAAAAAATCTTAAATACACAAAATTAATCTTGCGATTATTATCACTTGCCTGATTATCATTTCTAAAAATTATTATTAATATATTTAAGAGAAAAGGTTACGTAATTGAAAATATCTAAAATTTATCTTAAAATGATCAAAGATCATCAAGATCATAAAAATCATCTTAGTATCATATGAAAAATAACGAAAAAATCAGTAATTTTTATCTTTAAAAGAACTTTTTCAGACGTTTTGAAATGATACAAATAAAAAATAAAACATTTTTTTCGTCTTAAAATGTCTCAAAAACAGCCATTGTTAAGATATGTCTTCAACAGATCTTTTTAAGATCTTAATTTTTTTTATGCAGTTTGAAAAATTTCAAAGTCTAAATACAAAATAAATTTCTAAGTCCCACAGACTGAAAAAATTCTAAGTGTCTGCCGTTCAAAAAATGTTTATGTTTCACATACTTAACTCACTTTAAAAGTGTCTATGGTTTGAAAAATTTCGAAGCCCAAAAACAAAATAAATTTCTAAGTTCCAGAGACTGAAAGAATTCTAAGTGTCTGCGGTTCAAAAAATTTCTAAGTCTTAAAGAATAGATAAATTTTTAAGTCCCACAGACCTTAAAATTTTTAAGTCAACAACAATATTATAAGCTTATGAAAATTCCAAATTCCTAAAAAATTCTAAATGCTGGAAATTTTCGAAAAAAGTTCGATACTCATAATTTTATCAAGTCCCGAAGAATTTATAAGTGTCAAAATTTTTAATTTCCTAAAAGTGTAGAAAAAAATCAAAGTACTTAATTCAACTTGGAATATTTCATTTAACTGAAAAAACTTTTTTATTTATAAAAAAGTACATAAGTTATAAAATTTTTACATGTGGAACTTAGTTTTTTTTTTTAATTTGGTCAAGTGGATTTATAGAGTGGATGAATCACGTGGATATCCACGTGGATTTACATGTGAACTTTTTTAGTAGGGAAAGTGTATCTTAAAGGTAAAATTATTTTATTTTATACAGTTCAATTTGAAAGAATATTTAGTTTTAACTGATCTTGGAAATTTTCAAGAATTTGAACCAAACTTTATCAATTTTTTAGAAGTACCAAATAATAGGGGATATATAAGTTAAAAAAAAAGTGTTTTTTATTATAAATATACATTATAAGCACTAACCGGACAGTTCATATACACGTTTGGCACTAACCGGACATTTTGACACTATCCAGACAGTCAGTATAGTGATTGGCCCCATTTATTCCGAGAATAAATAAAAATAAGTTCCAGGAATTGGGTGATTGGGTATTTAGGAAGGGTTATTTTGGTTGGACCGCGCAAACCTAGAAAAAGTTTTTATTGATAGGTTATTTTGGTTTTTTTAAATACGTGGGTGGATTGCGCGTAATTTTCGCTTAAAGAGGGTGGATTATTATTATTACTTTAGGAATTTTTTATGTGGTAAGTACAGTGATCACTATCCGGCCGAAGGCTAGAAAAAAATAAAAAATAAAAAGTAAAAAAAATTTAAGCAGAAAAGATAACTAACTAGGCACAAAAATTTATGTCATTAATTAATTTTGAAAATAAATTAAATCATTGTATTAATTATTCTGTTTCAAATAAAATTAAATTTAAAAACATTTGTTCAAGTTTATATATTAATATTTTATTATTGAATAAACATATATATATTTATCAATAAATTTTTATAAATCATGTTTAATTGGGGGGTTGGTGAGCGGAGCGAGCAGGGAGGTACCCCCCTAGTATATATATATTGTTTTAAATTTTATTTAAAACTTTTTGTAGCTACCGTACGGGGCTGAAGGAAGCCGTTGATTATATCAAATTTAATCCTATCACAAAAAAATCTTTATCGGATTAAACGCAATTTCGCGTGCTGTAACTCTACCGAAATAAAGTTCAATTTATGGAGAATCTGTAAAAAATATTCTGAAGAAATTTGAGACTAGTGTTAACTAATTTAAGTATTTTTAGAGTCAAAAAATTGTGGTTTTTTTTCCATTTACGATGTCGCTATTTACTGGAGCAATTTCAGGAGTATCATAATTTAGAAATATGGTATATTAGGGTGTCCGTTATTTCCCAAAAGCACCTGGGACACCTTCCCCTGCCTTAAATCTTTACTTTTATATCAAAACAAAATTTTAAACATATTCTGAGATAAAAATTAATTAAAAATCCTATCCCTCGGGACAGTCCAAGTTTCCATGTGTTTTGCACGTAAATAGCTCATTAAAATGTTTAGAATGCCGAAAATCGATCAAAAACAAGTTTTTTTTTTTCATAAATAGGTTTTTTTGCGTAATTTTTCCTCCCGAATCCGATGGTATGATTAGTTTTTACCATTCAGAAAAAAATAGATGAAAAAAATAGGGTAAATTGGTATTATTTAATTAAAATTTTTATTTTGAATTGAGCTAAAAAAAAAAAATTAATGATCAGAATTCCGTTTGAATATAGTTCAAATTAATGTCGTTTATAAATTAATAAAAGGACCTTTTGCATAATCGCCAAAATCTGATCCTCACCAAATTGGCTGAAATTTTGGATTTAGGTGCCTTTTGGGACCTACAAATACCCCTCACAGTTAGTTTTTCGGTTGGCGGATTTACCGCGCATGCGCAGAGACTTTTGTGTCCCATATCAAATACATGGGAAACCACAATTTCAGGTAGTTTTTCGTTTATTTCTCGAATATCCGACTTGGTTCAGGTCTGAATTTTTATTATGATATGAAGACATGAAAAACTCAACTTTTCAGGGTGATTCCGTGAAGGGGCAGGTGGGCCACCCACTTTTTAAGGCCTCTGAAAGACCCGAAATTTTTTTTTTTTTTTTTCAAAAATTCATAACTCGGTCTCTAATTATCCGATCGGAACCAGGTTTGGCGCAAAATTTTTGGCTTTGGTTGTACTTTTTAGAAAAATTTTTGTCTTTATAATTTTTTTAAGAAGTTTTACTGCACGTAAATCGTCCATAACCTCAAAATTTTGAAAAAAACGTGGTTTTTTGGATTTTTCAATGCCGTATTAGCTTAAAAGTATAACAAAATATATACTTTCTGAAAGAACTTAAAAAAATGCATCTTTTATGTTCCGTGATCTGTATATGATTTATGCGTTTAAAGTCGATTTAATTCACTTAAAAGGTAAAAAATTGAGACAGTTCGTTAAAAAACCGTTCAAAACTTGAAAATTTGGCACGTAAACCCCCATTTCTTTAAAATAAAAAGATGCCTTTTTTGCTCTAGTTTATGTTGATATGTATTTTTATATACTTTTATTCAATATTTATTTTAAAAAATTCATAAAAAATAAAAAAATACTAAAAATGCCCTTTTTTACTCAAAGAATATAGCCGGGTAAGATAGTCGAATCGGCCCCCATGGAAAACCCATACAATATATATATCATTCAAAAGGGCATAAAAAAAGAAAATTTTTGGCGCAAACCACAGCTTTCTATTCCCTCTCTAAGGACCCTTGGGTATAAAATAGTGATTTTTCAACTTTAAATCATATCTCAGAACCTATTAGAGCCAGAGACATGAGGTTTGCGGCAAAATTTTCTTAAAAAAAAATAAATCAACAATTAAGTAAAAATTGCTGATTAATCGGTCAGAAAAATGTCTTTCACTCTTTTTAAAATTCTAAAAAAAAATAGAGTAGCTAATTTTTGTTAAAATACGTCCTACAGTTATTTTTTCGGCAAGGCGTTTGTCTTGGATTTTTTTTAATCGCAAATTTAAGGTTAAAAAATGGTACAAAAACGGTTTAAATTTCAAGCCAAAAATTATATTACCGTATTGTCCAGCGTATAAGCTCCTCTGGAAGCCCCCAAAATCGACTCTTAAAATTAAGGGGGGTGTAACATAACTCAAATTAATCGTTTGTATATCTATATTGAATTATTGATTATTATTAAACAATGGGACAGTAAGTAATATAAACGAGTGTAATTGCCCGCAGGCGACAGTCTGCCGTCACACTTCTGCTCGCAAAAACTGCGTACAATTTATGTAAAATAAAGTAACTAATAAATAAAGATAATAAAAGTGAAATATAAACATTTCTTTTTAAAAACATAAATACCATAAAGATAGGTATTACATATTGGCGCCCAACGTGCGTGTTTAGTGCATCAAATTTGTGAATAAGGACTGTGAACACTGTTCGGTGATAAATCGCCTCCTTAAGTTAAAGGGACGTACTCCGGAACGTACTCCGGATAGGACAATTCAAAGCAGTTCAACGAAAAATGCTGATTAAGGTTAGTTAAAACTAAACACTTACCTTATGAATAAAAGCACAGGCTCAGACACAGATTCTAATTCAAATTTACAATCCGACGAAGAGATTGATAGATTTTACGAGGTAGACGGTATACATAAACCTTTGATAGAAATAATTAGAGATAAAAAAATGAGTCACGAGCAGCAAACAATCGTACCACAAACTCAGACGGAAGAGATACTTTTAGAACAATTAAGAGTAATGCAGCAGACGGTATCATCTTTACAGGCTGAAATAAATTCTTTAAAGGGAGAAAAAATTGAGCCAACGGCGCCGCCGCCACTAACGACGATTTCCACAGATTCTCATCGGTTAGTTAGAGAATTATTGAATGAAATTAGAGTTTTCGATGGTAGTTCGAACGTTGAGTATTTTCTCGATCAATTAAGAAATGCACGGGACCAGCTAGAAAATGAAGCCGAAAGAAAGGCTCTGTTGAGAAAAGTTATAGCTTCGAGATTAATAGGAGAGGCTGCAAGAATAGGGGAAAGTACACAAGGTGCTGGCTATTCAGATTTAGCTAACGCGTTGCGAGCTAGTTTTGGGCAGGCCGATTTGACATATGAGCAAATATCGGAAATTCGTAATAATACTAGACAGGGCCAGAACGAATCTATAGATAATTATGTAAAAAGATATGAAGAACTACATCGACGTGTGCAAAAATCGATCGAGCAAATAAAGATTGAATATCGAGCTGGAATTCGGTACATCGAAGAGGACTCCCATGTCCGACGTTTTATTCAATCACTGAAACCAGAGCTAGAGGTAAGGCTTTTAAATATAAAAATTGACTCTCTGCGTCACGCCATGCAGGAGGCACGGGCTATTGATAAAAGACTACGCGACGACGAAGTAATCCGAAGCCGAACACAAAGAAGAGGTGAGCCATTAAATAATACAAAGAGTAAACCCAGAGACGATAATAATAAGCAAGATGATAAAAATGAAATTAAAAATAATTATGTAAGTAATAATAGAAACGAATTAAAAAGGTGTAAATTTTGCAATAAATTGAATCACACCGAAAATGAATGTTGGAGAAAAAATCCACAGCTTCGAAATTTTCAAAGAATTCCACAGATCGACAAAGGGCCCCCACGAAAATTTCTGATGACCGACGAGAACCAGCAAGATACTACATCGGATCTGGAGGAAAATATTATGACCTCTACATCCAACTCCAAGGAACAACAGGAGTTAACAAATTTCTGGTCGACACAGGAGCGCCAGAATCAATTGTAAAAAATTCAATATTAAAATTAGAAGACTGCAACCCAAAGAAAATACCACCAGGAGATAGAAGGAGATTCCAGATTGTAGATGGCCCTCACGAAATGATAGGTGAATGTACATTAAAAACTTTAGGTAGGTCGCATATTTTTCATGTAGCCATGAATGAGTTTCCTTTAAATACACATAAAGGAATTTTAGGTAAGGACTGGCTCGAAAATTATGGAGCCCTTATTGATTGTAAAAATAAAATAATTACTCTGTCTGATATAAGTAAGAAAAAACACGATTTTAAATTAAATACAGAATTGCTTACAGAAGTAGAAGCAAATTCTGTTAAACATTTGAAAGTACATACAAAACCAGGTACTCATGTGTTTTTCGGCTCTAACTGTGTCCCTGCTTTATACACAGGAGTCGAGGCTACTTTGTATTTAATGAACGACTCTTATAAGAAAATCCGTGTTTACAAGTCAGACATTTGTCATGAATATTACGAGAATGATGAGTTAGGGGCACCATGTATGCAAACTCGAAGAAAGGAAAGAAAGCAAGAGTCCCTCGTGTCGGAAATTCTAGACAATAATATACCTCAAGAAAAAAGAAAACAGATGTTGAGAAATTTGTATGAAAGTAAGAATGAAACAAAAATTTTTACAATGAAAAAGTCTGAAGATGAAAGACGCATTGAACTGTTGAAAAATAAAACAAGATTATCTCACTTATCTGAAGATGAACAGAATGATTTGTGGGAAATTATAAAGAAATATAATGATATATTCAATTTGCCAGGTGACCCAATGCCTGTAGTAAGTGATGTACAACATGAAATTCTACTAAAAACAGGTAAGCCAATATCTTCAAAAATTTATAGGCAACCTATTCATATACAAGAAAAAATTGATGCTCATATTAGAGAACTCGAGAGCAAAGGTTTAATACGGCCAAGTTCGTCACCTTACTCAGCAAATGTGCTGTTGGTACCAAAGAAGATGGATGCTTCTGGAGAAGTAAAATGGAGGCCGGTTTTTGACTTCAGGAAGGTTAATTTTGAAACCGAGCAAGACAATTATCCTATTCCTTGTATCGAGGAAATACTTTGCTTATTGGGAAAGGCAAAATATATGAGTGCATTTGACTGCGCTAATGGATTTCATCAGGTGGCAATGAAACCAAGAGACATCCCAAAGACGGCTTTCAGTACACACAAAGGACACTGGGAGTGGTTGAGAATGCCTTTTGGACTGAAGAATGCACCAGCAACCTTTCAACGGATGGTGAATTTTAAATTGAGAGGCTTGATAGGAAAGATATGCTTCGTATACCTAGATGACATCATAGTATTCTCTTCTACGTACGAAGAACATTTGAGAAATTTGGAAATAATATTTCAAAGACTGAGAGAAACTAAATTATCTCTACAGCCAGATAAGTGTGAATATATAAAGCCAGAACTTGACTATTTAGGGCATCTCATTACACCAGAAGGTGTAAAACCTCAAGAGAAGCACGTTGAGAAGATGAAAAATTTTCCAGTTCCCAAGGACGTGAAAGAGATGGAAAGATTTTTGGCATTGGTAAACTACTATAGAAAATTTATCCCAAAATGTAGCGAAATAACAGCCCCTCTTCATAAAATGAGAAGAAAAAATGAGAAGTATGAAATCACAGATAAAGAATTGAAATGTATAAAGAAACTGAAGGAAATAATAACAAGTGATCCAGTATTGAAATATCCTGATATAAAAAAACTCTTTATTTTAAATACAGATGCCTCTAATGAAGGTATTGGTTGTATATTATCGCAACTTGACGATAAAGGAGATGAACACCCGTGTGCTTTTGCTTCAAGGATACTGAATGCAGCTGAAAGAAGATATTCAACTACGGAGAAAGAATTTTTGGCAATAGTATGGGGATCGAAAGTTTTTAGACCCTTCTTATGGGGAAGGAAATATACAGTTTACACAGATCATAAACCGTTGGAAGAAATAATAAAAAGTCAATCCCCAGACATAACTTCAAGATGTTTCAAATTTATAGAAAAATTAACTGATTATCACCCAGAGATAAAATATAAAAAAGGTAAGAAAAATCAAAACGCTGATGCTTTTTCTCGGGCATTCGTTGCAGAAGACGAGGATGATACTCCAATCGAAGAACTGTTGGATTATATGAACGAGATGGAAGCAGATGAATCAGAATACCCAAGCTGGATAGATGAGACAGTGGATAAAAAGGCAGCTGAAGAAAATTTACCTTGTGAGAAGGAAACGACAGATGAGTCCAAATTACAACCAGAAGTGACAATTAGTGATGAATTTGAAAATGTGGGATTGAGTAAAATAAGGTTGGTAACTGAGAAAACCAGTGGTGAGCAGATTGATCGATGGGTAAATATTAATAAATTTACACTCTTCTACAAGACAAAGCGAGATTTTGAAAGAATCATAAAGGCAGGTAAGAACACCATGACTATAAATGCCTCCGACATGAAGAATTTTGAAATACACTTTGAGGTAAGGAAGAAGGCTGGACTAAAAGAAAAGTCTAGAGAAATAGAAAAATACAAATTAAGAGGTGATAAAAGAATTAATGGTGCACCATATTGTGAACCAGGTGACATCATCAGTCTGTTCTCATTATTGGATGATATAGAAGATGATGAAACCATCATTGAATTTACCCACGTTCAAGATAATCAGCATGAAAATTTATTACTTGGTACATATATTTATACAAAGATGACAGAAAGAACTTTGTATATACGACAAAAATATCCAATTTATATAGAAGATTTAAATACAAGAAAGAACTTAATAGCAAGGGCTCACGAGCATGGACATCAAGCTTCAAAGAAGATTGTTATGCAACTCCGCCAACAGTACGTGTGGGAGAACTTACCTAGTGATTTGGAACAATATATTAAGATATGTCAGGTATGTAACAGGCTGAAAGATAACTCTAGAAAATATAATACTCCAAGCATGAATATAGAACCACCAACTCAACCATTTGAGACAATAGCGATAGATTATTTAATGCTTGAACAAAGAAATTACTTACTTTTGGAAGACGTATGGTTAAAAGAAACAAGAGGAAAAAATCCTTACAAAGTGTTCGCAGAATTCATTCTTCAGCAGAGAATTCCGCAGAATTTAATAACCGATAATGAGTCTATATTTAAATCAGAATTGTTAACAAAAATTGTAGAAAAATATGGAATCTACAAAATTCAAATTTCATCATATCATCCAGAATCCAACGGTGCATGCGAAAGACTTGTGAGAACAATTAAAAAGACAGAAAAGACAGAAGATGATAAAGCTAGTCCAGCTTTGAATTTGAAAATACTGAAGGCGGCTAATCATTATAATTCAATGATACATTCCAGCACTGGCTATAGTCCTTCCAGATTATTATATGGACTCGAGGAGAAAAATTACGAAACTTATGAGGAACGGCAGGAAGAAAGAATGAGGCAAATGACAGCAGTAAGAAGAAAAGCAGATGAAAACAACAGGGAATCAAAGGAGAAAAATAAGAAGATTATGGAAAGAAGACAAACAGGAAGCAAGACATATGAGGTTGGAGATTTAGTATTAATTATTTTAAATAATCAATGGTCGGAAAAAACCTATGTTATACGAAGAATACAGGGACATACTGCATATTTTATGATGAAGAATAAAGAAATAATGAGACATTTTAATCAAATTAAACATTTTTATGGCGAAATAGTTTAATCAATTTTTTGTTTCAGATTCTAATTTTGGTAATTTGTATATATAAAACAAAAGCTTTTGACAACAATACTGAAATTTATAAGATAATAAATGAAATACCAGATGTCGCAACGACCTTTTCGGGAGAAGTACATCTTTACTCTGAGCAGTGGAAAGTAATTCATACAACTGATCTCAACAAAATCTACAACCAAGGTCAAAACTTGAAATCACAGCTTGGAAAAATGAAGAATATATGTAATTAGCCAAATACAAAATGTAATTTACAGGGTCTAATTGAAACTATAAGTAGAGAATTAAACTCAATCGTTGACGTACCAATTAGAAAAAATAGAAGAAAAAGAGGTTTGTTAAATTTAGTAGGAAAAGGTTCTAAATATTTGTTTGTTACAATGGATAGTGCCGATGCTGAATATTATAATAAAGAGATAGATTTAATGCATAAGGAAGAAAATTATCTTTTAAAATTATTGCAAAAGCAAACTGCATTAGTTGCTGAAAATATTAATAGTTCATCGATTCATTTAATGAATTATGAGAAAAATATTAAAGAATTAGAAAGTTGGAGTAATAATGTAAGTAGATATTGAACGAAATTAGAAGTTGATAAAATGTTAATGATATCACTGAACAATTTTCAATTTGCACTATTTGAATATAAAGAAAGAGTAGAGACAATACATAATGCAATTGCTTTTGCAAAGTTAGGAGTAGTATTACCAACATTAGTTTTACCAGATACTTTTTGAAAGCTTTGAGGGAGATTGGTAAAAGTGAGATGATAGATTAATTTATAAAAATTGATAAAGATCATTACGATGATCTAATTAAAGTATCCTCTTCTATAGTATATATAGAAAATGATAAGTTAGTTTTTATTATAAAGAGCTTAAAAAGAAAATAAAGCTAAAGAAAGTGCAGATAAACAGTTTATGAACGATTCAGGAAAAAAAAAGATAGATTATATTTAAAAGATGCAATCGAGTTCTTTAAAATGAAACCTCAGTTACAAGAATCGCTCCCGCAGCTATTTAAATTTGTTACGTTATTAATGACGATTCCTGTAACTTCATGTTCAGTTGAGCGGTCTTTTTCTGTACTTCGACGACTCAAATCTTACCTTCGTTCAACAATGTTAGAGAGAAGATTAAATAATCTTGCTATTTTAAATATTTATAAAAACTTTGCAGATAATTTATTATTGGATCAAGCCCTCAATAATTTTATAACTCGAAACAATTTGCGAATGCAAACTTTTGCTTTGATAGATTCAAATATTATAATATTTATTTTTAAATAATTCTATAAAAATAATAAATTATTTAAGCATTTTGGAAGTATTCACATATAAATATTTATTTCTGTAAAAGTAGGGTTAGTTTAACTTATAATATATCATTTTAAAAAGTTACCAAAAATTATTCTATAGTATTACCTATGTAGAGCTTAGTTTTTTTATGAAATTAATCTCATTTAAATTATATAAAAATTAATATCATTTAATTTTGTGCAAGTGTGAATTCATTGAATAATAATAAAAGTAAAAAAAAATAACAAAATTTAATCTTATGTTTTTTGCCTAAAAACTTAACAAGTGGTTAATTAAATTTTTTTTTTTGCTTGGGGGATAGCTGATCAGTTTTTTCGTTGACCTCGGGCGCCCAGGGTTTTGGGGACTTAGAGCTTGGGGGATCATTAATCACTCATTTTTGTGCTCGGCACCCAGGGCTATGGGGGTTTAAGGCTTGGGGGATAATTAATCACTCATTTTTTGTACTTGGCACCCAGGGCTATGGGGGTTTAAGGCTTGGAGGATAAACAATTTCTGGGATTGTAAATTTTCGGGATGAGGGTTATTGGGTTATCCATACCCGGGGTGAAAACGTAGTAGCGTCCCTGGCCGGTAGCAGTGTATGCGCGCACAAGTAGAGTGTGTATGCGCGCGCCGCCCGATTTAAAGGGCACCGATTATTTTGTTGTCAGTTTATTTAACACTCTGTCATTTGAGTAATTGTTTACTTTTTTTTACACCGCATTATTAATTAGTTTTGTATTAGCTTTTCGGTTGAATGTTATTAAATTGTAATTAAGCTCAACTAGCTTTTATTAATTTATCAACCGATGTTCCCACGCTCGATCCTAAGTAGTAGAGCTAAGAGAGTTCTAGGCTATGGCCCAGAACTCTCGTACCTTTTTCGGCCCAGAACTCTCGTACCTTTTTCGGCGCAGAACTGTCGTACCTTTTTGAGCTCGCTCTCCCATACCTTTTTTCGGCGCAGAACTCTCGTACCTTTTTTGGTCCCGCTCTCTCGTACTTTGTTGGTCCCGCTCTCTCGTACTTTTTTGGGCCCGCTCTCTCGTACTTTTTTGGTCCCGCTCTCTCGTACTTTTTTGGGCCCGCTCTCTCGTACTTTTTTGGTCCCGCTCTCTCGTACTTTTTTGGTCCCGCTCTCTCGTACCTTTTTCGGCGCAGAACTCTCGTACCTTTTTCGGCGCAGAACTCTCGTACTTTTTGAGGGTAAGGGCTGGGGTCGTGCTAGGGGCTAGTCGCTGCTGGCTAGCCGGTAGCTCTACTCATTTTAATAATATTTTAATTTTAATAATATTTTAATTACTTTCACAATTCATTGACGATATTTGAAAATTATTTTGAATAAAATTTTTAAAGAAAAAAAATCGATTCAACCGGGATTCGAACCGACGATCTCAGGCACGACAGGCAGACACTCTACCACCTGAGCCAATGAGCTAGTATGCACCATGACTTTAATTAAACTACTTTTCCAACTGTTTTATATTATTTTCATATTACTTTAAATAATTTAATATTATTTTGTTTATTTAATTGTTTATTGATATTTTTATTCTTAATTAGTATCATATATTAATAATATTATTTTTTAAATTGAATTATCAAAGAAAAAATTTTTATTGAAGTGGGATTCGAACCCACGATCCCAGGCATGCCAGGCTGACACTCTACCACCTGAGCCATTGAGCTAACATGCGTCAGGACTTTAGTTAAAGTACTTTTCCAACCGTTTTAATTATTAGAATTCAATTAAATTTTTTTTTTTTTCCTTTAATTTTTTCATACTTAATCTTTTTTTTCATTTTTCTTTTCGTAAGTTTTTGTTCTTCTTGAAGCTTTTGAAAACTTTTATATTGCTCCTCTTGACGCTTTTTTTCCTCAGAATAACTTTTAAAACCTGTAGATACTTTTACTTCAAAAGTTCAAACTTTAAACCTATAAGTATGAACTTAATGTTTAAAAGTTTAAACTTTTAATGTGAAACCTTATACTTTTACTACAAAAGTTCAAACTTTAGACCTATAAGTTTGAACTTCACGTTTAAAAAGTTTAAACTTTAAATGTAAAACCTTATACTTTTACTACAAAAGTTCAAACTTTAGACCTATAAGTTTGAACTTTACGTTCAAAAGTTTAAACTTTCAAAAGTTCAAACTTTAAACCTATAAGTTTGAACTTAATGTTTAAAAGTTTAAACTTTTAATGTGAAACCTTATACTTTTACTACAAAAGTTCAAACTTTAGACCTATAAGTTTGAACTTTACGTTTAAAAAGTTTAAACTTTAAATGTAAAACCTTATACTTTTACTACAAAAGTTCAAACTTTAGACCTATAAGTTTGAACTTTACGTTTAAAAGTTTAAACTTTTAATGTGAAACCTTATACTTTTACTACAAAAGTTCAAACTTAAGACCTATAAGTTTAAACTTCAAATGTAAAACCTTATACTTTTACTACAAAAGTTCAAACTTTAGACCTATAAGTTTGAACTTTACGTTCAAAAGTTTAAACTTTCAAAAGTTCAAACTTTAAACTTATAAGTATGAACTTAATGTTTAAAAGTTTAAACTTTTAATGTGAAACCTTATACTTTTACTACAAAAGTTCAAACTTTAGACCTATAAGTTTGAACTTCACGTTTAAAAAGTTTAAACTTTAAATGTAAAACCTTATACTTTTACTACAAAAGTTTAAACTTTAAGTTTAAGTGTTCAAACTTTCAATATAATAATCTATACTTTTAGTTAAAATGTTTAAACTTTTACTAAGATACTTTATACTTTTACTTCAAAATTCAAACTTCAGACCTATGAGTTTAAACTTTACGTTCAAAAGTTTAAACTTTTAATGTGAAACCCTATACTTATATTACAAAAGTTTAAACTTTAAGTTTAAGTGTTCAAACTTTCAATATAATAATCTATACTTTTAGTTAAAATGTTTAAACTTTTACTAAGATACTTTACACTTTTACTTCAAAATTCAAACTTCAGACCTATGAGTTTAAACTTTTACTACAAAAGTTCAAACTTTAGATCTATAAGTTTGAACTCTACGTTCAAAAGTTTAAACTTTTAATGTGAAACCCTATACTTTTATTACAAAAGTTTAAACTTTAAGTTTAAGTGTTCAAACTTTCAATATAATAATCTATACTTTTAGTTAAAATGTTTAAACTTTTACTAAGATACTTTATACTTTTACTTCAAAATTCAAACTTCAGACCTATGAGTTTAAACTTTTACTACAAAAGTTCAAACTTTAGACCTATAAGTTCGAACTTTACGTTCAAAAGTTTAAACTTTTAACGTGAAACCCTATACTTTAATTACAAAAGTTTAAACTTTAAGTTTAAGTGTTCAAACTTTCAATATAATAATCTATACTTTTAGTTAAAATGTTTAAACTTTTACTAAGATACTTTATACTTTTACTTCAAAATTCAAACTTCAGACCTATGAGTTTAAACTTTTACTACAAAAGTTCAAACTTTAGACCTATAAGTTTGAACTTTAGGTTCAAAAGTTTAAACTTTTAACGTGAAACCCTATACTTTAATTACAAAAGTTTAAACTTTAAGTTTAAGTGTTCAAACTTTCAATATAATAATCTATACTTTTAGTTAAAATGTTTAAACTTTTACTAAGATACTTTATACTTTTACTTCAAAATTCAAACTTCAGACCTATGAGTTTAAACTTTTACTACAAAAGTTCAAACTTTAGACCTATAAGTTTGAACTTAACGTTCAAAAGTTTAAACTTTTAATGTGAAACCCTATACTTTTATTACAAAAGTTTAAACTTTAAGTTTAAGTGTTCAAACTTTCAATACAATAATCTATACTTTTAGTTAAAGTTTAAACTTTTGTAATTAAAGTATAGGGTTTCACGTTAAAAGTTTAAACTTTTGAACGTAAAGTTCGAACTTATAGGTCTAAAGTTTGAACTTTTGTAGTAAAAGTTTAAACTCATAGGTATGAAGTTTGAATTTTGAAGTAAAAGTATAAAGTATCTTAGTAAAAGTTTAAACATTTTAACTGAAAGTATAGATTATTATATTGAAAGTTTGAACACTTAAACTTAAAGTTTAAACTTTTGTAATAAAAGTATAGGGTTTCACATTAAGAGTTTAAACTTTTGAACGTAAAGTTCAAACTTATAGGTCTAAAGTTTGAACTTTTGTAGTAAAAGTTTAAACTCATAGGTCTGAAGTTTGAATTTTGAAGTAAAAGTATAAAGTATCTTAGTAAAAGTTTAAACATTTTAACTTAAAGTATAGATTATTATAGTGAAAGTTTCAACACTTAAACTTAAAGTTTAAACTTTTGTAGTAAAAGTATAAGGTTTTACATTTAAAGTTTAAACTTTTTATACGTGAAGTTCAAACTTATAGGTCTAAAGTTTGAACTTTTGTAGTAAAAGTATAAGGTTTCACATTAAAAGTTTAAACTTTTAAACATTAAGTTCAAACTTATAGGTTTAAAGTTTGAACTTTTGAAAGTTTAAACTTTTGAACGTAAAGTTCAAACTTATAGGTCTAAAGTTTGAACTTTTGTAGTAAAAGTATAAGGTTTTACATTTAAAGTTTAAACTTTTTAAACGTAAAGTTCAAACTTATAGGTCTAAAGTTTGAACTTTTGTAGTAAAAGTATAAGGTTTCACATTAAAAGTTTAAACTTTTAAACATTAAGTTCAAACTTATAGGTTTAAAGTTTGAACTTTTGAAAGTTTAAACTTTTGAACGTAAAGTTCAAACTTATAGGTCTAAAGTTTGAACTTTTGTAGTAAAAGTATAAGGTTTTACATTTAAAGTTTAAACTTTTTAAACGTGAAGTTCAAACTTATAGGTTTAAAGTTTGAACTTTTGAAAGTTTAAACTTTTGAACGTAAAGTTCAAACTTATAGGTCTAAAGTTTGAACTTTTGAAGTAAAAGTATAAGGTTTCACATTAAAAGTTTAAACTTTTAAACATTAAGTTCATACTTATAAGTTTAAAGTTTGAACTTTTGAAAGTTTAAACTTTTGAACGTAAAGTTCAAACTTATAGGTCTAAAGTTTGAACTTTTGTAGTAAAAGTATAAGGTTTTACATTTGAAGTTTAAACTTATAGGTCTTAAGTTTGAACTTTTGTAGTAAAAGTATAAGTTTTCACATTAAAAGTTTAAACTTTTAAACATTAAGTTCAAACTTATAGGTTTAAAGTTTGAACTTTTGAAGTAAAAGTATCTACAGGTTTTAAAAGTTATTCTGAGGAAAAAAAGCGTCAAGATGAGCAATATAAAAGTTTTCAAAAGCTTCAAGAAGAACAAAAACTTACGAAAAGAAAAATGAAAAAAAAGATTAAGTATGAAAAAATTAAAGGAAAAAAAAAAAAAATTTAATTGAATTCTAATAATTAAAACGGTTGGAAAAGTACTTTAACTAAAGTCCTGACGCATGTTAGCTCAATGGCTCAGGTGGTAGAGTGTCAGCCTGGCATGCCTGGGATCGTGGGTTCGAATCCCACTTCAATAAAAATTTTTTCTTTGATAATTTAATTTAAAAAATAATATTATTAATATATGATACTAATTAAGAATAAAAATATCAATAAACAGTTAAATAAACAATATAATATTAAATTATTTAAAGTAATATGAAAATAATATAAAACAGTTGGAAAAGTAGTTTAATTAAAGTCATGGTGCATACTAGCTCAATGGCTCAGGTGGTAGAGTGTCTGCCTGTCGTGCCTGGGATCGTCGGTTCGAATCCCGGTTGAATCGATTTTTTTTTCTTTAAAAATTTTATTCAAAATAATTTTCAAATATCGTCAATGAATTGTAAAAGTAATTAAAATATTATTAAAATTAAAATATTATTAAAATGAGTAGAGCTACCGGCTAGCCAGCAGCGACTAGCCCCTAGCACGACCCCAGCCCTCACCCTCAAAAAGTACGAGAGTTCTGCGCCGAAAAAGGTACGAGAGAGCGGGACCAAAAAAGTACGAGAGAGCGGGCCCAAAAAAGTACGAGAGAGCGGGACCAACAAAGTACGAGAGAGCGGGACCAAAAAAGGTACGAGAGTTCTGCGCCGAAAAAAGGTATGGGAGAGCGAGCTCAAAAAGGTACGACAGTTCTGCGCCGAAAAAGGTACGAGAGTTCTGGGCCGAAAAAGGTACGAGAGTTCTGGGCCATGGCCTAGAACTCTCTTAGCTCTACTACTATCCTATAAGCTCGCGCCCACTATCGAAATTACTGAGCAGCTGAGCCCACTAAGGTAAAGCAAATCGAGTAGGGATTTATTACCGCGGTCGGACTTTTTCCCTATTTCAGGAAGATCGTCAACGTGAGGCCGACTGCTGCAGCAGTTTATAGGGTGAACAAAGGAGTTGACAAACGTCGTGGGTTGTATTCCTGAGTCCTCTTCGTTCGTAATAACGGCCCTATAACATTTTATATAATTAAACACATTTTTTATCTAATTTTTTGCATTATTTAATAGTTTTTTGCGAATAAAATTTTTCAATGACCAAATCGGTAAAAACTAATCATACCATCGGATTCGGGAGGAAAATTTACGCGAAAAAACCTATTCACAAAAAAAAACATATTTTTGATCGATTTCCTGCATTCTAAACATTTTAATGAGCTATTTACGTGCAAAACACATGGGAAACTTGGACTTCCCTGAGGGATAGGATTTTCAATGAATTTTTACCTCAGAATATGTTTAATATTTTGTTTTGATATAAAAGTAAAAATTTAAGGCAGGGGACGGTGTCCCAGATGCTTTTGGGAAATAACGGACATTCTAATGGTATATGAACTGGAGAAGATTTATTTTTGCGTATTTAATAAAAAACTGTTTGATTGGTCAAAAATTTTTTAGTTTATAAGTTTAAGGTGTTTTTTTTTTCAATTTTTTTTTTTAGAATGAAAATTAGTAAAAAAACTTTAAAAGCTAAAATATTCAGAACTGAACGAATAATATTATTTTGAAGTAACTGAACAATTTTTTAGTAACTCTTCATATATCATGAAAAATTCGAAAAACTAATTGTAAACTCGACTGTCGATGGTTGACTAGCTGGCTTCGAACTGATATGAGCCGATCTCTGCAAGATCCCTTTAAGTTTAAAATCCTAATTTCGAGTAAACACAACTTGAAGCTTAAAAAGTGTGTTAATTAAAAGTACAAGATAAATATTTAAACAACTAAACTCCTGAGTATTAAGTATCACTATTAAACAATTAATATCAATAATTAAACTATTGTATTTTTAATAAATAAAAATTTATTTAAGTAAATTTTGTAAATAAAAATTTACTTAAGTAAATTTTGTAAATAAAAATTTACTTAAGGGGTCTTTACGGAGAACGACCAAAAATAAATTAAATTTATGTATAATTTATAAATACAAATAAACTCAGAAATAAAATATCAGAAAAATTTTACTATTTAATATTTATAATAACAATTTTACTGTCTTTTTTATTTAAATAAGCATTTTTAAAGATAATTCCAATAAAATAATACGATTTTACACATACTTATGTCATTTAATGATTCTTTTAATAAATAAGCTCAACTCATGATGTAGATTTGTGCATGTTTATAAAACCACAAATTACAACAAATGTCAATAAATTACCGAGGTAATGTCTGACAACCAATACTTTTTGACTAGACAATCAGCTGATGTATGGGAATGCGAAGAAAGTGGTAAGTCAATACCCCCCCCCCCCCCCCGTGGTTCAGTAAGCCGTCCAGCGCTATAGCGCACGGGGGTCCGGCCACCCCGCTCTCTACCTGGCCGTTTCTCTCTCAACAATGAAAGAAGTGGGCGCTTATTGACTTACCACTCTTAAGATGCAAAAACCAATTTTATTATTTTTTATAAATGACTATTTTTGTCAAGCTGGTGACATTCCTTGTAAAACGTTGATTCCAAAGAAGTTTGAATCATAATTGTATCACAAAAATTGTTTGATTTAGATTTTGAATAAAACTTTCTCGCGAATTAATTTGATACTCCAACTCTGGCAATTTTTATCGTAGAATTGCGATTCAAAATTTACGTGAATTCTCATTTTTTTATAAATAAAACGATTATAAAAAAAAAAAATTTCAATTTAAAAAAAATTTTGAAATTCTGGAAATTAACACATGTTTGACACATGTTTGGACTTATTTTCTCACCTTAGCCCAACTTTTTTCTTTGCTTACGAATCAAAGATGTCCCACTCCATTCTGTACTAGAACCCGCCCACATCTTTCTTGAGTTCGCTATGATTGGTTAATTTGAATACTTAATTAAAGCTTAATTTATTAGTTCAGAGCAAAACAATATTTATATCCCAATTAAACTTTTTCCGCTCTTTCACGTAGTATATCTCACGTGCGATGGTTAATATACACCCTGTACACAAGGGTGGGGAAGAGAGTAAAGTACAAGAGTATGCGCAGGAGTAGACACAAATTTAAGCACGTGGGTAGGTTCAGGATTCGAACTTTGAGTAAAAAAAAAGGTAAGAACAGAGTAAGCACAATAGTCTAAAAAAATATAAGAACAATAAAAAATGAATCAGTAGAAAATTTAGTAGTAAAAATGGAAGTTATAAGAAAAGAAACCAGTGCATCTATAGAAGGTTCAACAGTACGAACAAGTATAAGGTCGGCACAAGTATAAGAACAATAGTTATAGTACCAGAATTTAGACATCTCTGTTCTCTCATTCTCCCATTCAAAGTTTTATAAAAATCGGTGCATTAGTTTTAACGCCAACCTCTTGACAAAATTCGCAAAAAATTGCTGAAAATCTGCCGAAAAGGGTTTTGTACAACTAGGCTAAGTACAAAGATATGAGTAATTGTATGCACGAGAGTAGGTACAGTGGTAGTCATAGAGTTACGAGGGTATGCACAAGAGTACATACAAGGATGACTACAAAAGCACAAAACAATAGTAGCTACGAGGGTAGTCACAATTGTAGACACAATGGTAAGCTCTAGCATAAAAATATGGGGAGTTGGCGAACGGAGCGAGCAGAGGGGGTACCCCCCCTCTTCTCCCATGCCCTTCCCACGCCCCCAAAAAAGAGTGCTTAACTAACCGTGAAAGTGTACCGAAATATGCTTATTTCTTTGTGTTTTAATTTTTCCTATAATTTTCTAATCACCCCCCCCCCCGCAACAACCTTTTTTTTACCCACGCTCTCATTTTTGATATATGTTATCAGCTATGTAACTATAGATATTTAAAAAGTAACTAAGAAACATTAAAAAAAACTAATCCCAAGAAAAAAGAGAGAACCCAAAAAGAGTGTTAGCATTTTATTCGTGATGTGATTGGTTGAAGAACAAAATTTAAAATTTGAATTTTCATTTTCAATTTTTTATTACAATTCAATTAAAACATCTAGAGAATAGATTTGATAAAAAAATGATTATGTAATCATGTGTTCAAAATTATCCGATTAAAATCATGAAAATAATAATTATTAGTATACAAACTGAAACAAAACCAATGAATCTATAACCACAAAAGTTTTAATGAATATGAACTCTGAACGTAGCGCAAAGGTAGAGGGAATATATAACTTATTGTAGGTTAATTAAGATAAAGCTTCGACAAAATTTGTTTTTGATAATATAATACAATTGCGCGCGCTTGCGCGTTAGAGAGCTTCAAGGTTTGGCAAGAGGGTAGGTACATGGTTAGATTCAAAAGTGGGCAAGTGTTTACGTACAAAGGTATGTACAGGATCGAAAACAATAGTATCAAAGATGATAGTTTCAGGGTTAGATGCTGAGAATAAAGAAAAAAAAAATTAGCGAAGTAGGATCAAAGTTACAAACGTAATAACAAGTGTAGGTACGGGACTAGGCACACTATAGTTACAAGAGTAGTTATCAAGTTTGAAACAATTTTATGAATAAAGTTTTTTATAAGGGTATTTACAATAGTAAGCACACGAGGATAAAAAAAGATTATGCACTAGGCCAGATTCAGTGTTAAAAATTTAAATAAAAAAAAAAAGAACTAGAGTTAGCATAGGAGTAGAAACAGATGTAGAAACAAATATATGTGTAGAAGGTTCAGCGTTAGAAGCTTAAGTAAAAAAGGTAGTAAGCACAAGATTATTAACATATGTAGGAAGAAGAAAAAGTCAACAGACGCATTAAGAGAGTCGGAAAAAAATACTCAAGAGACGTGAATCATAGCAAGGTTATGAAGTAAAAAAGGTTATGTTGAAATGAGAGTAAATTTATGAGAGTGAGTGTTGAAATGCTGACGGAAGAAACAATATTTCGACAGTACATGTTACCACTGAATTGCATTATTACAGCGCATTTAAATACGAGTAGTCTGTGTTATGAATATGCACTCATTAGTAAGATAAGGAGTCGTCATCATGTCGGTTAGCTTCTTGTAATAAAGCTGTAGTCTTAATAATAAAGAATGTACTCTTTGATAAATAAACCAATATAATTTAACATGGTAGCCAGAGCGCGTAGTTTTTGAAAACGGAAAAGTGACTATTTTAAAGTGTTCTCAAGTGAAACTGAGATACGTGAAGAGGCTTGGAAAAAATTTTAAATGAGCCTATTAGAAAAAGAAAATCAGTGCTTGAATGAATTAAGCTTGGCAGGTATAATATTAGTGCCAAAGGAAGATTTAATAAAAACTTTATATAAATTACCACCTAGAAAAATCTTGCAATGTTCAAATACAGATGAACTAAAAAGACTTTGTAAAGGCACAAAGGAAGAAAATACTGTAGCGACAAAGTCAAGAGGTGAAATAATAGATATTCTGCTACAATATCAAATAAAAGGAGTGCATGCTGACGTACATGAAAGTGATTTAAGAAAAGTAAGAAAAATTCTAATTGAAGAAATTCAAAACCGTCATCGTGATAATTTGGAACATAAAGATAAACAAATTAAAGAGCTAATAATGTCACAAACGAAGACGCAAAGTAATAAACTACATTTATTGCAGTATAAGCAACGATCAATTAGAATTTTTAAGCGAAGAAGAGAGGAAATCCGCTCGGGAAATAATGCAGAAGTTTGACAAAATGTATCTAAAAGAATCTACAGCAATGCAAATCTGTGTGAGAAACAAGCTCGACCAGATGAAATTAAAAAATTATGACAGTTCAAGTTCATTTTTCTGTTATTTTGAGAAGACCATAAATGACTTAAAAAATGCTGGAGGAAAAGTCACCGAGGCAGAAAAATTAAATTACATGCTGAGAACTTTGCCAAATCCTTAAGCTACATTGGAGATCTGGTAGATGCTCTATCAAAAGAGGATAGAAATTGTGAGTTCTTGAAAAATAAAATGAGCATGTGGGAAATCCGAAACTTGAGTGAATCAAACAAGAAAAAGTGTAGTACATTTCAAGCAGAAAGTTCAAATAAATTCACATGCTATGGGTGTAGTAATCCCGGACATTTGAAGAGAAATTGTTGAAACAAGTGGACCAAAAACAACAATACATTTTGGCAAGGAGGTGCACAAGAAGCACCACAGCAGAAACAGCAACAACGGCCGCAGTCTCAGCAGTTTCAAGGTCGTGGCGGCAGAAGTGGTCGACAACACTGAAATCGCGGAGACAGGAATGGCAGCCCCACAACGATGGAGCGACTCAACACAACGCGAGGTATAGTAACACCGAAAACGACAGCACGGATGATCAGGTGAAAAACTCTTTTTTTGCACATTTAACAGATGATGATAAATTCGATAATCATGTTGTTGATTTATATAATTGTGATACAAATAAAATAGATTGGATATTAGATAGTGGTTGCTCAGACCACATTATTAACGATGAATCCTATTTTTGTGAATCAATAGTTTTGAAAAAACCAATTAATGTCAAGGTTGGTGACGGTAGAATTTTGAAAGGCACGAAAGTTGGTAAAATTTTAACTTATTTTGAAGTGAACGGGATTAAGCATAAACAAAAATATCCAATATATTTTATGTAGCTGAGATGGATAAAAATTTGTTGAGTTTTGCGAAAATTACGAATGAAAATAAAATAATGTCTGTCGGAAATACGTCAAAAATATATAATCGTAAGAATACTTTAATTGCAGTAGCTTGCAAAGAAAATGGGTTGTATAAAATAAGTAGTTATTTTGATGTGAGAGGGTGTTATTCGTCGGAGAAAATTAACAAAAAAATGACACAGAAAGAAAGGTTTCATAGAATTTTCGGTCACGTAAATTTTAAATATTTGGAGGAAATGTGTAAGAATAAATTGGTCGATGGTTTACTAGAAAAATTAGAGTCAGTAAATTTGAAGTGTGCGACGTGCATACAGAATAAAATGCATAATTTATCTTTCAAAAATAATAGAAGTAGAGCCACCGAGATTTTAGTGTTGGTACATACAGATTTAAATGGGCCGGGTAATACAATGTGTTACGATGATTCAAAATATTTTTTAACCTTCATTGATAATTATAGTAAATGTGCATTGACTTACACAATTAAATTAAAGTCAGATGTTTTTAATTGTTTCATGGATTATATAAATAAAGTCGAAAATCCAACCGGGAAAAAGATAAAAACATTAAGATGTGATAACGGGAGAGAGTATATTATTCGGGATATTTTCACATTAGTGCGGGAGAAGAGAATTCTGATAGAACCTTGTCCTCGAAACGTGCATGAATTAAATGGGACCGCAGAAAGATATTATTGGTCAATTATGGATTCTGCCAGGTGTTTGTTTTTTGAGGCGAATGTCAATCGTAGATACTGGCCAGAGGTAGTAAAAGCCGCAGCTTACTTAAAAAATAGAACAATTGCAAACACGATTGAAAATAAAACTCCTTTTGAGATTTTATTCAGAAAGAAGCCAAGTTTGAAAAATTTACGTTTATATGGAAGTAAAGTTTTTGTAAGGGTGCCCGAAATTAAGAGAGATACTAAGTGGGATAGAAAGAATGATTTAGGAATTTCACTTGGTTATGACCACGTTGGATACAGAGTTTTGTTAAATGGTAAAATAGTTAGAGCCAGACATGTGGACGTCATTGAAAATGATGAAAATTTGATTGGTTTTAGAGGCTATGACAATGATGATAGCGATGATGAAAATTTGCAAAGTGAAAATAAAAACTCTGAATCTGAGGGTAGGGAGAAAATAGAGTCGGGCAAAAATATAAAACAACCAATGGGTTATCAAGACGGTTCAAATAGAGTTAACAAATTAAGTCAAGCATTGTACGGGTTGAGAGATAGCCCAAGAGCTTGGTATGAGTGTTTTGATGAATTTATGAAAGAATTGGGATTTGAGAGAAGTGAAAACGATTACTGTTTATACATAAACTTTGAAAACGATGATGTAGTGTACTTAATACTGTTTGATGATGACTTCCCAAGTAAAAATTTTTTGTAAAGACTTTATAAAAAATTAGTTTTATAAAAAATAACCTTAAATTTTTTATGAAAAATATTTTTTTATAAATTGTAACCTAAATTTTGTAAAATTTTTTTTTTTCGTTTGCGTCTTTTATATGCTGAATTATTTTTTGATGTGGTTAAATTTACAAATTTTAAGTTTTTTATTTTGATTTGACATAGTTTTGAGTTTATTGTTAATAGTGTTTTGAGTGGCTTACTTTTCACTAGAACTCGAGTAGATTTGAGCTAATCTAACTCTTACAGGTTTACCGAGTACATAAAGCTCATAAATAAATTTCTTTTAACTGCAGATTTTTTAAAATTGATATCCAGTATTCATCCGGTAGTGTGACCATTCTAATCATCCAGTGCGGTAGAGATACCACTGAAAAAAAAAAAAAAAATCACAAAGAACCACTTCGATCAAATACGTAAAAAAACTTTTTTTAAACCAGTAACTTATCTGATAAACATGTAGATTGGAGCTCATCTTCCTCGTGCTCTCTGTTTAATAGCTAACCTCGCCAAAATGGCCAGTTGTCCATCAGAAATTCCGTGCGAAAAAAAATCAATTGTTGTTTAGACATTTTTTTTAATTTTTTTTTTATTGAATTATTTTTTTGATAAATTATTTGGATCCTTTTTACAATAGTTACTAGCGTCACTTAACTCCTTTGGTTTCAAAGTAAACAAAATGAGTTCAATCGAAATGACTATTAGTTTGACGTGCAATTCAATCGTTTCCAATGTTTCCATCGTTTCGTTCACTTTGAAACAAAATGGATGGAGTTGGGTTAGAACTTTTGTAAAACGGAGCAAAATAATTTATCAAAAAAATAATTCAATAAAAATGAAATGAAAAAAATGTCTAACAACAACAATTAATTTTTTGTCGCATGAAATTTCTGGTGGACTACTGGCCATGTTGGCGAGGTTAGTTATTAAACAGAGAGCACGAGGAAGATGAGCTCCAATCTACATGTATATCAGATAAGTTACTGGTTTTAAAAAAAGTTTTTTTACGTATTTGATCGAAGTGGTTCTTTGTGATTTTTTTTTTTTTTTCAGTGGTATCTCTACCGCACTGGATGATTAGAATGGTCACACTACCGGATGAATATTAGATACCAATTTTAAAAAATCTGCAGTTAAAAGAAATTTATTTATGAGCTTTATGTACTCGGTAAACCTGTAAGAGTTAGATTAGCTCAAATCTACTCGAGTCCTAGTGAAAAGTAAGCCACTCAAAACACTATTAACAATAAACTCAAAACTACGTCAAATCAAAATAAAAAACTAAAAATTTGTAAATTTAACCACATCAAAAAATAATTTAGCATATAAAAGACGCAAACGAAAAAAAAAAAAATTTACAAAATTTAGGTTACATTTTATAAAAAAATATTTTTCATAAAAAATTTAAGGTTATTTTTTATAAAACCAATTTTTTATAAAGTACTTTACAAAAACTTTATAAAGTCTTTACAAAAAATTTTTACTTGGGTTATTAATTTGTGGAAAAAATAAGGGAAGGATTGAACAAATTCAAAATCAATTGTCAAATAAATTTTCTATGAAAGATATGGGTGAAGTAAATACCTATTTGGGAATAAATATTAAGTACGACTGTGTGAAGTGTGAAATGACGCTCGACCAAAGTGATTACATCGATTCATTGGCGAGAAAATATGATATTTTAGGTGCAAAACTTTATTGTACACCTATGGAACAAAACTTATGTTTAGAACCTGCACAGCCAGCATCAAACGATTTAAAATAAAGAAACTTGATTGGAGCATTACTGTATATTAGTACGGGAACGCGACTAGATATTAGTTATAGCGTAAATTATTTAAGTAGATTTCAAAAGAGCTACGATGAAACTCATTATAAATACGCGTTGAGAATTTTGAAGTACTTATATTTGACAAGAAATCTTAAATGTGTATGAAGATAATTCTGGAGCGATAGCTATTACAAAATTTGGTAATTTAACTAAAAATTCAAAATACATTATCACTTTGTAAAGGAATGTTATGAGAATAGAGAATAGAAAGAATGTGTGATTAAAATTGTAAAAGTAGAGTCAAAAAATAATATCGCTGACATATTAACTAGAGCGTTCGGACGCAATAAGTTTGAAAAATTCCGGACCGAATTACGAATAATTGGTGTGAAGAGAAATTTGTAAATCATAAATTTGAGGAGGTGTGTTGAAATGAGAGCAAATTTATGAGAGTGAGTGTCGAAATGCTGACGGAAGAAACAATATTTCGACAGTACATTGAACTAAATAAAAGTATGTTACTGCTGAATTGCATTATTACAGCGCGTTTAAATACGAGTAGTCTGCGTTATGAATATGCACTCATTAGTAAGATAAGGAGTCGTCATCATGTCGGTTAGCTTCTTGTAATAAAGCTGTGGTCTGTCACAGGGCTTGAATTAAGGAATTTAATTCCTCGGAGGATCGTGATTAATCACGAGAACCCGCGGCGATCGTCGTCCGCACTCCTCTGACCTGCTGACAAATGCACTTTCTATGCACACGACAATCCGTCGATTTTTCTTCAATCCTGAAAATTGGGGGAAGACGCGTACACGAACTAATGTTATTATTACGCGGCGCGGCTGCTCTTCTTCATCGGTAGTGGCGTGAGTTAACGTGGACCGATCGCAGGAACATGGGTTAATTAAATGAATATTCAGACGTAAATTTTAATAATTTTAATCAACAATAAAAATAGAAAAAGTTACAAAACAGTCCAAATTAATTTCACCCGAATATTTACTAACAAGTAAACTTAAATAACTCGCAGTCTTAAATTGTCAAAAGAAAAATTGTTTTCGCAAAAAAAAGTTCGGCGTCAGTGTCGCGGTAGACTCGAACACACCGACGCACACACACACACGCTCTCGCGGTCGGCTGCTCGCTGCAGCGCGCCAAAATCACAAAGGTGAAGATTCGATCAAGTACTTGAGTACTTTCGTGAAACATACACTCACACTCTGACTCTAATCATTCACGAGTAAATATACAATGATCAACCGCTACGCGGACTTACTTTCTAGCAGGTGCACCTTCGCTTGATTTAACAATAATAATGATAGTTACTACCAGCCCGAATGGCTTCACACAAGACGACAATGCCTTGCAAGGCCGCACGCTGACTTTCCGTGAGATGTTCGCCTTCCCCGCTCCGATCCAATGACAACTGGATCACAGGAAAATCTACACAACTTCTCACTGATAACTTTATCTAACACAACCTCGATAAAGTTATCTAATAACACAAAAAAGTACATAAGTATATTCGCTCTCTGACACACGTGAGATCACGCCAAGCGTCAAAATTAGAGTAATACTGATCGGTAGATCTCGTCATCACCTGACTTACCGATCTGCATCTGCGTTCCATAATAGTTAGCACCAAATTCGAATTTAATTACCGCACTAGCTGTTACAAGTCTTAATAATAAAGAATGTACTCTTTAATAAATAAATCAATATAATTTAATAGGTAAACATATAAAAAAGACGAAAATAAGTCAGTAAAAGCATAGAAACAGATGTTTAACTAAGGATAAAAATGAAAGTATGATCAAAGATAAGAACTTAGAGTTAGAAATAAAAGCATGAAAAAAATTCAAACTACAGTTATCACCATGATAGAAACAGATACATAAACATGAGCATATTCCTTGGTAAGAGCCTGGTAGTAAAAAGCAGTTAGTGCAACGGTCAGAACAAAGGTAGTTACAAGGGTTTGGAGTTAGGTAAAAGGTAGGAAAAAACGTTGGCATAAAATAAGGTGCAGGTGTTGTCATAAACAATAAGAGTAACCATGTATCACAGTAGGTGTAGGCACAGAGGTAGACACAAGGGTCGATGTAAAAGTGTAGATACAAGAGTAGATTCAAGCATAAAATTCTGGGGGGGGGGGGGTTAGCGAACGAAGCGAGCAGGGGGGTACCCTCCCTAGCATCTATATATATATATATATATTTATAGATATATGTATACATTTGTATACAGATCTGTAATTTTCTAAAATTGAGAGTTGTCACATATCGTCTAGTAGAAGTTCTGAAATAATTTACAGTGAAAGTTGCAGAAAAAGAGACTCATACACTGCAACTAAGCGAGCTGTGAAAAGAGCCATTGAGAAGTCAGTTGCATAAAAAAGTAATTTTTTTGGAAATTTGATTTTGTGCAACTTGTAAGTATAGTTTTGGAACTTTAAATAAATTTTTTTTACTTTTAGTTGCAAAAACACATTTCTGCACTATTCCATGTTTTTACTTCAAAAGCCTTGTTTTCAGCTACCTCTACGATATTCCTCAACTGCATCTCTTTTATTTTGGGTTATTTTAAAATTTTATAAAACAGTTACCGTATTTACCTATGTATGTGATGCACAAAAAATCAATTTTTTCAAGTCAAAAACCGGGGTGCGTCTTATCTATGGGTGCTCATTCTTTTCCAGAGTGCGTCTTATCTAGAGGGGCATCTTATACATGGGTAAATACGGTATTTAAAAAATCACCTGTAAATTTCTTTCATTGCGGCGCAAACAATTTTTATTGGTAGGAATTTGACAATCTTGTAACCAATATCAAATGGGGTATAAAATATACCATACCTGAAAATGAGAGATTAATCAATCAATGTTAAAAAAAATATATATTCCTCTTAAACTATCTCACTAACCAAATGATAGTAGCAAGAACTACTTGAGGTGTATTTTTCAATGGTGCTAAAATAGGTTCTCCTAACAAACCATTGCAAAGGACGCCACCAGCGAAGATGACTAACATTGTAGAAAACCAACAGGATAAAGGATGTTTCCGTGAAAAAACTTGAGCTCCTATAAATAATTCAAATAAAATTTCATCCGATTTAATCGTATCCATTAATATTAAGGTACTGTAAGGGCAGGTTTATATTGTTATTTAATAGTTTACAATAATTCCATGAAGAAAAATTTTTATAACACTGGGTGTAGAAAAATTCGCGGAACCCCGGATCAACTCGAAAATCATGCATTTTTTGTATAGCACATGTAATTTTAAAGTTTCCTAAAATATATTCAAATTTATCAACCGAAAAAATTATATACAATTGTTTATAATTTTTTAGTTGATAAATTTGGATTTCATGCCAAATTTTTTCGTTTAGAATTTTTCGCATAAAAACATTTTTCACCCCTAAAAACCCACCCCCTACATTAGAAACCAATCGTGTAGTTGCTCCATTTTTTTCTTGCAATTATTATCATATGTACTACCGTTTCATAATAGTCAGAACATTAACTGTAATTTTCCTACCCAAAAATATTAGTAGTACTGTACTAATAATTGTGGCGGTTGATTCGAACATTTATTCTAAATACTTAACATATACAGGGTGTAGAAAAAGTAGCGGAACCCCTGATTTACTCGAAAACAATGCATTTTTTATATAGCACACGTAATGTAAGAGTTTTCTGAAATCAAATTTAGAGACTCTCTATTTGCCCCATGTAACTTACGTCTAGTGAACTTACGTTCAGAGGAAGTACGTTCGGAGCAATTTAAACGTACGTTCACTTTTTTTTAATAATTTTAACGTGAAAATTTATAGACGTACGTTCAATTTTTCGAACTTACGTTCAATGGTCGCACGTCCGATTTTTAAACGTACGTTCACTGAACGTATGTTCATATTTTGGAAAAAATAAAATTTTTGAACTTACAAACAACTTCTAAACCTATGTTCACAATTAATAATTATGATTTTCAATAAAATTCATAATAACTTCTAGGTCTACGCGAGTACTAGTTTGCACCTTTTATCCAATAATCTCCCCTAGGTTTACGTGAGCACTAGTTTTCTTCTTATATCTAATAACCCTTCCTAAATAACCATTCTGGGTTAACATGAGCACTATTTTTTTACTTAAATCCAATAACCCTTCCCAAAGAACCCTCCTAGGTTCACGCGGTCACTAGTTTGAACCTTATAACCATTAACCCTTCCCAAATAACTCTCGTAGATTTACTTGTGCATTAATTTTCTCCTTTAATCTGCGAGGGAGTGAATCCCTCGTAAATTGTTTCCTACCTGGCAGTGTCGAGTCACCTGGGAAGCAGTAAAATGATTAACTTGCTTGTTTACTTTTCCCAGGTGATAACCATGCCGAGTTAACGCGCAGCTGAGGCCGACCACGTGGCGACGGCCGTTGTCTGCTGAATGCTGCCACAGGAGCGCGGTCCCACGACACACACACACACACACACATAACCACCATCCGGGAAGGCTATCCCGGCCTAGGGCGTGCGCGTACACATACACACACAGCACACGGGTCCAGATTCTACGTCCGGGAGTTTCCGACGACGGAGAAGGTGCACGGCGCGTGTCGGCATACGACGCAACTGCGTCGGCAGGCGCGTGCACGCACACTCAACACAGTAGACGCGAGCGTGAGTGTGGCTTTACTGTTTTTGTAGTTTGTACATGGCGCGGACAATGTGTGCGTGTAGGGAAGAACGAGAGAGAGAGTATGCGCGCGAGGGATAGAGCTAGAGCTGTAAGTGCCTCGTGTGCGTTATTTTTTTCTTTTTTTTTTCTTTTCTTTTGAATGTTTGTGCGTGATATAGACGGCGTGGCGATCGCCACCGGAACTTCGTAGACGTGAGTGTGATTGGACAGTGTGGCGTGAATGTATTTGATTGGTGGACACATTACTGTTCCTCAAGTGTGAATGAAACTTGATGGAATAAAGTAGATTGGTTGAGAGTGTTGGGAAGGGATGGTGAGGAAGGAAGTTGAGTCCAAGAGACGCGGGGAGCGTCATTCTGTTCTCAGTAGCCGAAGTAGAAGGTTGTGTTTTGAGAGTGTGATTTTTTTTTTGAGTTTCTCTTTAGTAGACCTTTTCTAATTTTCTTTCCTATTTTTCTTTAGTCGAGTTTGTAGACATTTTTTTGTTTTTTTTTTTTTTTTTTATTTATAGCTAGGTAGTAGGAGGAATCAAAGACTTAGGTTAATTCTTTTTCAATACCGAGAGTTGGAAAGTAAATCCAAGAAGCAAAAAAAAAAAGAGGGAAAAGTGGCCATTTTGGGTTGACAAATGGTTAAATTTTTTTGTAAACGTAAGATTTTGTATTATTCTACTGAAAATTTTATAAAGCATGTTTTCCTTGAATTCTTGGGTATTGGTGCGCTAACTAAAATTTTTGTTTGTATATTATGGAAGTGTCTTTTATAAATTCGATTTTTCTTTCTTGGCGCGGCTTTCAGCCATTTTGTAGACGATTTATAGTTTTTTTTTCGATTCTAATTTAATTTTTTTTTGATAATGTAGACATGAGTTTATTAACATCGTAGACAAGAATAAATCCAATTCAACCAAGATTTTTGCAATAATGTATTTCTTCTCTCTCTAGCTTACCAACCAGTCCCGGAGTTTTTTTCTTTCCGTGGGAACCCTACCCCGGAGTTAACGAGTTTTTCCCCGATTTTTCTTGTATGAATTTTCCTTGTATTGGGAGGGCCCGGGAAACTCCGTAAATTATTTAAGGGAGGCCCTTTTCTTAAGAAATACCCCATTACAAATCCTATAACTCATTCCAAATAACCCTCCTAGGTTTACGCGGGCACTAGTTTGCACCTTATAACAATTAATTCTTCCCAAATAACCCTCATAGCTTAACATGAGCACTAGTTTCCTCATTAAATCCAATAACCCTTCCCAAATAACCGTCCTAGGTTCACGCGGGTACTAGTTTGCACCTTATAACAATTAAATCTAATAAATAACCCTCCTATATTTACGTGGGTACTAATTTTTACACAAAATCTTACCTTTTACCAAGTAACCTTCATAGTTTTACGTGGAGGATGGTTTATACCTAAAACCTATGAACCTTACACACATTAAGCCCTAAGGTTAGCAAAGGATTTCAGTTATTACCTTACACCGGATAACTCTCCTTGATTTACATTGAATATAATTTTTCTTTAGAAGATAAATAGTGCCCATGTAAAACTAGGTGGATTATTAGGAAAAGGTTATTGGATAGAAGAAGAAAACTAGTGCTCACGTAATTCTAGGAGGATTTTTTGGAAAAGGTTATTGGATAGAAGAAGAAAACTAGTACTCACGTAAAACTGGAGGGTTATTTGGGATGGGCTACTGAATAAAAGGAGAAAACTTGTACCCACGTAAGTCTAGGAGGGTTTTTGAGATGAGCCATTGGATTTAAGAGAAAAACTACTGCCCTCATAAGTCTAGGAGGGTGATTTGATAAAGGTTATCGGATTGAGGGATAAAACTAATAACCACGTAAACCTGAGAGGGTTATTTGAGATGGGTTTCTGGATAAAAGAAGAAAACTAAAGTTCACGTAAGTCTAGGAGGGTTATATGAGATCTTATTGAAAATTATAATTTTTAATTTTGAACATACCTTTAGGAGTTGTTTGTATGGTTAAAAGTTTTTTATTTCAAAAATATGAAAAACTCGTCCAGTGAATGTACGTTTGGAAAATTGGACGTACGTCTATAAATTTTAACTTCAAAATTATGAAAAAAAAAAATTGCCACAAACGTACGTTCAGTGGACGTACGTTTCATCGGACAAATAGAGAGCCTCATATCTCCGAAAATACGTAATTTTCGTACAGCACATGTAATGTAAAAATTGCCAGAAACAAAATTTACGATCAAGTTGGCCCTATGAAAAAGGGGGTTATTATTTTGGACCCTATGGACTCACACTTCGTTTTTTCTAATGCAAACCCCTATTTTTGACCTTGGTTTCGAAAAGAATGGAAAATTTTACGATTTTTAGGTATTTTTTGACAATTTTTTGGACCTTTGCCCTTTAGCCCCTATTATCTCCGAAATCACGCTATTTTCGTAAAGCACGCTTGGCCCGAACTCTTTTTCAAAGGGCCCACTGACTCGTAAATTTTATTTTAGCAAACTTTTAAATGACATGTGCTATACAATATTGCGCATTTTCGGAGATCATATGGGCTAAAGAGCGAAGGGCACTGCAGGGCCCTAACAAGGGCCAAAAAGATTTTCAAAAAATACCTACAAATCGTCAAATTTGCCGTTCTTTTCGAATCCGGGGTTCCCTTTGGAAAAAATGAAGTTTGCAAGCCCGGGCCTTTTTTCATAGAGCCCACTTAATCGTGAATTTTACTTCGGAAAATTTTTACATTACATGTGCTATACAAAAAATGCATTGTTTTCGAGTAAATCGGGGGTTCCGCTACTTTTTCTACACCCTTTATATGTTAAATATTTAAAATAAATGTTCAAATCGACCGCCACAATTATTAGTACAGTACTAATAATATTTTTGGGTAGGAAAATTACAGTCAATGTTCTGACTATGAGAAACGGTAGTACATATGATACTAATTGCAGGATAAAAATGGAGCAACTACACGATTGGTTTCTAATGTAGGAGTTGGGTTTTTAGATGTGGAAAATGTTTTTATGCGAAAAATTTTAAACGAAAAAATTTGGCATGAAATCCAAATTTATTAACCGAAAAATTATATACAAGCTTTACGTGCGGTAGCATTTATGAAAAAACGCTCAATTTCTGGATCTTTTTGGCCACCATTTTGAATTTTCCGATGAAAATAATGAAAATGCAATACAGGATTTAAACCAATTGACATCAAAAATATTGTGAATAAAAGAAGCTCTACTCAAGTACATTATCAGTTTTGAGCCATGTTTCTACCATTTTTGCCATCATTCTTCCAATTTGATCTCATCATCTTTGTCCATAATCAATTGTAAAAATTTTTACAAATAATCATGAACAAAAACTAAAATAAAAACTAATATCAGCTTGTTCCAATTTTTTTTTTATCATTCACGAAACAGAAAAGTTCAAAAGAAAGTAACATAGTCGTGACGAAAATTTAGTCAACTTTAAGTAGCCATATTTAATTCTCTAAAAAAATTTTCAAAATCTGACTCAAAATTCTGAAAAAGCAAGTCATTCTACTTATGGAAAAGCCAAAACAGAATTCATTTTCGTATACTTTTCATTTTTTCTGAGTACAAAACCAATGGACTGTTTGATGTCCTCGTCAGACCAGATGGGTTAAAAGAAACAAAAAATCTGCAAATAAGATTGAGAAAAAAAATATATAGTTCTTAAATACTAAAAAAAAATTTTTAGTATGCCTTGTTATAGTGCTGCAATAGGGTTGGCAACCAGTACTTTAAAAAAATATTTTAAAAAAGTAATTGATTTTAAATTAATTTTAACATTTTTTTAAGAATTTTTAAATCAAAATTGAGCTAGAAAAAGATTAAGAAAAGTTTTTGAAACCACGGGTTAATGACGTCATTGACCCGAAATTCCATTAGAAGTATATCTATATTGAAATTTTAAAAAATTTAAACACTTGTAGTTCCTTTAATTTTAGTTTTTTTTAAAAATGAAAAAATACGTGTCAATTATTTTTCGATATTTTAACTAAATAAGCAAAAAAATATTATAAATTTCAAAAAGTGGCCAACCCTATTCGAAAAGTGGACTCAGGAATACAACCCTCGAAGGCCCGTTGTCCTTGATGCCAGCGACTATAACCTCCTGTCACAGTCGGCTCCGTGCCAACAAACTTCCTGAAATAGGGAAAAATACCGTCGGTGTTTATAAATCCCTACACGATTTATTAAAACGGGGAGGGCGCGACAGCTCGTTATTTCGGTAGGTAAGCACAGGCTATGGGATCGAGCACGAGGAACACCGGTTTAGAAATAAGTAAAGTTTCACACAAGTTAATTTTCAATATTTAATAAAAAAAAATTAACTTAAAACTCATACAATATTACTAATTAATACGGTAACGAATGATCAATTGCTCACAACTGAGCATTTAAACTGACAACAACAAAATAGTCGATGTTCCCTAAATCAGACTGCGCGCGTACACAACAACCTGCTGGTATCAGCAGCTTACGCGCGCATGAGAAAATCAAAGATTATTACAATAACAGTGTACTAAATACACTCACACGCGTTCACACTCAGCTGCGCATATACAATGAACTTACGGAATCGCTAAGATGCACCTCATACCAAGCCGTCAGGCCAAACAAAATGCCAGGCTACGATGCCTACCAGCCGCAATCGATACCGCTCTCGAATCGCTGTACAGCCGTCGTAAAGCGGTCCAGGAGTTGACGTGAAACGACAACTTCACAAATAAACACCACACTCATCACTACGGCACAACAACGCGCGACGCGAATGACAATAATTGCTTCGACACCCGTACACGAGTAAGCTTCTTCAAGATCTGCCATAAATCGATTTCCAGATCTTCGCGCGTCTGCCGGACGTCGGTCTAGTTCCCCGTCGTCCGTGGCTTCCAAAAGCCGATTGACTTGTCTCGACAAAAGAATGCTTCCCGGGTGATAACAATCGATCCCGCACCTTCTGTCACTTACAACACTCTCTTCGACGGTGTGCTACTCCCGAAAAGTACAATAATACGTCGAACCGAGACGAGTTGAATTTCATGTACGTCTTCACGCATGGACACGAAAATTACGAGTGGCTTCCCGATTCCCGCTCTACCACCTCAGAGGCCCGCTCTGATCTACGTTCGACAGTCACGTGACCTGTGCCAAATCCTTAATCGATACCCATGATTTAATTACGATCACTGACTGTCACGGCCTATACTTGATATCAAAGAGAATATTAAATAATTAACATCGAATTTAACAAAAATATTGATGAACAATTGATTATTATTACCAATTTTTAAAAATCGAACCCAAAAAAGTCAATTATTTCAGTTTTTTCAATTTTTTGAGATGTTTTTCGCTGGTAATGATAGATTTTTTCATTTTATTTTTTTTAAATTGACGTTTTGACGATAAAAATAAGCTGAACCAGAATTGTCTACAAGAACTTTGTAGCAATATTAATTTATTTGAAAATGACGCTTCTTTTCCTTGTTTAGTGAATTTCTCGGAATCGTTTGAAAGTTTCTTTACAAAAAAATTATTTATTTATTTATTTATTTATTTATTTAACATCATTAATGGACAATAATGTACTTTAATACATAATTAATTTATATACATTTTTCAACTTTCTTACTCGAATTTTAAAAATTTTGATTTAATATCTTTCTTAAATAAGCTAATATAGTTACAATTTCTTGTATCAACAGATAAGCTATTCCAACTTCTTTTCAATCTGTTTGTAACAAAATAACATAACACATTTGTTTTACAATTATATTCAACCAATTCTCTTGGATTTCTTATATTGAATCGAATATTTCTAATCGGGAATAAATCAATTATGTCACCCTGAGTAGAGTTTAAATTTCTAATAGCTTTGAAACTAAAAGTATGATCATTAACTTCATGCAATCATTTTATAGATACAACTGAATAGTTCCTAGCTATACTACCATAATCATGCGATATTTTATTCATTTCCATCCTTAAAAGCCAAATATCTCAAAAATTTGTGATTCACCTTTTCAAGTTTATAAATATCAATATCATAATTTGATGTTCATATAAGTGAACAGTATTACAATTTAGGAAGTACTAAAGTTTTATATAAATACAAAAACGTTTCAGGTTTTTTGAAGTTACTCGATGATTTAATAATAAATCCTAACGACTTCTTTGCCCTATTAATAACATCATCAAGTTGCATGCCAAAATCAAGTTTATCATCAAAAATTACACCCAGATCCTTATATAATGAACTCTCTTAACGTCATATTCATTAATTTTATAATTAAATTTAATCCTAGATCTAGAACTCCAGAATGAAATAATCTTACATTTAGAAATATTCAATTCAAGTTTATTTTTTACAGACCAACTAACAATTTTATCCAAATCTTTCTGCAGTCTTGTGCAATCAGTTACATTTAAAATCTTGAAGAATAGTTTAATATCATCAGCAAATATCAGTACTTTAACATAATCTAACTCAGTGATCAAGTCATTAATCAACAAAATAAAAAGAAAAGGGCCAAAATGAGACCCCTGAGGAACCTCAGATGATACATTATAACAATCAGACAATTGACCTTTAACTTTAATTTTTTGGCTTCTATTTGTCAAGTAAGAGGCAAACCATTTAATCAGTTTACCTCCAATTTATGTAATAGTAATTTTATATCTACTCTATCATAAGCCTTATAATAATCTAAATAGAATCAACCTGAGCATTTTCAGATGATGCCTTAATTATATAGTCATTATATATTATTAAATTAGTCAACGTAGACCAATCCTTCATAAATCCATGCTGCTCCTTAACTATTTTATATGAAAGTAAAGATGATAATTTATTTGTAACCACAGCATCGAACAATTTAGCAATAGAACCCAAAATAGAAATAGGCCTATAATTTGCAACATCCCTCTTATCGCCATTCTTGAACACAGGAGTCACAAATGATAATTTCCATTTATCAGGAAAAATACCACTTTTCAATGACTTCCTAAAAAGAATAAGCAGTGGCTTTACCAAGGAGTTAGCACAATTCTTCAAAAACACTGTTGGCAAATTGTCCAATGTTATGGTATGACTAGAATTCATACTCTCTAATGCTGACAATATATCACAACAATCAATATCAAAATCATTATATAATCCAAGATTATTACTAACCATATAATCATTTATATCACAATCTGAAGAATATACAGAATTGAAATATTCTGCAAATAAATTACTTATTCCTCTCGGATTATTGCGCATACAATCTTTAAAATACATTTCACCTGGTAATTCATTTGATTTATTTAAATCATGAATATAAATCCAAAATTTCTTTATATTTTTACATGATTTTATCTCCACATTTTCCATATATTTATCATGATCAATTCTAGACTGCCTAATACACTGAGCTGTCAGTTTAAAAAAAATAATTTTATCATCTAAAATATCAGTCTGTAACCAAATTTTATGACTTTTCTTTTTGTTTATAATCAGACTTATAAGTTTATCCGAGTACCATTTGGGATAAGTACAATTTATCTCAATGGAGAGAGAAACAAATTTTTCACAATTTCTATTTACATTTTCATAAAATAAATCAACAGCACCATCTATATCAAAATTATCAAAACTAGCATCCCAATCTATCTGATTAAATTCATGATTTAATTCAGAATAATTGGCTTTATAATAATCAAATTTACATTGCTTGTAAGGTAAAATATCCGTAATATTATTATTTAATTTGTCATGTCCGGTGAAAATATCCGTCCACACGATTGATATTGATTATCCGTGTGGACGTGGGCCAGCAGCTGACGCTCAGCAGCTGGCGGACCATTCCGGAACGGACCGACCGTTAGAGGTCGGACCGGGTAGAACGGGACGGAAGCGCGCCAGTCGTGTGTACAGCATTAGCGCGGACGCTCAACTTTCTTTCAACGTCAGAGAGAAAAAGTACTGTAATCACGAGTCGCGTTGAGGTTTTTTGTTAAACACGACATCGCGAGGAATGAGTACTGTAAAAGAGTGTGTGCTGTTTTTGTAGAGCACCCGTCTTCGCTTAGAGATCTCCACCCGCGCCTGTAAAGGTTTGTGTAACCACGTTCGAGTGCAGATAGAGTGAAGGAGTGTGTCGCGGTAAGGGAGAGAACTTGTCGATTTTTCTCTCCCTATCTGGATTTATTTCCGAAAGATTCTACGCGTGAATTCTTGTCAGTAGAAACTTGCGAGCCGGCGAGCGTAGCCCGGCAGGTTCTTTCTTTACCTACACGTCTCTTTGTTCGGCCGCCTGCGCGATCGCCCAAACTTTAAATTCGAAGATCGCGACCGTTGATTTTGGAACAATCTTTGTTATTTTTTGTTGTTGTTATTATTAATAAATTAAAGATTAAAATTGACTTTCTTCGAGTTTGTTATTGAAAACTAATCTTTTTCCCCTGCTCGACATTTCCTCGCTTAGGACACTTTTCTGAGAAATTTGGTTTTTTTCTGTTTACATTTAGCTTGGGGAATTTCACCCCGCCCACTACCGGCATTTGAAAGCTAGTTCGCGTGCGCGTCCCCCCAAGCATGTCTGATTGATTATTTACAGGTATCAACGACGACAGCAGGAGTACTCAGGAGAGAGTACTCGAAAGTTTATTTGTGCACGGTTGTTAGTACGACAACGCGGATCGCCGTTGTTTTTCCCCGGACGAGCACCATAACAAATTTAAAAAATATAGGATAATGATTACGCTTGTCAATTCTTACCAGATGATCCGTTGATTGTATGATTTCTATATCACCATCCTTTAATGTAGAAAACAGTAAATCCAGAGTATAACCTTTCTGCTCAATCTCAGGATAATATCATTAATTAAAAACATAAAATGCTTTAACCCTGCTAAATATTGTGAAAAAAAAAAAATTTTTATACGCAGGAAAATTCGAAAACTGAAAAACTTGTTTTTAGCGTTTTTCTCGGAAATTTTGAGGTTATATGAAAAATTTGCAAGAACAAAAGTTGAAGACTTTTAAATTTTTTTTTAAATTTTAGTAAAAACAAAATATAGACATTTTGAAATCCAAAAATTTTAAACAATATAGAGATAAAATATATCTAACCATTAATATCAATACAATTTTAGATTATTAATAAAAAATATTGATTAATAAAATAAGTACGAAATAAAAAATTCATCATTAGATAAAATTTTGAAATATTAAATCTTTTTAACTGCATATAAAATACATATAAGTAATTCACAATTACATATTTTTCATTATTATAATGCTCCAATCTTTACCAGGCAGAGAGGATAAAAAAAACTAGCATATATTGACATGTCTTGGAAGGAGTCTCTGTCTGATATCAGATTTTATCAATCTGTCAAGCTAAATCAATCTTTCAGGCAGCAGGCTTGTTGCTAGAACCGATGACTCAAGGCAACACCTTTCAAATTTGAAAATGTTTGATCTATACCGAACCAGTATGTAATAGGATCTTCGAACCTTTCTACCAGGAGCAAAGATAAACAATAATCAAGCTCTACCTCAGTGAATGATTTATCTTGTAACTTGGATTTTTGCATGCTGTCGTGAAGGCTCCACACACTGGAAACACTTCTAACCGTTGACGGCTTCGAATTTGGTTGTGTTACTTTTGGAGCAGATGGAACTTTGTCTTTTTTTTCTTAAAATTTCTTTGATGATGTCCTTACCGTAAGTTACATGCTACGAGTATTTAAAATAAGTCTTTTTAAATCTAGAATCGAGTAGGGTCGATCTGGCTAGAAACTTTTTCTTCTCAATACAGTTAAATTGTGTAAATAACGCAGTAGAAACTTTCAATTTAAAAGCTTTACCAAGATTATTCAATAAATAAACATGATTTTCTATATTTGCCTTCAATAGCCAGAATAATATATATCAAAAATGAGCCGTATACTATCATGACAGACATTTTCAATGACTGTTTACACAATGATTTTTATGAAAATACCTAAAGCAAAAAATATCCCTCCTCAAGCGCAAATCACGCGCAATCCACCCACGTATTCAAAAAAACCAAAATAACCCATCTTTTTTTTATTTTTTTTTCCAAAATAACCCATCAATAAAAAATTTTTCTAGGTTTGCGCGGTTCAACCAAAATAACCCATCCCAAGTAACCCATCCCAAATAACCCATCACCCAATTCCTGGAACTTAGTTTTGCCTGGAACTCGAATTCTTGGATTTAAACACGTTGTTACTATCATGACATGTCAGGATAGTGACCTCTATTTGGATTTTTTGTCACGATAGTGACCGCTTAATCTATTTATGTCTATATATAGCCGGTTTTGGCAATAAAAAAATATGAGTATCACCAATTTCGACGACTTTTTCCGGTTTTGACAATAATTGTCATTATGTAAATGGACTAAAGTATGATTTCGACGACGTCGTCGAAATAGGAATAGACTTATCTATCATTTCGACGACTTTTTTTCAACTTAAAATTTTAATTCAAAATAACCCCATTGCAAAGATCACCGATGATATCACCGATGATATCATCGGTTACAGGGGAATTCGCTCGCACCAGGTCGACTGCCAGGTTACCGAAACGACTTCTCCAGGAAATTCTCCTCGCGAACGACTTCCGGAGGGTTATTAAGGAATTCGCTCGCACCAGGTCAACTGCCAGGTTACCAAAACGACTTCTCCAGGAAGTTTTCCTCGCGAACGACTTCCAGGGGGGTTATGAAGGAATTCGCTCGCACCAGGTCGACTGCCATTCAAGTATGTACTGTTCGCGGACTTCAAAAATTGGGATCTTAACATTTGAACAGAACGATCTGATTTCCAAGATGAGAATCATGTCACCGAAACATTAGACAAGTGTCTTATACTCTTAAACTAACAGAGTGCTGGACTCAATAAAGCTGCATTTATTTAATAATTTATAAGAGATTTATTTAATCAGAACGTTATATACCGAGATTTTTTCCGATAGCTACATTCCATGAGTCTAGTCAAGGAAATAAAAAAAGTCGCCAAAATGGCAAATTCACCTCTTATAGCCAACAATATTAAAATGCAAACGACAAGTCTTCCTCAAACTTTCCACTTTTCGTTCAATCTTTTGCTTGAGTCCTGACTTCCGAAGAGTTCATTAAAGTAAACACAATTCGCGAACTTCAAAAATGAGCATCTTAACATTTGAACAGAACGATCTGATTTCCAAGATGAGAATCATGTCCCCGAAACATTAGACAAGTGTCTTATACTCTTAAACTAACAGAGTGCTGGACTCAATAAAGCTGCATTTTTCTCATCGAATTACAAAAATTTTGCAAAAATTTGATATAAACAAGAGATTTTTTGAATCAGAACGGTATATACCGAGATTTTTTCCGAAAGCTACATTCCATGAGTCTAGTCAAGGAAATAAAAAAAGTCGCCAAAATGGCAAAATCGCCTCTTATAGCCTAAAATATTAAAATGCAAACGACAAGTCTTCCTCAAACTTTCAACTTTTCATTCAATTTTTAACTTGATTCCTAACTTCCGAAGAGTTCATTGAAGTATACACTGTTCTCAGACTTCAAAAATTAGGATCTAAACATTTAAACAGAACGATCTGATTCACAGGATGAGAATCATGTCCCCGAAACATTAGACAAGTGTCTTATACTCTTAAACTAACAGAGTGCTGGACTCAATAAAGCTGCATTTTCATCATCGGATTACAAAAATTTTGCAAAAATTTGATATAAACAAGAGATTCATTTAATCAGAACGGTTTATACCGAGTATTTTTCCGATAGCTACATTCCATGAGTCTAGTCAAGGAAATAAAAAAAGTCGCCAAAATGGCAAAATCGCCTCTTATAGCCTAAAATATTAACATGCAAACGACAAGTCTTCCTTAAACTTTCAACTTTTCGTTCAATCTTTTGCTTGAGTCCTGACTTCCGATGAGTTCATTAAAGTAAACACTATTCGCGGACTTCAAAAATGAGCATCTTAACATTTGAACAGAACGATCTGATTTCCAAGATGAGAATCATGTCCCCGAAACATTAGACAAGTGTCTTATACTCTTAAACTAACAGAGTGCTGGACTCAATAAAGCTGCATTTTTCTCATCGAATTACAAAAATTTTGCAAAAATTTGATGTAAACAAGAGATTTATTTAATCAGAACCGTATATACCAAGATTTTTTCCGATAGCTACATTCCATGAGTAGTCAAGGAAATAAAAAAAGTCGCCAAAATGGCAAATTCACCTCTTATAGCCAACCATATTAATATGCAAACGACAAGTCTTCCTCAAACTTTCCACTTTTTGTTTAATCTTTGCTTGAGTCCTGACTTCCGAAGAGTTCATTCAAGTATGTACTGTTCTCAGACTTACAAAATTAGGATCTAAACATTTGAACAGAACGATCTGATTTCCAAGATGAGAATCATGTCACCAAACATTTGATAAGTGTCTTATACTCTTAAACTAACAGAGTGCTAGACTCAATAAAGCTGCATTTTTCTCAACGAATTACAAAAATTTTGAAAAAATTTGAAGAAACAAGAGATTCATTCATACAGTTTTACGATCTGATCGCAATGCAAGATTTCTCATAGAGTGCTGATATAGGAGGAAAGAAATGGTCTCACGAGATCATACTCTGGTGTTTAATACTAATTTTTTGTATACGGAACGTGTTCAAGTCTGACCCATCAGACCTTTCTTTTTATTTTTACATTTTTTATGATCTGATCGCACTGCAAGATTTCTCATAGAGTGCTAATATAGGAGAAAAGAAATGGTCTAACGAGATCATACTCTGGTATTTGATACTAATTTTTTGGATACGGAACGTGTTCAAGTCTGACCTATCAGACCTTTTTTTTTATTTATAGATTTTTTATGATCTGATCGCCCTGCAAGATATCTCATAGAGAGCTGATATAGGAGGAAAGAGATTGTCTAACGAGATCATACTCTGGTATCTTATACTAAATTTTTGGATACGGAGCGTGTTTAAGTCTGACCCATCAGACCTTTCTTTTTATTTTTAAATTTTTTATGATCTGATCGCACTGCAAGATTTCTCATAGAGTGCTGATATAGGAGGAAAGAAATGGTCTCACGAGATCATACTCTGATATCTAATACTAATTTTTTGGATATGGAACGTGTGCAAGTCTCACCCATCACACCTTTCTTTTGATTTACAGATTTTTTATGATCTGATCGCAGTGCAAGATTTCTCATAGAGTTCTGATATGTTAGGAAAGAAATTGTTGTATGGGATCATACTCTGGTTACAAATAGTGATTTTTTGTATAAGGAGCGTGGTCAAGTCGGACCTATCGTACCTGCCTTTTCATTTTTAGAATGATTATGATCTGATCGCCCTGCAAGATTTCTCATAGAGAGCTGATATAGGAGGAAAGAGATTGTCTAACGAGATCATACTCTGGTATCTTATACTAATTTTTTGGATACGGAACGTGTTCAAGTCTGACCTATCAGACCTTTCTTTTTATTTTTCGATTTTTTATGATCTGATCGCAATGCAAGATTTCTCATAGAGTGCTGATATAGGAGAAAAGAAATGGTTTCACGAGATCATACTCTGGTATCTTATACTATTTTTTTGGATATGGAACGTGTTCAAATCTGACCCATCACACCTTTCTTTTTATTTACAGATTTTTTATGATCTGATCGCACTGCAAGATTTCTCATAGAGTTCTGATATGTAAGGAAAGAAATTGTTGTATGGGATCATACTCTGGTTACAAATAGTGATTTTTTGTATACGGAACGTGGTCAAGTCTGACCTATCAGACCTTTCTTTTCATTTAGAGATTTTTTATGATCTGATCGCACTGCAAGATTTCTCATAGAGTGCTGATATGGGAGGAAAGAAATGGTCTCACGAGATCATACTCTGATATCGAATACTAATTTTTTGGATACGGAACGTGTTCAAGTCTGACCTATCAGACCTTTCTTTTTATTTATAAATTTTTTATGATTTCACACTTAGTTTTTGTATATGGAACGTGGCTAAGTCAGACCTATCAGACCCTTTTTTTTGTTAATAAAATTTTGTTGATCTAATCATACTGCAAGATTTCTCATAGAGTACTGACATGTGTGGATTAAAATGGTCTTGTGGGATCAAAGTCTGGCTACAAATAGTAATTTTTTGTATACGGACCGTGGTCAAGTCTAACCTATCATACCTGCCTTTTCATTTTTAGATTTTTTATGATCTGATCGCAATGCAAGATTTCTCATAGAGTGCTGATATAGAAGGAAAGAAATGGTTTCACGAGATCATACTCTGGTATCTTATACTATTTTTTTGGGATACGGAACGTGTTCAAGTCTGACCCATCAGACCTTTCTTTTCATTTATAGATTTTTTATGATCTGATCGCACTGCAAGATTTCTCATAGAGTGCTGATATAGGAGGAAAGAAATGGTTCCACGAGATCATACTCTGGTATTTGAAACTAAATTTTTGGATACGGAACGTGTTCAAGTCTGACCTATCAGACCTTTCTTTTCATTTATACATTTTTTATGATCTGATCGCACTGCAAGATTTCTCATAGAGTGCTGATATAGGAGGAAAGAAATGGTTCCACGAGATCATACTCTGGTATTTGAAACTAAATTTTTGGATACGGAACGTGTTCAAGTCTGACCTATCAGACCTTTCTTTTTATTTATACATTTTTTATGATCTGATCGCACTGCAAGTTTTCTCATAGAGTACTGATATAGGAGGAAAGAAATGGTCTAACGAGATCATACTCTGGTATCTGATACTAATTTTTTGGATACGGAACGTGTTCAAGTCTGACCTATCAGACCTTTCTTTTTATTTATACATTTTTTATGATCTGATCGCACTGCAAGATTTCTCATAGAGTTCTGATATGTTAGGAAAGAAATTGTTGTATGGGATCATACTCTGGTTACAAATAGTGATTTTTTGTATAAGGAACGTGGTCAAGTCAGACCTATCGTACCTGCCTTTTCATTTTTAGAATGATTATGATCTGATCGCCCTGCAAGATTTCTCATAGAGTGCTGATATAGTAGTAAAGAGATTGTCTAACGAGATCATACTCTGGTATTTAATACTAATTTTTTGGATACGGAACGTGTTCAAGTCTGACCTATCAGACCTTTCTTTTTATTTATACATTTTTTATGATCTGATCGCACTGCAAGATTTCTCATAGAGTGCTGATATAGGAGAAAAGAAATGGTTTCACGAGATCATACTCTGGTATTTGAAACTAATTTTTTGGATACGGAACGTGTTCAAGTCTGACCCATCTGACCTTTCTTTTCATTTAGAGATTTTTTATGATCTGATCGCACTGCAAGATTTCTCATAGAGTTCTGATATGTTAGGAAAGAAATTGTTGTATGGGATCATACTCTGGTTACAAATAGTGATTTTTTGTATAAGGAACGTGGTCAAGTCAGACCTATCGTACCTGCCTTTTCATTTTTAGAATGATTATGATCTGATCGCCCTGCAAGATTTCTCATAGAGTGCTGATATAGTAGTAAAGAGATTGTCTAACGAGATCATACTCTGGTATTTAATACTAATTTTTTGGATACGGAACGTGTTCAAGTCTGACCTATCAGACCTTTCTTTTTATTTATACATTTTTTATGATCTGATCGCACTGCAAGATTTCTCATAGAGTACTGATATAGGAGGAAAGAAATGGTCTAACGAGATCATACTCTGGTATCTGATACTAATTTTTTGGATACGGAACGTGTTCAAGTCTGACCTATTAGACCTTTCTTTTTATTTATACATTTTTTATGATCTGATCGCACTGCAAGATTTCTCATAGAGTGCTGATATAGGAGAAAAGAAATGGTTTCACGAGATCATACTCTGGTATTTGAAACTAATTTTTTGGATACGGAACGTGTTCAAGTCTGACCCATCTGACCTTTCTTTTCATTTAGAGATTTTTTATGATCTGATCGCACTGCAAGATTTCTCATAGAGTGCTGATATGGGAGGAAAGAAATGGTCTCACGAGATCATACTCTGATATCGAATACTAATTTTTTGGATACGGAACGTGTTCAAGTCTGACCTATCAGACCTTTCTTTTTATTTATAAATTTTTTATGATTTCACACTTAGTTTTTGTATATGGAACGTGGCTAAGTCAGACCTATCAGACCCTTTTTTTTGTTTATAAAATTTTGTTGATCTAATCATACTGCAAGATTTCTCATAGAGTACTGACATGTGTGGATTAAAATGGTCTTGTGGGATCAAAGTCTGGCTACAAATAGTAATTTTTTGTATACGGACCGTGGTCAAGTCTGACCCATCAGACCTTTCTTTTCATTTATAGATTTTTTATGATCTGATCGCACTGCAAGATTTCTCATAGAGTGCTGATATGGGAGGAAAGAAATGGTCTCACGAGATCATACTCTGATATCGAATACTAATTTTTTGGATACGGAACGTGTTCAAGTCTGACCTATCAGACCTTTCTTTTTATTTATAAATTTTTTATGATTTCACACTTAGTTTTTGTATATGGAACGTGGCTAAGTCAGACCTATCAGACCCTTTTTTTTGTTTATAAAATTTTGTTGATCTAATCATACTGCAAGATTTCTCATAGAGTACTGACATGTGTGGATTAAAATGGTCTTGTGGGATCAAAGTCTGGCTACAAATAGTAATTTTTTGTATACGGACCGTGGTCAAGTCTGACCCATCAGACCTTTCTTTTCATTTATAGATTTTTTATGATCTGATCGCACTGCAAGATTTCTCATAGAGTGCTGATATAGGAGGAAAGAAATGGTTCCACGAGATCATACTCTGGTATTTGAAACTAAATTTTTGGATACGGAACGTGTTCAAGTCTGACCTATCAGACCTTTCTTTTTATTTATAAATTTTTTATGATTTCACACTTAGTTTTTGTATATGGAACGTGGCTAAGTCAGACCTATCAGACCCTTTTTTTTGTTTATAAAATTTTGTTGATCTAATCATACTGCAAGATTTCTCATAGAGTACTGACATGTGTGGATTAAAATGGTCTTGTGGGATCAAAGTCTGGCTACAAATAGTAATTTTTTGTATACGGACCGTGGTCAAGTCTGACCCATCAGACCTTTCTTTTCATTTATAGATTTTTTATGATCTGATCGCACTGCAAGATTTCTCATAGAGTGCTGATATAGGAGGAAAGAAATGGTTCCACGAGATCATACTCTGGTATTTGAAACTAAATTTTTGGATACGGAACGTGTTCAAGTCTGACCTATCAGACCTTTCTTTTCATTTATACATTTTTTATGATCTGATCGCACTGCAAGATTTCTCATAGAGTGCTGATATAGGAGGAAAGAAATGGTTCCACGAGATCATACTCTGGTATTTGAAACTAAATTTTTGGATACGGAACGTGTTCAAGTCTGACCTATCAGACCTTTCTTTTTATTTATACATTTTTTATGATCTGATCGCACTGCAAGTTTTCTCATAGAGTACTGATATAGGAGGAAAGAAATGGTCTAACGAGATCATACTCTGGTATCTGATACTAATTTTTTGGATACGGAACGTGTTCAAGTCTGACCTATCAGACCTTTCTTTTTATTTATACATTTTTTATGATCTGATCGCACTGCAAGATTTCTCATAGAGTTCTGATATGTTAGGAAAGAAATTGTTGTATGGGATCATACTCTGGTTACAAATAGTGATTTTTTGTATAAGGAACGTGGTCAAGTCAGACCTATCGTACCTGCCTTTTCATTTTTAGAATGATTATGATCTGATCGCCCTGCAAGATTTCTCATAGAGTGCTGATATAGTAGTAAAGAGATTGTCTAACGAGATCATACTCTGGTATTTAATACTAATTTTTTGGATACGGAACGTGTTCAAGTCTGACCTATCAGACCTTTCTTTTTATTTATACATTTTTTATGATCTGATCGCACTGCAAGATTTCTCATAGAGTACTGATATAGGAGGAAAGAAATGGTCTAACGAGATCATACTCTGGTATCTGATACTAATTTTTTGGATACGGAACGTGTTCAAGTCTGACCTATTAGACCTTTCTTTTTATTTATACATTTTTTATGATCTGATCGCACTGCAAGATTTCTCATAGAGTGCTGATATAGGAGAAAAGAAATGGTTTCACGAGATCATACTCTGGTATTTGAAACTAATTTTTTGGATACGGAACGTGTTCAAGTCTGACCCATCTGACCTTTCTTTTCATTTATAGATTTTTTATGATCTGATCGCACTGCAAGATTTCTCATAGAGTGCTGATATAGGAGGAAAGAAATGGTTCCACGAGATCATACTCTGGTATTTGAAACTGAATTTTTGGATACGGAACGTGTTCAAGTCTGACCTATCAGACCTTTCTTTTTATTTATACATTTTTTATGATCTGATCGCACTGCAAGTTTTCTCATAGAGTACTGATATAGGAGGAAAGAAATGGTCTAACGAGATCATACTCTGGTATCTGATACTAATTTTTTGGATACGGAACGTGTTCAAGTCTGACCTATCAGACCTTTCTTTTTATTTATACATTTTTTATGATCTGATCGCACTGCAAGATTTCTCATAGAGTTCTGATATGTTAGGAATGAAATTGTTGTATGGGATCATACTCTGGTTACAAATAGTGATTTTTTGTATAAGGAACGTGGTCAAGTCAGACCTATCGTACCTGCCTTTTCATTTTTAGAATGATTATGATCTGATCGCCCTGCAAGATTTCTCATAGAGTGCTGATATAGTAGGAAAGAGATTGTCTAACGAGATCATACTCTGGTATTTAAACTAATTTTTTGGATACGGAACGTGTTCAAGTCTGACCTATCAGACCTTTCTTTTTATTTATACATTTTTTATGATCTGATCGCACTGCAAGATTTCTCATAGAGTACTGATATAGGAGGAAAGAAATGGTCTAACGAGATCATACTCTGGTATCTGATACTAATTTTTTGGATACGGAACGTGTTCAAGTCTGACCTATTAGACCTTTCTTTTTATTTATACATTTTTTATGATCTGATCGCACTGCAAGATTTCTCATAGAATACTGATATGTAAGGAAAGAAATAGTTTCACGAGATCATACTCTGGTATTTAATACTAATTTTTTCGATACTGAACGTGTTCAAGTCTGACCTTTCAGACCTTTCTTTTTATTTATAGATTTTTTATGATTTTACAATTATTTCCGGAAGTTCATACGCCAGTCAGGCTAGGTATTTCTGGCTCAAAATAGTTTCAACTTATTTCTTAATAATATTATAAAAATTGGCAAAAAATTCAGTGTCAAAAATCATGTTTCACTAAATGATTAACTTCTGTGAAAATTTTCGAAAATATTTACACCAGTAAGGCTAGATTTCTTGTTCACGAAAGATCTTACTTATTTACTAAGAACTTTTGTACATTTTCAAAGTATTTGCGACGAAAAAATGCCCCGTCAATAATTATCGAGGAGAAAAAACCATGTGACAGTTGATTAGCGAGTTCTGGAAAAATATTTCCAAATTCATACGCCAGTCAGGCTTGGTATTTCTGACTCAAAAAATATCTAACGTATATTTCATACGTTTTAAGAAAATAAGCGAAGAATCCATTGTGAAAAATCATGTTCCAATTAAATATTAAGTTATAGGGATATTTTCAAAAATTCATACGCCAGTCAGGCTTGGTATTTCTGGCTCAAAAAAGATCTAACGTATATTCCATACATGTTGAGAAAATAAGCGAAGAATTCATTGTAAAAAATCATGTGTCCATTAATTATCAAATACTGTGAAAATTTTAGAAAATTTTTACGCCCGTCAGGTCAGGTAATTTTGGCTCAAGGAAAATCTCACTGATTTTCTTAGAAATTTTAGAAATTTTCCAAGCATTTGGTGTAGCAAAATCATCTGTTAATTAATAAATGAGATCTGGTAATATTTTCGGAAGTTCATACGCCAGTAAGGCTAGATATTTCTGGTTCAAGAAAGATCTTATTTTTTTCCTAAGAACTTTTGTACTTTTTCAAAGCATTTGCGACGAAAAAATCAACCGTCAATTAATTATCGACGAGAAAAACCATGTGACAGTTGATTAGCGAGTTCTTAAAAATATTTCCGAATTCATACGCAAGTCAGGCTAGGTATTTCTGGCTCAAAAGATATCTAACTTTTTTTTCATAAATGTCAAGAAAATCCGCGGAAAATTCACTGTCAAAAATCATGTGCCAATTAAATATTAAGTTCTAGTGATATTTTCGAAAATTCATACGCCAGTCAGGCTAGGTATTTCTGGCTCAAAAAAGATCTAACGTATATTTCATACACTTTGAGAAAATAAGCGAAGAATTCATTGTGAAAAATCATGTGTCCATTAATTATCAAATACCATGAAAATTTTCGAAAATTTTTACGCCCCCCAGGCCAGGTAATTTTGGCTCAAGGAAAATCTGACTGATTTTCTTAGAAATTTTAGAAATTTTCCAAGCATTTGCTGTAGAAAAATCATCTGTTAATTAATAAATGAGATCTGGTAATGTTTCCGGAAGTTCATACGCCAGTCAGGGTAGATATTTCGGGTTCAAGAAAGATCTTACTTATTTCCCGACAACTTTTATACAATTTCAAAGCATTCGCGACGAAAAAATGAACCGTCAGTTAATTGTCGAGGAGAAAAAACCATGTGACAGTTGATTAGCGAGTTCTTAAAAATATTTCCGAATTCATACGCCAGTCAGGCTAGGTATTTCTGACTCAAAAGATATCTAACTTATTTTTCATAAATGTCAAGAAAAATCCTCGGAAAATTCACTGTCAAAAATCATGTGCCAATTAAATATTAAGTTCTAGTGATATTTTCGAAAATTCATACGCCAGTCAGGCTAGGAATTTCTGGTTCAAGAAAGATCTTATTTTTTTCCTAAGAACTTTTGTACTTTTTCAAAGCATTTGCGACGAAAAAATCAACCGTCAATTAATTATCGAGGAGAAAAAACCATGTGACAGTTGATTAGCGAGTTCTGGAAAAATATTTCCAAATTCATACGCCAGTCCGGCTTGGTATTTCTGACTCAAAAAATATCTAACTTTTTTTTCATAAATGTCAAGAAAATCCGCGGAAAATTCACTGTCAAAAATCATGTGCCAATTAAATATTAAGTTCTAGTGATATTTTCGAAAATTCATACGCCAGTCAGGCTAGGTATTTCTGGCTCAAAAAAGATCTAACGTATATTTCATACGTGTTAAGAAAATAAGCGAAGAATTTATTGTAAATTAGCGAGTTCTTAAAAATATTTCCGAATTCATACGCCAGTCAGGCTTGGTATTTCTGACTCAAAAAATATCTAACTTTTTTTTCATAAATGTCAAGAAAATCCGCGGATAATTCACTGTCAAAAATCATGTGCCAATTAAATATTAACTTCTAGGTATATTTTCGAAAATTCATACGCCAGTCATGCTTGGTATTTCTGGCTCAAAAAAGATCTAACAAATATTTTATACGTGTTAAGAAAATAAGCGAAGAATTCATTGTAAAAATCATGTGCCAATTAAATATTAAGTTCTAGGGATATTTTAGAAAATTCATACGCCAGTCAGGCTTGGTATTTCTGGCTCAAAAAAGATCTAACATATATTTCATACGTGTTAAGAAAATAAGCGAAGAATTCATTGTAAAAAATCATGTGTCCATTAATTATCTAATACTGTGAAAATTTTAGAAAATTTTTCGCCCGTCAGGCCAGGTAAATTTGGCTGAAGGAAAATCTGACTAATTTTCTTAGAAATTTTAGAAACTTTCCAGGCATTTGGTGTAGCAAAATCATCTGTTAATTAATAAATGAGATCTGGTAATATTTCCGAAAATTCATACGCTAGTGAGGCTTTGTGTTCCTGGCTCAAAAAAGTTCTGACTTATTTTTCAAGAATTTGTATACATTTTAAAGCATTTGTGACGTATAGTTCATCTTTCAATTGATTATCGAGGAAGAAAAAACAGGCGTCAATTGATATCTGAATTCTGGGAAAATCTTCGAACGTTCAAACGCCTGGTTAAACTCAAATTTACTAGCCCATTAAAGATCCGACTATTTTTCTATTGATTTTTTGACAATTTCAAAAAATTTGCCATAAAAAATCATGCGTCTATTGATTATAAAGTTCTAGTGAAATTTTTGTAAAATCATACGCCATGTTAAGCTAGGTATTTCTGGCTCAAAAAGAATCTAATTTATTTACTAATTTTTAGACATTTTTTTAGCATTCGCAGTATAAAAATTAGCTTTTCCATAATTATCGAGTTCTGGGAAAATTTTCGAGCATTCATACGCCTTGTCAAGCTAAGATTTACTTTTTGACAATTTCGAAGCATTTGCTGTAAGATTCATATGCCAATAAATTAACAAATTCTTAAGAAAGTTTTTTGTTAAATAAATTTGCGCACGCAACCACTTTCCTCTGATTTGTGTGCAGCGCATTTAAAAGCCTCCAGACTCTATGCTTATCACTCAACGATTAATAAAAAATAAATTAAAAAAAAATTTAAGACATGCTTTATTTCAAATAGTTATAAAAGTCTAAAAATGTATTATAAACTAAAAAATAATTTTTTTATATTCATACTGCTAAAGCTTTATAATGGAAAATCTTTGAAAAATTCAAAATGAAATAGAGTAATCATACAATATGGTTTGAACTCAAAACAAAAGCATGGGGCACCCGATGAATTACTGCCACAAATATTATTTATATATATATTTTTAGAAAAAAATTTCTGAAGATACTTTGGAAATTTCTGTAATTGGGAAAAAAATTATTTATTAATATTATTTTTCGCTTTAAATTTTTTTACACATGCGATGGAACTTTGATCATTGAGAAAATGAAATTTTTATGACATTTTATTAAGGTCTTTGTGTAAAATTTTTCATGAGCTTACTAGTACTCAGTTTATGATTATTACTACATTTGAATGGCGGTAAAAATTATTTTTTTCTTATCTTCAAAATTTTTAAATTAACCTTTTAAGTTACTACTGTCAGTTGAGAATGAAAAAAAAAATCTTTGCGAGTCCCTTTAAGACATAGTTCTGAATAAGATATTAATTAATCGTTTCAATGATTTTTTAATTCTAGTCAGTCGATTTCGCTTATTACTGAAATTTTTTTCCGACTATTACGACAAATCAAAAAATTTAACAGAAGTTGTTGTGAGAATGATTGACATTTAGGCATATACCAGTTATCACATTTGCAAAAAATATTAAATACCTTAATGTACTTCCACACACACGCACGCACACACACACATTAAACTATTATTCTTATAGCGCTACAAAGGTAGTGCTCGTTCCCTACTAAAATTTTGTAAGAACTGACGAAGTAGGTGCTTCTAGAAAATCTAAAACAAAAACATTTTTTTTTGGTGTACAGAAGGTGGTGCTCGTTGATTATAAAATTTGAGCACTACAAAGTGCTCTTTGATTAATTTAAAATTTTTTTTTTTTTTTTTCACTCTTTAATCATGCTTGTCGAGTAATTAGTATATAATTTAGTTAACACTTACTAGGGTGTGCTTGAAAAATCATAAATCCTTAAAAATTCAACAAATATCCGAAATCAAGGAAACTTATAATCAAAACAACGAGCTCGCTTGAAAGAGGTAAGAAACCATTCCTAGGCGTCGTTAGCCGCTTGCTTTTCTTCTTCTTCTTCTTTGTCTACTTTTTCTTCTTCTACTTGCTCTTCTTCTTTATAAACGCCATTTAGCTCATCGTACGCATTGTCAAAATCGTTAATACAACTGAAGTCTGGGGTAACTTCTACGTTTTCTTCAAAATTTCTGCAGCGCTCAGAATCACATTTTGTACATAAACTTGTACATTTTAGACTGTGTTTTCAACATCAAAATTTTTGTTTTTCACAACGAGTCTCACAACTGCAGAAATTTTTTTTTAATAATTAATTTATCTGCACAGAAATAGGGTCTTAAATTATTCTCACTGTCATATTTTTAGCCCCAAAGTGTTGCAAATTTGTTTACTATGCCACTTTGGATAGGTAATAAACTCCGTAACTATGATGTTTAGCTGCTTTTTCAGTGCATGGTAGTTTATCAAGTCTAAAATTTTTATGTTGTAGTTGTAGGCTGAATCTATCTCGATTCTAAGGTGCCGAGGCGCCAATCGACTTTATAACAATTTTTCGTATTCTTTGACAAATATATCGAGGAAATCCATTGTCACAGGGCTCGAATTAAGGAATTGAATTCCTCGGAGGATCGTGATTAATCACGAGAACCCGCGGCGATCGTCGTCCGCACTCCTCCGACCTGCTGACAAAATGCACTTTCTGTGCACACGACAATCCGTCGATTTTTCTTCAATCCTGAAAATTGGGGGGAAGACGCGTACACGAACTAATGTTATTATTACGCGTCGCGGCTGCTCTTCGTCGGTAGTGTCGTAATTTTAGATGGACCGATCGCAGGAACATGGGTTAATTAAATGAATAATCAAATGTAAATTTTAATAATTTTAATTAACAATAAAAATAAAAAAGTTACATAATAGTCCAAATTAATTCTACCCGATTGTTACAAACAAGTAAACTCGAATGACTCGCAGTCTTAAATTATCGAAAGAAAAATTACTTTCACCAAAAACAAAGTTTGGCGTCAGTGTCGTGGTAGGCTCGAACACACCGTCGCACACACACACGCTCTCGCGCTCGGCTGCTAGCTGCAGCGCGCCAAAATAACAAAGGCGTGGACTAACTCCGATACAAAATCTAAGTACTTACTGTACTTCACACACACACTACGACTCTAATTATCACACGAACAAATACTCAACGATTAACTGCTACGAGGACTTACTTTTCTAGCAGGTGGACCTTCGCTTGATTAAACAATAATAATGATAATCACTACTAGCCCGATTGGCTTCACATAAGACAACAATGCCTTCCTAGGCCGCACGCTGACTTTCCATGAGATGTTCGTCTTCTCCGCTCCAATTCAGTGACAACTGGATCACAAAAAAAAATCTACATAACTTCTCACTGATAACTTTATCTAACACAACCTCGATAAAGTTATCTAATAACACAAAAAAGTAAATAAGTATATTCGCTCTCTGACACACGTGAGATCACGCCAAGCGTCAAAATTAGAGTAATACTGATCAATAGATCTCGTCATCACCTGACGTACCGATCTGCATCTGCGTTCCATAACAGTTAGCACCAAATTCGAATTTAATTACCACACTAGCTGTTACAAGTCTTAATAATAAAGAATGTACTCTTTAATAAATAAATCAATATAATTTAATAGGTAAATATATAAAAAAGACGAAAATAAGTCAGTAAAAGCATAGAAACAGATGTTTAACTAAGTATAAAAATGAAAGTATGATCAAAGATAAGAACTTAGAGTTAGAAATAAAAGCATGAAAAAAATTCAAACTACAGTTATCACCATGATAGAAACAGATACATAAACATGAGCATATTCCTTGGTAAGAGCATGGTAGTAAAAAGCAGTTAGTGCAACGGTCAGAACAAAGGTAGTTACAAGGGTTTGGAGTTAGGTAAAAGGTAGGAAAAAACGTTGGCATAAAATAAGGTGCAGGTGTTGTCATAAACAATAAGAGTCCCTGTTGAATGTCCACACGTGTGAGTCACACGTGTGGCACACGTAACGTTATTTTCAAGTAGATGATTATAAAAAGGAATAAAATATGGATATAGTTAATTATTTAATGATTTTATAACCTCTTATGTCATAAATAATCAAAAAATTGTTTTTTTTTTATTTTACGTGCTTTTCTTTAACTCACAATGCTTCGTCGTTGTCGTCGTACGTTCAAAACTGCCAAGCTCTAGAACTTGGAGCTTGTAAGACCTGGAGGTCTGAAATTTTGCAGAGAGTCTAGGTTCGGATGACAATACATAATTCCGTAGTCACTTATCGACCTGGACCTCCAGGTCGCCGATGACGGGGGTACTTGAGGGAGTCATCTCCGAGAGTTTGGGCTAAATTCTTCGGGGATGACTTTGAGGAGTTCTAGAGTATTTATCGAGGCAATTTGAACCTAAGTACCAAGGTCACCGATGATGGGGTTACCCGGGCTACCTGGAGGTCATCTTCGAGAGTTAGGAACAATTTCTGCGGAAATGACTTTAAGAGGTGTTATAGAGTATTTATCGAGGCAACTTAAACCTAGGTACCCAGGTCGCCGATGACGGTTGTTCCTGAGGAACCTGGAGGTCATCTTCGACAGTTTGGGCCAATTTCTGCGGGGATGACTTAAAAGTTCTGCATTTTTGTTCAACTAAATTATACTTCTCGGAGATGGCACACGTGTGGCTCACACGTGTAAACATTCAACAGGGGTAGAAACCATGTATCACAGTAGGTGTAGGCACAGAGGTAGACACAAGGGTATGTGTAAAAGTGTAGATACAAGAGTAGATTCAAGAATAAAATTCTGGGGGGAAACAAAATCTACTGCACTACAAATTATAAATAGAAATAAAATCGAATCCATAAAATTAAAACAGTGAAATACAGTGGAAGAATTTTTTGTAAAATTTGAAACAGCGTGCAATCATTATACATCCGCTGGTGGAACATTACCAGAGTCAGAAAAATTAAGACACATGCTAAATGCTTTACCAAGCAATTATAGCTATATTGGTGATTATCTGGATTTAAAGCCAGAACAACAAAGAACTGTGGACTATGTAAAATCAAAAATAAAAGAAAAAAGTTTAAAATCGAGTGAACAAAATGAAAATAAAACAAATGTGAGTACCTTTAATACAAAGGTAAAAGGAGTTTTCTACAACTGCAACAAACCTGGAAATTTGCAAAAACATTGCAAACAAAATAAATATGGACAATTTGGTCAACACGGCAGTGAACGAGGCAGAGGTGCGGCAGGATCAGCAACAGCACTACAGAGGACAAAGTGGTTCTCAACGAGGCAACTACAGAGGCAACTACAGAGACAACAACTTCAGAGGTCAAAGCAGAGGCAGAGGCACCAATCAACATAGAGCTGAGTCAACGGATAACCAGAGCGACGACAACTCTTTTGCAGCATTGTTTACAGAATTCAATATAAACAAGATAAATGAGGTAAAGGTAAACAATCGTGATAATCTTAATGATAATTATAATAAATTAAATTGGTTGTTAGATAGTGGTTGTACACATCATGTTGTGAGTTCTGATAAATATTTTAGTCATTCTTTAAATTTAGATAACCCGATCCAAGTAAACTTGCCAAATGGTGATTGTATTAAAGCAACAAAGAAAGGTAATATGAAAGTTTATTTTGAAAGCTGTTATGGTAAAAAATTAATTGAATTAAAAAATGTATTTTATGTGGAAGGTATTAAAAAAAATTTGTTAAGTTATCATCAAATTGTTAAAAATTCGATTATTTATTCTAGTGATGATTATATTGAAATATATACTAAAAAACAACAATTCATTACAGTTGCATATGCTATTAATGATCTTTACTATTTAGAGAGTTTTATAAAGAATGAATTTATTAATGAAGGCATTTACACTAATGCAGTAAAATTAACTCAAAAGGAAAAATGGCATAGAGCCTTAGGGCATGTAAATTTCAATTATTTAAATAAATTAGTAAATTTTAAATTATTAGATGGGTTACCAGAAAATTTAGAAAAAATTGATATGAAATGTGCTAATTGCATAAAAAGTAAAATGGCAAATGTTCCTTTTGAAAATGATACAACAAGTTCCTCTGAAATTCTTGAATTAATCCATACAGATTTAAATGGACCCCATAAAACTTTAGGTTATAATGGGGAGAAATATTTTTTAACATTTTGTTGATGATAACATCATTGTTGATAACATATTTGTTGATGATTACAGTAAATGTACCAAAATTTTTAGTATAAAGAGTAAGTCAGAAACTATTCATTGCCTTACAGAATATGTCAATCTTGTTGAAAATCAGCTGAATAAAAAAATTAAAAAATTAAAATGTGATAATGGCAAAGAATATTTAAATAAAGAAATTTTTTATTTTATTAAATTTGAAGGGATTAAATTAATAACTTGTCCACCCTACGTCCACGAATTGAATGGAGTAGCGGGAAGGTACAATAGATCTGCAATGGATATTAGTAGATGTTTAATGAGAGAGCTAAAATAAATTTGAGATATTGGCCAGAAATTATTAATACACTTGCTTATTTAAAGAATCGAATATTGTCCAACACTATTGAAAACAAATCACCTTATCAGATATTTTTTGGGAAAGAGCCTAATGTTAAACATTTGAAAATTTATCGGAGTAGAGTATTTGTGAGAACGGCAGAAGTTTTAAGAAAAAATAAGCGGCAAGATAAAAGCCAATTAGGAGTTTTAGTGGGTATAATGATAATTGTTATAGAATTTTGATTAAAGGCAGAATTATAAATGCCAGAAATGTACAAGTTATTGAAAATAGGACAGAATTAATTCGTTTTGAAAGGAAGGATGATAATGTTGATAAAAATTTAAATTCTAGAGGAAATTTTATAAATTTTGACTTAGAGTGTGGAAATAATGATAATGAAAGTAATGATAGTGAGATTGAAATTGAAAATGGGAATGAAATTAATAATGAGAATAGAATTGAAATTGATGAAAACAGTGAAATAAGTCAGAACAAAGTTAGGCAAAGTCCGAATGAAATTAAAAATAAACAGAATGAAAATTTAATGCCAGTTAGGAAATCAAATCGTAAAAAAAATCCTATTGAAAGATATGGAAATCCTTTAACTAATTTTATATATGTAAATTATGTAGATGCAAATGTACCTAGTACAGTTGAGGAGGCGTTGAACTCCATAGAATCTTTAGAATGGCAAAAAGCTATGGAAAATGAAATAAAAAGTTTGAATAAAAATGAAACTTGGACTGTAAAAAAGCCGAAAGATAAGAAAATTATTGATGTGAAATGGATTTTCACGAAGAAAAATAATAATATATATAAAGCGTGTTTAGTTGCTAGAGGCTTTCAACAAAAGGATTATATTGAGAATGTTTATTCGCCAGTAGGCAAAATGCAAACCTTGAAAATTTTGTTAAGTTATTCTTGCGCTAATAATTCATTTATTTATCAGATGGATGTAGAAACAGCCTTTCTAAATGGCAATGTAAAGTCAGAAGTTTATATTCGCGAACCACAAGGTTTTGAGTCGGGGAAAGATAGAGCATGCAAACTGAAAAAGGCACTTTATGGGCTTAGAGAAAGTTCTAGAGTTTGGTATGATTGTTTTAATGATTAAGTTGAAAGACTGAATTTTACTGGAAGTAATTATGATCAATGCTTATATGTAAAAAAAAACAGGAAAAGATCCTATATATATATATTAGTTTTTGTTGATGATTTGTTAATATATTGTAAAGATAAATCTAAAATTGAGGATATTAAATCGAAACTGATGAATAAATTTATTATGAAAGACATGGGTAAAATCAGTATTTATATAGGAATTGATGTGAGTTATAATGATGAGAGGAATTTAATGACATTAAGTAGAACAAAATATATAGAATCTTTATCTGTAAAATACAGGTTAGAAAATGCAAAATTATACGACTCTCCTATGGAGAATAATCTTAAGCTAGAGCAAGCTTCTGAAATCGACGAAAGAATAAAATATAGAAGTTTGATTGGTGAATTATTTTATACTATCTCAGCTACAAGACCTGATATTTCTTTTGTTGTGAATTATCTTAGTCGATTCCAGAACTGCTACAATGAAACACATTTTAAATATGCTATGAGAGTTTTGAAAAATCTTATTAAAACTAAAGATTTAAAATTAACTTACACCGATAAGGAAAAAAATGCAAACTTAGATTGTATGGTAGATTCAAACTATGCAGGCGATAGCATAGATAGAAGATTGACTACCGGATTTGTAATACGTTTGTTTAACAATGTTGTATTTTGGAAATCGAGAAAACAAAACTGCAAAACAAAATGTTAAACCTTTGCGGAGTATACTGCTATGTCCGAAGCAGTGACTGAAATTTTATTTATAAGAAATCTTTTAAGTGAATCATTTGATATTAAATTCATTAAACCAATAAAAATATTTGAAGATAATTTGGGTGCTTTGTTAATCGCGAAATTTGGAAATTTTACTCCAAACACATGTAGGTTCAATACCATTTTGTTAACGAAAATTATGAAAAGAAAGTTATAGATATTTGGAAAGTAGAGTCACAGAATAATACTGCTGATATCCTGACTAAAAGTCTTGATAAAAATAAATTTATTAAAAATCGCAAGGCCCTGAAATTATTGTGAATTTTTTTTTAAACTGATTAAATTTAAACTATTATGAAATAATGAAATAAATGTAGAAAGAAAATAAATATTATAAATTTAAGGAGGCGTGTTGAAATATAGCTAAATATTATAATATTAGAATCGTGTCACTATCTATTGTCTCGACGCCCGACGGTGAACACGAATAGAATATGTGTATGTGTGCACGAGAGCACATCACGTAACTACGTCACGCGACGCGACGCGACCAGTCGAGTACTGTACTAGCATTGACCGGTGCGGAGCACGATGCTCGCATGCGGATAATTTGTAACCTTACTATTAAATAATAATTAAATACTATTAATTAACCACAAAGTGTTTCACTAATTTGATCTACCTCTACAATAATCCCAACAAAAAATAAAACTCTTCTGGAATAAAATAAGCCCTTGCAAAAACTTTGCTTGTTGATAGTCATTCAATAATAATCAAATAAAAAAGAAAAAAAGTATTTCTTATTCTACGTTTTGTTCCCTAATTCTGTGGCCCCAATTCTGCAGACGCACAGCCACCGCTATTTGGTTACTTTTCTGCAAAATTAAGCCCACGCTGGATTGGCTTGGTCTTTTATTCTGCAGGTATTGATATTTAGGCAAAAAATTCATGTTATAAATGAGACTGTTTTTACCATTGATAATCAGATTTAGACAAAAATTAAGTTTTAAAAACAATTTATAGTTCTACTACACTTTTAATATCATTCAATCACCAACATTAAAAACCGCATAACTGGGCACCGACAGAATAAGGTACCCCAGCTGAAAAAATCCATATGGAAATCCGTAAGGAAACCCGTACGGGGACCCGTAAGGGTTCCCGTAAAGGACCCCATACGGGTTTCCGATACTGATATTTGGTCAGGGTTTCCGTACGGGTTTCCATACGGGTTTTTTTTTTTCATTTAATTTTATTTTCACACTATTTTTTTATTTATTTAATTTAATATTATTATTAGATATTGATATATTATTCTTTATAAGATTTAATTATTAATAATAAAATTATCGAAGAAAAAAATTTTGTTCGACTGAGATTCGAACCCACGACCCCAGGCATGGCAGGCAGACACTCTACCAACTGAGCCATTGAGCTAGCTTGCTCGAAGACTTTAATTAAACTACTTTAACAACTGTTTTATATTTGATTTTTAACTAGTCTCTCTCAGCGCGCAAACACAAGCAATTGTATTGCATTATCTAAATCTAAAACAAATTTTGTCGAAGCTTCATCTAAATTAAAGGGCTTAACCGACAATAAGTTGTATATTAAAGGAGTTTAATTGAGGTCTTGATGCATGCTAGCTCAATGGCTCAGGTGGTAGAGTGTCTGCCTGTGATGCCTGGGGTCATGGGTTCGAATCTCAGTCGAACAAAATTTTTTTCTTCGATAATTTTATTCAAAATAATTTTATTATGAATAATTAAATCTTATAAAGAATAATATATCAATATCTAATAATAATATTAAATAAATAAAAAATAGTGTAAAAATAAAATTAAAAGAAAAAAAAAAAAAAAAAAAAAACCCGTATGGAAACCCGTACGGAAACCCTGACCAAATATCAATATCGGAAACCCGTATGGGATCCTTTACAGGAACCCTTATGGGCTCCCGTACGGGTTTCCTTCGGATTTCCATATGGATTTTTTCAGCTGGGGTGCCGTTACCCTGGTAAAAAAAACACGAATTCTTAAAAACTGCGCACTCATAAAAAGCTGCCTTGATTTTCTTCAACATTTTTTTACGGGTTTTTCTTTATCTGAACTAACTTCCTGTACAGTGAAAAAATGCGAAATTGCGTTTGAACTGATTAATAATCAATTTGACGTTGGGTTGGTTTTGAAATGATAAGTTGCTTCATTCAGCATCCTCACGTGGCCACAAAAAGTTTTGAATAAAAATTTGAATGACATAATAATAAAACTGATCTCAAGGCCTTTTCAGTAATGTACATATAATTTTAAACAGAAATTGATTTAGAAGTAAAGTTACGAGCATTTCAAAAAAAAAAAAAAATTGGAGCTCAAAAACTGGAGCGTGTTTAAGGTGCGTGTGACATTTTGCAACATAAATATAAGTACTTCTAGACCAAGACTCAGGTTTAGAGGTCAAATTTTCTTTCAAATCTCATAACTTTAATTATGATTTGAGTTTCCGTATGCAATGAGATGTCATTAATAAGATCTTGAGTTTATCTTTCTAATTATGTCATCAAAATTGTTATTTAAAAATTTTTGTGGCAACCAGAGGGTGCTGAACAAATGGGGTGGGTTCAGCTTGTATAATTTACATATCTAACTTCATTAAGTAGCAAGCTTTTTTTTTTAGAAAGTCCATCCAAGCGATTAGCTCGCATCTATTCTTTGCCATCTCTTCTTACAATTTAATATTTCCTTTTTCATTTTTTGAAGACTTGTAATAAATTTCTGTCAATCTTGATAAGTTTGGTTTTAAGAGTAAAGACTTCACCGCAGTTACTTTCCGTTTACCAGAAAATCTAGGAGTTATGTCTCATCCGGTGAAAGCGTGTACTAAGGCTACTTGATGATCATGTTTGAAGCTATCTGATCCAAAAAAGATTCTTCAACCATTACAATTCCAACTTTATAAAGAAAAAAAAAAAAACATAAATAATTTTTAACTAATTTACATAACGGCAACCAAATGATCTTTATCTTGTCGTTGTTAGTGATGATGACAATAATTTTATCTGTATTTTCGCTTCTGTCTGCAACTTATTCATCTATTGAACAATCAGATCCAGAATTTGATAATTATTTTTTTTTTTCTAATTAGTTTGTTGTTATTGTGTTTATTGGTTAAAAATTTGTCTGGTAAGTAAGTAATTTTGTGAGATGGTCAAATTCAAGATCGGGAATTCAAGAAAATTTTGTTCACCTTAACCGTTCAATTCCTTTTATGTTACCAGATGAGGTTAAAGTCCTCACAGTATCTGGATGACTATCAGGTGCAGACGTTTTTTGAAATAGTTCAAAAAATTTTCTGAAATTGTCTCAACTGTGTCATTCTTTTGCCAAAGAACTTTCTTCAATAAGGATCCACCAAAATCTTTTTTATTTTTCCTGAATCCACTCTCAGTAAAATTTGATAGAGAATTGAGCAAATTCAAAATTAAGATAATTTTTCATGTCAATTTTTTTTAATATTCGATGAAATCTGCTGAAATAATAGTAATGGATCATTGGCAACAGTTTCTTCGTTATATTTAACTGCTAGAAGAAAATTAATATAATTTTTTCATTTTAGGAAAAAAGTTATAATTAGTGAAGAATTTCTATACTAACCGTGCTCCGAAATACAGTACTGCTCAAAAGTTTAGCGCATCCCCAAATTTCATATTATAGATCTATGAAATTTAAGTTTGCGCATAACCGTGACAGCTCAAATCGTTGCGTCAAGGTCTTAAACTTTTTTTTTCACTCAAGGAATACATTAATTTGAAAGAAAACATTTTATTCCTATAAAAAAAACACTTTAAATAATTTAAATTTAAATTAACTATTTATAATTTTTAGAGTTTTTTGGTTTTAATTCCTCCGATAATTCGAGTCAAAATTATCGGGGGAATTAAAACCAAAAAACTCTAAAAATTATAAATAGTTAATTCAAATTAAAATTATTTAAAGTCGAGTCAAATTTAAAATAAATTATTTAAATTTAATTAATTAAAATTAAAATTAACTATTTATAATTTTTAGAGTTTTTTAGTTCTAATCCCCCTGGGATGATTCTTAAAAAACTTTTTGACAGAAACCTGTCAAAATAAAAATATAATTTTTAGTTTTTACTCAATATGGGCCCACTAGACGGCGTTTTATGTAAAAATTGTTGATAAATCCGTCAGTAAAGTGCCTTTCACTCTTTTTAAAAATCTAAAAAAAATTCGAGCAGCTAATTTTGGTTAAAATACGTCACTTATTAATTTTTTGGGGAGGTGTATACCTTAGATTTTTTTTAAAATCGCAAATTTAAGGTTAAAAATTCGAAAAATGACACAAGAGGTTTAAATTTGGCACCAAAAATAATATTAAAAAATATAGGCAAACATTTTTTTTTTAGAAAATTTTGCCGTAAACCGCATGTCTCTAGCTTTTATAGGTTCTGAGATATGAATTAAAGTTGAAAAATCACTATTTTAGACCCTAGGGTCCCTCGGGAGGAGATAGGGAGCTGCGGTTTGCGCCAAAAATTTTCTTTTTTTATGCTCTTTCAAATGATACATATATTGTAAGGGTTTGCCGTGGGTTTCGACTCGACTATCTTAGCCGGCTAGTTACTGTATATAATAGTAAATACATTATAGTAAAAAAGGGCATTTTTTTGTACTTTTTCTATGTTTTATGAATTATTTACAATAAATATTGAATAAAAGAATATGAAAATGTATATCAACGTAAACTAGAGCAAAAAAGGCATCTTTTTATGAAAAAAAATGGGGGCTTACGCGCCAAATTTTCAAGTTTTGACCGGTTTTTCAACGAAATGTCTCGATTTTTTTCCTTTAAAGTGAATTAAATCGACTTTGAACGCATAAATCGTATAAAAACCTTCGAAAAGAAAAGATGTATTTTTTTTAGTTCTTTTTGAAAATATATATTTTGTCATACTTTTAAGCTAAAACGACGTTAAAAACTTCAAAAAACCACGTTTTTTTCAAAATTTTGAGGTTATGGACGATTTACCTGTAGTAAAACTTCCTAAAACTATAGTAACAAAAATTTTCCTAAAAATTACAACTAAAGACAAAAATTTTGCGACAAACCTGGTTCCAATCAGATAATTAGAGACCAAGTTATGAATTTTTGAAAAAAAAAAATTTTATTTTGTAAGTTTCTGAGGCCTGAAACACAGGGTGGCCCCTCACGCCCCTTCACCGGAATACCCTGATAAGTTGTTTCTTTTATGTCTCTAAAACATACTAAAATTTCAAATGTGAGGTTCTTCTGATTTCCGAGAAATTAACTAAAAACTGGCCTCCAAATGCCATTTACACAGGGTTGAATACGATATTCCTTCGTGGGGACGGTGAGCTGTGTTCAGGGCGTACAATCGTACCAAGAAAAAAACGGTCTATATATATTGAGCGGTTTATTGGCTATGAGTTTCGAACGTTATCGACATTGCAGATTCGTAAAGTTATTAAAAAAAAAAAAAAATCATTTATTCATTTTTATAAACTAAATAACTCTTTAAGATTGGAAAAAAAATTAAAAAATAACCTCCGAGAAATAATAATTGATGATTAAGGGGAAGTCAGGCGAGTTTTTTTGATGAATTGATTTTAATTAAGAAAATATTTTAAAAAAAGGGCTCTGTAGCAGGGTAGAGAAATCAAAAAGCTGTAATTTAAAAAAAAAATCATGAAAATTGATTAAAAATTCACTGAGTAAAACACAGAACGGCAGTTGAAGATTTTTTTTCGTCAATCGCGGCAGCCATGACGTCGTCTGCTGCTGTCGCTGTGCGTGGCTATGCGCGTCTAACCTATAAGTTTGTAAAACTTTATGACTGCCTTACGGCTTACTCCTCAGCTACCTCTCCTCAATAAATCAAATTCGTAGTAAAAATTATCTTGCAAAATCAAATAAATATGTGATGAAAAATCAAAATAATGAAATAAGCTGAAACTCAAAATTACTTATTCATTACACTCAATACAAGGCTGAACATGTGTCAATTGAAAAAAAGAATCATACAGCAAAATCACTAATTTTATGGAAAAATTTTCTTCTTAAATAAAACTCTTCAGTTGCATTATAAACAATTCATGTTTCTTCAATTATTTCTTCAATATTTACTCTTGATTTGCTTCAGTACGTAAAAATTTCAATAATTTTTTTCATTTAAAGTAGGTCTCTTGAATTATAAAAATTTCAAATATAAGTAATATTTCAATAAAATAGTTGTTTTATCAATATCTGTATTAAAAAAAAAAAAAAAAAAAAAAAAAAAAAATCATAAAATTAAACAAAATTTGAAAGAGTTGTAATCAGGTTTATTTTTATAAGCTTCACTCACACAAAGTTTATTATTGCTACAAATTCTTTAAGATTTACTTGGCTGACATTAAAGCTAAACTATGATTATTTTTGTGTAAAGTCAACCTGACCAGTGAACATTGACATTTGCTCTTGCAGGGAGACCACTTACTTTAGCCTACTTGATAACTAAAAATTGGAACAGTAGCTGCAATCACTCATGCAATCAGAACTTTCTTGAACTAATGAGATTTTATCAAATGAATTGACTTGACACTTTGGAACAGTTCAAATGTAAAGTAAGTTGTAGGTCTTCCAGTAAGAGCAAATGTCAATGTTCACAGGCATGGTTGCCTTGCACAAAAAAAATCATAGTACACCTTTATTGTCAGCCAAGAAAATCTTAAGATTTTATGACAGTACTAAACTTTGTATGTAGCTCATAAAAATGAACCAGATTAAATTTTTTCAAGATCTGTTTAATTTTGTCTCTATAAGTCATATACAAGAATCAAAAGTTTAGAATCTTCAAAGCGAGTAAAACAAGTTTTCAATAGTTATAAGTCATTTTTAAAACCATAAAGGATTCTTGAAGATAAATCAACTAAAAAAAGTAGAAAGCTAATATTTTTTCATCATTTGTAAAATTTAAATTTTCAAAAATGTATAAAAGCTATTGAAAAATTTTCTTGCTTTAAAAATTTTAAGGTCTTGAGTTTAACATACCCTCAGTGACTATGTTAATGACAAACTTTATCACCTCTGATGTAACGGCTTAGGGTAAACAAATTTCAAAAACTACCAAAAATTATTGACAACTTGTCCCTCTCGCTTTGAAGTCCTTGAATCTCATATAACCACAGAGACAAAATTAAACAAATTTAGAATAAGATGTGATTGGGTTCATTTCCCTAAGCTCTACTAACAGTTACAAAGTTTTTTACAACTTTTTTAAGATTTACTTGGCTGACTATCAATGCAATTACCTTTGGAGGCAAGTGTAATATAATGACAACCAAACTATGCCCATGATCATTGACATCTGAACTTTTCCAAAGTTTGAAGTCAATTCATTTGATAAGATTTCATTAGTTCAAGAGAGTTTTAACTGCAGCTACTTTTTCAATTTTAAGTTATCAAGTAGGATAAAGTAAGTCTTAGGTCTCCCAGCAAGAGCAAATGATGTTCACAGGCATGGTTCACTTTACACAAAAAAAAAATTATATTTTACCTTTTCTGTCAGCCGAGTAAATTTTAAAGATTTTATGGCAATAATAAACTTTGTGTGATTGGGGTTCTTAAAAATAAATTTAATTACAAACCTTTCAAGGTCTGTTTAATTTAGTCTCTGTGCTAAGAGTCAAAAGATTAAAATCTTCAAGCGAGTAAGACAAGTTTTCAATAGTTATAAGTATTGAAGTAAAACAAGTATTCAATAGTTATAAAATTTTAAAACTAAAAAAGAATTCTTGAGAAATAAATCAATTGAAAAAGTAGAAAAAAAATATTTTTAAACTATTTAAAAAATTTAGAATTTCTAAAATGACTAAAAATTGTTTAAAACTTGTTACTTGCTTTGAAGTTTCTAAGATCTTGACTCTAATATACCCTCAGAGACTGTGTCAATAAAAAACTTTATCAGTGCTAATCACCTCAAGTATGTAATTGGCTGGCTTAGTTCATACATTTCAAACCTGACTAAGGATTATTGAAATCTTGTCCTACCAGCTTTGAAGATTCTAAGCTCTTTGCTCTCACTTTGCAACTGTTTGAAATTACTTATGAAAACATAAAAACAACAAAAACGTGGGCTACAACAAATTTGTTACGTTTTGATTGCATGATTAGAAATTTGTTGGTTAGAATTACGTACACGCGGTCTCACGCACAGCAACGCACTGTAGCAGCAGTGGCGTCTGCTGTCACGGCTGATGCGGCCGACGAAAAAAAATACCAAATTACCGTTCTGCGTTTTTCTCGGCCAATTTTCAACGAATTTTGATGCAGTTTTTTTTAAAATGTAGCTTTTCAATGTCGCTACGCTGCCACAGAGCTCTTTTTTGAATTTACCCCCTCGATTTTTTTTTTTTTTAATTTTAACCAACTACCATTGGACCCTCGCCTGACTTCCCCTTAAGGGAATTATCCACCAAACATTTAAAATAAAATACCCTGAGCATCAAACTAAAAAAGAAAAAAAAAAAATTAGTAATCGTTTATCCCCAAGCCTTTAAACCCGAATACCCTGGGCGTCGAGTTGAATAAAAAAAACGAATTGTTTTTTTCAGAGGCTTTATACTAAAAAACCCAGGGCATGAGTAAAATTAAAAAAGTAATTCTTTATTTTTAAACAAAAAAATTATGTGCGTAAGTAAAAATTAAGTGCATATTTTGAACATTGATACAAGCATGCTTGTTTTGTATTGACTTGGGAAGCTCAATCTACGAGCTCCCCCTCATCGGCTGGTGTTTGTTTATGTTAATTGTCAGGCTGAGAATCTGTAGAAGCGACCAACCAGAGTCTCGGGCTTGAAAATCTTCTAGCTCTCGCAGCAGCGGTTGACAGATCTTGTCTTCGAAGAAGCGTTCCAGTTGATTAAATAAAGTAATTGTTTATCCCCCAAGCTTTAAAACTTAAATACCCTGGGCGTCGATTTGAAAAAAGAAAGTAATTGTATAACCCCGAAGCCTTTGAACCTGAATACCCTGGGAGTAGACTTGAATAAAAAAGCGAATTGTTCATCTCAGAAGTTTTATACTAAAAAACCTGGGCATGAGTTGAATAAAAGAATTTATTGTTTACACCCCAAGTATTTAAACCTTAATGCCCTGGGCGTAGAGTTGAATAAAAAAACGAAGTGTTCATCTCAGAGGCTTTATACTAAAATACCCAAGGCATGAGAAAAATTAAAAAAGTAATTGTTGTTTTTTTAAAGCTTTATACTAAATAAACCTGTGCATAGGTTGATTAAAAAAAGTAATTGTTTATCCCCCAAGCTTTTAAACGTAAATACCCTGGGCGTCGATTTGAAAAAAGAAAGTAATTGTTTAACCCCGAAGCCTTTGAACCCAAATACCCTTGGCGTATAGTAGTGTATATTTTAACGGGTACCTCTAACCAAAAGGATAGTTTTTAATGAAATATTGGTACTTCTAAAAGTCGAATTAGGTAGTTGATATATCTAAAAATTTAAGTACGACAGCGGGATGGATATATACATATTTTTTAATGTTATGCTCTATACCTCCAAAACTCTGAGCGCCCGAGTTCAACAAAAAAACTGATTAGCTAACCCCCAAGCTCTAAACCCCCAAAACCCTGGGCGCCCGAGTTCAACAAAAAAACTGATTAGCTATTCCCCAAGCTGTAAACCTCCAAATACCCTGGGTGTTGAGTTAAATAAATAAACTGATCAGCTATCCCTCAAGCTCTAGACCCCAAAACTCTTGGCACCCGAGTTCAACAAAAAAACTGATCAGCTATCCCCCAAGCTGTAAACCCCCAAATACCCTGGGCGCCGAGTTAAATAAATAAACTGATCAGCTATCCCTCAAGCTCTGAGCCACCAAAACCCTGGGCGCCCGGGTTCAATAAATAAACTGATCAGCTATCCCTCAAGCTCTATTGCACTAGTGCAGCATGATTAGGTACCATGCTTAGGTTAACTAAAATGTACTCATATTTTTGGAATGATTCAACTCGGGCTCACAAGGTTTTTGGGGGTTTTGAGCTTGGGGGACAGCTGATCAGTTTTTTTGTTGAACTCAGGCGCTCAGTGTACTTAGGAGTTGACAGCTTGAGTGATAGCTGGTCAGTTTATTTATTGAACCCGGGCGCCCAGGGTTTTGGGGGTTTGGAGCTAGGGGGATAGCTGATCAGTTTTTTTGTTGAACTCGGGCACTCAAGGTTTTGGGGGTTTAGAGCTTAAGGGATAGCTGATCAGTTTATTTATTGAACCTGGGCACCCAGGGTATTTGGGGGTTTTGAGCTTGGGGGATAGCTGATAAGTTTTTTTGTTGAACTCAGGCGTCCAGTGTACTTAAGAGTTTACAGCTTGAGTGATAGCTGGTCAGTTTATTTATTGAACCCGGAGGCCCAGGGTTTTGGGGGTTTAGAGCTTGGGGGATAGCTGATCAGTTTATTTATTGAACCTGGGCACCCAGGGTATTTGGGGGTTTTGAGCTTGGGGGATAGCTGATAAGTTTTTTTGTTGAACTCAGGCGTCCAGTGTACTTAAGAGTTTACAGCTTGAGTGATAGCTGGTCAGTTTATTTATTGAACCCGGAGGCCCAGGGTTTTGGGGGTTTGGAGCTTAGGAGATAGCTGATCAGTTTATTTATTGAACCTGGGCACCCAGGGTATTTGGGGGTTTTGAGCTTGGGGGATAGCTGATAAGTTTTTTTGTTGAACTCAGGCGTCCAGTGTACTTAAGAGTTTACAGCTTGAGTGATAGCTGGTCAGTTTATTTATTGAACCCGGAGGCCCAGGGTTTTGGGGGTTTAGAGCTTGGGGGATAGCTGATCAGTTTATTTATTGAACCTGGGCACCCAGGGTATTTGGGGGTTTTGAGCTTGGGGGATAGCTGATAAGTTTTTTTGTTGAACTCAGGCGTCCAGTGTACTTAAGAGTTTACAGCTTGAGTGATAGCTGGTCAGTTTATTTATTGAACCCGGAGGCCCAGGGTTTTGGGGGTTTAGAGCTTGGGGGATAGCTGATCAGTTTATTTATTGAACCTGGGCACCCAGGGTATTTGGGGGTTTTGAGCTTGGGGGATAGCTGATAAGTTTTTTTGTTGAACTCAGGCGTCCAGTGTACTTAAGAGTTTACAGCTTGAGTGATAGCTGGTCAGTTTATTTATTGAACCCGGAGGCCCAGGGTTTTGGGGGTTTAGAGCTTGGGGGATAGCTGATCAGTTTATTTATTGAACCTGGGCACCCAGGGTATTTGGGGGTTTTGAGCTTGGGGGATAGCTGATAAGTTTTTTTGTTGAACTCAGGCGTCCAGTGTACTTAAGAGTTTACAGCTTGAGTGATAGCTGGTCAGTTTATTTATTGAACCCGGAGGCCCAGGGTTTTGGGGGTTTAGAGCTTAAGGGATAGCTGATCAGTTTATTTATTGAACCTGGGCACCCAGGGTATTTGGGGGTTTTGAGCTTGGGGGATAGCTGATAAGTTTTTTTGTTGAACTCAGGCGTCCAGTGTACTTAAGAGTTTACAGCTTGAGTGATAGCTGGTCAGTTTATTTATTGAACCCGGAGGCCCAGGGTTTTGGGGGTTTAGAGCTTGGGGGATAGCTGATCAGTTTATTTATTGAACCTGGGCACCCAGGGTATTTGGGGGTTTTGAGCTTGGGGGATAGCTGATAAGTTTTTTTGTTGAACTCAGGCGTCCAGTGTACTTAAGAGTTTACAGCTTGAGTGATAGCTGGTCAGTTTATTTATTGAACCCGGAGGCCCAGGGTTTTGGGGGTTTAGAGCTTGGGGGATAGCTGATCAGTTTATTTATTGAACCTGGGCACCCAGGGTATTTGGGGGTTTTGAGCTTGGGGGATAGCTGATAAGTTTTTTTGTTGAACTCAGGCGTCCAGTGTACTTAAGAGTTTACAGCTTGAGTGATAGCTGGTCAGTTTATTTATTGAACCCGGAGGCCCAGGGTTTTGGGGGTTTGGAGCTTAGGAGATAGCTGATCAGTTTCTTTGTTGAACTCAGGCACTCAGGCACTTAAAAATTAATTGTTTATCCTTCACGCCTTCAAATCAAAACACCTTGGGCGTCGTAAAAAAAAAAAAGAAAGATTGTTTTTCCTCAAAGATATCTATTAAAAACCGTGGGTGTTGAGTTAATTAAAATAGTCAACTGTTGATCTCCAATATTGATATTTGTGGGAGTTATGAGATTTCAAAATTTCGATATTTTTCTTAATTTTTCGGCTGTAAATACCAGCTTGAAAAAAAAATAATTTTTTGACTTCATAAGATGCTATTATTTCATGAATATACTTCGAAATTTTCAACCTCCTAAGGTTATTTAATCCTTCGATTGAATTTCACCGTGGGTTTTCCTTAATCTTACGGAGATCTTGAAAAAAAAATACAATTATATATCGACAAATGGTGAAATTAGTTATGAAAATAAAAAATATGATATCTTTTCGCCATAATTAAGCTTTTATAATCAAGCCCCGAAGAGGTACAACCTAAATATAAGTTCCAATTTTTTAAATTAAAACAAATGCTTGGTGTGGTGGCTAAGGTCTCCGATTTCTATTATGCCGTCGTTGGTTCAAATCCTGCGATAACTTTTTTTTTTTTTCGTTCTTTCAATACAATTTGGTTGAACTCTGAACCATTTTAAAGTCTTTATGGACATTTTTTTACTTCTTAAAAATTTTTTTTAATAGTAAATATACTCATGCACGCCTTGAAATTTATAAACTCACCCTACGCACCAATGCTATAAAATATGGTATATAAGATATGGTGCATAATATACTATTAATAAGTAAAAAAATGTCCAAAAAGAAATTAAAATGGACAGAGTTCCACAAAATGTATTGAAAAAAAAAAAAAAAAAAAAAAGTTGGTGTCGGGATTTGAACCGACGACGGTAAAATAATAGTCGGAGATCTTAGCCACCACACCAAGCAATTAATTTAATTTTAAAAATTGGAACTTATATTTAAGTTGTACCCCTTCAAGGCTTGATTATAAAAGCTTAATTATGTCGAAAAGATATCATATTTTTTATTTTCATAACTAATTTCACCATTTGTCAATATATAATTGTATTTTTTTTTTTTTTAAAGATCTCCGTAAATTTAAGGGAAACCTACGGTGAAATTCAATTGAAGGATTGCGGAGTATATTCATGAAATAATAGCATTTTATGAAGTCAAAATATTTTTTTTTTTTTCAAGCTGGTATGTACAGCTGAAAAATCAAGAAAAATATCGAAATTTTGAAATCTCATCATGCCCGAGTTCAACAAAAAAACTGATCAGCTATCCCCCAAGCTCCAAACCCCCAAATACCCTGGGCGCCCAGGTTCAAAAAATAAACTGACCAGCTATCACTCAAGCTGTCAACTCCTAAGTACACTGAGCGCCTGAGTTCAACAAAAAAACTGATCAGCTATCCCCCAAGCTCCAAACCCCCAAAACCTTGAGTTCCCGAGTTCAACAAAAAACTGATCAGCTATCCCCCAAGCTCCAAACCCCCAACCCTGGGCGCCCGGGTTCAATAAATAAACTGACCAGCTATCACTCAAGCTGTAAACTCTTAGCTACACTGGGCGCCTGAGTTCAACAAAAAAACTTATCGGCTATCCCACAAATATCAATATTGGAGATAAACAGTTGGTTATTTTAATCAACTCGACGCCCATGGTTTTTAATGGAAATCTTTGAGGAAAAACAATCTTTCTTTTTTTTTTTTACGACGCCCAAGGTGTTTTGTTTTGAAGGCGTGAATGATAAACAATTAATTTTTAATTCAATTCGTCGCCGAGGGTTTTTTAGTCGAATGTTTTGGGGATAGATAATCTTTTTTTTTCATCTTAACCCCCATGGTTATAGCTTTATGGGCTTGGGGGATAATCAATTAGTTCATTTATTCATCTTATGCACAGAATTTTCTAGTTTAAAGTTTTTGAAATAAACTATTAGTTTTCTAATTTTTCTCATGCCCTGGGTATTTCTGTATAAAGCCTCTGAGATAAACAATTTGTTTTTTTATTCAACTCTACGCCCAGGGCATTAAGGTTTAAATACTTGGGGTGTAAACAATAAATTCTTTTATTTAACTCATGCCCAGGTTTTTTAGTATAAAACTTCTGAGATGAACAATTCGCTTTTTTATTCAAGTCTACTCCCAGGGTATTCAGGTTCAAAGGCTTCGGGGTTAAACAATTACTTTCTTTTTTCAAATCGACGCCCAGGGTATTTAAGTTTTAAAGCTTGGGGGATAAACAATTACTTTTTTTAATCAACTTACGCACATAATTTTTTTGTTTAAGAATAAAGAATGACTTTTTTAATTTTACTCATGCCCTGGGTTTTTTAGTATAAAGCCTCTGAAAAAAACAAATCGTTTTTTTTATTTGACTCGACGCCCAGGTATTCGGGTTTAAAGGCTTGGGGATAAACGATTACTAATTTTTTTTTTTTTTTAGTTCGATGCTTAGGGTATTTTATTTTAAATGTTTGGTGGATAATTCCCGTAATCATCAATTATTATTTCTCGGAGATTATTTTTTAATTTTTTTTCCAATCTTTAAAGAGTGTCACAGGGCTCGAATTAAGGAATTTAATTCCTCGGAGGATCGTGATTGAACACGAGAACCCGCGGCGATCGTCGTCCGCACTCCTCCGGCCTGATGACAAAATGCACTTTCTGTGCACACGACAATCCGTCCATTTTTCTTCAATATCTGAAAAGAGGGGGGAAGACGCGTACGCGAACTAATGTTTTCATTACGCGGCGCGGCTGCTCTCCTTCGTCGGTAGTGGCGTGAGTTTACGTGGACCGATCGCAGGAACACGGGTTAATTAAATTAATGATAAAATCTAAATTTCAATAATTTTAATTAACAATAAAAATAAATGAATCAAAAATTTACATAATATTCCAAATTAATCCTATCTGATTGTTTACAAACAATCCAACCCGAATGACTCGAAATCTTAAGTCGACGAAAATTGATTCTACAAAAATAAAGTTCGTCGTCTGTGTTGTGGTCGCTATCAACACACCGACGCTCACACACACTCTCGCGCTCGTCTGCTTGCTGCAGCGCGCCAAAAGTACAAAGGCTTGGACTAACTCCGATACAAAAATCTAAGTACTTCCTGTACTTCGCACACACTCTGACTCTAACTATCACACGAACAAATACTCAATGATTAACCGCTACGCGGACTTACTTTTCTAGCAGGTGCACCTTCGCTTGATTAAACAATAATAATAATTACTATTAGCCCAAATGGCTTCACACAAGACGACAATGCCTTCCAAGGCCGCACGCTGACTTTCCGTGAGAGGTTTGCCTTCCCCGCTCCGATCCAATGGCAACTGGATCACAGGAAAATCTATACAACTTCTCACTGATAACTTTATCTTACACAACCTCAATAAAGTTATCTAACAACACAAAAAAGTAAATAAGTACATTCGCTCTCTGACACACGTGTGATCGCGCCAAGCGCCGAGATTAGAGTAATGCTGATCGGTAGATCTCGTCATCACCTGACTTACTGATCCGCATCTGCGTTCCATAACAGTTAGCGCCAAATTCGAATTTAATCAACGCGCTAGCTGTTACAGTCCCCTCCCAGAGGTGACGTATCCGGGATTCGTTACCTTGACAATCCCAAGAACGCAGCTTACTTAAGTAGGGATTACATCAATTCCCATATCGTCACAGGGCCCAGATTAAAACAATCCCCATAGCACCCGATCGCACGCTACCTGACACTTGCGAGTGTCAGGATTTTCGGACGCATCCCTCGGTGGTTGAATTTCCTCTTCCGACGGTTCTTGTTCCAGTCTTGCGATCCAAGTTTCCAGCCAGATATTGTAATTACCGACTGTCTGGTTAATCAAGTCGTTGGGCTTACAATCGCCAAGCCCGTCATCCACGACTCCTAACCTTAAAAAATTTCTAGGTTTTTCTTGACTTAAAACCTCATTCAATATCCAGCCGTCCAGCTCTCTGACCAGATAGCTTATGGCTGCATCAGTCAGATTCTTCCTCAGCAAACACTTGTCGGCCTGACCGATTAACCTTGACTTCGTTAATTCGGTCATAACCACAGCTGTATCTTTGAGGTTAAATTTCTTAATAACCCACAATTGAATTTTCCAGATACCTGCTGCCATCTTATGTTTACTAGCTTGCTCAGTATTTATCTGACCAACTGGACAAGCTTGGGTGCCATCTCCGAGTGATGGCTCGGCCGCAACTTTGGCGGAGTAGAACTTATGACTTTCTACTCGGCCGGTTGTTCGTTTTCCGGCCGTTCAGGACAACTAAACCTTATGTGCCCTCTTTGCCCGCATTTCCAGCACTTAACTGGAGAACCTTTGCCAGGACTTCCATCACTCTTACTCGATCCCGGAGATGAGCTTCTAGCCTCTTCGTCATCCGTCGACTTACGTCTTGCTTTGGTCCTTCTGGCCTTGTATGAACCTTGGTGCCTTGGATCCGTAGGCTTTCCAAACAACATACAATTAGCCTCGAGTTTGTTAAGCACAGTCTCGAGACGGCTAATAACCGAAGTCTCGGCAGACCTGCCTTCCACAGCCGTTGCGGCTATGTTAACTTTCGGTATTCTATTAGCTCGATCATCTTTATAAGCCAGATTAGGCCATACTGACGTAGACGGTGATGGAGGTGGCTTATACACCAATTCCATATTGGTAATTCTCTCGACCTCGACCGCTTGGCTTAATAAGCCTTTAATTGACCTAACCTCTTCACGCCTGATCTGTCTACGCAATCGAGGCAACATGTTCGTCAACATAAAGTCAATTTGTTCTCTCTCGGTCGGTATCGGTCTAACTTTTAGCAAATAAGACTGCAAGCATGTCAAGTAGGTTCGCACTGGCTCGTTTTCACCTTGAGTTCGTGTCGTTGCTTCCATCCTTGCTGTCTGCTGGTAGCCTCCCACTCCGTACCACTCGCGGGCCTCTTGGCAAAAAGCCTTCCATGACTGGATCGTCTCCCGCACGTTGCGGAACCATGTGGCTGCTACACCGGTCAACATCATTGGTAATGCATCCAATAATTGAGAACCGGTCAAACCAGCGAGTCTATTGTATTCTTCTATTTGCAATAAAAATTGTTCAATACTAGATTCGCTATCGCCACTGAATCTAATATTCCACCTTCGAACAATTATGCCGACGTCGACTGGCTTCATCGGGTTGCCTTGAGCCTGGATTGACTCCTGAGTGACTAAATCAGCCGTCTGCTCATGGCTTCTCAACTGTTCGAGTTCGGCTTGCAAGGCCTTAATTTGTTGTTCCAGTTTTTGTACCTTGTTCAGTCTCGCGACTATAGAACTGGAACTATCTTTCGCGTCTCGCACTGATGTCTCACCGAAGTTGACTCTAGCGTGCGGTAATTGACCGTCAGTCGACATACTGCAGTCATTTAGCGAGTTTTGCATTTCCGGTCTGATTGTCGAGGAAACCGGGCCCCCCGTTCCTCGGTTCCGATCTGGCTGGCGGTACCTATCAGCCTCCATTGCTGCCAATCTTGCCTCGGTATCCTCATTTGACCTTTTCAACGCCTTAAGCTCTTCTGCCACCGCTGTTATGGCTTTGAGCACCTCGGCGTTAATGTCGTCCTCCCGGTCCGGTTGTCCATGCTCAGACAAATTCCCCCGTTCCGGGTTTCGATCATGCTCCCGAATGCCCGAGTATTCCTCCTGGAGTCTTGAAGCTGCCTCTCGGACTATTTCTTCGTCCATGAGGACAGCAAAGGGGTGTGTGCCGCTTGTGGTGTAGTTTGGATCGATTATTGTCGATCCAGACTTCTCCCACATTGTTGTCGCTATGAAGGTGGCTCTTAGACTTTCGCGCTTAATTCTGCGTCCGATGTCACCTAGCTTACAAAGAAAATAGTACCCTAACCCACGTGACAGTTTCAACACACTCTAATTTATTAATATTTTACACAAAATATATATCTCGCAATCCTGAAATAGATAACAAAATTTCAATTATATTTCTGAGTTATGTAAGAAAACAAAAAAAAAACAAAATCGATTCACTGATCTCAACAGCAATAATCCGAAATGACCAAAAAGTCCACCAACCACGCTTGGTTTTAACAAAAACTCCCGATTGGCTAAAAAAAACGAATTACCCGTTGAAGCCAATATAGAATCAACTACAAGTGTCAAAACCCGATTTTTCAACTCAGAAATATAAGTTACAGTTGTTACCGATTGTTAGTCGATAACAGCCTGCGAGTAAAATAATATTTTACAATAATCATACAATAAATTAATATTATTCAGCGCTTTACTCTCGCTACTGTCACGTATAGGTTCTGCTTGGTGGAGTACTTGCTCACAAAAAAAAACAAAAAAAAAAAAAACAAGTCAAAATCGAAAAACGCAGCTCGAAATATCCGCGTCGGAGTTAAATTACTAGGCTATGCCTAAACAAACACCTTACCGTATGACAACATGGTTTAATCAAAACAACTCCGATGTGAATTCAACTTCGAGTTGCAAAACTCTCAAACCCGAGAAAAGAAAAAAAAAAAAATTAATTAACGATTTTAACTAAAATCCAGCAAGCACTCGCACTCCACCGAGCAATTAACAGGAAAAAAAAATTCCTCGACTTGCTACTCTGCCTTTGTCTTTATCCCAAGATTAACTCTGCCGACCGACCTTGAACCCCCGCCGGTTAGCGCACACCTGCGATCACTCACACTAACCAATAACCTTTGTTTTGGTTCCCTAACTACCTACACGTTGTTGGGCGCCAATTGTCACAGGGCTCGAATTAAGGAATTTAATTCCTCGGAGGATCGTGATTGAACACGAGAACCCGCGGCGATCGTCGTCCGCACTCCTCCGGCCTGATGACAAAATGCACTTTCTGTGCACACGACAATCCGTCGATTTTTCTTCAATACCTGAAAAGAGGGGGGAAGACGCGTACGCGAACTAATGTTTTCATTACGCGGCGCGGCTGCTCTCCTTCGTCGGTAGTGGCGTGAGTTTACGTGGACCGATCGCAGGAACACGGGTTAATTAAATTAATGATAAAATGTAAATTTCAATAATTTTAATTAACAATAAAAATAAATGAATCAAAAATTTACATAATATTCCAGGGGGCCAACTCAGAAAGCACACAGCTGATTTCTATATTCAGCTTTTTAAGGATATGGAGAAAAAAAATTTCTTTGATGGCAGTCCTTTCGATATTATGTGTATGCAGTATTGCTTTGGACCTCTCATTAAAGCTGACTTACGGCTGGCTATGGAGCTTTGGAATGAGCACAACATCAGGAGGCAACCATTGCGTAATAATGTGGCTGGCAAACCGTTTATTTTGTACAACCTACCTGAAAAATTTAATTGTAAAGATTACAAAAAAGAACTAAATGAAGGTGCTGTTGATCGGTTGATTAATGCGTACACTGAGGCACCTGTGCTTATTAATCCTTTGATACAAAAATTTGTTGAAGAATTTGTACCGAATGCTACTGTTGTAAGTACCACACCTGAAGAAGCTTTGCAGCAATACAAACTTATTAGAAGTGCTAAAGAAAAATAAATAATGTTATATTCTTTTAAATTATTAATTATAACTTGAGTGAAATTGACTAAAAAAGTAATTTACTGGTGTATACTGTTTGGTAGTGTAAATATAGGTCTAAGAGTGTGTTAAAAAAATGACTATGGTTGTAGCAATAATTATTTACATTACAATCTATAATTTTGAACTTTTACAAAAAACAGATTGAGTGTAGACTTGAAAAAGTTTGTTTGTTTATATTTTAAAGTCATGTCAGCGTTTGGATTTAAAAATCTATATTTTGTAAAGAAAAAACTGACAATATTTAGAATAAAATAAAAATAAATATAAAAAAAAGGTAACAAATGGTGTGATGGAGTTAATTACTTAATATTTAAAACCTTCTGCAGAGTTGTACATAATTTAAAAAAATATATATTAATTAAAGTTTTGAAAACCTTTATAATTGTTAACAAGCATAGTTAGGAATTACAATAGTAAAAAATAAAAAATTGTTTTTCAAAATTTTAAAAAATATTATGTACTAAATTTTAATATAATAAAAAAAGGGAATCAGTGATTTAGAAATTATTTAAAAAATTTAAAACCAAATTAATTTTTGCATACAATATTTATTACCAAAGACAGAACTATAATGAAGAATATTTTTTTAACTGTCCAGGCTCTGAAAATATTATGTTTGAATAAAAAATAACAGTCTTTCTTTAATCATTATAGTTATTAATATTATGAATATTACTTAATAATAACAATTACATAAACACACAAAACATTTTAATGAAGCTCTTTTGATACTGTTTTATTGCTCTTTCCGCTTTATCTATACTTTATATTATTCATAATAAATATTAAGCTGTTAACAGTTTTGTAGGCAGTTGCCCTAAAGTAAATAAAGATTTAAATACATAAAAAATTTTCAGAATTATGAGACAACCAGAGTATATGATTTTTATATTAAAGTTTATACAAAATATTCTACATAAATCAATCACATTGGTGGTTGTCCTGAAAACTTTTGTATAAGAGATGGTTTGTACGCTAATACTTTTTTTTATCAATTTGTTATATTTAAAGTTATGTAACTTTATTTTCATTTTTATTATCAAACTTAGGTTTGGCTTTCTGTTATAATTCTCACATCATTTTTAAATTGTAAAGTTTAGGAACACAAAAACAAAGATTCTAGTAAACTAAAAATATTTTTAGTTAATTTTTTTTTTTTTTAGTAATGTTGCCCATTTGATAAAAACTGGCAATTAAATTTAAATTAATAACTATACCCATATTACTAAATTCTGATAATTATATTTGAAGTATTTTAATTTGGCTTTTTTTTACCAGCTTCTACTTCTTTCGCTATAGTTACACTGTGTGTTACTTATAATTTATGATAGACTTATAATAGTTTTGTAGGCAGACGGACAAAAATTTGTAAAAATTCTGCTACATTAACAAATTAAGAATTTTTACAAAACATCAGTTTATGATTTTTTACGCTTCTACATTATGTTCTAAAGTTAATAAAGATTTAAATACATAAAAAATTCTCAGAATTATGAGACAACAAGAGTATATGATTTTTATATTAAAGTTTATACTAAATACTCTACATAAATCAATCACATTGGTGGTTGTCCTGATAACTTTCGTATGATAGATGGTTTGTACGCTAATACTTTTTTTTATCAATTTGTTATACTTAAAGTTATGTAACTTTATTTTCATTTTTATTATCCAACTTAGGTTTAGCTTTCTGTTATAATTCTCACATCATTTTTAAATTGTAAAGTTTAGGAACACAAAAACAAAGATTCTAGTAAACTAAAAATATTTTTAGTTAATTTTTTTTTTTTAAGTAATGTTGCCCATTTGACAAAAACTGGCAATTAAATTTAAATTAATAACTATACCCATATTACTTATTTCTGATAATTATATTTCAAGTATTTTAATTTGGCTTTTTTTTACCAGCTTATACTTCTTTCGCTATAGTTACACTGTGTGTTACTTATAATTTATAATAGACTTATAATAGTTTTGTAGGCAGACGGACAAAAATTTGTAAAAATTCTGCTACATTAACAAATTAAGAATTTTTACGAAACATCAGTTTATGATTTTTTACGCTTCTACATTATGTTCTAAAGTTAATAAAGATTTAAATACATAAAAAATTCTTAGAATTATGAGACTATGAGTATATGATTATATTATGAGTATATGATTTTTATATTGAAGTTTATACTAAATACTCTACATAAATCAATCACATTGGTGGTTGTCCTGATAACTTTCGTATGATAGATGGTTTGTACGCTAATACTTTTTTTTATCAATTTGTTATACTTAAAGTTATGTAACTTTATTTTCATTTTTATTATCCAACTTAGGTTTAGCTTTCTGTTATAATTCTCACACATTTTTAAATTGTAAAGTTTAGGAACACAAAAACAAAGATTCTAGTAAACTAAAAATATTTTTAGTTTTTTTTTTTTTTTAATGTAATGTTCCCCATTTGACAAAAACTGGCAATTAAATTTAAATTAAAAACTATACCCATATTACTAAATTCTGATAATTATATTTCAAGTATTTTAATTTGGCTTTTTTTTTTACCAGCTTTTACTTCTTTCGCTATAGTTACACTGTGTGTTACTTATAATTTATGATAGACTTATAATAGTTTTGTAGGCAGACGGACAAAAATTTGTAAAAATTCTGCTACATTAACAAATTAAGAATTTTTACAAAACATCAGTTTATGATTTTTTACGCTTCTACATTATGTTCTAAAGTTAATAAAGATTTAAATACATAAAAAATTTTCAGAATTATGAGACAACCAGAGTATATGATTTTTATATTAAAGTTTATACAAAATATTCTACATAAATCAATCACATTGGTGGTTGTCCTGAAAACTTTTGTATAAGAGATGGTTTGTACGCTAATACTTTTTTTTATCAATTTGTTATATTTAAAGTTATGTAACTTTATTTTCATTTTTATTATCAAACTTAGGTTTGGCTTTCTGTTATAATTCTCACATCATTTTTAAATTGTAAAGTTTAGGAACACAAAAACAAAGATTCTAGTAAACTAAAAATATTTTTAGTTAATTTTTTTTTTTTTTAGTAATGTTGCCCATTTGATAAAAACTGGCAATTAAATTTAAATTAATAACTATACCCATATTACTAAATTCTGATAATTATATTTGAAGTATTTTAATTTGGCTTTTTTTTACCAGCTTCTACTTCTTTCGCTATAGTTACACTGTGTGTTACTTATAATTTATGATAGACTTATAATAGTTTTGTAGGCAGACGGACAAAAATTTGTAAAAATTCTGCTACATTAACAAATTAAGAATTTTTACAAAACATCAGTTTATGATTTTTTACGCTTCTACATTATGTTCTAAAGTTAATAAAGATTTAAATACATAAAAAATTCTCAGAATTATGAGACAACAAGAGTATATGATTTTTATATTAAAGTTTATACTAAATACTCTACATAAATCAATCACATTGGTGGTTGTCCTGATAACTTTCGTATGATAGATGGTTTGTACGCTAATACTTTTTTTTATCAATTTGTTATACTTAAAGTTATGTAACTTTATTTTCATTTTTATTATCCAACTTAGGTTTAGCTTTCTGTTATAATTCTCACATCATTTTTAAATTGTAAAGTTTAGGAACACAAAAACAAAGATTCTAGTAAACTAAAAATATTTTTAGTTAATTTTTTTTTTTTAAGTAATGTTGCCCATTTGACAAAAACTGGCAATTAAATTTAAATTAATAACTATACCCATATTACTTATTTCTGATAATTATATTTCAAGTATTTTAATTTGGCTTTTTTTTACCAGCTTATACTTCTTTCGCTATAGTTACACTGTGTGTTACTTATAATTTATAATAGACTTATAATAGTTTTGTAGGCAGACGGACAAAAATTTGTAAAAATTCTGCTACATTAACAAATTAAGAATTTTTACGAAACATCAGTTTATGATTTTTTACGCTTCTACATTATGTTCTAAAGTTAATAAAGATTTAAATACATAAAAAATTCTTAGAATTATGAGACTATGAGTATATGATTATATTATGAGTATATGATTTTTATATTGAAGTTTATACTAAATACTCTACATAAATCAATCACATTGGTGGTTGTCCTGATAACTTTCGTATGATAGATGGTTTGTACGCTAATACTTTTTTTTATCAATTTGTTATACTTAAAGTTATGTAACTTTATTTTCATTTTTATTATCCAACTTAGGTTTAGCTTTCTGTTATAATTCTCACACATTTTTAAATTGTAAAGTTTAGGAACACAAAAACAAAGATTCTAGTAAACTAAAAATATTTTTAGTTTTTTTTTTTTTTTAATGTAATGTTCCCCATTTGACAAAAACTGGCAATTAAATTTAAATTAAAAACTATACCCATATTACTAAATTCTGATAATTATATTTCAAGTATTTTAATTTGGCTTTTTTTTTTACCAGCTTTTACTTCTTTCGCTATAGTTACACTGTGTGTTACTTATAATTTATGATAGACTTATAATAGTTTTGTAGGCAGACGGACAAAAATTTGTAAAAATTCTGCTACATTAACAAATTAAGAATTTTTACAAAACATCAGTTTATGATTTTTTACGCTTCTACATTATGTTCTAAAGTTAATAAAGATTTAAATACATAAAAAATTCTCAGAATTATGAGACAACAAGAGTATATGATTTTTATATTAAAGTTTATACTAAATACTCTACATAAATCAATCACATTGGTGGTTGTCCTAATAACTTTCGTATAATAGATGGTTTGTACGCTAATACTTTTTTTTATCAATTTGTTATACTTAAAGTTATGTAACTTTATTTTCATTTTTATTATCAAACTTAGGTTTAGCTTTCTGTTATAATTCTCACATCATTTTTAAATTGTAAAGTTTAGGAACACAAAAACAAAGATTCTAGTAAACTAAAAATATTTTTAGTTAATTTTTTTTTTTTAAGTAATGTTGCCCATTTGACAAAAACTGGCAATTAAATTTAAATTAATAACTATACCCATATTACTTAATTCTGATAATTATATTTCAAGTATTTTAATTTGGATTTTTTTTTACCAGCTTATACTTCTTTCGCTATAGTTACACTGTGTGTTACTTATAATTTATAATAGACTTATAATAGTTTTGTAGGCAGACGGACAAAAATTTGTAAAAATTCTGCTACATTAACAAATTAAGAATTTTTACAAAACATCAGTTTATGATTTTTTACGCTTCTACATTATGTTCTAAAGTTAATAAAGATTTAAATACATAAAAAATTCTCAGAATTATGAGACAACAAGAGTATATGATTTTTATATTAAAGTTTATACTAAATACTCTACATAAATCAATCACATTGGTGGTTGTCCTGATAACTTTCGTATGATAGATGGTTTGTACGCTAATACTTTTTTTTATCAATTTGTTATACTTAAAGTTATGTAACTTTATTTTCATTTTTATTATCCAACTTAGGTTTAGCTTTCTGTTATAATTCTCACATCATTTTTAAATTGTAAAGTTTAGGAACACAAAAACAAAGATTCTAGTAAACTAAAAATATTTTTAGTTAATTTTTTTTTTTTAAGTAATGTTGCCCATTTGACAAAAACTGGCAATTAAATTTAAATTAATAACTATACCCATATTACTTATTTCTGATAATTATATTTCAAGTATTTTAATTTGGCTTTTTTTTTACCAGCTTTTACTTCTTTCGCTATAGTTACACTGTGTGTTACTTATAATTTATAATAGACTTATAATAGTTTTGTAGGCAGACGGACAAAAATTTGTAAAAATTCTGCTACATTAACAAATTAAGAATTTTTACGAAACATCAGTTTATGATTTTTTACGCTTCTACATTATGTTCTAAAGTTAATAAAGATTTAAATACATAAAAAATTCTTAGAATTATGAGACAACAAGAGTATATGATTTTTATATTGAAGTTTATACTAAATACTCTACATAAATCAATCACATTGGTGGTTGTCCTGATAACTTTCGTATGATAGATGGTTTGTACGCTAATACTTTTTTTTATCAATTTGTTATACTTAAAGTTATGTAACTTTATTTTCATTTTTATTATCCAACTTAGGTTTAGCTTTCTGTTATCCTAAAGTGCGGTAGCACTTTGACGGCGAGTAGGTTTTTTTAACCGACTGCCGTTAAAGCGTACGCTTTATATACATTGAAATTCGGTTTTAGGTTAGGTCGTTCATGAAAAAAACACTATTAGGATGATTATTTTTCCTTGACCATATATTCTACGCATAGCCTAAGATCCCCTGAGAAGATTAAAAAAAAAATCATCCTGAAAAATTTCTGCGTAAAGAAGTTATGACCGTCTCAAAATTCGAAACGGTGATTTCCTTTAGAAATTTTTTCGTTTCCAGTCCCTGAGCATCCGGTTTCTCTACATGCGCTGCATGTGGCTTAAACCGGATCTTACGTAACGCTGTCTCACTCTTGCAGCCTGCAGCAAGGCATGCGAGCAGGCTGCGCAGGTGAGGTGCGCGCACGCAAGAGGCCGAGCCGCCGAGACCCGAGCAGCTGAGCAAAAGACAGCGGTCATAATTATTATTATTTTATTACATGATAGAAATAATTAAGTAATTAAAAAAGTAGGATATAATAAAATATACAGCGGCATCACGCTAAATTCACTATTAACATAATTTAATTAATAAATATTATGACCGTTAACCATCAATAATTATAGAAAAATATTTGGCTATAATTTTTCAAAACAAAATATCTAAAGTCTCCCTATGATAATCATCTATGAGTTAGAGTGAGTTGAACTTGTGAAACCTTCTGCTGGTGCTGTAGAGATTTATTTATCCAGTGAAAATTGCTGCAACAAATGTCAATGACCAAGTTGAGGTAGTTTAAATGTGAATGGTGATCAATGTCTCATGGGGTTATTCAAATTGTCAGACAAGTAAATACATTTAAATCATCATTGGAATTTATAAATTCTGAGTCAATACACCAACATGGATAAGGTTTACTGCTCTCAGTTTATTTTCCAAGATGAATTTGTCTGACTATCAAGTTTAATTTTAGTTTTATCCGCTATATACCAACTACCTTAACTTGCTGCAGCAAATGTCAATGACCAAGTTGAGGTAGTTTAAGTGTGATCAATGTCTCATGGAATTATTCAAATTGTCAGGCAAGTAAATACATTTAAATCATTACTGGAACTTATAAATTCTGAATCAATACACCAACATGGATAAGGTTTATTGTTCTCAGTTTATTTTCCAAGATAAATTTGTCTGACTATCATGACCAAGTTAAGGTAGTTTAAATGTGATCAATGTCTCATGAAATTATTCAAATTGTCAGACAAGTAAATACATTTCAATCATCACTGAAATTTATAAATTCTGAATCAATACACCAACATGGATAAGGTTTATTGTTCTCAGTTTATTTTCCAAGCTGAATTTGTCTGACTATCAAGTTTAATTTTAGTTTTATCCGCTATATACCAACTACCTTAACTTGCTGCAGCAAATGTCAATGACCAAGTTGAGGTAGTTTAAGTGTGATCAATGTCTCATGGAACTATTCAAATTGTCAGGCAAGTAAATACATTTAAATCATCACTGGAACTTATAAATTCTGAGTCAATACACCAACACGGATAAGGTTTATTGTTCTCAGTTTATTTTCCAAGATGAATTTGTCTGACTATCATGACCAAGTTAAGGTAGTTTAAATGTGATCAATGTCTCATGAAATTATTCAAATTGTCAGACAAGTAAATACATTTAAATCATCACTGAAATTTATAAATTCTGAATCAATACACCAACATGGATAAGGTTTATTGTTCTGAGTTTATTTTCCAAGCTGAATTTGTCTGACTATCAAGTTTAATTTTAGTTTTATCCGCTATATACCAACTACCTTAACTTGCTGCAGCAAATGTCAATGACCAAGTTGAGGTAGTTTAAGTGTGATCAATGTCTCATGGAACTATTCAAATTGTCAGGCAAGTAAATACATTTAAATCATCACTGGAACTTATAAATTCTGAGTCAATACACCAACACGGATAAGGTTTATTGTTCTCAGTTTATTTTCCAAGATGAATTTGTCTGACTATCAAGTTTAATTTTAGTTTTATCCGCTATATACCAACTACCTTAACTTGCTGCAGCAAATGTCAATGACCAAGTTGGGGTAGTTTAAGTGGGATCAATGTCTCATGGAATTATTCAAATTGTCAGGCAAGTAAATACATTTAGATCATTACTGGAACTTATAAATTCTGAGTTAATACACCAACTTGGATAAGGTTTATTGTTCTCAGTTTATTTTCCAAGATGAATTTGTCTGACTATCAAGTTTAATTTTAGTTTTATCCGCTGTGTACCAACGTCCTCAACTTGGTCATTGACATTTGCTGCATTCAAATGTGATGGTGATCAATATTTCATGGGGTTATTCAAATTGTCAGACAAGTAAATACATTTAAATCATCACTGGAACTTATAAATTCTGAGTCAATACACCAACACGGATAAGGTTTATTGTTCTCAGTTTATTTTCCAAGATGAATTTGTCTGACTATCAAGTTTAATTTTAGTTTTATCCGCTATATACCAACTACCTTAACTTGCTGCAGCAAATGTCAATGACCAAGTTGAGGTAGTTTAAGTGTGATCAATGTCTCATGGAATTATTCAAATTGTCAGGCAAGTAAATACATTTAAATCATTACTGGAACTTATAAATTCTGAATCAATACACCAACACGGATAAGGTTTATTGTTCTCAGTTTATTTTCCAAGATAAATTTGTCTGACTATCATGACCAAGTTAAGGTAGTTTAAATGTGATCAATGTCTCATGAAATTATTCAAATTGTCAGACAAGTAAATACATTTAAATCATCACTGAAATTTATAAATTCTGAATCAATACACCAACATGGATAAGGTTTATTGTTCTCAGTTTATTTTCCAAGATGAATTTGTCTGACTATCAAGTTTAATTTTAGTTTTATCCGCTATATACCAACTACCTTAACTTGCTGCAGCAAATGTCAATGACCAAGTTGAGGTAGTTTAAGTGTGATCAATGTCTCATGGAACTATTCAAATTGTCAGGCAAGTAAATACATTTAAATCATCACTGGAACTTATAAATTCTGAGTCAATACACCAACACGGATAAGGTTTATTGTTCTCAGTTTATTTTCCAAGATGAATTTGTCTGACTATCAAGTTTAATTTCAGTTTAATCCGCTGTGTACCAACTACCTCAACTTGGTCATTGACATTTGCTGCATTCAAATGTGATGGTGATCAATGTTTCATGGGGTTATTCAAATTGTCAGACAAGTAAATACATTTAAATCATCACTGGAACTTATAAATTCTGAGTCAATACACCAACACGGATAAGGTTTATTGTTCTCAGTTTATTTTCCAAGATGAATTTGTCTGACTATCAAGTTTAATTTCAGTTTTATCCGCTGTGTACTAACTACCTCAACTTGGTCATTGACATTTGCTGCATTCAAATGTGATGGTGATCAATGTTTCATGGGGTTAGTCAAATTGTCAGACAAGTAAATACATTTAAATCATTACTGGAACTTATAAATTCTGAGTCAATACACCAACACGGATAAGGTTTATTGTTCTCAGTTTATTTTCCAAGATGAATTTGTCTGACTATCAAGTTTAATTTTAGTTTTATCCGCTATATACCAACTACCTTAACTTGCTGCAGCAAATGTCAATGACCAAGTTGGGGTAGTTTAAGTGGGATCAATGTCTCATGGAATTATTCAAATTGTCAGGCAAGTAAATACATTTAGATCATTACTGGAACTTATAAATTCTGAGTCAATACACCAACACGGATAAGGTTTATTGTTCTCAGTTTATTTTCCAAGATGAATTTGTCTGACTATCAAGTTTAATTTTAGTTTTATCCGCTGTGTATCAACTACCTCAACTTGGTCATTGACATTTGCCGCATTCAAATGTGATGGTGATCATAAGTTGTTTGTTCTAGTCAGGAATCAATTGGTAAATTTTACCAATTTTTTTAGTTTCACCTTATACCTAGTTATTAAATAGTTTGAAAAATAAAAAATTAATAGTTATTAAAATATCATTTTTTTTTTTAAAGCCTGGAGATAAATAAAATTAAAAAAAAAAAAACATTTAAAAATGTAAGATACAAACGGCAACTTAGGTTTTTACTGCTATAGTTGCTATAACAGAATTATCAAAATAAAAATTTTTTTTTATACTTGATGTTTAAAAATCAGTAAAAAAAGTTTACAATAAAATCAATTCATTTTAATTGTCCTTCAATATCAATAAAATCATTCATCTCAATGGAGTCATAAGTTTTTTGTTCTACTCAGGTATCAATTGGTAAATTTTACCATTTTTTTTTTAGTTTCACCTTATACCTAGCGAAAGAAATGAAATCTTTAAAAAGAAAGACCTTTAAAAAGGTAAGAATTTACGGCGAGTGGTTTTTTTTTGGACAGAACTAAAACAAAAGTATATATGTTGTTACTTTCAGATCTATGTTAATATTAATGAATTTATCCCGAAAGATACGAACAGATGAATAAAATAAAAAAATAAAATAAAAAACCATCTTTCAGTAGAGTTACAGTGAATTCTGTTCATTTTTTTAAACTTTAATTATAAATTAATTCGAGTATCTACTCTGATTTTGATATTATGTTTTCGGGGATACGAACAGATGAATGAAATGAAATCAAAAATCATTTTCCGGACGAGTTTTTAATAAATTTTTTTCAGTTTTATTTCTTTAATTAATTTTTACTCAAATTATTTAAAATTCCTACTCTGATTCTGTTGATATTTTTTTGGAATATGAACAGATGAAGGAGATGAAATCAAAGAATCATCTTCCGGACGAGTTTTAAGTAAATTTTTCTTTTCTTTTTTACGCATCTTTTTTCTTTTTTTTTTTTTAAACTTGAATTCAATTTTTTTTTAGTAAAAGTTTACTATCAATTTATTCAATTTAGGTGTCGTTCAATATCGTTAAAATCATTCGGACTCGACGGAGCCGCAGATTTATTAATTAGAATAATATTACTTTTCAAAGAATCAATTAGAAAAAAAAGCTCTTAGATTTTTAAGTCTTTTTATTTTTAGTTACCCTAATACAGTTTCTGCTTTTCGGTGATGCATGAATATCTTTGGTCGACTGTTAATCGTTAATCTGCGGCTCCGTCGAGTTCGAATGATTTTAACGATATTGAACGACACCTAAATTGAATCAATTGATAGTAAACTTTTACTAAAAAAAAATTGAATTCAAGTTTAAAAAAAAAAAAAGAAAAAAGATGCGTAAAAAAGAAAAGAAAAATTTACTTAAAACTCGTCCGGAAGATGATTCTTTGATTTCATCTCCTTCATCTGTTCATATTCCAAAAAAATATCAACAGAATCAGAGTAGGAATTTTAAATAATTTGAGTAAAAATTAATTAAAGAAATAAAACTGAAAAAAATTTATTAAAAACTCGTCCGGAAAATGATTTTTGATTTCATTTCATTCATCTGTTCGTATCCCCGAAAACATAATATCAAAATCAGAGTAGATACTCGAATTAATTTATAATTAAAGTTTAAAAAAATGAACAGAATTCACTGTAACTCTACTGAAAGATGGTTTTTTATTTTAATTCTCACATCATTTTTAAATTGTAAAGTTTAGGAACACAAAAACAAAGATTCTAGTAAACTAAAAATATTTTTAGTTTTTTTTTTTTTTTTAATGTAATGTTCCCCATTTGACAAAAACTGGCAATTAAATTTAAATTAATAACTATACCCATATTACTTAATTCTGATAATTATATTTCAAGTATTTTAATTTGGCTTTTTTTTTACCAGCTTATACTTCTTTCGCTATAGTTACACTGTGTGTTACTTATAATTTATAATAGACTTATAATAGTTTTGTAGGCAGACGGACAAAAATTTGTAAAAATTCTGCTACATTAACAAATTAAGAATTTTTACGAAACATCAGTTTATGATTTTTTACGCTTCTACATTATGTTCTAAAGTTAATAAAGATTTAAATACATAAAAAATTCTTAGAATTATGAGACAACAAGAGTATATGATTTTTATATTGAAGTTTATACTAAATACTCTACATAAATCAATCACATTGGTGGTTGTCCTGATAACTTTCGTATGATAGATGGTTTGTACGCTAATACTTTTTTTTATCAATTTGTTATACTTAAAGTTATGTAACTTTATTTTCATTTTTATTATCCAACTTAGGTTTAGCTTTCTGTTATAATTCTCACATCATTTTTAAATTGTAAAGTTTAGGAACACAAAAACAAAGATTCTAGTAAACTAAAAATATTTTTAGTTTTTTTTTTTTTTTAATGTAATGTTCCCCATTTGACAAAAACTGGCAATTAAATTTAAATTAAAAACTATACCCATATTACTAAATTCTGATAATTATATTTCAAGTATTTTAATTTGGCTTTTTTTTTACCAGCTTTTACTTCTTTCGCTATAGTTACACTGTGTGTTACTTATAATTTATGATAGACTTATAATAGTTTTGTAGGCAGACGGACAAAAATTTGTAAAAATTCTGCTACATTAACAAATTAAGAATTTTTACAAAACATCAGTTTATGATTTTTTACGCTTCTACATTATGTTCTAAAGTTAATAAAGATTTAAATACATAAAAAATTCTCAGAATTATGAGACAACAAGAGTATATGATTTTTATATTAAAGTTTATACTAAATACTCTACATAAATCAATCACATTGGTGGTTGTCCTAATAACTTTCGTATAATAGATGGTTTGTACGCTAATACTTTTTTTTATCAATTTGTTATACTTAAAGTTATGTAACTTTATTTTCATTTTTATTATCAAACTTAGGTTTAGCTTTCTGTTATAATTCTCACATCATTTTTAAATTGTAAAGTTTAGGAACACAAAAACAAAGATTCTAGTAAACTAAAAATATTTTTAGTTTTTTTTTTTTTTTAATGTAATGTTCCCCATTAGACAAAAACTGGCAATTAAATTTAAATTAAAAACTATACCCATATTACTAAATCTGATAATTATATTTGAAGTATTGTTGCACGCCGAGTGAGTCACCCACGCGCAGTATCATAGTCCCTTCCTCCTCTCCCTCTCTCCCCCCTCTCCTCCGACCTCTTCGCTCCCCTGCCACCGCGCCGCTCCAGAAAAGGTTTCCCATCTTCACCGCTACGCGGCGATCGACACTTCAACCCTTAGAGTGAAGTCGTCGAGTCGCGCTACGACCCTCGCGCCTTTTCCGGGGCCGCGGGGCTTCGCGCTCTTCCCCCACCAAGAGACGTCCCGACTCGCGGGGCCCGTCTCAATTCCTATAAATACCGAGAATTTCGGCCACCCACGCACTTCCTTCCGGGTCGCGCTCGCGGCCTGACACCTCACCTTCCTCCTTCTTCCTACGGACCAACTAGCACTCTCCGGAGGCGGACTTTGTCCTGCGGCTAGCGTCTATCTCGCCCTTCGCCCTTAACCCAGGAGCTTCGTCACGTCTGCGGGCGAAGTAACCGACAGTGGTTCAAGGGATCCCTTACCTTGCGGCCTGACACCTCACCTTCCTCCTTCTTCCTACGGACCAACTAGCACTCTCCGGAGGCGGACTTTGTCCTGCGGCTAGCGTCTATCTCGCCCTTCGCCCTTAACCCAGGAGCTTCGTCACGTCTGCGGGCGAAGTAACCGACAGTGGTTCAAGGGATCCCTTACCCTTTCCTTTGACCAGTAGGGAATATTCTTTGAATAAACCCGAGTATTCTAAACCAAATTACTTTTATTCTTTTTTCACCTGTACCTTTTATTCGGCTCTGATTGCCACAAACAGTCCTTATCAGGACTACGCACGATAAAACGTAAGCCAGCCCTTTTTAGGGCTTCACAACAACAACAACAACCCTGCGACATTTATTTGTACAACATTTGGCGGCCCAAACGTGGGGCACAAGGATAATTCTTGCGTGCGACTGAAGTCTCACCGTCCTGCGACCACAGCTCTACCGACCGACATCCACGCACTTCCAAGAGTGCTTAAACACTTGGTGGCGCCCACGGCAATGCAAAGGAAACACGAAGTACGCGAGTCTGCAACCAAAGAGCCCGCTTTCAGCAGCTACTCGCTAAGTGCCTGCCCCCGCGGCGGTAAAGTGAGCAAGAGCTCGCCGAAGCAACAGCGGCTAGAGGGTTCGCTCGGACTTGCGACTGACGTGTCAACCAGGCACCATCCTCGTGAAAGGTACGGCGGCGTCCTCTTCTACTTGGACGACTGGATCGTACACTATCCACATCGGCGCAACAACAAGTCTGTAGCAGAAGCCGCCTAACAAACTGGCTCCACATCGCAGAGCGTGGGACGACCTCACGCCCGAGCAGCAGCAGCGGGCCAGGGAGCACAGAAAGCGCAACAGACAAAGTCGGCGTCGCAACAAGGCTGCAGCGAGAAGGTTGAACGCGAGTGAGTGCAAGGCAGTCAAGGGTAGCAGCTCCTCGGAGCGTGAAAATCCACCACTCCCGTGTGATCACTTGCCACGCGATCGCACGCCTACTCCGGAAGAACTTCCAGAGGAAGTGCTCCAGATTGACCTCCTCCTCGACGACCTTCTGCCTCCCCCTTCTCCGAGAATTACAGTCCGCTCCACGGTCTGGGTAATAAGCCCTGCCAGTGGAAAACAACGCCCGCCATCACAGACCGGGCAGGCGTGCCACGTAACAAGGCGTCTCTTCTAGGGTCATGATACCTCGTTCCCCGAGAAGGACTCGCAGCACCGACACTCGCTCCCGGGGCGACGTTACGCCCTCACCAGCGCCAACCATGCAGAGGACGGCAGGCGCGCGGCAACGACCTATGCCTTCCCCGTCTGAGACGCGGCCGAAGGACGACGCTCAGCAGCTAGAGAGACAAACAGCAGCAGCTGGCAGTCAACTTGTGGAGGAGCTCGGCGGGGCCGACTCACGGCCTGAAGCCGACGGACAGCCGGGTGGAGAGCAAGTGGCGGTGCCTCGACAGTCCGATTGCAGCACGCTGCACCTCATCCACAGCAGCAGCAGCAGCCACAGCGCGAGATTATTCCACAGCCAGGTGCGTGGTCGGTGCTGATGCAGCGCGACGCGCAGCCCACTGCACCGGAGCAGCGGCAACCAATGCCGGGAGACCGTCAACAACGCGCTGGAGAACCAGCCGCGATTGGTCAGCAGCTCGCAGGTGCACTGCCAATTCAGTACGCGGCTCAACACCAACATGGAGGGCTCCCGACCGCGCAAAATCAACCTCCACCGGTGCAGACCCTGGACCCTAACCAAGCGCACATAAACTTCCAAAATGGCTGGGAGTTCTTTGCCCGAGCCGCCGCCGCGAATCGAATGCCCCTGCCTGAGTATCACAGGCTCGAACACGAGGACCTAACGCAGTACCTGGCCGACTGCGAGGAGTACTTCTTGCAGCTTGGCATCATGGACAACGTCCGCACCCGCACCGTCCAGCGAGGTCTACGCGGAGAGGCTGAGAAGTGGTTCCAAATCTACAAGTCGATGAACGTCGACTGGGACCGATTTCGACATCTGCTCCGGGATCACTTCGACAATGAGTCGATCCGGGGCCACCTGCTGTCAAAACTGTACGGCCAGAAGCAAGGGCCCCGAGAGCCGACTGGTGCCTTCGTGCAGCAGCGGTGCCTCCTATATCAGCGTCTACGACCCCAAGAAGATGAGGTCATGATGGTCACGACCCTCGTCGGGCTCCTACGCCCGTCCATCCGGCGCAGCCTGCGGGCCCGGAACATCACGACGATCGCTGAACTTCTGACCCGGGCCATCGAGGCTGAACGTGACGAGGAGGAAGAGGCTCCGCCCCCACCGGCGCCTCCTGCTCCGAAGGCTCCTCCACGCCAAGTCAAACCGGGTCCAGACAAACAACCGGACCAAGCGACTGCTGTGCCTAGAGAGAGAGTGGTCAAGCGATCTCCGCCCCAGTGCTGGCACTGTCCCGAGAAGCACTGGCATCAGGATTGTCAGGTGTACCAGCAAAAATTGAAGGCTCGTGACCAGGGAAACTGGCGCGAGGCGGGGGTGACGAGCCAGTCGACTCCCGCCAGACCTACAACCCAATAATGGCAGAAGCGGTGCACCGAGCCAGTCGGCCACTTCCTCAGGTCAAGCTGCAGCTCGGAGACCGAAACTTGATTGCAGTGTTTGACACTGGAGCTTCTGACAACTTCATCCGAGAGGAGGTTCTGCCACCGGGAACCGTCGTCAAACCTCACGTGGAGGCCTGCAAACTGGCTACAGAGGGCGGCGCCGTCGTCAACACCATCGGCATGGCCACAGTCACCGTCAAACTCCAAGGTCACAACGTCCCGCTGCAGGTCACCATCCTCCGCGACCTCACGGAGCCCATCCTCCTAGGGCTTCCTTTCATGGAGGAGCAAGCGGTTCTCATCGATTTTGGGAGGCGCGTCCTGCACTACGGCGACCAGGACAGGCACACCGTTCCGCTGTGGACTGGAGCGCCCAGACGTGTTCTTGTACCCTCCGACGTGCACGTGGAGCAGCACTTCCCCGATATTTGCCAGCAGCGGTACCAAGAACTTCTCCGCACCCACCAGGCCATCTTCGCACCGCCTGGGGGACGGCTTCCGAGAACTCGCGGGGTGAAGCATCACATCAAACTCAAGCAGGCCAGTCCTTTTCGTCTCGCCCCCTACAGTTACTCGCCAGAGAAGCGGCGCGCCATCAGTGAGCAGGTCCGAGAGATGTTGGCTGCAGGCGTGATCGAGCCGTTCACATCGGAGTATTGTTCTCCCATCGTGATGGTTAGAAAGAAAGACTCTTCCTGGCGTTTTTGCATCGACTTTCGGAGAATCAACGCCCTCACGGAGTCATCTGCTCAACCCATACCCCGGATTCACGAGACTCTGCGAGACCTGGGCAAGGCGTGCATATTCTCGTCGCTCGATCTCAAAAGTGGCTACTGGCAAATCCCAATGGAGGATTCGTCGAAGAAGTACACCACGTTCGCGACGCCTGCTGGTGCCACCTACGCCTTCAACGTCATGGCTTTTGGTCTCAAGGGGGCAACCGGCACCTTTCAAAGATACATGCTGGAGGTACTCCAGGGCTACGTGGACGTCTTCTGCAAGGTCTACGTGGACGACGTGCTGGTACTCCGAGACTTGGGAGGAGCACCTTTATCACCTGGCCTTGATTTTCGAGCGGCTCAGCACCTATCAGATGACGTGTGCCCCGGACAAGTGCGTATTGGGCACTACCCGGCTACCCTACCTCGGATTTTTCATCACGGCGTCAGGTAACGAGGCGAAGCCCGACTATTGCCGCTCCATCGTCGAGTTCCCTCGCCCCACCACACAAAAGCAGTTGCAAAGTTTCGTCGGAACCTGCAATTGGCTGCATGAGTATGTAAAAGACCTGGCGTCTCTCATGGCACCGATCACTGACCTCCAAAGGAAGCGCACCTTCCAGTGGACGCCTGCGGCAGAGGCCGCCTTCGTGGCCACGAAGAAGGCGTTCGACCGCCCCTTGAAGTTGTCGCGACCAAAACCTGGCGTACCTTTCGTGCTGCAGACCGACGCCAGCGCCGTGGGCATGGGCGCTGTCTTGTATCAGGAACGTGACGACAAAGGTCGTGACATAATCAGCTTCGCCAGCGCCAAGTTCACCCGGAGCGAGTCAAAGCTGCACTGCAACGAGCAGGAGTGTGCAGCCGTCATCTGGGCAATCAAAAGATACCGTCCTTACCTGGAAGACTCACGCTTCAAGCTAAGAACGGACAGCAGGGTTCTTCTTTGGCTCGACCGCTTCAAGGACAGCCGAGACAAGCTTCGGCGGTGGTCGATCTTGTTGCAGGAGTTCGATTTCGAGGTGGAGCATGTACCGGGGCGTTGCAACGAGCTTCCGGACACCTTGTCCCGCCTTCCCCAGGAGAAAGACCACGACGTTATAGACGACGTCGAGCGTCTGCTGCCGCCCATCATGAACGTGGAACCCGAGTCCCCGACTCCTCACACCATATACCGAGTGCAGGTCAGTTCGCCCCTCTTCGAGGAGATCCAGGCAGCCCAGCACTCCGATCCGACTCTGTCCGACCTGGCCAGACGCGCCCTGGATTGGGAAGAACGGACCGCGCGCCACCCGACGGAGACCAACCCCCTGCGGAACTATGGCGTGCACAACGAGGCTCCGTGGTACCGGAACGACGTCACCGACCCCTGGCGCTTGGTCATTCCAGAGGAGGTAAAGCAGCGGCTCCTGTTCGAGTATCACGACGCCCCTCTGGCTGGACACCCCGGCGGGGAAGAGACACTCCGAGCCCTGCGAGAACATCACCATTGGCACGGCATGAGGCAAGACGTTTTGGAGTACGTCCGTCAGTGTCACCTATGCGCCTGTGTGAAGAAGGACACGAGTCCCAAGCCCGGGATGCGTCCTCGGCAGCCGACCGAGCCATGGAGGACCATCGCCGTCGACTTGATGGGGCCGTATCCCTTGACAGCGAGAAAGAAGCGATTTCTGCTGGTAGTGACCGACCTGTTCTCCCGCTGGACCGAGGCTTTTGCCCTGGGTTTCTCCGAGGCCCCAGTCCTGATCAAGTACCTGGAGAGCGAGGTGTTCCCCAGGTGGGGTTTTGCCGAAAACATCCTCAGCGACAATGGCCCACAGTTCATTTCCAAGGTCTGGCTAGAGGCTTGTGCACGATGGCAGACTGAACCCTGGACGACGCCCATCTACCATCCACGGGCCAACCCCACGGAGCGCCGAAATCAAGAGCTGAAGAAGGCTCTGAAGCTACACCTGGAGGGTCAGAACCACGCAAGTTGGGATCTGCACCTCCCGGAGATCCTGTTCTCCCTGCGACATCGCCGCAACGCCGCCACTGGAGTCAGTCCAGCGTGGGCCCTGTTCGGGCAGAACATCAAGAAGCCGGGAGATTGGAAGCTCCACATCGCCGACGCACCCAGCCCAGGATGGAGGGAGCGGACTGCTAACATTCGACAGCATCAACGGCGATACCAGGAGAGATATGCGGAGACAGAGCAACCGCATCGAGTTTACGAGCCTGGTGAGTTGGTCTACATCAAGCGCCACACTCTCTCCAGCGCCGAAAAGGGAGTTCACGCGGGTTTTGAGCCGAGCTGGGAAGGACCCTGCGTGATACTCGCCCGCATCAGCAACACGGTCTACAATGTGGACCGCAGCGGCTCAGAGGTGAAGGTTCATCTCTCGCAAATGAAGCCAGCGCACATCCGTGCACCCGGGCCCAGGGTCGACGACCACCCGGAAGCCACGCTTAGGCAGACGCCCCGTACCCAACCGGAAAACTTGCCTCCGACCACTACGCAGCAGCCCCTGCGAGGTCAACCAGGAAGTCGAGGGCTAGACTCTCCTGCACATTCAAGTTCCGACCAGCCCCTGGGTCGGAACTCACTGCTGCCGGCGACGGCCGAGCAGCAGCCCTGCCAAACGCCGGATCCAGAGCAACCTCGTACGGCTGTGACAGCAGCCGTGCCCCCCGCGACAGAGAAGCGCGGAGCAGACCCGAGGTCGGCGGCCCCGGAATTCGTACCATTGCAAAATCGAAGACCGCGAGGGCGTCCACCGAAGCCAAAGCACCAAGTTCCTGCCTCCCAGCCACGGCCTGGGCCCGCAACGATCGACGACGAGTCAGCAGAAGGCCGCCAGCAGCATCGCTACGGTCTACGTCCTCGCCACGGATTCCCGACGTCATCGCCCCAATAATCTAAGTTTATTTTTATTTTTATTTTTATTTTTCTGTTAGTGTAGTCTGACAGACTTTATTCGTTTATTCATTTTTATTAATATTTTTTACTTTAAAGTTTGCTTATATTGATTAATTCATAGCTATGCTAGCTGACGCAGGAAGCGTCTTTAGTTATTTATAGTTTTAGTATTATTGGTAGTATTCATATCTTACTTATGTTTAGTCACGGAGAGTGCAATTCGTTTGTGTTTTTCTTTTGCCTTTTAAAAATACTGTGTGTTGGGATTTTGGTATGATTTTATTTATTTAATCTATTTATTTATTTTATTTATTTATTTGTTTATTTATTTTTGGGCATAGACTATTTATTCTAATCGTTAGATTTCGATTGATTTTTATTAGGTTAGCATGATCCGGATCGATTAAGTGATAAGTTACTATGTAATTTTAAGCCCAATATGTACTCTTATTTATTATTATTATTTTTTTTTTTCTTTGTGTGTGACATTATACCTAACTAAGACTAAATTTAAGATAGCATGTAATCATCTGGTCAGTCCCTAAATTCTTTTATGAACTGCACGTAGGCGACTTTAACACCCGGGGAATTGTTGCACGCCGAGTGAGTCACCCACGCGCAGCATCATAGTCCCTTCCTCCTCTCCCTCTCTCCCCCCTCTCCTCCGACCTCTTCGCTCCCCTGCCACCGCGCCGCTCCAGAAAAGGTTTCCCATCTTCACCGCTACGCGGCGATCGACACTTCAACCCTTAGAGTGAAGTCGTCGAGTCGCGCTACGACCCTCGCGCCTTTTCCGGGGCCGCGGGGCTTCGCGCTCTTCCCCCACCAAGAGACGTCCCGACTCGCGGGGCCCGTCTCAATTCCTATAAATACCGAGAATTTCGGCCACCCACGCACTTCCTTCCGGGTCGCGCTCGCGGCCTGACACCTCACCTTCCTCCTTCTTCCTACGGACCAACTAGCACTCTCCGGAGGCGGACTTTGTCCTGCGGCTAGCGTCTATCTCGCCCTTCGCCCTTAACCCAGGAGCTTCGTCACGTCTGCGGGCGAAGTAACCGACAGTGGTTCAAGGGATCCCTTACCTTGCGGCCTGACACCTCACCTTCCTCCTTCTTCCTACGGACCAACTAGCACTCTCCGGAGGCGGACTTTGTCCTGCGGCTAGCGTCTATCTCGCCCTTCGCCCTTAACCCAGGAGCTTCGTCACGTCTGCGGGCGAAGTAACCGACAGTGGTTCAAGGGATCCCTTACCCTTTCCTTTGACCAGTAGGGAATATTCTTTGAATAAACCCGAGTATTCTAAACCAAATTACTTTTATTCTTTTTTCACCTGTACCCTTATTCGGCTCTGATTGCCACAAACAGTCCTTATCAGGACTACGCACGATAAAACGTAAGCCAGCCCTTTTTAGGGCTTCACAACAACAACAACAACCCTGCGACATTTATTTGTACAACAGTATTTTAATTTGGCTTTTTTTTTACCAGCTTATACTTCTTTCGCTATAGTTACACTGTGTGTTACTTATAATTTATAATAGACTTATAATAGTTTTGTAGGCAGACGGACAAAAATTTGTAAAAATTCTGCTACATTAACAAATTAAGAATTTTCACAAAACATCAGTTTATGATTTTTTACGCTTCTACATTATGTTTTAATGATCAATCACTATATAGTAATAATCTCAGTTGCTTTCAAAGTACAAAATCGTTTCGATTCTAATAAACTAAAAATTCTTATATTGCATTTTTGCAAAATTTTCAATGTTTACATTAAAAAAAAAAATAAATAAATGAATAAAAACTAAATATAAATTAAAAATGATACACGTACTATTTTTTGATCAAGTTTTTGAAAAATTTCAATGGAAAATCATAGTATTAATACAGTACCATATTTAATTTAAGTTTTTCAAGAGCTATCATCAATATATTAACATCAGCTCTTGAACTTGGGTCCAAAACAAAAACTTGATTTAAAGCTGCGTGTAAACTTAAAGGAACTTTATTGTACTTTGGACAAATTTTTTGAAAAACTAATGATCTCATTCCCTCAAGTAATGGTGTGTTGATGGGAATTTCATCTATACTCCAAGCTGGTTGCTCGCTATATATTTCTACCAAGATACATCCCAAGGCCCAGACATCAGCAGGGCTTTTTGTTTTTTAACGTTTCTGGTGCCATGTAGGTTATTGTACCTTTTATGTTACAACCATCTATTGTGGCGAGTGCTTCCGGCATATCCTTGAACCGGCTCATTCCGAAATCACAGATTTTCACCTGATGCTGCTGATTTATGAATATATTTTCCGGCTTCAAGTCTTTGTGCATGACGTTTGACTCATGAAGGAAAGCTACAATTTTTGAAATTTCTAATGCGATGTGGGTCCTCATACTTTTATCTAAATCAAATCTTGTTCTAGTCTCAGGTTTAAATAGTATGTCATGTAAATTTGAACTCTCAAAGAATTCCATAACTAGGTACCAATTGGTAAATTTACCTATAGCCATAAGATTAATGATTCCAGGATGACGAAGTTTCTCCATAACGGCAATTTCTCTAAAAACTACTTTGGGAGGAACTTTCAGCTTCATCACTTTCACTGCCACATCTGTATTTCTCCATTTTGTTAAAATAACTAATCCAAATCCACCTTTGCCTAAAACCTTGAAATTCTTGAGATCTATTTCCTGAGAAATTCGAATTGGTTTAATTACAGTCACAGACAAGTCTAAATGTTCCAGATCAGTATCTGGATCGTACTCGGTATCACTATTGTTGCTATCTTTTCCTAAGTTGAAAATTTTTCCTGGTTTAAACATGTTTTTGATTGGTGATTTACTTATAAGATCTATTTCATTGTTTCTACAAGAAACTTGTATAGAAGGACTGCTATAAGATTTTATATTATCTTCAATACTGTTTTGGCAACACTTTGCCAGGTTTCCTATGCTTTGCAGACTATTCCGGCAACTAATTTCATTTTTGTTTCTTGAAACTGAGGACAACAATTGTCCTGGTTTTCTTGAAATTAAGCTTGCAATACTATCAAGTTTACTATATGTATTTTTTTTGTCTTTTGTAATTTCACCCTTTTTTATCAATTGCACTTCCTAAATTTTCTTTTAAATTACTTTCGGAATGCTCTTCTCCAAAGGCTGGGAATTGTTTTCTTAAATATGATAATCTAATACACGTTGGAGTAACTTCTTGTAATTGTAGATCCTGAGAAGTTTCCAATACATTATCTAACATTTGTTTCTTAACAATGTCATTGTGAGGGGACAAATGATCGGTTTGATCTTGAGGTTTTGCTTCTTGATGCGAACTTGCACTGTTAGAATTATCTATGCTCTCTCCAAAAATTTCATGATTATTTTTTTTCTCAGTATACACATATAACCTGTACTGATTGTTAAGTCCTCTAATCAATGGGGCGTACTCCCAGAAGTCACATTTTTTACCAATTGAGTTACTGAAATGATGTTCACACATAAACTTCTGTTTAAAACCTCCTAATTTAATAATGCAATCTTCAAAATATGAACTGCTTCCATCTTTAAGAAGATTAATACACATATTTTTAACTTCACCAAATGTGTATTCAACATTTTCATAAAGAAGCAGTTTCAAATGTGTTAACCCATGCTGCAGTATATACTTATTGTTTCTCATAATGAGCCAGCCAATGTGAATTGTTTTTGTAGATATTTTTTTAACTGGAGCCTGTAAATAAAAAATTCATTAATAAAAACTCTTTTTTTTTCATTTCAAACTTTTGAAAATATTCATTATAAACTTACTTTTCTCACTACATGAGGAACTTTGTGATGAGCCATCGGCTCATTACCAATCAATGCCAACATTTCAGCCTTGCGTTGGCTCAGAGCCTCGCTATTTGCAACACATTTTTTACTTGAACCATAAAAAACTTCATAATTGTTAATCTTAGGCACAAGACTCAAAGTATCATCATCTCCTACGTCCAAGCAGCATTTTTTTTCATTTCTTTGAAATGTCAGCCCAGCTGCGTTTTCTCCAAAATAAGATTTTAGAGACTTCAATTTTATTTTGTTATTTGTTACGGGAATCTCCATTATCGTATTTTCACTTTTTACGCTTACAAATTCCATGTTGAGAAATCCATAAAAACTCAGACTGGTTAAAAAACAAAAATTCTGCAGTAATAAAAAAACTTCAATGATAAAAACATAATAATCAGGATATATGTAATAAAAAAAATATTTAGAGGATTCGAACTTACTATTAAATTTTAATTTAAGTTTTGTTTTACATCAATACTTTGATCAAACTTTCATGAACTCGTGTTCTGTTTAGGTTATATTGAAACTGGAATTATTAAGTATTACCTACAATAAAGAAAAAATTGTAAAATGAAGATACGCACACGACACGCGTGTTGCGTTCGCACTTGATACAAGTGTCGCGTGTGGCGCCACTTTGCACTAGTAGGTCGTGAGCTCTACGGGCTTCCGTACCTCCATGCCATAGGCAAAGATAAAAAGAGAGAGAGAGAGAAGAAAAATCGGGGACCAATCAAAATTTGGAAAAGCTAGCCGCCGCCGCTCCTGCAAGGGCCTCAAGCTATCCCCTCCAATTTTCCAATATCAGCATCCAAAAAATCCCTTAAAACGAGCTGCACTAGCCCGGAGCAGTCAGTTACAGACATCCTAGTGACCTGTGCTCATTAGCTCCGAGTGACTTAGGCGCTCCTTCAGTTTTCAAACTAACTTAGAGTGACTTAGGCGCTCACAGTGTTTGTTTTCCAGTGGTAACTTAGGCACCACGTACCCCCTCAACCCTAGTGCAGAAAGGTTCCGGCGCACATCCTAGGAGTGACGCGGCTTTGGGTCCCAAGGCTCTTTCGACGCACGGATTTCAAATTTTCTCTCCCTCTCTCCAATTAAATTGAACTTGAGTAGCAAGTAAAACTTTTATAAAACCTAACTTTTCAAAATAAATACCTTTTCTTTTTACTGTAATAAAAATTTCAAACTGATCATTTTAAACCAAAAATCTAACACAAAATTTATTACCCTATTAACCAAGAAATAGAATTATATTTTAATTAAATATATATATATTTACAAGGCTATATTTTAGCCTACAATAAAATATTTACTCAATTAAGCTATATTTTAGCTTTACAAACTTAAAATCATAAACTATATTTTAGTTGTGATATTTTAAGTTTGAGTAAACTGGATTATATTTTAATCCGGAACAAAGATCATATAAGGTAAAGGCTATATTTTAGCCTAAACCAAAATCAAATTATATTGAAAGCTATATTTTAGCATAAACAAGAATTATATTTTAATTAAAAATAACAACAAATAAGCTATATTTTAGCTTAAACAAGAACTATATTTTAGTTCAAAATAATAACAAAAACAAGCTATATTTTAGCTTGAACAAGAACTATATTTTAGTTCAAAATAACAACAAAAACAAGCTATATTTTAGCTTGAACAAGAACTATATTTTAGTTCAAAATAACAACAACTAAGCTATATTTTAGCTTAAACAAGAACTATATTTTAGTTCAAAATAATAACAAAAACAAGCTATATTTTAGCTTGAACAAGAACTATATTTTAGTTCAAAATAACAACAAAAACAAGCTATATTTTAGCTTGAACAAGAACTACATTTTAGTTCAAAAATAACAATGAAATTAGGCTATATTTTAGCTTAAAAGAAGGACTATAATTTAGTCTTTCATAGACATACAATACCTAACATAAAAAAATTTATACTAAGAACTAACCAAAGAAGGACAAAAAGGACTGGGTACGCTTTTAAGTGTTTAAACTGGGCAAGAACCCAACCCGTAGGAGTCAGGTGGCAACCACTCGACACCTGAACTCAACAAATACTCTTCCTGATCAGTCGATAAGGCTGAATGGGAGCGAGTGCTTGTAAGATAGAAATAACAAATTAAAGCAATCCTGAATCAAAACAGGATTGCCACAGAGGCAAAGATTCCGATTCTAAAGCCAAGTTCAAATTTGAAGCAATTGGACTTGTCAAGTTTTTGCAGTCAAAAGTCTAACAAACGCAAATGCTTAAACTAAACTTTTGGACTTAAAAGATTCAAGTGTGAATTAAAGTTCAAAAGTTTTGACTTGAATAATTTTTGACGATAAATACTTAAAATATAAGAATAAGTAATGAGCTTTTTTTTACAAGATAGATAAAAATTACAAAAATATAGATTAGGTACATAAATTATGTAAAGAAGAAAAAAGTATGATGGTCAATTCGTTATTAAAAAAAGGGGGTTATATTTATACTTAATTAGAAGTTATCTAATTTTATAGATAAGTATAATTAGAAATTTGACTTTACCTGGTCCCAAGTCCTCTCTAACGTGTAGTGCGCAAAGTATGCAGTGTGCTAAGTCAAAATACGGAAACATTTTGAGCTTGACAACCTGATTGGCCATGTCTAAAAAAGCCTCAGCATCCATTGTATTTTTTTTTTTTTTTTTTTTTTTTTTGTCCACAACGCTGACAAATTAATACTGGGGACACATGCTACCCAAGATTGAAAAAAGTATTTAGAGTACTAAGATAAATAAGTAAGAAAGCAATTTATGAGATAAGAAATGTTAACTACTGAACCATTGAGTTTTAGGTTGAACTATTGTCTGAAAATCAAAAACCTCAAACTTTATCGCCTTATTCGACGAGATAAATTTGTCACTATCAGAAATGATCAGTTTTAAATTAGCAGAACAGGAATTTAAAAATTGCAACTTAAATGAAACTATTTTTGGATAGCTTTGAATCTAGAAATGAAAGAACAACTTTAAGATATTACGTATACAAACTTACTTATAAGACTGCAAGAACTCTGAGCAAATAGTATCAGTATATAAACTAGACGTATGATACTCACGGTACATTACTTAAAGATACATAACTGTAATTACGTTATTTCACACTTAAGAATGAGGATTACTTATAAAAGATACATAGCTTTAATTGCGTTATTTCACACTTCAAAATGAAGATTACTTATAAAAGATACAAAACTGTAATAACGTTACTTCACACTTCAGAATGGGGATTGATTTAACACAAAAAATAAATTTCACAATGTTACAAGTTACAATACAGTTTGGCAATCTGGTTTTAAGTATCGGAAAAACAAAATTTTTTGGTTAACTTCCGTTTATATATGAGCCATTGAGGTCTTGAAAAGCTTTCGTACTGTTTGCTCTATATTTATATTTTTTTAAAACAAATTTCCTTAATATAAATAATTACATAATTGTTATTATAAAATTTTTTCTGCGGAGAAGCTTTTTATAATTAGAGAAATCTCTAGTTGAAATAATCTTATTTTAAAAATAAAAACATCTGAAACAAGCATTTGAAACTTTTGAACTTTGACGTAATTAAAAATGAATTGAACTTATATACAATGTGAGCCATTTCAATCTATTGGTGCCATTATCTTGAAAACAAAGACCCGTGCGAAAAAGTTTTTCGTATAAAAGTTGTTTAGATTAGAGGGGAAAGTAAAATGGTGAACTCGGATTTGGGCCCGGGACCTCATGTTGGGCCCTGCGGACCGTAAGTCTGGTTTTTCAAATGGGAACCTCTATTTTTGATCTCAGATTCAGAAAGAGCAGAAAATGCGCAAATCCCCTACCCCTAAGATCCAGCTGGGTTACCAGCTCAATTTCCAGCTAATTTTTTTTTTTTTTTTTTTTTTACAGCGTGTGCCACGTAAGGTAAAGATGCCAATTATGATTACAAAAATCGCTACTTTTCAGCATTTTGAATTTTATTGAAAAAACAAAGCATATTAAACTAAATCTTTTTTTACATACTTAAATTTTAGGTTCTTAGGAACTTAAATAATTTTTTTTTATATGATGATTGTATTTATTTATTGAATAACTAATGTTTAAAGTCAAGACCTTTTATGCCTCCGTTTAAAGTCAAGGCCCCAGTTTATTAGACAACTTTAGCTTTGGCCCCAGTTTATGGAACACTTTTACACGTGAAATCCCGTCTGTGGCTTAAGTGCCCCAGTTGATGGAACGGAATCGTCAAAATTCGAGGGTTTCATCACTCCCAAACACGAACAAATTAAAAATCTAACATGAAAATTAGATAAACCGTTCCATCAACTGGGGCATATAAGTCACAGACAGAATTTTACTAAAAGTGTTTCATAAACTGAAGCTGAAGTTGTCTAATAAACTGGGGTCAAGAGGTCTTGTCTTTAAACATTAATTATTCAATAAATAAATACAATTTTCATGTAAAAAAAATTTATTTAAGTTCCTAAGACCCTAAAATTTAAATATGTAAAAAAAGATTTACTCTAACATGCTTTGTTTTTTCATTAAAATTCAAAATGCTGAAAAGTAGCGATTTTTGTGATCATAATTGGCATCTTTACCTTATATAACATTTGAAAAGTATGATTAAAACCGATTTTACAAGTGACTCGTTTTATCTTATTCTAAATTTGAAATAAAATATTTTTGTTTGCAAAAAGTATTGGCTTTCTGGCGATATTCTAGCGAGAAACCTTCTATATTTGTAGACAAATTCGTTACTTCTGACCGTTTTCTGCCCAAAATCTACTGAAAATTTCTCCCAAGGTTTGTTTAATAACTCAACTGATTGTTTCAGAGCAAGCTTTTATGTTTTAAATACAAATTTATTCAAAATGAGAGATTAAAAATATAATTTTAAAACCTCTAAATTCAAGGAAAAAATACAATATGAAAAAAGAAAAAAAAAAATTAGAAGAAGTTTTGCTAAGAGTTGATAAGATATATATCCCAGATAGCACAAAAAGTTTTCAGAACGTTCTGGCAACGTTGCACAGAAACCATTGCAACCTTTCGTTGAAAGGTTTCTGAACGGTTTTAGAAACGTTGTGACAATCGTGTAGATCTCCGTTATTAGTTTCAAAGAAAACCTTCAATCAACGTTATGGCAACGAAGTTTTTCAACCATATTTTTTCTAAAGGCAACCACAAATTGTTCTGGCAACGTTTCTAGAACCTTATGGTAAAACGTTCCTTCAAAGTTGCTACAGAGTGTTGACAAGGTTCCAAATTACCGATTTGAATTTAAAATGTTTAAGCGAGAACCTCAAGTTAGAGTAATTTAATTAAAAATACCTATGAATTTGAGGTAGAAAAATTTTATGTTTTTAATTTTTTTTGTAAATAATTCGACCAAAATTGGTAAGAACAGCTCTCAGACTAGTCAAATCATGCAAAAATTATTGAAACGACTTTCAGTCGCTCGGCCAAAGTAACAAAATTTGGTGGGTTATATATCCAGAGCTTGTAACTTTGCTGAGAGCTCAGTTCTAACGGTAAGCCACCTAGCGGATGGGACCCAAAACTACCCATTTCGCGTTAGCAGTCGTTAGATCTTAAAAAGCTTTTAAAGTATTTAAATGTACATGTTAAAAACATACTTAGTTTTTAGCTCTTAATTATAATTTTAATTTTTAGCTAGTAATAAATTGACGATATTAAAAAAAAAAATTGAAAAAAAAGGGAGGTTTAATTTTTTTTTTCATGAAAATGTAAACTAAAAATTTTTTAAATATTCATAAATAAATAAATAAACAAATAAATATGTGAAAATATTTGTTTAAGTTTATTATAGTTAAATAAATGAAATCTTATACTCAAGCCCCGAAGGGGCCCAACTTAAATATTAGTTCTAATCCATCATCTCTAACGTTGTGTGGTTTGGTGTCTAAAGTCACCGCTCTCTATTTTGCCGTCTCAGGTTCGATTCTATGTGCTTTTTTTTTTTTTTAATAAATTATACGCTCTTTAGGTGTTTTTAAGGACATTTTCTAACTTTAAAAAATTTTTTTTAATAAATGCATTGGTACACTTATTTTTAAAATTTTTAATTTTTTAATAACTTTATGGAGGATAAATGAATGAAAAAAATAATTTTTTCAGGGGAATATTTTTATTTTGGTAATAAATTTTAATAAATATAAGAAAACATTTGATCAAGCTTATTATAGTTAAATAAATGAAATTTCTTAATCAAGCCCCGAAGGGGCACAACTTAAATATTAGTTCTAATCCATTATCTCTAACGATAATGTGTGGTTTGGGGCATTTTTTTATTTTGGTAATAAATTTTCCTTACAATAAATGAACAGATTCATTATGATTCTTCATAAAGATCAACAAATAACATTTCTAATCAAGCAATTAGTAATCCATTTTCATTGAAATAAAAGAAAATGTTTATTCAAAAATAAAGTAACTGTACTTCAAATGCCCCCCCCTCTCCTTGGTATCTTGAATGTATAGACTTTGTGACCAATGTGTCAGATACCTCGGCCCAGGGGGTACCGAGAAATTTAAAAATCTTCCGGCGAAGATCAGGCAAACAAAAAACACACAAAACCTTGGGCGGCTGGGTTCAATAAACAAATAAATGAATAAATAAGTAAATAAATAATCCCCCAAACTTAACAACCCAAAAACCCTGGGCATTGAGATTAAAATAATCAATAATTAAATGAATAAATGAACCCCAAGCAAGACAACCCAACAACGCTGGTCATTCGTGTTTTCATTTTTTTTTTATTTATTTATTTTTTATTTCTAAATAAATAAATAAACCAAAAAAAACCAAATCAATAACGCAGGGCGTTAAAGTTTTTTATGAAAAATCAAAAATTAAATAAACAAACAAACAAAGCTAGACGACCCAATAGCGCTGAGCGTACTGGTTTTATTGTGAAAAAATTAATAAATAAATAATCCCCAAAGCATCTACAACCTAATAACGCTCGGCATCCAGGTTTTTTACAATAAATAAATTAATGGACCGCCAAGCGCTTCAACCCCATTACGCCCGGCTACAAGTTTCTTTTTTTTTACATAATTTAATAAATAAATTAATAAACCACCAAGCTCTACAACGACATAATGTTAGGCATCCAAGTTTTTTAAATAAATGAACTCATAAATAGATTAACAAAACGCCAAGCACTACAACCCCATAACGCTGGATTACCGTCAACTTTCCCGAATCGAATTTCCCGAATGACTTTGCCCCCGAATAAATTAAATCAAAATTAAAAAGTAGAAAATATTTATTTAAGTAAATGTATATAATATATAATATGAAATAAAATAATGTACAAATGAAATATAAAAAAACATAGTAGAAACGCGTAGTATTAAAGCACAATGTTGCATCCAAGAAGTTCCAAAAACTCAAGCTCTTGGTCTTCAGCTTTGTATGAATCGTAGGCAGCAGTAACATGTTGAATTTTTTGTTGATAATAAATCCATTTTTTTTTCGTTGCAGCTTTAATTTTTCTTCCAAGGGCTAGTTCTGTGATAGCTATGTCGGTATCTGCTAGCTCTTTCAGAACTTCATTTAGCAATGAAAAAAGGTCGGGGTGGCTTCTACCAACAAGAAGTCTGAACCTGTTGTGCCACCCCTCGCTTACGTTATCGGTTTTGTGTTCTCCGTTCAAAGACGCAAGTCACTGATTCCAAAGTTGCGGTGGAAATGAACAGCTGTAGCAGCACGTCTACCTCTGGCACTTTTTCCAATGTAATTTTCTTCAAAGTACTGCATTACCGGCTGAAGAGAAGCGTGAACTGATTGTTTCAACTTACGAAAAACACTTTGAACGTCCGTAATTGGAACAAACGTTAAAGCAAGAAGCTTATGTGTTTGATTTCGAATGGTATCATCACGAGGGTCTTGGTATGCAGTCTGCAAGCCTACTGATTGAATTCTTTTGTAGACGTTTTGACCCAAATAAAAAAAACAGCTGTTTATGTTGCAGTATTCATAAAGTTGGTAACTAGCAGATAGTATACCACCCTCAAAATCCGTCATGATTCTTCGAGGTTCGCACCCGACGATATGATATTTATCAGCTGTGGCTGCTATCGCTTCTAGTACTGCCGCATATTGTACCGTTTGCTTCGAAGTAAGGAGTGCGTAAACAAACGGTAAGGCTGCAAAAGTATTGTTTTGTTTAACAAGACCAAGAACAGTGAACAACTGCGTGAATAGCGCTGGGTTGACCTATAATAAATAATATTTTTACTGATTTGCATAGTGTATTGTATAATTCATATTTTATAAAAATACCGTACACTGAAAGTTCCATCGAAGAACCAAGTATCGCTTCTTGAAAGTAGTTCTAAATTTCGTCGAGTGGAGAATATAAGTACTCTTGCGATTTCGGGCAAGTTTCCACCGTCTACCTTTGAATCAAAATAAAAAATTTAGCACCGGTTAGCGTATTTTTGAATTTTTCAGGCAGTTCTCCAACATCAGCGAGAGTTTTTGGGTTCGGTGGAAGGACTCGACGCTTTGCCGTTCTTATCGTCCTTTTCAAATTTTCGCGCTCAGGTAACTTCGCTAAAACCCGGTTGGATCAACCCCGTAACTCATCTTGTACCAGGCGCGACGGTGGTCTTTCAGGATTTCGCTCCCCATCTTGCTTCAATCGGTACTTAATAAGTTCTGCCTCGCAATCATCAGGGTCGGCAACGTGCTCGTGAGTTGCACCTTTGGTGAGCGGACCTTTATAAATTTCAGGTACTTCATCTCCCTCGGTGAACGAAGATATTGCGCGCGCGTGGCATAGCTCTGCCCGTAGTAACTTGCAGTCCCAGTATGTTTTGTTCTTCTCCTCGATATCCCTTGATTTGTGATAAATGAAGCTATCAATAATCAACTGCTTACCGAACTTTACAACGTTTTGATACATTTTGAATTTAGAAATTAAGTATTAAAAAGTAAAGAGGAAAAAAAAGTATGGAGGTTACGAAAAAAAATTTCAAATGTGCAGGTTAGTTAATTGGAATGTTAAATTTGAATGTTTGAATATTCGAAAAAATATTAAATTAAATGTAAATGATTGAATATTCAGGAAAAAGGTCATTCGGGCACCTTGATTTGGGAAAAATGCATTCGGGAATCCGGTATTCGGGAAACCGGATATTCGGGAAAAGTGTCATTCGGGAAATTCGATTCGGGAAAACCGTCGGCAACCTAACGCGGGACGTCCGAGTTTTTCTAATGAATAAATTAATAAATAAACTAACGAACCGCAGGGCATATCAACCCCATAACACTGGGCGTCCGAGTTTTTCTAATAAATAAATTAATATATAAATTATCAAACTGCCAAGCTCTACAACCCCATAACGCTGGGCGTCTGATTTTTTTTAAATAAATGAACAAATATATCAATGAACTATCGAACAATACAACCCCCTACACTGGGCTTCCGAATTTTTCTAATAAATAAATTAATAAATCGCCAAGCGCTGCAACCCCATAACGCTGGACGTCCGTGCTTTTTTTAAAAATAAATTAACTATCCGCCAAGCAATAAAACCCCATAACGCTGGAAGGACGAGTTTTTTTTTTTTATAAATTAACTAACCACCAAGCAATAAATCCCCATAACGCGGGACGTCCGAGTTTTTCTGATGAATAAATTAATAAATAAACTAACGAACCGCAGGGCATATCAACCCCATAACACTGGGCGTCCGAGTTTTTCTAATAAATAAATTAATATATAAATTATCAAACGGCCAAGCTCTACAACCACATAACGCTAGGCATCCAAGTTTTTTAAATAAATGAACTAATAATTGAATTGACAAAACGCCAAGCACTACAACCCCATAACGCTGGGCGACCGAGTTTTTTCAATAAAAAGATAAATACATAAAAGAACCACCAAACAATACAACCCCATAAAACTGGGCATCCAAGTTTTACTAATAAATTAATTAATAAACTGCCATGCGCTACAACCCCATAAGACTGGGCGTCTGAGCTTTTCAAACAAATAAATTGATAAACCGCCAACCGCTACAGCCCCATAACGTTGGACGTCCGAGTTTTCTAAAAAAAAAAATTAATAAATAAATTAATAATCATCCATGCCCTACAATCCCATTACGCTCAGCGTCCGAGTTTTTTTTGATTACATAATTTAATAAATAAATGAATAAACTGCCAACCGCTACAACCTCATAACGCAGGACGTCCGAGTTTTTTTTTTTAAATAAATTAACTAACCACCAAGCACTAAAACCCCATGAAGCTGGGCGTCCGAGTTTTTTTAAATAAATAAATAAATGTATACATGAACCACCAAACAATACAACCCCATAACACTGGGCATCCAAGTTTTACTAATAAATAAATAACTAAATGAGCCACCAAACACTACAACCCCATAACACTGGGCGTCCGAGTTTTTCAAGTAAATAAATTGATAAACCGCCAAGCGCTACAGCCCCATAACGTTGGTAATCCGAGTTTTTTTTTTTTTCAATTAATTAACTAACTGCCAAGGACTAAAACGCTATAACACTGGACGTCCGAGTTTTCTAAAAAAAAAAATTAAAAAAAAAATTAACAAACTGCCGTGCCCTACAATCCCATTACGCTCGACGTCCAAGTTTTTTTTTTATTACATTATTCAATAAATAAATTAACAAACTGCTATGCCCTACAACCCCATAACACTGGGCGTCCGAGTTTTTCAAATAAATAAATTGATAAACCGCCAAGCGCTACAACCCCATAACGTTGGACGTCCGAGTTTTTTTTTTTAAATAAATTAACTAACGGCCAAGCACTAAAACCCCATAACACTGTGCGTCAGAGTTTTTCAAATAATTAAATTGATAAACCGCCAAGCGCTACTACCCCATAACATTGTGCGTCCGAGTTTTTCTAATAAATAAATATTAATTAATTCATTAAAAAAAACTCGGACGTCCAGCGTTATGGGGTTGCAGTGCCTGGCAGTTTGTTAGTTTATTTATTATTTAATATATTAAAAAAAATCTGACGTCCAGCATTTTGAGTTGTAGCACTTGGCGGTTTATTAATTTATTTATTAGAAAAATTTGGAAGCACAGCGTTATGGGGTTTAAGTGCTTGGCGGATAAGTAATTTATTAAAAAAAAAAAAAAAAAACTCGAACGTCCTACGTTATGGGGTTGTATTGTTTGGCGGTTCATTCATATATTTATTTACTTATTCAAAAAAACTCGGACGCCCAGCTTCATGGGGTTTTCGTACTTGGTGGTTAGCTAATTTATTAAAATAAAAAAAACTCGGACACCCAGCGTTATGGGGTTGTGGTGCTCGGCAGTTTATTAATTTATTTATTAATTTATTCATTAAAAAAACACTTGAACGCCCTGCGTTATGGAGTTTCAGTGCTTGGTGGTTAGATAATTTATTTAAAGAAAAAAAAAAACCGGACGTACATTGTTATGGGGTTACAACGCTTGACGGCTTATTAATTTATTCACTAGTAAAACTCGGATGCCCAGTGTTATGGGGTTGTAATGTTAGGTAGTTCATTTATACATGATTTTATTTATTAAAAAAACTTGGACGCACAGCTATATGGAGTTTTAGTGCTTGGTGATTAGTTAATTTATTTAAAAAAAAAAAAAAAAAAAAACCAGAACGCCCAGCGTTATGGGGTTGTAGTGTTTGGTGGCTCATTTAGTTATTTATTTATTTAAAAAAAAAAAACTTAGACGTCTAGCGTCATGGAGTTTTTGGGCTTGATGGTTAGTTAATTTATTTTAAACAAAACAACTTGGACGTCCAGAGTTATGGGGTTGTAGTGCTTGGCAGTTTGTTAATTTATTTATTAATTTATTTATTAGAAAAACTCGGACGCCCAGTGTTATGGGGTTGATATGCCCTGCGGTTCATGAGTTTATTTATTAATTACTTTATTAGAAAAACTCGGATGTCCTGCGTTATGGGGTTTTATTGCTTAGTGGTTAGTTAATTTATAAAAAAAAAAAAAAAAACTCAGACTTCCAGCGTTATGGGGTTTTATTGCTTGGTGGATAGTTAATTTATTTGATATATTTGTGGTTCATTGATATATTTGTTCATTTATTGAAAAAAAATCGGCCGCCCAGCGTTATCGGGTTGTAGTGCTTGGCGTTTTGTTAATTTATTTATGAGTTCATTTATTTAAAAAACTTGGAGGCCTAGCGTTATGTGGTTGTGGAGCTTGGCAGTTTGTTAATTTTTTTTTAAATTTATTTATTAGAAAATCTCGGACGCCCAGCGTTATGGGGTTGTAGTTCTTGGCGTTCTGTTAGTTTATTTATTAGTTCATTTATTTAAAAAACTCAGATGCCTAGCATTATGTGGTTGAAGAGCTTGGCGGTTTACTAATTTATTTATTAAATTATGTAATAAAAAAAACTCGGATGCCGAGCGTAATGGGGTTGAAGCGCTTGGCGGTCCATTAATTTATTTATTTTAAAATACCCGGACGCCCCACAGTGAACGGATCCGAAAATCGTTGGAAAGAATCTATTTAAATGAAGGAAAATAAAGCTAGAGAGAAGCGGTCAACGACAATCAAAAGCTAATTTAATAACAATCATCGGAAAAATATAAAAGTTATAGGTTTTCCATTCCTAACCTGAAAAAAATGCAGAAAAAAAAATCACTAATGTGTAATTTTCGTCCAAAATCTGAAAAGAACGAATACGATTGTAAAATCAATTTTTTTTTTAGTTTATGGCAAAAATAAATGATTTTATAAACATTTCTTCTACTGATTTTAATTAAACATGTTTAAATCGTAATTATCGATAAAACAAAATATTTTTTAAACATAAAATTCATGTAACTTCATAAAATATACTATGTAATTAAAATATACTATGTAAAAAATGATAAAAAATCATACAACCCCATAACTGAATTCGTCAGACTTCTACAACCCAATAACCGAAATCATCAGGCTCTTACAACCCTATAACTGAATTCGTCAGACTTCTACAACCCAATAACCGAATTCATCAGGCTCTTCCAACTTCATTACCAAATTCGTCAATTTCCTACAACCCTAAAACTTAATTCATCAACCTTCTATCCTTTAAACATACAACTCCATAACCAAATTGATCAGATTCTTACAACCCCATAACCGAATTGATCAGACTCCTACAATCCATAACTGAATTCGTCAAATACTTACAATCCTATAACCATATTGTCAAACTCCTACACTACTCCATAATAGAATTTGTCATACTTCTACAACCCTAACTTCGAAATCATCAGACTTCCATAACCTATAAAAGAATTTATTAGACTTCTACAACCCCATAACCGAACTCATCTGACAAAAAAAAAAAATTGATTGAAATCAACAAAATTCGTAAAACAACGATGTCTCATGTCATTTTGATTGTTGTGCACTTTGTATTACTATTGCATTCTTTTTGCACTTTATCGTGGAATTCATTCAACTTTTTTTTTATAATTATTTGCTGTGTAACAAGAATTATCAATTATCCACCAAATCATAGATTTTTAGACTTAATGAAAATGTGACAAATATACTTCTAGGGTTATATAGTTCTGACGAATTCATTTATGGGATTATAGGCTTGAGAATTACATATAAAGGACGTATTTGGTTATAAGATTTTGAGCGTTTAACAAATTCAGTTATGTAGTTGTAGGAATCTGATCAATTAAGTTATGAGGTTGTAAGAGCCTGATCAAAATGGTAATGGGATTGCAAGTTTGAGGAATAAAAAGCTGATGAATTCGGTTATGGAGTTAAAGGAATTCGGCTAATTCAGTTATGGGGTTGTAGAAGTCTGACGAATTCTTATATAGGTTGTAGAAGTTAGATAAGTTTGAGTATAGGGTTGAAGAAGTCAGACAAATTCTATGATGGGGTTGTGTAGGAATCTGATGAATATGATTATAGGGTTGTGGGTGTTTGACGATTTCAGTTATGGAGTTATAGGAGCTTGATGAATTTGGATATGTAGTTGTAACGGTCTAACGAATCTAGTTATGGGGTTGCAAAGGCATATAAAGTTAATTATGAGATTGCAGGAGCTAGACGGGTTTTAAGAGTCTGATAAATTCGGCTATAGGGTTGTTAGAGTTCAAAGAATTCGGTCATGGGGTTGCAGAAGTTCAACTAATTCTGCTTGGTTGTAGAAGTATTACAAAATCAAGTATAGGGTTATCAAAGTCTGATGAATTTGATTGCGGGGTTGTAGGAGCATATCAAAAATTTCTATAGGGTTGTAAAATTATGAAAAATCCATTCAACAGGGTTGTAGGATTGAGGAATACATAGAAGTCTAACGAATTAAGCTATGGGGTTTTAGAAGTCCTATTTAGACTTCTATTCCTAAAGTCTGCAAACCCATAACCAAATTCGTCAGAATTCTACAACCCCATAACTGAGTCCGTCAATATTCTACAACCCTATAAGTGATCGCAAATCCAACAACAATCCATTCTTCAAGCCTACAACCTCATAATTGAATTTTTTATACTCCTGCAACTCTATAAGGAGTCATCCATTAATGATGTCACACTAATTTGGTATAGTCTCGTAGCGCTACAGTGTTAGCAGACTATATCATAAAAATGTGACATCATTAATGGATGGCCCCTAACCGAATTGATCAGACTTCAACAACTTTATAACTCGACTCAGCAAACTCCAATTACATGCCTGAATTCACCAACCTTCTATTCCTCAAGCTAAAAACTCTATAACCTAATTCGTTTTATTTCTACAATTTATTTCGATTATATTTTTACAATCATCTTCTTTATCAGATTTAACGCTTCCACAAGTTCAATAATTTCCGAGTATGCCATACTTTTCGTAACAAAAGATGGTAAGAACAAGCTAAATCACTTCGAATTAAAGTGGTTAAAAATTGTCCTTAAGAATTTTTGAAATGTTTCCAAGTATTGAAAACTTCCAACAATCGAAATTTCAATTGCCGAATATATTTTACATAGAGAGAAAATAAATTTTCTTTCGGTAGACAAAAAAAATTCCAATGATAGAAAACTTCCATTTATTGCCGATTCTAATTATAAAGTTTACGCAGTAAAAATGTATTTAAAAGATAATAGCAATGAACAATTATTTTAGAAAGATAATACATGGAAAACAAAGTTTTGATCCTAGTTGATAATTGTACAAATTATTTTAAAAGATTGTGAAATTTTTGGAATGATCCGATGAATTTGTGAGTATCACAAAATGATCCTTATAATCATTTTTAAAGATTCCAAAGATTCATAAAATGATCATAAGGCTCATTTTTATCATTTTTTTTTTTTTTTTTTTTTTTTTTTTTTTACCATAAGTCCAAAAACCAATGATTTGGATCATTGATAATTCTTTACGAATTTTGTTGATTTTAATCAATTTTTTTTGTCAGATGAGTTCGGTTATGGGGTTGTAGAAGTAAAGGGAAATCCGTTAGGTTCTACAAATACGACAAGTTCAAGTATGGGGTTGTAGAAGTCTGATAAATTTGATTGCAAGATTGTAGGAGCTTGATGAATATGGTTGTAAAATTAAAACTATTTCAGTTAACGAGGTTGTAGACTTGAGAAATCTAACGAATAAAGATATGGAGTTTTAGAAGTCCTGGTTATGGGGTCTTAGGCTTAAGGAATATGCAGAAGTCTCATGAATTTAATTATGGGTTGTAAAAGTCTCACGAATTCGGTTAAGGAGTTGTAGGCTTGAAGAATAAATAGAAGTCTAAAGAATTTAGTTATGAGTGTGTAGAAGTCTAACAAGTTTGCTTATTGGTTTCAGAAGCTTTATTTATTCGGTTATGGGGTTGTAGAAGTCTAATGAATTCTTTTATAGGTTATAGAAGTCTGATGATTTCGAAGTTAGGGTTGTAGAAGTATGACAAATTCTATTATGAGGTTGTTTAGGAGTTTGACGAACATGGTTATAGGATTGTGGGTATTTGACGAACTCAGTTATAGGTTGTAGGAGTCTGATCAATTTGGTTATGGAGTTGTAAGAATCTGATCAATTTGGTTATGGAGTTGTATGTTTGAAGGATTGAAGGTTGATGAGTTAAGTTATAGGGTTGTAGGAAATTGACGAATTTCGTTATGGAGTTGGAAGAGCCTGATTAATTCGGTTATTGGGTTGTAGAAGTCTGAAGAATTCAGTTATAGGGTTGTAAGAGCCTGATGAATTCGGTTATTGGGTTGTAGAAGTCTGACGAATTCAGTTATAGGGTTGTAAGAGCCTGATAATTTCGATTATTGGGTTGTAGAAGTCTGACGAATTCAGTTATGGGGTTGTATGATTTTTTACATTTTTCACGTAATATATTTTAATTACATAGTATATTTTATGAAGTTACATGAATTTTATGTTTAAAAAATATTTTGTTTTATCGATAATTACGATTTAAACATGTTTAATTAAAAACAGTAGAAGAAATGTTTATAAAATCATTTATTTTTGCCATAAACTAAAAAAAAATTGATTTTACAATCGTATTCGTTCTTTTCAGATTTTGGACGAAAATTACACATTCGTGATTTTTTTTTTTTGCATTTTTTTCAGGTTAGGAATGGAAAACCTATAATTTTTATATTTTTTCTATGATTGTTATTAAATTAGCTTTTGATTGTCGTTGACCACATCTCTCTAGCTTTATTTTCCTTCATTTAAATAGATTCTTTCCAACGATTTTCGGATCCGTTCACTGTGCGCGCCCAGCGTTATTAGGTTGTAGATGCTTTGGGGATTATTTATTTATTTATTCATTTTTTCACAATAAAACCAGTACGCCCAGCGCTATTGGGTCGTCTAGCTTTTTTTGTTTGTTTATTTAATTGTTGATTGTCATAAAAAACTTTGACGCCCTGCGTTATTGATTTGGTTTTTTTTTGGTTTATTTATTTATTTATTTAGAAATAAAAAATAAATAAAAAAAAAATTAAAAAAAAATGAAAACACGAATGACCAGCGTTGTTGGGTTGTCTTGCTTGGGGTTCATTTATTCATTTAATTATTGATTATTTTAATCTCAATGCCCAGGGTTTTCAGGTTGTTAAGTTTGGGGGATTATTTATTTACTTATTTATTCATTTATTTATTTATTGAACCCAGCCGCCCAAGGTTTTGTGTGTTTTTTGTTTGCCTGATCTTCACCGGAAGATTTTTAAATTTTTCGGTACCCCCTGGGCCGAGGTATCGGACACACTGGTCGCAGAGTCTATACATTCAAGATACCAAGGAGAGGAGGGCCATTTTAAGTACAGTTACTTTATTTTTGAATAAACATTTTCTTTTATTTCAATGAAAATGGATTAGTAATTGCTTGATTAGAAATGTAATTTGTTGATCTTTATGAAGAATCATAATGAATCCGTTCATTTATTGTAAGGAAAATTTAGTACCAAAATAAAAAAATGCCCCTGAAAAAATTATTTTTTTCATTCATTTATCCTCCATAAAGTTATTAAAAAATTAAAAATTTTAAAAATAAGTGTACCAATGCATTTATTCATAAAAATTTTTAAAAGTTAGAAAATGTCCTTGAATACACCTAAAGAGCGTATAATTTATTAAAAAAAAAAAAAGCACATAGAATCGAACCTGAGACGGCAAAATAGAGAGCGGTTACTTTAGCCACCAAACTACACATTAACGTTAGAGATGATGGATTAGAACTAATATTTAAGTTGGGCCCCTTCGGGGCTTGAGTATAAGATTTCATTTATTTAACTATAATAAACTTAAACAAATATTTTCAAATATTTATTTGTTTATTTATTTATTTATGAATATTCAAAAATTTTTTAGTTTACATTTTCATGAAAAAAAAAAATTAAACCTCCCTTTTTTTTTAATTTTTTTTTTTTAATATCGTCAATTTATTACTAGCTAAAAATTATAATTATAATTTGTAACGGGGTATTTCTTAAGAAAAGGGCCTCCCTTTAATAATTAAGAGAGTTTCCTGGGCCCTCCCATTACAAGGAAATTCTGTTCAAAAATAATGCGGGGAAACACTCCTTAATCTAGGGTCAGGGTTTCCACGGAGAGAAAACCTCTGGGAACGGTTGGTGAGCTAGAGAGAGAAGAAATAAATTATATAAAAAAAATTTAGGTTAATTTCATTTATTCTTGTCTACTAAGAAATCATTGTCTACATTTACAAAATAAATTTTAATTTGAGAACAAAGGAATATAATTGAAAATTTATGTCTACAAAATGGCGGGGCGCCACGTAAAGAAAAATCGCATTTATTTAGTGTTTTAAGTGTACGCGAATAAATTTTATTTATAAAAAACCGCAAGAAAAAAAACAACAAGAAAAAAACATGCTTTTCCAACTTTCCATTAAATAATATAGGGAACCTTACTTTACCAAAATGTTCTATTCCAAAATGGCCACTTCAATTACTCTCTCTTTTTTTTTTTTTAATTTTGTTTTCCAATTCTCAAGGTGAAATGGATTAACCCAAGTTTTTTTTTATTAATCTGGTATCAACCTAGCTGTAAATAAATAAAAAAAATGTCTACTACTCAAAAAGAAAAAAAAGAAAAACTTAAAACAAGTCTACGAAAGGAGAACTTAGAAATTTTAAATCACACTCTCAAAAACACTACCTCACACTGTGGCTACTGAGAACAGAGTGACGCTCCCCGCGTCTCTCTGACTCGACTTCCTTCTTCACCATCCCCTCCAAACACTCTCCGCCAATCAACACAAATTAATCTAATTAAGCCTCATTCATACTCGAGGAACAGTCATAAGTCCACCAATCAGACACATTCACGCCACAACATCGAATCACGCTCCCGTCTACAATCTTCCGGTGGCGATCGCCACGCCACCTATCGTACGCGCGAAAATCCGAAATAAAGAATAAAAATAATGCACACGAGACACTCACCGCGTTAACCTATTCCTTGCGCACATACTCTCTCTCTCGCTCTCCCCCATACGCACACATTGTTCGCGCAACGTACACAATACAACAAAAAAAAAAAAAAAAAATCTCACTCACGCCCGTGTCTACTGTGGTGAGCGTGCGCGCACGCGCTTGTCGACGCAGTTGCGTCGTCTGCCGACACGCGCCGCGCACCTCCTCCGTCGCCGAAAACTCCCCGACGGAGAATCGGAACCCATGTGTGGTGTATTTGTGTGTACGTGCGCGCCCTGGGCTGGGAGAGCCTTCCCGGGTGGTGAACATGCGTGTGTGTGTATGTGTTGTGCGCGCGCCGTGTGCTCGTGCTACTGCAATAGCGTTCGACCGATGGCAACCGTCGCCACGTGGTCGGCTGCTGCTATGAGAGAACGCGGCTCGGTTATCACCTGGGAAAGTAAACAAAACAAATTAGCAAATTTTGTTGTTTCCCAGGTGACTCGACACTGCCAGGTAGGAAACAAATTACGAGGGATTCACTCCCTCGCAAATTAAGAGCTAAAAACTAAGTATATTTTTAACATGTGCATTGAAATACTTTAAAAGCTTTTTAAGATCTAACGACTGCTAATGCGAAATGGGTAGTTTTGGGTCCCATCCGCTAGGTGGCTTACCGTTAGAACTGAGCTCTCAGCAAAGTAACAAGCTCTGGATATATAACCCACCAAATTTTGTTACTCTGGCCGAGCGACTGAAAGTCGTTTCAATAATTTTTTAATGATTTGACTAGTCTGAGAGCTGTTCTTACCAATTTTGGTCGAATTATTTACAAAAAAAATTAAAAACATAAAATTTTTCTACCTCAAATTCATAGGTATTTTTAATTAAATTACTCTAACTTGAGGTCTCGCTTAACATTTTAAATTCAAATCGGTAATTTGGAACCTTGTCAACACTCTGTAGCAACTTTGAAGGAACGTTTTACCATAAGGTTCTAGAAACGTTGCCAGAACAATTTGTGGTCACCTTTTGAAAAAATATGGTTGAAAAACTTCGTTGCCATAACGTTGATTGAAGGTTTTCTTTGAAACTAATAACGGAGATCTACACGATTGTCACAACGTTTCTAAAACCGTTCAGCAACCTTTCAACGAAAGGTTGCAATGGTTTCTGTGCAACGTTGCCAGAACGTTCTGAAAACTTTTTGTGCTATCTGGGATCTAGATATATATCTGATAACTATCATCATAAAATTTCTTTTTATGTTTTTGTGTTATTCTCTCTGAAAATACATTTTCAAATAGTGTAGTATTTAAAATTCGCCGTATAGTTTATTTAATAATAAAGACAAGAATTTGAGCAATGCATAGTAAAAAAGAAAAGTTCTAATTCAAACGATTGATTTTTTAGACCAAAATATTAATCATGATTTTCCTAATAATTTCTTTAACATTGAAAATAAAGGTAATTTTAAATGTTATATCTCATACTATAAGTTTTATAAAAAAACTTTTTATCAAGTGTATAAATTTATTATTAAAAATTTTTTATTCATCCTTTCATTTATTTTTGAAAATATTTTACGTGAATTTATTACACTTACAATTTTTTTTGGTAAGATCAAATTTTCGTTTATTATTTTCATGTTTTTCAGTTTTTTTTACAAAATCAAAATAATTGTCGAGTGGTAATCTTCAAGAGATATCAATTCATCTTTTTTGGGTTGTTAGTCATAGTAACCAGGAAATATCATTTTGAATAATTGTTGGATCAGCTATCACTTTTTCACTTGGCTTATTTAACTCTGGATTTCCTCGAAGGTCATCGATGGAAGTCTGGTGGTAACTTTTGATCATCTATATTCTTATTGCTTTCATTTAGTGATATCTTATTATTACATTATACAAGTTATATGCACTAGTAGATAAATTTCAAATTTTGTTAATATTTGTCAGAAATCTGAAGTCATCCACTTATACCCAAATTATTCATTTTTTCTCGTTTTTTTCCATTTCATTTTTTTTCTTCTTCCTAGTGACACTATAGGAAAGGCTGGGGTAAATAGTTAATATTGAAGCAATAATTATCAATTAACTGTAGGAATATTTTTATTCAATCAAGCAAGCAAATATCTATGTTATCGAGAGCGAGGCGCAAGCCAAACAGAGAGAAGCCTGCACGCAGTAGAGTAGGGTTGGGTAATTGGGGCACTTCTCTCCGATCAGCGTTATATTTTTTATCATAAATAGAAAAAAAAATAGTTGATAGTTTAAAAAAAATTATATTGAATAGATAAATTACCTAGGAATGGCGCATGTAGTTTAATTGTGTGATAAGTGCTTCAATTTAATTAAAAAAGTAAGAATCTAACGAATTTTTTCAGAGTTTCAAAACAGAGGGTAATTGGAGCACTTTTTTGTTAGGTTATTTTGAAGCAGAATACATTTATGTTGAGATGAAAATTTATTTTTCATGCAAAATCTATTAAAATACATAAAGTTATGAAAATAACTGTGCTATTGGTTATAAATTTTGAACTATTTTTACCCTGAATTGTTATAAAAATTTTGTTTCTCGCATCAAACTCTCACATCTAATTAACCAAGTTTTCTATTCAAAAGTCAATTTTAAAATTAAATAATTTATGAGATGATGTAGAATCATCCATGTATAATAATAAAAAAAAAATTTTAACAGGTATAAGTCCAGTTTTATCAATAAGATCAGAATATTGAAGCAGATTTTAAACAACCTATCAAAGAATGTATTTATTTATAAATTACTTTTTGAATTATGTGAATTTTTATCTACTTAAATAGATAAAAATTTGCTTTTACAAATATGCTTTGAAAAATTAAAATTAAAAAATTATAAAGCTGTATAGAGCCATTTTGCTGTCGACTTAAGTAAAATCTAAAAACATGCTTCTAAAAAAGTAAAAATTAAGGCGAGTTCAGTTTTTTCTTGGCCAAATTCTTACTAAATTTCTCGACATGGATTTACCCAATCCATATCAATTCCCTCTCCAGGTTCTGCCACTGAAACTGTTGCCACTCCAACTGTTGCCAAAGCCACTCCAACATCTGCTGACTCCGAGACTCTGTAACCTGCTACACTACAAGCACTGATGAAAGGAATAACAAGTACCCAGGCTACAATTGACACTCAGTTTGGAAGTGAACGAGAAACTCGGCATTATTCATTAACTCGTCGCTAGAATGGACGAGAATGAACTAGGATTGGCAGAAGTTCGTAATGAGCTGACAAAAATGAAAGATATGATTGAGTCTAGAAGTGATAACTCAGTTCCTGACGGCAACCTGATTGAGAAAATCATCAACTTGGAAAGGAAGAACGCTGCACTGAACTCTCGCATAGCAGAGGTGTCCAGTATGCGACAACCTCTCTCAACAAACTTCGTGATTGGTGGACTGACTGTTCCTAATGGTGCGAACTTGAAGAGTCTAGTGACAGCTGTTTTAAGCACAGTTCACCCAGGAATTGATGCTAGAGATATGGTCTCTGCTCGTATTCTGAAAAATCGAGCAAATGACAATGCAGATGCCACTGCCAGTAGTGATGTGACTGATTCTGCATCCTGAAAAGCCTCTGCCAGCACAGCCACCTTAACTGATACCACAACCTCTAATCAAAGAAAGTTCCTGCCATCCATAGTTGTAGCGTTCCACTCACGTGCTCACTAGAAGAAATCTTGCGTGGAAAAAGCAAGTTTGGTAAGCTTCACACAGCCCAACTGAAAACGTCATTGCCGTCTGAGATGGATCCTGCTTCACTTCTTCCTGGCTTGATCAATATCAATGAGTACCTGCCGATTGATCTTTTCAGGCTAAAACGCCACATATATGAAAAATCAAGAGAACCAAACTCTGGTTTTCTATGTATGTGCGAAGCCGTAGAATATACGTCAGAAGAAAGAAATTTGATGCTGGTCATCGTAACGAAATAAGATCCTGATCGTTTTTTAAAGACTTAGGTATGATTGTTTATCTGCTCTCCTATTATCATAACTTTCATCTCTCATCGGCATTTGCTAATCATGCTTCATCCCTCACATTTTCATCATTATCACCATCTAATTCACCACCGCTTGATCCTGTGTTGACTCACACTGTTTCGTTCTGCATCAACCACCTCTCAGACATCTGTACGTATCGCTGGAAGTGAGCTAAGGGTTTGTTTGATAAATGCTAACTCTCTGAGAAGTCATTTGGAACTAGTCAACATTACCTGTCAACTCATCCATTGACTTATATTCTTGCGGTCACGGAGACATGGTTAGGTCCTGTAGTTAAAGACTCGCTGGTAAAGCTGTCATATTACACCATTCTGAGGAAGGATCGCAACACCCAAAGGGAAGGAGTTGCACTTTATGTTCAAAAACTCCTTAAAGTAACCCATCTTTGCTCGCCCTCCACCGAGTGGACTGGTTAGCCTGGCCACCCCGAATACTTTTTTGCTGAGGTTACGCCGAAAGGTGGTGACCCTATATTTGCTGGAGTAGTTTACAGGCCCCCAAGGCTCCTTTTGTATTAGGGACTGATTTTATCCCAAAACTATGCGATCTTATGCACAATTACAGCACGAAGGTTCTAAGGGGACTTTAATGCAGACCAGTTCGACTTTACAGATCCAGATGCGAAATTCATTTGTTCATTTATAGCAGAAAATTCACTATTTTCAATCCCGTTCGGTGCTACGCATCACACCACTCACTCTGACAATTTCCTCAATCTCTGCCTCGTCGACGTTTTAGATACTGTCATTGATTACACCAAGACCAATACTCCATTCATAGCAGGATATGACCTACTGACAGCTACTCTAGACATACATACATACACAGCTAGCACCTATAGAATTTACCAACAGAGACATCAAATCCATCAACGTAACTACACTGAAAGACTATCTGAGAGACTGTGATTCGTCGGTAATTATGGTTGGGGAGGATTTTGCTGTGGATGTGACTCTGGATTGTCTCTGTAATAATTTGAATGCAACTCATCATGCCATGGCCCCAGTTAAGACCTTGAATTTTAAGAGACATTAACACCCACAGTTCACGCCCTATCACAGATCGCTCATTACTGAAAGAGGCCGAATCTACAGACGCTACAAATGATCTAAACTTGATACAGAACTCTTTGAATACAGACTGGCGCAAGACACTGCTCATGAACAGATTGAACTTGCTATACTTGACTTTTACTGGAATAGACTTCGCGATCTGACTGACCCTCAACAAATCTGGAAAGATTTCCGACACCTGGGCATCTCACCTGAACCTGGTATTAACTCAGCAGACTTCTCTCCGGACGACCTCAATCATTATTTCGGATCGCTCTGCACTTTTCTTCCTAATAGCAGCCCCTGCTCTTTCAGATTTCCTGCACAGCCTTCGTTGTACCAAAGATGAGGAGAATTTTGACTTTGATTCTAGATTAGTAATCTCTAGATGAAGTTGCTAAAGCAATGAATGCCTCAACTTCGCAGGCAGTGGGCGTTGACGGTCTTTCCCAGAAGTTCATCACAGCCACCTTCCCAACTATAGGTCCTTTCATTCTAGATATCTTTAAAAAATCTCTTGCTACATCTTACTTTCTTGACGCCTGGAAACGTTCGCTTGTAATCGCGCCTAACAAAATCCCATCCCCAGGTAATCTGAGCGATTTTCGTCCCATCTCCTTATTGTGCTTTTTGTCGAAGGTCCTTGAGAGACTAGTTTTTGACCAGATCCTTACGTTTATGGAATCTAGAGGATTGATGGATTAAAATCAAGCAGGTTAAAGGGCACGGTACAGTACTCAGATGGCACTGCTTGAGCTCACGGATGATATACGTCAAGGCAAGGATCGCAAACTTCTGACGGCAACGGTCATGTTCGATATGAGCAAGGCCTTTGATACAGTCTGTCATGTTACTCTACTAAGAAAACTTCAATCTTTTGGGTTTTCACAACGTGCGTTGAGGTGGTTAGGATCATATCTCGGCAAACGTTCTCAATCTGTAAAAATGGGTAGCTCGCAGTCATATTTAGGCCCTTAAACAAGGGAGTACCACATGGTTCAGTGCTTGGTCCTCTACTTTTTCTGCTTTTTGTCATGGATATAGCTCGGGGTCTTGATACAGGAGTCTACCATATCATGTTTGCTGATGATCTGCAGATATACCTACAAGGTCGTATTAAAGATATTCATAAGATGTTGGAAAAACTGAGTAGAATTGCGAGTCTCATAGCAGATTGGGCTGATGCGAATGGATTGAAACTGAACGTCAAAAAGACTAAGGCTATGGTGTTAGGTGGCTCATATTTTGTTGCCAAGTTCAAAGAACTGAGTATAGGTACTCTGCAACTACGTGACTCTCTCATCCCCTTCGTTTCCTCAGCTCGAAGTCTTAGGGTCATTTTAGATGCAGAACTAGATTGGAAAGAGCACGTTAACTATATTTTCAAAAGAGCAAACTCACTGATGTACAGGCTCCACCACTTTAGAAGAAGTACCAACTTTGAGCTGAGAAAGCACCTTATACAATCCCTTTTATTTCCCATTGTCAATTATTGCTCTCTGGTTTATTGTGATATCACGGCTAAACAAAACCTCACCATAGAACAAATCCTCAACACAGGTATTAGTTACATCTACTGAAACGAGAGAAAGCGATATACATAATTATTTATAATGTTTGTTAAACTGACTATATAAATTTTTTGATTATTTATTTATACTGTTTGATTTGTTGTGATTTACATCCTGTACGATCGAAAGGTATAGAATTTCTATGATCGTCAGGCCATTACAAAAGTACTTGGTACTTGTGGGAGTTGGAACCTCGTGAGAACGTTCTCTTTTAATTGAAGGTTTAATTGAGTGCTTGACTTACGAAGTCATTGTCAATCAGGCTAACAGATCGTACAGGAGTTTGTCACTGGGATCATTTGGGATGCGTTGATTTGCAATTTAAATTAATTTATTTAGTCAGTTCATTTAATTCTTTAATTTGTGAAAACAGTTAATTTTGTAATTAAAAATTGTATTTGTTCATTTCATTTATAATTTCGAACGGTATTGAAGTTATAATGAAAAGCAAGGTGAAAACAATTTAGTATAAAAGGTTCAAAAAAGAAAAAAAAAAAAAGAAAAAAAAGTCGTTTTTTGTTTTTTATTGAGCTTTCATTCAAATTTTTATCAATGAAAAGCAAAGGTCTGTAACCTAAAAAAAAAAAAAAAAAAAGCTAGTTTGTAAAAACGTCCTATTTAATTCAAATAAATTATTTAACTAATTTAAATTACTTATTCATTGCCGTTTTGTCCGTTACAATTTTGGTGCCGAAACCCGGGACAACTTGCTGGGAACTTGAGGACAAATTGGGTAAGTCGTTTCTAAAATGCCAAGAGGAAGTCGAACAAGAGTCGCTGGGACTACGGACGCTCAAAAACCGGCTGCAAAACGAGCGAGGGTAGCTTCGACGAGGCGTACAGCTCAAAATTCGACTGCAACGGGCACGGTTGTCGAAAACCCCATTCTACCAGCTACGTCAACGCGTGGACAAAATAACCGTCGTCGAGATCGTGGGGGCACGACGAACTCAACGGTGATTCAAACGCATCCGTCTGAAAGCATGGCGGTCGACGTGAGCGGAGAAACTGTCGCGTGCGAACGTGACAATAATTATTTAATTTAATTTAAGTTTAATTTAATTTAAGTGGGAACTTACCCGCTATGAGCAGATCACGCAGTTATCTGCTCGTCACCCTTTTTGCTTGCCTTTGGTAGGATTTATTAATTTGAGGTAAAATAAAAGTAATTTTTGAAGTTAATGATAATTTTATTATTAATAGTTATAAACAGAAATTTATACGAATTAAATTTATCGTCCTTCGACGAAATTATAAATTAACAATAAAAGTCTTACTTGTTACTAGGTGTGAACCTAGGCTAAACGGAGAGGGGTCCGGGTTTCCGGGCCGGTGATCCCTATGGTTGACCCACGTGTCAGGGCTGTCGAACACAGTGGCCTATCGAAGTCCGTGGAACTCCGGCTCCTTTCGTCCAGGTGTGCCTCTACGACCTTCAGCTTGCGCGTAGCCTCCGGATCGCTTGGTGTCGGGAACAGGAGAGAGCGTTTGAGGTTCGCGCGAGCCGGGAGGTCGCCGATTATCCCCACCTAGGACTTAAGGATCGGAGCTGCATCCAATTAGCTCGAGCTTTTAGCTCGGCTCGCGACGGGCCCCCTTCCTCACTCTTTCGGCGGGAGTAATTAAGAATATTCGAAAAGTCGTTAGCGCAACTTAGGAGGGTGATGGGTATTGGTTATGATTATTATTAGTATTATTATTTATGTTAAAGGTTGATACACGACATGCCTCCCCTCTTAGTCCATTGTTGTCCTCAACAATGCAGGGCTGCGCAACTAAGGAAGTGCAGTCCTTTATCGAAGATAGAAAGGTGTATCGACCTTATTTTGAAAGTGTGATTTTAGACAATAGCGAAGCGGCTAGTGTTAGAGGGTGTGCATGACGCGTTTGAATGACCTATGCGTTTATAGCGGCGGTGCATTCAGCTCGTGTTGCACAATGATCAATCAGAGCACTGTTTGTGGTGCTACCGATTAATAAATCGGTTTATGACCAAGAAGGTCGATAATTGATCTTCATTCGATCGGTTAGATTTATCAATTATTGTTGAAAAATCATAGTTGTTATTGTTAACAATATAATAATTATCAGCGGTGAATTCTGGTAATGACGGTTTTCATTTTGAAGACTGAATAAATGAAAAAAAAAAAAACTTAATCGAGACAAAGATGGTCGTTTGTAATTTGAGTTTCATATTACTTGCGCCTGTCAGGTAACAGAAAATCGAAGTTCCTCTCTTTTTTTTTTTTTTTGGTTTTGGGTTGGAGTTGGAGTTGTTGCGTTCGCGCTTTGAAGAAAAAAAAATATATATATCAGATATTATTAAATGCTAAGAGTGAGAAAGGTTCACAATTATCACGTAGACAGGTCCCAAGTCTTTAGATTTTTATCAATCAATAGGTTGCCGTAAAGAGAAAGAAAAAAACAGAGTAAGTACATTATTGCAAAAATAAAAAAAAATTAATCGATTTTAATTATTCAATTATTTGATTATTAATTATTTAACAATAAAAAAAATATGTAGACATGGTTATGAAATTTTCGAATATACGCATAAAGAAAAGAAAGATGATTATTGACAAGTATAATTTTTAATTGAAAAGTCAATTTTTAAAATTTGATTAGAATAAGTTAAATAGTAATGATAGGTATTTTCATGTTGTGAAAATCGTTTGCAGTAAAAATAATTCTTAAATAACCATAAAAATTTTAGGTCATGTAATAAAATAAATTTGAAATAAAAGTCTGTAGTCTGTAAAGTTTATATATTCACTGTTCACTTTTAATTTCCTTGCGGTTGAAGAATCTCGTGTAGCGATAATATTGTGATTATCGCCCGAAGGTGTAACAGTATCGAGCGGCTATCTCGTACGTGTGTGTGGCTGCTGCTTTCATGGTGTGTGCGTCGCGGCTGGCAACGCAGTGCTTAGTTATCATGTCGTAATTAAGCTATACTTTAGTTGACGTTGCTTTAGTAGTGCAGTAGGCTTTGGCTTGGCACGTGGCTAGTTTACAAGGACAGTTATTGTAATTCAAACTTAGACGAGGGATTAACAAACTATAATTCGTATATTAAAATTATTCCCAAATTTAAATTTCATTCAATTTTTTTTTTTTTTTTTTTTTTTTTAAAACGTGTAATATAAGGTAAAGTAAAATTAAGCAAGTAGTAAATAGTTAAAATAATTAGAATTGTTTGTTAAAGTTATTTTCGTGTAATCAGAGTTTCGAATAAACAAATACGTGAAATCGGATTAAATTAACCTGAGGTGATTATAAATAGGGCTTCACGATACGAGACGATATCGATATTTTGAATTATATCGATATCGTATCGACGGATGGGCATGTTTATCGTATCGAGTATCGTATCGACGATATTTTACTGTAAATTTATCGATATCGTCTCGGCTCAATCCCGAGAATCGAGAAATATCGACTCAAAAAATTTCATCAACTAATCAGTTGTTAATTATATTATATTCATTAAACACTTTTATATCATTAATTACAGTAATCATAATATATATTTTTATTTAAATTATCATTTATTTTAAAAATACAAAATGAGCAAAGAAAAAAAATCTAGAAAAAAAAAAAGATAGTTACAAATCATGAATGAAGTCCGTTAAACATATTTTGTTTGTAATATTTAAAGAAGACTTTGACCACGAATTCAAACTTAAAAGTGCTATTAGAGAATCGTCTTTTAAACAAGTTCTCGTATCACTCACGACGAGAGAGCCAGTTCTCAAAAAACGCTCAACCACAACAGCTGCAAACCCCCAAATACCCTGGGCGCCCGAGTTCAATAAATGAACCGATCAGCTATCCCCCAAAGCTGTAAGCCCCCAAAACCTTGGGCATCAAGTTCAATAAAAGAAACTGATCAGCAATCCCCCAAATACCCTCGGCGCCCGAATTCAATAAATTAACCGATCAACTTTCCCTCAAGCTCTAAACCCCCAAATACTCTAGGCGCCCGAGTTTAATAATCAAACCGATCAGCTATTCCCCAAGCTGTAAACTCCCAAAACCCTGGGCATCGAGTTCAAAAAAATTGATCTTCTAAACCCCCAAATACCCTGGGCGCACGAGTTCAATAAATTAACTGATCAGCTATCCCTCAAGCTGTAAACCCCCGAATACCCTGGGCACCCAAATTCAACAAAAAAACCGATCAGCTATCTCCCAAACTATGAACCCCCAAACCCCTGGGGAGCGAGTTCATTAAAAGAAACTGATTAACTATCCCCCAAGTTCTAAGCCCCCAAATACCCTATGCGCCCGGGTTCAATAAATTAACTGATCAGCTATCACTTAAGCTCTAAACCCCAAAATACCCTGGGCGTCGAGTTCAAAAAAATTGATCTTCTAAGCCTCCATGTTCCCTGGGCGCCATAGTTCAATAAATAAACTGATCAGCTATTCCCCAAGCTGTAAATTCTCAAATACCCTGGGTGTCCACACTCAGAGAAAGATTTCATTGGATCAACAATATATTGTAACATCTAAGATGCCATAATTGATGAAGAGACAATGATGCACATTGTAGCAGTAAAAATATCATGGTAGCGCTGACTAAATGCGTATTAAGGGCTAACATGTTTCTAGTTGCACTGGTATAGCACAACTTAATTTTAATAAATTTCTTTTTTGTGATTTTGGTATAAGAAATGTATTTGATGAATAGTTTTAATGTTAAAAAATTCACAAATGATTATAAAAATCACAATATTTAAAAAATAATGTCTTCAATTAAGATTTTAAAAAAAGGCCGTCGATGGCTCAGTCGGTTAAGACACACGTCTTAGTTGGCCGAAACATCGACACGCTGAGGGACGCCGGTTAGAATCCCCGCCGGCTCAACTTTTCGAGCACGGCGAGGCGAGCTGTGTGACCCGCCTTGGACTAGACAAGAATTCTGGTCGAATACTGATTTGTTTTGAGGAACAAAGGAGATGGTCACCGAAGAATTAATTAATGCTTACTGAGAATTATAAAGAATCACACCTGATAAGGCTTAGGAACGTTTAACCCTTCACTGCTAACCATCTGTAGCTGATGGAATATTTGATGGCATCTTCGCCTTATCAAGATGAAGTATTCAGGACTGATACACCCAACAGACGCAATTAAATCTACAGTTAAAACCCTATTGTACCCCACAGTATTATTTGTTTCATGTGAAATGTACGGCGCCCGAGTTCAACAAAAAAACTTATCGGCCCCCGCCCAGCTGTAAATAATTTTGTAACAATACCTAAATTACGATTCACTGGTGCAATCATATAACTGATCAGTTTTTTTTATTGAACTCGGTCGCCCAGGGTTTTGGGGGTTTAGAGCTTGGGGGCCGGCCGATCAGTTTAATTATTTAACTCGGGCGCCCAGGGTATATAGGAGTCTACAGCTTGGGGGAAAGCTGATCAGTTTATCTATTGAACTCGAGCGCCCAGGGTATTTGGGGGTAAACAGCTTAGGAGATAGCTGATCAGTGTTTATGTTGAATTTGAGCTCTCAGAGTAAGTGGGGGTTTAGAGCTTGGAGGATAGCTGATCTGTTTATCTATTGAATTTGGGTGCCCAGGGGGTATTTGGGGGTAAATAGCTTGGGGGATAGCTGATCAGTTTTTTTGTTGAACTCGGGCGCCCAGGGTATTTGGGGGTTTAGAGCTTGGAGGATGGCTGATCAGTTTACTTATTGAATTTGGGTGCCCAGGGTATTTGGGGGTTTAGAGCTTGGAGGATATCTGATCAGTTAATTTATTGAACTCGGGCACCCAGGGTATTTGGGGGTTTAGAAGATCAATTTTTTTGAACTCGATGCTCAGGGTTTTGGGAGTTTACAGCTTGGGGAATAGCTGATCGGTTTGATTATTAAACTCGGGCGCCTAGAGTATTTGGGGGTTTAGAGCTTGAGGGAAAGTTGATCGGTTAATTTATTGAATTCGGGCGCCGAGGGTATTTGGGGGATAGCTGATCAGTTTCTTTTATTGAACTTGATGCCCAAGGTTTTGGGGGCTTACAGCTTTGGGGGATAGCTGATCGGTTCATTTATTGAACTCGGGCGCCCAGGGTATTTTGGGGTTTGCAGCTGTTGCGGTTGAGCGTTTTTTGAGAACTGGCTCTCTCGTCGTGAGTGATACGAGAACTTGTTTAAAAGACGATTCTCTTATAGCTCTTTTAAGTTTGAATTCGTGGTCAAAGTCTTCTTTAAATATTACAAACAAAATATGTTTAACGGACTTAATTCATGATTAGTAACTATCTTTTTTTTTTTTAAAATTTTTTTTCTTTGCTCATTTTGTATTTTTGAAATAAATGATCAGTTTTTTTGTTGAACTCGGGTGCCCAGGTTATTTGGGGGTAGAGAGCTTGGAGGATAGCTGATCAGTTTATTTATTGAATGAGGGAGCCCAGGGTATTTGGGGGTAAATAGCTTAGGAGATAGCTGATCAATTTTTTTGTTGAATTTGAGCTCTCAGAGTAACGGGGGGTTTAGAGCTTGGAGGACAGCTGATCTGTTTATCTATTGAATTTGGGTGCCCAGGGGGTATTTGGGGGTAAATAGCTTGGGGGATAGCTGATCAGTTTTTTTGTTGAACTCGGGCGCCCAGGGTATTTGGGGGTTTAGAGCTTGGAGGATGGCTGATCAGTTTACTTATTGAATGTGAGCGCCCAGAGTATTTGGGGGTTTAGAGCTTGGAGGATAGCTGATCAGTTTATCTATTGAATTTGGGTGCCCAGGGTATTTGGGGGTAAAAAGCATGGGGGATAGCTGATCAGTTTTTTTGTTGAACTCGGACGCCCAGGATATTTGGAGGTTTAAAGCTTGGAGGACGGCTGATCAGTTTATTTATTGAATTTGGGTGCCCAGGGTATTTGGGGATAAATAGCTTGGGGGATAGCTGATCAGTTTTTTTGTTGAACTCGGGCGCCCAGGGTATTTGGGGGTTTAGAGTTTGGGGGATAACTGATCATCTATCTCACACACACACACACACACACACACACATATATATATATATACTAGGGGGTACCCCCCTGCTCGCTTCGCTCGCCAACCCCCATAAAAATAGTTATAAAAAATGGAGTTTTTTGACAGTTAATATAGAACATGTTTTTTGAGTTGAGTTTGTGTATTGAATAAAAGTTCAAACATGTTTAGGTAAAATTGTTGAATATGATTTAAATTGAAAAAAGAAAATTTTATATTATGGTGAGTCTAAAAAAATAGTTATAAAAATTAAATAGTAAGTTAAAATACTTCAAGTACTTGAAACAAGTTAAATATAATATTTTTTAACCGCTTTGAAGTACTCCTTTAAAAAGGGCTTTTAAAATTACGACTCCTCTAGGAAAAGCGCCCTTCAAAGAGGTTAAATATGGAGTTTTTTGACAGTTAAGGTGCTCGTGCAGGAGAAGCTCCTATAATTTAGAATCAACTCCTGCGGGAGGAGCCCCTTAAAACATGTTGAATATAAGATTTATTGACGTTTTGAGGTGCTCCTCCGGGAGGAGCTCTGAAAATAACGGCTCCTCCGGGAGGAGCCCCTTAAAACATGTTAAATATAAGGTATTTTGAAGGTTTTGAGGTGCTCCTCCGGGAGGAGCTCTTTAAACTACGGCTCCTCCGGGAGGAGCCCACTTTAAACATAATAAATATAAGGTTTTTTGACGTTTTAAGGGGCTCCTCCGGGAGGAGCTCTGAAAATAACGGCTCCTCCGGGAGGAGCTTTTAAAATTAAGAGCTCCTCCCGGAGGAGCACCTCAAAACCTTCGATCCGTTACTGACACTTTCGAGTTTTATTGGCTCCAGTAACAGTGTACGATATTCACGCTAAGATTTAAAATTGCTATATACATCTTTTTTTTCGAGACGATATTTTTCGATATTATCGTCTCTGGAATATCGCCGATACGAGAATATGGCTTCATAAAAATTTTTTATCGTATCGATATCGACATTCGTTGAGACGTATCGTCTCGGATATCGTATCGATTTCGAGATGATATCGAGACGATATCGATATTTTTTTCGAGTATCGTGAAGCCCTAATTATAAATAATGAATTGTGAAAAGTAATTTTTTGTTAAGACGAATTAATTGTTTGGTGATGGTTTGGCGGCTGCGTGAACTTGCTGGATGAACCAGAAAAAAAATATTCAGAAAGAGCAGGAAGAAGGATAATTATGTATAGTGTTTTGCTTGTATTTATTCGATCAAAAGTGTATATATATACATATATATATTTATTTATTTATTTATTATTTTTTTTTTTTATTATTTTTTTTTTTCAGTGTTCGTTGACGTTGTATCCGTCACGGGGCGGCGTGGTCGCTGATTCGTTACTTTTGGTGGGTACAGACGGTTGGTTGCTTGTGCTTGCTTTTGGCATTGTGGGATTTTCGATTTTGGGCAGTTCTTTTGGCACCGTTGGATCTATACTCTCGGATTTTTGGGTTTGACTACCAGGATTAGTATTGGTCTGGTGGCAGTTTGCACATATATTATGATTTAATAATTGAAAGGATTCTATTTGATTTTGATTACGTTTTCCTTTTTTGCAGGCGAAGAAGAGAATGGGCCAAAGCTTTTCCAGAAAATGGAAATTATCAAGAACGTATTTTATTATCATTGTAATAATTATAGACGATCCTAGGCCGAATGCTAGGATTGAATGCGATTCACTCTGTTCTATGCGTTTTGTATGTATTAATTTGAGTTTGTTTTCTATTTAATTGAGCAGGGTGGGGTCAAATTTTTGGAGTGATTCTGTAAATTCTTGCTTTGCTTCTAAAGGGTAAAAATAATGTCGGTTTTTGGAATTATAATTGTCTGGCATGTATTGATTGAGGCTGGTGTTGCCTTTTTGAACATTGAATACTCGCAGGGGGTGTCTGGACCTGCGTCTCTTAGGGGCAGAGATTCATCAATTAATTTTGAATCTCCGTGGTCTAGACACGATCGTAAAAACTCATTATTCACGAGGACATACGTTTTCAAATTTTCCGATAAAGGGTACCGCAGGGCAATGCGTCTGTGAGCTCGCCTTTTCGTGCTATCCTGGCTGAAGTTATTTCTCTTTCAAGTAGCAGATGATAAAGGTTATAAAAACATTCTCTCAAAGGGCTTTGTCTAATCGGTGTTTTCTCCGTTTTGGTTACGACTAATGAAAAGATGGTTCTCCCCCTATTTGTGGAGACGAGCACGTCACCCACCGTCGGGTTCGCGTCACTGAGGTCAATTTTTGAGATTAATTTCAACTCGTTTAGCAATTGATTGTTGGGTGTGTTCAGATTTAAATTTGCAGGTATGAAATGAATTATATTATCTTTGTGACCGGTCAGGGACTCTCTGACATGTCTGATCACCATGGTTTTCCTGGGATCAGGGTGAATTCCAGGAATACTGGAGTCAGGTAGTATTATCGGTGGAATGCTGTCGGGTTTTACGAAAAGATTGCTATGGGGTTTTAAATTAAACGAGTTCAAATTATCAACAGAACCATTTGAGTCGTGGTGCGAGTGAATCGAGTTTTCAGGGTTATCAAGTTCTCGTTTCGGTAATTTCCAGTTGATCGGCAGACGCATGAGTTCTCTGGGGGACGGTTACCGGCGTAGGAATTACGTTTTTGGTGGTGATGATAGATTTACGCGGTTCTCTGGTATCGTGTTTAGATAGGATAGTAGACGTGGAACTCGCAGTTGAATCGGAATCCTCGCTCGACATGATCTTTGTGTCGTCTAAAGGAAAAGCGTTAGATTGAGAAAGCAGATCTGGATTCAAAAGTGGTATTCTTGGTGTTATCATGGTGGACGAGAGGAAGGGTGTTCTTAATTCAGACTCGTCGGCTAGCTGCCATTTTGACAAATCAAGCAGAGATTGGGTTTTGTTAAGAGTAGGCTGATCATAGGGGTCGATTAGATCATTTTCTAAATAACCAGGGTCACTGTGAGCGACGGAGTGGTCTGCTTCAAAATAATTGGGTCCTAGTTCGGTTGTTTCTAGAAGTTCTTCCCATTTTCCTGAATCCCACTAAAGGGAATTGAACCCTTCGATGAATTCGTTCCTTTGTTCCGGGGTAAAGTTTGTGGGTTTCAAGGGCGATGGGGTTTTCGGCTTCCGACTTTGCGTTTCTGGTGGACTGAGGTCTTCTTCGTCCGATGACGAAGAGACGTCGTCGACCGAGGGTTTTACTCTTTTTGAAGGAGTGTCGAAGAAAGCCTTTCTCTGGGGCGATTTATCGAATTGGGCGACGACCTCTTCGAATTCGTCGGACGGTATCATTGTCTCATCGAGTTCGTCCACGTCAAGGGTTGGCGCGGCTTGCTCAGGGGTGTTATTTTCGAATTCGGTGGCAGAAGATGTTGTTGGCGTGGGCGAAGGGTCTACTAGACTGGGGAGCAGAGATCTATGACGTAAGGGAACGGGCACGTCGGAGACGTCTGACTCGGTACTTTCGGATTTTTCTGCTTCCGAAGTCGTGCTCTCTGTTTCAGGCTTTGTGTATCGTGCCTTTTCCCTGGTCTCTGTGAGTCGTTGGTTGCGTCTGAGTTTTAGACGGGAGGCTATGGTTTCACCTTGAAGGGTGCCTTGACCAGAAGCGTTCAAAGGTATCTGTGACTTGTTTTTAGACCCCTTTGGTCTGCCTCTCCTTGGAGGACCAGCCTTAGTGGGTGATTTTTCGCTCATGCTTTTGTTCTGGGCTTCGCGAGCTAAAGAGGTTTTGGTGGGTTTAGGGTGCTGAATCGGCAGCATCGTTTTGGACTTTATTTTGCTCGCGGGTGGATTGGTTCTGGGGGTGACTGTGGAGGCCTTCCCGGGTGGATGTTCTTTATCGATTGGATTTCGGGACAGCCAGTCCGCATTGGTATTCTGTTTACCAGGTTTGTATCGAAAAATATACCTGTAACCACGGTGTCTGGCTCGCCAGCGATTTAGTCTAGACATAGGGTCTTTAATGGAGTCAATCCACTCTAAGGGCTCATGGTCGCCGTATACGTAAAAGACTCAACCGTAAAGTTAGTGTCTGAAGTGCATTATGGCAAGGACTACGGCCAAGCACTCTCGTTCTGTAGCAGAGTAATTCTGCTGGTGTTTGTTTAAAGTTCAAGACATGTACGCAATGGGGCGGTCGTTGTTGGGTTCTCCCTGGCTTAAAAATGCTCCTATGGCATAAGCGCTTGCGTCTGTTGTAAGAATGAAAGGTTGGGAGAAATCGGGGCAAATTAGAATGGGTGCGGAGCATAGAGCTTCTTTTAGCCGTTCAAAACTGTTTCGTTATTCAGACTCCCAATAAAATTTAACGTTCTTTTTAAGGAGGTCGTTAAGGGGCTTAGCAATATCAGCGAAGTGATGGATGAATCCCCGGTAATAGCTACAGAGCCCAAGGAAAGATCTGACGTCATGTGCGCTCTTTAAAGGAGCGGCGTTTTTGATGTCCTCGATTTTTCCGGGGTCGGGTCTGACTCCAAATTGGTCGATGTGGTGACCGAGTTATTTGACTTCAGGGGTAAGAAACTCGCATTTTTCTATTTTTAGCTTCAGTCCGGCGTTAAACAGCCTTTGAAAAGCTTCATTAACCTTGCGCTCGTGAGTCTCCAGGGAATCGGCAAAGATAATTAGGTCGTCCAAGTAGACGAATAGTTCGACTCCTTGAAGCCCTGTCATAATTGTATCCGTGAGTCGTTGGAACGTAGGTGGAGCGCAGCACAACCCAAAGGGCATTGCTGTGAATTCGTAGTGGCCGTAAGGGGTAGAAAAAGCAGTTTTAGCTCTGTCGTCAGGGTTCATGGGGATTTGATGAAACCCGTTTACCAAATCGAAGACTGAAAAGTATTTTGATTTTCCCAGAGATTCCAAGATCTCCTGAATGTTTGGGAGTGGGTAAGAATCTGGGATCGTTAAGGAGTTGATTCTACGGTAATCAATCACAAGGCGATGTTGTTTTTGACCGTCCGGGCCAGGGCGTTTAGGGACTATCCAGAGGGGAGAATTCCAAGGGCTCGAAGATGGTTGGATGACTCCTTTCTCCAACATCTCGTTAATTTGTTTCTTAACTTCCTCTTGTAGCATAGGAGGATAGCGGTATTGACGGGTATAAATGGGTGTGTCATTTTTTAAAGGGATACTATGCTGCACTAGGTGTGTGCGAGGTGGATCATCGCCAGGTAGCATGAAGAGGTAGGGGAACTTCTCTACTACTCGTTGAAGTTGAGTCAAAGATTCGGAATCGTGGTGTTCTCTTTTTAGAAGTTCAATGATTTTGGGGACTCTTTCTTCAGGAAGACAAGGGGTTCCTTCACCTTCAGATTCGAAGAAGTCTTCAGAGTCATCAAATTCGAAAGGGTACAGATCCTGAACTGGGAATTCAACTTCTTGGGGTTCTTCTTTAGTGTTCACGGCTAAGACGTAACAAGAGCCATTTTCGTTAGTCACCGCAGCTTCTCCGATAAAAATTCCCGTAGGGGTCTGAATTCGGGGTAGGTACGCCTCTCCTTTTGGAGATTTCTGCGTAACGGGGACTTCGATCGCGACTCTAGCGCGATCTGGCAAGACGTATCTAGTACAAAGGGCTTTACCTCTCAGTCGACGAGCCCTATGATGAAAAACTGTAGGTGGAATTTTACTAGATGTGGGGTGAGCATCACAGGTAGTAGAAGGTGTCTGATTTTGGGTACTCTGCCTGTCGTCAGAATTCTGGGATTCCGAGTCGCTACTATCTGATGCACTTGAGAAAGAGATAGTTCGGGTTTTATCTTGTGTGATCAAAGTATTATTGGCCAGATCGTGCGGCCTTTCTCATTATGCAAGTAGCGGGATCCTAGAATAGCATCATCCTTAAACGAGGATTGTTCGGGGAGGACGTGCATTCGATGGGTTCTCCCGCTTTCGCAAAAGAGGACGGTACCGAGTGTGTAGACGGGCTGGGTTCGGACCTGTCAATAGGGTACGTAGAGTTTAGAGATTGAATTTTTATCACGCTCACGTCTGCGCCCCTGTCGATAAGGACTCTACCTTTTTCGGTTCGTAATATCTCGTTTGTAATAGTCATTTTAGGGGTACCGTAAGATCGTTTCCTCCCCTTTTTGAACAAATTTCCTGGGTTTTTGGGATCTAATATTTGAGGGGATTGATACTCCGAGTTTGGGCTGAAGTCGGAGGGGGTCTAAGAGGTGTCACAAGATTCTTGGGTAGAGTTTTCGGATTCTGATCCAGAATCGGAACAGGAGTCTGATTCGGAAGAGAGATTTTCAAAAAGGGAATTTGGGAAGTCTTTCCGTATCTTTTCAGCTAATTTTGTTTTTAATAAACTTGCTTTTCGGAGTTTTTTTAAAGATCTTCTGCTAATTACGGCGTCTTGAGAAAAAGGGGCGTCGTCGCCAACAAGGTAAAATAAAAGTCTTTGTTTGTAAAATTTTAAGGGTACTCGGCCAGTGGACTCTGTTTTATCTCCGTCTTCACTCTGCATCGTGAGAGGGTATTTTCAAGATAGTATGCGGAGTCTTTAAGGACTGAGGTTTTGATCAAATTTACCTCGTTAGAAAGCGCTGCGGAGCAGGTGATATTGCCCTTATTGAACCAGGGGTGGTTTAATTTGACTGATGGTGCGCCCCTTGTTCCGACGATTCGTCGTACTTCCCGGACTTGTATGTTTTCACTGACCGGCGCTCCGGGTGTTGGTAGCTCGCCTGGGCGCCGTTCTGGTGAGCTGCTCCCCAGCTTAAATTTTCAGGAGAGTCTACGGTCGCAGGCTTTGTAGGTGTAACCGGGCGAGGGATATTCGGGTTGTTCGCAGATGTTGATGGACCAGGGGATGCATGTCTGAGTGATGGGTTTGGACCGCGCGAGTCGTGCGGGTACCCACAAGCATAAGGGTTCGCGTAGGGCATTTGATACGGTGGCATAGACATTGGGGGATAGTAATAAGGTAGTGGCGGTGGGTAGTAATGCATCGAGGGCGGAGCGAAATAAGGGTTTTGACTTCGGTAGGGTGAAGGTTCTCTCGGTCTATCATAATTTTTATCATAATTTTCACCCGTGCACGGTGCATCGTGTACCGTGTACCGAACAGTATACGGTGTCTGGTGTAAGTTGCACGCAATGATATGAAAAAAACATTTTTTGAACCGTACGTGGTGTACGGTGCACCGTGTACGAAACAATAGCAAAACAAAAACTTTTCCCTGCTTTCCGCCGTGCACCGTGCACCAAAAAGCTCCTTCATACACGGTGCACCGTGTACCGTGTACATAAAAGCTCATTTGGTATAGCGCCCGTGCACCGTGCACCGTGCAACAGTACACGGCGATGGTACCTAGACACAACCTTCATTCAAATTTTAATCAAAGAAAAGCAAAGGTCTGTAACCTAAAAAAAAAAAAAAGCTAGTTTGTAAAATCGTCATATTTAATTCAAATAAATCATTTAACTAATTTAAATTTCTGATTTATTGCCGATTTGTCCGTTACATCTACGGTATCAGGAAGGGCGTGTACATCACACCCTATAGAAGAGAGCTAAGTTGGTAACGAGCCCAGGGTCGTAGGGACTATTATGCAGCTTGCCTCCTTTACAAGATCCTCCAGAACAGAACCCCCACTTATGTGGCAGACTTCTTCTTGACAAGACTTAGAAACTTTCCTAGAGGAAATGCCCCAGTCGCTCTGCAAGTTCCTGAATTCTGTACAGAAGCTTTGAGATGCTCATTTCATGACTCTACCTCAGTCATTTGGAATTCCATCTCTTTCAATATACGTAATGTTCACACCATAGCATCATTTAAATGTCTCATGAATTCATTCATTTTTCAGTTGGAAGAAGAACAGTGAGCAGTTACCAATATTTAATTTAATGAGCTGTGATGATAACGATAATCAAATAGATTACCTGATGATGTGTGACATTTAAACTCAGGACTTTATCATATGTGATACTCTGGCATATGTAGATATATGATACACATGTCTCATTGATCTCATTTTATCACGGTAAAATTGTCCGTTTATTCTGTTTGTTAATTAATTATTTGATATTGTGACAGCATCAATGTATATAAACTGTTTAGATTTTACTTACCTAACTTGATTAATTTAGTTAACTTGATTTTAATTTGATTATTCATTTTCATTTTTGTTTTACTTTACTTATAGTATTTATTGAAATTTTCTTTGTAAAACTGAAATATTTTATACAACATAATGTACATTTAATAAAACTTCTCTATCTAGCTATCTATTTATGGACTGATTAACCCAATTTTATTAGTTATTCATTTTTTTCTGGTTAAATATGTAGTTGGCCTCGTCTAGAACGAATGGTTTATTGATTTTGAATGACGAATCAATTTAATAATTTGTCAATTTTATTTTTCAAGAAAAGAAGATTGTTTCAAACAATAGTACTCGATCCGCATAAAACTCATCCGTCAGATATTATTTGATTTTAATACTTTCAACTTTTCATATTTAAAAATATTTCAACAGAATCAGTATATGAAATTTTAAAAATGGGATGAAGTTCATGCATTTAAGGAGGTTACCTACCATCTACGTAAGTCAAATGTGCATTTGACGAAAGTAGTCATCTGCTCATTAGGTCACTTTCTTACCTCTGTATTGTACCAATGAGAAGTAATATTTACAAGAATATAAAATCAATCGTTTATAATTATTGATGCAGGCTTCTAATGAATTTTTTGAAACAAGAATAATCCAAGTCTGATTTTTTTCGATTTTACAAGTTAGTTAGCAAAGTTACATTAAAATCTGTTGGCTAGAAATTAAGTATTTGTTGTTTCAGTAAATTTCTCATTAAAGCCCATCTAAATTTGTAAAATTTAAAATTTTTATAACTTTTTTCACAAGCTCCTCAGGTCTTTGAAATTTTAGCTGAGCTATTTTTATACTAAAAACTATTTATTCATTTAATTTTGAAAAAATCTGTGGGCTAGATGCATTCGGTAGGGAACCTCCTTAAATTGTTTCGTGTTTTTATTTGTTTGTTTCCATTGTTCATCTGAAAATCGTATTTTAATTGAGTAAGAATTTGGCCAAGAAAAAACCGAACTCACCTTAATTTTTACTTTTTTGAAAGTATGTTTTGAGATTTCAATCGTCAGCAAAATATTGTATTTATTTGGACATGTTAGCGTCAATCTAGCCCAAGGCATCGTCCAGAAATACACGCTCGTAAATGACTCCCACGATCAAACATGTTCAAATATATGCTTTTTTGGTCTCCAATCAATTTTAGGTTCTTTATGAGTGTTGCTTTCTGAACAAATGACAGCAAATTCAGTCATAAACTGTGTTGAAAGAAATAACCACACAAGTGGTGGAGTAGCTATTTACAGAAATAATATATAAATTGAATTATATACCTAATTTTTATATTGTTAAAATTACTAATTTTCAAATTAAAATGTTTAATTAAAAAATAATTATGCTTCGCTTCTAACAGCCGTCCAAGACATCTTTTTTTTATTTATAAAATTAATTAGCTTATATGCTTCAGGAGCCTGCCAAGTCCAAAAAGAAGTCTAATCAGTTAGAGAAGAGGAGTGGCGAGAAAGACTCGAACGATACTATCTCGAGTAAGACCCCGGAGCCTTCGTATAACGTAAGTTCAACTTATCCGATATCGGTTCTTATCCGATAAATCATATTAACTCTTATTTTTATTTGTAAAATTAGATTATTCATTTTTTTTTTCATTTCAGAAGCTTGCCAAGTCCAAAAAGAAGTTCAATTAGTCAGCGAAGAGGAGTGGCGAGAAGGACTCCAAATCGTCTTTCTCGGCTTCTTCTTTGTCGGCGGCATCTTTATCCTTATCCATTTCCAGCAACTTATCCAAAACCTCCTTTTTATCTAGGTCCTCTCCCAATGACTTTGTTTTGGGCGAGGAAGGCATGGCAATCTTGGCTTCTTCTTCGTCGGCGACTTTTTTTTCTTTTTTTACTGACTTATCCGAAACTCTTTCTTTATCAAAATCCTTTCCTAGCGATTTTGTTTTCGGCGAGGAAGGCGTGGTAATCACGGCTTCTTCTTCATCGGCGACATCTTTATCCTCATCCATTTCCAGTAACTTATCTGAAACCGTCTTTTTATCCAGGTACTCTCCCAGTGACTTTGTTTTCGGCGGAGAAGGCGTGATCATCTCGGCTTCGTCGGCGACTTTTTTTTTTTTTACTGATCTATCCGAAACTATTTCTTTATCAAAATCCTTTCCTAGCGACTTTGTTTTCGGTGAGGAAGGCGTGGTTATCACGGCTTTTTTATCATTTTCTTTATCAATAAAACTTACTTTTTTATTCATTTTTATTGATAAATTTTTCATAGTCCGTTGAAAAAAACTTACAGAAAATTTTTCATGATTATCTAATGTATGGTCTGATTTTGTATTTATGTTTTTTTTTCTTTTAGAAATATTGAGTATATAAATTTATTCTATACAGCAGAAAAAATAATATTTTACCTTTCGTTCCTTAAATTTGTTCCTTATCTGGAAGCCAAGCGACTGTAAATAAAGATGGGTATTAGATAACCTTTCAGTACTTTTTTTTTAATTTATTTTATTATATGGCTTACCATGTATTCGTGACTTGTCTCGTTTGGATCGCTGGATGAAAGTGTTAATTATACATAGCTGATTTCTCTCCTTTGGTGTAATTCTTCAAATTTCGTCGCTGGGCAAAACTGACATCATATCATCATCATCGTCATCGTTACAGCTAACGACTTCTTCAACGACATCTTCAAAATAATTTTCCGGAAGGCTCAAGAACGTTGGCAGTGTTCTTTCTCCGGAAAGTAGTGGCACCTGTCCCGGCGGCATTGCCGACATATTAAAAACTTCTTCTTTGAATTTCGAATATTCAACAGAAGAAGTTTTATCAGAACAGTTCGACAAGTTGTTTTTGCGTTCCTACAATAATAAAAATAAATTAATTATACAAATAAAAATACGAATTCAGATTTGTTACAGGATCACATAAGTAGATGATCAACTTATGGTTGAATGAGGCATCTTGATCTTCAATTCGTCCCTGCCACTCGTCGTCTCCGTCTTTGACTTCTTTTTGGACTTTTCCGGCTTCTGAAAGGAGAAAAAATGAATAAATTAATTTTTCAAACAACATAAGTTGACGAATTACTAAACAATTAATTTTAGTATTCAATAGAAGACGACAAAAAAGACGTAAATATGGACATAACATAGTCTTCATAATTAGTTAAGACTAAGAGCTCCGATGCTGATGTGTAATATCATTTTATTCTAAGGTAATTATATTAGGATCTGAACGGGCATGGCCAATAAAAAACTTCTTTTTTCTATTGCAGCAACGTTTCATCCATGTGATAGTGGACCTCTTCAGGCTTTAATTTTATTAAAAGTAAATATCAGATATACAGTACAAATCAAAAGTATTACAAATATGGATAATTATCTTACCAAGTTTAAATGAAATATTGTACAGTGAAGACGATAATTATATCGGTCTCGGTCAAGAGTTGAACATAAAATGAAAAATAAGAGTATCTTATTGTGTGTGAAAATGGAATTAGGAAAGCAGAAGGGAAGGAGGGGGGGGGGCTTATGTATAGTTCACATTTAGTCAGATATTGACTTCATGAAAGTTTTGTAAACACGATTAACGAGTTGGGAGTCTTCCTTCTTATTCAAAGTATCATCATAACTGTTAATGAAAAGTGATTCCGAAATAAGACATTTTTATTTAATCGTTTCCCTGTCTAAAATACGAACTCCCTTCCAATCATGGTTGTTATCCTGTGCATGTCGAAAAACAAGAGAGTCTTCCTTATTCTTATGTTCATAAGTCATGTGCCTCAATTCCCTCTTCGTATGTTGGCCGATGTATGTAGCCGGACAAGATTTACAATTGATTTTGTAAACAACGCTAGTTTGGTGTGTGTGAACCGTAGGATCTTTGCCCAACTAGATTATAAGGTCAAGTTTTTTATTGCAAAGAAGAATGGGGTGGATTTTGTATTTTTTGAGAGTCCTGGAAAATATGCTAAAAAGTTTTCTATATGGAAGAGATAACAAAAATAGTGGGATTTTATTTCGAGAATCACGGTTTTTTATATTGTCACCAACGTCTTTCGTGTAACGAATTTTTCGTAACCTCTGTTTTACACCTTTGTCAATAAAATTCAAATCATAATTATTCTGAGAAATTAGCTGTTTAACTGTAGAAATATTCTCATGATGGAATTTTTTGTCTGACAAAAGGATAGCGCGATCAATTAGATTATAGACAATGTTTCTTTTCAAATGAATAGGATGTTTTGAATAGAAATTTAATATCCTGTCTGAGGTAACAGACTTTCTATACCAATTGGTAACAATATAATCATCGTTTCTAGAAAGGGAAACATCGAGAAAATTGAGAGATTTATTGATCTCGGTCTCGCAAGTGAACTTTATATGTAAATTCTGACTCTTAAAAACCTCATTAACAATGTCAATCATATCCTTCTTGACACAAAGTAATGTATCATCTACATATCGAAAATAAAAAAGAGGTGTACAATTGTATTTATCACGAAGGATATTTAAACAACCAGATTCTAAGTGATTCAAAACCATGTCAGCGAAAAAAGGAGATACTGGGGAAACCATAGGAGAACCGAAAATTTGCTGGTAATATTTCTTTTTGAAAACAAAAAAATTATTGTTAAAAATAAATTTTACAGCCGATCTAACATCCTCAAATAAGATTCTGCATTTTTCATTGATCAAATTATAATGGCGATCTAAACTTTCCAAGACCATTTCACATGAGATGTTAGTAAATAAAGAGACGACATCAAGGGAAATCGGAACATGATCATGCGGTATTCTGTATTGTTTTAGAAATCTGGCTAACTCGAAACTATAATTGACGTGGGATTTAGGTTTTTTGAATATACGTGAGTAGTATAACATGCGGTATAGGCCGTCAAAACAAACCCCCACCACGCCTACCTGGTGTTTACAGGTAGACGTCGGTGTCTCTGCCCCTCCCCTCCCCTCTCCACGGCTCTCGCGACTCTGACCGCGCGGAACCAAGAGGTCGCGGAGGGGGGGAAGAAATCCATGCTGCGTAGGTAGGAGGAGGAGGAGGCGTTCGTGGACACGTCTCGCTCATCTCGCGTGAGGAGGATGCTGTGGCGCGGGTGCGCGTAGGGAGGGTCCCTGAAGTACCGTTATCATGGCCATACTGCAGGGACTTCTCTTTTCTGTCACTGTCCATGCTGCTGCTGTTGGTGGCTCTTTTGTTGTTGTTGTTATTGTTGTAAAATTTTTTTTTTAATTTTTTTAATTTTAAGAAATTAAGAATTATTGTTCTAATAATTTAATTAGATATTTGTGTTTCCTTGAATATATTTAATTTTTTTCAAAAAAGAGAAAAAAATTTTAAGATACTAGTAAAATTTTTTCAATTTTAATTATTAATTTTCTAAGCTAAGGTGTTTGAAATAAAAACATTAATTTTTGGAGTCCTTCAATTTTTTTTTTTTTTTTTTTTTTTTTTTCTTTTATTTACCCAATTTATATACTTTTTACAATTATTCTTTGAAAGCAAATTCAAATTTATAAGTACCTAGATACGTTGCATAAAAAGCGTTATTTTCAATATTTTCTAAGATTTTACTCCAAAACTCGTCGTGTTTTGTCATTGCTTCTGATATTTTTTGTGGCATCTAAACGCAAAATTCATCATCTATGGTCACAAGAATTTTTTTGCCGTATTTGGTGGTTGTTTTTACGGCTGCTGTTACTCGATGTTTTTGATTGACCACCAGCTGTTTTAAATTTTTTTTCGGCAGTTCCGGAGCCTGAGCTATGCTGTTTAAGTTGTTGATCCCGAACGTTTCTGAAAACATAGTGTATCTGAAATATAGAGTTTTTTACTTTTGGAAAAATAAAATAAAATAAAATACGAAATAAAATACAATATTCAATTTACTTACGTTTTACAATAATTAATCGGTTTTGTCGTAGCTGATGTGGTTGTTGTTGTTGTTTTTTTTTTTAAAGTTGAAGCAGCGAGTTGTTTGGCAGGGTAGCTGTGCTCTAACCGGCCTTTTGCTACGTAGCTCAAGCAGCAGAGAATGACCAGACGGTGGAGGGAATGAGAATTTTATTGATTAGTTAGCAAATTCCATCAAACTTATACTATTTTAGAACTGCAAGTTTGCAAGTGTTGCAGAAAACAGACACCTTTACCAGAATAATAATTTTTATTATTTGACATTTTTCGACGCACAAATTTTCTTGCTCTTTCACCATTTTTTTTTAAATCACTTGAAAAATTATCTAGAAATTTTTGCATGCCTTGGCCTGAAGCCATGTAAAATAAAAACATAATACAATATTGTCCACAAACATCAGATTCTTCGCTTTGTAATTGTGTATGGTTCCAATGAAAATATTTACAATTTTTTCTTATTCGTCTTATGTGATCTGGTATGAATGGGGGCACCCCAAAGCTGTCCATGAACCAGGCCTTGTTTACTTTATTTACAAATATTGCTACCCAATATGTGCCGGGTTTACTATGATTGTTTGTGTTAAATACAAATGTTGTCGGTTTCGTCCACACCTGGGGAATTCGATCTGCTGGAAACACTCCTACTGTGTGGTGAGGGATCCGGTCTATAATTTTTAAGATGTCTAGGCTGTTCATCGTAGGTATTAATAAATGGTTCGTAATCGGTGTTTAAATGTTTGTTAGCAATAAACCACAATTTTAATCTTTCGACGTTATTTTGTGCACAACTAAATCTAAGGTGCGGCTCACGAACTCGGTGATGGAAACAATACTTAGTTGACCAAGGTAGATCGTGGTATACGGACACTTCTCCGACGCCATTTCTCTGACGGACATTTCTCCGACCAAACTACGCTCTGACCAATTTTTTAATAAAAATTTTTTTTTTTTTAATAGATTTTTTAAATTTTTTACTCGGGTACAAAATACAGGTATACAGAATTTTACAAATATATGTTTTGAGCTAGATTTTTCAAATTTTCCAATTCAGTACCATCTTCCACGTGCTCTTCATAGGTCTCCACGACTCTCCTGAGGCGCCGCATTGTTTCTATCCATTTTTTTTGTGGTGCAGCCTTCACCTTTTTTGGAATTACTCAATTAATGATTTATTTCGATCTACATTTACAAGAGAACTTACTCGTTTTCCTGCACTTAGTTCCGCAATCATGCTTTCTGCGTCCGCTTGCTCTTTTTGAAATTCTTTGACCAGTGAGTGAAGATCCGGGTGCGCTTTACCAACGACTATTTTGAAACGGTTATGCCAACCCTCAGAAAGGTTGTTGGTCTTGTGCTCGCCCTCCAAAGCAGCTTCATATTGATTCCATATAGCCGGTTCGTACCTCGGCGCAACAGCCTTCCTCCGTCCTCTTGCGGGCCTGCCGATCACGTACGTTTCGCCAAAGGACTGCACTATTTCCAACAAGTCATCTTCAACATCGTCGTGCAGCAGGCGAAAGACACGGGGAACGTCTTCTACTGGCACAAACGCTAATGCAGCAATCATGTTTGTCTGCACTCGAATAGATTCATCTTCTTCGTCGTTGTAAAGAGCCTGCAGACCAGACTCTTGAATCCGTCTGTACAATGATTGCTTCAGATGAAAAAAGTAGCATTTCACATCGGCACCAGGAAAAACCATGTCTGACGCGTTGATTATTCCCTTTTCATAATCAGTCATGATTTTTTTTTGTCCAAAATCAGGAATTTGATACTCGGCCGCTGCTGTTTTCACCGCTTCCAGGACTTTTCCGTACTGAGTTTGCTCCTTTGACGACAGTAGGCCGTAAACGAACGGTATTGGGACTATCTCCTGGTCTGGAGTATTTTTTCGTCTCTCGCGAGTGCCAATTATCGCGAAGACTTGTGTGAAAATTGTTGGAGCAACCTTTGATTTTTTATTTTTAATTATTTTTTGTCATTTTTTTACATTTTTCTAGTCATTTTTATATGCTAGTCTTACCTTAAACGTTCCGTCCATGAACCAAACGCGACTTTTATTGAGGAGACGTAAATTCTGCTGAGTGAACACAAGAACTCGTTCGGATTCAGATCTCCCTGAGTCGTAAATTAAAAATTTGTCATCGACGAACGTGTGTTGGAACTGTTCCGGAAGCTTGTCGAAATCGAGAGACGTAGGGTTCCTCGGCAAATTCTTAGTTTTAGTACGCCTCACTAATTTAGTCAGACTTTCACGTGTCGGTAGCTGACACAAGACACCTACGCGATAATAATGTGATATAAGTTTTTTTGATTTGAAAATTTTTTGCCTACCTTGTGAAAGACCTCCTAATTCAGTGCGGAGTAATTGAGCGGGTGGTTGTTCAGGGTGATCTGCTTTAAGTTTCAAATTAACTTTTACTTTCTCTGCTTAACACTCGTTGTGGTTAGGTGGGTGTTTGTGTACGGACTCATCTGCGACTTTGTACACGATGATATTCGTACCAGGTTCGATAAGGTTTGTGGTTGCACGGGCTGTGCAGTCTCTATTAAGGCGGTATCTTTTGCACTCCCAGTGCTGTTTAGCGCCTCTCAGCTTACCGCGGTAATAGATATAACCGTTAATCACTAATTTATTATCAACAATTTCCGCATTCATATTTATTTTTTAAAGTAGGAATTTATTATTGAGAATTTAGATAAATTAATTTAGAATTTAGATAAATTTAGACTCTAGACATTTACACTTTAAATTTTGGAAGGTGCTGGCGCGCGCGTTTTAAATAGTACACAACATTGCTATGGATACAGCCATGACTGTCGGACAAACAGGTGGTCGGACAATATATTTGTCAGAGAAATGGTAGGTCGGATTTTTTTTTGTCGGAGAAATAGAGTCGGACATTAGTCCGTCGGAGATACGGCGTCGGAGAAATGTACCCCAATTTAGATCGTGAAATGACGGGCAGTTGTGTTTGTCCTCTAAATTAATCACCTCGCGAGAAGTAATTTTTTTTAGATATAATAATTTTTCATTACCTCTTACATACACTTGGCGAGTTTTTTGAATGAATTCTCGCAAATTTTTAGAAAGAACCTTTAAAGAGACCTCTCCGTCAAAGTAGTCAAGGCCGTGATGATGTCTCGTAAGCCACTCGTTTTGACTTCTTGTTCTCTTGCTTATATGCTGTACTGATAACGATGGCGGTAAAACGACCCAATGAGATGCAAAGTCCTCGTTGATTGCTACTACAGCAACTTCTTTAGGTATATGATCATTATGATTATTCTTTAAAAACTGGATATCGATAATCACGTCCTTTTTTTTAAATTTGTTATTATTTTATTTGAATGAGAGTACGTGTTTTCGCAAAAAAGACCGAAATGAAACTAAAAAATTTACGACAACGTAGCAAGCAAAGAGTTTTTGAATTTTGATCAGAGTCATCTAGTGTTTTAACCGCCAAAGTCAATGAGTACTTGTCGTGACGCGTCAATTTCTAAGATATTATCGTATTCAGCGTATACCATACAATTAACTGTTGTAATAAGAGGTGTGTTAAAGCGGACGTCTAAACGTAGAGAACCATGTTTAATTAAATTCCAGTGACCACACTCGTGCGCCGAAAGATCAGGAGTTAAGTCAAAAGCAAAAAGACAGTAACCATTGGGATATTCTTCTCGAGATATCTGATTTCCCATATTGAGAAAATGAATGCCTGTTCCGGCAAATAAAGTGTGTTATGCGTCTATGTACAAATTTTTCTTAGAAAAATCGCTCTGGATAGGTTTTGATGGTACTTGTACACCGTCAACAAATAAACAAAGATAATTTATATCTAAATGAGCAAAGTTGAAAGGATTGAGTTTTCTGTCACCATTCAAAGTCTTGTTTTTAACAAACCCAATGATTATTCGTTTTGGTAACTGACCTAGTATGACATTATCCAAACTCTCACCGTGCACACCACTGTGCATAGTTATAGCCTTTACTTCGACTCTCGAAATAGGATATTTAGCTGTTGTTTTTGACAGTGATTTTGCGTAAGCAAGCAATATAGCCGGACTGATTTTCACTCGCCTCACGAGAAGACTTGCTTCCTCTATACGAACTTTGAAATGTCCTGTGGGGTCCATGATTGAAAAAGCATCTCTCGCTTTAATTAGACGATCTCGAACCTCAACGCCATTAATGAGTAATTTTTCTTGATTGAAAACATCACAATGAAGATATCCAAGCATATCAACAGTTTTGTTTTCACCTAAAAGTTCACGTTGACACGCAAGGCCCTCATTGGCATCGGCCAAGTCATCCATTTTACCTGACGTGTCTTTATGCCACAGACTACAGGTGAGATGAGAATTTTTTGCAGCTCCTCCATAGTTGAGTAATGTTTCTATGTAAGCGCGATAGGCGTATAAATTATTAGGTGACACGGGTTTTTGATTAAAGTAAACATCGACTTGACTAAAAAGCGAATGCATAAAGTTGTTCACAGGCTTTTCACAACTTTTTCAAAAGCCGCTTTGTTGATTGTATTTAATTTTGTAAGATCAATGTCTGTAGGTGGCAAAATCGCGACACGTATATTGAGCATGGTATGAGCGAGGTCCAAATACTCATCTCCGGCTCCTGGTATCATGAATTTTATTGGTGCATCATCGTTCAACGATGATATTGGCTTGTATTGAACGTAGCGTGAGCCTTCTACCGTCGTCTGTGTTGGTGGAAGATCAAATAAAAGCAACTCCGACTTGACACACTCGGAAGACTGTGTGTGCAAAAATGCCATTTTTAAAAAAATATTTTTTTACTTATTTATTTAACCAAAAATGTCTCTTTCAGCTCTGGATTTTTTAATTAATTTTTTTTTTGAATTTGTACACTTTCTTTTCTTGATATTTTTTTTTTTTAACAATCTTATTATTATTATTTTTTTTTTTTTGTTTTTTTTTTTTTATTCACTCTTGGTGGTTTTTTTTGGGGTATGCACTTCCTCACCTCTTCGGTGCCGCCGGGTGACTGAAGAGAGCCAATGTGGTGATGAGAGAATTTATAGCCTGAGCCATCCATCATTAACTTGTCCAATTTCTCTTCGGCTTTTCTTTTCAAGTTCTTGCCTGATTCTCGAATACGATTTCTGAATGCTTCCTTTATAGGCGTGTTTTGGTCAGTAACGTCCGACACAATGTTAGCACCTGTTCTTAAAGCCTCTTTACCTACCGTCTTGGCAACTTGTTAAAGCAGTGGTAGGACACGACGGAATAAACCAGCGAGAAGTCATCCTACACCGCCGTGACCTCATTGATAAGAGCTACTACAAAACACACGTCCAACACCTGCCGAATTACCGCATCCACTTTGGCTATAAAATATTTCTTCGTAATCCATTCTTGTTATTGATAGTGTAAATTTTTATCATATTTTTTTTAATCAATTTGTTTGAAGTGTAGTATTGCGGTCAGCGTACCAAAGTCGAATGACAATGGTCGAGCATGCTCGTCTCTTATATCAATTTCAATTGTCTGAAATAAGTTTAGTAAAAGCGGTAAATACATAGGTGGGGTAAAATTATTGATTTTTATTTTACCGTAGGTATATTGATTCGTTTTTATGGTTGTAGTTCTCAAAAGTTTTACCTCTACATCACCCATCAAATACGGCTCGCAAAGATCACAGAACACCATTATTGAATTTGGTAATACATTTGCTAAATTTGCTGGAAAGTTACCAACTATCGGCTCGTTACCATTAACATTAATTATTCCAGCAAAAGTTAACGACTTGAGTTCTTGAAAACCTAAAATTTTGCTCAATTCTGCAGACAACTCGACAGTGTGGTCAAATTTTTCGCAATCGGTACATGATCTATTCAAAGAAATGTATCCACCACGTTCTATTTTAAATTTTAAATGATTTTTTACGCAATTTAGTTCATTTATTTCGTCCACGAGGCTTTGTAAATTATCATATATACCAGGTCGTAATACCGAAGCAACACTTTTTAAAGAAACCTTTGCTTCTAGTGATCTCACATCATTTGTCAACGAAGACGGTTGTGGCGCTGTTATAACAGTCACTGTGCGTTCACCTTCCTGATTTACGGGTAAATGTTGAAATGTAAGCGGGATCTGAATTTCTGTTAAAGCCACAGACCATTTTCCTTGCAACTGTATTTGTTGAGGTAGCGGAGTAATGAAATGTGTTGCAGTATTTTCTGGATAATATTTTATACTACGTTGCTTGGTAGAGCGACATAAAATTGGTCTGTCATATTTTATTTATTATTTGAGTATGTATTATTGACTGTATTTAAATTTTACTAACACGACTCAGCTCTTCTTCGTAAAAAAATCCGTCAATCTCTTCACCGTCAAAGTCTTCCAAAAAATATACAAGTGGTTGGCGTGTCAATGAAATGCGTTGAATTTTAAATAACTCCTCTGACCAGCCACCCTCGTAACCTTTGTCAAAGACACTTTTCAAACAACTGACACGAACGACGTCGCCAGCTTTGTATTAAGGTGATTTAAAAGTGCTTATGTTGTATTTTTTTCATAATATTTTTACGCGCTATAGCTGCATTATCAATGTTTACCTCAGTGGGTGTCATTTTTGTAGCACTGTGTCTGCTTCGATTGTAACTTTCAACGATTTGTTGTATCACGTCAATATATCTTTTTGTATTTTTAAAGGTAAAATATCGCCAAATTTTTTCTTGTATAGTTCTTATTAATCTCTCTGCAACAGCGGCTTTTGTATCGCGACTGCGCTACACACGAAATTGTATTTCATTTTTTTTTAAACTTCCTGCATTTCTCGGCCAGTAAATTCTTTACCTTTGTCCGTCTAAAAACATACTGGTTTTCGACCATTACTTTTTAACAAGATACAGGTAAAAGCCTCGGCAACACTTTTAGATTTTTTATTCCGAACTGGCTCCAAAAATACATACTTGGATAAAACATCAATTACTATTAAAAGATAAGATACATTATTATTGTAGGACTTAATTGATCTAAGGTCAATCAAATCACCCTCCCATAAATCATCAATGTTACGCACATTGTAACAACGACGGGAGAAGCGTCGTTGCACAAGTTTGTGTTTGTTGTAAGAGGCCTGACTTTCTAGCCACTTTATTACATTTTGTTTAGGTTGTTCTTTTCGTAATGCTCTAATCAGTTTATCTGCACCGGCGTAAGCTGTCGGTAATGGTAAATTGTAGTACAGTTCTTCTAATTTCTCAGTCATGTTGACCGTCTCTTGTCTTACGTTTTTTCTATCTTTTATTATTTTTATTTATTGGTTTATTTATTTATTATTATTTTTAAGCAGTTATTTTTTTAACTTTATTTAATTTTTTTTCATCTATTTTTTTTTTTTTTTTTCTGTTTTTCAAAATCTTTTTTATACGCGCAAAAAACTTTTCAAAAGTAATCTTACTAATCATGCAGCAGGTAGTCATCAAAGCCACAGTTCGCTCATCAGATGGTGTTTCTTCGTCAAGCATGCGTGAAAATGCTTTTATAGCCAATATACGATTAGCTTGTTGTCGATTTTTAGTTTTATCTGCGTAACTAATATCATGCTTGCGACACGCCTCGTCAAGAGGATTGATTCCAACTTCACCACGGCTCAGACGTTCTGCTAGTTTTCTACCAGGACCGCAAAATCTATAACCAGGAACGTGTAATTCAAAAGGTAGCAGATCGATCAAGTCATTTACGGCACACTTTCGTTTTTTTTTGTTTCCTCTTTTGTGTCTTTAACTTTATGACTATTTTTTACGTTTGAAAAAAATTTCTCAGTCGTAGCCATCCTTGTGTTGCAGGTTGCTGATGATGAGAGTTCGGTGACGACGAAGCTGACGACGTCAACGCCGGTGGTGTTGGTAACGGTGGAACTGACGTTTCCCCTAAAACACCTACCGTCGATGGGCTCTCTATTTTTTAATTTTTTTTTTTTTTTTCTTCTTTGTCACTACTGCTAAACTTTCTTCTTTGTCACTAAACTACTACTACTACTGTAAATTGCCCTAGACACGTCGCTATCGCTATCGTTAGAGTTGTGGCGCGTTATTTTTTTTTTGTTTCCCTCTATTAAACGGCGATAGCTGGTGACCATGAACTACGTCAATGACCTGGGGCGACGATGACGACGACGCACTAGAAGATAGTGCACGAGCCGTTGTTTGAGTGGCCGATGTAGCAGATGCTAAAACGTTTCCCCAAACACGGGAATTACCAATGAATTCTTTGGGTATGTGTGCTCGTAGAAGTGCTGCCACAAACTGAAGGTGTCCTTGCGGCGCTTCTTTTTTTCTTTCTCTTAGAATATCGTTGATGAGATCAACTATAGTTGCACCCAGTAAAGTTGCCCCCTCTATAGTAAGCTCGTTTGTATCCCAATTGACATTACCTTTTTTCTCAATAACTGCATGATTTTACGCGCTTTGGTCCGAAATCTCAGTGGTACGGTGTCAATGACACTTTCATCCGTATTTTCTTGTGACTCAGCATTGACGTTACCTAAGTTTATGTTAGAGTCAATGACACCTGTGACATTTGCTCCTAGTGCTTTGTCTTCTGTTTCTCGTAAATTTAGATATCGTTGTAGTAGTTCGGAGTATCGTGTCCATTTTTCGCGTTCGCTGAGGGTACTGTAGTCTGTTGAGTTAAAGATTTTACTCATCTCTTCATCGAGTCTGTTCGTTGGTGTTCCAGGAGTTTGAACAGATTTTCTCTCGTAATTATCACCCCCATTACCAACTGATATAATGTGCTGCATGCGCTCGACGCTCTCTTGTGACAATAAAATCATTTTTTTTGTATGTTCCATTTTTATTTAAAAATTTTTTTTTTTTCAAAAAATTGTCTTTATTAACGTTGCGAGTAATATCGGTAAAAAGCCGTGACCGTGTTGCACTAAAATTTTTTTTTTACTAACAAAACTGCCAGCAGGTTTTATCAGTTTTCGTAAAGTATTTGCGTGTTTTCGTAGCCTAAGTTTGTGGTTGTCCGCGAGGGGTACGTTACCGTTCAAAACATTTAAAACACACTCACAAATCTGTTTAACAAGTGCTGGATCAGCTGTGCGTAAAACTGCGCGTCTTTGCTCGTCATTCAAGTGATACAAGCCTGTCAATATAGCAGCGTTTTTTTTGCTGATCGGACACCGACTCTTTGAAGCCATTACAAAGAAACAACTGGCAGTTCATCACGTGTGCTTGTGCCTTTTATATTTTTTTGCTTTGGCACGTAGACGTATTGATACTCATCATCAGGAAAAATACATTTGCGAAATCTGCAGTTGTCTGGGGTATTTTGTTTAAGATCTAGTAATAAATAACCATAGGGCCTTGAAGAAGCGTCCCAATAAGCTTCTTGTAAAAATTAGGAATTTTCAGGACAAAGTTGACGTGATAAATGTTGTATTTGCCCTCAATCACGCAAATTCCTACAAATTACAATGTACTGTGCATTAAAAGAAATATCTCTTTGTCCTTTTCCCTGGTGAAAAACATTTTGCGTAATAAATATAATGCTCAAATTTTTGTGGTGACTGCCTTTTGTGAACAAATTGACGATGATTTCATCGCTGCCTCTAGACTATTCACTCATCAAGTCGTCTATGATCAAAAGTTTAGGACGTGGATCACTGGAGTAGTCCTCGCTCCGCGGTAAACCTTCACGAAACTCAATATTTTTACCTAACTCCTTGTAAGCCGGCTGCCATTCAGCATAATACACTATGATTCGTGCAAACGTTGTGTCGCTCAGCTGATGAATATGTTTTAGAAATTTTTTTGAAAACAGTGTCTTGCCGCAACCTGTTGGTCCACACAGTATTGATGTCCGCGGATGTTTCCAGAGAATACTCATATTTTGTCTTGGATAAAACGCACTCAAACTAAGAAAATAAACAATTATAACTGGAAAAACAATCACAGAGGTGTTAATAAGTCCTAAAATAAAAAAATAAAAGTGTACAGGCACCAACCACGACCACAGTAGAAATAACTAAACAAAGTCACGGAAGACAGTTTTTAAACTAGCAAGAAAAATTAAAACGAAAATAAAGTAGACTCGCACAATTCGAAATAATCAAACTTAAATTAAGCTCTGGTTCGAGCTCGATCATGTCCTTGCTCTGTCACGCTGTGACAGCCGTGTCCAGGCTTCTGCTACTGCTGCTATTGTTACCGCCGCCGCTGTGGTTGTACGACCAAGTCTCAAGCCTTGGCTCAAGTCTTTAGCTCAAGCCTTAGCTCAAGTCTTAGCTCAAGCTTTAAGCTCAAGCCTACAATCATTCTGGTGTTTGATTTTAATTTTGTATAAAAAATTTAAATAAAAAAAAAAAAAAATGAGTAAGTGATACTGAATAGAAAGAGTGAGGTGGAATAAAGCAGGAAAAAGATGTTCAATAATTGAGTAATTACATAGTTATTTTTATTATTTATTTGATACACAGTAATTATTATTGACAAAAATTTTTTATTTAAAGTAAAAATTAGGTGATTACATAAAAAAAAATAAATTGCAGACATACAACAAGAGTACGTATTATAACGAGCAGCCGCTTTTTTATTTCTTTTTTTTTCTTACAGTTGTAGTGCTGGTGATAGCAGTAGAGTTGCTAATAGTTTTTAAAACCAAACGGAAAGCTTTTCTCAAGGCCAACGAATCGTCTTTTACTGTAACAGGCTGCCATTTTTTTATCTCTTTTACAGATACCACGTCGTGAAAAACGGTTCGTCTGATAGAATTATTCGACACGGTTAAATTACACAAATCGCCATCAATGAGTTTACAAATTGTGTCAAAATTAATTTTTTGACTATTTGTGCAATTTAAACGTATTCCTTTTACTTTGCAAATGGACTCTTTCGACCCGTCTGGTTTAGTGTACTCGTAAGCATAAAACTCTGGCCCGCAACTTGCAAAAATATTTATGAAAGTACCTGTACCCTTTTCCACAAGTTCATCCGTAAGTTCTCCAAGCATTGTACCGATTGGCAAATCTTCATCACCCGGTTTGCTCAGGTAGATTATAGAGTCTGTGTCGTAGTAGCAGACCCTTTCTTTCAGAACTTGCAAACATTCATTTAATTTTAGTCGCGCTTGAGCGATTGTAAACGCCGCAACCGCAACATTTGTAAGAGGAGACTCGGAGTGCGTTTCAGTAGCATAGGACCAGTTAACGTATAAGACGTGATCGTTAACCGGGACTATACCGTTCACTTCAGTGTCCTCCCTACTCGATAACTCGGCTAGTCTACAGGGATCCGTAACGACTTCTGTTTTTACCATATTTTCCCTCTGCCCGAACTTGCCCCACAACGAGTTTAAGCATAATTTTATAAAACCATCCACGTTTGCGATATCGTTCGATGGTCCTATTATTGCATTGCACTCGCTACTGACAAATATTTTAGGATGGCCCAAAATATACGTACCATATCGGTTTACCCAGGGGTACAAACTGCAGTAATCGACGTAATGAATTTTCTCGCCCTCTTTACAGATGTATTTTTTTACAAAGTTGCCTGTTCGGCCCCCAAAAAATGCGTCTCGCGGATTCAAAGGTAAATATTTTATGAAATCCCGATCTGTTTCATCAATAAATTTTCTAAGCTCGTTGTTATTTTTAATTTCCAAATCAAATCGACACTCCCACTGTTCGATTAGTTTGTAACCCCCTGATAAAATTTTTTCCCGTTTCATTAATGTATTTTCATAACGATTGTTCAATGTAACACCGCTTGAATCTTTGACATCGCGATTTGTTCGAAGACAAGGGCACCCGTGCCAATAGCAACCATAAAATTCATAAACTATACCTCTGTACCCCGCGTATTCTTCTTCCTCGCTGGTGTTGTCAATTTCGCGATATCCATCTACAAGAAGACCTCCTGGTAGTCGCTTTTCACTTGAATGACCCGCGTGACGAATAGATTTATTACATTTTTTTCCTCCCAGTATAGCCACTGTAGCGCTTTTTTTGACTGTTTATTAAAGCGTTGGTACCCTTTCACAGGAATTATGCCGATTTGCTCGTGTTTCAAAAAATTTTTGCGAAATACTTGTAAGCAGGAGGAGGCTATTGTAGTACACTCCACAAAAGGATCAACGTTCATCTGTTTGAAAATTTTACAAAATTCCAAGCAAGCAATTCTTAATATTTTAACTTCCTGCTTACAGTACTTTACAAACTCATTTTGAAAATCAAAAATATAATTTTCGTCAACTTTTTCATTGTACCACTTAATTAAATTTTCACGATCTTTTGCAAAAAGAGTATCTGGGGAGAAAGTTTCTAAGGGTGGCATTTTGCCACGATAATTTTGAAATTGGGGTAAATTAAAAAGATGAGGAAAAGTGCCTTTTTCAACACCTGAGAAACCATACGCCTTAGGCAAGGACGCCAAAGACATATGAAAGTAATTTAAACTATCTATAAATTTTACATTTTTGTATTTTATTGAGATAATCTTTGACTCGTTTAATATTACCGATGGACTTGAGGCCGGCCCGTCATAATTTTCGACGATATATTTTGTAACGGGGTATTTTTTATGAAAAGGGCCTCCCTTAAATAATTAACGGAGTTTCCCGGGCCCTCCCATTACAAGGAAAAGTTCACACAAAAAACTCTTGGGGAAAACTCCTTAAAACTCCGGGGTAGGGTTCCCGCGAAAAGAAAACCTCCGGGACTGATCGGTGAGCTAGAGGCAGAAGAAATAAATTATTGCAAAAATCTCGGTTGAATTTGATTTTATTCTTGTCTACAAAAAAATCAATCTACAATTACAAAAAAAATAAATTTTAATTTAAGAACAAAGGAAATAAACAAACACTATAAAGTAGTCTACAAAATGGCGGGTAACGACGCCGCGACAAGAAAATCTCGGTCGGATTTATATAAAGACACCTTCTATAATATACAAACAAAAAATTTCATTTAGCATACCGATATCCTAAAATCCCAGAAAAAACATGCTTTATAAAATCTTATTAAATAGTACAAAAAATCTTACGTTTACCAAAATTTTCACTTATTATCTGATGCCCAAAATTCCTACTCTCTGGTTTTTCCAACTCTCAATAAAAGTAAATTAACCCAAGTTTTCTTGATTTCTTCTACTACCTGGCTGTAAATCAAAGAAAAAAAAATGTCTACAAACTCAAAAAAAACTACTGGGAAAAGGAAAACTTTGAAAAAAAAAGTCTACAACTTAGAAACTTAGAAAAGATTAACACTCTCAAAAATACAACCTCACACCTTGGCTACTGAGAACAGAGTGACGCTCCCCGCGTCTCTCTGACTCAACTTCCTTCTTCATCATTCCCTCCAGATACTCTCAGCCAATCAACACAAATTAATCTAACCAAGCCTCATTCACACTCGAGGAACAGTCATATGTCCACCAATCAGACACATTCACGCCACAACACCCAATCACGTTCCCGTCTACAATCTTCCGGTGGCGATCGCCACGCCACCTAGACTACGCGCGAAAATCCAAAAAAAAATTTAAATAACGCACACGAGGCATTCACTACTCTAACTTTATTCCTCGCACACATACTCTCTCTCTCTCTCCCCTACACGCACACATTGACCGCGCAACGCACAAAAACAAAAAATAAATAAAACTACACTCACGCCCGCGTCTACTGTGTTGAGTATGCGCGCAGTTGCGTCGTCTGCCGACACGCGCCGCGCCCCTCCTCCGTCGCCGAAAACTCCCCGACGGAGAATCGGAACCCGTGTGTGGTGTATGTGTGTGTACATGCGCGACCTGGGCCAGGAGAGCCTTCCCGGGTGGTGAACATATGTGTGTTTGTATGTGTCGTGCGCGCGCCGTGTGCTCGTGTTGCTACAGCAGCGTTCAGCCGACGGCGACCGTCGCCTCGTGGTCGGCTTCTGCTGCACGAGAAAGCGGCATGGTTATCACCTGGGAAAGTAAACAAACAAATTAATTATTTCACTGTTTCCCAGGTGACCTGTCACTGCCAGGTAAGAAAAATAATTTACAAGGGATTCACTCCCTCGCAGTTTTAGAACGAACTGCGCATCGAAACCTTGTGCATAGTGAGCAATGCAAATTATTTTATTAAACTCTTTTTGTGGCGCGAAAGCTAACTCTACCAGCGGTTTTACCGGGTCAATTTTGAAAACATATTCACGTATCCCACAAAAAGCGCAATCATTCGAAATGTCGACATCATTTGCACAATTATCGCACAATTGATGAACAACACATAAATTTGGCACGTGTTTTTTAATGTTTGTGTCCCCTAAAGTTTCATTTGTCATCGTAGAAGAGGAATAAACATTTTATTCGTATCAAAATCATAGAAGAGGAATAAACATTTTACATCGCTCTCTAGACTATTTTCAATAGGCTGCATGTAACAGAAGTGTTCAATTGGCATCATTTTTTTGCAAATTTGACAGTAAGTCATATTGCATTGGTGCTGCCTGAACACATCTCTTCCTTTTATTTTTTTAATTTTGTACATTTTTCCGCATTTCTTACATACTTTTACCGCATCGCATACGCGTAAGGTTTTTTAAAAAGCCCCTACCTGTAGATGTTGATTGAAACATTCTTCGCCATAAAAATATCGAAAGCAGCTGTCGCATTTTATTAAATCCAGGCTTTGATCGCATTTTGGTTTTTTTTTACACATATAACACTCATACGCACACTTGTGATACAATTTATCGGTATATGCTTTGTTACATGGCACACAATAATATGCATACCCACTAGCACACATTAAGTTAAAAATTGACTGATAATGTGACCCCGATGGGTTCTCATAATACATTATTCGCAAAGTATAATTCATATTTTGGTTTGCAGCTAATACCTGCGCAGTTTCGTCAAAAATCGGTAAACTACATTCGCCAAAATTTTTGTACTCATATACTACAATAGCTTTACCGGTTCGAGCGTAGAATGCTTGAAATTTTTCTATTTCAGCAAGCCCAAAGCCTTATGGGGGTATGTCTACCCGCGCTTCCTTTACCAGATATTTAGCAGTAACAGTTTGCGCGCCATTTTTTGTCACCTACGAATTAATTCCCAATAATCAAACATCGGACCGGTTTTCAGTTGCCCTTTGGCAGCATGAACTTCTGCCGTGACTAATGACCACGGTAAACAAAGGTTATCATCATTCAATATAGTTAAAATTGATTTTTTTTTGACGTCCGGTCTGGTCAATTTGACCCTAGCACCGCCCGACCCAACCAAATATTTTTTAACATTTTTCACGATGTCGCAATTAATAATAATACTATTTTCTATATTGAAATCAGTAGAACTTTGTGAAGCTTTAAAAAAAATATCCCACAAATCGTCACTGCTAAAATCTCTTACATATCTAAAAGAAAGCCAAAGTGGCCCCGAGTTAAAGCTTTCCGACTCTACTATAATACCGATATAATCCATGGACGTAGATTATCAGCAAGCTCACAAATTCCTTGACGAAGAAACGTAAAAAAATCCTCACCCTGAGATGGCCTGTTGAATTGAACCCGCATTCGTTGTCCACTGTAATTGAATCGTTGGTAACACCGGATTTCCTCGGTCTACAAAAAAATACACATATTTAGTATCTAGCTCACTCGAAGCCCATTCCATGTGTCATGACCAAATTTTGGCTCATGATTTCTTTTACTTTAACACTCTTGAAAAAACTATTAAGAAAGACTAATTAATATTTTTAATTGTTTTCTCCACTATGAGCTCTTTATAAAATAACACTTTTTATACTTTTTTGATGTTATTTTTTTACACATTTAAATCAACTTTTTGGAACATTTTTATGCTTATCTAATTTCTTTTAATAAAATAAACTGCAAATAACACTGCCTTGAGCACATTCCCATTAAAAACTTGATCACATCACAATGAAACTTTTCCAAACAGCACTATCAATATACTACACACTTATATCCATAACTGTACAAGCAGATAAAAATCATTGTACACCTGAACACTTTGACACGCACAAATCAAAATTTAAACTTCCTTGAATGAAGACCGGGTTATACTTTCAACTTTCTTGACCCACAGACTCACTAATGATTATTAGCTTTTGTACATAACTTTTAATATTTATGATACATGTTTGTAGACTGGCTTGCCGGACTCTTGATCATTAAAAATTATTTAAAGTTTTGAAATTAAATAACTAAAAACACTTATTTTAAACAAAAAACACTTGATCATTTAGCACATTTTTTAACACTTATTACATATTTACCCAACTACAACACTCGCTTTATGCTTTATTTGTTGTCAGCTCAGCTGGTTCCAAAACACAAGTGTCAAGTGCGTTCTGCAACTTTGTCGCTGCGGTTTAAGGTCCAGTCTGTAACTTGTAAATAGTATCTGTTTCAAGATGTACGCATTTTAGACTGGACCTTAAACCACAGCTACGAAGTTGCAGAACGCACTTGACAGTTGTGTTTTAGAACCAGCTGAGCTGACAACAGATAAAGCAAAGTTATCATAAAAGTGGAAAAAAAACTCATTGCCATTTATTTTACTAACTTGGGTCATTCAGCCTGTCAGATAAGTATATTTTTTATTTTTATTAAAAATACGCATGTTTTTTTTATTAAAAAAAAAGTATTGTTGCTTTGTGAAAAAAAAAAATTTTTTTTTTCAGTTCATTCAGAGTATGTGGTGTCAAGAATAAAAAAGTGTTTGCAGTAAGGATTGGACAAAATTAAAATTTCTCCTATTAACTGGCTAGAGTAAGAGTGTCATCATGAAAGTTTTTATGTGAAGATACCGATGTCAATGTGATTAAAGAACCACATCAACTTGAATCAGATTAACAAAAATAGTGTGGTAGTTGGGTAAATATGTAATAACCCAGCTGAAAAAATCCATATGGAAATCCGTAAGGAATCCCGTACGGGGACCCGTAAGGGTTCCCGTAAAGGACCCCATACGGGTTTCCGATACTGATATTTGGTCAGGGTTTCCGTACGGGTTTCCATACGGGTTTTTTTTTTTTCATTTAATTTTATTTTCACACTATTTTTTTATTTATTTAATTTAATATTATTATTAGATATTGATATATTATTCTTTATAAGATTTAATTATTAATAATAAAATTATCGAAGAAAAAAATTTTGTTCGACTGAGATTCGAACCCACGACCCCAGGCATGGCAGGCAGACACTCTACCAACTGAGCCATTGAGCTAGCTTGCTCGAAGACTTTAATTAAACTACTTTAACAACTGTTTTATATTTGATTTTTAACTAGTCTCTCTCAGCGCGCAAACACGAGCAATTGTATTGCATTATCTAAATCTAAAACAAATTTTGTCGAAGCTTCATCTAAATTAAAGGGCTTAACCGACAATAAGTTGTATATTAAAGAAGTTTAATTGAGGTCTTGATGCATGCTAGCTCAATGGCTCAGGTGGTAGAGTGTCTGCCTGTGATGCCTGGGGTCATGGGTTCGAATCTCAGTCGAACAAAATTTTTTTCTTCGATTATTTTATTCAAAATAATTTTATTATGAATAATTAAATCTTATAAAGAATAATATATCAATATCTAATAATAATATTAAATAAATAAAAAAATAGTGTGAAAATAAAATTAAAAGAAAAAAAAAAAAAAAAAAAAAACCCGTATGGAAACCCGTACGGAAACCCTGACCAAATATCAGTATCGGAAACCCGTATGGGATCCTTTACAGGAACCCTTATGGGTCCCCGTACGGATTTCCTTACGGATTTCCATATGGATTTTTTCAGCTGGGAAGTGTTAAAAAATGTGCTAAATGATCAAGTGTTTTTTGTTTAAAATAAGTGTTTTTAGTTATTTAATTTCAAAACTTTAAATAATTTTTATTAATCAAGAATCTGGCAAGCCAGTCTACAAACATATATCATAAATATTAAAAGTTATGTACAAAAGCTAATAATCTTTGGTGAGTCTGTGGGTCAAGAAAGTTGAAAGTATAACCCGGTCTTCATTCAAGGAAGTTTAAATTTTGATTTGTGCGTGTCAAAGTGTTCAGGTGTACAATGATTTTTATCTGCTTGTACAGTTATGGATATAAGTGTGTAGTATATTGATAGTGCTGTTTGGAAAAGTTTCATTGTGATGTGATCAAGTTTTTAATGGGAATGTGCTCAAGGCAGTGTTATTTGCAGTTTATTTTATTAAAAGAAATTAGATAAGTATAAAAATGTTCCAACAAGTTGATTTATAACATCAAAAAATAACATCAAAAAGGTATAAAAAGTGTTATTTTTATAAAGTGCTCATAGTGGAGAAAACAATTAAAAATATTAATTAGGCTTTCTTAATAGTTTTTTCAAGAGTGTTAAAGTAAAAGAAATCATGAGCCAAAATTTGGTCATGATCCATGGAATGAGATTCGAGTGAGCTAAATACTAAATATGTGTATTTTTAGATATTACGCTAAAAGTGGTGTTTTTTTAAAAGTGCACATAGCCAGCGAACTGACTAAAAAGGCCCATTGGATAAAACTATTAATATTTTCCTACATCTTATGGTACAAGAAAACAATTTCCAAAGTTTGGTAGAGTTTGGTTCTCCGGAGGGTGTAACCTCTCCTTGTGAGTGTAGCACTACTACTTCTCGATGATCTTCGACTCTCGGTAGTACGCACACTGCAGGATCTTTTGCTGTCGTTGCTAGTACTACTACTACTACTACTACTACTACTACTACTACTGTTGCTGCTGCTGCTGCTGCTGCTGCTGCTGCTGTCGCTTCTTCTTCTTCTTCTTCTTTGTAAAGATACACTTCTGCTTCCACTATCACTTCTTTGAGATTCACGACTAGTAGTGGTGCGTGAACTACTGTAGCTCCATGATTTACCACTACAACGTGTGTTACTACTGCTGCTGCTGCTGCTGGCTGTGGTGACAGTATCGTTGGTGGCGTTGCTGCTACTTCGTTTTCTGCGCGAGCTTTTGCTGTTGTTACTGTCACAACTGCTGCTGCTGCTACTGTTACTGATGCTTCTTCTTCTTGTATGCACTCTGCAGGATCTTTTTCTGTCAGTGCTACTACTGCCACTAACACTTTTTTGAGATTCGCGACTAGTAGTGCTGCGTGAACCACTGTAGCTCCGTGATTTACTACTACTGCAACGTGCGCTATCGATACCCAGCTGAAAAAATCCATATGGAAATCCATGCAGTACCCCATACGGAAATCCATATCGAAATCCATATGGAATTCCATATGGTGAATTGAAACCGATTTCCATATGGATTTTCAAAAGCAATGAATTTTTTTTTTTAATAATTTTTTTTTTCTAAACTTTTTTATTATTTAATAATAATTAAAAAAAATTGATTAAATTATTTTTATGCCTTTTTCCAAAATAATATTTATTGTACATCTTTTCTCCTTATCCAAATTTTTTTTTTTTTTTAATTCAATTCTTTTCATTTTGATTTTATTAATATTTAAAAAATTAATATTTTACTATCTTCATATTTTATTTTGATTATTGATAATTATTGATAGTTATATAATTTAATGTAACCAAACAGTATGATTAATTGTGATTTTTTTTCAATTTGATTAATTATTTTTTTGAAGTATAATATACTGAAAAAATTAATAATTTACACAAGTTTTTCAAGTAAAAAAATTTATTTTATTTTTCAACATGTGATTTCTAATATGTGATATAGTAATTTTATCAATGGATGACAAAAAGATTTTAGTACATGAGTATATATACAGTTAGTCGCAGAAAGTTTCTAACAAAACAATAGTTGCTTTTTTCTGTTTTTAGTGAATCCAGAGTAACCAAATTTATTCTATTAATTTTTGAAGTAGTTTATTATGCTATTGCTACTATTTATTTTACTAATGAACACAACTTTTGACTCAATAAACAAAATTATAATTTTTTAGATAATCAACAACACTACATAATATTGTAAATATATTTACAATATTATTATGTTGTGTAATAATATTGTAAATATATTTACAATATTATTACACATACTACATAATAATATTGTAAATATATTTACAATATTATTATGTAGTGTTGTTGATTATCTAAAAAATTATAATTTTGTTTATTGAGTCAAAAGTTGTGTTCATTAGTAAAATAAATAGTAGCAATAGCATAATAAACTACTTCAAAAATTAATAGAATAAATTTGGTTACTCTGGATTCACTAAAAACAGAAAAAAGCAACTATTGTTTTGTTAGAAACTTTCTGCGACTAACTGTATATATGAGGCGTTGGATCGAAAAACGACCTAAGTGACAAAACCATGTTTTGAGATAAATCGATCTTAAAGTTTCAAACTATAATTTTTCGAAGTAGAAATAAATTTGTATCTAATTTCTTTTACAACAATCAAGTGTCATTATCTTACAATGAAAATACGCATGTTTGAATTATTTTTAACAAAATTTACTTATTTAAACAACAAGAAATAAACAATGTCACTTAGGTCGTTTTTCGATCCAACGGGTGTTTCGCTTTGATTTTTTTATTAATTTGATGGTATAAATAAGTGCCATTTAGTTTTCAATGTAGAAACGACAAATAAACTGTTTATTAATATTTTTTTACTAATAATAATTGGTTTTTTATATTTTTTGACAATATTGAACATGGTTCTTTAAAATGAAAAATTGTCTTCTTGTCAATAATTATGAATCTACATCTTCGAATACTTCATCATCGGATTATTCATCGTCTATACCAGGAATATTGTCATTATTTATAACTTTTAACAAGTTTATGTAGTAGTAGACTTATCCATCGTTAATTTGGAATATATTTCTCTATAGAAAACAAAAACACACGAGCGCGTTGAAGCGTCAGGCAGTCACTGCACAACAGCTGATTGGGAGCAGCGTGCGAGACTCGCGCGGGACGACTTTTCACGCGCGTATCTTTACTTTATGTTTAGATTATGTAATATTGAACTTTGTTTATGTGAATTTAATGTTGGCTACTGACTAATTAGGGTCTTCTGAGTCCGAATAAGCGATCTCCAGAAAAACGACCTAAGGCGCCTTAGGTCGTTTTTCGATCCAACGCCTCATATACTCATGTACTAAAATCTTTTTGTCATCCATTGATAAAATTACTATATCACATATTAGAAATCACATGTTGAAAAATAAAATAAATTTTTTTACTTGAAAAACTTGTGTAAATTATTAATTTTTTCAGTATATTATACTTCAAAAAAATAATTAATCAAATTGAAAAAAAATCACAATTAATCATACTGTTTGGTTACATTAAATTATATAACTATCAATAATTATCAATAATCAAAATAAAATATGAAGATAGTAAAATATTAATTTTTAAAATATTAATAAAATCAAAATGAAAAGAATCGAATGAAAAAAAAAAAAATTTGGATAAGGAGAAAAGATGTACAATAAATATTATTTTGGAAAAAGGCATAAAAATAATTAAATAATAAAAAAGTTTAGAAAAAAAAAATAATTTAAAAAAAAAAAATTCATTGCTTTTGAAAATCCATATGGATTTCCGTATGGGGTACTGCATGGATTTCCATATGGATTTCCATATGGATTTTTTCAGCTGGGTAGCACTGCTGCTGTTGCTGCTGCTGCTGTTGTTGCTGCTTCTTCGTTTTCTGCGCAAGCTTTTGCTGTTGTTACTATCACAGCTGCTGCTGCTACTGCTACTAATGTTTCTTATTCTTGTATGCACACTGCAGGATCTTTTGCTGTCAGTGCTACTACTGCCACTAAAACTTTTTTGAGATTCACGAAGAGTAGTGCTGCGTGAACCACTGTAGCTCCGTGACTCCGTGATTTACTACTACAACGTGCGCTACCGGTAGCACTGCTACTGTTGTTGCTGCTGCTGTTGCTGCTGCTGCTGCTGCTACTTCGTTTTCTGCGCAAGCTTTTACTTTTGTTACTATCACAGCTGCTGGTGATACTGCTGCTTTTGCTACTCCTACTTCTTCTTCTTCGAGAATCACGACCACTAGAACCACTAGGGACCGCATTTGCATTTTTTTTTTATCTTCGTCGTATGAACTTATAATTTTTCTTATTTTACTTCTTACTTTGACTTCTATAGGACTCAAATCGTCGCTGCTGCTGCTGCTAATAAGTCTTCTGCATCTCTTGTTGTTAACTTTACCCTTTATAGGGTCCGAATCATCGCTGCTGGTGCTGGTGCTGGCGAGCCTTCGCCTTCTTTTATTATTGCCCACTATTCCCCTTACAGGACTATCAATCGAATCTTAAAAAAAAAAAAAAAAAAAAAAAAAGAAAACTATTATAAAATAACACAATAAATAATGTATAAATACTTACCACGAGACAGTTCCCCATCCCGTAGAACAATAGCATCCCCTAATTCATCCTCGTTCATTTCTCTCATCGCTACAAAATTTTAATGTATTTTTATTATTACTTTTTTTTTTGAATACTTAGTAACACACAAAAAGTATGTAAAAACACTTACCATGAGACAGTTCCACGGCCCGTAAAACAATAGCGTCCCCTAAATCATCCTCGTTCATTTCTCTCAGCACTAAGAAATTTGAATTAATTTTTTTATTTTAACTTTTTTTTATTATTAGCACACACTAACAACTATGCACAATAAAACTATTTACTTACATTGATTCCGTAAATCACTCATTTTTTAAATTTATTTTTTTTTTTTTACACTGATGCGCAACAGGTTTCGTCAAAAGCTCAATCGAAACTACGGAAATATCCATCAAATTCCAAAACTATGCAAAATTTACTTTAATAGCTGACGCTAAGCAGCACCTCTCCCCCCCACACACACCCCGCTTACCTGTCCTATCTCACGTGTACAAAAATTGCAAATGGAGCAATTTTTAATGCAGCTCTAGATTGCTGCGCTAATTCGTTCTCACACTAGAAACTAAGCAAATCCCATTTCCCCCACCTCTGCCTCCCACTTTTACGACTCAAAAAATTTCAAACGTTACACTTTTTTATAATACAGCTCTAAATAGCTGCGCTTGTGGCTGTCTGTAGTTTTACGTTTAACCACGTGTGAATAGGTAATAAAAATGCCCGGCAGCATTCAAAAATTAATTGACAGATGTAACTTCAATTCATCTAGCTGCGAAAGAAAAGTGGCTCTGCGGAAAGCAATCATATTTTCAATTTTTTATTTAAAATACCAAAATAACGCTCGCATTAAACATAGGTTTAACCCTTACACCTTTAATCACATCAAATGGGTTACGAGTCAGAGCTACATTTTTCTCTTCGATTTATTGCAGTGGATTTTGGACAAAAGCAAAGTTATTATTCGAATGTATAGAAAACACTACAAATATAGTGCCGACGTGATGATGTGCGTCGGGCAATTTATAATTGGCGGTAAATATCGCCGTAATAAAAAATTTAAAACACTCCAGACGCATTTCCTGGAGATTTGTGGTAAGTTCTAGTTGTAAAAATTTAAAAACTTTTATTTATTTAAGTAATTGAAAATTGTTTTCAATTGTCTATCACCAGCTAAAATAAATCTTCGGAACGAACTCATGGTGGAAGAGTACGAAGAATCAATAGAATCATCAGCTGACCAGGCGGTGTGAAATAAAAAAAAGAGTAATATAAAAATTGGAGAAATAAAAAAAAAATAATGGTTTCAAAAATTGATTTTTTTTTATTTCAAACACCTCACCTTTAAAAAAAATAATTAAAGTTTTTACTTCTTAATATAAAAAAATAATTAAAGCCAAACTTATTACTTGTATTTAAGTTTTTTACTTCTTAACTTACTATTTTACTTTAAAAATATATTTGCTAGAAAACAATGGTTCATCATTTAATAATTTGAAATTAATTAAAGCATTGATATCAATCTTTAAAAAAACTTTAAAATAAATTCATCATCATAACTTATAAAAATTTTGATACGAAATAAAAAAAACCATCAACAAAGCAGTGGCAGTGGCAACTTGAATGCTTGTAGAAAAAACATCAACTCAGCAATGGTAAAAAACATTAAAAATTTTTTTTTTTTAAATTTAATTAAGTAACGATAGTATTTGAAACTATAAAGGTGTTAATAAAAAAAAAAACAAAAAATTAGTTAAATTTTTTTTATTCGTTTCTTTATTCATTTAATTTATAATTTGATATAAGGATTTAATTTCTAATATTTAGTTCATAACTATTTTCCAATATTTCTTCTCGCTGCCATTGCGAAATATCTTGTTGGCCATCTTTTTTAAAGAAAAAAAAAAAAACAAAAAATTTTTAATTTATTTTTTTCAATATAAAATAATGATAAATATTATCTTGAAGTTAATAAAAACCAACCTTCATCTGTTATCAAATCAATACTTCTAATGAAGTCATCACCTTCCTCATCAGACATCATTTCTGCGATCACTAAAAAAGTTTTCACATATTTAGTAAAAAATTTATATTTATTATATGTATAGTACATTGACAAATTAAATTAACTTACGTTGATTCTGGTCCAAAGACATGACTTTAAAAAATTATTCAAAAATGAATAAATCAAAAAAAATTTTTAAACACAACTCTTCTCACGCCTACAGAGAGTTTAAAAAAAAGGTAAAAAACTTAAATGTCACAACATAAGATACACCCCCACACGGCACACTACCACTATCGCCAACTTCTCCCGTGGCTAGAGCTACGAATTTCAAGGTGATACGAGCACATCACTCACGTTGACTAGGGGAGAGGGGTGGGGAGGTGGAGGCACCCACGGGGACTAAGGAGAGGGAAGGGGGAGAGAGGGGGAGACACTCGCGGGGGAGGATGCTGTGGTGCGTCCGCAGACACCTCCTCCTCCTCTTACCTATGCAGCATGAATTTCTTCCCCCCCCCCTCCACGACCTCTTGGTTCCGCGCGGTCAGAGTCGCGAGAGCCGTGGAGAGGGGAGGGGGCCGGAGACACCGACGTCTACCTGTAAACACCAGGTAGGCGTGGTGGGGGTTCGTTTTGACGGCCTATACCGCATGTTATACTACTTACGTGAAAGTTCATTATAAATAAATTTAGCAAAAAATTGTGTAGGACTATTGATACTTGAGATTATGGAACGTAAAGGAAAATTATCTTTATGAATTTTAGGTAGACTTTGGGTAACATCATATCAGTCTGTGTTAAGCTATTGTGATTTTGATTATATTCAAAATATCCCTTGCTATTAAATTCCATAAGAATTTTTTGAGTCCTCTTCCTCGAATCTGACAATGGATTAGCTCTCAATTTTAAATAGGTATTTGTATCAGAATGTAGATCATTCATCCTTTTCTCATAATCTGAGGTAAGCAAACAAACTGTCTTATTACCTTTATCAGCCTTTGTGAAAAGGATTTCTGGATGGTCTTCTTTGTAAATAGAAGTTTTTTATAAAAGTTTTTGACTTCATACGAGAACTGATCACGGATACGAGACTGAGAATGAAAAATGCCACAAAGTTTTATACGAATGTCATCCTTAATCGCGTCGTCAATATCTACCCGCCTCAACTTGAATTCCAACTCTTTAATCGTGTTTATTACATCAGATTTAACAATTTTTTGTTCCATATTAAAATTAGCTCCCAAAAATACTACTTCACAGACTTCAGAGGGAATTGGAATATCAGTCAAATTCTTAAAACAACTTTTATATTCATCAGTATGGGTGGAATTTCCATTATTATTCTTCATTAAAATCTCAAATTTCTTAGATAATCTCTCAGTAGAGTTAAGGAAGTTATTGTAACATTTAACATTAACAGAATACAAGATAAGGTATTTCAAATTATAGTCTACGTTAATACGAACAATCATTCTTTCAAGATAATAATCATAATCATTCATAATCATTCTTTTAAGATAATTCAACTTCTTGTATAAAAATAGTTGTGCATAAAGAGATCTTTTATTTCAAATTTTAGAGTTTTTCATCTTATTTTATCGTTGAAAAGATTAAATTTTAAATAATTCGTTTGACTGCAAAATTTTACATTACAAAGATTTTTTAAAGAATAATTGATATGAGAAGGTGTAATATTATTTCGTTTACAAAGTAACAAAAAGTTGAGTCTAGCATTGCAGTCTGATGATTGGAGTTTAAAATTTCTCCACTCTTTGAAATGTTGTAAGATTTCCATACCGTAATTGTTTTGAATAAACTTAAAAAAGTAATTTCCTCCATGTGGAAACTGATCCATTTTTGATTCTGGATCGATGAATAATTGTGTTATGAACGCCCTCAATACATGAATAAGGTAATTATATTAGGATCTGAACGGGCAAGGCCAATAAAAAACTTCTTTTTTCTATTACAGAAACGTTTCATCCATGTGATAGTGGACCTCTTCAGGCTTTAATTTTATGAAAAGTAAATATCAGATATACAGTAAAAATTAAAATTATTACAAATATGGATAATTATCTTACCAAGCTTAAATAAAATATTGTACAGTGAAGACGATAATTATATCGGTCTCGATCTCCTGCTGCTTCTGTCGCATCATCACCACACCTCGTCCTCCATCTATAATTGCCACGCTTAGCTCTCGGCCACTGCTTTTGGAGATAATCAAAAGCAAAATACAACTTGGCAAACTACACATCACAGCGATGACATCAAATCTTCCCACTGGCATTGAACCAACTGCTATCAAGCATGGCATGATCAAAATCAATGAATTTCTGCCAAGGGAAATCTTTAATCTCCGCTGCACCGTATACAGGAAATCACAGCAAGAGAACTCCGGATTCGTGACTTTCGTCCGCAATGGGCACATTTATGTAAGGAGGAAGAAGGGAGACGTTCCTACGCTAATTAACTCCGAGCAAGATTTCATACGCATCATGTCATTACAGTTTTGTTAATCCTTCACCCTTTTATCCCTCTACAAGCTTCTCACTTCCCTGTTCACCTTCAAACATACCTCAGAATCCTGTGCGGAAGCAGCAGCATAAACTTCGTGTCTGTTATTTGAATGCGAACTCTCTGCTTAGCCATATTGAGCAGGTCAGGCTTTTTCTTTTGACGCAACACTTGAAACATTTGATAGCTTTTGCTGAGACCTGGCTAAGCCCTATGATTGAGGACACGCTCGTCGCACTAGATGGTTATGTCATCCTTAGGCGGGACCGCAATTCTCAAGGGGGTTGGGTTGCTCTCTTTGTGCATGAATCGCTTTCGGTCAAGCACCTCTGTTCGTCAGCTACAGAATGGGACGGTAAGCCGGGTCATCCTTAATATTTGTTTGCTGAGGTTTCCACTAGAGGGAGTGACCCTATGTTTGTTGGTGTGGTGTATAGACCCCCTAAGGCCCCCTTTGTTGCTGGTACCAATTTTGTGTCTGATCTGCGTGATACTATGCACGAGTATGGCTCAAAAGTTATTCTTGGTGACTTTAATGCTAACCAGCTGTCAGACTCGGATGCAGATGCGGTTTTTGTACGTAAATTTATTGAGGAGAACTCATTATTCTCTGTGACATATAGGGCTACACACCACACCTCTCACTCGGATACCTGGCTTGATCTATGACTTGTGGATGCTCTTGATACTGGCACTGAATAGTGGAAGACTGATACTCCATTTATTGCTGGGCATGACTTACTGACTGCTTCTCTTGACATTTAAACGCTGCAACTGATGACTAATGATTTCACCTATCGCGAATTTAAATCTGTGAATACTGAGGCTTTGAATGATTACTTGTTTAAATGTGATTGGTCGGTTGTCACGGATGGGACGAGCTCTCTTAGTGCGAGGTTGGATTGTTTGTATGCTAATCTTTATGCTGCTCTTGATGTATTTGCTCCACTGAAAACTCTCAAACATAGAAAGAATCGCCATCCGTGGTTCACCACCTATCATCGCTTATTAACATCTGAGAGAGATAGACTCTACAGACGCTATAGACGCTCGAGACTTGATATTGAATTACTCCTATATAGACAAGCACGTGATTTTGCTCATGAGCAGATTGAGTCTGCAAGACTCAACTTTTACTACCACAGACTCAAGAACATCTCTGACCCTCAACAGCTCTGGAAGGAACTTAGACACCTTGGCATCTCCCCTAGCCCTGACTCCAACTTGGGTAGTTTCTCTGTGGAGGACCTCAATGCTCACTTTGCCTCTATTTCGTTTGACTCTGCAGCACCGGATTTCTCTCATTTTCTAAACAACTTAGAAAATGAGAGAGATGATGGTGTTTTTGATTTTTCTATTGTGACAATGGACGAAATCGCTACTGCTGTTAGCCAGTCGACATCTCAAGCGGTGGGTGTTGACTCTTCCGCAGAGCTTTATTCAATCAGCATTCCCATCCATAGGCCCTATTATCCCTAATATCTTCAATGTTTTCTTATCAACACCAACATTCCCTGAACGGTGGAAAGAGTCTATTGTTATTGCTCTCAACAAAGTTCCCTCTCCATCTTGCCTGAATGATTTTCGTCCGATCTCCCTGCTTTATTTTTTGTCAAAAGTACTTGAGAGGCTGGTTCATGACCAGATTGCTTCGTTTGTTGAATCGCAGGGACTAATGAATGGGCACCAAGCAGGTTTTAGAGCAGGGCACAGTACATAGACTGCACTACTAAAACTTACAGACGACATCCGAGAGGGCATGGACAGGAGGCAGGTGACTGCACTGTTGCTTTTTGATTTCAGCAAAGCCTTCGACTCGGTCTCTCACGTATTGCAACTCAAGAAACTACAATTCCTTGTCTTTTTGAGCAGGGTTTTGCAATGGATTGCTTCCTATCTGTCAGGCCGCTCGCAGGCGGTGAAAGCTGAGGACAGGAGTTTCGCCTCTTTTCGTCCCCTCAATAAGGGTGTGCCCCAGGGCTCTGTATTAAGTCCCCTGCTTTTTACACTGTTTATCGCTAACATTGCCCTGGGTCTCGGTCCTGGTGTTTGTCATGTAATTTATGCAGATGACCTTCAGATTTATATGCGCGGCTGAGTCGAGGACATTTGTACCATTCTGGACAGACTGAGCCGAGGTGCTGAGCATGTTGCGGACTAGGTTGCCGCGAATGGGCTGATTTCAAATGCAGGCAAGACTAAGGCCATGATTTTGGGTACCGCGTCTTATGTCAATGACTTTGACAGATTAGGTATTCGCACCCTGCAATTTGGAGAGTGAACTGTCCCGATTGTTTCGTCTACACGATGTCTGGGGGTAGTTCTGGACTACATTTTTCGATAATTGTACTTTTTGTTAGAATACTAAAAGACAGCGCTCTATAGCTGATTCGTCTACCGTTGCTGAACACATAGCGTTAAACGAGGGTATTATAGAAGCAGTATGGCTTAAGGGGCAGTGAAAGTGGATAATTTTTTATTATTTCTTTATTAATTTTTTCCACAACTATGTGGCAATCCTGTTTTGATTCAGGATTGCTTTGTTGTTTTCCCTATATTACAAAGACTCACTCCTATTCAGTCTTAGCGACTGAACTGGGGGAGTGTTCGTTGAGTCCAGGTGTCGAGCGGTTGTCACCTGACTCTTCTGGGTTGGGTTCTAGCCCAGTCAAAACGCTTAAAAGCGTACCCAGTCCTTTTTGTCTTTCTTTTTATATTAACTTATACTTATATTTATTATCTAATTAGGACTGAATTACAGCCCTATTGTCTACAATTAAATTATGATATAAAATAAACTAAAATATAGTTAAATTTTAAGTTGAACTAAAATATAGTTCAGGTTTTATTTTATTGTTTTAAACTAAGATATAGTTTAATTTTAATTTAAACTAAAATATAGTTCAGCTAAACCTTTTGTTTTAAACTAAGCTATAGTTTAAATTTAAGTTGAACTAAAATATAGTTCAGTTTTTAATTTTTTGTTTTAAACTAAACTATATTTTAATTCTAGTTGAACTAAAATATAGTTCAACTTAGTTGTTATTAGCTTTATTTTCAACTGAATTATATTTATTTTTGTTGGACTAAAATATAGTCCAATTTTTATTTTTTTATCGTTTTGTTAAACTAAGATATAGTTTATTATAATTGAACTAAAATATAAAATATACATATTAAGTATCATTATTCTAGAGAACAGGTAGAAAAAGGTAATATTAAGTTGGAACGTATTGTAAGCAAGAAACAGATAGCTGATATGTTTATCGACCCTTTAGGGCTGACAGAAATTTTGAGATTGCGAGCATAATTATGTTTTGAAGTTTAATCATTGTTATCATAATTATCAATTAATGCTTTGTAACTTATTTAAATTTTTAGAGGGAATGTGTTGAAAATTACAAAAAATTATTGTAAGATTTTGAATAAGCGCGCGCTCTGCTGAGCTGACTAATGAGTAATACTTATGGGTGTAATATGTATCAATATGTGAGAGTCTGTGTGACTGACGCAGTTTGTCTCTAGCAAGGTGAGCATGTTGCCGCTTACCACGCAGGAAGAGGCTGACTTTGAAAATACAAGGATTTGCCATATTTGTAAACAATGCATTTTTCTACATGAAGTCAAGGTAAAAGACTATTGTCACTACGGGGTTGTTTAGAGGCTGTGCCCACCAAGGGTGTAATTTATTGTTCCAACGTTCTAAAAATATCAATATTATTATGCATAATTTGAGTGGTTATGATGCACATTTTCTCATAAGAGTTCATAAGATTAAGAAACTTCAATCGTACCTCTTACTATATAAAATTAAATAGCCTTTTATAAAAAAGTTGAAAATACAAGTGTAACTCTTCAATTTATAGAATCATATCGTTTTTTATCGTCTTTGCTCGATGAATTGGTTATAAATTTAAATGATGAGGATTTTAATATTTTAAAAACACATTTTCCCAATTTAGATGTTTCGAGAGGTTAAATGAAAATTATTTACCCTCAATAGATAAATTTTATTCTAAATTAAATGATAAAGGAATTTCAAAGCAGGATTATCAGCATGCTAAAAAAATTTGGGAATTATTTCCATGTAAAAATTTGGAGGATTATAGCTATTTGTTATTTGACCATGGATATTTTATTGTTAGCTTGTGTTTTTGAAAAATTTCGAGATAACTGTATTCAATGCTACGATCTTGACCCAGCTTTCTATGTATCTTTTCCTTCTTATTGTTGGGACGCAATGTTATTAAAAACAGGGGTCGAGCTTGAACTTTTAGATGATATTGATAAAGTAACGTTTGTTCAAAGGGGTACACGCGGAGGGATACGTCAATGTTATCATCGTTATTCTAAATCAAATATAGACCGGGGGCCCGATGTACATTTTTATGAGTGATTCTAAAATGTCTGCAAGTCAAACCGCTTATATATAATGTTGAATAAAAGCAAATAAGGCTGATTGCAAGGTCTGACTATATGTATAACATAATTAAATAAATTTTTATTTTTGTAAAAAAAAAAAAAATGAATCTTCAAAGTCCTTTTAAAATGAATAAAATGTGTAAAATTCAAAAGTTAAAAAAAAAAAAAAGTTGGCGGAAACACATTTGCAGACGGATCTAAGGTGTAACCAACCCCTGCAGACGGGGTTGAACTTGCAATTTTTTTTATGGTAAACGAAAGTCATTTTATTATGTCTGCAACTTAACATTATAATTTAGTTTGATGTTTTTTCGATAAAGACAAATTTGCAGACGATTTGAACGCGTTTTAGTGTTTTGTTTAAACAATCACATTTGCAATTTTGACTGTAATGACTTCAAGTGATTTTTTAATAGTTAATTTTGTAAGTGTTATTATCATTATTGTATAAAAAGATAAAAAATGAATTGCAGACGATTTGAGTATGCAACGTATTTTATTTAAATTATTAAAGTTGCAAATTTTTTCTGTTATGATTTTAAGTCATTTTAAAACGTCTGCAATAAAAATTGTTCATTTAATTGAATGCAATATTGATGAAAAACAAATTTGCAGACGCTTTGGATGTGCACAACTATTTCTTTTAAATAAATTAAATTGCAAATTTTTTTTTTATAAACAAAAAGTTATTTTATTTTGTCTGCAACTAAGAGAAATGATAGAATTCAATGAGTTATTTATAAAACTACAGGTGCAGACGGTTTCAATGTGCGCAAGAACAACTTGACAACATTTCGACATAATCAAGCCCCGAAGGGGCACAACTCAAATATAAGTTTCAGTTATGAAGTTGTAATGAATTGCTTGGTCTGGTGACTAAGGTCTCCGACTTCTATTTTGCCGTCGTCGGTTCAAATCTGGAAGGCAACTTTTTACATGCTTTTCTTTAACTCACAATGTTTTGTCGTCGACGTCGTCGTCGTCGTACGTTCAAAACTGCCAAGCTCTATAACTTTGAGCCTATGAGACCTAGAGGTCTGAAATTTTGCAGATGGTCCAGGTTTGGATGACAATACATGAATCCGTAGTCACTTCTCGACCTGGACCTCCAGGTCGCCGATGACGGGGATACCTGGGGGGTCATCTCCGAGAATTAGGGCTAAATTCTTCGGGGATGACTTTGAGGGAAGTTATAGAGTATTTATCGAGGCAATTTGAAGCAAGGTACCAAGGTCGCCGATTAAGGGGGTACCCGGGATACCTGGGGGTCATCTCCAAGAGTTCGGGTCAAATTCTTGGGGTATGACTTTGGATAGAGTTTGGGGGTGTTTAAGAGTTTATCAGGAAGAAGTTTGAACCTAGTCAGCCAGGTCACCGATGACGGGTGTACTTGGGGAACCTGGAGGTCATCTTCGAGAGTTTGGGCGAAATTCTGCTGGGATGACATAAAAGTTCCGCGGGGGTTCTAATTTAGTAGTTATCCATATATTGAATAAAAAAAAATATTTCAAATATTATAATTGTAAAAAGGATGATTATGAAAATTTCAATTATAACCAAATCTTAAACAATTAGATTTAAAATTTACGCTAAAAAAATTCTTTCCATTTTTCTGTCAATTTATATAAATTACATAAATTAAGCTAAGACTAAAAAGTAGAAAATAAAAAAATAAATAAAAAAAGTTTTTAAAAAACATGCTTGTCTCTAACAAGTTTTGAGAAATTATTTAAAAAACGTACTAAAAAGTAGAAAATAAAATTCTAATACTGCTAAATTCTTCCAAATTACTTCAAAAGAATAAATAGAACAAACAAAATTTCGTGATGACTCCAAACAAAAGCATGGGGAACTGCAGATGACTTAAATTTAAGGCGACTGTGTTTCATCGAGTGCCCCATGCTTTTGTTTAAAGTCATCACGAAATTTTGTTCGTTCTGTATATATTAAATCTTTTGAAGTACTTTGAAAGAATTTAGCAGTATTAAAATTTTATTTTCTACTTTTTAGTACGTTTTTTAAAATAATTTCTCAAAACTTTTTAGAGAAAAGCATGTTTGTTAAAAACTTTTTTTTATTTTTCATTTTAGTTTTAGTTTAATTTTGACTGATATTTTACGCGAATTCTGAAATGACTTCAACGTAAGGGAAAAAAAATCAAAATTAAAAAAAAAAATAAATTCTAATGAAACTCCTTTTTATTTTATAGATTATTTTTACACGTTATAAATATGAGGTACTTTCTTAAAATAATATTTCTTGCATATGTACCAAGTTCATTTTAACGTTTCATTGGTAATGAGTACATTTACTATTTAAAAATATTTTTAACAAGTAAAAAAATGTCCAGAAGGCCATTAAAATGATCAGAGTTTCACAAAAAAGTATTTCAAGAACAAAAAAAAAAAACAAAAAAAAAAAAGTTGCTGTCGCGATTTGAACCGAAGACGGCAAAAAAAAGTCGGAGACCTTAGCCACCAGACCAAGCAATTCATTACAATAACTGGACCGACTCAGGGCTTGATTATAAAAGCTTGATTTTGTTGAAATGTTATCAAGTTGTTCTTGCGCACATTAAAACCGTCTGCACCTGTAGTTATATAAATTACTCATTGAATTCTATCATTTCTCTTACTAGCAGATAAAATAAAATAACTTTTTGTTTATAAAAAAAAATTTGCAATTTAATTTATTTTTAAAAAATAGCTGTGTGCATCCAAAGCGTCTGCAAATTTGTTTTTCATCAATATTGCATTCAATTAAATGAACAATTTTAGTTGCAAACGTTTTAAAATGACTTTAAGTCAGAACAGAAAAAATTTGCAACTATGACCTCGTCTGCAAAGCTAACTTCACCCTTGAATTGTCTGCAATTTTATTAATATTAATTTTTTACCTAACTTTACCAGAAATTTTAGTTGCAGACGTTTTAATATTACTTGAAGCAATTAGAGTCAAAATTGCAAATGTGATTGTTTAAAGAAAATACTAAAACGTGTTCAAATCGTCTGCAAATTTATCTTCATCGAAAAAACATCAAACTAAATTATAATATTAAGTTGCAGACATAATAAAATGACTTTCGTTTACCATAAAAAAAATTTCAAGTTCAACCCCGTCTGCAGGGGTTAGTTAAACCTCAGATCCATCTGCAAATGTGTTTCCGCCAACTTTTTTTTTTTAACTTTTGAATTTTACACATTTTATTCATTTTAAAATGACTTTAAAGTTTCATTTTTTTTTACAAGAATAAAAATTTATTTAAATATGTTATACATATAGTCAGACCTTGCGATCAGCCTTATTTGCTTTTATTCAACATTATATATAAGTGGTTTGAGTTGCAGACATTTTAGAATCACTCATAAAAATGTACGTCGGGCCCCCGGTCTAATAATAAATATTTGGGTGAGGAAAGTTATGACAAAACCAAACTAGACAAATATTTAAGTTATTTTGATGTAAAATTTAATTTCTAGTGGGTAGAATTTGTTGATGATCGGAATAAATCGAAAATTTTGAATATTCCAGATAATGGCTCAGAGGGGTATTTTTTTGAAGTAGACTTGAAATATGATGGAGGTTTGCACGAGACACATCGTGACTTACGCTTTTGTCCTGAACACGTAAAGATAAAAAATTGCACAAAATTGTTAACAACGTTGTATGATAAACAAAATTATATGATACATTATAAGACCTAATAACAATGTCTAAGAGCTGGATTAAAATTAATAAAGGTACATAAAATCATGAAATTTCAGCAATCTGAATGGTTGAAGAAATTTATTGAATTTAATACAGATCTTAGAACTCGAGCGTTTGAAAAAAGTTAGTTTAAATTAGCTTGTTACGTGACGTAACATTATTAATATAGTTGGAACGACCAAAGAAAAAAGTGTTAAATCAGCATACGTTCCCAGGGAGTCTAAGCTGTCTAATCAGCACCTTTGGATTAAGGTGAGGAGGGGACAGCCGGGCTCGTGGGAGACGTATGCTGCAGGAGCAGTTCCGTACCAAGTCTAAGTAATAGCGCGTCGTTTTAATTTAGTCTAAGATCATTTTTATATTATAGTTTAAGTAATAGCGCGTCGTTTTAATTTAATCTTATATCATTTTATATGATAATTATTATATAACAGTGCGTCGTGCGTAATTTAAATTAACATCATTTGTATTATAGTTTAAAGTGAATAAACAAAAGAGACCTAAATAAATTCGTGCACGTCCATTGCCCGTCACCCCCATCATTTTCAGGAGAAAGAGAGAGAAAGCAAGAGAGCAGGAAGCAAGGTAAGGTTTATCTCCAGTTAGTCCTAATATCTCTCCCTTGTTTTTTTTTCCTCTTCGGGTAATCCGACCGTAATATAGTTAATTTCCCGTCCCCACACGAGGGGAGCCTTCTGCCCCCGGTTTCCTGCACTCCTACCCGGGTCTGCAAAAATTAGGAGTAGGCGTAGATGTTCACGGGGACATCTAACATAGCTAATAACGCAATATTTGTAAAAACCATGGAGAATGTACGCAATACGCGAAATATAAAATTGTGTGATAAGTAGAATAATCGAAGATATGAAATTCAGTCTTTAGCTTAAAAAATATATTCTGAGCGTCTTGTCATTTTGCATGAAAATCTTGCTGCAGTAGAGTCTGTTAAAGATTGTATTAAATAAACTGATTTATGTTGGATTTTCAATATTAGGTTTAAGTAAAATTTGTTTATATGATTTTCATTACAATTATATTCTTCCCGAATTTTCAATTGAAAGGGCTCGCTTGTGTTATACAGACACAGACAGCTTACTATATGACTTTAAAGATAAAAATATCTATGAAATTATGAAGCGAGACTCTCACAAATTTGGCACTGACGAGTATCCACAACCAAATATCTTACTATATTATATAGTTGTTTTTCCTCTCCCACGCCCCCCACAGACCCTTCAAAAAAGTGCTTAACTAACCGTAAAAGTTTAGTGAAATATGCTTATTTCTATGTGTTTTAATTTTTCCTATAAATGTCTAATCACGCAACGCCCCCCATTTTTGATGTAAGTTGTCACTTTTACGTATACCTCCTATTTTAGATGTATGTTATTACTTATATAATTATAGAAATTTAAAAAGTTACTATTTAAATACTAAAAAAAACTTATATTTCATATAATAAAAATAACAAAATAATAGCAGTAATCAAAATATATAAAACAGATATATGTATTTTATAAACAACAAATATATATTTTTGATAGTTATATGCACTATAGGTAACTACCTTAAGTAGAAAAAAGAGAAGTTATAAGGAAAGAAACTAGTGCATCTATAGAAGGTTCAACAGTATGAACAAGTATAAGGTAGGCACAAGTATAACAACAAAAGTTATACTACCAGAATTTATACATCTCTGTTCTTTCATTCTCCCATTCAAAGTTTTAAAAAATTGGTGCATTAGTTTTAACGCCGACCTCTTGATGAAATTCGCTAAAAATTGCTGAAAATCCGCCAAAAAGGGTTTTATACTACTAGGCTAAGTACAAGGATATGAGTAATTGTATGCACGTGAGTAGGTACAGTGGTAGTCATAGAGTTACAAGGCTGTAGTACACGAGTTTAACAAACATAAAAACAAAGATAAGCACAAGAGTAAATACAAAAGCACAAAACAATAGTAGCTACGAGGGTAGCCACAATTGTAGACACAATGGTAAGCACTAGCATAAAAATCTGGGAGGCGGGGGGTTGGCGAGCGGAGCGTGCAGGGGGTACCCTCCCCTACTCTTCTCCCACGCTCTCCCCATGCCACCCAAAAAAGTGCTTAACTAACCGTAAAAGTGTACCGCAATATTCTTATTTCTATGTGTTTTAATTTTTCCTATAATTTTCTAATGGGAAGTATTAAAATGCACGGGAAATAAAATCATTTGCACGAGATGTGGGTCACACAGGAAAATAAATACTTTTGCACGGGAAAATAAATACTTTTGCACGGTTTAATTAAAACGCGTTTACCTATCAAGCCTAGAAGCAAAAGACCACGTGCTCTTTCACTAAGCATCTCTCCACCCATTTTATTATTGAGCTCAGTTCAACTCACAGTGTCGCCTCACTCGACGAGTAAAGCAAAGAGCCAAAAGATGGCTGGTGAGTTAACGTATTTTGAAACCTCTGAGGACTCATCTGAAGAAGAAAATTCATCTGAAGTGATCCAGCAGACTAAAAAAATATGTAGGCGACCGACACGAGTGTCGCTTTTACGTCACAAATACTCGTCAGCAACAGAGGCAGAAAGTGCTGTAAAGTTAAAAGAAGTTTGGAAAATATCTTCAACGAAAATGGTGGCGGAAGGAAAACGAATTGAATATCGGTGCACAAAGGAAATTTATAGAGTGTCTGAGTTTCCAGCGTGCTTGTACCTACTATATCATTCTTCGGATACTTATGTGTCCTTGTACGAAACAGAAGAGGAGCACGAACATATAAATATTGATTCTACTCGAGGCTTATCATCAGAAATTAAGGCTTTTGAATAAGATAAATATGCAGATGGTATTACAAAGCCAAATGCCCTTCTATATCTCATTCGTAAAAATCAGATGATAGAACCTGCAAAAGAACTTGTTGCATTTCATAGAGCAATCCGAAGTGATAAAGGCACTCTTTCCGTATTGGCCACAGATCTTGGCCATACAACCTGATCTACAAAATAAAAAAAAGCTTGTAGCGTGACCCCAGGTAGCCTGCCAGTAGGCAACCCGAGGCCGCGTTGTAAACGCCCAGAGACTCGAGATGAACGCGCGGCTTCATAGACGTGGGACGTACGCGCGTCCCGAAGCCGCGGCCATCTTGAAGTTTCTACAACCATTGACCAGCAGCCATTTTCGCATATTTATTATATCTACTTTATAACGATTAATTTTTTAAACTGTGTATTTTGATTGTACTATTTTAATGTTTGAATAAAGTAATTTACAAAACATACATCGGTTTACATTGGCGCCCAACTAGTGGTGCGAACTCATCGGCAGAGCTGGCTTCAACGAGAAACGCAATGGCGACGAGCAGGGCGACACCCGCGCCTTCACCCATCGCCAGCTTCACGGCGGAGCAGTTCCAGGAGCTGCTCCAGACCCAAGCGTCAACCGGGAGCATGGAGAGGTGCACGGTTCGATACGACGGATCTCCGAACAAGCAGACCGTGGAAAACTTCGCTACCATAGTGGAAATTTACATTCAAGCCGAGCGCGTCTCTGACGTAAACGCGCTCGCCGGCTTTCCTTTGCTCCTTGAGGGCACCGCCATGACGTGGTGGAAGGGCGTCAGCGCCACTATCCGGAACTGGCAGGACGCGCTCAAGCGACTCAAGGAGCACTTTTCGCCAAGAATGGCGAACCATAAAATTTACCTGGAGGTGTTCTGGTACCCTCAAATCAATGGGGAGAAAACGGAAGCCTTCATCGGGCGTAAGCGGGCATTGCTCGCTGAAGCGACTCATACCTTCTCCGAGAAAGTGCAGTTGGATCTTTTGTTCGGCCTGCTAGCCAAACACATTAGAGAGAAGGTGTCCAGGGAGTCGGTAACCACGTTCGTGGAGCTGATCAAGAAGGCAAGGGAGATCGAAGATCTCATGACCGAATCCGACGCAGTCACGGGCAAGCCGACGGCAATCCGACGGCAGCCCAACCAGGAGGAGCCTGGAGCGTCGATCACGCGACCCCCCGGAAGGGACAACGCCACTGCCTCCGGCTCCGCTGCAGCGGGACCGAGTTGCGCCACAGCTACGGGTGGCGCCAAGATAATGTCCACCCTAGACCTGCGCTCCGGCTATTGGCAAGTGCCGATAAAGAAGTCAGACCAGCAGAAGACCGCCTTCGCGACGCCATGGGGTACCTTCATGTGGCTTGTGATGCCCACGGGCCTGCGCAACGCAGGCAGCACATTCAACAAGATAGGCGTGCGAGTGAAGAGGCGCCTGCCAGGACGGCGCATCCCGATCTTCATCGATGACATCGCCTGTTTGTCGGACTCCTTCCAACAACACCTCGACGACCTGAGGCAGCTACTGCAGGTGCTGCGAGACTACAAGCTGCGCCTGAAACGAGAGAAGTGCAGTTTTGGAAGACGGGAAATCAAGTACCTGGGGCATCTGGTGACGCCCGGGGGCATTCTTCCCGACGATGACAAGACCCAAGCGATCTCGGGGATGCCGCCACCCAAGACGATCAAACAGCTGTTATCGTTCATGCAAGCGTGTTCGTGGTTCAGGCGATTCGTGCCCAACTTTGCGAAAACAGCCGAGCTACTAACACGTCTCACCAAGAAAAACACTAAGTGGGCCTGGGGCCCAGAACAACAGACGGCATTCGACACCCTGGAGCAGCACCTGGTGCAAGCACCCATATTGAAGCAGGCAGACCCAGACCAACGTGTTACGGACTGACGCCAGCGGCTACTCGCTCGGCGCAGCCCTGATGCAGGGGGAGGGGAAGGAGGAAGGACCCGTGGACTACGCGAGTCTCCTCCTCACCCCCAGCGAAGTACACTACAGCACGACGGAAAGAGAGGCGTTAAGTGTGGTGTGGGCCGTAGGCAAATTCCGCTGTTACCTCGAAGGAGCCCCGGTCACCGTGGTGAACACGGACCACTAACCTCTGAAATGGTTGTTTTCACTGAAGACCCCGACGGGCCGGCTGGCACGGTGGGCACTGCTGTTGCAGCAATTCAACCTAGATGTCCAATACACCCCGGGGAGGAAGAACGTAGTGGCAGATCTCCTGTCACGGCTCCCAGAGGTGGAGGAACCGGACCCGGAGGCAAACGTCGATCTGGCTCGCATCGGCGTTTGCTCCGTCAGCATCGATCTGCCTAGGCGGTCTGCAGCGGAGACCCGCGCCGCCCAGCTGGAGGACGAGCAGCTGAAGGACATTATCCTAGCCTTCGAGGAAAGCGACAAGCGTGAGGACTTCACGCGCCACACCGCCCGAGGTTACATAATGTCCGGAGGCGTTTTATACCGATACAACCTCGAGCAAGGGGAGGACCCGCAATTGGTCGTCCCGGAGAGAGAAAGGTTAGAGATCTTGAAGGCATACCACGACGCCACACCGGCAGGGCACTACGGAGCGGAGATAACTACCAACCGTATTGCCAGGTCGTATTTCTGGATCGGGATGAGGAGACACGTTGCGGAGTACGTGAAATCCTGCGTGGAGTGCCAGCGGTACAAGGCCTCCAACCTGAGACCAGCAGGGTTGCTGCAAACTCCGGTGATGAAACAGAGGTTCGAAGTGTTGGCCATCGATCTGTTCGGACCATTACCGGCAGACGAGGACGGCCACCGCTGGATCTTGATCATCGAGGACGTGGCCACCAGGTGGGTGGAGTTATTCGCCCTGAAGCAGGCCACGGCCGAGGTCTGCGCCGCCGTTTTGGTCGACGAGGTGATCCTGTGGTACGGGACCGTCAGGAAGTTGACCAGCGACAACGGGGTGCAGTTCATCTGCTGGGTGATGCAGAAATTGACCTACTGCCTCGGAATAGACCACGCTCCGACCCCACATTACCACCCCCAGGCGAATCCGGTGGAGCGGAAGAACCGCGACCTGAAGACCCAATTAGCCATTTTGGTGGGTGCGGACCACATGGCGTGGGCAAGAGCGTTGCCGAGCATCAGGTTCACCATGAACACCGCGAGATGCGCGGCTACCGGCTTCAGCGCTGCATACTTAAACTTCGGGCGCAAGTTGCGAGCACCAGACAGCGCCCACCGAGATCTTCGGGAGGTCGCCGTCTCGGAGAATTTTGTGGCGGAGATCACCCCCAAAATTCTCGGGATGGCCGACACCCTCAAATTGGCACGGGAGGTCAATGAAAGAGAACAAGAACGGGGGAAGGACGCGGCGGACTAGCACCGATGCGAGGACCCTATGTACCAGGAAGGTGATCTGGTTCTGGTGAAGAGTCGTTTCCCAAGCAACGCAGATAAAGGGGTAACACGGAAGTTCCACCCGCGCAGAGACGGTCCATATAAAATCTTGCGACGAGTCGGAGCCACCTGTTACGAAATAGCGCCGGTGCACGGAGAAGGCCCTGCGGCGGGCATCCACCATACATCTGCGCTGACACCCTTCCATCGATCCGATGACGACGTGCCTTTGCTTGATTTTTGTTGAGTTTTGCTCTCAATTCTTTTTCCCGTGCGAGATCAATTCTATTGGCGTTTAATACATTTTTTTCCCATGCAATGTTAATTCTACTCCCGCTCAATATATTTTTTTTCCCGTTCAATACATTTAACTTCCGTTCAAGTATTTTTTTCCCGTGCATTTATTTTCTTTCCCGTTTAATCACTTATTTTTCCGTGCAAATGTCTTTTTTCCCGTGAATTTGACCTAAAATTTCCCATGCGTTTGCTTTTTTTTCCGTGCTAATAAATCACACCCTTTTCTAATCACCCCCACCCCCACGCCCTTTTTTTACTCACGTCCCCCATTTTTGATATACGTTATCAGTTTCTACCCACACCGCCAATTTTTGATACAAGTTATCAGCTATGTAACAAATTACATACAAACAACATTAGTATACAAACTGAAACAAAACCAATGAATCTATAACTACAAAAGTTTGAATGAATATGGACTCTGAACGTATCGCAAAGATAAAGGGTATATATAACTTATTGTAGATTAATTTAGATGAAGTTTCGACCAAATTTGTTTTAGATTATAAAATACAATTGCGCGTGCGCTTCGCTTAGAGAGCTTCAAGATTTGGCAAGAGGGTAGGTACATGGGTAGATTCAAAAGTGGATAAGTGTTTACCTACAAAGGTTTGTACAGGATCAAAAACAATAGCATAAAAGATGATAGTTGCAGGATTAGATGTTGAGAAAAAAAAAAAAAAAAAAAAAAAGAACATACGTTTAAAGTTACAAATTGAAGAATGAAAATAATAACAAAGTAAAGGAGGCTGCACATTGCTGGAAACTGGTGTCGTAAGGTAAACTTTGAGGGTTAGGTTAATTGGGAAAACCTAGGTAGAAAAAGCGTTGATAACAAATGTAAAAGGATGTAGGAAATATTTGTCAAAAAAGTTAAAGATCTGTGTGGGCAAATTGTATGAAGATGATTAGTTTCATGATTGTAATTACAAAAAAATTTGAGAAGAACAATATAAAAGATAATTTTCACAAAGATGAGAACAAAGATTCAGAGTTAGGGACCAAAGCAGGAAAAAAGAAAAAAAAACAGCAAACACCAAAATTGAAGCAAGTAGATTCATGTGAAAGAGTGTGACAGTCCAGTGACCAATTACATCGTCGGTTCCAATTTAGAGTTTGGCGCGAGTCACGTGACTGTCGAACGCAGGTCAGAGCGGACCTCTGAGGTCGTAGAGCAGAAATCAGGAAGCCAATCGTAATTTTCGCGTCCGTGCGTGAAGACGTACATGAAATTCAACTCGTCTCGGTTCGAAGTATTATTGTACTTTTCGGGAGTAGCACGCCACGAAGAGAGTGTTGTAAGTGACACAAGGTGTGGGATCGATTGTCATCACCCGGGAAGCATTCTTTTGTCAAGACGAGTCAACCGGCTTTTGGAAGCCGCGGACGACGGGGAGCTAGACCGACGTCCAGCAGACGCACGAAGATCTGGAGATCGATTTATGGCAGATCTTGAATAGAAGCGTACTCGTGTACGGGAGTCGAAGCAATTATTGTCATTCGCGTCGCACGTTGTTGTAGAGTCGTAGTGTGGCAGTGTCGTGTTTATTTGTGAAGTTGTCATTTCCCGTCAACTCCTGCACCGCTTTACGACGGCTGTACAGTGACTCGAGTGCGGTATCGATTGTGGCTGGTAGGCATCGTAGCCTGGCATTTTGTTAAGCCTGACAGCTTGGTATGAGGTGCACCTTAGCGATTCCGTAAGTTCATTGTGTATGTGCGAGTGATTGTGAACGCGTGTGAGTGTATTTAGTACACTGTTATTGAAATAATCTTTATTTTTCTCTCTTCTAAGCTGCCGATAGCAGCAGGTTGTTGTGTACGCGCGCAGTCTGATTTAGAGAACATCGACTATTTTGTTGTTGTCAGTTTAAATGCTTAGTTGTGAGCAGTTGATGATAATTCGTTACCATATTAATTAGTAATATTTTATTAGTTTTAAGTTAATTTCTTTTTTTATTAAATATTGAAAATTAACTTGTGTGATCAGACATTACTTATTTCTAAACCGGTGTTCCTCGTGCTCGATCCCATAGCCCGCACCGAAATAACGAGCTGTCGCGCCCTCCCCATTTTAATAAATCGTGTAGGGATTTATAAACGTGGACGGTATTTTTCCCTATTTAGGGAAGATTGTCGGCACGGAGCCGACTGTGAGGGGAAATTATAGTCGCTGGCATCAATGACATGTGTGCAAAAAATTGACCACTGTGCAATGTGCCATTCGAAGCGTTGGGGAAAACTTCAATTGTATTTCTAGCAATGATATATTCAAGAGAAAAAGTGCAGCTGGTCAATGAGCTGCATGCGCCTGCTCGACGAAATTTTCCGCGTCGACAGGTTGTAGTCAAGGGTATTCGAGACACCTTTCAAGCTGACCTTGTAGAAATGGGACAATTTTTGCGACAAAATCGAGGCTACAAATTTATTCTTTGTTGCATTGATCTATTTAGCAAGTATGCTTGGGCACTGCCTCTGAAAAATAAAACGGGTAAGAGTGTGACGGAGGCATTTAAAAAAATTTTGAAAGAACAAGTACCGAAAAATCTGCAGACTGATCAGGGTAAAGAGTTTTACAATTCCGAGTTTCAAGAGTTGGTGAAACAGCATGGCATAAATCACTATTCCACCTATTCAATTTTAAAGGCCTCGATAGTTGAGCGCTTTAATCGTACGCTAAAGGAATTCCTCTGGCGGAAATTTAGTCTTCAGGGTAATCATCAGTGGTGAAGAATATTACAGGAAGTTGTGAGCAAGTATAACAATACTCCTCATCGTACAATCGGTCTTCACCCAAAAAGGTCAATTCCTCCAATGAAGCTGAAATTTTGGCAGCTGCCTAGAACAGGATAAAAATTGCGGGAAGAAGAAAATTTAAAGTCAGAGATGTGGTTAGAATAAGCAAATTCAAGTCGATATTTAGTAAAGTTTACACTCCCCATTGGTCCACCGAGCTCTTTAAAATTTCCAAGGTACAAATTACAAATCCGATGACTTATTGGCTCGAGGATTTGCATGGAAAGGAAATTTTAGGAGGATTCTACGAGTACGAGTTGCATCCAGTGAAAAATCCAGACGTCTACTTGGTGGAAAAAATACTGAAAAGAAGGGAAAATAATGTTTATGTAAAGCGGTTAGGATTTTCATCAAGTCATAATAGTTGGATAAACAAAGATAAATTATTAAAATAATTTGCTATAATGTATTTATTAAAAAAAGTTTTACAAAAATTACATTTTTTATTTATTTATGTAAATTCCTTTCACCTTTGTAATTACAAAAGTTATATTTATATTATACCCTTACACCTTTCAACATTTTTTCAAATTATGCAGGGGGTACATCTTTGTGCCCCCCAGAAAGTGTTTCAAAAGTATTTGGAATTAAGTATCGCTTCTTATTATAGCCATCGAGGGCTTTTTTACGCTCTTTAACACTATAGACTTGATGTTGTTTTGATCGTAAAAATTTTTGTGATTCAAAAACTTCATGATTTAAATTTTTCAAACATCTCTGATAATGCTCCTCATTTATGATATTTTTCACAATTGATTTTTTAACTCCTTTTGCTTTTTTAAGACAATCTTTTCCTGAATCATATTTTACAGCATACGTTTTTGATTTTAAACCATAAAATGATTCTATTGAAACAGACGCTCCTTCATTTTTCATCAAACCAGGTTTTTTTTATTATGTTTACCAATATTGTATACTAGGGGGGGTACCACCCTGCTCGCTTCGCTCGCCAACCCCCCTCGTACCTACTGTGATACATACCATTGTTTCTACTCTTATAGCTTGTGACTACACCTGCACCTTATTTTACGCCTACCTCTGTTCTTACCTTTCATCTTACTCCAAACCCTAGTAACTACCTTTGTTCTTTCCGTTGCACTTACTGCTTTTTATAACTAAGCTCTTCCCCAGGAATATGCTCATGTTTATATATCTGTTTCTATCATGGTGATAACTGTAGTATGAATTTTTTTCATGCTTTTATTTCTAACTCTAAGACTACTTTGTTCTTATCTTTGATCATACTTTCATTTCTATCCTTATTTTCGTCTTTTTAATTAACCTTCCGTGCTTTATAACCTTGCTACTATCTACTCTTGAGTATTTTTTTCCGACTCTCTTTACTATGTCTGTTGACTTTTTCTTCTTCCTACATATGTTAATAATCTTGTGCTTACTACCTATTTTTTACTCAAGTTTCTAACGCTGAACCTTTTACACATGCATTTGTTTCTACGTCTGTTTCTACACCTATGCTAACTCTAGTTCTTTATTTTTTTTTTTTTTTTTTAACACTGAATCTGGTCTTGTGCATAATCTTTTTTTATCCTCTTGTGCCTACTATTGTAAATAACCTTATAACAAACCTTGTTCATAACATTGTTTCAAACTTAATAACTACTCTGGTAACTACATTGTACCTACTCCCGTACCTGGACGTTTGTAACTTTGAACCTACGCTTATATGTACATTTTTGCTTAATATTGTTCCTATCTCTTGTTATAGTGCTGCAATTCAAAAAGTGGACTCGGGAATACAACCCTCGAGGGCCCGTTAATTGAAGACAAATAGCATTTCTAATTTTTTAAAATGAAATTATTTATTGCAATTAAAAGAAAAAAAAAAATTTGATGGTTTTTTTTAACAAAACTTTTCTTAGTTTACTTGGACACTAGTTTATACCTTAAATCCAATGACCCTTCCAAATAATCCATCTATCACTAAGAAATTTGTGCAGCGAAGAGGGTGACAGCTGTGTCCCCCAATCAGTGACAGCAGCTGTGTCGGTGCTCAACGTGCACGTTGCGTAGGCCTTAGACCGACACAATCTTTCGAAATAAGAAGGAGTAATGCTTTGGTCCCATACTTTTCTAAAACTTACGAATAATTGAATGTTTGGACTAGCGGAAGGTCCAAATAAAACATCGAACGCTCTTCTAATTACAACTTCTAACATACGACAGCGTTGACCGTTTTGGATCCACTCTCGATTTCATACTTGACTTTTTGAATTTTTTAAGAAATTGTATTTTTTTTAAAGTATTTAAAAAATTGTATAATCTTGAGAACATTATGCATAGATTTTTGTACTAATTTTTGAACAAAGATTTTTTTTAAATATTTAATTTATAAACAAAAGCGGTTATTTTCATCCCAAATAATGGGGGCGATCCCAAAAGGGGTAACCATAGTAAAAATTTGGGTGACCAATACTTCAAATGAATTGAAAATATCTGAAAAGCGGTCTTATCATTGCTAAAGTCATAATTATAATGTTTACTTAAGTAGAAGATGACTATATAGAAAGATAGTACTAATGTTCAAGAATGAATAAAAAATCTTAAAATCCTTAAAATATGTTTTAATTTTTCTTTCATACCAGATAAACTTACTTTTTAAATAACCCTCGTATTGAAATAAAATATTTTACAGTTTTCACTTTAAAAGAAAAAATAATTTATTTTTATTTTACTGATACAAAATATTTAAACATTGATTTAGTGTGTAGATTGTGGCACAAGCTGTAGCTTTCAGGACCAGAAGTTGCGGATCCAAGTTCAATTTTGATGTTTCAATGGCTTGTGATAAATTAATATTCTGTTTTTCAGCTTTATTAAGCTGTTCTCTACAAGTTGCAAATGCATCTAATATTTCAAGTTTGACCACAGATGTTTTTCCAACGCTTCCACTTGAGCAATTGTTAGCATTTATTCTTGAGCTGTGCTCCCTAGGTGGAAGAGGAGGATAAGTACTAGCGATAGCGCGAGTATAAATTTCAGCAACAGCGCGAAGTTTATCAACCCACTCTTGACGAGCACGGGCATCAGATGCTCTTAATTTTATCATATCACCTAAAAAAAAAAGAAAAAATAATACATGATAAAAGAACTCGACTTAAAAAAATTATTCATTTATAAGAAATATTGAATTAAATGAATAGTATATTATTTACCGAGGGACTAAAGTGTGCCAGGGAGGTCCGCTAATTGCAGACCTCGCTTTCGGCTCGGGCTGCAACCGTAGCAATTAGCGGGCCTCCCCGGCACACTATTAGTTCCGAGTGATATACATATATATCATTCGAAAGGGCATAAAAAAGAAAATTTTTGGCGCAAACCGCAGCTCCCTATTCCCAATCTAGGGACCTGGGAAATACTGATTATTCAACTTTAATTTTTATCTCAGAACCTATTAGGACTAGAGACATGTGGTTTGCGGCAAAATTTTCTAAAAAAAAAATGTAGTTCACCTATATTTATTAATATTATTTTTGGCGCCAAATTTAAACTGTTTGGGCCATTTTTCGAATTTTTTTACCTTAAATTAGTGATTAAAAAAAATTGAAGACAAACACCTCGCTAGAAAAAGAATATGTGATGTATTTTAACGAGAATTAACCGCTCTGATTTTTTCAGATTTTTAAAAAGAAGGCACTTTTCTGACCGATTTGTTAAAACTCTTTACATAAAAAGCCGTCTAGCGGGCGCATATTTAGTCAAAATTAAAAATTATATGTACGGTTGAACTACATTTTTTTTTAAAGAAAGATTCGCCACAAACCGCGTTTTTATAGCTATTTTAGGTTATGAGATATTAGTTGCAAGGTACCAAACTTGCATTAATAAAATTTTGAAAAATTAGTTTTAAATTCGGATTTAAAATCACGCGCCAAATCGACACAATACTCGGTGTCACAAAACGCGGTCAAGCTAACCGACGTCCCCGCGCAGCTAGCCCCACTACGCGCGCTCTCCCACTCCGAGTCACACACACACACTAGGGCCTGGCTAGACCTAGGTGAGGCTCAGAGGGAAGAGTTGCGGTGGCCCTTTTGTTTCGTAGGTGGGGGGGCTGTCTTACGTCGGGTCCCCTCGGGTATAAATAGAGCCGCGCGGCCACACTCGGGATCTTTCTTTTCCTCGAGTTCACCAAAGTACCTAGAATCTCTGCCAGTCGCTCTTTTAAAATAAAATTCTAAAAGAACTTAGATTTTTTTTCGGGTTTTTTTTCTTCTCTGTCATTTCGTGTAGCGAACTCACTTTTGTTGTAGTTGTCGCGAATACGCACACTAAACAAAGTAGAACGCACCGAATAAAATAAATTTTTTTTTCGGTAAATTTGATAAATAAATTTACTCTCTGTATTTATTACGCACCCCCTTGGTGTAGCGAAACGATATAGAGAGTGAATTTAAATTTGAGTCACTTTTTTTTCTGAACTCAAAGAATAACCGAATACGCACAGCAATCGCTTGTCGCGAAAAAGTTATTCTTTTGAATTCCCTGTCATCCGGTGGTGAAGTTAATCTACGTACGAGTAATCTACAGTGCTAGGGTGAGTCATACATTTAATTCATTATCTCGAATTAGCCGTATCGGTGAACCGAGAGAGTTATATAGGTGCAATATCCCGCCGAGTAGCCAATCGATCGTGCGAGCAATCCGAAATTTCTCTATTTTATCTTTATAATAAGTTTTTCTTTTTTTTGTTTTTTTTACATATACCGTGGCAAGCTCTCCGGTATAAGCAAATACAGCGTTATAAATTTTTCTCATCTTTCGTTTGTAAGATTTTTTTTTTTATTTATTAAACTATACTTTATCTATTTCTAGACGATTGTATTTTTTTTTTATTTACAAAAATCATTTATTTCTCCCTCGATCCCTAGGCAAGATATTAACACCCGCGACACATGCGTGTACCGGTTCAGTTTTTGCGGATACAATAAAATATTTTTTTTATTTCTGACGACACATAAACGTCAGAACCCCACATGGTACCCTCGGGTAGGACCCAGCAATTAATTACATAGCGTGAATTACACAATTTCGGTTTTGGGCAATATTTTATAATAGGTAACTGCTTTTCTCGGAAATTATTGAACGTAGGAATTTTTGGTCGGCGATCCGTGTTTATAAACAAACACACGAACTCGGCTTGGCGAGGTCGTAGTACACCGACATTCCTTTGTTTGTTTTGATTTCACGGGCCAGCTGGAATTTGAAACTTCAAATAAAATTCGGAATTTTTTTTTTCTTTTTTTTTCTTTTCTTCTTTTTTTTCTCTCGTTTTTTTTTATTATTTCTTCTTTTTTTTAATAAGCGAAGGTGCCCTAATGCAGGCATACTTTTCTTTTTTTCCTCTCCTCTCGGTAGTGAGTGAGAGATGTTCGTGTTTCTACTAATCGAAAAGACCACATACGCGTTGATAAATAAATTATTTGTCCACGAACGTGCGTGCGAGCGAGAGACCGAGGAGGCATTGATTCTTTCGAGGCTAAAGAAGCTTGAGAGCGAGATCCTTTATTTAAAAGTTGATAACGCCTCGGTCGAACACCAACTCCGTGGTTTTGAGCGCACAGTCGAACGTTTGCGAGAGTTTTCCGAGGAGAACAACGCGGAGCGAAATCGAATTACGAACGGCAATTTCGAACGCGCTGGTGAACGCTTACGAAAGCTGAACCACAACATCGGCTTTGTCAAGCAGATGTGCGAGGAATTGCAGGATCGTGTAAACAAGCTCGAAGGTCACATAACCTCCGAGGAAGAATCCGAGGAAGAGGCCGAACGTTGACTTGTTGTATTATACGAAGTTTTTTTTTATTTTTTTTCTTTATTCTGTTATTCTTCTACACTGAAGGTATTTTTTTTGAATAAAGGCTTCACTCGCAAGTCTTCGTCGATATTATTTACTAGTGACAATCTAGAGTTGTTGAAAATAATTTAACGGGTTAAAATTTTTTTTTTGGAATTTTGTTTATTCTTTTTTTACTTTTATTTTTTTTGAGAGTCAGAAATTCTCTCTTAGAGGGCAAGCTATTTAAAAAATAAAATTCAATTCTTGCTGGATGATTTAAAAAAAAAAAAAAAAAAATTCTCCAGTCGTTATCTATTTTTTTCTCTTTTTTTTGCAAATTGAGTTTGCTTTTTGTTTACCCATAAGTTCAGATTTTCGTGAAGTGGGGAGGGGCTGGATATTTGATTAATGGGAAGCATGACGAATAAAGTAGTCTGTACTTCTGCTATCGTACGAGTTTATTAGATCAATGCGGGTTTATTTGTTTCATTGATTTTTTTTTTTATTTAGTTATCTTTATATTTTTTTTTTGCGAATATTCTTATCTGCTTAATCTATCTGTAGTTATGAATGGGGAAGTGGATTAACTTACTAGTTACAATTTATTTTTTTTGGGATATTATTTTTGAAATGATGATGCATATTTTGGGAGTTTAATGAACATATTGAATTAGAATTTTTTTATTAGCTCCTAGTATCATTCGCTGGGGAGGGGCTGGTAATTGTTTAATCCCTTTTATTTTGATTATTTATTTATTATTCATCATAAATTGATTAACTAAATTTTAATCTTGATTTTATTTTATTTTATATGCTATAGCATAGTCAACTTAATTTTTTTTCATTGGAGAATCATTTTTATTCAACTAAAATGGTAGGGGTTGGTCGTAGAGGCCGACGTCGCTTAGCCGAAGAGGCTGAAGATAATGCCGGGCCTGAAAATCAGGGGGTGCAAGTCGGGAGCGAGGTACCGCCGTCTTATCAAGAAGCAGCCGGTAATCTAACGGGATTTGGGCTGTTAGGGAACGACACAGTACCTATTGAAGACCGATTGCATGAATTAAATTTACCCGCACAACCTGTGCAAAATTCCACACCGCGGGAGCGAGAAAATGCAAACGCAGGGGCTGAGAGGGATGTTTGGGATTTCGAAGCTTTGCGTAGGGAAATCCGCGAGATGGCACGGAGCTTGCAAGAGACTCATGCGGCTTTTGACCGTCGCTTGGCCCAGCAAGATGAGCGTTTGAGTGAAGTTTCACGTCGAACCAACTCTCTACTGACCTATGAAACACAGACTCGCGAAAGAAACGAGCGCGAATCGAATAGGTTAGATCTGTATGGTGCTAGGGTTGAAGCTCTCACAAACAGGCATGAGGAGCTTAACCGGCTGCACGAGGTTACAAATCGCGACCTGGGAGGTGTCCGCGAGGTTGCCACCAGGCACGGTACCAATATCACTCGCATTTTGCAAATGCAGGACGATATTGCTACACGATTGGCGGGTCAAAACGTTGTTATACGTGATGAAGTTGCTCGTCAAGTCGGAGAAGCGCGTTTGAACGTTGTCGCGGGTAATGGTTTGATCAACAATAATAATAATAACAACAACGGTGCCAATTTAAAGAAGGTGATGCCCACTTTTGAAAACAGCGCCTGGGAACGCCCAATGCGTTATTTAAATTCGCTTATCTCATATTGTGAAGGTACTAATGTGCCTCATGACCGTTTTAAGAACATTCTGCAGCAGTCTTTAAAAGGGACGGCCCTAGATTGGTATTTTTATGCAGAGACGCGAATCAATTCCATAGCAGAATTTCGACGCGAGTTTTTAAATCACTTTTGGAACGAGGACGTTCAATATAAATTTAAAAGCAAGTTAGATACGGGATTTTACACTGCAGATGGTAACTTATCGAAAAGTGAATACGTACTGAGGCTGTATAATGATGTGAAATCGCTGGTGGATCCACCCCCAGAACATGTCATTGTACAAAGTTTTTCGCGTCACTTTGATGAAGCTATAAAAATGGCAGTACGGTCGAACGGTATTCGTACAATCGCGCAATTAATCCAGATGCTGGATACATTTGATGACACCAGCGCATTAAATTCGAGTACCGAGATTTTGCGTCGCGAAACTTTTAATGCAACCCCGAGAGTTTTGAATCGGACCACACCCCCCTCGAACGGATACCCACCGAGGGGAACGAATAATTTTCGGGCATCTACCCCAACATCGATGAATAGTAGACCTAATAATGCGCAATTTTCTAACAATCAAAGGTCCTCGCATTATAGCCAGAATACACAAAGAAACGCGTCCGTGAATGATATTCAAATAAGCGAGGAAGTCGAACCCGAACAGGTCGAGGATGGGCAATCGGAAAATTCGGGAAACGTGCCAATGTTGTGATAAGGGAGGGGGTCGATAAATGTTCTCTTATCACAACAGGTCGGGATATTAAATTGAGAAACGTAAATATTAAGGTAGATGGGCAATTGGAGGGAGTCAGTGGTCGGTCAGACCAAATTAAAATTCTTAAAGATTCACAGGTTATTTCGATTTTTGGGTGTCCCAGGGAATTTTTGTTGTCGGAAGACGATTCTGTTACTGATCGAGAGCCTGACGTAGAGCCAGAGATTTTTATTTTTATAAAAGGGGTAAAAATTAAAGCTTATATCGATTCGGGAAGCAGCATAAGTTGCATTTCGGAAAAGATTTATTTAGAGAACAAGGGGGAATGGGATACATTACCTACGTTTCCTATTGTTAATTTGCAAGCGTCCGGTTTCACAGGGGAGAAAACCTGTCGGTTAAAAAAGCAGCTTTTCGCACCCATCAAAGTTGGAACGGTTGAATCTGATGTGAATTTAATACTAATACCAAAATTAATTCGTGATTGCATTCTAGGTCGGGATGCCATCCGATTGTTTAAATTTTCAATTAATATAAGTGATAATAATTTAGTTTTTAGAGATAATAATGGAATCTTGAATTTTTTGAAGTCAAATCGGGATGATCGGAACCCAGAGATTGCATTTATTCGTGGGGAAAACGAATGCAAGAGGGAGGAACCGGGAATTGATTTGGTTACTGATCAAGAGATCAGGTGGAAAGTTAATCAGATCTCGATCTTGAATGATAGAGAGAGAGAAGAATTGTTTGAATTAATTTATGAATACCGTGATATTTTTAGTAATAAGCCCGGGCTTTTTAGAAATTTTACTTATAAATTCGAAATTAATGATGATACACCATACTTCAAAAAATCGTATCCGGTGCCTTTTCAGTATCGGGATGCAGTTACAGAGGAGGTAGAGCAAATGCTTCGTTTTGGGGTGATTGAGAGATGCATTTCTCAATATATTAATCCTTTAGTGGTTGTCATTAAGAAAAATATCCAAATTCGTTTATGTCTAGATGCGCGGGAATTAAATGGTCGTTTGAGTTTTGATCACGATAATCCGGAAGAGATGGATCAAATTTTGAAAGAGTTGGGTGGGTGTAAATACATGAGCTCGGTAGACTTGGTTTGTTCGTTTTGGCAAGTTTCTCTTCATGAAGACTCACGGAAATACACCGCTTTTATGCATAATGGGCGTACGTATCAGTTTACTGTTACACCCTTTGGTACGAGCGTGAGCATGGCTGCACTTACACGAGCGGCAGAGGCAGTCTTGAAGGGGCTAAAGGGGATGATACACGGAGAGAAGAGTCGGAGATCCGTTTACGAAATTGGAACATAGCCTGCTTGTGTTTAGTTAAGCGCGATCGGGCTTCGAACGAGTTCGCAATCTGATTGCGAACTCGGGCGAGAGGCCCGATGTCGAACTGAGATCGTAAACGAAGCGGCGCCCTCTTGGGGCGACACTCCCAGATTACGTTCGCCTGTTCGATATCGGGCTTCGCGCAGTTCGCAATCTGATTGCGAACTAGTTCGAAGCCCGATTGCGCTTCACAAAGACAACCCGGTTAGGTCCCAATTTCGTAAACGGATCTCCGACTCTTCTCTCCGTGTAGCTTTCGTTGACGATTGGCGATGCCACTCTAAAACAAAGAGGGAACATTTTTTATATCTTAAAGCGCTTTTCTCTAGAATCAGGGAAGCCGGGATTAAAGTCAAATTTTCGAAAGTCGAGCTTTTTAAGAGGGAGATGAAGTTTTTAGGTCATATACTGACCACCGATGGGATTAAAATCGACCCTGAAAAGGTCGAGGGGATAAAAAATTTTCCCATACCCAAAAATACTAAGCAATTACGTGGCTTTTTAGGTTTAATAAATTTTTGTTCAAAGTACACTACTGAGATTGCATTTGTTACAAAACCGTTGAACGAATTATTGCAGGCAGGAAAGAAATGGAATTTTGATAAAACGTGTGAAGATAGCTTTTTTCAAGCTCGGGAACTTTTTGTTAAGGAGGCATGCTTATATTACCCGGTGAAAAATCGCGAGTATATTTTGTTTACGGACAGTTCGGATTTTGCAATGGGTAGTCTGTTAACACAAAAAGACGAATCTGGTAAATTGAGAATTGTAGCTTGTGCTAGCAAATCTTTTAACGTGGCGGAGTGTAACTATTTCGTGACAGAGAAAGAGTTAAACGCGATCAAATGGGCACTCGGTAAATTTAGAACTTTTGTGCTGGGGGCGCCAATCACTGTAAAATGTGATCATAAAGCCTTGCAATATTTATTTTCGTGTCAACATTTAAGTGGGAGATTGAATCGGTGGATGTTAGCTATTCAGGAGTATGCTCCTAAGATTGAACATATAAAAGGGGTGGATAACATAATCGCAGATGCATTAAGTAGAGCGGAATATCCGGGCTCAGATCGCGAGACGAGGGCTCTGGTGGTCGCTATTTTTTTGAAGGATGAGAATGCTTCGATGCGAAAGCTCGTAAGGAATCTGGCAGAAGCACAGACCAGTGATGATGTTTTGAGTGGTATTTGCGCGAAGATTGTTGATGGGGTTGAAGTACCAACATACGAATTGGTAGAGGGGGTGTTATGCAAAACTTTACGAAATTCTGAACCCCGGGTTTGTCTTCCAGATTCTATCCTGTTGGAATTCATTGGATTAACTCACGTAATTCATGGCCATCCCGGAACAAAGAAAATGATTAAAATACTTTCGTCGGATTTTTATGCGCCCGGTTTAAAAAGAAAGATAGCAAATTTCGTCAGACGCTGTGATTCCTGCCAGCGCAATAAAACTTTTACTCAGAGTACCGCGGATAAAACACACGCGATTCTCACGAAAGCTCCAAACGAGCTTACCTCGATCGATTTTATGGGAAGTCTGCCTCGATCACGGGGATCCACCTGCTATATTTTAGTATGTCACGACGTTTTTAGTAAGCTAGTCCGCTTATATCCCTTGAAGAAAGCTACAGCTCAAGCTGTAATTAATCGAATCTTTAATCAATATATACCCGAGGTGGGGAAAATGAGAAGCATCAGTTGTGATCACGGATCACAATTCACCGCGAATTTATGGATTAATAAGTTGGACAGGGAGGGGATTAAATTGATTTTTTCAGCAGTGAGACATCCTCAAAGTTACATGGTCGAGAGAGTTAATAAAGAGCTAGGTCGATACTTCCGTACTTATGTAGCGAATAATCATAAGAACTGGTGTCCATGGTTAAACACTATTGAGAATTTGATTAATGAATTGCCTCACGATACGACGGGTTTCACGCCAAATCAATTACATTTTAATCGAGAACCAAAACGATTGTGGTCCTCGCTACTCCCAGAAAAGAAACTTTTAACACACGCGAAAAAAATAGAGCTCGCAGCCGGTCGGATCGAGAAAGCGGGTAGAGACCGCGAAAGCTTGCATAATTTGAATAAAAAACTAGTCTTATACAATATTAATGATAAAGTCTTGTTGAGAGCTAATAATGTCTCGAACGCAGATCAATCCACTATCGCGAAATTTAATAATTTATTTATCGGTCCTTACGTGATATCAGCTCGGTACAGGGATTGCACCTATGAACTTTTCGACGAGAAAGGTATGACCAGTAGGGGCTTATTTCACAGCACTTCATTACGTCCATATTATGGCCCCGAGGACGAACTTGGATCCCCCAGCGGGTAAACGGAAGTGTCGTCGGAGTAAAGGGCGACGACTCCAGTACAATCCAGACTCAGATGGCATGGAGTGGGTCTCCAGAAGCCAAGCCCAAAGGAAGAGGAAGGCGGCGCAAGAAAAACTCCACACGATCGGCCAACAGGAGGAAAGGCTGGCCTGGACAATCGTCGCACTCGAGGCGGCTCTACAAGGAGAGGCCCGCATAAACCGCAGAATTTCCCCGGCACCAGTGCCTAAACCTGCTGAGGTTGGCTCAGAAAAAAAACCCAAGATCCTCAGTGTAGAGCTGGTAGCTCCCAGCAAAAAGGACCCTCGATTTGAAGCCACGCAGTCGGGAATCTACTCCGGTCTTAGAGGATCCATCACTCGAGCAGAGATGAATCTCCCAACGCTCGACTATAGTAAAAGCGAGCGAGAGATTCTCAAAGAAGAGATAGAAGGGACGTTAAGCAACACGAAGGTGGTCAGGTTCCGAGAAGAAATTACCATTTTCCCGGTTCCTGCCAAAGATCCATCGCGTTCCTTCACCGAAGACGAAAAATTTCATCTCCAGTGGGACAGCTGTATACGGGCTGCTGAGGAAGCATTTAGTCAGATAGAGGTGACACAAGCAGACGAGGACACCCAGGACCCTGATTTATTAGTCTTGGATACACCAGCCTGGACCCAGTGCTAGTGAAGTGAAAAAATAATAAATAATGACTTTATCGAATTTAAATATAAAATTACATTCCTAGATTGAAAAGAATTGTTCTAGTACTTAAGATAAATTCTATTATTCTATTTTTTAAGATTCTATTATTTAAGATAAATAACCAATAATTATCCTTTTTTTTTATAGGGGAGCTGCCACGGTAAAATAATTATTACGGTCTTAAAAGATCAAAGGTCTTCTCTCCTTTTCTCTTTTAGGGAGGGCCTATCTGCAAGGTACCAAACTTGCATTAATAAAATTTTGAAAAATTAATTTTAAATTCGGATTTAAAATCACGCGCCAAATCGACACAATACTCGGTGTCACAAAACGCGGTCAAGCTAACCGACGTCCCCGCGCAGCTAGCCCCACTACGCGCGCTCTCCCACTCCGAGTCACACACACACACTAGGGCCTGGCTAGACCTAGGTGAGGCTCAGAGGGAAGAGTTGCGGTGGCCCTTTTGTTTCGTAGGTGGGGGGGCTGTCTTACGTCGGGTCCCCTCGGGTATAAATAGAGCCGCGCGGCCACACTCGGGATCTTTCTTTTCCTCGAGTTCACCAAAGTACCTAGAATCTCTGCCAGTCGCTCTTTTAAAATAAAATTCTAAAAGAACTTAGATTTTTTTTCGGGTTTTTTTTCTTCTCTGTCATTTCGTGTAGCGAACTCACTTTTGTTGTAGTTGTCGCGAATACGCACACTAAACAAAGTAGAACGCACCGAATAAAATAAATTTTTTTTTCGGTAAATTTGATAAATAAATTTACTCTCTGTATTTATTACGCACCCCCTTGGTGTAGCGAAACGATATAGAGAGTGAATTTAAATTTGAGTCACTTTTTTTTCTGAACTCAAAGAATAACCGAATACGCACAGCAATCGCTTGTCGCGAAAAAGTTATTCTTTTGAATTCCCTGTCATCCGGTGGTGAAGTTAATCTACGTACGAGTAATCTACAGTGCTAGGGTGAGTCATACATTTAATTCATTATCTCGAATTAGCCGTATCGGTGAACCAAGAGAGTTATATAGGTGCAATATCCCGCCGAGTAGCCAATCGATCGTGCGAGCAATCCGAAATTTCTCTATTTTATCTTTATAATAAGTTTTTCTTTTTTTTGTTTTTTTTACATATACCGTGGCAAGCTCTCCGGTATAAGCAAATACAGCGTTATAAATTTTTCTCATCTTTCGTTTGTAAGATTTTTTTTTTTATTTATTAAACTATACTTTATCTATTTCTAGACGATTGTATTTTTTTTTTATTTACAAAAATCATTTATTTCTCCCTCGATCCCTAGGCAAGATATTAACACCCGCGACACATGCGTGTACCGGTTCAGTTTTTGCGGATACAATAAAATATTTTTTTTATTTCTGACGACACATAAACGTCAGAACCCCACATAGTAAAAGTTCAAAAATCACTATTTGGCTCCGCGCATGCCTGATTGAGGGAAAAAAAATTTGCGGTTTGCGCCAAAAATTTTCTTTTTTAAAGACCTTTCGATTGATATATATTGTAGGGGTTTCTGCGAAAAAGTTTTTTAAGAATCATCCCAGAGCCAGTTTATAACCTAAAAATCCTAAAGATTAATATAACCCTATAAACAATTAAGCTAGATAAAGAAGTCAAAGTTTTTTTCGCAGAAACCCCTACAATATATATCAATCGAAAGGTCTTTAAAAAAGAAAATTTTTGGCGCAAACCGCAAATTTTTTTTCCCTCAATCAGGCATGCGCGGAGCCAAATAGTGATTTTTGAACTTTTATTAATATCTCATAACCTAAAATAGCTAGAGAACGCGGTTTGTGGCAGAATTTTCCAAAAAAAAATGTAGTTCAACCGTACATATAATTTTTAATTTTGACTAAATATGCGCCCGCTAGACGGCTTTTTATGTAAAGAGTTTTAACAAATCGGTCAGAAAAGTGCCTTCTTTTTAAAAATCTGAAAAAATCAGAGCGGTTAATTTTCGTTAAAATACATCACATATTTTTTTTCTAGCGAGGTTCTTCAATTTTTTTTAATCGCAAATTTAAGGTAAAAAAATTCGAAAAATGGCCCAAACAGTTTAAATTTGGCGCCAAAAATAATATTAAAAAATATAGGTGAACTGCATTTTTTTTTTAAGAAAATTTTGCCGCAAACCGCATGTCTCTAGTCCTAATAGGTTCTGAGATAAAAATTAAAGTTGAATAATCAGTATTTCCCAGGTCCCTAGATTGGGAATAGGGAGCTGCGGTTTGCGCCAAAATTTTTTTTTTGTATGCCCTTTCGAATGATATATATATTGTAAGGGTTCGCCGTGGGGGCAGGGATGGGTGGTGTGGCACTTTAGTGACTCACCATGGTAAGCCACCTGGTGTATTGGTGTATTAAGCGCATTATACCCAGCGTTCGAAATAAATAATTTTTTATAAACAATTAAATAAACCGAAAAGCTCCAAGACCCCCATAACGCTGGGGATAGCGATAAATAAATAATTTTTTTTAAACATTTAAATAATTCGACATGCTCGTAACCCACATAACGCTGGGGAGAGCGATAAATAAATAATTTATTATAAACAACTGAATAAACCAACAAGCTATAAACCCCCATAACGCTGGGAATAGCGATAAATAAATAATTTTTTTTAAACAATTGAATATACCGACAAGCTCTAAACCCACATAACGCGGGGGGAGCGATAAATAAATAATTTTTTATAAACATTTAAATAAACCAACAAGCTCGTAACCCCCATAACGCTGGGAATAGCCATAAATAAATAATTTTTTATAAACAGCTGAATAAACCAATAAGCTCTAAACCCACATAAGGCTGGGGAGAGCGATAAATAGATAATTTTTTGTAAACATTTAAATAATTCACAAGCTCGTAACCCCCATAACGCTGGGAATAGCAATAAGTAAATAATTTTTTATAAACAATTGAATAAACCAACAAGCTCTAAACCCACATAACGCTGGGGAGAGCGGTAAATAAATAATTTTTTATAAACAATTGAATAAACCAACAAGCTCTAAACCTCCATAACGCTGGGAATAGCGATAAATAAATAATTTTTAAACCTTCAAGACCCTGGGTGCCTGAGTTCAATAAAACAAACGGATCAGTTGGGGGTTTAGAGCTTTGAAGACAGCCGATCAGTTCATTTCTTGAACTCCGGCGCCCAGGGTCTTGGGGGCTTAGAGCTGGGGGGTAGCCAGTCAGCTTTTTTGTTGAACTTGCGTTTCCAGGGATTTGAGGGCTTAGAGCTTGGGGGGTAGTCAATCACCTTTTTTGTTGAACTTGGGTGCTCCGGGTTTTGGGGGTTTAAAGCTTGTCGGTTAATTCAATTATTCATAAAAAATTATTGATTTATCGCTCTCCCCAGCGTTATGTGAGTTTAGAGCTTGTCGGTATATTCAATTGTTTATAAAAAATTATTTATTTATCACTATTCCCAGCGTTATGGGGGTTTAGAGCTTGTTGGTTTATTCAGTTGTTTATAAAAAATTATTTATTTATCACTCTCCCCAGCGTTATGGGGGTTACGAGCATGTCGAATTATTTAAATGTTTATAAAAAATTATTTATTTATCGCTCTCCCCAGCGTTATGTGGGTTTTGGAGCTTGTCGGTTTATTTAATTGTTTATAAAAAATTATTTTTTTATCGCTATCCCCAGCGTTATGGGGGTTTAGAGCTTGTCGGTTTATTTAATTGTTTATAAAAAATTATTTATTTATCACTCTCCCCAGCGTTATGAGGGTTTTGGAGCTTGTCGGTTTATTTAATTGTTTATAAAAAATTATTTATTTCGAACGCTGGGTATATTGCGCCCAATGCACCAGGTGGCTTACCATGGTGAGTCACTAAAGTGCCACACAACCCAACCCTGCGTGGGGGCCGATTCGACTATCTTTTTTTTTTTTAATATAAAGCATTTATTAACCATAATAAGTTTTTTATGCTTAATTCGACCATCTTACCCGGCTATACCCTTTCAATAATTCTTGAACAAATACATATTTTTATATGCGGTTTTCACCATTATCTTTCTTTTTATTGCAGAAAAAACATAGACTATGTAAGAGTTTTTTAAAAAATTCATACAGTTAAAAAAATTTGGAAAAATTTTGTATTTCCTACCCCTAAAATCCAGCTGGTTATGTTTGGTAAAATTTCTAAAATAATAAAAATATTAATTTTTGTTATATTTAATAAAATATGAAAAGTATTTTTGCTTTTCAGTTTTCAATTTATAGCTCCTTTGATTTTTAATGACTGATTGCATTTGGTGCAGCATCTCCATCAGGGCGGTTTGGAGACCATGGTATGGCCCGACGGTCTCCAAGAAGCCTTCTTAAATTTTTAATGAAAACTTTTTTTTCAAAATAAAATTGTCGCAAGATCAGAAGACTCAATTCTGAGATTATAAAGACATTCCGGGTTCAAACTAGACCTTAAAAAGTTTCTACAAATTTTTACTCAATTTTTTCATTGATTGCCATTAAAAAATTGTTTGTCAATAGTCTTGACACGTTTGGAGCATTTGTCGGAATGTCATATTCAACCTAAATGATGTATTTTTGATCAATGAAAAAAAACTGACCAAAGAAAAAATTATTGTCCTATATTTTTGTCATTTTTGTTCAACTTTGGAGACATATATTTACAGTGTACAAACATTGCGGTTAAATAATAAACACTTTTGAATTTATTTTATTAAATATTTAGCATTAAATTTTTTTTATCAATTCAAACAAATATTAATTTATACAAATAATTATTGCTAAAATCAATATCTTAAAAACAAAATACTAAACATTTCAGCTTCAACACAATTAAAATTATGAATTTAATGTTCTCAGCCTATCAAATCAATTATAAAACGAAGACATTCGAACATGCTTCATCAATACATATAATTTATACCCTGCTTTGAGAGGGAAGTTATTTTTCAATCAATATATATTATTAACAATAAATATAATTATTTTCCTCTCTACAATTTGGGTTTTTCTTATAGCCAGTGATGTACACCTAGTATTTGCATTAATTACAATGCAATTTATTTAGATAGTCAGTCGACAATTAATTATCTTGTTGGTTATCCCAGAGTTTTGCCCTTTGTACCTGCTGGCAGTCTAATAAGCAGAAAACTAGGAACCTTAATAGGGGATTTGCTCATTGTACGAGATAATTTGTTAAGAAATGTATGCAAAAACTAGATGGTACTAAAACAAAAAAGGGGCCAACTTGTAAAATGGTGAATAGTAATGATGGTAAAACTAATAAAAAAGCCTTTTGGTTTATATTACAAATAAATATTAAATACTCTGATTATTATATTATATAATAAAAACTGGAAGTAGAAATAGTAGTTGATTATTAAATTTATATAAAAGTAATAGAAATTTCTTTTTATGCGCTTAATTTTCATAGATGAATTAATTTTAATTTGCTTGACTTTAACAAGAAATTGTCTTACTAAAAAAATTTTTTTGTATGCTTTTCTCTTGCCATGACATTTTTGATTAGAATGTAAGAAATGAACTGTTTTTCTTTTAATTTCATTTAAATTGTATTGTATTTAAAAATAAAATTTTCTATAACTTAATGTGAACTTCTTCTAATTACAATTAATTTTTTACTCCGAGTCTTGAGTAAAATTTTTATAATCATCAGAATCTATTAGGAACTATTTTGAGAGAAGTTAAGTTTAATACCATATATTAGTAGTTAAAATTTAAAAAATCTAAATTTTAACTCGCCAAATTCCAAATAAATTATACATTTTTAAGTTTTTTATTATTAAAATATCTTACAACAGAATTTATAGCTCAAAAAGTGTTTTAAAATTTTATTAATTTTGAAAAATGCAATTAATAAAAATGTTTTCTCCACATTTTTATAATTAATAAATGATTTGTTGTTTTAGTTTGTGTATTTTAAATGTTTTCAAAAGTATTTCAGTGAGACTATGAAAAAAAAATCTTTGAATGGTATTTAAATTTGTTTCTATCATCAAATAGAACGAATATTTTACCTGTTGCTGAATTTACAGTGAATGTATTAGAATCTTCATCACTGGGAGCAATAACAGCACTGGCAAGATAAATTGAGCATCTTGGTCTTTGAGTTTTTTCAGATTCATGCAAAAAGTAGTGGAGTTCACCAGTTTCTGGACTAAGAATAAACCAGCGATACTGCCAGCCTTTCATAGCATTGGTGTACTTGTATAATAGTCCTTCATAAGGAAACCTATTTTGTAAGCTCATCATATGATACAGATTATTCTTATCATTAGTTTTAGTATTGTGAAATTATGAAGTATTCTAAATTAAATAATGCCAGCCTTAAGGCCGGGACAGAGATATTTGCACAGGATTCTGTGCGCTTATGCAGCTGCACAGAGCTCTTGTGCAGCTGCACAGACGGCGCCTGAGCAGTTACTTACACCTTGGAGATGATTTCCTCAGGAAGTTTTGACTCCGGAGGGGTCAGGGTGGACTTCTGGTCCACTTGGTGATAGTTACACCTTGGAGATGATTTCCCCAGGAAGTTTTGACTCTGGAGGGGTCAGGGTGGACATCTGGTGCACTTGGTGATAATTACATCTTGGAGATGATCTCCTCAGGAAGTTTTAACTCCGGAGAGGTCAGGAAAGGCACCTCGTGCACTTGATGATAATTACACCTTGCAGATGATTTCCCCAGGAGGTTTTGACTCCGGAGGTGTCAAGAAAGGCACCAAGTGCACTCGGTGATAGTTACGCCTTGGAGATGACCTCTCCGGAGTCAAAACTTCCTAAGGAAATCATCTCCAAGGTGTAATTATCATTGGATGCTCCAGGTTCCTTTGCAGACCCCTCCGGAGTCATAACTTCCCGAAGAAACCATATCAAAGGCGTAACTATAGGTGCCTTCACAGTGGGGGGTATTAGCTATGTAACTATGGAAATGTAAAAAATTTCTAGAAAAAACAAAAAATAATAACTAGGAAGTCACTTGGAAAAAAAAAATTAATTTGACAAACTAACTAGGCATTTTATAGAAATAACATTTTCATCTAACTAGGTAGTCACATGGATAAAAATATATTTAACTCTATGGTAGACCTACTAGTATGTAGTAGTTTTTTGCAATTATTTGGATAGTAGTTTCGAAACTAAGGTGACAAGAGTGACGTTTCCCGATTAAATATTAAAAATGACGTCATTCAAGCGGTAGAAACAAGAGTAGATTCAAGGGTAAAAACAAATGTAAAAACGAGGGTAGGTACGTGAGTGGAAACGTAGGTAGGCACTGTACTGGGAACGAGGTTAGGTTCAAGGATAGAAAATTAGGTAGAAAATCTGGTAGAAGCGGGTGTATGAGCAAATATAAGAACAAAAGTAGAAATCTAGGTAGAGTCAGATGTAGAAACGAGCATTGCTTCCGGGTTAGAAATCTGAGTAGAAAAAGTGTAGTAACAAGGGTAGAAACTAGACTAGGTGTGGAAGCAAAATAGGTGTGGTCATGAGAGTAGTTACATGGGTGGAAATCTAGGTAGAAAAAGGCTTAGGTACAAGGATAGAAACAAGCCTAGTGAAAGGGGTGAAAATGAGAGTAGGCACAAGCACAGGAACAAAGGTAGGCACTGGGGTTGAGATAATAGTAGGTACAAAGGTACTAAAGTAAGTTCAAAAGTAAGAAAAGGAACGGGAACGACATGAGACACAAAAGTAAGCACAAGGATAGAAACGAGGGTAGAAAAAGAAGTAGCCCAGGGGTAGGTGTGAAGACAGGCATCATATGAGATACGAGGGTAGGCATAAGGACAGGCAAGTTATAAAATACGAGGGTGAGCACAAAGATAGGAACAACGATAGCACAAGGATAGAAATAAGAGTAGGCACGAGGGAAGACACAGGAATAGGTACAAGGGTAGAAAAAAAGGTACGAGGGTAGAAACAGGGGTAGGTACAAGGGTAGGCACGAGGGTAGAAACAGGGGTAGGTACGAGGGTAGGCACGAGAGTAGAAACAGAGATAGGTACGAGGGTAGAAACAGGGGTAGGTACGAGGGTAGAAACAGGGGTAGGTACAAGGGTAGGCACGAGGGTAGGTACGAGGGTAGGAACGAGGGTAGGTACAAGGGTAGAAGCAGAGGTAGGTACGAGGGTTGAAACAGGGGTAGGTACAAGGGTAGGCACTAGGGTAGAAACAGGGGTAGGTACAAGGGTAGGCACGGGGGTAGGTACGAGGGTAGAAACAGGGGTAGGTACGAGGGTAGAAACGGGGGTAGGTACAAGGGTAGGCACGAGGGTAGAAACAGGGGTAGGTTCAAGGGTAGGTACGAGGGCAGGCACGAGGGTAGAAACAGGGGTAGGTACGAGGGTAGGTACAAGGGTAGAAACAGGGGTAGGTACAAGGGTAGGCACGAGGGTAGGTACAAGGGTAGGTACTAGGGTAGGTACAAGGGTAGGCACGAGGGTAGGTACAAGGGTAGAAACAGGGGTAGGTACGAGGGTAGGCACGAGGGTAGAAACAGAGGTAGGTACGAGGGTAGGTACGAGGGTAGAAACAGGGGTAGGAACGAGGGTAGGCACGAGGGTAGAAACAGGGGTAGGTACAAGGGTAGGTACGAGGGTAGAAACAAGGGTAGGCACGAGTGTAGAAACAGGGGTAGGTACAAGGGTAGGCACGAGGGTAGGTACGAGGGTAGGTACAAGGGTAGGAACGAGGGTAGAAGCAGAGGTAGGTACGAGGGTAGAAACAGGGGTAGGTACAAGAGTAGGCACGAGGGTAGAAACAGGGGTAGGTACAAGGGTAGGCACGAGGGTAGGCACGAGGGTAGAAACAGGGGTAGGTACAAGGGTAGGCACGAGGGTAGAAACAGGGGTAGGTACAAGGGTAGGCACGAGGGTAGGTACGAGGGTAGGTACAAGGGTAGGCACGAGGGGAGAAGCAGGGGTAGGTACGAGGGTAGAAACAGGGGTAGGTACAAGGGTAGGCACGAGGGTAGAAACAGGGGTAGGTACAAGGGTAGGCACGAGGGTAGAAACAGGGGTAGGTACAAGGGTAGGTACTAGGGTAGGTACAAGGGTAGACACGAGGGTAGAAACAGGGGTAGGTATAAGGGTAGGCACGAGGGTAGAAACAGGGGTAGGTTCAAGGGTAGGTACGAGGGTAGAAACAGGGGTAGGTACAAGGGTAGGCACTAGGGTAGAGACAGGGGTAGGTACAAGGGTCGGCACGAGGGTAGGTACGAGGGTAGAAACAGGGGTAGGTACGAGGGTAGAAACAGGGGTAGGTACGAGGGTAGAAACAGGGGTAGGTACAAGGGTAGGCACGAGGGTAGAAACAGGGGTAGGTACGAGGGTAGGCACGAGAGTAGAAACAGAGATAGGTACGAGGGTAGAAACAGGGGTAGGTACAAGGGTAGGCACGAGGGTAGAAACAGGGGTAGGTACAATGGTAGGCACGAGGGTAGAAACAGGGGTAGGTTCAAGGGTAGGTACGAGGGTAGAACCAGGGGTAGGTACAAGGGTAGGCACTAGGGTAGAAACAGGGGTAGGTACAAGGGTAGGTACGAGGGTAGGAACGAGGGTAGGTACAAGGGTAGGCACGAGGGTATTAAAAATTAAAATATGTTGTTAAGAAACACACTGAGCATTCAAAATATAATTTAAAAAATACAGGTATCAATGATTTTTTTCAAGATAATTTAGTTCAAAGAATATTAAATTTTTACAGGTCAAGTATAGTCATTCATTGTGATTTAGTTGATTTCTAACTTAATTACAACATATTTTAATTTCAAAAAGTGTTTGAATTGTGTTCAATTTGCATGTGTTTTCCCATGTATGTGCTATAATTGAAAAATTGTTAACTTTACGTATGTTGAAGGTGATTTAACATAATATGATCATCTTTTAAAAGAGAAATTATTTTTAAATAATATTAAGTAATTCGGCCACAAGTCGTCCGTAATAAATTTTTTGATTTCACTTCTTTCATTAATTCATTTTCAAAAAAAGATTATTATATTTAGCGTATAACTTTTTATTTAGACTCCTTTTAAAAAAACCAATCACCGTAAATATTACTTTTTTAAAAGTATTTTTTAAAGATCATACTTAGCGTATAATTTTTTATTTAGATTCCTTTTTAAAAAACCAATCGCCGTAAATATTACTTTTTTAAAAGTATTTTTTAAAGATTTTATTGCGTGAATTCGGTAAATATTTAAATGTATTTCCTTTTTGTCCACAAGTTCAAAAAACCAAACTCCATAAATAAATCATTAATATTATTGAAATATGTCTTAATAAATTATTTCACGAACTTAACAAATTCTAAATAATTTAACAATAACTAAGATATATCCAATTATTCTGATGTAAAACTACGACATAAACCAGAACCTATAAATGTCCAAGGGAAATCAATTTAATATGTAAAAAAAAAAAATTCAATTCAGTATTTCCCTATTTTTTAAATGTACATTGCATAACTTTATTTTAATGTAAATTTACATTGAAATGTAGCAAATACTCATTTGTAACCTTAAAATGATTAAAAAAAAGATAAAAATTTTCAATGATTGGTTCATGTTAACTTAGATATATCTGGTTCTTCTGTTTAAAATTACTTTTATATAATTTTATCATTATCCAGAACCCATAAAAATCATAGACATATTTTATTATTATGAACTACTTTTGAATTCGTTTTGCATACATAATAGATGGACAAACTAAATCCACATTAAAAATAATGGAGCAAAGGCTACTCCGTACTTTAAAAATCCATGCCAAATAGAATTCATAATTTTTGGTCCACTGGATACCTAGACCCAAAACTATATATTTATTTTGTACCTACAAGGGTAGGCACTAGGGTAGAAACAGGGGTAGGTACAAGGGTAGGCACGAGGGTAGGTACGAGGGTAGAAACAGGGGTAGGTACGAGGATAGAAACAAGGGTAGGTACAAGGGTAGGCACGAGGGTAGGTACGAGGGTAGAAACAGGGGTAGGTACGAGGGTAGGCACGAGGGTAGGTACAAGGGTAGGCACGAGGGTAGGTACAAGGGTAGGCACGAGGGTAGAAACAGGAGTAGGTACAAGGGTAGGTACAAAGGTAGGCACGAGGGTAGAAACAGAGGTAGGTACAAGGGTAGGCACGAGGGTAGAAACAGGGGTAGGTACGAGGGTAGGTACGAGGGTAGAAACAGGGGTAGGTACAAGGGTAGGCACGAGGGTAGGTACAAGGGTAGGCACGAGGGTAGAAACAGGAGTAGGTACGAGGGTAGAAACAGGGGTAGGTACAAGGGTAGGCACGAGGGTAGGTAAAAGGGTAGGCACGAGGGTAGGAACAGGGGTAGGTACGAGGGTAGGTACGAGGGTAGAAACAATGGTAGGTACAAGGGTAGGCACGAGGGTAGGTACAAAGGTAGGTACAAGGGTAGGTACAAGGGTAGGCACGAGGGTAGGTACAAGGGTAGGCACGAGGGTAGGTACAAAGGTAGGTACAAGGGTAGGTACAAGGGTAGGCACGAGGGTAGAAACAGGGGTAGGTACAAGGGTAGGCACGAGGGTGGATACAAGGGTAGGCACGAGGGTAGGTAAAAGGGTAGGCACGAGGGTAGAAACAGGGGTAGGTTCAAGGGTAGGCACGAGGGTAGGTACAGGGTAAAGATTTGTTAAGTTCTAAGGAAAGCGAAGAACGGGTTTTGGGTTTACAATGGCTCTGTAGTTCTGATGTCCTAGTTTTCAGGTATCGTTCGATTAAGTTTTCATCAACTTTTCGATCCGGGGAAGTAAGACTAACCAAGCGAGAATTCTTGAGTTTTATAATGTCAATTTTTGACCCTTTAGGTCTTCTTTCTCCTTTCACTGCCAGAGCTCCTATTCTCATGCAAGACGTATGGGCTGGTGGTACGAAATGGGATCAACCACTATTTGATGATGAATTTCGTCAGTGACAGTTGTGGTTGAGAGATTTCAATGAAGTCGAAAAGTGTGAGATTCCTCGTTGTTATTTCCGATTTTTTGAACACCAAAACTCGATCGAGCTCTACACCTTTTGTGATGCCAGCGAGAAGGCTTTTTCGGCAGTTTCCTATTGGTGGTTTTTGTTGGAAGACGAAGTCATTCATACTGCTATCATCGCTGCAAAAAGCCGGGTTGCTCCTCTGAAACCTTGTTCAATTCCACGCTTAGAATTACAGGCTACTGTACTTGCTATAAAATTAGCTCAAACTGTTGTTAGTGAGCATGAATTTGTTATAAAACGACGTTCTTTTTTGGTCAGACTCCAGTACGGTACTAAATTGGATTGGGTCCGTACCACGCTCTTATAAAACCTTCGTAAAAAATCGTTTGGGTGAGATAGGGGAAAAATTGGTAATTTCGGAGTGGAGATAGGTTGACTCGGAAAACAATCCCACGAACGACGCGACTAAATTGTCACCTGATGCCATGCAGACAGGTAGTCGATGATTTTAAGGCCCTCCCTTTCTTCGTAAGTCCGAGGAATCATGGCCTGTCGAGAAAAATGTAGCGAGCTTCAAAAACGATTCTGGCGAACTGAAGTCGGAAAAACGTAAAAATTTGTTAGGTCAGATCTTATCATTAACACGTTTGAACGATCGAAACTGTTTGCCACCAGATAGTCGAGATTTTCTTCTTATTTACGATTATTGGAGTGATGATGAACTACACTCTTTTTTAACGCTACAGATGAGTGGTTAGGAAATTCGCGATGAGGATGGATTTAGAACGTCGAAGTCATGCTCAAAGAGAATGGTTTTGTGAAATTCAGTCGGAGTTTTTTAACAGCGAACCTAAATTGATCGAAAATTCTGAGCCATTGTCGCTAAATAGTCGGGTAGCGCCATTTTCACCTTTCATTGATGAACATGGTTTAATGAGAGCTAGTGGTCGTTTTGGAAGATTTCCGAATAATATAGGAAGGTTTGAACCAATTATTCTGGATTCAAAACATTCTGTCATTCAACTTTTACTTACTTGGTATCACGAAAGGTTTTTTTACAAAAATCATGAGGCGGTAGTGAACGAGTTGACTCAGGAGTACTTAATTTTTGGATTGCAAAGATGCTTACGCTCATTAGTTCACAAATGCAGCATTCGTAATATGTTAAGAGGTATTCCTTTTAATCCAAAAATAAGTAGATTACCAGTTAAAAGAATAACGTATGGTTTCAGGCCGTTCACGAATTCCGGCTTATATTTTTTCGGGCCAATTTTCGTTAATTTAGGTCAGAGAAGTAAGGCCAAGAGTTCTGTGGAGCGACAATAGGACGAATTTTCGTGGAGCGAGCGAAGAGTTGAGGGAAGCTTTAAGAGCATGAAAGCTTTAAGCACAGAAAAAAGTTTTTCGAATTTTTCTTAGTTAGGGGTATGAGTTGCAAGTGGAAGTTCAACACACTGACGGCGTCACACACGGGAAGAGCTTGGGAGGGACTTAAAAGGTCGGTGAGAGAATGTCTTGGTCTCGATTTGCAGGGTCATGCACCTATAGACGAAACTTTACTTACTTTTTTAGCTGGGGTTGAACACTCCATAAACTCACGGTTTCATTCTCCTTTCAGAGGGTCTCTATCAGCGTTATGAAATGATATTCATAATCGTTTAATTGTTTCAAAGACTCTTGAAAAGTTGAATTCTATTGTCTGCAGGACATTTAAGAGTGTTAAAATTCAAAAAAGACGTATATTTTATCTGGAACTTCAGAGAGAAGTTGAGTGAAAGCTGGGGAAGATGTGAGCTTGGTTGTGCTGGAGTAAGAATATGCTTTCATGCATGGTAGAGCTGGTTGAAACTTTTTTGAACGATTGCAGGCAAAAAAATGGGTTTTAGAGGATCTCTATCGGCGTTATGAAATGATATTTATAATCGTTTAATTGTCTGAAAGACTCTCGAAAATTTGAATTCTATTGTCTGCGGGACATTTAAGAGTGTTAAAATAGAAAAAAGAAGTATATTTTTTCTGGAACTTCGGAGAGAAGTTGAGTGAAAGCTGGGGCAGATGTGAGCTTGGTTGTGCTAGAGTATGAATTTGCTTTTATACAAAGTGAAGCTAGTTGAAACTTTGTGTGGTTGTGATTGTAAAATTGTAACGATTGCGGGCTAAAAATGGGTTTTAAAGGGACTCTATCAGCGTTATTAAATGATATTTATAAATTATTAACAGTTTTAAAGACTCTCGAAAAGTTGATTTCTTTTGTCTGCTGGAAATCTAAGAGAGTTTAAATTAAAAAAAGGCGTATATTATTACTGGAACTTTAGAGAGAACTTAAGTGAAAGCTGAAGAAGATGTGAGCTTGGTTGTGATGAAGGATGAGACTGTTCAAATAGGGTTGGCAACCGGTACATTAAAAATAAATTTTTTTAAAAGTACTCGATTTTTAATGAATTTTAACATTTTTTTTAGAATTTTCAAATCAAAATTGAGCAAGAAGAAACTTAAGAAAATTTTTTTAAACTACGGGTTGATGTCGTCATCAACCCGAAATTCCATTAAAAGCATATCTATATATATATATTGAAATTTTAAAAAATTTAAACACTTGTAGTTCCTTTAATTTTAGTTTTTTTTTAAAAAGAATAAATACGGTACGATTATTTTTCGAAATTTTAACTAAATAAACAAAAAAATATTATAAATTTCAAAAAGTTGCCAACCCCATTGAAATAAGACGTATATTATATCTGGAACTTCAGAGAGAACTTAAGTGAAAGCTGGAGAAGATGTGAGCTTGGTTGTGCTGGAGTAAGAATTTGCTTTCATGCATGGTAGAGCTGTTTGAAACTTGTTTCAACAATTGCAGGCAAAAAAATGGGTTTCGGAGGGTCTCTATCAGCGTTAATAAATGATATTTATAGTCTATTAACAGTTTTAAAGACTCTCGGAAAGTTGATTTTTTTTGTCTGCTGGAAATCTAAGAGAGTTGAAATTAAAAAAAGACATATATTATTTCTGGAACTTTAGAAAGAACTTCAGTGAAAGCTGAAGAAGATGTGGGCTTGGTTGTGATAAAGGATGAGACTGTTTCAATTGAAATAAGACGTATATTATATCTGGAACTTTAGAGAGAACTTAAATGAAAGTTGAAGAAGATGTCAGCTTGGTTGTGATGAAAAATTAGACTGTTTATATTAAAATGAGATGTACATTATATCTGTAAATTAAGAGAGAAGTTAAGTGCAAGCTGGGAAAGACATGCGCTTGATTGTGCTGGAGTATGAATTTGCTATCAAGCATGGTAGAGCTGGTTGAAACTTGTTTGAACGATTGCAGGCTAAAAAGTGGGTTTCAGAGGGTTTCTATCGGCGTTATGAAATGATGTTCATAATTGTTTAACAGTCACAAAGACTCTCGAAAAGTTGACTTTTATTAATAACAGGGCGTCTTAGAGTTTTAAAAGTGAAAAAAAACGTATATTTTATCTGGAACTTCAGACAAAAGTTAAGTGAAGGCTGGGGAAGATGTGAGCTTGGTTGTGATGAAGGATTAGACTGTTTCAATTGCGAGGGAGTGAATCCCACGTAAATTATTTTCCTACCTGGCAGTGTCGAGACACAGCGTGGGCAACGGCACGCGCACGGCAAACACATACACATGATCACCATCCGAGAAGGCTCTCCTGGCCCAGGGGCGCGCACGTACACACACACACACACAACACACGGGTCCCGATTCTCCGTCTGGGAGTCTCCGGAGACGGAGGAGGTATGCGGTGCGTGTCGGCAGATGACGCGACTGCGTCGGCAGGCGCGTGCGCGCACACTCAAGACAGTAGACGCAGACGTGAGTGTGGTTTTATTTTCTTTTTGTTGTGTGTTGCGTGGACTACGTGTGCAGAGTGGCCGATCCTGGCCCAGGTGATACCGCGAAATTTGAAAATCTTCCGGCACAGATCAGGCAAACAAAAAACTCAATAACGTTGGGCGCCCAGCTTTTTTTATGAACTAATAATTCAATAAATAAAATTCCCCCTTATTTTACAACCCAATATCGCTGGGGGTACGAGTTTTTAATAAATAAAAAAAATAATAAATAAATTAACCCCCAAGCTATACAACCCAATAACGCTGGGCGTCCGAGTTTTTTATCATTAAAAAAAAATAATAAACAAATTATTCCCCAAGTTGAACAACCCAATAACGCTGGGCGTCCGAGTTTTTTATAATTGAAAAAATTAATAAACAAATTATTCCCCCAGTTATATAACCCGATAACGCTGGGCGTCCTGGTTTTTTATGAATAAAAAAACTAATAAACAAATTTTCCCCCAAGTTAAACAACCCAATATCACTGGGCGTCCGAGTTTTTTATAATTAAAAAAATTAACTAACAAATTATTCCCCCAGTTATACAACCCGATAACGCTGGGCATCCTGGTTTTTTATCATTAAAAAAAATAATAAACAAATTATCCCCCTTATTTTACAACCCAATAACGCTGGGGGTACGAGTTTTTAATAAATAAAAAAAATAATAAACAAATTAACCCTCAAGCTATACAACCCAATAATGCTGGGCGTCCGAGTTTTTTATAAATAAAAAAATTAATTAAAAAAATATCCCCCAAGCTATAAAACCCAATAACGCTGGGCGTCCTGGTTTTCTTAACAGTAAAAAAACCAATAAACAAATTATCCTCCAAGTTTACCGAGAAAGCAAAAATGGAGTAGCCCTCATGGCTACTTCCATACTGCGCTTCTCCCAGATAAACTTGCACCATTGCAGAAGCGCCTCTGCTGTTCTAGCAAGGCGCATGGCAATGGTGCATACACACATAGCCTTTATACAGGAACCCTGGTTGTACAGGGGCAAAGTGAAGGGCTTGAACAGCTGGGGGAACTGCTCGTGGGCTCCAGCAATGGAGACGCCTGGGCTTGCATCTCCATGAAGGGTGTTAACGGTATTTTGTTATAGGAGCTGAGTTCCTGGGACTGCACGACCGTAAGGATAGAGATCGCGGACAAGGAGGGCCGAACGAGGAAGGCAGTCATCTTGTCCATTTACTTCCCCCATGACGAGGAAGCTCCCACAAGGAGCATGATGAAGGTGATCGAATACTGCAACCGTAGTAACCTTGATCTGATTATTGGTTGCGACGCCAACGCCCACCATGTGGCGTGGGGAAGCACCGATATTAATGATAGAGGGTCTGAGTTGCTTGAATTCATCACAGGCACACAGATGGACATAGCCAACAGAGGGAACACGCCAACCTTCGTTACTGCCAACAGAAGCGAGGTTCTGGACCTCACGCTGGCCTCAATGAACATCAAGAACTGCATACGTGGATGGAGGGTTGACAGCGAACCATCCATGTCGGACCATAGGACAATAACTTTCGGGATCGAGATAGCGAGACCGTGGATCGAGCCTAAGAGGCGACCCAAAGACACCAACTGGGGCGCATACAGCAAGGAGCTGGAGGAAGCCTTGGCCCAGGTCAAAGGGAGATACGGCAATGATCTTGAGCTTGACTTGACCCTTTTCCAGGTCTATAAGGCTATGATCAGGGCCTACGAGAACAACTGCCCACTAAAGCCTGGCAAACCACTCGATGGCACTCCCTGGTGGAATAAGACACTGGAGGAACTAAGAGTGGGAGTTAGACGGGCGTTTAACAGGGCAAAGAAGAGGAAATCCTGAAGGCTGGGAAGCGTACAAAGACACGCTGAAGGCCTTCAAGAAGGAAATTGCGAAGGTAAAGAGAGAAAAATGGCGGGAATTCAGCACAGGCATGGAAAACCTGGCAGCCACTGCGAGGCTCGCTCGAATCCTGACCAGAGATAACAGCGCCCGTCTCCAATGTCTGAGAGACAGATCGGGCGCCTACACTGAATCGGAGGAGGACACATTGGAACTTCTCCTCAGCAGCAACTACCCCGACTTCGTCAGGGTAGATAATGATACCCCGCTCACCATATCTGAAAGGAGGGGGACAGAGAATAAAGATTGGGACATGGCTGCCAAAGCCGTGACCATGGAAAAGCTTAAATGGGCGATTGTCTCCTTTGAATCGTATAAATCTGCAGGCCCTGACGGCATCTTTCCTAAGATGCTACAGGAAGGAGGTGACAAGACCCTTAGGCTACTGTTAGGTATTTTGAGGGGCTGCATCGCCACAGGGCATGTGCCAGCTTGCTGGAAGGAAACGCGGGTCTCATTTTTACCGAAACCTGGTAGGAGAAGCTACAACTCGGTGACGGACTTCAGACCTATCAGTCTGACCTCTTTCCTAATGAAGACCTTGGAAAGACTGCTTGACAACTACATCAGGCAGAGTATACTGACAAACAGTCCCCTTCACCGAGCGCAGCGCATGCATATACCTGTGGAAAATCTACGGAATCTGCACTGCACTCAGTGGTCAATTACATTGAGGAGGCTTTTGATGCGAAGGAAACCGTAATCGGGGCCTTCGTTGACATCGAGGGTGCCTTTAACAGCACCAACAGAGCAACTATAGACAAAGCCTTGACTAAGCATGGTGTACCTTATACCATCGGAAGATGGATCAGGGGAATGCTTAGTGATAGGTGCATCTTTAGTGAGTGGAATGGCAAGACGATTAGGGGAACCATCAGCAAGGGATGCCCGCAGGGTGGGGTCCTTTCACCTCTCCTGTGGATCCTGGTCGCGGACGAACTACTGCGCTTGCTAGACGAACTCGGATTCTTCACCATCGCTTATGCAGACGACTTCGCTATACTTGTCAGGGGCAAGTTCGAAGAAGTCCTACCCGATCTTATTCGGAGGGCGTTGGAGAGGATCTGCGAATGGTGCGAGGCTAAATCTCTGGCTGTCAACACTGATAAGACGGAGATAGTCACGTTCACGAGGAAATACAAATGTAAGGTCAGTAAGAAAGTCTCCGTCAACGGGAAACAAATACCGTACGCGGAGGGTGTGAAATATCTGGGCGTATTCCTAGATAAGAAACTAAAGTGGGGACAACACCTGCAGACTCAATGCAGCAAAGTCCTAAACATATTCATGCAGTGTAGGTCAGCAATCGGGACTTCCTGGGGGCAAGAACCCCAGGTCGCCTTGTGGTTGCACGAGGCGATTCTGAAACCGAAGCTTACCTATGCCGCGGTGGTATGGTGGAAAGTGACCGAAAATAAGACCTCGAGGCGTGTACTGGACCATGTTCAGGCTGTCGTCTTGAGGGGTATTTACGGGCTTAAACGAAGCACACCCACAGCCGCCATCAGGATGTTGCTGGATGTCCAAAGCCTAGACCTGGACATCAAACTGGTCGTGGCCAGAACAGCCTACAGACTGAAGTGCAGCGGAGAGTGGGTTGGAAATAGTAATGGGCATGCAACCATCCAAGGAAGAATGTTGAAGGGCGAGGTCTTTAACTTGACCCAAGACAGAATGGATAAGACTCTACTGTTTGGGCAACGTTATAAAACGAGGATACCAAACAGGGAGGAATGGAGCAACAACCAAGTGCTTGGGCACGGAGATATCTGGTTTACAGATGGATACAAGACCAATGAAGGCACTGGCTATGGAATTTACGGACCTAGCCTTAGGGAATCCTACGGGCTCAGGGAATTCAACACGGTGTTCCAGGCCGAGATGGCTGCGATAAATACGTGCGCTAACAACCTCTCTCTGGGGAACGTCAGCAAGAGACGCATCTGCATCTGCACTGACAGCCAAGCCTCCATAGAGGCCTTGGAAAAACCAGTCACAACCTCACGGTTGGTTAGGGAGGCTAAGAATACCCTTAACGCGCTGGCAAGACCTAACCAAGTAGTTATTACCCGGATACCCGGACACTCCGGGTTCAAGGGAAACGAAAGGGCAGATGAGCTTGCGAGGAGAGGGGCCTCGACAGATACACGGCCGGAGCATGGGGTGGGTGTACCGATCTCGGAAGGCTACAGTATCCTGGAGAAGTACTCGAAGAGGCAAAGATGGGAACTGTAGGAAGAGCCCCAGAGCTACAGGTGGATCAAGGAACTACTGGGAAGTTATATAAGCGGTTGGGCCGAACTGATCACCAGGCTAGACAAACGAAGGGCAAGAGAGGTCATGGGCATTATGACCGGACACTGCAACCTTCGGTGCTACACACACAAAACGCAGGAGCATAGTCACCTGTGTAGATGGTGTGAATCAGAGGAAGAGACCCCTAGCCACTTCCTATGCAAATGCCCTAACCTGATAGGCTACCGCCTGAAATGGTTGGGAACCGGGATCCTGGATCCTGATAGCTTTTACGGAGTGAGTGTGAACAACATACTCGCATATTGCAGGGCGTTAGGACTCACGAACACTCCAGAGGTATAGCAAGGGGGACAGGGATACAATGGTGAAAACTAAGTGTCCCTAAGCTTAGCACCCGTACGCAACTGATTTAATAATAATAGTAATAATAAATCCCCCAAGTTAAACAACCCAATAACGCTGGGCATCCGAGCTTTTTATAAAAAGAATAATTAATAAACAATTAACCTCTTAGCTGTAAAACCCAATAACGCTGGGCGTCCGAGTTTCTTTATCAATAAAAAAATTAATAAACAAATTATACCCCAAGTTAAACAACCCAATAACGCTGAACGTCCGAGTTTTTTATAATTAAAAAAATTAATAAACAAATTATTCCCCCAGTTATACAACCCAATAACACTGGGCGTCCTGGTTTTTTATGAATAAAAAAATTCATAAACAAGTTACCCCCCAAGTTAAACAACCCTATATCACTGGGCGTCCGAGTTTTTTATAAACAAAAAAATTAATAAACAAATTAACCCCCAAACTATGGAACCCAATAACGCTGGGCATTCTAGTTTTTTTATCGATAAAAAAATTAATAAACAAATTATCCCTCAAGATTAACAACCCAATATCTCTGGGCGTATGAGTTTTTGATAAACAAAAAAATTAATAAACAAATTAACCCCCAAACTATAGAACCAAATAACGCTGGGCATTCTAGTTTTTTTAACGATAAAAAAATTAATTATAAGATTATCCCCCAAGCTATAAAACCCAATAACGCTGGGCATCCGAGCTTTTTATAAAAAAAATAATTAATAACAATTAACCTCTTAGCTGTAAAACCCAATAACGCTGGGCATCCGAGCTTTTTATAAAAAAAATAATTAATAACAATTAACCTCTTAGCTGTAAAACCCAATAACGCTGGGCATCCTTATCTTTTTGTCGCGTGCGAACGTGACAATAATTATTTGATTTAATTTAATTTAAGTGGGAACTTAAACCTAGCCTCCGGATCGCTTGGTGTCGGGAACGGGAGAGAGCGTTTGAGGTTCGCGCGAGCCGGGAGGTCGCCGATTATCCCCACCTAGGACTTAAGGATCGGAGCTGCATCCAATTAGCTCGAGCTTTTAGCTCGGCTCGCGACGGGCCCCCTTCCTCACTCTTTCGGCGGGAGTAATTAAGAATATTCGAAAAGTCGTTAGCGCAACTTAGGAGGGTGATGGGTATTGGTTATGATTATTATTAGTATTATTATTTATGTTAAAGGTTGATACACGACATGCCTCCCCTCTTAGTCCATTGTTGTCCTCAACAATGCAGGCCTGCGCAACTAAGGAAGTGCAGTCCTTTATCGAAGATAGAAAGGTGTATCGACCTTATTTTGAAAGTGTGATTTTAAACAATACCGAAGCGGCTAGTGTTAGAGGGTGTGCATGACGAATGACCTATGCGTTTATAGCGGCAATGCATTCAGTCCGTGTTGCACTATGATCAATCAGAGCACTGTTTGTGGTGCTACCGATTTATAAATCGGTTTATGACCAAGAAGGTCGATAATTGGTCTTGATTTGAACGGTTAGATTTATCGATTATTGTTGAAAAATCATAGTTGTTATTGTTAACAATATAATAATTATCAGCGGTGAATTCTGGTAATGACGGTTTTCATTTTGAAGACTGAATAAATGAAAAAAATTTAATCGAGACAAAGATGGTCGTTCGTAATTTGAGTTTCATGTTACTTGCGCCTGTCAGGTAACAGAAAATCAAAGTTCCTGTCTTCTTTTTTTTTTTTTTTTTTGGTTTTGGGTTGGAGTTGAAGTTGGAGTTGTTGCGTTCGCGCTTTGATAAAAAAAATATATCAGATATTATAAAATGCTAAGAGTGAGAAAGGTTCACAATTATCACGTAGACAGGTCCCAAGTCTTTAGATTTTTATCAATCAATAGGTTGCCGTAAAGAGAAAGGAAAAAACAGAGGAAGTACATTATTGCAAAAATAAAAAAAAAATTAATCGATTTTAATTATTCAATTATTTGATTATTAATTATTTAACGATAAAAAAAAAATGTAGACATAGTTATGAATTTTTCGAATATACGCATAAAGAAAAGAAAGATGATTATTGACAAGTATAATTTGTAATTGAAAAGTCAATTTTTAAAATTTGATTAGAATAAGTCAAATAATAATGATAGGTATTTTCATGTTGTGAAAATCGTTCGCAGTAAAAATAATTCTTAAATAATCATAAAAATTTTAGGTCATGTAATAAAATAAATTTAAAATAAAAGTCTGTAGTCTGTAAAGTTCATATATTCACTGTTCACTTTTAATTTCCTTGCGGTTGAAGAATCTCGTGTAGCGATAATATTGTGATTATCGCACGAAGGTGTAACAGTATCGGGCGGCTATCTCGTACGTGTGTGTGGCTGCTGCTTTCATGGTGTGTGCGTCGCGGTTGGCAACGCAGTGCTTAGTTATCATGTCGTAATTAAGCTATACTTTAGTTGACGTTGCTTTAGTAGTGCAGTAGGCTTTGGCTTGGCACGTGGTTAGTTTACAAGGACAGTTATTGTAATTCAAACTTAGACGAGGAATTAACAAACTATAATTCGTATATTAAAATTATTTCCAAATTTAAATTTCATTTAAATTTTATTTTATTTTATTTTTTTTTAAAACGTTTAATATAAGGTAAAGTAAAATTAAGCAAGTAGTAAATAGTTAAAATAATTAGAATTGTTTGTTAAAATTATTTTCAAGTAATCAGAGTTTCGAATAAACAAATACGTGAAATCGGATGAAGTTAACATGAGGTGATTATAAATAATAAATTGTGAAAAGTAATTTGTTGTTAAGACGAATTAATTGTTTGGTGATGGTTTTGAAGTAGTTTTACGAGTTTGCTGACGGGATTGGAAGACAATAATTTCGTTAAAGTTCAAGGTATGTAATAAATAATTGACGTTCAGTTTCACTGATCTTTGAATTATTTGCAGTTCAAGTTGTGCAGTGCGCAGTTAGGGTGGTGTGTGGCGGGTGTTTATTTTGCAGGGGCCATCGTGCAGCAGTGCAGAACTACAGTACGGTTGGCGGCTGCGTGAACTTGCTGGATGAACCAGAAAAAAATATTCAGAAAGGGCAGGAAAGAAGGATAATTATGTATAGTGTTTGCTTGTATTTATTCGATCAAAAGGGTATATATATATATATATATATATATATAATAATTATTATTATTTTTTTTTTCTATTTATTTATTTATTTATTTTTTTTTCAGTGTTCGTTGACGTTGTATCCGTCACGGGGCGGCGTGGTCGCTGATTCGTTACCTTTGGTGGGTACAGGCGGTTGGTTGCTTGTGCTTGATTTTGGCTATGTGGGATTTTCGATTTTGGGCAGTTCGTTTGGCACCGTTGGATCTATACTCTCGGATTTTTGGGTTTGACTACCAGGATTAGTATTGGTCTGGTGGCAGTTTGCACATATATTATGATTTAATAATTGAAAGGATTCTATTTAATTTTGATTACGTTTTCCTTTTTTGCAGGCGAAGAAGAGAATGGGCCAAAGCTTTTCCAGAAAATTGAAATTATCAAGAACGTATTTTATTATCAATGTAATAATTATCGACGATCCTATTCCGAATGCTAGGATTGAATGCGATTCACTCTGTTCTATGCGTTTTGTATGAATTAACTTCAGTTTGTTTTCTATTTCATTGAGCGGGGTGGGGTCAAATTTTTGGAGTGATTCTGTAAATTCTTGCTTTGCTTCTAAAGGGTATTGTTTTGCTAGTTCATGGATAGTCGGGTTGACGATTTTCAGTTCTGCGGTTAAGTTGGGTTCATACTTATATTCAGATTGGAAAGAAATCTTTTGCAAGCCATGAAGTGTAACACTGAGGGCGTGTGCGGTACAATTCCCGGATAGGTAAAGGGAGCCTGTGCCGTTTATATCGAGTTCCTTACGGGGTTGACCGTGGCAGGTTATAGCGAGGGTGGTCGGTTTTATGGTGGTGTATAACTATATGTTGGAAGCAAGTAATGGGGTAAAAATAATGTCAGTTTTTGGAATTATAATTGTCTGGCATGTTTTGATTGAGGTTGGTGTTGCCTTTTTGAACATTGAATACTCGCAGGGGGCGGGCGTCTGGACCTGCGTCTCTTAGGGGCAGAGATTCATCACATAATTTTGAATCTCCGTGGTCTAGACACGATCGTAAAAACTCATTATTCATGAGGACATACATTTTCAAATTTTCCGAAATAATTATATTTTCCGTTCTTGGTTGAATTGCCACATAGCCGGAATTATTAAGGGGCAGATCTATGGGGTTCGGAAAGCTATGAATTTTGTAAAGATCTAAATTATCATTGTTTAAAAGCGGTAATTTTAGAGAGACGTGGAGTTTTCCATCGGTTATGAATACACTTGTTTTTGCTATTTCGAACAGATATGATGCAGTAGTGATTTCAGTCGCATTCGGGAGTTTATAAAAATCGCTCAAGTGGTTAATTTTAGTAAGCAAATCTGTAATTTGTGAGTGGGATAAAATCAAGGGGTGCAGGTGACCGCGGGCTGTTGTTTGCAGCACTTCTAACAGAATTTCGTAGCTGTGTTTCAATTCGTCAATTTCGATTTCGTACTTATTCCACCAGGTGGAAATATTCAGGTAATCAAAGTTGTATTCTTCGAGCGAATAATTTTTGGAGATTTCCTTAATTACAGCGAGAAGGTATTTCATCTCTTTCGCATTGCTTTCACCAACTTTGTGTAAGTTTTCAAGTTCGGATTTCATATAATGGGTGGTGTCGAGAGCTAATTTTGTTAGATTTTTCTGATTGTAATACAGTTGGTCTATATTTGCTGTCATGAATTCTCTATCTTTGGCGTCCATGATCCCGAAAACCCATTTAGCGGCCCAACCACCTATTTCGATGGGTGCTCCGCGTGCGTGTCGGCTTGATGGTTCGCGATTCGGTTTTGGTAGGATAAAGTAAGTACGCATGGATTGATGTAGGTCTTTAATATCGCCTAGTTTCCGTCTCAAGTTTAATTCTCTCACGGAGTTTGGGATGACTTCTTTGGGGAAGGTTTCTACTATTTTATCAATAAAAATTTTGAAATCTCTGTACTCTGCGTCGAAATCTCTCTCTATTGGCGGACAATTCATGAAAATATAAAAATGCACTTTTGTTCTAATTAATTTCACCTTTCCCACGTGCTCAAAATAAATCCCGGGGTTGTTGTGGATATCTTTCAATTCAAATAATGGGTTTTCGTCTTTGCACTCAACGTCAACTAAGGTCGAGCTCAAAAACAACAAGACAAACCAAAGCATTTTCTTGGATCGGGCGTTCGAACAGGTTCAGCACGGCTTGTTACTGTAATTGTTGATGATAGGAAAGCTATAGATAGGTAGAAATAGTAAACGTTGAAGATAGGTCGAGATGATGATTATGTGTTTTAATAAAATTTTTTTAAACGGTCTTTGTGTACTAAAATTGTTTTGCCGTTTTGACTGCGCAATAAAGCTGTGTTATTATCTCGAACTGTAAGAAAGTCGAAGACTCCGTTGTAAAACTTGTCAAGCTTGTTCTTCCGTGGTAATTTATTTACGTAAACCTTTTCCAGGTTGTATTTTAAGGGGCTTAGCGGACTTGTCATAATACATTTTATTGTGGATTTTTGAAGATTCTAAGTTTTTCAGAGCGATTTCCCTAATTTCGGCTATTCTTGAAGCTAGGTCGTAAATATAGCCGTTATAAGTGTCGTTTTCGAAGTCATCCAAGCATGCAGAAGGGGTGCGGGGGTTGCGACCTATCGCGATCTCGTAAGGAGTGAATCCCGTAGAAGAATGGACGGATGAATTATATTCCATCATGGCGAAAGGGACGAGTTCATCCCAATCTTTAAACTTGGGGGCGTTAGTTCGAAGATGGTCTTTCAATACAGAGTGACTTCGTTCTAACGAGGCATTGGACTGCGGATGCCAGGACGTCATGGTTTTTAACTTGCAGTCAAACATGCTTTCGAGGTGTTTGAGCAATCTGTTTCTGAAGCTTTTTGCTTGATCGGTTAGAATAATTTTTGGGACTCCGTGGGTGGCTATGAGGTGAATCGCTAAGGTCTGTGCTACGGTGAGGGCTTTTAAATTTGGTATAGGGACTGCGATACAGAATTTTGAAAATAAAAATTGCATGGTTAGGATGTGGGCGTTACCCTTAACTGTTCTGGGCATAGGTCCAACGGCATCGATTGCAACCTTGAAAAAGGGTTCTGCAGGAGAATCGCTGATTACCATAGGTTCTTTGGTGCGATAACCGATGAGTTTAAACTCTTGGCATATTCGACAGCGATGTATGTAGTCGACTACGTCTTTGCGTAAACCGGGCCAAGTAAAATTTTCCCTAACTCTACGATAAGTCTTTTCAACTCCGCGATGTCCTCCGAACAAGCTGTCGTGACGCTCTTTTAAGATAGTATCACGCAACTCGGGCGGCGGTATCACGCAGGATCCTAGACAGATCGTAAGGGTCATGGAAACATTTTTCAAATGGTCTCGAATTTTCCGATAAAGGGTACCGCGGGGCAATGCGTCTGTGAGCTCGCCTTTTCGTGCTATCCTGGCTGAAGTTATTTCTCTTTCAAGTAGCAGATGATAAAGGTTATAAAAACATTCTCTCAAAGGGCTTTGTCTAATCGGTGTTTTCTCCGTTTTGGTTACGACTAACGAAAAGGTGGTTCTCCCCCTGTTCGCGTCACTGAGGTCGATTTTTGAGATTAATTTCAGCTCGTTTAGCAATTGATTGTTGGGTGTGTTCAGATTTAAATTTGCAGGTATGAAATGAATTATATTATCTTTGTGACCAGTCAGGGACTTTCTGACAGGTCTGATCACCATGGTTTTCCTGGGATCTGGGTGAATTCCAGGAATACTGGAGTCAGGTAGTATTATCGGTGGAATGCTGTCGGGTTTTACGAAAAGATTGCTATGGGGTTTTAAATTAAACGAGTTCAAATTATCAACAGAACCATTTGAGTCGTGGTGCGAGTGAATCAAGTTTTCAGGGTTATCAAGTGTTGTTCTCGTTTTGGTAATTTCCAGTTGATCGGCAGACGCATGAGTTCTCTGGGGGACGGTTACCGGCGTAGGAATTACGTTTTTGGTGGTGATGAAAGATTTACGCGGTTCTCTGGTATCGTGTTTAGATAGGATAGTAGACGTGGAACTCGCAGATGAATCGGATTCTTCGCTCGACATGATCTTTGTGTCGTCTAAAGGCAAAGCGTTAGATTGAGAAAGCAGATCTGGATTCATAAGTGGTATTCTTGGTGTTATCATGGTGGACGAGAACAAGGGTGTTCTTAATGCAGACTCGTCGGCCAGCTGCCATTTTGACAAATCAAGCAGAGATTGGGTTTTGTTAAGAGTAGGCTGATCATGGGGGTCGATTAGATCATTTTCTAAATAACCAGGGTCACTGTGAGCGACGGAGTGGTCTGCTTCAAAATAATTGGGTCCTGGTTCGGTGGTTTCTAGAAGTTCTTCCCATTTTCCTGAATCCCACTAAAGGGAATTGAACCCTTCGATGAATTCGTTCCTTTGTTCCGGGGTAAAGTTTGTGGGTTTCAAGGGCGATGGGGTTTTCGGCTTCCGATTTTGCGTTTCTGGTGGACTGAGGTCTTCTTCGTCCGATGACGAAGAGTCGTCGTCGACCGAGGGTTTTACTCTTTTTGAAGGAGTGTCGAAGAAAGCCTTTCTCTGGGGCGATTTATCGAATTGGGTGACGACCTCTTCGAATTCGTCGGACGGTATCATTGTCTCATCGAGTTCGTCCACGTCAAGGGTTGGCGCGGCTTGCTCAGGGGTGTTACTTTCGAATTCAGTGGCAGAAGATGTTGTCGGCGTGGGCGAAGGGTCTACTAGACTGGGGAGCAGAGATCTATGACGTAAGGGAACGGGCACGTCGGAGACGTCTGACTCGGCACTTTCGGATTTTTCTGCTTCCGAAGTCGTGCTCTCTGTTTCAGGCTCTGTGTAGCGTGCCTTTTCCCTGGTCTCTGTGAGTCGTTGGTTGCGTCTGAGTTTTAGACGGGAGGCTATGGTTTCACCTTGAAGGGTGCCTTGACCAGAAGCGTTTAAAGGTATCTGTGATTTGTTTTTAGACCCCTTTGGTCTGCCTCTCCTTGGAGGACCAGCCTTAGTGGGTGATTTTTCGCTCATGCTTTTGTTCTGGGCTTCGCGAGCTAAAGAAGTTTTGGTGTGTTTAGGGTGCCGAATCGGCAGCATCGTTTTGGATTTTATTTTGCTCGCGGGTCGATTGGTTCTGGGGGTGACTGTGGAGGCCTTCCCGGGTGGATGTTCTTTATCGATTGGATTTCGGGACAGCCAGTCCGCATTGGTATTCTGTTTACCAGGTTTGTATCGAAAAATATACCTGTAACCACGGTGTCTGGCTCGCCAGCGATTTAGTCTAGACATAGGGTCTTTAATGGAGTCAATCCACTCTAAGGGCTCATGGTCGCCGTATACGTAAAAGACTCGACCGTAAAGGTAGTGTCTGAAGTGCATCATGGCAAGGACTACGGCCAAGCACTCTCGTTCTGTAGCAGAGTAATTCTGCTGGTGTTTGTTTAAAGTTCGAGACATATACGCAATGGGGCGGTCGTTGTTAGGTTCTCCCTGGCTTAAAACTGCGCCTATGGCGTAAGCGCTTGCGTCTGTTATAAGAATGAAAGGTTGGGAGAAATCGGGGCAAATAAGAACGGGTGCGGAGCATGGAGCTTCTTTGAGCCGTTCAAAACTGTTTTGTTGTTCAGACTCCCAAAAAAATTTAACGTTCTTTTTAAGGAGGTCGTTAAGGGGCTTAGCGATATCAGCGAAGTGATGGATGAATCGCTGGTAATAGCTACAGAGCCCAAGGAAAGATCTGACGTCATGTGCGCTCTTTAAAGGAGCGGCGTTTTTGACGTCCTCGATTTTTCCGGGTCTGACTCCAAATTGGTCGATGTGGTGACCGAGGTATTTGACTTCAGGGGTAAGAAACTCGCATTTTTCTATTTTTAGCTTCAGTCCGGCGTTGAACAGCCTTTGAAAAGCTTCATTAACCTTGCGCTCGTGAGTCTCCAGGGAATCGGCAAAGATATTTAGGTCGTCCAAGTAGACGAATAGTTCGACTCCTTGAAGCCCTGTCATAATTGTATCCATGAGTCGTTGGAACGTAGGTGGAGCGCAGCACAACCCAAAGAGCATTGCTGTGAATTCAAAGTAGCCGTAAGGGGTAGAAAAAGCAGTTTTAGCTCTGTCGTCAGGGTTCATGGGGATTTGATGAAACCCGTTTACCAAATCGAAGACTGAAAAGTATTTTGATTTTCCCAGAGATTCCAAGATCTCCTGAATGTTGGGGAGTGGGTAGGAATCTGGGATCGTTAAAGAGTTATTCTACGATAATCAATCACAAGGCGATGTTGTTTTCGACCGTCTGGGCCAGGGCGTTTAGGGACTATCCAGAGGGGAGAATTCCAAGGGCTCGAAGATGGTTGGATGACTCCTTTCTCCAACATCTCGTTAATTTGTTTCTTAACTTCCTCTTGTAGCATAGGAGGATAGCGGTATTGACGGGTATAAATGGGTGTGTCGTTTTTTAAAGGGATACTATGCTGCACTAGGTGTGTGCGAGGTGGATCATCGCCAGGTAGCATGAAGAGGTAGGGGAACTTCTCTACTACTCGTTGAAGTTGAGCCAAATATTCGGAATCGTGGTGTTCTCTTTTTAGAAGTTCAATGATTTTGGGGACTCTTTCTTCAGGAAGACAAGGGGTTCCATCACCTTCAGATTCGAAGAAGTCTTCAGAGGCATCAAATTCGAAAGGGTACAGATCCTGAACTGGGATTTTAACTTCTTGGGGTTCTTCTTTAATGTTCACGGCTAAGACGTAACAAGAGCCATTTTCGTTAGTCACCGCGGCTTCTCCGATAAAAATTACCGTAGGGGTCTGAATTCGGGGTAGGTACGCCTCCCCTTTTGGAGATTTCTGCGTAACGGGGACTTCGATCGCGACTCAAGCGCGAGCTAGCAAGACGTATCTAGTACGAAGGGCCTTACCTCTCAGTCGACGAGCCCTATAATGAAAAACTGTAGGTGGAATTTTACTAGATGTGGGGTGAGCATCACAGGTAGTAGAAGGTGTATGATTTTGGGTACTCTGCCTGTCGTCAGAATTCTGGGATTCCGAGTCGCTACTATCTGATGCACTTGAGAAAGAGATAGTTCGGGTTTTATCTTGTGTGATCAAAGTATTATTGGCCAGATCGATGCGGCCTTTCTCATTATGCAAGTAGCGGGATCCTAGAATAGCATCATCCTTTAACGAGGATTGTTCGGAGAGAACGTGCATTCGATGGGTTCTCCCGCTTTCGCAAAAGAGGACGGTACCGAGTGTGTAGACGGGCTGGGTTCCGATCCCGGTGAGTTGCAACACTCGTGACCTGTCAATAGGGTACGTAGGGTTTAGAGATTGAATTTTTATCACGCTCACGTCTGCGCCCGTGTCGATAAGGACTCTACCTTTTGCGGTTCGAAATATCTCGTTTGTAATAGTCATTTAAGGGGTACCGTAAGATCGTTTCCTCCCCTTTTTGAACAAATTTCCTGGGTTTTTGGGATCTAATATTTGAGGGGATTGATACTCAGAGTTTGGGCTGAAGTCGGAGGGGGTCTCAGAGGTGTCACAAGATTCTTGGGTAGAGTTTTCGGATTCGGATCCAGAATCGGAACAGGAGTCTGATTCGAAAGAGAGATTTTCAAAAAGGGAATCTGGGAAGTCTTTCCGCATCTTTTCAGCTAATTTTGTTTTTAATAAACTTGCTTTTCGGAGTTTTTTTAAAGATCTTCTGCTAATGACGGCATCTTGAGAAAAAGGGGCGTCGTCGCCAACAAGGTAAAATAAAAGTCTTTGTTTGTAAAATTTTGAGGGTACTCGGCCAGTGGACTCTGTTTTATCTCCGTCTTCACTCTGCATCGTGAGAGGGTATTTTCAAGATAGTATGCGGAGTCTTTAAGGACTGAGGTTTTGATCAAATTTACCTCGTTAGAAAGCGCTGCGGAGCAGGTGATATTGCCCTTATTGAACCAGGGGTGGTTTAATTTGACTGATGGTGCGCCCCTTGTTCCGACGATTCGTCGTACTTCCCGGACTTGTATGTTTTCCCTGACCGGCGCTCCGGGTGTTGGTAGCTCGCCTGGGCGCCGTTCTGGCGAGCTGCTCCCCAGCTTAAATTGTCAGGAGAGTCTACGGTCGCAGGCTTTGTAGGTGTAACCGGGCGAGGGATATTCGGGTTGTTCGCAGATGTTGATGGACCAGGGGATGCATGTCTGGGTGATGGGTTTGGACCGCGCGAGTCGTGCGGGTACCCATAATCATAAGGGTTCGCGTAGGGCATTTGATACGGTGGCATAGACATTGGGGGATAGTAATAAGGTAATGGCGGTGGGTAGTAATGCATCGAGGGCGGAGCGAAATAAGGGTTTTGACTTCGGTAGGGTGAAGGTTCTCTCGGTCTATCATAATTTTGATATCGGTTCCCAGGGCTTTCGGGTCTGAGTCGATCGTTCGGCGAACCTGGGCGACCGGGTCTGCTAGTCCTTTCGGGGGGTTTAAGTATGCCAGTCGGCTGGTCATAGCGAACAGACGGGTGGGCGTCTAGCTTACCATCCGATGTGTACATAACAGTTTTGGGCATTCGGGTATCATCCCTGTCATAAGTATAAGGGATGGTGCGATGGTAATTCCGGGGGTCGTCAAAATCTGAGAAACGCACGTTATTTCTCGAAGAAGTTTCTCGATCCGGAGTCTGAGGGCGTTGGTACGGACTCGGGGATCGCGACCGGGGTGGTCGTGGCGAGGGCGAGTACTCGATGTCCGCACGGTTAGTCGTCCCAATGTTTACCCACTCCTCCGCGCTAACAGCGGCGTTCAGGGCATCGTTGAACGTTGCCAGGGTGTGTGTAGCCATTTGGTTACGAATAGCCGAGGGCAGACCGCGTATGAAGTATTCTTTAGCCAAATCTTCGAACAGGGTCTTGTTGTGTTCCTTAATTTGATCGTTGGCCGCACCTTCGTTTTTCAACTTTGTGGCGGCGCGAACTATGGATGAAAGACGATCAAAGAAGTTTAGCACAGATTCGCCTTGCTTCATATACGACTCCGATATTAAATTAAGGTAGTACGACAGAGAACGCTTTTGGCTAAATCTATCTGTGAGGTGTGTGCGGAGGTCCGCTAGGGTATTAAAGGTCTTGCCTTCAATGCTTGATTTCGCCTTGCCGGTCAGGCGTGAAATCACTCCCTGCAAAAACACTCCTTTAAGTTCTGGGTCTGCTAACCGATTATCATAATTCTCGACATCCTGGAGCCAAAATCGCAGGGGAGAATTACCTGAATAAAAAGGGATGGATGCGAGGGCGCTTTGCATCAGGGCGGAAGCTTGCAAGTTCGCGAACGCGGCACGAGACTCGTTCAGGGTCGCGGCCATGACCGACATATTCTCAGCCATGCGGCGGCCGTGCTCGAGTCGAGCCCGAGTTCTCAGGGTTTCGTCCGTGAGGGCTTCTATTTCATCTAGTGTCAAATTTGCACCTGCCATCTTCGAATAGGGCCTAATAAAGTTTTATCAATGAACGACAAGAGTCCGAGAGGAGGTTGAAAGAAAAGTTTACTGTTAGGGGCGATGAGCTAAACAAAGTGGGTAGCAAATTTTCGAACAAAAGTTTTCGAATCGAACAATAAAATTTACACTCCAAACAAAAGAAACAAATTTTATTCGGAGTCTTCGTAAAAGCGAATTGAAAGAAATGAACGGCGAATGAAAGAATGAAAGAAACAAAGAATGTGCGCGTCAGCAATAAGTCGCTAAACTTTCTCCTTGAAATTCTCGAACACGAAAAATATGATGAAATAAAATTTCAGCTCTGATTTTCACGAACTAATTAAACCAGATCTTAAATTAAGTAATTTATTTTTAATTTTAATAAATTTAAATTCCCAAAACAAGATCCAACCAAAGAGCTTAAGCGAAAAGGCAGGTATGGTTCCCCACAAGGGATGCCATTTATGTCGCGTGCGAACGTGACAATAATTATTTGATATAATTTAATTTAAGTTTAATTTAATTTAAGTTTAATTTAATTTAAGTGGGAACTTACCCGCTATGAGCAGATCACGCAGTAATCTGCTCGTCACCCTTTTTGCTTGTCTTTGGTAGGATTTATTTGAGGAAAAATAAAAGTAATTTTTAAAGTTAATGATAATTTATTATTAATAATTATAAAAAAAAAGGAATTTACACGAATTAAGTTTATCGTCCTTCGACGAAGTTATAAATTAACAATAAAAGTCTTACTTGATACTAGGTGTGAACCTAGGCTAAACGGAGAGGATTCCGGGTTTCTAGGCCAGTGATCCCTAAGGTTGACCCACGTGTCAGGGCTGTCGAGCACAGTGGCCTATCGAAGCCCGTGGAACTCCGGCTCCTTTCGTCCAGGTGTGCCTCTGCGACCTTCAGCTTGCGCGTAGCCTCCGGATCGCTTGGTGTCGGGAACGGGAGAGAGCGTTTGAGGTTCGCGCGAGCCGGGAGGTCGCCGATTATCCCCACCTAGGACTTAAGGATCGGAGCTGCATCCAATTAGCTCGAGCTTTTAGCTCGGCTCGCGACGGGCCCCCTTCCTCACTGTTTCGGCGGGAGTAACTAAGAATATTCGAAAAGTCGTTAGCGCAACTTAGGAGGGTGATGGGTATTGGTTATGATTATTATTAGTATTATTATTTATGTTAAAGGTTGATACACGACATTTTTATCAATATAAAAATTAATAAACAAATTATCCCCCAAGTTAAACAACCCAATATCGCTGGGCGTCCGAGTTTTTTATAAACAAAAAAATTAATAAACAAATGATCCCCCAAACTATAAAACCCAATAACGCTGGGCATTCTAGTTTTTTTATCGATAAAAAAACTAATTATAAGATTATCCCCCAAGCTATACAACCCAATAACACTGGGCATCCGAGTTTTTTATAAATAAAAAAATTAATTGAAAAAATATCCCACAAGCTATAAAACCCAATATCGCTGGGCGTCCGAGTTTTTTATAAACAAAAAAATTAATAAACAAATTATCCCCCAAACTATACAACCCAATAACACTGGGCATCCGAGCTTTTTATAAAAAAAATAATTAATAAACGATTAACCTCTTAGCTGTAAGACCCAATAACGCTGGGCATCTTAATCTTTTTATCAATATAAAAATTAATAAACAAATTATCCCCCAAGTTAAACAACCCAATATCGCTGGGCGTCCGAGTTTTTTATAAACAAAAAAATTAATAAACAAATGATCCCCCAAACTATAAAACCCAATAACGCTGGGCATCCTCGTTTTTTTATCGATAAAAAAATTAATAAACAAATTATCACCCAAGTTAAACAACCCAATATCGCTGGGCGTATGAGGTTTTGATAAACAAAAAAATTAATAAACAAATCAACCCCCAAACTATGCAACCCAATAACGCTGGGCATTCTAGTTTTATTATCGATAAAAAAACTAATTATAAGATTTTCCCCCAAGCTATACAACCCAATAAGGCTGGGCATCCGAGTTTTTTATAAATAAAAAAATTAATTAAAAAAATATCCCACAAGCTATAAAACCCAATAACGCTGGGAGTCCGAATTTTTTTATCAATAAAAAAACTAATAAACAAATTATCCCCCAAGTTGAACAACCCAATATCGCTGGGCGTCCGAGTTTTTTATAAACAAAAAAATTAATAAACAAATGATCCCCCAAACTATAAAACCTAATAACGCTGGGCATCCTCGTTTTTTTATCGATAAAAAAATTAATAAACAAATTATCCCCCAAGTTAAACAACCCAATATCGCTGGGCGTATGAGGTTTTGATAAACAAAAAAATTAATAAACAAATTAACCCCCAAACTTTACAACCCAATAACGCTGGGCATTCTAGTTTTTTTATCGATAAAAAAACTAATTATAAGATTTTCCCCCAAGCTATACAACCCAATAAGGCTGGGCATCCGAGTTTTTTATAAATAAAAAAATTAATTAAAAAAATATCCCACAAGCTATCGTCATGTATCGATCCCCATAAAGATCCCATATTCCCAAGTTGCAACAGACTTACTTATAATCCGTCTAAAAGGAGTAAGGGAGGGGGCCACGGAAATTGCAACCAAGCTTTTTCCCTAGCCGGCACCTCCGCTCTGCTGGAACAGGTGGGGCGAAGTAGCTTCCCTCGCTGCTTAGCCGCGCTCCCAAACCACTCTCGTCCCCGACACTCGAGTGGTTCGACCGAAAGCTAGCAGCGATCGAAGACCACGTGCAGCACACCTGGACAAGCAGAGCCGGATCAGGCAAGGATCCGTCAGTGCAATATCGCCTCGCCATCACCATTGGATAAGGTCCCGGAAGGTCCAGAGAACCTCCCGTGAACGATCAACTGCCCGGATACTCCGGTAATTTTAAGGTAGATTATTGTAATATTCAACTCTGTCGGAGGACATTAAACTCATTAAATTGTAACCTTTCACCATTTGTTTTTCAATTAAACAATATCACCTTACCTTACTTTATTTCATTTTATTAACCTAATCAAAAGCCAGACAACAAGGGGACGGGACAACTACGTAAGTAGTTGTTCCAAAAAGACGAAGATCCTACCCCTTTTAAAATAATAACGTCAAGGGTTATAAATCCGTGACATAAATGGCATCCCTTGTGGGGAACTTAAACCTTGTTGCCTGACTATTTTGATTGGTTTTCTCTTATTGATGATTTTTTCTTCAAAAATTTATAATACTAAAAAATAATGAAAAAAAAAAAGAAGTAAGGAAAAAGCTTTCATTATCTGATACCGGTTACTTTTGGCGAATGGTTAAAGGAAAGATTCTTTTCTTTTGACAAATGGCGATATTTTTTTTTGCTGACCTCAACATTTCTGGCTAATTTAACAACACACTTACACTCACAAACGCTTTCGGAACCTGATCTGCTCATCGCTCTGAATTTGACCCGCTTATAGTGCACACATTTCACGTTTTATTACCTGAAGTTTCGCCAAAAATCGCAACTTTAGATTCATTTTTTTTTCTATAAAATTTTTACTTCTATCAAACGACGTTATCCCTTTAATTTATAAGTATTCGATATGGCTAACCTCGCGAATCTTACTTTGGACGAGATTGAAGCCATTCCAGACAAAGATCAAAAGAAGGCGGCCGAATTACATCATGCTCGCCGGATGGCCGAAAATATGTCTACAATGGCAGATACGTTAAACGAGTCACGAACCGCGTTCGCGAACGTTCAAGCATCAGCATTGATGCAAAGTGCTCTTGCTGCAATCCCTTTTTACACTGGTTCCACACCCCTGCGCCCATGGCTGCAGGACGTGGAAAGCTACGACCAACGAATTACAGACGCAACCCTGAAAGAACTTTTCCTCCAAGGAGTTATTTCTCGATTGACCGGCAAGGCTAAAACAAGTCTCGACGGAAAAGTTTTTGACACTTTAGACCAACTCCGGAAACATCTTCAGGACCGTTTTTCTCAAAAACGATCACTATCTTATTACCTTAACCTTATTTCAGACTCTTATATGAGACAGAATGAATCTGTTTTAAATTTTCACGATAGACTCTCAGCTATAGTCCGCGCTGCCACTAAACTAAAAAACGAGGGAATAGATGACGAAGACATCAAGAGACATAATAAGTCCCTTTTCGAAGACCTCGCTACCGAATATTTTATTCGCGGATTACCTTCTGTCATCCGCAACCAAATGTCTAACCATAACCCTGTTAACTTTTCCGAAGCTTTAAACGGAGCTCTGAATGCGGAGAAATGGGTTAACATCGGAGCACCAAATCGTGCTGATGTAGAGTATTCCTCCACCCAAAAACCGCCTCCGCGATCGCGTTCTCCTAGCCCTTATGGTCGACCCGGGACACCTGAAAGAGAATCATCTCACGACCGGCGCAACGTTAAATTCTCCGATTTTAACGACCCGCGAAACTTCGATAGAAATATCTCGTATTCTTATGACCCTAACGATATAAAAATGCCTAGAACAATGACTTACACAGCAGAAGGTAAACTGGATGCTCACCCTTCCCTGCGTTACGAACAACCTTCAAGCATTCTGAAAAACCCGGAAAGACAGAGCCTATCCGATCAACGATCCGGATCATCAGATCGTTACTCCCGCCCTAGGTCCGAGAGCCCTAGAGGCCGATACCCTAATAGGTCGATAAGCCCCCTTTCCCCTCCCTTCCCTTATCCAAATTTTCACCCTTATATGCCCTATTATCCTCCTATGCCCTACTAAAACAGCTCCTATGCCCCCTTTTCACTCGCCCTATCCTAATGCCGCAACACCAGCCTACTTCCCTAACAACTATTACGACAAGCTGCCTGGTAGACCCGGATCCCCAGGTCCTTACGGCCCTACTCCACGAGCCCCGACCCCAACGAATATTCCCGCAAATATCTCCTCTAGCGAGAATTTAAACTGGAGACAAGCTCGTCCGGACGGCGCGCCCGCGAGCTTCCCGCGCTCTCAGAGCCCCGAGCGCCGATCGGTGAAAACATTCAAAACAAGGGAGTACGGAAAGTCTGTGGCGAGAAAACCGCACCAACCATAAAAATTAAAAATTACCTATTCAAAAAGGGCGTCGTAACATGTTCCGCTGCACAAACCAATGAAGTGAACGTCATCAAAGCTTCCGTTTTTAAAGACTCGGTTTTCTACTATCCTCACCCTCCCATTACAATCCAGGGAGAAGACAATAATCAAGTCGACGCGGATGGAAAAATTACGATTCGTATTTGTAAACAAAAACATATATTCCATCTTATTCACGACGATGCCCCCTTTTTACAAGATGGTGTTATCAGCAAAAGAACTTTGAAGAAATTCCGGAGACTTAAGCAAGCCGGAAAAATGAAAAATCTTCCCGACTCTTTTCTTGAAGACCTATCCCCAGACTCAGATCGCTCTGAATCAGAATTCTCTGACTCAGAAACCTTTTCCGAAAATTCAACCTCCCAGAGTAGCGACACCCTTAATATAGACAAATCTACTAACGATTCCGACACATATTCACCTAAAATTTACAATCCTAGAAACCATAGGGAAAGAAAGAAAATTTCGTACGGATCACCCAAGATCGAAATTACTAATAACATATTTAAAGCCGGAAAGGGGCGCATTTTAATTGACACCGGCGCAGACGTGAGTGTAATTAAAATTCAATCCCTAAATCCCACGTGTAAGATCAACAAAAATCGTACTCTTCAACTGACCGGGATCGGAGCAGAACCCGTTTACACTCTCGGTACCGTTACTTTCAAAGAAAGAGACGGTAGAAAACATCACATGCACGTCCTCCCCGAAAGTTCTTCGCTTAAAGAAGATGCCATTCTTGGCTCTCGTTATCTACAAATTGAAAAGGGTCAAATTGACTTGGCCAATAATCAATTAATCACTCAAAATGGCACTCAGGACATTTGTTTTTCTGGCGCTACAGACAACAGTGAGTCTGAATCTGCCGAATCCCTTGCAGAATTTCCTGACTCTCGACGAACACCTCAAAGTCAAAACACCATCCCCGACATTCAACCTACGTCCAGCAAAATACCTTCGACTATTTTCCATTATAAAGCTCGTCGAAAGCAAGGTAAAGCTCTGTCCACAAGATATACGTTGCCAGCGCGTTGTAAAATTGCGATAGAAATTCCCGTGTCGGAAAGCTCTCCAAGAGGGGAGGCGTATCTTCCCCGAATACAAACCCCTACCGGAATATTCATCGGCGAGTCAGCCGTTACCCATGAAAAAGGTTCATGTTACGTGTTAGCCATTAACACGAGAAACGAACCTCAAGAAGTTGAAATACCGGTGCAAGATCTGTATCCCTTTGAACTTGATAGTTCCGACGACTTCTTCGATTCCGAGGTCGAGGGAACGCCTTGCCCTCCTGAACAAAGAGTAACTCGAATAATTAACCTTCTAAAAAGAAAACATCATGACAAAGCAGCCCTAGCTCAATTGAAGAAAGTGGTCGAACGTTTCCCATATCTCTTTATGTTACCTGGCGACGACCCTCCTCGCACACATCTAGTACAACATACCATTCCGTTAACCAGTGACAAACCGATATTTACACGTCAATATCGTTATCCTCCAAAATTACACGAAGAAATTAGAAGGCAAGTAGATGACTTGCTGAAGAAAGGAACCATCCAACCCTCCTCCAGCCCTTGGAACTCACCTCTATGGATAGTTCCAAAACGGCCTTGCCCTGACGGTAAAAATCAAAATCGTCTCGTCATTGATTACAGAAGGCTCAACGAAGTATCAATTCCAGACGCCTATCCACTCCCAAACGTTCAAGAAATACTGGAGTCCCTAGGCAAGTCCAAATACTTTTCAGCTTTTGATCCCGTTAACGGATTCCACCAAATACCTATGCACCCGGATGACAGAGCTAAAACCGCTTTCTCAACGCCTTACGGGCACTTCGAATTCACAGCCATGCCTTTCGGACTCTGCTGTGCTCCCCCGACATTCCAAAGGCTGATGGACGCCGTCATGACCGGATTACAAGGAATCGAATTATTCATTTACCTAGATGACTTAATCATCTTCTCCAACTCTCTTGAAGACCACGAGAGAAAGGTTAATGAAGCTTTTCAAAGATTGTTTAAGGCTGGATTGAGATTAAAAATCGAAAAATGCGAATTTCTAACCCCTGAAGTAAAATACCTGGGCCACCATATCGATCAATTTGGAGTCAAACCTGACCGGGGAAAAATCAAAGATATTCAGGATTTTCCCGTCTTAAAGAATACTTCCGACGTTCGTTCTTTTCTTGGACTCTGTTCTTACTATCGCCGGTTTATCCACCATTTCTCTGAAATTGCAAAACCTCTAAACGACCTCCTCAAGAAAAATCGTAAATTCCGCTGGGAGGAGAGCCAAAAAGCCAGTTTCGAAAAACTAAAGACAGCTCTATGCACGGCACCAGTCCTAATTTGCCCAGACTTTTCTAAACCCTTCATACTAACGACCGATGCTAGTGCATACGCAGTCGGGGCAGTTTTGAGTCAAGGTGAACCAAATAATGATCAACCTCGCATATATGTCAAAAACGCTCATTAAACATCAAAGAAACTACTCTGCCACCGAGCGAGAGTGTTTTGCTGTAGTCCTAGGCATCATGCACTTCAGACACCTTTACGGTCGCACTTTCTATGTATACGCTGACCATGAACCTCTACAATGGATTGATTCAATCAAAGACCCAATGTCAAGATTAAACCGCTGGAGAGCCCGACTGCGCGGCTACAGATACATATTCCGTTACAAACCTGGAAGGCTTAACACTAACGCCGATTGGCTCTCAAGAAATCCGATAGACCAGAAAGAGGTAGAAAACGAAAAATCGGCAAACATAGCCTCTCAATCCCTGAAAAATATCAAAACAAAAACCATACTACCTATTCAGAAACCAAAATCAACAAAAACATCACTTGCTCGACAAGCATACAATAAAAGCAAGGAAGAAAACTTCTCTGACGCCCTGCAACCCGGCCCTTCGCGAAGAGGTAGACCGAAAGGCTCCAAAAATAAAACTCATGCATCGCCGAACGTATCTGGTCAGGGAAATCTTCCAGGCGATACCATCGCCTCTCGTCTAAGACTCAGACGAAATCAACAGGTAGATCCGAAAAATACTACACCCGTCGATCAAGCAAACGCTGAAAGCTCTACCTCAGAAATAGAAACATCAGATGAAACCGAAAGCGCCTCCGACGCACCTATACCCTTGCAAAGCCGATCATTAATACCTAGTTTGGCAGAACCTCTCAACACAACAACCACATCTCCTGCCACCGAGTCTGAAATCAGCAACCAAAAAGAAGATGAGATTTCTGGCATAAGTGAGTTCGACGAAACCATGGTACCATCGGATAGTTTTGAAGATGTAGTCGCCCATTTCCAAAAACCCGCATCAAGAAAGGCATTCTTTGATTCCCCATCAAAAAGAGTGAAACCTACAGCAAATGATGATGACTCCTCATCTTCTGACGAAGAAGAACTCCACGAGACTACCCCCGTAAAATCAAATTTGGAACTCCAAGCTCAGCTCAAACCTTCCAACTTCAATTCTAAGGAGAAAGAAGAGTTTATCGAAGGACTTAATTCCTTGTGGTGGGACTCTGGAAAATGGGAAGAACTTTTTGAAAATTTCGACCTAGGATCTAACTATCACGAAGCGGATCACTCTGTTGTCCACAGTGATCCAGGCTATTTGGAAAATGACCTTATTGACGCAAATGATAGACAGATTCTGAACAATACACAATCCCTGTTCGACTTAGATAAATGGCAACTGACCGATGACTCAGGATTCAAAAATCCTCCCTTATCGTCCACTCTCCTCACACATAAAATACCCCCAACAATTTTTGATGACACATTTAATCTCGAAAACACCAAAATCATGTCTAGCGAAGATTCCGACTCTTCAACAAATTTCGCAAAGACTAGTGCATTAGATCACGATCGGACGGAGAAAAAGATATTACATCGGTTCGTATGTCACGAAAAGGCGAACTCACAGATGCATTACCACGTGGAACTCTATACCGAGAAGTCCAAGACGCACTCAAAAACATACCTATGACGCTAACGATCTGTCTAGGTGTCTGCATAACACCACCCCCCGAGTCCCGCAACACCATCCTAAAAGAATGCCTCGATAGCCTATTCGGAGGACATCGTGGAGTAGAGAAGACTTACAGAAGAGTGAGGGAAAAATTTACTTGGCCCGGTTTGCGTAAAGATATAGTCGATTACATTCATCGATGCCGAATATGCCAAGAGTTTAAACTCATAGGTTATCGCACCAAAGAACCCATGGTAATTACCGATACGCCCGCAGAACCGTTCTTTAAAATGGCTATCGATGCGGTCGGACCTATGCCTCGAACTGTGAATGGCAATGCTTACATAATCACTATGCAATGTTTATTTTCAAAATTTTGTATAGCAGTACCAGTACCTAATCTGAAAGCGCTAACCGTGGCACAAGTCCTTGCTAAACATCTTATAGCCGCTCATGGAGTACCTAAAATTATCTTGAGCGATCAAGGTAAAAGCTTTAGGAATAAACTCCTCAAAAATCTTGAAAGCATGTTTGACTGTCGTCTAAAAACGATGACATCTTTCCACCCCCAGTTGAACGCATCATTGGAAAGAAGTCATGCTGTCTTGAAAGACTACTTGAGGACTAACACCCCTAAGTATCAAGACTGGGACGAGAATTACGACAAATCAACTAAACCCCTAGATATAAAACCCGGAGACAAAGTTTACGTCAACAAACTACCGCGTAAAAACAAACTAGATAAATTCTATAACGGAGTTTTCGACGTCCTAGAAGTACGCGAAAATAACACTGCCCTCTTGCAAAGCCAAAACAAAAAAAAAATCTTAGTTCATAAAGACCGTCTGAAAAAATTTTACTAAAAGCCTTTCTTCTCAAAAATCATCGCCTTATCTAATTTAAATCTGCCCTAATTTTGTTCCAGAAAAATGTTCTTTATTTTTCTGTGGTTCACGAGCTTCGCTCCAGTCGGTACCGTTCACACGGAGAATAAAACTTTCTATGAAACGCAACCAATCCCCAATAATCCGGGTATTTTCTATGAACACGTCGGGAAAGTTAATTTAGTCAGAACAAAAATTCATATTAATATTTTCTTAAATTGTCCCCCACTAGACAGAAACTTTAAAACGGAAAACAAAAATTTCAAACATTTAGTAAATGAATTATATAGAGTCTACCCTGACCAAATAACACCAACACTCTCGGAACTTCACATAACCCGCAAATTATTCGCAATAAATGATCTACATGAATCTATAAAAAGCTTGTTCGTCCTGCAAGAAATCGATAACCGACCCTATAATCGAAAAACGCGAGGAGCTCCAATCGAAGTCGGTGGTTGGGCTACGAAATGGTTATTCGGCATCATGGACTCGAAAGACCGCGAACTAATCAATAGCGACATCGACAAACTGTACGACAGTCAGAATAACTTGCCACAAATTTCAATTGAATCAACTCACCTAATTAAATCAGAGCTCGAAAATCTGTATAAATCAGAAAATAATCAAACTCTAGAAATTTCACGCTTAATCAGTCGTGTTGAAGCCATCTCCGAACAAAACTTGGCCATAAACAGAAACCTGCAATTTGAAAACGTTACCAGATGGTGGTTTGATTACTCATACGAACTTGACGAACTACAAAGGGGTTATGAAACCTTGATGGAAGTAATTCAAACCACCGCAAGAGGACATCTACACCCTCTCCTGTTATCTTTTTCTCAAATGTCCAATCTACTCTTAAAAATTAACAACAATCCGAATCTCCGGATACCAAACGCAGCAGATGTAATTACACCCCACTACCTATTCAACGTAGCGAAAACGACTATTTTTATCACTAATGGAAAGCTTCACGTTTCTATAAAACTACCTTTAGTAATGGATGACGACCTCGATTTGTACAAAATACACTCTTTTCCAAACCCTATAACCCTCCCCTTTGATAATACAGGCTATTTAGCAATAAAACCAACAGTTAATTATATTGTCTTATCGAGAAACCAGACATATGTTCTCTTAAATGACGAACTCCTTCAATCTTGTTCCACTTATAATCACACTAAGCTATGTGAAGACTTCTTACCCTTAATCAACGGAGTGACACACCCATCGTGTGAATATTCAATGTTCAATCAACCGACAACCTCTTCTCTAAAAACCTGCTCGACAGTTATTATACCAAACACGCCCATAATTCTAACACCCTTGCACGCATCGAATTTATGGTTATATTCAACTTTAAAACCAAATAAGCTCACAATAACCTGCCATAATCATCGAAATGAATTTCTCATAAATGGCACAGGCTCACTTTACCTAAGTGGCGAATGTACTGCACACACATCAAGCTTTACCTTACACGGTCTTCGGAAAATCTCATTCATATCAGAATACAATTATAATCCCGAATTGTCAGCAGAATTGAACATAATAAAACCCGAGATACATGAATACGCAACCAAATACCCCATGGAAGTAGAGAAAGAACTCACTGAATCACTACAAAAATTTAACCCAATTCCCCTGAGCGAAATCGAAAATAAACTGTGAGCGATACATATTCGACGGACGGAACAGAAGCAAACACATTCATTTATAGCCATCGGCTTAGGATCCTCAATCGCGATAACATTAGTCCTAAAATTTTTGATAGATAAATTTCTTCAGGTCGAGAAAATCCTACCCTTGTTCTTCTTTATCTGCAACAAAAAGAAAGAATATAAACAAAACAAAAAAAACAAAGAAGAACCCAACCGAAAAACATGCACATGTAAAAATAATCATCAGGATGATACTCCTCCTAATGAGACTCACAGCTTGCCTCCGACTCTAAAGTCGGCAGACATTGTAATCCACGTGGACTCATCTCCACAAATCTCGACAATGCCCACAACCTCTCCAAAAGCACCAAACTCCAATACAAAACCACCGCTTCACGTCGCAGAGCCATGAAAAATAAAACAAAACGTCAATAAATAAAAAAAAAAAAAATAATAAAAAAAAATATTATAACAATAATAATAATAAACAAAAAAAAAAAAAACAAAAACAAAAAAAAAAACTTCATTTTCAAACCAAATTTGACCAACTGTCCATTCAAAACACGCTTAAGACTCGACCATAACCATGAATCTTCGTGACCACTGGCCTGCTGAGTGCGCCTGTCGCATGCAGACCCGCTATGCCTCCAACACAGGCGACTCTTCCACCAACTCGCCCGCAATGCACCTGCAGCACGCGACCCAACTATACAGCCACACCCACGAATCTTTTAATACAACCTGCAAACAATTAATTTATGAAATAACGACAGTTGACGACTTAACTCTGACAACTATACTTAATAAAAATAGTAACAATCAAAGTACTATACTCACAAACTCGCCGAATCCGAATAAAAGAATTTTTTTTTTTTTTGCTATCCGTCGAAACTCAGGTATCAGATAGATGTTTTAATTTTTTTTTAAAAACAAATAATGATCGATTGATAACAGGTGTGAAAGTATTTACCTTTTAATGCACCTCGACGAGTTGAGGATATGCGATAATAACCCTTGTAAATTGACCAAACTGCGAGTCCAACTAGCTCTCTGATCGACGTAATACCGACTGGAGCACCTACTGAATGCACCAGTAAAATCACATTTATCATAACTGGCAGCATAGCATGATATAATTTGATGAGCGCACCGCTGCAACGTCACCGTTAACACCTACTTACACTATACTCTCATGCGTAACTGCCGACCTGCCGACTATCCGATTTCAAGAAGGACGATACAGCAACATTCGCATCAAGAACAGAAGCAGCTTCACCAGAAAAATATCAACTTTTCTCATACAATTTTTTGTAACAAATTGAGTGTACTTTCAGAATCTAAATTTTAATTCATACTCGGACATTATCTTAGATTTAACAAAACTCTCTCGAATACTGGACAATAATTTTTTTTTGTCATTACTTTTATATGATACTTAAATATTGTTAACATCTGGTAAAATTTTTTTGCTCATTTTAACTTAACTTCATTATCAAAAAAAAAAAAAAATAATAATAATAATAAAAAGTGAATAAATAAATAAATTATTTGTTGTAATATTAATTTTAATATTTATTGTACAAACTCTACGATTCAAAATTCAAGATAAGCTTCATTTGTAAACTTCTCAGTAACACGCACAATGTAAGAGACTTATTGCGATAATTTAAGTTACGTCAATTAATGAATAATTTAATTCTATACACTAAACTCAAAAATTTTATCAAACAAATTTGGAAACTTATTTAACTATTTTCGACCAATTAAGGCAAAACTCAGTCTAAATCAGTCAAACGGAGTGTCAAAAGCACTGATTTCATCGAAACTTCCCGCTAATTCATAGTTTTTTTCTTTAGTGCAAAAATTTAGACATAAAAATTTAATAAAAAAAAAAAAAAACACTAAGACAAAATAATTATATCAAATTTGAAGTTTCATAGCGAACAACGACAAATTGAAACTCAAACCGTTTAGGAACTTAGAGGATAATATATAGAACCGCTGCACTCAATACTGTCGTATACATTACAGAATTTTCATCGAATGTTTTAAATACTTTTGACTAAACTAATTAGCGATCTTAAAATCAAGGCGAAACCTGTGAACTTAGATAATATAAAATATTATTTATATAAAACCCAATAACGCTGGGCGTCCGAATTCTTTTATCAATAAAAAAACTAATAAACAAATTAACCCCCAAGTTAAACAACCCAATATCACTGGGCGTCCAAGTTTTTTATAAACAAAAAAATTAATAAACAATTAACCTCTTAGCTGTAAGACCCAATAACGCTGGGCATCCTAATCTTTTTATCAATATAAAAATTAATAAACAAATGATCCCAACAGCTAAACAACCCAATATCGCTGGGCGTATGAGGTTTTGATAAACTAAAAAATTAATAAACAAATGATCCGCCAAACTATAAAACCCAACAACGCTGGGCATCCTCGTTTTTTTATCGATAAAAAAATTAATAAACAAATTATCCCCCAAGTTAAACAACCCAATATCGCTGGGCGTATGAGGTTTTGATAAACAAAAAAATTAATAAACAAATTAACCCCCAAACTATACAACCCAATAACGCTGGGCATTCTAGTTTTTTTATCGATAAAAAAACTAGTTATAAGATTATCCCCTAAGCTATACAACCCAATAACGCTGGGCGTCCGAATTTTTTATGAAAAAAATAATGAACTAACTATTAACCCATAAGTTAAACAACCCAATAACGCTGGGTGATTAGTTATTTAATCAATAATAAGAACTAATAAACAAATTATATCCAAGCTATACAACTATAACGCTGGGCGTCTGTTTTTTTGTTGTTGTCAACTGTAATTTAATCCTGGACATATCAACTGCAGTTTTTCTGAATATCAAATATAAGTGCCTCGTGATAGTCTATTAAATCATTTATTTGTTCAAAAAGAGCCCCAAATTTTTCACTAGGTTTAACGACTAAGCCTGTTCATTTATTGAATTGTTAAATTAATTTTAAAAAGTCCCGTACAAAAACATTATTGGCTTGTAAAACTTGAGGGATAATTTGTTTATTAGTTTTTTGATTCATAAAATAACTAGGACGCCTAGCGTTGTTGGATTGTATAGTTTAGGGGATGATTTGTTTATTAGTTTTGTTATCTAGATAAAAAAAGTTAGGATGCCAAGCGTTATTGAGTTTTACAGATAAGGAGTAACTTGTTCAATAACTTTTTATTTACAAAAAACTCGGACGCCCAGCGTTTTTGGATTGAACAGCTTGGGGGATAAATTATTTACTAATTTTTTTGTTTATAAAAAAATTAGGATGCCCAGCGTTATTTAGTTTTACCGCGAAGGGGTTTATTGTTGATTAATTTTTTTGCTTATAAAAAACTCGGATGCCCAGCATTATTCGGTTGTATAGCTTGGGGATTAATTTGTTTATTAATTTTTTTAATTATAAAAAACTCGGACGCCAAGCGCTATTGGGTCTTACAGCTAAGGGGTTAATTGTTTATTGATTTTTTTGTTTATAAAAACTCGGACGCCCAGCATTATTGGGTTGTATAGTTTTGGGGATACTTTGTTTATAAGTATTTTATTGATGAAAAATCCAGGACGCCCAGCGTTATTGGGTTGCATAGCTTGCGGGATACTTTGTTATTTAATTTTTTATTAATAAAAAGCTCGGACGCCAAGCATTATTGGGTTGTTTAGTTTTGGGGATAATTTGTTAATTAGTATTTTACTGATGAAAGATCCAGGACGCCTAGCATTTTTAGGTTGTATAGCTTGACGGATAATTTGTTTATTAATTTTTTTAATTACAAAGAACCCGGAAGCCCAGCATTATCGGGTGGTAAAGTTTGGGGAATAATTTGATTATTACTTTTTTTATTGATAGAAAAACCAGGACGCCAAGCGTTTTTAGGTTGTATAGCTTGAGGGATAATATTTTTATTAATTTTTTTAATTATATAAAACTTGGACGCCCAGCATTATTGGAATGTAAAGTTTGGGGGATCATTTGTTAATTAGTATTTTATTGATGAAAAATCCAGGACGCGCAGCGTTTTAAGGTTGTATAGCTTTGGGGATAATTTGTTTTTAAATTTGTTTGCTTATAAAAAACTCGGATGCCTAGCGGTATTCGGTTGTATAGCTTGGGGAATGATTCGTTTATTAATTGTTTTAATTATTAAAAACTCGGACGCCCAGCGTTATTGAGTTGTTTAACTTGGGAGATAATTTGCTTATTAATTTTTTTAATTATAAAAAACTCGGACGCCCAGCGTTATTGGGTTGTAAAGTTTAGGGAAAAATTTGTTTATTAGTTTTTTTTTTTATAGGAAAACCAGGCCGCCCAACGTTTTTGGGTTGCATAGCTTGCGGTATGATTTGTTTATTAATTTTTTTATTTATAAAAAGCTCGGACGCCCAGCATTATTGGGTTGTATAGTTTGGGGGATAATTGGTTTATTAGTATTTTATTGATGAAAAATCCAGGACGCCCAGCGTTTTAAGGTTGTATAGCTTGAGGGATGATTTGTTTATTAATTTTTTTAATTATAAAAAACTCGGACGCCCAGCATTATTGGGTTGTATAGTTTGGGAGATAAATTGTTAATTAGTATTTTATTGATGAAAAATCCAGGACGCCCAGCGTTTTTAGGTTGTATAGCTTGAGGGATAATTTGTTTATTAATTTTTTTAATTATAAAAAACTTGGACGCCCAGCTTTATTCGGTTGTTTAACTAGGTAGATAATTTGTTTATTAGTTTTTTTATTGATGAAAAAACCAGGCCGCCCAAAGTTTTTGGGTTTTATAACTTGCGGGATAATTTGTATATTAATTTTTTTAATTACAAAGAACCCGGCGGCCCAGCATTATTGGGTTGTAAAAATTGGGGAATAATTTGATTATTAGTTTTTTTATTGATAGAAAAACCAGGACGCCAAGCGTTTTTAGGTTGTATAGCTTGAGGGATAATATTTTTATTAATTTTTTTAATTATATAAAACTTGGACGCCCAGCATTATTGGAATGTAAAGTTTGGGGGATAATTTGTTAATTAGTTTTTTTATTGATAGAAAAACCAGGACGCCGAGCGTTATTGAGTTAAATAGCTTGGGGGATAATTTGTTTATAAATTTTTTTGCTAAAAAAAAATCATTAATAATCAACTTTATTGATGAAAAATCCAGGCCGCCCAGCGTTTTTAGGTTGTGTAGCTTGAGGGATAATTTGTTTATTAATTTTTTTAATTTTAAAAAACTCGGATGCCCAGCGTTATTGAGTTGTTTGACTTGGTAGATAATTTGTTTATTAGTTTTTTTACTGATGAAAAAACCAGGCCGCCCAGAGTTATTGTATTGTTTCACTTGGGAGATAATTTGTTTATTAATTTATTTATTTATTAAAACTCGGACACCCAGCGTTATTGAGTTGTTTAACTTGGGAGATAATTTGTTTATTAATTTTTTTAATTACAAAGAACCCGGTCACCCAGCATTATTGGGTTGTAAAGTTTAGGGAAAAATTTGTTTATTAGTTTTTTAATTTATAGGAAAACCAGGCCACCCAGCGTTTTTGGGTTGCATAGCTTGCGGTATGATTTGTTTATTAATTTTTTTATTTATAAAAAGCTCGGACGCCCAGCATTATTGGGTTGTATAGTTTGGGGGATAATTGGTTTATTAGTATTTTATTGATGAAAAATCCAGGAAGCCCAGCGTTTTAAGGTTGTATAGCTTGAGGGATAATTTGTTTATTAATTTTTTTAATTATAAAAAACTCGGACGCTCAGCATTATTGGGTTGTATAGTTTGGGGGATACATTGTTAATAAGTATTTTATTGATGAAAAATCCGTACGCCCAGCATTTTTAGGTTGTATAGCTTGAGAGATAATATTTTTATCAATTTTTATAATTATAAAAAACTCGGACGCCCAGCATTATTGGAATGTAAAGTTTGGGGGATAATTTGTTTATTAGTTTTTTTATTAATAGAAAAACCAGGACGCTCAGCGTTATTGAGTTGTATAGCTTGGGGGATAATTTGTTTATAAATTTTTTTGCTAAAAAAAAACTCGGATGCCTAGCGTTATTGGGTTGTGTAATTTGAAAGATAATTTAGTTATTAGTTTTTTTATTGATGAAAAAACCAGGCCACCCAGCGTTTTTGAGTTGCATAGCTTGCGGTATGATTTGTTTATTAATTTTTTTATTTGTAAAAAGCTCGGATGCCCAGCATTATTGGGTTGTATAGCTTGGGGGATCATTCGTTAATTAGTATTTTATTGATGAAAAATCCAGGACGCGCAGCGTTTAAAGGTTGTATAGCTTGGGGGGATAATTTGTTTTTAAATTATTTTGCTTAAAAAAAACTCGGATGCCTAGCGTTATTCCGTTGTATAGCTTGGGGAATAATTTGTTTATTAATTTTTTTAATTATTAAAAACTCGGACGCCCAGCATTATTGAAATGTAAAGTTTGGGGGATAATTTAGTTATAAGTTTTTTTATTGATAGAAAAACCAGGCTTCCCAGTTTTTTGGGTTGCATAGCTTGCGGGATAATTTGTTTATTAATTTTTTTATTTATAAAAAGCTCGGACGTTCAGCATTATTGGGTTGTATAGTTTGGGAGATAATTTGTTTATTAGTATTTTATTGATGAAAAATCCAGGACGCCCAGCGTTTTTAGGTTGTATAGCTTGAGGGATAATTTGTTTATTAATTTTTTTAATTATAAAAAACTTGGACGCCCAGCGTTATTGGGTTGTTTAACTTGGTAGATAATTTGTTTATTAGTTTTTTTACTGATGAAAAAACCAGGCCGCCCAGAGTTATTGGATTGTTTCACTTAGGGGATAATTTGTTTTTTAATTTTTTTATTGATAAAATTTCGGACACCCAGCGTTATTGGGTTGTTTAACTTGGGAGATAATTTGTTAATTAATTTTTTGATCTATAAAAACTCGGACACCCAGCGTTATTGAGTTGTTTAACTTGAGAGATTATTTGTTTATTAGTTTTTTTAATTATAAAAAACTCGGACGCCAAGCGCTATTGGGTCTTACAGCTAAGGGGTTAATTGTTTATTGATTTTTTTGTTTATAAAAACTCGGACGCCCAGCATTATTGGGTTGTATAGTTTTGGGGATACTTTGTTAATTAATTTTTTATTAATAAAAAGCTCGGACGCCAAGCATTATTGGGTTGTTTAGTTTTGGGGATAATTTGTTAATTAGTATTTTACTGATGAAAGATCCAGGACGCCTAGCATTTTTAGGTTGTATAGCTTGAGGGATAATTTGTTTATTAATTTTTTTAATTACAAAGAACCCAGAAGCCCAGCATTATCGGGTGGTAAAGTTTGGGGAATAATTTGATAATCACTTTTTTTATTGATAGAAAAACCAGGACGCAAAGCGTTTTTAGGTTGTATAGCTTGAGGGATAATATTTTTATTAATTTTTTTAATTATATAAAACTTGGACGCCCAGCATTATTGGAATGTAAAGTTTGGGGGATCATTTGTTAATTAGTATTTTATTGATGAAAAATCCAGGACGCGCAGCGTTTTAAGGTTGTATAGCTTTGGGGATAATTTGTTTTTAAATTTGTTTGCTTATAAAAAACTCGGATGCCTAGCGGTATTCGGTTGTATAGCTTGGGGAATGATTTGTTTATTAATTGTTTTAATTATTAAAAACTCGGACGCCCAGCGTTTGGGGGATAATTTGTTTATTAGTTTTTTTATTAATAGAAAAACCAGGATGCTCAGCGTTATTGAGTTGTATAGCTTGGGGGATAATTTGTTTATAAATTTTTTTGCTAAAAAAAAACTCGGATGCCTAGCGTTATTGGGTTGTGTAATTTGAAAGATAATTTAGTTATTATTTTTTTTATTGATGAAAAAACCAGGCCACCCAGCGTTTTTGAGTTGCATAGCTTGCGGTATGATTTGTTTATTAATTTTTTTATTTGTAAAAAGCTCGGATGCCCAGCATTATTGGGTTGTATAGCTTGGGGGATCATTTGTTAATTAGTATTTTATTGATGAAAAATCCAGGACGCGCAGCGTTTAAAGGTTGTATAGCTTGGGGGGATAATTTGTTTTTAAATTTTTTTGCTTATAAAAAACTCGGATGCCTAGCGTTATTCCGTTGTATAGCTTGGGGAATAATTTGTTTATTAATTTTTTTAATTATTAAAAACTCGGACGCCCAGCATTATTGAAATGTAAAGTTTCGGGGATAATTTAGTTATTAGTTTTTTTATTGATAGAAAAACCAGGGTGCCCAGTTTTTTGGGTTGCATAGCTTGCGGGATAATTTGTTTATTAATTTTTTTATTTTTAAAAAGCTCGGACGTTCAGCATTATTGGGTTGTATAGTTTGGGGGATAATTTGTTTATTAGTATTATATTGATGAAAAATCCAGGACGCCCAGCGTTTTTAGGTTGTATAGCTTGAGGGATAATTTGTTTATTAATTTTTTTAATTATAAAAAACTTGGACGCCAAGCGTTATTGGGTTGTTTGACTTGGTAGATAATTTGTTTATTAGTTTTTTTACTGATGAAAAAACCAGGCCGCCCAGAGTTATTGGATTGTTTCACTTAGGGGATAATTTGTTTTTTAATTTTTTTATTTATAAAAACTCGGACACCCAGAGTTATTGGGTTGTTTAACTTGGGAGTTAATTTGTTAGTTAATTTTTTTATTTATAAAAACTCGGACACCCAGCGTTATTGAGTTGTTTAACTTGGGAGATAATTTGTTTTTTAATTTTTTGATCTATAAAAACTCGGACACCCAGTGTTATTGAGTTGTTTAACTTGAGAGATAATTTGTTTATTAGTTTTTTTATTGATAAAAAAGCCAGGCTGCCCAGTTTTTTGGGTTGCATAGCTTGCGGGATAATTTGTTTATTAATTTTTTATTTATAAAAAGCTCGGACGTTCAGCATTATTGGGTTGTATAGTTTGGGGGATAATTTGTTTATTAGTATTTTATTGATGAAAAATCCAGGACGCCCAGCGTTTTTAGGTTGTATAGCTTGAGGGATAATTTGTTTATTAATTTTTTTAATTATAAAAAACTTGGACGCCAAGCGTTATTGGGTTGTTTGACTTGGTAGATAATTTGTTTATTAGTTTTTTTACTGATGAAAAAACCAGGCCGCCCAGAGTTATTGGATTGTTTCACTTAGGGGATAATTTGTTTTTTAATTTTTTTATTTATAAAAACTCGGACACCCAGAGTTATTGGGTTGTTTAACTTGGGAGTTAATTTGTTAGTTAATTTTTTTATTTATAAAAACTCGGACACCCAGCGTTATTGAGTTGTTTAACTTGGGAGATAATTTGTTTTTTAATTTTTTGATCTATAAAAACTCGGACACCCAGTGTTATTGAGTTGTTTAACTTGAGAGATAATTTGTTTATTAGTTTTTTTATTGATAAAAAAGCCAGGCTGCCCAGTTTTTTGGGTTGCATAGCTTGCGGGATAATTTGTTTATTAATTTTTTATTTATAAAAAGCTCGGACGTTCAGCATTATTGGGTTGTATAGTTTGGGGGATAATTTGTTTATTAGTATTTTATTGATGAAAAATCCAGGACGCCCAGCGTTTTTAGGTTGTATAGCTTGAGGGATAATTTGTTTATTAATTTTTTTAATTATAAAAAACTTGGACGCCAAGCGTTATTGGGTTGTTTAACTTGGTAGATAATTTGTTTATTAGTTTTTTTACTGATGAAAAAACCAGGTCGCCCAGAGTTATTGGATTGTTTCACTTAGGGGATAATTTGTTTTTTAATTTTTTTATTTATAAAAACTCGGACACCCAGCGTTATTGGGTTGTTTAACTTAGGAGTTAATTTGTTAGTTAATTTTTTTATTTATAAAAACTCGGACACCCAGCGTTATTGAGTTGTTAAACTTGGGAGATAATTTGTTTTTTAATTTTTTGATCTATAAAAACTCGGACACCCAGCGTTATTGAGTTGTTTATCTTGAGAGATAATTTGTTTATTAGTTTTTTTATTGATGAAAAAGCCAGGCTGCCCAGCTTTTTGGGTTGCATAGCTTGCGGGATAATTTGTTTATTAATTTTTTATTTATAAAAAGCTCGGACGTTCAGCATTATTGGGTTGTATAGTTTGGGGGATAATTTGTTTATTAGTATTTTATTGATGAAAAATCCAGGACGCCCAGCGTTTTTAGGTTGTATAGCTTGAGGGATAATTTGTTTATTAATTTTTTTAATTTTAAAAAACTCGGACGCCCAGCATTATTGGAATGTAAAGTTTGGGGGATAATTTGTTTATTAGTTTTTTTATTAATAGAAAAACCAGGACGCCCAGCGTTATTGAGTTGTATAGCTTGGGGGATAATTTGTTTATAAAATTTTTTGCTAAAAAAAACTCGGATGCCTAGCGTTATTGGGTTGTGTAATTTGAAAGATAATTTAGTTATTAGTTTTTTTATTGATGAAAAAACCAGGCCACCCAGCGTTTTTGAGTTGCATAGCTTGCGGTATGATTTGTTTATTAATTTTTTTATTTGTAAAAAGCTCGGATGCCCAGCATTATTGGGTTGTATAGCTTGGGGGATCATTTGTTAATTAGTATTTTATTGATGAAAAATCCAGGACGCGCAGCGTTTAAAGGTTGTATAGCTTGGGGGGATAATTTGTTTTTAAATTTTTTTGCTTATAAAAAACTCGGATGCCTAGCGTTATTCCGTTGTATAGCTTGGGGAATAATTTGTTTATTAATTTTTTTAATTATTAAAAACTCGGACGCCCAGCATTATTGAAATGTAAAGTTTCGGGGATAATTTAGTTATTAGTTTTTTTATTGATAGAAAAACCAGGGTGCCCAGTTTTTTGGGTTGCATAGCTTGCGGGATAATTTGTTTATTAATTTTTTTATTTTTAAAAAGCTCGGACGTTCAGCATTATTGGGTTGTATAGTTTGGGGGATAATTTGTTTATTAGTATTTTATTGATGAAAAATCCAGGACGCCCAGCGTTTTAAGGTTGTATAGCTTGAGGGATAATTTGTTTATCAATTTTTTTAATTATAAAAAACTCGGACGCCCAGCGTTATTGGGTGGTTTAGCTTGGTAGAAAATTTGTTTATTAGTTTTTTTATTGATGAAAAAACCAGGCTGCCCAGCGTTTTTGGGTTGCATAGCTTGCGGGATAATTTGTTTATTAATTTTTTTATTTATAAAAAGCTCGGACGCCCAGCATTATTTTGTTGTTTAACTTGGTAGATAATTTGTTTATTAGTTTTTTTATTGATGAAAAAACCAGGCCGCCCAAAGTTTTTGGGTTTTATAACTTGCGGGATAATTTGTATATTAATTTTTTTAATTACAAAGAACCCGGCGGCCCAGCATTATTGGGTTGTAACAATTGAGGAAAAATTTGTTTATTAGTTTTTTTATTGATAGGAAAACCAGGCCGCCCAGCGTTTTTGGGTCGCATAGCTTGCGGTATGATTTGTTTATTAAATTTTTTTTATTTATAGAAAGCTCGGTCGCCCAGCATTATTGGGTTGTATAGTTTGGGGGATAATTGGTTTCTTAGTATTTTATTAATGAAAAATCCAGGACGCCCAGCGTTTTAAGGTTGTATAGCTTGAGGGATAATTTGTTTATCAATTTTTTTAATTATAAAAAACTCGGACGCCCAGCGTTATTGGGTGGTTTAGCTTGGTAGAAAATTTGTTTATTAGTTTTTTTATTGATGAAAAAACCAGGCTGCCCAGCGTTTTTGGGTTGCATAGCTTGCGGGATAATTTGTTTATTAATTTTTTTATTTATAAAAAACTCGGACGCCCAGCGTTATTGGGTTGTTTAACTTGGTAGATAATTTGTTTATTAGTTTTTTTATTGATGAAGAAACCAGGCCGCCTTAAGTTTTTGGGTTGTATAACTTGCGGGATAATTTGTATATTAATTTTTTTAATTACAAAGAACCCGGAGGCCCAGCATTATTGGGTTGTAAAAATTGGGGAAAAATTTGTTTATTAGTTTTTTTATTGAAAGGAAAACCAGGCCGTCCAGCGTTTTTGGGTTGCATAGCTTACGGTATGATTTGTTTATTAATTTTTTTATTTATAAAAAGCTCGGACGCCCAGCATTATTGGGTTGTATAGTTTGAGGGATAATTGGTTTATTAATTTTTTTAATTATAAAAATCTCGGACGCCCAGCATTATTGGGTTGTATAGTTTGGGGGATAATTTGTTTATTAGTATTTTATTGATGAAAAATCCAGGACGCCCAGCGTTTTTAGGTTGTATAGCTTGAGGGATAATTTGTTTATTAATTTTTTTAATTTTAAAAAACTCGGTCGCCCAGCGTTATTGGGTTGTTTAACTTGGTAGATAATTTGTATATTAGTTTTTTTACTGATGAAAAAACCAAGCTGCCCAGAGTTTTCGGGTTGTATAACTTGCGGGATAATTTGTTTATTAGTTTTTTTACTGATGAAAAAACCAAGCCGCCCAGAGTTTTTGGGTTGTATAACTTGCGGGATAATTTGTTTATTAGTTTTTTTATTGATAAAAAAACCAGGATTCCCAGCGTTTTTAGGTTGTGTTAGGTGTTGGCGGACACCTTACGTTATCCCTATTCTAACAGCCCGGAAGGGAAAGATACCGGGGGATCGCGGTCCCCACTCGTACGTCGATGGACGGGAATAAGTTTAGGGTCTACTCTAAAGGGAATCCTAACGGTCTATCGGAGGGTTTTATAGATTGAAACCTTACCTTTATTTTCGATGCGCAGCCGATGATACTCTGCTCCAAGGAGGGTAATCGACGAGTAAAACAGACAGTTGAATTTAACTATCAATTTATTAAGTAATAATTATACACGACTACACCAATAGAAACTACAGCGTATCCCACGAAGGATCGCTGGCCCGTTCACAATTATGTTTACTTTAGTACTACTAAAATCACACACAATTTATTAGATTACACTATTAGTTAAAGTATAACGGTCGCAATACTAATTACTCTACAGTGATAGGCGCGCGAGACGAACTCTCCGACAAAGGAGCAATTCGTCGTTCTTAGTGCTAGTTTAAAACAAGACTTACGAGACGATGGATCCGACAAAGGATCAATTCGTCTGAACGCGACTAAACTCTAATTACCACTGCCCGCACTGCTGCAGTCTTGCCCGGGCGTTGCCTTGCTGGCAAGAATGCAGCGCGTGCATTTTCTGTGTAAGCGACCCATTTCACTCATATTCATAATGCTATATGTGCATTATAAATATAAGTAAAATATGTCACATAACAGGTTGTATAGCTTGCAGGATAATTTGTTTATTAATTTTCTTAATGACAAAGAACCCGGACGCCCAGCATTATTGGGTTGTCAAGTTTGGAGGATAGTTTGTTTATTAGTTTTTTTATTGATAGAAAAACCAGGACGCCCAGCGTTATTGAGTTGTATAGCTTGGAGGATAATTTGTTTATAAATTTGTTTGCTTATAAAAAACTCGGATGCCTAGCGTTATTGGGTTGTTTAACTTGGTAGATAATTTGTTTATTAAGTTTTTTATTTTATGAAAAAACCAGGCCGCCCAGCGTTTTTGGGTTTAATAGCTTGCGGGATAATTTGTTTATTAACTTTTTTATTTATTAAGAGCTCGGACGTCCAGCATTATTGAGTTGTATAGTTTGAGGCAGAATTCATTTATTAGTATTTGATTGATTAAAAATCCAGGACGCCCAGCGTTTTTAGGTTGTATAGCTTTAGGGGTAATTTGTTTATTAATTTTTTTAATTATAAAAAACTCGGTCGCCCAGCGTTTTTGGGTTGTATAGCTTGAGGGGAAATTTGTTTATTATTTTTTTTAATTATAAAAAACTCGGACACCCAGCAATATTGGGTTGTAAAGTTTGGGGGATAATTTGTTAATTAGTTTTTTTACTGATGAAATATCCGTACGCCCAGCATTTTTAGGTTGTATAGCTTGAGGGATTGCTGGGATGCTATATGTGCATTATAAATATAAGTAAAATATGTCACATAACAGTACCCCCTTCCTAAAATATTCACCGTCCCTGGTGAATTTAGGTGTAATGTAGGTCTAGAGTTACTGGGAGGTAGGGTGGTTTTCCAGGTTACAGTCTTAAAAGCTAGGTCTATTTTGTTATTAGGTAGGTTTTAGGTAATTTTCAGGGTCATTATTCATTGGTTAGGAATCGTCTGGTTTTATTTCTTGCGCCCAGAGTGGATTCAGTTCTAGGTAAGCTCTTGGTCAGGTCTTAGTAACGTTTCGTTTTATCATGAAGCAATCAAGGATTTTATTCGGGTACATTAAGGTAGGTCAATCTTTGGATTCGAAACAGACTTTTCTCGGACGCAGGGTCCTACTAACTAGTTTAAGCTGAAGGAAAAGTTTAGATTCGTTTCGTGCATTTGTATATGTATATAAATAAAATATACACTTCTCTCTTATTAATCATATTTATCTTCTAATAATGAATTGCTACGCCTTATTCATTGAACTTGATCTCATGAGTAAGGCTACTGCAAGGTCCCATGCTAACTCACTCGCACCTTAACCGCTGGACACTGGGTGCCAGTGACTAGGGCTACGATGAGTCGCAAGTCGCGGTCTTGAGTGCATCTTGACCAAATTTTCCCTTTGAGGGTTTGGTTTACTATTGAAACAGATCGAGTTTCAAAAATAGTGGTCTAACTGGGTTACCGTTGGGTCTTTCCCATCTCTGTATTTTCAAATGACCTTTTTTTTTTTTTTTTCATAACGAGAACTATGTTAATTGCTGTATGTTTTGGTGTTAGATGTAAGTTTGCTTAGTTAGCAGTGAAACAGAAGAAAGAAAATATTTAGGGAGTTATCTAGGTGCGGATTTGATAGGTAACCAGGGTTGGTGAAATATTTTTTTTTTACATGCTTTCATTCTCGGGCCTTGCAAGTAATGGTTGCATAGTAAAATTAATTAACGCATCATTTTACATTTTCACAAAAATATAATTTCCTCCATTTAATTAAACATTCTTTTACACCTTATGTGCACGCGTTACTGCGCTATCAGTTATCCTGTTCGATTTCAGGATCTTTTGCAGTAGAAGGTAATATAGGTCCGATTAGGTCTCACTCATTTGTATGTCACGGTGTTATATGTTATCACACTCATTTTTTTTCATCCTAACGGTCCTTCATACAACATACAACACAAAATCAAGCACACATCTATGCACACTTATTAGATTTTTTTTTTTTTTTTTTTTTACAGTTTCTCGCACAAATTATATGAATCTATTTTTTTTTTTTTTTTTTTTTGTTATTATTATTATTATTTTTTTTTTACTTTCTAACAATTACTCACACATTATATAATATAAATTGATTCAAAACTCCTAGATGAATTTCACTCTTTTCATTTATTCATATATTCCCTTATCTATACCTACATATAGATGAGTAATATGTCTAGAACACACACACACACACACACACACATACAATATATATATATATATATATTCCTTCCTTAAAATTTTTCACTCTTATTTTACACACTCGCTGGCTTAGATTAAAGTTCTTTTTTTTTTTTTTTTGGAGTCTCAGTGTACTCGCTGCATCTTCCGTTGACGTGGTTTGCAGCCTCTGGAACGCGGTGCTCTTCGTACTAGCAGGATTTTCAATCGGTCCGTTATTTCTCGTCTTAATTTGTCCAGAGCTTGATTGGAGGAGTTTCATGTTGATGCTTCTCCCATATCAAAGTTCTTTACCGTGGTGATGGCATCTGTGGGTGAGAGCCTGCATTCGGTTCCACTATATGGTATTAAAATTCTGGTGTTCGCAAAGACAAGTATTTTCAGCGTCAGCGCTTCGGAGATTCGTGGCTCCCACCCTTTTATAGTCCAGGGTCGGTTGGTCTAAATTTGGATTAAGTTTTAAATCCATTCCATATCCCAATATGATATAGTTTAATTTCCACATTACCTGTAAACATACAAAAGGATATTAGTGATTTGTCGGTCCTTGCGGGGTCGAACGGTAAGCTCATGAGTTTGGTCCATGTGATTTTGAAGTTTATTATCTTAGGTAATTTCAAAACCACATAGATTTCATTCTATTTTTGACAACTCCGAAATATACGGCTCGGACAAAACTCATTTGCCTTCGTCCGGCTTACCACATAATGGTCATATAGGTCTTTGGTCGTTACTTTAATCGCAGTTTCCCTCTATCTCTTATGAGGGTAAGTCTTGTATAAATTAGATTTATAAAAGACAAGAGTTTTGGGATTTTCGTTTCCGACGATATTTAAAACCTCGATACTTCGTCTTCCAATTTGACTAATAGTACTCTATCTGCGCTGTCTCCATTGCGCTTTGTTTGAGTCACTTTAACAATGTCAATCAGGAGTTCAGGCACGTTTCCGTCCACCACATCTTCTTGAGGGTTCGGTGTCTTTAACGTTTCCATCTTACTGAAACTGGCCTCACAAACATCGATCTTTGTAGGTAAGGTTTCTTCTTCCAAAATCGATTCGGTGTCGTCTCTATGCTCTAGCGGATTTTCGGTTGACCACGCCCGTGGTTTGTCCGTTATTATTTCCAGGATTGCCGTTGATGCCAGCGGTTTGACTGTTTTTCTTGTCGATCTCCTTACCTTACATATAGTTACTGCAAAACAAATCTTTCTAACTGTCTTTGGCTTCTTTTTTGGAACCATCTTGATTGATCTCTTCTTTTCCATAATTTTCTCGTTTTGTAAAGGCATGAGCGGCAACGGATCAGGTCGTTCAAAAATATCCTGCAGTGATGTTTCATCTTCAGTAATGCATGGAGATGCCTCTTTAGAAGTAATAAACTCGTGCTGTTGGGTAAACGCTCGATTAACTTGTTGCTCTATAAAAGTATTTACTCCTGGAGGTTCTGTGTATTCCAAATATTGGGTTAGTCCAAGAGAAGGGATCAAGCTTGAACTCTCTGGTTGCAACTCTTTCCTCTCAGGACTTTCTTCTACTATTTCTTGGTCAAGTACTCGTCTCTCGTTACTTGCATTTGCTTCCTGAAATTTTGGGATGATTTTTGAATTAAAAGGGTTCGCAAGTGTCATCTGTTGCTCCATACCACCTGACTCCAGTTCAAAGTGGGTGAAGTATTTGTTAACTTGGAAACGATTACTCAGCAGATGTAATAATTCTTCATGGGAGTGAAAGTAGCATCCTTGGATTACTTCCTGCGCCTCGCCATACAGATTACATTGGGCTTGCTGTAGAAAATTAACATAGTTTTGGGCCGGAATAATCCTTGCGATGCCGTCCAAAATTTCGGCATATTCTTGAAAAGTCATATTATATCCATCATACCATGGTATTTCTGCCATACAGTCAGATGCAATATGGTCTGGGCTATCATATTGATAACACTCTTGAGGTGGCCAGTACTTTGATGCAAGGTAAGCTCTCCAAGGGTATAAGTTGGAAAGTGTAGAATCTGCACAATATGTGGTAGGTTCATCATCTCGGTCTGGGTCATAGGTCGAATTATTGATGCGTGTGGGTCCATAGTCCCCAATTGCATCAACATAGTCATAGCTCCAGCAGGGTCGAATAACTCCGACGATGGGTCTGGGCTCGCTCCAGTAGTATTGAGGCGAGCCCCTTGGTAGTTTAAAGGCCTACTATCCTGAAAGGGGTGTTTGCGTTGAGGCATCCCTCGGTGACCCCTGCTGTCAGGAATGATTCCTGCATCCATTCTTGATTCTAATCGCACTGCCTCTTTATACGCTTCATCCAGAGTCTGGGGCTTCTGGACGTCCACTAGCTGACCGATGTCTCCAGGCAGACCTCCGATAAAAATGTCTATTGCCGCATCCATGAGAGGAACCATCATTTGGTCACTAAAATTATCTTTCTTTTCGTCCTCCAGAGCCTCCCGGGCACAACTGAGGAGTATATTAATTTTGTCCTGGAAGCTGCCGATGGTATCTCCTTGCTTCATTTGCAAGGCGTGCAGCCGAGCGTTGTAATATGCAAATCCCCTTCCAGGGGCAAATCTTTGCGTTAAATGGGTGCAAAGTTCCTTGACTGTGGTGAAAGTCTTGCCGTAAGTGCAGTCTTTCGCCTTCCCTCTTAGTCGACCTAGCACCGCCCGCAAGTAGTTCCTCTTTTGGTCGTCTCCGACGCTAGCCTCGCCGTTTTTTACATCTTGCAGGAAGTCCTTCAACGGGATGTTGCTCCCGTCATAAGTACTAAGTCCCGCGATCGAGTTTTGTAAGCTGAGGTTATTAGCCAAGCTGAGCAGGGTGGTGCTCATAGCCGCCTCCATTGTTCCTGAATCACTCGGTTCTGACGTAGTAGCCTTTGTCTTTTGTCCACCTGTCATTTGGTGTCTTGCACCTTCCATCTATAATATGTAGTTACCCTTCAGATCTGATGATTAGGTCCAGGGTTTGGTCTTAAATTTGGTCCGTTTAATAATATAAAAATAAAATTTTTTTTTTTTTTTTGAATTTAATACTTATAGCTATATATAGGTGGGTGTATATAAATTAAAATTAAATAACCGGAATTGCGAGGTTCTCTACAATTACTCTCTATCGAGGCTAAAATTTCCTTAAAATTTTAAAACTAAAACCCTAAAATTAAAATCTTTAAAACTCCAGAAAATAAAAATTTCGAAGATTTGAAAAATCAAGAGGATGAAAATTGACAAAATCAAAAATCAAAGTTCCTGAAAGTCCGAATTTTTTTTTTTTTTTTGCAAAATGGAAAATCAAAATAGGAAACTGACTATTCTTAAAATAGAAACTCTTACTCTAGAATAACTGAAATTTTGAAAATTCGGAAGGTTACAATGGAGAAAGGTTGGAAATTTGGAAAATCGATCAAATCGGAAAAATTTAAACCTTCAAAATTTTGAAATTCAATAAAATTGAAAATTTAGACGGAGGAAATTGCAAATTCCTAAAATTGAAATGGACAAATAGAATTTTTTTTTTTTTTTGAAAAATTAAATAAAATTTTGTGAATTGAAAATTATGCCATTTATATTTCCCTTAATGTTAGAACTTGTAAAAATGCATAATCAACGACTTCGAAAAATTGAACAAAAATGGAAATTGAGTAAATCACCAACTATGAAAATTAATGTTGGAGAGTAAAATCCAAAACCTTAGATTCTAAAAATAAATTTTCTTGAACTTAACTTTAAGGCCCTACGCTAACCTGCACCCAGAAAACCCACAAATATTTCCCAATAGCCTCGAACGAGTGTATCGAAATACCCTAGGTCTTCCGGCTTACGTCCTCCACGCCTTTGGTCGCTTGGCGCTCGGAAGTAGGAGAATGAAGTGAAACACCGATAAGCGGACAGCAGCACACAAGGAATCGGCGCTTAGCTGCTCTCCCACTTCACCTTCACGTACGGTCAAGCGAGAGGCGGGCGTAGGAGCGTCCGAGAAGGCGTGGCCACACCCTGCCGCGCTCTCATTGGCTGGAAGCAGCCAATGACGATCCGGGAGGCTGACTACTAATTAGCGAATTAATGGCTGACTAATTAGCTCCTACAATTAATATAACGCCGTTTAATCAAATAACCGTGACGTTTTCAATTCCAGATATCCAATATTCAACACTCAAGATTGAAAATTTTGAAAATTCCAACCCTGAAAAATTCCAACCTTGAAAATAAAACTCGTTGAAAAACTGAAATTTTGCAATTTCAGAAAATCGAAATTTTGAAGATAGTTTTTTTTTCGAAAAATTAAAGTTGAAGGATAGATAAAATTGAAAAATTGACGGTTTTGAAAATTAGAATTTTGCTGTACTCTTGAAAAATTAAAATAGAAAAATCGATAGATCTTAGGATTGAAATCGAAACTTTGGGCTATTAAAATTAGAAAATTGAATTCTTGAAAATGTAGAAATTTCTTTTTTTTTTTTTTTTTTGAATTAAAATTTATGTAAATTAATTTTCCTTGAAAATTAAAACCTATTATAAAATTAAAATCAACAACCTTGATTGAGCTTAAAAATGGAAATTGAGAAAATCACCAAATTTTTGAAAAATTAAAATTGAAGATTGAAATAATTGAAAATTGGCAGATTAAAATTAACACTTTGAAAATTGAAATTGAATTTATACACTGAAAATTAACACCCTTGAATAATCAAAGAATGTTGAACTTAAGAAATTAAAGTTTAGTAGAAGGAAATCAGGACACTATTAATTGATCTTAACTTTATACAACTATATATATGTTTTCGGGTTTTTTTTTTTTTTTTTTTTTTTTTTCTTTTAATTCTAAACTTTGAACTCCTTTCCTACCGAAGGAATTCGAGTGACCTCCGTGATTTTGCAACACAACGTTGCAATGCCACTGCTGACACGGCGTCACGTGTGGCGAAAACGAGGTCAAGAATTTATTCCAATAATTCTTAATTGAAATTTCTTAATTCTTTCGAACTAAATAATTACCTAAATTGTTTAAAATTAAATCTAAATTAATGAAGTGGGGCCTAATCTAGCTTCTTAATCTACAAGACGGTGGGCAAACACTGTCTTGGCAAAATTGCGACAGCTAAACGATTAAAATTTTACTAACTTTAATTATATTTTACTAATAAGATTAAAATTAGAGCTATATTTTTTTCTTATTATTCTCTTATTATTCCCCCGGGGAACCTGAACCACGCGTCTCTGCTACCAATTTTGTCAGGTGTTGGCGGACACCTAACGTTATCCCTATTCTAACAGCCCGGAAGGGAAAGATACCGGGGGATCGCGGTCCCCACTCGTACGTCGACGGACGGGAATAAGTTAAGGGTCTAACTCTAAAGGGAATCCTAACGGTCTATCGGAGGGTTTTATAGATTGAAACCTTACCTTTATGTTCGATGCGCAGCCGCTGATACTCTGCTCCAAGGAGGGTAATCGACGAGTAAAACAGACAGTTGAATTTAACTATCAATTTATTAAGTAAAAATTATACACGACTACACCAATAGAAACTACAGCGTATCCCACGAAGGATCGCTGGCCCGTTCACAATTATGTTTACTTTAGTACTACTAAAATCACACACAATTTATTAGATTACACTATTTAAAGTATAACGGTCGCAATACTAATTACTCTACAATGATAGGCGCGCGAGACGAACTCTCCGACAAAGGAGCAATTCGTCGTTCTTAGTGCTAGTTTAAAACAAGACTTACGAGACGATGGATCCGACAAAGGATCAATTCGTCTGAACGCGACTAAACTCTAATTACCACTGCCCGCACTGCTGCAGTCTTGCCCGGGCGTTGCCTTGCTGGCAAGAATGCAGCGCGTGCATTTTCTGTGTAAGCGACCCATTTCACTCATATTCATAATGCTATATGTGCATTATAAATATAAGTAAAATATGTCACATAACAGGTTGTATAGCTTGCAGGATAATTTGTTTATTAATTTTCTTAATGACAAAGAACCCGGACGCCCAGCATTATTGGGTTGTCAAGTTTGGAGGATAGTTTGTTTATTAGTTTTTTTATTGATAGAAAAACCAGGACGCCCAGCGTTATTGAGTTGTATAGCTTGGAGGATAATTTGTTTATAAATTTGTTTGCTTATAAAAAACTCGGATGCCTAGCGTTATTGGGTTGTTTAACTTGGTAGATAATTTGTTTATTAAGTTTTTTATTTTATGAAAAAACCAGGCCGCCCAGCGTTTTTGGGTTTAATAGCTTGCGGGATAATTTGTTTATTAACTTTTTTATTTATTAAGAGCTCGGACGTCCAGCATTATTGAGTTGTATAGTTTGAGGCAGAATTCATTTATTAGTATTTGATTGATTAAAAATCCAGGACGCCCAGCGTTTTTAGGTTGTATAGCTTTAGGGGTAATTTGTTTATTAATTTTTTTAATTATAAAAAACTCGGTCGCCCAGCGTTTTTGGGTTGTATAGCTTGAGGGGAAATTTGTTTATTATTTTTTTTAATTATAAAAAACTCGGACACCCAGCAATATTGGGTTGTAAAGTTTGGGGGATAATTTGTTAATTAGTTTTTTTACTGATGAAATATCCGTACGCCCAGCATTTTTAGGTTGTATAGCTTGAGGGATAATTTATCGATTTTTTTTTTAATTATAAAAAACTCGGACGCCCAGCATTATTGGGTCGTATAGTTTGGGGGATAATTTGTTCATTAGTTTTTTCATTGATAGAATAACCAGGCCACCCAGCGTTTTTGGGTTGCATAGCTTGCGGGATAATTTGTTTATTAGTTTTTTTATTGATTAAAAAACCAGGCAACCCAGCATTTTTGGGTTGTATAACTTGCGGGATAATTTCTTTTTTAATTTTTTTTAATTACAAAGAACCCGGATGCCCAGCATTATTGGGTTGTAAGGGTTGGGGGATAATTTGTTTATTAGTTTTTTTATTGATAGAAAAACCAGGACGCGCAACGTTATTGAGTTGTATAGTTTGGGGGATAGTTTGTTTATGAATCTTTTTAATTATAAAAAACTCGGACGCCAAGCGTTATTGGGTTGTTTAACTTGGTAGATAATTTGTTCATTAGTTTTTTGGTGATAAAAACACCAGGCCGCCTAGCGTTTTTAGGTTGTATAGCTTGAGAGATAATTTGTTTATTAATTTTTTTATTTATAAAAAGCTCGGATGCCTAGCATTATTGGGTTGTAAAGTTTGGGGGATAATTTGTTCATTAGTTTTTTTATTGATAGAAAAACCAGGCCGCCCAGCGTTTTTGGGTTGCATAGCTTGCGGGATAATTTGTTCATTAGTTTTTTTATTGATAGAAAAACCAGGCCGCAAAGCGTTTTTGGGTTGCATAGCTTGCGGGATAATTTGTTGATTAGTTTTTTTATTGATAGAAAAACCAGGCCGCCTAGCGTTTTTGGGTTGTATAACTTGCGGGATTATTTGTTTATTAATTTTTTTAATTACAAAGAACCCGGATGCCCAGCATTATTGGGTTGTAAAGTTTGGGGGATAATTTGTTTATTAGTTTTTTTATTGATAGAAAAACCAGGACGCCCAGCGTTATTGAGTTGTATAGCTTGGGGGATAGTTCGTTTATAAATTTTTTTGCTTATAAAAACTTCGGATGCCTAGCGTTATTGGGTTGTTTAATTTGACAGATAATTTGTTTATTAGTTTTTTATTGATGAAAAAACCAGGCCGCCCAGCGTTTTTGGGTTGCATAACTTGCGGGATAATTTGTTTATTAATTTTTTTATTTATAAGAAGCTCGGACACCCAGCAATATTGGGTTGTATAGTTTGGGGGATAATTTGTTTATTAGCATTTTACTGATGAAAAATCCAGGACGCTCAGCATTTTTAGGTTGTATAGCTTGAGGGATAATTTGTTCATTAATTTTTTTAATTACAAAGAACCCGGAATCCAGCATTATCGGGTGGTAAAGTTTGGGGAGTAATTTGTTTATTAGTTTTTTTATTGATAGAAAAACCAGGACGCTCAGCGTTTTTAGGTTGTATAGCTTGAGGGATAATTTGTTTATTTTTTTTTTTAATTGTAAAAAGCTCGGACGCCTAGCATTATTGGGTTGTATAGTTTGGGGGATAATTTGTTTATTAGTATTTTATTGATGAAAAATCCTGGACGCGCAGCGTTTTTAGGTTGTATAGCTTGAGGGAAAATTTGTTTATGAATTTTTTTAATAATAAAAAACTCGGACGCCCAGCGTTTTTGAGCTGTTTAACTTGGTAGATAATTTGTTTATAAGTTTTTTTACTGATGAAAAAACCAGGCCGCCCAGCGTTTTTGGGTTGTGTTATGTGACATATTTGTATTGTCACATAATAGACATAAGTTAGATTATTAGTTAAGTGAATTGTTTTAGAAACACGCGCTGATAGCCTCACCCGCCCAACGCCTTGGTGAGAAAAAGTCGTGCTGGCGGGGGAAGCTACCGGCCGGCCGGCGAGAGAGCTGCAGCGCGTGCTGCAGTTCGATATAAGTTATAATTGCGCGCGGACGAATTTTCGCGATTAGTTACTAAGTATTCTTGTGTGTAATATTCGTTATTAGTTTTGTATTAAAATAATTATAAATAGCTCGTGTAGTTAGGTGCTTTAAAATAAAGGACCCAGTGACCAAGATTGTGCTTCTCATGTGCCTCACCTGTAGCTGACGTACCAGACACGCCGTTCTCCAGAGTTAAGGTAAAGTGAAGAATTTTAGTTATATTAAATTAAGACCCCGTTTTTCCTCCCGTCGACACACGTGCGGGGACCGCGAGCCCCGGTCCGTACTCCCTTCCCGGGCTGCTAAATTAGGGAGTTGTTAAGTAACTTCGTTGGCACTTAACAAACTGGTAGCAGATAGCGTAGTTAGGTCCCCCGGGGGAAAACATTAAGTTTAGGTAAAATAGAAAATTTTCCAAGACTATTAATCGGCTTAATAGTCTTGTAGTATAGTAAGAACTGTAGAATATTTAAATTAGAATTTAGATTTAAATTTCGTAAGTAAATTTTAAATAAGATTAAAAGAAAAAAAATTTATAATTTGAAATAGAATTATTAGTTAATTTCAGATTATAATTATAATTTAGTAAAAGTATCGGGTTACATCCGGTGCCGGGTTCTCGCTGACAAAGTTGCACGTGCAACATTGTCAGCGATAAACGGTGAGAATTGAGTTGGAAATTGTAGACTCAATTGCTGCTGTTTCAAAATTCATAATTATTAATAATTTATTATTAAAAATAATATTTTTCTCGCGTGTTTTAAAATTTAAGTTAAATTTTATACTATTGACTTTTCGGAGATATTTAGGATTATTTTCGAAGTTAGAATTTAATTTTCAAATTTTATTTGTTTTTATTTATCAGGGGCATAAGTGAGATAGCGTAGATTAAGACTAGGATAGGAAAAGTAGGGACCAACGAGCACTGGTACAACAGTAGCGCGTGCGAGAGTAGCATTAAGCGCTGTTCTTCTTTGTGCCGTTGTCCGCTTGTCGCCGTTTCACTTCATTCTCTATCCGTCCGCTGTGCCGGTCGGCCGGCGTGTAAAGCGCGTGCAACGGAGGACTAATTTAGTTTTGTATTGAATAATTTTATTTAAGGCAGGATATAGACCCCTGAATGAATAAATAATTAAATCGATTAATTTTAAAATATTAATTGTAATCAAAAAAAAAAAAAAAAGAAGAAAAGTGAGAATCAGCATCGATTAATCGGTTTAGTGAGGGCGAGGAGAAATATTAGCAGCCCGGAGGAGTTGTAGGACCGAATCTCTTGCTTTGTTTTAATTTGTAATTTTAATTGAGTTATAAATTCAACCCCTTATTAGACTTTAAGCTTGAATACCCATATATATATAGATATCAGAATACATATAAATCTTGACCTAAAACCCAAGTTGAATTGGACCCAATTGTCTTGACCTAGCCTTTTGACCAATCCGACCTAAGACCGAAACACCCTATCCTTGAGAGTGTGTGTGAGTCGGGCTCAAAAGCCACGAAATGACGGGTAAAACCAACGCCCAGTTTACAGAACCAACCAATGGCGGTGGAATTACTGCCCCCGAAGTGGAAGCGGCCACGATGTCAGCAGCCATGGGTAGTACTTTGCTCAGCCTCGCTAGTAATCTCAGCTTACAGAATTCTATCGCAGGTTTAAGCACGTATGATGGGAGCAATATCCCCCTCAAAGATTTTCTTCAAGACGTCAAGAATGGCGAGGCCAGCGTTGGGGAGGATCAGAAGAAAAACTACTTGAGGGCTGTTTTAGGCCGATTGAGAGGACAGGCGAAGGATTGTACCTATGGGAAGGCCTTTACCTCCATTAAAGATCTTTGCACCCACCTCAAGCAAAGGTTCGCCCCAGGCAAGGGGTTTGCTTACTATAATTCTCGCTTACACTCACTGAGGATGAGGCAGGGTGACACTATCGGCAGTTTTCAAGACCAAATTAATATCCTGTTGAATTGCGCTCGATCAGCCCTTCAGGAGGAAAAAGGACCGCAGTTCGAAGAAGCCATGATGACGCCTCTGACCGAAGCCGCGGTAGACGTTTTTATCAGGGGGTTACCCGGTGATTTAGGGAGGTCAGTTGACGCTACACAGCCTGCGACCCTGGAGGCAGCCTATAAAGAGGCTGTGCGAATTGTGTCCCGTATAGAGGCCAACATCATACCCGATGGACGGGTTCGAGGTGGCAGCTATCGACAAGATCCTCGCACCGGCCAGGCCGAAAGACTCACGTACATCGGCTGGGTCCAGGAAGGACCTATCATGGAGGAGTGGACAGAGGAAAATGAAAATCAGGAAGAATGGCCAACTTATGAGGAGAAGTTCGAACCTGAGACTCCCGAAGTACAGGCCTGCGAAGTCTATTACCAATATCCTACCAATGGATACGGTGCTCCTCAACAAACACACAATTGGGCAAGAGCTCAACCATCGCAGGCGGCATACGGGGCACCCCCATTCGTTAACCCTTACAATCCCCGAATGTCGAACTCAAATGGCCAGATTCCGGCCGGGAATAATTTTTATAATTATGGGACCCCCCGACCAAGCCAACGGTCGGGACTGGCACCCAGGACCCGTACCTTCGACCCGGACCGTATTCCCCCAGTTCGAGGGGCCGCACCCAATTATAATTGGCCAAAATTCATGGGGCCTCCGCAGATGCCTCAACAAACCTGGCCTCGATACTCAGGACCACCTGTGGGACCTAATCAAGGTTGGGCACAACCTCCTGGCTCGACACCGGGACCACGACTCAACGGTCCCCCCATGCAGTCCCGCATGCCGGGACCATTGCCAATGTTGCCAGCGCAGTGCCATGCAGTCACCATGGAGGAGCACGAGTTACGCCCGACCCCACCATATCAACAGCCTTTAAACTACCAGATGGCTCGCCCCAATCAGGTGGCGAGCCAGCAGCAGGGAACGCCAAACTTAATGATGCATCAGGGGACTGCCCCTCCAGCAGCACAAACCATGAAGATCCAAGTTGGGTCCCTTCGGCCATCCACCTTGCGGACAGTCAGGGACTTACTAAACTCGGAATAGACCCAGATCCGGGAACGCATGTGAGGATATACCTCTCAAACGAGCAGCGGCATGTGGTGCTGATGCTCGACACAGGGTCTGCCGTGAATTTGATCAAACTGTCAGCCCTAGACCCAGATGCGGAGATTGAAACGGCAGCCGCCATACCATTGATAGGAATAGCTGCGCAGGAAGTCTCGACCCTTGGAATAACCTGGATGGATATAGGTAACCAAAAAGTGCTATTCCACGTAGTGTCCGAAAATTTTCCTATCCGTTATGACGGAATTTTGGGACGTTCGTTTCTGAAAGAAAATGAGGCCGTGATCTCGTACTACAAAAACAAGGTTATGCTTAGCCAAGATGTTATGAACCCAATATCCTTTATTGATGAAGAAGGATACGCAGAATTGGACCAACAAAGAGGACTGGCACCTCGTCATCAAAACAGTGAAGAGATATACCAAACTAACTCGGGCGGAGTATGCCCCAATCCGGTGGAACCAAAATGTGACCGAGGAGCGGATAGGCCGGTGATAAAACAACCTTCTACAAGTGCCCCGGCAAAGCTGACATCGGACGCGAAGACGGACGTAAGTCCTGACCTCAACAAAAAGGCGAGTGACCCGGAAGTAAAACCCGGGTCATCAGATAGACCAACATCAGGAGATGCTGCAGTGAAAGCATCACCTGTTGAATGGATTATAAAAAAGCGAAACCGCCAAGTGATCAGTGTGAATCTGATTAACAGTGCCGTACGTACGGGTTATCTTCCGGCGTTGAGTGATACCCCAGGGGTATTCATTGGGAATGCCTTGGTCACCAACGAGGGAGGTAGCTGTAAGGTTTTTGCCGTTAACACCACTGAGGAAGATATTACCATTACAGTGAATCCTAGTGAACTTATACCTTGTGAGTACCAGGCAAATGGGTTCGACACCGAATCGAGTTCGAGTGAAGAATGCGAGCCAGTGGTCAACCCCGAACAGCGAGTAAAAGAAGTAATGGAGCTCTTGGATACGAGCTTACTGAGTGACGAAGAGCGAGACCAAGTGCATTTGATTGCTGAAAAATATCATGATGTCTTTTTGCTGCCTGGAGATAAGCTTTCCTGTACGGACAAGGTGGAGCACGAGATTATAACCGAGGACAACATCCCTGTACATGTGAAACAATATCGCCATCCTCCCGTACATCGAGAGGTGATGCGAGAGGACATAGAGAAAAAGCTGAAAGATGATATTATCGAGCCTTCCACGTCTCCCTATCAGTCTCCCGTCTGGATTTTACCAAAAAAGAGAGACAGTCAAGGCCGTCCAAGATGGCGGATGGTCGTAGACTTCAGAGAAGTCAATAAGAAGACAATCGGAGACTCCTATCCACTACCCAACATAGCAGACATTCTGGACCAATTAGGAGATGCTACCTACTTCTCCACGTTTGACCTAGCCTCCGGGTTTCACCAGATACCGTTGAAAAGGAAAGATAGACCTAAAACAGCGTTTTCAACGCTAAATGGGCATTGGCAATTCAAGAAAATGTTCATGGGGCTCAAAAATGCGCCCGCCACGTTTCAGAGGATGATGGACTTGATCCTCATGGGACTGCAAAATGTCGAAATGTTGGTCTATTTGGACGACATCATCATATACGCAAAAAATCTGATGGACCATCTGCGTAAAGTGCAGTTACTTTTTGACCGACTCAGAGAAGCGAAGCTTGTGCTCCATCCAGATAAAGTACAATTCCTCAGAAGGGAAGTTCCGTTCTTGGGGCACATTGTGTCAGAAAGAGGATGTGAACCGAATCCAGATAAGATAGAGGCAATCAGGAATTTTCGAAGACCTCGCACAGTTACCCACATCCGATCCTTTACTGCACTTGTGGGATACTACCGAAGATTTATAAAAGACTTCAGCAAGATAGCTAAACCCTTATTCGATTTGACCCGGAAAGACGTCAAGTTTGAGTGGGGCCCTGCTCAGGAAGAGAGTTTTGAAGCGCTGAAACAGAAGCTCTGTGAGGCTCCTATCCTCCAGTTCTCGGATTTCAACAAGAAATTCACCCTGACTACCGACGCTAGTGAATATGCAATAGGTGCAGTGCTGAGTCAGGAAAAAGATGGGTTCGACCATCCAATAGCCTACTTGTCACAAAGCTTGAGAAAAAACGAACTAAACTATAGCACGACGGAGAAAGAATGTGTCGCGGTGTTGCACGCGCTGCGGAAGTTCCGTACCTACCTTCTGGGACGAAGATTTACCTTAATCAGCGATCATGAGCCTCTCAGTTGGATGCATAACCAACGAGACCCTGGGAAGAAAATGCTCAGGTGGATGCTGAGATTTATTGATTTTGAATATGATTTTAAATATAAACCCGGAAGACTAAACATCAATGCGGATGTTTTGTCTCGGAACCCGACAGATCAACCTATCCCCGAGGAGGAAATTAACCTCACCCTACCCATGATCAAGGTGCTCGTCTTAGAAAAGAGCCAGCACGAACGGAACAAAATTCCTCCTCAGAAGAAAGGAAAAAAGCAATCTTCAAATCCAGGAACATCTAAGACTACACCTAAAGTGTCAGAACAGGGACAACCGAAAGCATCAACGAGTGGGGAAACCTCCGCCCCGAAGCGTCGAGGTCAACCGGAAAAGGAAGAAAATCCTCCCCGGCGGGGAAGGCCACCGGGATCCAAAACTAATAAGCAACCACCTGAATTAGATCACAGTGTAATAGCCCAACGCACTAGGGCTAAGAAAACCCTACCAACAACCTCACGTCCCGGCTTACTAACTATACCTCCCCATCTACGAGAATTGGTCAGTCCCCATAAAAAGAAACTGATCGATGACACGAAGTCGGACAATAGCACGACTTCAAAACCGACACCGGAAACCGAATCTTCAGAAAACCCATCTGAAAATAGCGGCTCAGATGAGATAAGCGACCTAGAAAGAGGGGTACCTATCCCTGACGCTAAGGAAAGTGGGTTGCGAGATGAGACCACGGTGGACGAGTCTCTTAGTGAAGAAGAAATCAGCGGCCATTACGACTCGATGATCGCTTCGTCCGAAGTTGAAGTTAGTGCCGTTACCCCTACTGAAACAGAAACAGTCAATGAGGACGATGATCAAGAAGAAATTTCTCAAATGGAATCACTGAAGCAGACCTTGCAAGAAGGAAAAGATAAGCTAAATCAAAGCTTACAGGAGCATTTCGATCGCACCCATGAATGGTGCGGCTTACTGGAAGTAGACCCGGGCGAGGCCCCTTCTCACTTTTCAGATGGTGATGCAAAATATGTCTCAAAGGAAACGGAAGACCGAGGACTCTATTCTGAAGGCGAGGAAGTCGATCCAGAAATCAGGGAAATGCTGCAAGAGGCAGACCCCTATGATGGAGAAAATCAGGACGACAGTATTATGACTCAACGGATCCAAGAATTAGTAAGAAGGGCCAACGTCAGTACGGAGCAGGAGATAGATCATCGCTCTTCCGAACAGGCAGAAACTGATGATGAAAGAAACGAGGAAGCGGACAATGAACAGGAGCCCGAACAATCCGTTGTCAGTTGGCCAAAACGAACGGAAATTTCAATAGATCCCCGAGTGACATTGGAAAAGAATTTGGCAAGTAGCACTCCAGACATTCGAACCAACCGGCAGAGGCTATCCAAACCACCTGACCTGGAGACGATTGATGAGAGTAAAATCAACGCACCAGTTGTGTTGGAATTTAGTCAGCCTGCCCAAGAGGACTTACCCTTCTTCTTACCAGAAATCACTTGGCAACAAAATGATCCCCCGGACTATAGTCAATGTTGGGATCCTAACAGACAAAGCGCCTCAAGCCAAGAGGAGACACCCAAAGCTGAAGAAGCACGGGTAAAGGGTAAAATCTTGCGAAGCCGGAATTGCCTGACCTATAAACGAGACAACCTTGTACACTTTATGGCACGAGATTGTATACCCGATGGTTCCATAAGCCGATTGTTGGCAGATCTGAACGCCATTGACCCAGCTGAATTGAAGCGAAAACGCCCTCAAAAGGGACAAATTCTGATCACACCTTACAAAAATCATAATGTACTCTCCTTAATAATAAAGGACCATTATTATGACTCCATTGACCCAGCAGTGGTGCGCAAGACGATGCAAAGCCTAAAACATCTCCTGGGGCGACGAAATCTTAAAGGTTTTCGAATAGCCCGAAAAGGGGACATGTCAAGCCAACTGGAACCCGGTCTTCTCGAAGAACTCCTTCGAGATGTTTTTGACAAAACTCCTTATCAAATCACGATATGCTTCGGCACTGCTGTGCTGCCTGAGGAATCGGAAAGACCAAAAATCATAGAGTTGCTGCACAACAGTTTGGCTGGTGGACACAAAGAAATCAATCAAACTTATCAGAAAATCCGTGAGAGATATTATTGGAAAGGCATGAGAAACGATGTCCTGGACTACGTTCGGCGTTGTACAAGCTGTAGGGAAAAGAAAATCAACCGTTGCAAGACGAGACAAGAGTTGATTCTCACGGACACACCGATCGAAGCGTTCGAAAAAATTTCCGTTGACACAGTCGGGAAACTGCGCACTACGCCGTCGGGGAACCAACATGTGCTGACCATGCAGTGCAACTTGACAAAATATTTGATAGCCGTGCCAATCCCGGATATACGAGTCAGCACCATTGCAGATGCATTGGTAAGACATTTGATATGTCAATTCGGAGCGCCGAAAGCTTTATTGTCAGACCGCGGAAAAAGTTTTCTAGCGGAACTCATAGACGAGTTATTAAGGCTGTTTAAGGTCCATAGATTGAGTACCTCTGGATACAGGCCTCAGACTAATGGATCGCTTGAGCGGAGCCATGCTCCGTTAATGGACTTCGTCCGAGTATACTCCGAGAAGTACAATGATTGGGACCGGCTAATCCCTTTTGCAACATTTACCTATAATACCAGCGTACATGCAGCAACAAATTTCACACCGTTCGAATTGGTTTATGGAAAAGTAGCCAGATTTCCAATCAAAATTCCTACGGAGGAGAAATTGAGGACCTATAATTTGTATCTAAAAGACCTAATACGCCGCCTGGACGAGATGCAAGTACAGGCAGGCGAGAGGGAGATTGCAACGAAAATCAAGACCAAAACCCGATATGACCAGAAGACCAGACAATTCTGTGGGAAGCCTGGCGGGTACGCATGGGTTCTGTCAGAGCCCCGTATTTCGAAATTTGATAGTTATTATAAGAAACCGCTGAAAATCGTCGAAATACTGGGACGGAATAATGTTGTCTTAGAACTGCCTAACGGCAAGAAGATAAGAAAACATGCCGACAAGCTCATGAGTGTCCCGTCAGACCACGAAAGAACCCATGAGACTAACTAATATTTGATATTATGATTATAGGAAATGTGGAAACTACTACTGATACTATCAAGCTTCACAAGGGTTTTGGGGGAAAAGACCTACAACCTCACCTCCCTCCAAACCAACCCAGGCCTATACTATGAAAAAGTGGGGGTGGTACATCTCCGGCGTGCTGATTGGAAAATAATCATATCAGTGGAAGTGGAAAAGTTGTTGCACAACCATGAAGTACAGGACCACATAGACGCCCTCATCCATAGATGCCAGCAACTAGGAGGAGAACCCCCTTGTGGAGGCGTGATGGATGAGAGCAGTCTAGATGCAACCTATCAAGCCTTAAGAAACTTAAGGAAAGAAATACTAGACCGAATGAACGACCTAGAATTTGACCGACCTAATGTGACCGAAATAAGTACATCAAAACGCAATAAACGAATGGCACCGTTTGGAATAATAGGCACCTTAGGCCAAAGCCTGTTCGGACTCGCTACGGTAGAGGGTGTAGAGTTGGCGCGACAACAAATTGACCAAGTGCAACATGACCAAAACCAATTGATCAAATTGCAAAAACAACAAGCACACATTGTTATTGGAACACTAGCTAAACTTCGAAATGACACGTTAGAAGAGAAACAAAAAATCGAGGAAATGCAACAAATGGTACTAAGAATGCACGAAACTCGATTGGAATGGGTTTTACACTTACAAGCCCAACGGATCATGCGCCATTTGAACAAACTCACCGAAATGCATCAGAAGTTGCTAACCATCATGATGCTAGGACAAAAGGGAGAACTTGCCCCTGGGTTGATACCGCCAGAATTTTTGAGCCAAATGCGAAACGAAATTCAGCAAACTACTAAAAATCTCGAATTACCCATAGACGAAAACCACTGGCGTCTAGATGAAATCTCTCGACTTTCACGAGTAGAGCTAGTGAAGGATCAACAACGTCTATTAGTAGCACTATACGTGCCACTGACGGATCATCTAACGTATAATCTGCATAGGGTACATCCATTGGCAGCACCGCAAGCAATCAGTCCGACTTTTAATGGCTCCGCCTATGTACAGCCCAGTCATCAATATTTAGGAACCAGCGAAGACCTGCTGCAATACTTTCAATTCGACCAACGCAATTTTGACAGCTGTCAAAAGTTACAACAAGGATATTTGTGTAATACGGATATGGGGATTTGGGAAACCTCCCAGGCTCCCAGTTGCGAGGCAACACTGTATGTCTGACCTACTGCAGAAGCTCTTAAATTGTGTGATGTGAGATTTCACCCTTATGTGCAAAACCAATGGAGTTACTTGGCATCGGAAGGATCTTGGTTATTTTCATTAACCAAAGAAGAATCTATACGTCTGCTTTGTCCACAAGGGGCCATCACTATCGGACTGAGAGGATTGGGAATCCTTCAAATGGCATCTCAATGCGTGGGGAAAGCCGAGGGAATAACACTACCAAATCCAGAACATTATGCACGAAAGGAACAATATTTTTATAGACCTAAAATCAACCTTACTCTTACTAAGTTATACCCAAAGTTGGCTGATCACGCCACGAAAATGGAACAATTACCTTGGGCTAAGAAACCTGTACTGGTGGGTGATTGGCAATCCCTTCCCGGACAACCTTTACGAGAAATCATTACACAATTAGACGCATTAGAGGAGCACCAGAAGACGATTCACTGGCATACTGGACTTGGACTAAGCAGCCTTGCTCTGACCGCATTGGTAACTATTGTGATCGGGCTGGCATTATATATACGTACCACCCGTTCAAGAAAACCTGGTTCCCCAGACCAATCAGAAAATCAAGAAAACATTCCCCTTGAAGCATGTAAGAAAAGACAGAGCCAGCTAAAGGAAGGAGAGTCAAGTACCCATCAGTTGAAGGAAACTAGAAGCGCCAAAAACCCTTACCAACATCCTGAAGTTGATAATTAACCCCTATAAGACCAAAAAAAAAAAAAAAAAAAAAAGTATTTTTTTGAACTATATATATGACCAATGAAAATAAACTGTTTCAGAACACCAGACCAAAGCAACAACATGAATCCAAGAGAAGTACTAGAACCAGTTAAAGAAATCCTAGATGAAGTACCTGGGCAGGATCAGAGAATAGTGCGGGTAAAACATTCTAATAACGTACGACTGTGGGAAGTTCTGCGGGGTTTCGAAAGATTTGGGCCTATCCAAGCGGGCAGAGTGGAATCAATAGGATCAACAGACAGTGTGTCCTTGGTTGCATTCTCTCGTCTGGTGGATGCCGATAAAGTTCGAGACTGCCATGTGCAAACTAAGACAAAAGGAAACCCTAAAAGAGACGTCGCAACTAACACAGAGTCTCCTGAGTTGAACAAACTTAAATCCCCGATGAGAAAGACTCCTAATTTAAAAAGACCAATGCAAACGCCGTATGAGCTGCGAACTCCACGAGCAACAAGAGAATTAACCAGTAAAATCGGAATTAACGCATGCTTGATTTTAGACAATGGAGAAGAAATACAACCAACGCAGGAAAGCGCTAAACTGAACGACGTAAGGCCACGTCAAACCGTATGGACCAACAGTAAAATGAAAACAGGCACGTCAACAACCAATGGAGATCGAGATCATCATCGACTATTTTGCTTGCTACCCAAAAGCATCCCCACGGAATATCGAGACGAACTATTTTTTAAAGAATTCGCGAAATTTGGTCGTTTAGAATATTACCACACCCTGGTGGACCGTCACGGGCAATTAGGATGGGGATATGTGCGGTACATTAATCACGAGGATGCAGCAAAAGCATTGAAATATAGTAACCCGGAATATAGACCACAATATGCCGCGTTCCACAAAAAGTCACGGAGCTGTGAAGAAACCAAGAGACATGTGTGCGGTTCTTTAATTAACATCAAGACATTCCGGTATCATGACCAAATCTGCGCAAGGCAACTCCAGTATCTAAACCAAGAAAATATTGTGTTCATAGAAAAAGGCAACACAAGCGAGGAAGTCAATCTACTTGACTTAGATTTCGAAGAAAATTTGGACAGACCAAAACCAAAACCGCCAGCGTCAGTAGAATTAAAACATCAACCGACGACAGTAAACGCAGGTATCGATAAACCGAATCAACAGGATCTCTCCTTGGAAGCCAACGGACCAAAATCATCTCCCACCCAATTGAAAGTCGTACAAAAGATAAAGAAAATACAAGAAATCTGGGTATGAAATATATCTACGAAAAATATATATAATAATAATATATAGTTTGACCTAAACCGTTACCAAAGGAGAAGGCAAGAACAGCAGCGGACGAAATTGATAAACATTGATAGAGACCTTAAGACAATGTACATGTACAACCTAAAAGTGTGTGTGAAAAGAATGAATGAGAGAATATGATAATAATAATAATAATAATAATAAAAAGTGTCCTGAGTAGTGAAAAGAGTGAAAATCATCGAAAAGTTTAAATCAATTTATATAATATACGGTGTGAACGAATGTCAGAGTGTAATCTTAAGCGATAACTAAGGAGGAAAATCAGAGTGATTGTGAGAGAGACTGTAAACTTTAAGCCGAATGCATGTAGGTGTGCTTGGTTTTGTGTTTTATTCTATAAGAAGACCAAAAAAAAAAAGAGAAATGTAAAATGATGCGTTAATTAATTTTTCTATGCAACCATTACTCGCGAGGCCAGAGAATAAAGGTATCTAGATGAAAAGTGTTCACCAACCCTGGTTCCTAGCCAGATCCTACCTAAAGATAACTTGCTAAATATTTTACTTCCTTCTATTGTCCTACTAATCAACCACAATATTACGCCTAAAAAAAAAAAAAAAAAAAAAAAAAAAAAAAAAAAAAAAAAAGAGAGAGAGATCCAAGAGTAAACCAGTTGAACTATCATTTTGAAACTCGATCTGTTTTGGTAGTAGAGCTTACCCTCATTGGGACAGTTCAGTCAAAATGCACTCAAGACCGTGACTTGCGATTCATCGTAGCCCTAATCATTGGACCAAGTTGTCCGGCGGTTAAGGTGCGAGTGAGTTAGCATGGGACCTTGCAGTAGCCTTACTCATTAGTCCAAAATTAAATGGGTAAAGCGTAGCGCCTGATCTGATGGAAAGAAAGTAGCTCTACCTCCAGTACATTGGTCGAGATAACAAACGTTCTCTGCTAGATACAAAAAGGGTCAGAATACGATGAATAATATTGGTGTTAAAAGCATATCTTGCACTAAATGACCTTATAATGCTTGAGACTAAACCTAACTATAACTTTACTATACACGTGTACGAACACCTGAAACCAACCCGATTTTAATGAAGCCTACACCTAAGACATTAAACAAGCAACTTCTAACCAATTAATAATGACCCTAATACTAACTTAAACCTAACTAATAATGACTTTAACCTAAAAAAAAAAAAAAAAAAAAAAAAAAAACCCCACCATCTCTCTCCCAAATACTTTGAACCTACCATATACCTAAGTTCACCGAGGACGGTGAACACTTTGGGAAGGGGATGCTGTTATGTGACATATTTGTATTGTCACATAATAGACATAAGTTAAATTATTAGTTAAGTGAATTGTTTTAGAAACACGCGCTGATAGCCTCACCCGCCCAACGCCTTGGTGAGAAAAAGTCGTGCTGGCGGGGGAAGCTACCGGCCGGCCGGCGAGAGAGCTGCAGCGCGTGCTGCAGTTCGATATAAGTTATAATTGCGCGCGGACGAATTTTCGCGATTAGTTACTAAGTATTCTTGTGTGTAATATTCGTTATTAGTTTTGTATTAAAATAATTATAAATAGCTCGTGTAGTTAGGTGCTTTAAAATAAAGGACCCAGTGACCAAGATTGTGCTTCTCATTTACCTCACCTGTAGCTGACGTACCAGACACGCCGTTCTCCAGAGTTAAGGTAAAGTGAAGAATTTTAGTTATATTAAATTAAGACCCCGTTTTTCCTCCCGTCGACACACGTGCGGGGACCGCGAGCCCCGGTCCGTACTCCCTTCCCGGGCTGCTAAATTAGGGAGTTGTTAAGTGACTTCGTTGGCACTTAACAGGTTGCATAGCTTGCGGGATAATTTGTTTATTAACTTCTTCATTTATTAAAAGCTCGGACGCCCAGCATTATTGGGTTGTATAGTTTGGGGGAGAATTCGTTTATTCGTATTTTATTGATTAAAAATCCAGGACGCCCAGCGTTTTTAGGTTGTATAGCTTTAGGGGTAATTTGTTTATTAATTTTTTTAATTATAAAAAACTCGGACGCCCAGCATTATTGGGTTGTGAAGTTTGGGGAATAATTTGTTCATTAGTTTTTTTATTGATAGAAAAACCAGGCCACCCAGCGTTTTTGGGTTGCATAGCTTGCGGGATTATTTGTTTATTAATTTTTTTAATTACAAAGAACCCGGATGCCCAGCATTATTGGGTTGTAAAGTTTGGGGGATAATTTGTTTATTAGTTTTTTTATTGATAGAAAAACCAGGATGCCCAGCATTTTTAGGTTGTATAGCTTGAGGGATAATTTGTTCATTAATTTTTTTAATTACAATGAACCCAGAATCCAGCATTATCGGGTGGTAAAGTTGAGGGAGTAATTTGTTTATTAGTTTTTTTATTGATAGAAAAACCAGGACGCTCAGCTTTTTTACGTTGTATAGCTTGAGGGATAATTTGTTTATAAATTTTTTTGCTTATAAAAAACTCGGATGCCTAGCGTTATTGGGTTGTTTAATTTGACAGATAATTTGTTTATTAGTTTTTTATTGATGAAAAAACCAGGCCGCCCAGCGTTTTTGGGTTGCATAGCTTGCGGGATAATTTTTTTATTAATTTTTTTATTTGTAAGAAGCTCGGACACCCAGCAATATTGGGTTGTATAGTTTGGGGGATAATTTGTTTATTAGTATTTTACTGATGAAAAATCCAGGTCGCTCAGCATTTTTAGGTTGTATAGCTTGAGGGATAATTTGTTCATTAATTTTTTTCATTACAAAGAACCCAGAATCCAGCATTATCGGGTGGTAAAGTTTAGGGAGTAATTTGTTCATTAGTTTTTTTATTGATAGAAAAACCAGGACGCTCAGCTTTTTTACGTTGTATAGCTTGAGGGATAATTTGTTTATTTTTTTTTTTAATTGTAAAAAGCTCGGACGCCTAGCATTATTGGGTTGTATAGTTTGGGGGATAATTTGTTTATTAGTATTTTATTGATAAAAAATCCAGGACGCGCAGCGTTTTTAGGTTGTATAGCTTGAGGGATAATTTGTTTATTAATTTTTTTTGCTTATAAAAAACTCGGACGCCCAGCATTATTGGGTTGTATATTTTGGGGGATAATTTGTTTATTAGTATTTTATTGATGAAAAATCCAGGACGCCCAGCGTTTTTAGGTTGTATAGCTTGAGGGATAATTTCTTTATTATTATTTTTAATTATAAAAATTGCGGACCCCAGCGATATTGGGTTGTAAAATTAGGGGAAGTTTATTTATTGAATTATTAGTTTATAAAAAAAGCTTGGCGCCCAGCGTTATTTAGTTTTTTGTTTGCCTGATCTGTGCCAGAAGTTTTTCAAATTTTGCGGTACCACCTGGGCCGGGATCGGCCACTCTGTACGTGTGCGTGCAGGGAAGAGAGAGAGAGAGAGAGTGTATGCGCGAGGAATGGAAATAGATTGTGAGTGCCTCGTGTGCGTTGACTTTGTATTATATTTTTATTGTATTATTGCGCGCGGTATAAGTGGCGTGATGATCGCCACCGGAACTATTGTAGATGTGAGCGTGATTGAATTGTGTGTTGTGAATGCATGTGTTTGGTGGACATTTGACTGTTCCGCCAGTGTGGATTACTAAAGCAATAATACACCCTCTTAAAGCGCAAATCACGCGCAATCCACCCACGTATTCAAAAAAACCAAAATAACCCATCTTTTTTTTATTTTTTTTTCCAAAATAACCCATCAATAAAAAAATTTTCTAGGTTTGCGCGGTTCAACCAAAATAACCCATCCCAAATAACCCATCCCAAATAACCCATCACCCAATTTCTGGAACTCATTTTTATTTGGTCTCGGAAAAAATGGGACCAAACACTATCCTGACTGTCCGGATAGTGTTGAAATGTCCGGATAGTAACCGCTGTATATATGAAATGTCCGGATAGTGACCGCAACATATATATATACATATATAATATCTAACGTGTATAAACAAAAAATATAACATTATAAATCATATTTCCTGAGTTAACAAAGTTAAAAAATTTTTTTTTTAATTTTAATTAAAATGAATTTTTTCAAATTTTTTTTTATTTTATATTTTTACAATTGTTTTTATTTTTTGAATCGTAGATTTTGGGATTTGTAAATTATATTTTCGTAGAGTTTGTAGTGATATTTTGGTTTTCGTATATTTTGTCTTCGTAGATATGACCTGTATTCCACCAACCAGTCCCGGAGGTTTTCTTGCCACGAAAACCCTAACCCCCAGAATTAAGGAGTTTTCCCCCGATTTTTCTTGTGTGAATTTTATCGTAATGGGAGGGCCCGGGAAACTCCTTAAAATAATTAAGGGAGGCCCTTTTACGAAAATACCCCATTACAAATGGCGCCCGAACAAATTTTTTTTTTGTTTATTTTTTTTTTTTATAAAAATTTACCTACGGAAAGGTGGTGACGAGAGAAGGAGTATTTTTATTCTTTGTTTATTGCATTTTGTTTTGGTTTTAATTAAAGGTATTATTTATTGTTTTTTTTCATTTTTTTTGTGAACTGGAAATTAGAAAGATTTTGAAAAGTGGGACTTAGACAAATTTTAGTAGACAGGTTGGGAACTTAGAATAATTTCGGAAGAGTTAGATTTGAGGAAATTTTCTGTGATAGAACTTAGTTTTTTTTTTCTTTCCTGAAAGTTGGACTTAGTAGAATTTTTCAAAGGTGGAACATTGAAAAATTTCGAAAAGTTGGACTTAGAAAATTTTTTGGGGAAGAACTTAGAATGAATTTTGAAATTGGGACTTAGGATAATCTTCGAGTTAGGAATTGAAAATTTATGATTTTTTTTGTTATCTCTCTAGCGGTTTGGATTGGAGGAAATCACGGAAAGACGGATGAGTGAGAATTTATGGATTAACATTTGATGATGGATATTCGGGACTATTTGAGTGATTTATATGATTTTATTGTTGGCTAGTGCCCGACAAAATATTATTATTTAATTGTTGGCTAGTGTCCAACTGAATTTTTATAATTTTTTTTTGTTTTGGATTTTAATAGGTTTTAGGAAGATTTATTTGTAGTATAAAAAAATAAAAAAATAAATCAAAATAACAGCCTTCGAAAAGCGAAGAATCAAGACTTATAGTAGACAGTGATAATTTTCTTTTCAGATCAAGAGTATTGAAGACAGTGATTTTTTTTTTTCTTTTCTGTTTTCTTTCAGTGTTCAAGAGTATTGTAGACAGTGAATATTTTTTTTTTCTTTTTAGTTGTTGAAGAAAACTGTAGACAGTGATAAATTTCTTTTCAGGTTCAAGAATATTGTAGACAGAAATTTTCTTTTCAGGTTCAAGATTAAGTGTAGACAAAGAAAATTTTTTTTTGTTTTCTCAGATTCAAGATTAAGTGTAGACGGTGAAAATTTTTTTTTAAATACACAGTGAATTTTTTTTTCTTTCTTGCTTGTGTTCTCGTGAGAAATGGCAGAGAAGATGGAATACAACATATGTAGACAGTATGAGAAGATTATTAACAAATTCACGTGACATTAGGAAAAGGTTGAACGAATTAAGATCAATGAGCGAAGATCAAGTGAAGGAAGAACTGGTAAAAGCGAAGGCAACTACAACAAGCTCCTTTGAAACACTCTGTGAAAGATTATTAAGAGTTGAGTTAATCCAGGAAGGAAAGAGGTTGGACGTTCCGTGGATACCATCGGCAGACAATGAAGGAATGGATCCGAAGGAACAACTAGCAAAAGAATACGTACTAGACACGAGAACACACAAACAGAGAAAACCCAGACAAACTAGTCAAATGACCAGGAATGAATGAAGACAAATTGGTAACAGATGATAGCGTGAGTGAATATCAGACAGATGGAGACGGGAATGATTCACAAGATGGAGGAAAAAATCAATTGGTGGAAGAGTTGGTAGACATTGACAGAAAAATGAATGTGGTGAGAACACAAAGACAGTTGGAAGTGAATGAAACACCTAACAATAAAGACCAAGAATTAAAGACAAGTTACTCAATTCCAGAGAACGATGGCACAAAGAAGAAAATGAATGAAACGGGTTTGAGAAAAACTATAATTCAACCACCTCTGGATATGAAAAACTTGTTTATGTCTCCGTCACACGGTTTACACCCAGAATAGGAAAACAAACAATTAAATTGACGTTTGAGAAAACAAAAAGTAGACACGGGTAGACATATGAAAAGGTTCATGGAGCGAAGAAGAGAAGAGAGTTATGAGAGTGGAGATTCAAGTGATATTGAGATAGAACTACGAAAAAAACGGCTGGTAAAAAGAAGTTCTAGTAATGGAAAAGTAGAAGGAAGACAGGAAGAAATGAAAAGATTCGGAAAAGAAAAGAAACTGTACAATGGAAGAAAACAAAACAAACGGTATACAAGTAGCGGTAGTGATACAAACGACGATGAGATAACCGAACAGCATAAGAGTAACAGGTCAAGCAAGGTTCATTACAGTCAAATGAAGGAGTCGTCACATCACCGTGGAGAACGTTACAGATCCTCCTCGAGGGAGAACCACTACAAATCTACACCTGGTCATAAGAGATATAAATCTGCGTCACGGGAAAGGCGTCATATCAACATTAAATCTCGGGAACGTGATCACAGTTCTCTAAACAGAAGAGATCGAAGGTCGAGGTCCAAAGAATTACGAAATAAAAGAAGGGATTCGACGTCACGAGAACGGGGTCATAGGAGAGTCAATAGTAGACTGCGAGGCCATCGAAACCGATCGTCTTCTTCATCTGGGGAACGTCGTCATGGGTCGAGGATCCGAGGCCATAGATGGGATAGGGAGCTACAAAATTCTCGATCGCGAGATAGTAGACGTAGACGAAATTATCGCAGTAAATCCAGTTCGAGAGAATATAGACACGTCTCAAGACAAAATCGCAGCAGTTCATCGTCAGACAGACGATCATCAATAAGACATCGTAGACACGGCTACACTCAGTCTGAAAATATTAATTGTGTAAGGATATTGAGAAATTGGAACCTAAAATTCTCGGGGGATTATGGGAAAGAAAACCCAGAGCAATTTCTCAACAAATTAGACAGGTGTAGACAGAACAGCAACAGTCGGACACTCAAATAATAAATGCAGTGGCGAGTGTAATGGAGGATCGTACGTTAAGGTGGTACGATACGGCGATTTTGAAAATTGAAACGTGGCATGAGTTTAAAAAGGCGTTCCAGAGAAACTTTATTGGCCAATACTCACAGTATGAGGTCATGGACGAGATAAGGAATAGGACTCAAGGCAAAGGAGAAACGATCTCGAATTACATCACGTGTCTGGGAGTCTTATTTAAATATTAAAGGCGTCCTCTGGAGGAAGATGAACAGATAGACATAATAAGAAGAGGGTTGCAGCCTGAATACAAGTTGTACTTGGATAACAAAAGAGTAGACACGGTAGACGATTTGGAACACTACGGAAGGAAAATCATTATATACTGGCCAGTTCTGTTCAAATTTCATTTATTATTTTTTTTATAGATTACATAGCAACGTTTCGCGTGACTATTTTTGTTTCACGCCTTTTCAAGCTAAAATTAATATTTGGTATAAAAGTATTGCAACATGATTGCACAGTCAAAATGCTAATCACATTTGCAATACTTTTATACCAAATATTAATTTTAGCTTGAAAAGGCGTGAAACAAAAATAGTCACGCGAAACGTTGCTATGTAATTTATAAAAAAAATAATAAATGAAATTTGAACAGAACTGGCCAGTAATATAATGATTTTTCTACCAATCATCTCTGTTCGTAAAATCTCCAAATTGAAACTACGGAAGGAAATACGAAAGACAGAAGGAGGATTGTAACAGATTTGTAGGACCACCAACCAAAGGCAAATGCAGGATACCTATAGCAGCATTTACGAGCACAAAAAGCAAAGTGGCTGCAGTAAATGAAGTCGCAGCGGTTAGTGTCGAGGAAAAGAAGGCGAAAAAGAAAAACAAAAAGAACAAAAACGTAGACAGTCCAATTCAAGGTCAGACAAATAAAGTAGCAGGTATTCAGGTGCAAAATAACCCGTTAGGTAATCAACTAAACTGGCAAAATAGACAAAATAATGTAAACAATCAAAACGGCTGGCAGAACAACCAGTATAGCCAACAAAACGTCAATAAACAATTGAGGCCACCACAACTAGGACCACAAACACAAACACAACAAAATTCACAACAACAGCCACGTCTACAAGTACAACAGCAAATAAATCAACAACCACAGCAAGCTAGACAACAATTAGAACGAGAAGGTAGACAGACTCAACAACAACGATCACGACAACAGCAAACTCAAAGTGAAGGTAGACTAATGGGCAACTGTCGTAATTGTGGAGGATCTGGTTATCGGATTTGGGAATGCCCAGATCTATGCTGCTATAAATGCAGACAGACTGGACATTTTGCAAATAATTGCCCATTGAATACCCAGGCAACAAGTTGTCAAGTTTGTGGTGCAAAGGGTGCAAAAGTGAGAAACTGTGGAAATTGCTCAAAGTTGTTAGCCTAACTGGGAAACGCCAAGGCGGGAGCGTCGGGTGGCCATACACTCCCAAACAACAAACAGGGGCCACAAGACCAACAGTAGACAACAGTAATGAGGTAGACAGAGAGATGGGTGTGGAACAACAGGTAGAAGAGATGGTGGAGGAAGATTGGACGGATGGGGGGGAAAGTGAGGAAGTAGAGGAGTTTAGGGAGACAGAAAGTGAGAGTGAGGAGAGTGAAAAATGGAATGTGTGGAAGGTGATAAATGATTTTAAAGCCAGGAAACAGGAGCAATTCCTAAAAATAAGAGTGTAATAAAATTGAGTGAGAAAGGACTAACACCAATGCAAAAAGAAAGTAATCATATAAATAAAGTAGCAGAAGCAGGAGTAACCGAAAGTTAAAGGACCTGTGAAAATGCCAAAGAAAATGTAGACAAGGGTGTAGACATGAGTATTGGCAGTAGAGAAACGAGGTCAGGAGTAACTACAAGTAAAAAGTTTTGTGAAAATCCTACAGAAATCGTATACAGGGAGGTAAACGAAAGTATTAGCGACAGAGTAAACAAGACGAAAGTAACTACAGGTGAAAAAGCTGTTGAAATTAATGGTGAAATCGGCGTTGAGTGTAGACAAATGGATGAGGTGGAAAATGTAGACGAGGGGAAGGAAGGTGACATAGAGGGTAATGAGGGAGAGATAGGACAGTTGATTGAAAGATTGGCAAGTGGGGATGCTATAAGTGATGAGCAACTGACACAGATAAATGTTGCCATGCAGAGATTCGTGGAACAAATCGACTGGTCTCTGAATCGAAGGTTTTACAAAGCCCCTACTGAAAAGTTGAGTGAACAAGCTGAAGGTTTTCAGACTAGTTCACGTCAAGGGGGGGGGGGGGTGGAACAGTGCGAGGCCCAGTTGAGGAAGTAGACGATGAAGTAAGTGGTCTGGTGAGAGATAACAAGTTTTTCTTCAAGATCTTGTTGGATGGGAAACCATTCCAAGCCTTACACGACACTGGTGATACGGTGTCTATTGTGGGGGAGTCGGTATCCAAGCATTTCCAAACGAAACTACAACCTTGCGCTACAAGTCTCAAACAGGTGGGTAATGACTACCTCACAGTATTGGGTCAGTTAGATCTGAAGGTAAATATAGATGGCAGGATAGAGAAAATTTCACCCAGAGCGGTGACAGGTATCACCAATGACATCATCTTGGGACAAGATTTCATCCAGGCGTTTGAGATTTGTTGTGACTATGCATGTGGCTCATGGAAGAGTGGTTCGAGTGGTATACGGCATCAGTTCACGAAGGCTGATGGAGAGAACGGTGAAACTCTAATTGCAGAATGTGCAGTGGTGGAGGAAACACCAGAAGAGATATGGTGGATCGAAATGGTGGTAGAGATTTTGACAGAATGCGCAGGACTGGTCGAAATCACAGAGGAAGAGAAGGGACAGATAGAATATCTAGCCAAGAAAATTTTGCCTCCACCGGAAGAATTTCAGGGTTTCACTACTCTTACGCAGCATCGGGTAGAACTTACAGAAGGAGCAGTGCCGGTACGTCATGCTCAGCGGAGAATGTCGACGGCTATGGAAGAGGTGGCTCGTAGAGAAGTAGACAAGATGTTAGAGACAGGAATCATTCAACCTTCGAATAGTGAGTGGAGAAGCGCACCGGTAATCATAAAGAAAGGTGATCGAGATTACAGGTTTTGCATAGATGACAGAGATATAAATAAGGTATCTCGCAAGGATGCGTATGCCTTACCCAGTGAAGACACGGTGTAAGATAAGTTGCGGAAGGCCAGGTATATATGTAAGATAGATTTAAAACAGGCGTACTTTCAAATTCCCATGGATGCTGTGGGTCGCAAGTATACAGCTTTCGCGGTTCTAGGGAAAGGATTGTTCGAATGCCTTTTGGTCTTTCAAATGCCCTAAGAACTTTCCAAAGACTGATAGACGCGTTATTTGGCCGAGATGTAGAACCAAATGTGTTTGCCTACTTAGATGATATAATCATCATTACCCTGACATTTATTGAGTTACTGTATTGGGTAGAGTTTGTGCTGAGGAGGTTGACAGAAGCTGGTTTGGTAGTGAACGCAAAGAAATGATAGTTTTGTTGCTCACGAGTGAAATTCTTGGGTTATTTGCTGGATGCGGAAGAGTTGAGGCCTGGTCCAGAAAAGGTAGAACCTATTCTGAGTATTCCCGCGCCAAAGGGGATAAAAGGTCTGAGAAGTTTCCTCTGGGTCATTAACTGGTACTGCCGATTCATAGAACATGAGTCAGAGATCAAAATTCCTCTGACCAGACTGACGTCGAAGAAATTCCCTTGGAAGTGGGGAACTGAAAAGCAGGAAGCTTTTGAAACTCTGAAGAAGGCACTCACAGAAGCTCCAGTGTTAGCGAGACTAGATTTCACACTATCATTCACGGTCCAAACCGATGCCAGCTGAGATTCAATTGGAGCGGTTTTAACCCAAGACTTTGAAGATGGTGAACATCATATCTGCTTTGCAAGCCACATGTTGAAAAAACATGAGAAAAACTACACAGTGTTGGAGAAAGAAATGGTGGCTGTTAAATTCAGCATTGAGAAGTTCAGGCAGTATATCGAAGGTACGCATTTTACAGTAATAACCGATCACAGTGCCTTGAAGTATCTTAAAAACCTGAAGGATCCGACTGGTAGACTGGCAAGGTGGGCTTTGTTTTAACAGCAATGGGATTTTAGGATCGTTCATCGCAAAGGTGTTAATCACTACTTGCCCGACTGGTTGTCAGGGAGTTATGATGTAGACGAGGTAGGAGAAATTGTAGAGAGTGTAGATCCATGGTATGTCAAGAAATTGGAAGAGGTTTGACAGTATCCGGACAAGTATGAAGAATGGAGGGTGGACGGGGAATTACTTTACTGTTACCGCAGAGATAAGTTGTTAGATCCAGTGTCAAACAACAAAGAAGGTTGGAAATTGGTAATCCCAATGGACCAAAGAGAGAGAGAATTCTTCACGATGCTCACTATCTGACGTCGTCAGGACATCTGGGCCGAAATAAGACCTATAACAGGGTGGCTGGAGAATATTATTGGCCAGGCATTTGGCACGATGTCCAGAACTACATATATGAATGCGAACTCTGCCAGCAATACAAGGTCTCTCAACTGGGACCACGGGACTCATTGGCAAGCGAATAGTGGAACGACCCTGGGAAGTGGTTTCAGCTGACCTGATGGAGTTTCCAATGAGCAAAACTCAAAACAAATATATCTTGGTGTTCCAGGATTTATTTACGCGCCGGGTAGAACTGAAACCTCTTCGTACTGCTACAGGAAAGAGCATAGCGACGGCGTTTGAAGAATTAATCTTGTTCCGTTGGGAAACCCCCGATTTCTTCCTGTCGGGCAATGGTAGGGAGTTTCAAAATAAAGATCTGGATAAACTCCTGGAAGAATTTGGTATCAAGATAGCTTTGATCCCACTGTATCACCCGCAGTCAAATCCAGTAGAGAGGAGTAATAGGACGCTCAAGGTAATGACCGCCATCTTCGTGGGACACGATCATCGAACTTGGGACCAACATTTACACGAGTTCAGGCACGCGGTGAACACGGCGATACAAAGTTCAACGAAGGTTTCCCCAGCGTATCTGAACTTTGGTAGACAACCACAACCTGTCAAAAGTCTTCGACGAGAGCTGGAAGTGAGATGTCAGAAGCTAGAGATGAATCCAGAAATATGGGTAGACCGTATGAAGAGGTTGGATGCTTTGAGGGACCTAGCGGCTAGACATTTAAAAGAATCTAGGGAAATGCAAGCAAGGGCTTACAACAAAGGTCGTAAACAGGTGACATTCAATGTCGGAGATTTGGTATGGAGACGGATTAAAACCTTGTCGAGAGCAGCAGAGGGAAGGTCTCAAAAATTGGCACCAAAGTGGGATGGGCCTTTCAAAATGGCAAAATTCGAGCCTCCAGTGACTTATTCGTTGGAAGGAGTCGGACTCAAGCTCCAATTTAACAGCATGATCCATGTAAACCGGTTGAAGAGATACCTGAAACCGAGGAATGGATAATGGCACAGTTAAAATTTTTTTTTCATTTATATTATCTTTTCTCTTCAGGTACGTGTAGACTAACCTTGTGTTGTCTGGTTATTTTTTTTTGTAGGTGAGGGATAAATTGTCAACGTGAAGTCCATAAGGTAGTAGACTGTTTTGCCCTGTGTAGTCTGGAACGGGAGTGCTCAAAATGAATTGAAGACTTATTCTTATTTTTTTTTTGTTATTTATTTAGGATGGTCGAGATGGTGAACCCTTCGGAGGATTGGCCGGAGCAGCTCACTGACATGTTCATGGAGGACCACTACCGTTGGATGAGCTGGTAGCCGAAGAATGTGCAGCCTCCATACCATCGGAGAACTGCCAGGCCCCCGAGGGTGAAGAGACCCCAACACAGGCGGTGATTTCCCTGCCGAGTGACCTGCCGGTGGACCTTGGAACCCTCTCTCTAGGCGAGACCCAGGAGGCTCCTACCTCTAACGAAGTCCTCCATGGGGTGGAGGTTCTCCTTTTGCAGCAGAAGGATCAGGGACCATGGCAGGTCGTAGACAAGGTGGTCGCTGAAATGGATAAGAGTTTCGACCCATTGGCCGACAGTCGTGCCGCCGAGGAAGAACTGTTGGCCTACGAGCGAAGGAATGCGGGCCGGGTTTTGCCAGAAGGGGTTGAGACCACGGAGTTTGTGGAAGAGACACCCCCGTCCAGCGCCTCCAACGACTCGCTCATCCCTTGGGACGAGATCCCGCACCAGGCCACTGTCTCATCGACGGTGATCAATGAAGTCCTGGTGGCCTACGCGGGCCTCAAAATCTACCCGGCTGGATACGAGGACGACCTGAGAGAGGAGGCACAAAGGGAGAGGGAGGAGTCAGCGCCGAGGAGAAAGAAAAAGAAGAAGAAGAAGCACAATCCCCGGCGACAATTCACCCTCGACGACTACTTCTCCGGGGGATCTAATCGTTCTCCCCGCCACCCCCATCCAGCCCTCCTTCCCCAGGGATCCTACCAGCCGTAGACCAGACCCCAACGACCACGACGATCATGGACGGACAGGCCCGGGTTCCCGTTGGGCGGGAGGCCGTCAAGCGTACCGTTCAGGGTTCGAGACCAATCGCTTCCGTGACCTCCGTGTCAGTTTCAACTGCCATGGAGACCGTGGAAGTGACAAGGGCTCCTACTCGGACAGACGTTGATGACCCACCCCCCAATGGGTACCTACTTTTTTACAATCGAGGCCTTCCAGCAAAGCTCGAGGGTTGATTGTTTGGGAGTCTGGCTGTCGTAGCCACAGACCCCCACATAGACCCACCCCCCCAATTGCTGCTTCGGGTGCTGGTCTCTGAGCCATGAGACTCGCCGCTGCCCCCGCTACTTTGTAAAGCCCTTCTGCGACAGCTGCGGTCGCAGGGGTGTTCGAGTGGAGGAGTACCCTCGCTATAGTTCGGCGTACCGATTGCGCCTGCGTAATCGGAAACGCAGCGAGGCGAGAGTGGTCCTCCCCTGCAACTGGGGTTGTTCCCGAGTGGGGTACACCCGGTTCGGGACCAGTGGTGGGAGGATCGGTCTTGGGGAAACGCGCCCGGGACAACGGTGAAGATGAGCTTGCGGAGGTCGTCGAGGTTCTGGTCGCTCCTTCTCCGGCCAACCTTGTTGACGCTTCAGTCTGGCATCGCCTGGAGCCGATGAATCTGGTGGAGCCAAGAGTGCTGAGTGCCATGGATATTTTACTAATGTCTCAGCGGCTCCCAGACAATGTCAGACCCGAGGTTATTCGTCAGGTATGGCGGGAGAACGAGCGACTGAAACGTCGGCGACTCGAATAAAATTTTTTTTGTAAACTATATTTTTTTTCTATTTATTTTTTTTATTATAGACACGACTGACTTGTAGACAAAATGTAGACACGACTAGACTGTAGACAAAGTAGACCATTCTGAGGGAAATTGAGTAGACTGAGCAGTGAGTACCACCATTTTTTGCTATTTGTGGTTTCCAGAGGTGACTGGACATTGCCAGGTGTTTGTCAGGTGAAACATAACGAGTAGTTTTCGGCTTGGCAGGGGGGAGTTGCGAGGGAGTGAATCCCTCGTAAATTATTTTCCAACCTGGCAGTGTCGAGTCACCTGGGAAACAGCAAATTAATTTAATTTCCTTGTTTACTTTTCCCAGGTGATAACCATGCCGCGTTCACTCACAGCTGAGGCCGACCACGTTGCGACGGCCGTCGTCAGCTGAATGCTGCTGCAGCAGCGTGGGCGCGTGCGCGCAAACTCAAGACAGCAGATGCGGGCGTGAGTGTGGTTCTATTTTCTTTTTGTTGTGTGTTGCGCGGACTACGTGTGCGTGCAAGGAGGAGAGAGAGAGAGAGAGTGTGTGCGCGAGGAATGGAAATAGACTGTGAGTGCCTCGTGTGCGTTGAGTTTGTATTATATTTTTATTGTATTTTCGCGCGCAGTATAGGTGGCGTGACGATCGCCACCGCAACTATTGTAGACGTGAGCGTGATTGAATTGTGTGTTGTGAATGCATGTGTTTGGTGGACATTTGACTGTTCCGCCAGTGTGGATGAAACTTGCTTATATAGAATTGTGTTGATTGGCTGAGAGTGTTGGGGAAGAATGGTGAGGAAGGAAGTTGAGTTAGCGAGACGCGGGGAGCGTCATTCTATTCTCTGTAGCCGTAGAGCAAGGTTGTTTTTGAGAGTGTGAATTTTTCTACTAAGTTCCTTTCTAGTTTTTTTTTAGATTTGTAGACATTTTTTTTGTTCTATTCTTACAGCTAGGTGATCGAGAAAATAAGAGAAAACTTGGGTTATTTTAACAAATACTAGAGAGTTGGAAAGCCAAAATCGAAAGGAAAAAAAAAAGTATTCAATAAGTGGCCATTTTTGGGATTAGGTCCAAGCCAATAACTAATAGGTATTGTGACAGTCAGTGATTGTAATTAAATCGTTGGTAACGATTTAGGATTTGGCGCGAATCACGTGACTATCCAACGCAGCTCAGAGCAGACCTCTGAGGTGGTAGAGCGGGAATCGGGAAGCCACTCGTAGTTTTCGTGTCCGAGCGTTCGCACGTACATGGAAGTTGACTCGTCTCGGTTCGACGGTTTACCGGACTCCTCGGGAGTGGCACGCCGTCAATGAGAGGGTTGGAAGAGACAGAAGGTGCGGGATAGATGGTCATCGCCCGGGAAGCATTCTTATGTCTAGACAAGTCAACCAGCTCTTGAAAACCATGGACGACGGGGAACTTGACCGACGTCTGGCAGACTCGCAAAGATCTGGAGATCGATTCATGGCAGATCTTGGAGAACCTCGCTCGTTACGGAAGTCGAAGCAATTATTGTCATTCACGTCGCGCGTTGTTGTAGTGTGAAAGTGTGGTGTTTAATTGTGAAATTGTCATTTCACATCAACGCCTGGACCGCTTTACGATGGCTACAAGGTGACTCGAGTGTGGTAGCTATTGCGGCTGGTAGGCATCGTAGCCTGGAAATTTGTTTAGCCTGACGGCTTGGTATGAAGTGCACCTTAGCGACTCCGTAAGTTAATTGTATATGTGCGAGTGAGTGTGAATGCGTGTGAGTGTACTCAGTACACTATTATTGTAACAATCTTTGTTTTTCTCACGCGTGCGTCAGCTGCCGGTAGCAGCAGGTTGTTGTTTGCGCGCGCGACTCGATTTGGGGAGCATTGACAATTATTTGTTTACTGGTTTGAACGGCACCGAGTCGTAATTCGGAATTTGTATTTTAGGTTTAGATTTGTTAGAATAAATTGTTAAATTATTAATCTAACTTTTATTGACTAAACCTGGTGTTCCTGTGAATCGATCCTGTTTCAATACCCACACCCACTACCAGTAAACGAACTAGCCGACCGCGTCGCGAAGTATAGTATTCGCGGACGCGATTTCCTCATTGTATTGTTTCAGGTCGACGAGATGCAGTTCGACGAGTGCTTGAATCAGCACTAAGTACAGGTGGTAAGGATTCAGTATGCACCGTGGGTATTTGTATCGGCTCATACAAACCCTTAAATCCACCCCTGTTACATACATAAATCTGATTCCGTAAGATTTTTTTTAATTAATAAAATTTTTGTAAAGCATGTTCTTTATTTCTTTTGGTGTGTGGTGCGTGAGGAATGAAAATTCGTTTGCGTACGTTTAAAATTTTATTGTATAAATTCGACTAGGATTTTCTTCACGCGGCGTCGTTACCCGCCATTTTGTAGACTTACTTTATAGTTTCTTTTCTATGTTACCAGAATAAGATTTCTTGTAAATGTAGACTGAATTTTTTTTTTTTTTTTCTAGTAGACAAGAATAAAAATTAACTGAATTAAAATTTTGCAATAACTTTATTTAGTCTCTCTAGCTCACCAAGCAGTCCCGGAGGTTTTCTTTCCGTGGAAACTCTTACCCCCAGAATTAAGGAGTTTTCCCCCGATTTTTCTTGTGTAAATTTTATTGTAATGGGATGGCCCGGGAAACTCCTTAAAATAATTAAGGGAGGCCCTTTTAACGAAAATACCCCATTACGAAATTAAAATAAGACGTATATTATATCTGTAAATTAATAGAGAACTTAAGTGAAAGCTGGAGAAGATGTGATCTTGGTTGTGCTGGAGTATGAAAGTGCTTTCATGCATGGTAGAGCTGGTTGAAACTTGTTTAAATAATTGCGGGCCAAAAAATGGGTTTCTGAGGGTCTCTATCGGCGTTATGAAATGATATTTATAATCTATTAACAGTTTTAAAGACTCTCGAAAAGTTGATTTCTTATGTCTGCTGGACATTTCAGAGAGTTTAAATTGAAAAAAGACGTGAACATCTGTAAATTAAGAGAGAACTTAATTGAAAGCTGCAGAAGATGTGATCTTGGTTGTGCTGGAGTATGAAAGTGCTTTTATGCATGGTAGAGCTGGTTGAAAATTGTTTAAACAATTGCGGGCCAAAAAATGGGTTTCAGAGGGTCTCTAATCTCTATCGGCGTTATGAAATGATATTTATAATCTATTAACAGTTTTAAAGACTCTCGAAAAGTTGATTTCTTATGTCTGCTGGACATTTCAGAGAGTTTAAATTGAAAAAAGACGTATACATCTGTAAATTAAGAGAGAACTTAATTGAAAGCTGCAGAAGATGTGAGCTTGGTTGTGCTGGAGTATTAATTTGCTTTTACGCATTGTAGAGCTGGTTGAAACTTGTTGTAACGATTGCAGGCAAAAAAATGGGTTTCGGAGGGTCTCTATAGGCGTTATGAAATGATATTCATAATCGTTTAGCAGTCACAAAGACATTTGAAAAGTTGAATACTATTGTCTGCTGGACAATTTGGTGTTTAAATTTAAAAAAGACGTATACATCTGAATCTCCAGAGAAAACTTAAGTGAAGGCTGCAGAAGATGTGAGCTTGGTTGTGCTGGAGTGAGAATTTGCTTTCATGTATGGTTCAGCTGGTTGAAGTTTGTTTAAACAATTTTTGGCCAAAAAAAACAAGTTTCAGAGGGTCTCTATTGGCATTATGAAATGATATTTATAATCTATGAATAGTTTTAAAGACTCTCGTAAAGTTGATTTCTATTGTCTGCTGGACATTTAAGAGATTTTAAATTAAAAGAGACGTATATTATATCTGGAACTTCAGAGAGAACTTTAGTGAAAGCTGAAGAAGATGTGAGTTTGGTTGTGATGAAGGATTAGACTGTTTTAATTAAAATAAGACGTATAATATAATATAATTCAAAATTTGAAAGCAAATAATACGGTAGAGTATCCAATGACGTTTGTGGGTACAATTAATGAAGACTGTGACTGTAAAAACCCAGGGAAATGGTCAGATAGTTATGGAACTTTTGAAGACGTAATTGTGATAGGATTTTCGACTATCTCGCTTCTCGATTATACGGCAACTGTTAATTTGAACACAAATGAGGTGATTTTAAATTCAGGAGTACGTTGTAAAATAACTGATACTGAATGCCAAGATCCAGAAGCAGGATCTGCGTTTTGGAACACCTTACCAAGGGAGTCATGCGAAGAACACAAATACATTCAATTATACAATGGGGGTGTAAATAAAATACTTGACGAGGCTAATGAAAAACATCCAACTAACGTCATTGAGTCCAATGATATTACTTTTGCATTTACTAGCCGTGGAACTACTATAGAATGTTCGCACCGATTATTTCGAACAGAAGATCAAAAATTATTCATTCTCGAGGGGGAGGACGCCGATGATTTACACTCAGTAAAAACAGCTTCGGTTAGAAATCTTGATGAGTTTACATATTTTAATTCCAAATTTGTTTTTATGAAAAAGCACATTAAAGGACAAATAAAACGTTTGTATCGAGATTTGCTGCTACATAAATGCGAACTAGAAAGAAGAGTAATTCAAAACGCACTAAGCATAGCAGTGTCAGCACCTGACATGTTTGCTTTTACTATTACAAAGAAATTCGGATACTACGCACTTACCTCGGGTGAAGTGACCCATCTTTGTAAATGTACACAAGTTGAAATTTCTAGGCGTAATGCAAGTAAGTGCTATCAAGAATTGCCGGTAGAAAAAGATGGCAAGAATCTTTTCTTAACTCCAAGGACTCACATTTTGAAACAATTCGGTACTGAAATAGCTTGCAATGCACTGGTTCCACCAATGTTTTTATTGGGAGATTCATGGTAGGCTGTTTTACCTAATTATATTTCTAATATCAAAGAACCAACTATTCTTAAACCAACCACCAAACGCACTTGGAATTACACTGATCCAGTTGATCTAGCAAAAAGTGGTATTTACACTTATTCAGATATTCAGGCGTTAAGGCATCAAATTTTATTTTCTGTTGACAGACAGGCAGTGCTAAATAATGTAGCACTTGGGGTTACGGGGAGAAAAATTTCAAGTGAAGGTCTTTCTTTCGCGGGATTACTAGATGAAAATGCCCTGAATAAACTAGCAGATAGTACCTTGACTCGAATGTGGGGTCGATTTTTAACTTTTGGTGTAACTGCAATTAATTAAAGCATTAAGTGTTTGATCCTCAATTAAATAATCCGTTGATTCTGTACGTTTTTCATTAAATAATTCGTTTAATGTAAAATCATCATTCAAAGCCTCAGGACTATAATTATCAATTGATTTATTAATTGAAATATTAATATCATTGTCTTTGTTTTTCTTTTCGACAACGTCTTCTTGCTGCGTCTCCATGATATTTTTCTGTTTCGGTGGTCTACCTCGTTTTTTCGCTGGCAGCGTAGAAATTTGATTGGCTCCTCCTGCACGCATTCAGGCACGCACTTAGTAAGCTCCTGCTGCTCGCGTCCACTCGGACACCGAGCCTGCCGCTTGCGTCCACTCGCGCACTCGGTCGGCTGCTCGCACGCCTGAGCTCTCGTCATAACATACACATGCTTGGCGTCCGGCCTACCTGTAGCGGTGGGCAGGTATTGATCGCTTTCTTCCGTGTTTACCTGCTCGCACGGCTTTGCTGGTTCAACAAAATAAAAGTCATCGTCCTCATCTAAAATTTTTTCATTATCAGCACCTTCTACAGGACATCTAGATAAGGCATCTGCTGGATTATTTATTCCTGGTTTATAAATAATTGTAAAATCATATTCAGCAAGTTCTATTCGCCATATCGTTATTCGAGAGTTCGCTTCTTTATGTGTTTGCATCCAAACTAATGCTTTATGATCAGTAATTAAATTAAATTTTTTGTGTAAAAGGTAAGGGGGAAAGTGTTTGATGGAGTAAACAAGTGCTAAACTTTCTTTATTAAAAGTGTTGTATCTTCTTTGTACAGGTGTCATTACTCGCGAATAATAAGCCACTGGTTTATCCTCCGAGATGGGTCCCTGGCTTAAAATGGCACCAATCGCATACCCACTCGCATCTGTTGTTAAATTAAATTCTTTTGAAAAATCAGGATGAATCAAAAGAGGTTCTTCACAAAGTGAATTTTTTAAGCACTCAAAAGCTTCTTGAGTTTCTTTATCCCATTTAAATTCTACATCTTTTTGTAATAAGCTTGTTAAAGGTTTTTAGGAACACTTAAGTGGGCAGATTTGCGCAATCTCAAGCGTCAAAAACCCTTATATTTAACATGTTTTAAGGGGCTCCTCCCGGAGGAGCCAAAAAAAAAGAGCTCCTCCCGGAGGAGCACCTCAAAACCTTCAAAAAACCTTATATTTAACATGTTTTAAGGGGCTCCTCCCGGAGGAGCCGTAATTTTCAGAGCTCCTCCCGGAGGAGCCCCTTAAAACGTCAAAAAACCTTATATTTATTATGTTTGAAGTGGGCTCCTCCCGGAGGAGCCGTAGTTTAAAGAGCTCCTCCCGGAGGAGCACCTCAAAACCTTCAAAAAACCTTATATTTAACATGTTTTAAGGGGCTCCTCCGGGAGAAGCCAAAAAAAAGAGCTCCTCCCAGAGGAGCACCTCAAAACCTTCAAAAAACCTTATATTCAACATATTTTAAGGGGCTCCTTCCGGAGAAGCCGTTATTTTCAGAGCTCCTCCCGGAGGAGCCCCTTAAAACGTCAAAAAACCTTATATTTATTATGTTTGAAGTGGGCTCCTCCCGGAGGAGCCGTAGTTTAAAGAGCTCCTCCCGGAGGAGCACCTCAAAACCTTCAAAAAACCTTATATTTAACATGTTTTAAGGGGCTCCTCCCGGAGGAGCCGTAATTTCCAGAGCTCCTCCCGGAGGAGCACCTCAAAACGTCAATAAACCTTATATTCAACATGTTTTAAGGGGCTCCTCCCGGAGGAGTTGATTTTAAATTATAGGAGCTTCTCCTGTACGAGCACCTTAACTGTCAAAAAACTCCATATTTAACCTCTTTGAAGGGCGCTTTTCCTAGAGGAGTCGTAATTTTAAAAGACCTTTTTAAAGGAGTACTTCGAAACGGTTAAAAAATATTATATTTTACATGTTCCAAGTACTTGAAGTATTTTAACTTACTATTTAATTTTTATAACTATTTTTTTAGACTCACCATAATAAAATTTTCTTTTTTCAATTTAAATCATATTTAACAATTTTACCTAAACATGTTTAAACTTTTATTCAATACACAAACTCAACTCAAAAAACATGTTAAATATGAACTATCAAAAAACTCCATATTTTATAACTATTTTTATGGGGGTTGGCGAGCGAAGCGAGCAGGGGGGTACCCCCTAGTGTATATATATATATATATATATGTATGTATGCTGAATTCACTTAATTTATTGTGGCTTATAACCAGGGTTGGGTGGTGTGGCACTTTGGTGACTCACCATGGTAAGCCACCTGGTGTATTGGTGTATTAGGCGCATTATACCCAGCGTTCGAAATAAATAATTTTTTATGAACTATTAAATAAACCGACAAGCTCCAAAACCCCGATAACGCTGGGAATAGCGTTAAATAAATAACTTTTTATAAACAATTAAATATACCGTCAAGCTCTAAACCCACATAACGCTGAGGAGAGCGATAAAGAAATAATTTTTTATAAACAATTAAATAATCCAACAAGCTCTAAACCCCCATAACGTTGGGGAGAGCGATAAATAAATAATTTTTTTTAAACAATTGAATAAACCAACAAGCTCTAAAACCCCATAACGCTGGGAATAGCGATAAATAAATAATTTTTTATAAACAATTAAATATACCGACAAGCTCTAAGCCCCCATAATGCTGGGAGAGCGATAAATAAATTATTTTTTATAAACATTTAAATAATTCGACAAGCTGGTAACCCCTATAACGCTGGGGAGAGTGATAAAGAAATAATTTTTTATAAACAATTAAATAATTCGACAAGCTCGTAACCCCCATAACGCTGGGGGAGCGATAAATAAATCATTTTTTATAAACAATTGAATAAACAAACAAGCTCTAAGCCCCCATAACACTTGGGAGAGCGATAATTAAATAATTTTTTATGAATAATTGAATTAACCGACAAGCTCTAAAGCCCCATAACGCTGGGCACCCAAGTTCAACGAAAAAACTAATCAGTTATTTTCCAAGCCTTAAACCCCCAAAACCCGGAGCATCCAAGTTCAACAAAAAAGGTGATTGGGTACCTCCCAAGCTCTAAGCCCCCAAAACCCTGGGCGCCCGAGTTCAACAAATGAACTGATCGGCTGTCCCCAAAGCTCTAAATCCCCAACTGATCCGTTTGTTTTATTAAAATCAGGCACCCAGGGTCTTGGGAGCTTAGAGCTGGGGGGTAGCCAATCAGCTTTTTTGTTGAACTCGCGTTTCCAGGGATTTGGGGGCTTAGAGCTTGAGGGGTAGCCAATCAGCTTTTTTGTTGAACTCGCGCGCTCAGGGTGTGGGGACTTAGAGCTTGGGGTGTAGCCAATCAGCTTTTTTGTTGAACTTGGGTGCTCCGGGTTTTGGGGGCTTGAAGCTTGGGGCATAGCCGATTAGTTTTTTCTTTGAACTCGGGTGCCCAGCGTTATGGGGGTTTAGAGCTTGTCAGTTGATTCAATTGTTTATAAAAAATTATTTATTTATCGCTCTCCCCAGCGTTATGGGGGTTACGAGCTTGTCGAATTATTTAAATGTTTATAAAAAATTATTTATTTATCGCTCTCCCCAGCGTTATGGGGGTTTAGAGCTTGTCGGTTTATTTAATTGTTTATAAAAAATTATTTATTTATCACTCTCCCGAGCGTTATGGGGGTTTTGGAGCTTGTCGGTTTATTTAATAGTTTATACAAAATTATTTATTTCAAACGCTGGGTATAATGCGCCTAATACACCAATACACCAGGTGGCTTACCATGGTGAGTCACCAAAGTGCCACACCACCCAACCCTGCTTATAACAGCAGTTCTATTTGATCAAAGAATTAAATGACCAAGGGTCTAAAAGTCACCGAAAGGTAACCATTGTTATATATATATATATATATATATATTTATACGTCCAATCATACCTACAGCTATAAGTACCAATTCAAATATTAAACTATTAATAAGTTCTAAGTTACCCAGACAAAACTTCAGACCTAACCATTGGACCTATTAGACGGAGAGTGATTACCGAGTGCATCGTAACTCATCCGATCTCACATGACGGGGGAACGAGACTCGACTAACAGTAATCAAGCGGATTCAAGGGATTCGACAGCTATGGAGACCGCTATGAGCATCACACTGCTTAGTCCAGCCAATAACTTAAGCCTCCAAAATTCTATAGCGGGTCTTAGCACCTACGACGGGAGTAACATCCCGTTAAAGGACTTCTTGCAGGACGTGAAAAACGGTGAGTCGAGCGTCGGAGAAGACCAGAAAAGGAATTACTTGCGAGCCGTGCTTAGTCGATTAAGAGGGCTGGCAAAGGATTGTACTTATGGATAGACCTTCGCCACAGTCAAGGACCTTTGTACACATTTAAAGCAAAGGTTTGCCCCAGGAAGGGGATTCGCATATTATAATGCTAGGCTGCACTCCTTGCGAATGAAACAAGGAGATTCCATTGGCAGCTTTCAAGACCAGATTAATATTCTCCTAAATTGCGCCAAATCAGCGCTACAAGAGGAGAAGGGTAAGGGCTAGGAAGAGGCCATGATGACGCTGCTAGTTGAGGCGGCGGTGAACGTATTTATTCGAGGCCTCCACTTAGGAAAGTCGGTAGACCAGATCCAGCCAGCTACATTAGAAGCAGCCTACAAAGAAGCCGTACGCTTGGTGTCTCGTATGGAGGCCTATATCATTCCTGCTGGACGGATTCGGGGTGGAGTCAGAGGACCCGAGACCTACCAGCCGGACGCGCGGAACAGTCAGGAAAGAAGCGCCTATGTAGGTTGGATCCAAGAAGGACCCAATTCTGGCCAATGGGGTGAAGAAGTAGAATATCAAGAAGAAGGGACCCCTCAGGAAAACAATTATGCGCTGGACACGCATAAACTGCAAGCGGGCGAGGTATATTACCAATACCCAGCAAACGCATATCAAATGCAACAACCAGCGTACAACTGACCAAGGCCACCCTAACCTGCTCAGTACGAAGCTCGTTACCCCGCCCAGCCTTTTATGCAAATACCTCAGAACTCAAATGGACCGGGCCCGCAATGGTACACTGGGTAAAGTTATGGAAATGTACGACCGAACGGACGCGCTAGATACCCTGTGAAGCCCCAAACATTCGACCCAGACCGAGTTCCGCTAAGCCGTGCAGAAGGACCACCAGCTAACTGGCCGAGGCCAGCTGGGCCACCTCAGTCGAATCCGGGTTGGCAAGGATTCGCCAACCAAGCACAAGGACCTCATTCAGGTTGGGTCCGAAGTCCAGCCCCGCCTCAAGGGCCAAGACCTAACAATTATCCGGTGTCGTCTCAAGGACCACGACCTAATAATCATGCGGTGTCGTCACAAGGGCAGGGACCACTGCTGATAATGCCGGAACAGTGCAACCCATAGTTTGTATGGAGGAGCCGGACTTGCGCCCGACTCCGCCATATCAGCAACCCTTAAACTATCAGATTGCTCGCTCCATCCCGGAGGCGAGCCAGCAGCCAGGAATGCCAGGAACGAGCTTCAATCAGGACAGGAGTCTATTACCAGCGCGAACGATGAAAATCCAAGTCGGAACGATACGGTCGTCAACCTCACGAACAGCCAGGGACTGGCTGAACTCGGAATAGATCCCGACCCAGGCACCCATGTTAGAATTTACCTTCCCGATGAGTAGCTACATGTGGTGCTAATGCTGGATACTGGCTCAGCCGTCAATTTGATTAAATTAACCGCCCTAGACCTAGATGCCGAAATTGAGACGGCAGCGGCCATCCCACTAATGGGAATAGCAGCTCAAGAGGTTATGACACTCGGAATAACGTGGGAGAAAATAGGAAATCAAGACACACTTTTTCATGTTGTGTCTGAAAGGTTTCTTATCCGCTACGATGGCATTTTAGGCCGATCGTTCCTTAAACAAAACAAGTCTGTTATTTCTTATTATAAGAATAAGGTTATGTTAAGTCAAGATGTAATGAACCCCATATCATTTGTGGATGAGGAGGGGTATGAACTGCTGGAACAACAAAGGGGATTGGCCCCTCGGCATCAAAGCAGTAAGGAGGTGTATCAAGCCGAGCCAACTGTGGGGAAGGCTGAAAAAAATGCGGTGAACCTGAATCCGGAGTTTACACTGACTACTGGGAAAATTGACACGAACCCAACAACAACCAAGACATAATCAGTGAATACAATAAGGGAGTCATCAAAAATAAAGACTTCAGCGGATGCATCCCCGGTTAAATGGACCATTAAAAAACGAAATCGGCAGGTGATCAGCGTGAATCTAATCAACAGCGCCATTCACACTGGGTATCTCCCAGCATTAAGCAGCACGCCCGGCGTATTTTTGGGGAATGCGCTGGTGACCAACGAAAGGGGTACCTGCAAAGTTTTTGCTGTCAATACCACTGATCAAGATGTGACTATCAAAGTAAACCCTTGCGAATTAATACCCTGTGAGTATCAAGCCCCAGGATTCGAAACTGAATTCGGCTCTGAGGAAGAAGGCCCACCAAAAACGGACCCCAATGATCTAGTTAAAGAAGTTCTGGAACTACTTGACACTAAATTGCTTAATGATGAGGAGCGGGATCAAGTCCGCTGGATCGTCGAGAAGTATCACGACGTGTTCTTATTACCAGGGGACAAACTTTCGTGCACTAAAAAAGTAGAGCATGAGATAGTTATAGAAGATAATATTCCAGTTCATGTGAAGCAATGTCGTCATCCACCGGTTCATCGAGAGGTAATGCGTGAGGATATTGAGAAAAAGTTGAAAGACGACATTATAGAGCCTTCTAATTCTCCGTACCAGTCTCCTGTATGAATTTTACCGAAGAAAAGACAGCCAAGGGCGCCCAAATTGGCCGATGGTAGTAGACTTCAGAGAAGTAAATAAGAAGACAATTGGTGATTTCTATCCTCTCCCGAACATAGCATACATTTTGGACCAACTAGGAGATGGAAAATACTTCTCCACCTTCGACCTAGCCTCTGGCTTCCATCAGATACCTGTAAAAAATGAAAACAGACATAAAACGGCATTTTCGACCTTAAACGGGCACTGGCAATTCAAGAAAATGCCTATGGGACTCAAAAATGCTCCCGCAACGTTCCAAAGAATGATGGATTTGATCCTTATGGGACTCCAAAATGTCGAAATGTTCGTCTACCTGGACGATATCATAATTTACGCCTGTAGTTTAATGGACTATTTACATTAAGTACAACTACTCCTTGACCGACTCAGAGATGCCAAACTAGTGCTCCAACCATACAAAGTACAGTTTTTAAGGAGGGAAGTACCATTCTTGGGAAACATTGTATCGGAACGAGGCTGCGAGCCAAATCCCGACAAGATCGAAGCAATCAAGAAGTCCAGGAGACCACGTACTGTAACGCATATATGGTAATTTACAGCCCTCGTGTGCTATTATCGAAGATTCATCAAGGATTTCAGCAAAATAGCTAAGCCGCTATTTGACTTGACCAAGAAAGATGTGAAATTCGAGTGGGGACCGGCGCAAGAAGAAAGTTTTGAAGCTCTTAAGCAAAAACTTTGTGAAGCCCCAATACTGCAATTTCCGGATTTTAACAAGAAGTTCACACTAACGACAGATGCCAGTGACTACGCTGTAGGCGTATCTGAGCCAGGAGAAGGATGGATTCGATCACCCCGTGGCTTACTTATCTCGCAGTCAAAAAAAAGGGAATTAAACTATTCTACCACGGAAAAGGAGAGCGTCACCGTAATGCATGCACTCAAGAAATTCCGTACGTATCTGTTGGGTCGGCGGTATCAGCTGATCAGCGACCATGAACCGCTAAGTTAGATACATAATCAGCGGGACCTAGGTAAAAAAATGCTGCGGTGGATGTTCAAATTCATTGACTTTGAATATTATTTCAAATATAAGCCCGGAAAACTAAATATCAACGCTGATGTTCTGTCTCGAAACCCAACAGACGCACCGATCCCAGAAGATGAAATCAATGTTACTGTTGCGGAATTTATCAAATTTAAATATTCGCACCCATGTCCGCAGTTGATGTCGTCGCCGCGGCGTCTCTCGAAAATTAGCGCTGCTAATCGTTAGCGGTTCAAAACCGCTGACTCACCTGCGCAGAGTATTGATTTTTCGCTCTGTCTCTCTCTCTCACGTGCCTTCAAGCTACGCGCTGTTGCTGCTGTCGTTGACGCTGCTGGGCCTGCGGCGTCTCTCCAGTTCTCTTCTCGGCAACGCTCGTGAATAGACGTTTCTTTCGCCATTTTGTGTTATCTCTTGGGTTCTTTTCACTTGGCATTTTTCTCGACTCTTTCTCGTCATCAACGCAGTGGTCTCATCTGCACAGTGATCTCAACAAATAATTCACCTGGTGGTAGTCAACTCTGGAGAAATCTCATCTTGAATTCGATCGGCTTGATTCACTTCAATTCTTGGGTTAGCAGCTCAGCAAGGAGATAATCCTAGGCATCCTCAGGTATTTTTGCGCAGCACCGGTAACAATAATTTACCGGTGCTTCTCATCGTCATTTCGCAGCCAGAAAATCAATAAAATTTACTGTGCATTTTCTTGCTCTCTCTCTCCTTTCTTTGTGCTGTCTTACAAGCAGCCATTTTCTTTTCTATTCTGTTCAAGGTCATTCTCTGCTGCTGCTTTAATTTCTCTTGGGCATCTCTCTCTCTCTCTTTTCAAGGCCATTTCTGTTGCCTTGTTTACATCAACTATACTCAAACAAAACTTATGTTTATGGCTTTAATTAATATAATCAAGTCTATAAAGAGTTTTGACTAGGTGTTTCTCAAATTAATTAATTAATTTTCTTTACATGAAAATTAAGAGTGGAAATTCTCCACTCAAACTATAATATTCTCACCTCTCAGTTTTTTTGCATTAAAATAATTTCTATTAACCGGTATAAACTCACTTATTGTAATTTTGAATTATTTGAATATTGTTGTAAATAGAGTGCTGTGTTAAAATAAATAAATTAACACTGTTGGTATTAAATTAAGTCTGTCTCAACATTTCTTTGACAACCCTCCCCTACCAGCTTTTAATCCGGCAACAAAATAAAATTAATAAAGCAGTAAATCTGCAACATTTGGTCCTTCGAGCCGGATGCTGGTGTGTGGCTGGGCTAGTTCTTGAATAATCTCATCATCATAACCATCATCCTCAGGTTTTCTCAACAAGTGGCACCTGGTTTTCATCAGTTGGCACCTCTCATCTCAGGACATGGACAATACTCAGGATAAGAAGTCAGAGGCTCCAAGCGACAAGACCAAACTTGAAGCAGCCAATACTGGACATCACTCGGATGAGACCTCTCAACAGTTGGATAACTCAACGCTAGGAGCTACTGGTGGCTCAGCTCCTGCTACCACTGTACCAAAGGTACATTCACAGCCTGCTGGTATATCCGAGCAGGAAAATCTCTTGAATGTGGTGGATGGTGGGTCCACGCCCAGGACTCGCTCAAGCTCTGGCTCTGTGCCTGCAGACTTTATCTGCAGGACCAGATCTCAAAGAGAGCGGTTGACCAGCTTAGAAGGTTACAGCACCATAATTAAAGAGAAAGGTGCTACTGCTGGTTTGATGGTGGTCAATCAGTGGCGTGAGTCTGTGGAGTCACTGATGTTTTCATTTAGATCTGACCATGGACAATTGGTGTCATCTTGTCCTGCCACTATGGTCAATGATGAATATTTCACCGCTGGCTACCTCAACAAAATGGAAATGCTTTACCTGGACATCCTCATGGAATTGGCAACGCTCAGGGAAAATCTCACACCTCCAGCTCCAACAGTCACCTCATCTCACCCAAGGTCAACGTCTCCTCAGAACATGAAGTTACCGGATATCAATTTGCCACCGTTTTCTGGATCCTACTCTCAGTGGCAGTCGTTCAAGGAAATGTTTGAGGAGATGGTGCTCAACAACACTAAAATCTTGGATCTCTTCAAGGCCATGTACTTGAAGAGGTCCTTGACTGGGGAAGCTGCGAGTTTGGTTCAAAACTACCCCCTCACCCTGGAAGGTCTCAATCTTGGCTGGCAAAAACTCAACGAGCGCTACGATAACAAACGTCGTTTAATTGAAGAGCTCTTCAATGAGTTGACTAAGGTCCCGTCGGTGCAGCCTAAGGACTCAAAGTCCCTCAATACTTTGGTGACGTCAACCTCAAACACTTTCAAGTTATTGGCGTCGTACGTAGATACAGAACGGCTGGGGGACGTTCTCATTACGGCAAACACGTTGAAACTCCTGGATCGACCGTCAAGAGAGGCTTGGGAGACCTCGGTCACATCATCTTCAGAGCTTCCCTCCTTCAAAGAATTGGAAAAGTTTCTAATGGCCAGGGTGCGAGCCTTAGAAAACATAGAGAGCACCCACCGAACTGTGGCATCCCAACCTGGTAAATCTCAACAACCTGGGCACCCTTTCCAAAAGAGTGTAAAAGCTCACGTGGGTATCTCATCTGGGTCACAAGGGTCATCTGGGCAAAGGCCCAACACTCAGCAGCAGCAGCACACCTGCTCTCATTGTGGACAGGGTCACTTCATTGTTTCCTGTTCTGGATTCAGGGAACTCTCACCAGCAGATCGCAGACGGGTAGTCACACAAAAGTCATTGTGTTATAATTGTTTGGGTAGGCATTCATTTAAAAATTGCCAATCGAAGACGAGATGCAAGACTTGCGATAAAATGCATCACACCATGATTCACGTGGACCCATCCGTCGCTTCAACTGCAGTTGGTACTCCCTCATTACCCTTGGCTCCATCTCAACAACAACAATAGGAGGCAGGCGCAATCACTCTTGGTTTTTCTCACGCCCTGGATACCTCTCTTTTGGCTACAGCGGTAGCTGTTCTCATCACTGGGTCAGCATCTCACATGGTTAGAATTCTCATCGACCCTGGTTCAGAATTATCATTCATCTCATCTGCATTGGTAGACTTGCTCAAAATCCCTCGAACTCATTCATCAGTCTCAATACTTGGTATTGGCGCTTCAAAAGCTGGTCAAACTCACGGAAAGGCAGTGGTTATTCTCAAATCTGCATATCGAAATACTCAAGTGAAACTTCACGTTCATATTCTAAATTGTCTCACTTCGACCTTACCTTCTCAACCATGCGATGAAGGGACTTGCCCTCACATCAATAATCTATGTCTGGCCGATTCTCAATTTGGACATCCTCAAAAAATCGATATTATTCTTGGATCTGATCATTACGGCTTGATCATAAAACCCAATATTATTAAAGGAGCTCCACACGAACCTATTGCTCAACTCTCAATCTTTGGTTGGTTGGTACTTGGTCCTTGCTCCTTGGAATCTGGCTCAATAAAACAATCATTTTCAATAGTACCTCTCAATCTGGACGCCTTACGTGAAGCTATCTGAAAATTCTGGACATTGGAGGAAACCCCAAATTCTCAACTGGCAGCCTTGACGGCTGGTGAAAAGGAATGTGAAGAACACTTTTCAACCACACACTCACGAACTCAACAGGGAAGGTACGTTGTCCGGCTTCCTCTCATCCAAGATCCTTCCGTGCTGGGTCATTCTCTTGGTCGTGCTCAAGCTTGTGTTCGAGGAATCATGAGACGATTATCAAAGGACGAAGATTACAAAAAATTGTATTTTGAGTTCATGGAGGAATATCTCAAATTGGGACACATGGTTCAAGTGCCAGCCGATTCAATCAACGTTACCCCTTGTTACTACCTACCTCATCATGGTGTTCTCAAACTGGATAGCCTCACTACAAAACTGAGGGTAATATTCAATGGTTCGGCTGCTACTTCATCTGGTTACTCTCTCAACGACATCATGCATACTGGGCAAAATTTGCTCCTCAACATATTGGACGTTATCCATTGGCTCAGGGTCTACAAATTTTTGTTCGTTACTGATGTCACAAAGATGTACAGGCAGATCTTGGTCCACCAAGATGATCAAGATTTACAAAGAATCATTTGGGTCGACAAACTTTTCAGGGAAATTCATTACAAATTGACAACAGTGACGTATGGTACTCGAGCAGCTCAATTCTTGGCTATCCGAGTGTTGTTACAACTCATAAAGGACGAAGGTGCCCGTTTTCCATTGGCAATCGACTCTCTCACATTTGGAAGGTATGCGGATGACATCTTTGGTGGCGCTGACTCTTTATCTCTTCTCAATGAAAAGGCTGCTCAATTAGAAGGATTGTGCATGGCGGGCGGGTTTCCACTAGCCAAATGGAATTCAAACAATCGGAAATTCTCAAAATTGGACCGCTCGACTCCACAATCAAATAGCTCAATCTCATTTAGTGATTGCACTGCCAAAATCCTCGGATTAACTTGGTCTCCTCAACGGGATATTATCATTGTGAAGCTCTGCTTACCAGAGGTGAGTAAAGTTATCTCGAAAAGAAACATCTTGTCGGAGGTGGCTCAAATCTTCGACCCAATTGGGATGGTCTCACCAGTCGTTATCAAGGCCAAAATTCTACTGCAGGAATTGTGGTTACAGAAATTGAATTGGGATGAAGCAGTGCCAGCTTCAACCCAGAAAAAGTGGTTAGAAATCAGAGAAGATTTCAAAAATTTGGAAAAAATCTCACTACCCCGTTGGCTTGGAACACTTTCAAACTCAGTGGTCGATATTCATGGTTTCTTGGATGCTTCTGAATTCGCTATGGCTGCAGTTATCTACACGAGAGTTCAATCAACTAAGGGCATAACAGTTTCTTGGTTATGCTCAAAAACAAAGGTGGCCCCTCTCAAACCAGTTTCAATTCCAAGATTGGAATAAGTAGCTGCCCACATTCTCAGCAAACTGGTGCATCATTTCTTATCGACCACGAAATTGGACATAAACTCTGTGATTCTTTGGATTGACTCCAAGACTGCTCTCGCATGGATTAGCTCTCACCCATCACGCTGGAAAGAGTTCGTGTGCAACAGGGTACACTCAATTCAAGAGTTGGTCCCTCAAGCGCACTGGAGGCATGTACCTGGTCACTGTAATCCAGCTGACTGTGCCTCTCGTGGTATTCTCACCTCTCAACTTGTTGGTCATCAGCTTTGGTGGAATGGACCACCGTGGCTTTCTCAACCAGAGGAATATTGGCCAGCCCCCGCTGCTCCCCTGGATCTACACGCTCTTCCAGAACAAAGAAAGTCTACACCAGTAGTGGCTGTTGCTCTTGCCAAGGAACAGTGGAATCTCATACGCCGGTATTCATTTCTCACCAAATTATTAAGAATCACAGCTCTCTGTATGGTTGCAGTACAACGATTCAAGAGAAATTTCCAGCAGTCGTCAGTCATCTCGTCTGAGTTGCTTAACAAAGCAAAACAATTTTGGATTGGCTTCTCTCAACAACAAGATCTCTCTGATGAGATAAAAATGGTTTCGAGCTCAACGCTTCCAAAATCTCACCCTCTCAATAAATTGAAACCATTTGTGGATGCTTACGGTATTTTGAGGCTTGGTGGTCGGTTAAATCAAACGAATTTGAGTTATTCGACCAAGCATCCAGCAATTTTCACTAGAAACGCACCTCTCACAGCACTCATCATTGGTCAAGCTCACCTGGATACTTTGCATGGAGGCACTCAACTTACCCTGTCGAAAGTTCGTCAGGAATATTGGATCATTGGTGACCGAGCTACTGTCAAGTCTCACATAGTGCACTGTGTGGTTTGCGCAAGACAGAGGGGTTCTCTAGCTCGGCAACTCATGGGACAACTACCCTTGGCCAGGGTAACTCCCTCTCGTCCTTTTTCCCATTCTGGTGTAGATTACGCTGGCCCTCTCAACATCACTTCTTGGAAAGGACGAGGTTCAAAAGTTTACAAAGGTTGGCTGTGCGTGTTTGTTTGCTTTTCATCATCGGCTGTACACTTGGAGACAGTCAGTGATTACTCAACAGACGGTTTTCTCGCTGCCTATAGAAGGTTTACATCAAGGAGGGGCTTGCCTTCTCACATGTACTCGGATTGTGGTACCAATTTTCAGGGTGCAGACAAAGAGTTGAGGACTCTATTCAGGCAAGCTCAATCTCAAGACTCAACTTTGGCTAGGGTTTTGGCTCAAGATGGGACGAAATGGAATTTCAATCCACCTGCTGCCCCTCACATGGGTGGAAAATGGGAATCAGTTGTGAAATTAATAAAATTTCACCTGAAAAGGACAATTGGCGATACCGTACTTACCTTTGAGGAACTCACCACACTGCTCACTCAAATAGAAGGTATTCTCAACTCGCGTCCATTGGAACCTCTCAGTGATGACCCTGAAGATCTTCAGTTTCTCACCCCTGGACACTTTCTCATTGGAACAGCTCTCAATGCGGTCCCAGAACCAAGCCTTCTGGATCTCAACTCGTCCAGGCTCTCTCGATGGCAACTTATACAGCAAAAAATTCAACGGTTTTGGAAGCAATGGTCTTCTCAATACATTCATCACTTGTAAACTGTGTCTAAGTGGAAACATCCATTTTTTAACATCAATGTTGGTTTGATGGTCTTACTCACCAATGAGAATTCACCGCCTAGTAAGTGGCCTATGGCACGGGTCATTCAACTTCACCCTGGTAATGATGGACTTACTCGAGTGGTGACTCTCAAGACATCCTGTGCAACTCTCAAAAGACCGGTGACAAAACTGGTGGTTCTTCCAGTTTATTCGACTGATGGTGATCAACGCATTGGTTGATGGCGGGCGGAATGTTGCGGAATTTATCAAATTTAAATATTCGCGCCCATGTCCGCAGTTGATGTCGTCGCCGCGGCGTCTCTCGAAAATTAGCGCTGCTAATCGTTAGCGGTTCAAAACCGCTGACTCACCTGCGCAGAGTATTGATTTTTCGCTCTGTCTCTCTCTCTCACGTGCCTTCAAGCTACGCGCTGTTGCTGCTGTCGCTAACGCTGCTGGGCCTGCGGCGTCTCTCCAGTTCTCTTCTCGGCAACGCTCGTGAATAGACGTTTCTTTCGCCATTTTGTGTTATCTCTTGGGTTCTTTTCACTTGGCATTTTTCTCGACTCTTTCTCGTCATCAACGCAGTGGTCTCATCTGCACAGTCATCTCAACAAATAATTCACCTGGTGGTAGTCAACTCTGGAGAAATCTCATCTTGAATTCGATCGGCTTGATTCACTTCAATTCTTGGGTTAGCAGCTCAGCAAGGAGATAATCCTAGGCATCCTCAGGTATTTTTGCGCAGCACCGGTAACAATAATTTACCGGTGCTTCTCATCGTCATTTCGCAGCCAGAAAATCAATAAAATTTACTGTGCATTTTCTTGCTCTCTCTCTTCTTTCTTTGTGCTGTCTTACAAGCAGCCATTTTCTTTTCTATTCTGTTCAAGGTCATTCTCTGCTGCTGCTTTAATTTCTCTTGGGCATCTCTCTCTCTCTCTCTTTTCAAGGCCATTTCTGTTGCCTTGTTTACATCAACTATACTCAAACAAAACTTATGTTTATGGCTTTAATTAATATAATCAAGTCTATAAAGAGTTTTGACTAGGTGTTTCTCAAATTAATTAATTAATTTTCTTTACATGAAAATTAAGAGTGGAAATTCTCCACTCAAACTATAATATTCTCACCTCTCAGTTTTTTTTTTCATTAAAAATAATTTTTATTAACCTGTATAAACTCACTTATTGTAATTTTGAATTATTTGAATATTGTTGTAAATAGAGTGCTGTGTTAAAATAAATAAATTAACACTGTTGGTATTAAATAAAGTCTGTCTCAACAGTTATTTGACAACCCTCCCCCACCAGCTTTTAATCCGGCAACAAAATAAAATTAATAAAGCAGTAAATCTGTAACAGTTACATTACCCATAATTAAAGTGATTGTCTTAGAGAAGAGTCAACATAAACGCAATAAGACTTCAGCGCAAACAAACAAAAGAGGGCAGAAACCGGCGAAGCCCGGGACTGCCAGAGCCAAACCTAGTGGACCCTACCAAGAACAACCGAAACCTTCGACTAGTAGCGAAGCTTCAGCCCCTACGAGATGGCAACAGGCCTAACCTGATAATGACGTTAATCCTCCTAAAAGGGAAAGATTCATAAGAAGAAGAAATTAACGGGCAATATGACTCCATGGTGGCATTGTCGGAAAAGGAAGTCAGCGCCGTCACTCCGAGTGAAACGGAAACGATTGAGAAATCCGAGGGTGAGGAGGATCAAGTTATGTCTGAGCAACCTCAATTGTCGCTTCAAGAAGGAAGCGACCGCTTGGATAAAAGTCTGCAGGAGCATTATGATCGAACCAATGAGTGGTGCGGACTACCGGCAATCAGGCCTGAGGAAGCTCCCACTCATTTTTCGGATGGTGATGTCAAATACGCAGTCCAGGAAACTGCAACCAGGGGATGTTACTCCGAAGGAGAAGAAGTGGACTCGGAGGCAAGAGAAGTGCTCCAACAGACGGACCCTTACAATGAAGATACTCTGAATGACAGCGTTATGACCCAGCGAATTCAGGAGTTAGAAAGGAAAGCCAATGTCAGCAACGAACGAGAGATAGATCGTCGTTCAGCGGAGGAAACCGACACAAGCGTGAAACTAGAAGAGGCAGAAGAAGCCGATGGTGAGCAAGAGTCTGAACCATCCATTCTGAGTTGGCCCAAACGAGCAGAGGTCTCGATAAATCCCAGAATCTTATCGGAAAGGCAGTTGATCAGTAGCACACCAGAAAGCCGACCACGACGATCCAAACCTCTGGATCTAGAAACAATAGAAGAAAGTAAGAATAATACCCCCATAATTTTGAAATTCAGCTGACCCACCCAGGACGAGTTGCCCTTCTTTTTACCAGAATTGACGTGGCAGCAGGATGAGCCCTCGGACTATCGAAAATGCTTGAATCCCAATACAAAGGACACTTCTATGTCTGACGGGATACCCGTAGAGAAAGAAATACCATCTCAAGGTAGGGTCTTGCGAAGCAGGAATTGTTTGACCTATAAGCGGATAATATTGCGCATTTTATAACTCGGGATTGTATACCCGACGGCCCTGTTAATAGATTGCTGACTGATCTAAATGCTATTGATCCAAGTCAGCTCAAAGGAAAACGTCCACAAAAGGGGCAAGTGCTAATTACCCCGTACAAGAATCATAACATACTCACGTTGATAGTGAAAGACCATTACCACGACCCACAAGAACCTGCTGTGGTGATTAAAGTGTTACAGAATCTGCAAGACACCCTGGCACGTCACAACCTGAGTGGCTTTCGGATAGCTCGAAAGGAGGACATGGCCAGTACAACTGGAACCGGGACTCCTAGAAGAAATCATCCGAATGACATTTCATAAAACCCCATATCAAATTACCATATGCTTTGGAACGTCTATTATGCCTAATGTGTCCGAGCGACTTAAAATCATTAAGTTGCTGCACAATAGTTTGGCCGGCGGACACAAAGGAATCAACCAGACCTACCAAAAGATCCGTGAGAGATACAACTGGAAAGGCATGCGGAATGAAGTATTGGACTATGTCCGACGATGCCCGAACTGTCGCGAGAAGAAAATTAACCGATGCAAAACAAGACAGGAATTAATTCTGACAGACACACCAATCGAGGCATTCGATAAAATATTGATTGACACTGTAGGCAAACTACGAACGACCCCGTCAGGTAAACAGCATGTGCTAACTATGCAGTGTAATTTGACAAAATACCTGATAGCGATTCCACTACCAGACATACGAGCTAGTACTATTGCGTACGCAATAGTACGACATCTGATTTGCTAATTCGGGGCACCGAGAGCACTGCTGTCGGACCGAGGCAAAAGTTTCTTGTAAGAATTAATAGATGAACAACTGCGACTATTTAAGATACGCAGGTTATGTACCTCCGGGTACCGACCGCAAACAAACGGATCACTTGAACGAAGCCATGCTCCTTTAATGGATTTCATCCGGGTGTATTCAGAGAAATACAACGATTGGGATCGTCTGGTCCCCTTCGCAGCATTCACGTATAACACGAGCGTGCATTCTGCAACTAACTTTACACCCTTCAAGTTAGTTTCCGGACGAGTGGCCAGATTCCCGATCAGAATTCCCAATGAGGAAAAATTAAGGTCGTACAATCTCTATCTGCAAGACCTGATTCATCGATTAGATGAAATGCAAATCCAGGCTGGAGAACGGGAAATTGCAACGAAAATAAAGACCAAGAACCGATATGACCAAACGACCAAACAATTCTGTGGCCGGCCAAATGGGTACGCATGGGTGTTAGCAGAGCCACGCATTTCGAAATTCGATAGTTACTATAAAAAACCTTTGAAAATTGTCGAAATACTGGGGTGGAACAATGTTACTCTAGAATTGCCAAATGGTAAGAAAATTAGAAAGCATGCTGACAAACTCATGAGTGTCCCGACCAACCATAGAAAAACCGACAAAAATGACTAATTCGAATCTTTTGTTTTCAGGAAATGTGGAAATTGCTGCTCGTACTGTCAACTGTAAGTATGGTTTCGGGATATGGGACCTACAATATCACTTCATTAACAACCAATCCGGGGTTGTATTACGAAAGGGTGGGGGTGGTGCACCTCCGACGGGCGGATTGGAAAATAATAGTAGCAGTGGAAACGGAGAAACTGCTCAACGACCAAGAAATAGAAAAACAGATTGGCGCTCTCACTCTGAGATGCCTGCGACAGGGGGAAGAGCCTCCCTGCGAAAGAGTGGTGGACATAAAAGCCCTCCACGAAGCCGTTCAGGTATTAAGAAGTTTAAAAAGATAAATTATGGACCGATTAGAAGATATATACAGTGAAGGACCTACTCAGACCGAAAATAGTACGAATACACGCCGAAAACAAATGGCGCCATTCGGGATCATCGGGATTTACAACCGGCAAGGTGAAATTGCGCGGACTCAGAATGACCAGACAATAAGAAAACCCGAAAGAAGGCAGGAACCGCTAAACCTTACAGTGGTTAAAACATCAGAAACCAAAGGACCATCGGCAGCAAAGAAGAAAACTTATGAGACATGAGTTTTCGAACCAATAAATATCGCAGGACCCAGCCAAGCTCGCAATCCTAGCCCAGGAAAAATAAACAAAAAGAGCGAAAAGGTGACGAGAAAAGCACCACTTTACCAAGCGTCTGAAGAATGTAGGAGTAAGTACCATATAAACGAAAAAGGCCAGGACTGCCACCGGCTATTTTGCTTGCTACGAAGAGTATCCCGCTAGAAAATCGGGATGAACTCTTCTTTGAAGAATTCGCCCGATTTGGAAGGTTAGGAAACTATCGGACTATGCCAGACCGTCAGGGCGAGTTAGGATGGGGCTACGTTCGATACGTTAAAGCAAAGCACGCATGACGAGCCCTGAGGGAAAGCGATCCCAGATACAAGGCCCAATACGCGTCTTTTCATCAAAAATCGCAGAGTTGTGCGCAGATGCGGCAACACTCGTGTGGGGCATGGATCAATTATGCAACATATGCCTACCACGATTTAATTTGCGGGAAACAAGACGCCTATTGGAAAAAGAAAAACCAGGAGAAAATTGCCGGAGCCCATATACTCGGAAAAACAATTGACTTGATAAGCTTCGAGATGGATGTGATCGATCAACCTAAAGCCGTACCGCCTTCTGGAACGTCGGATCCAGAAGGATACGAAAGAAGAACACGAGTGATTAGATCGACTCTGGTCTAATCCTCCGTAAGCTGCAAACAACACCAACGGAAGAGACAAAGAAAACACTGAACGAGAGACTACAGCAGAAAGGGCAATAACGTGTAGAGACTTTAATCCAAGTTTAAAACAACAGAGACTTTAGGATAAGTTAGTTATTAAGTGTGTAGTGAATGAAAAGCAAGGTGAATTGAGTGGAGGAATGCTAAATTGAATGGATGAATGTACCCTTGTGAAAAAAAAAAAAAAATTTAATTTATGTTCGAATGGGTGAAAGTAAATACGGATATGTATTTTCTGTATATATTACTCATCCATCTATGAGGATAGATAAGTGAATATGTATATCAGTGAATGAGATAATAATAATAATAAGGAAGTAAAATGTCTGTAAGTTTACGCCGAAAAATAAAGGAATGTCTATGTATGGGGAATGATTCAGATCGAGTAAAACGCAATCAACGGCGAAATGTGAAACGGTAGGTCACCGTCCCAATCAACTGCCCTAAAAGACAACTTAATTCATTTCCCGATCTCTAAAAAAAAAAAAAAAAAAAAAAGAGAATCCACAGAGATAACCAAGATTAAACCAATTGAACGATTATTTTCGAGACCCGATCTAATTCTATAAAAGACCAGACAATCGTTAAATGAGGTTAATCAAAATGCACTCAAGACCGTCACTTGCGACTCATCGTAGCCCTAATCATCGGCACGCGGTGTCCGGCGGTTAAGGTACGAGTGAGTTAGCATGGGAGCTTGCAGTAGCCTTACTCATGAGATCAGTTCAATGAATAAGGCGTAGCAGCTAACTATTAGAAGATAAATAAGACAAATAAGAGAAAAGTATATATTTTATTTATATACAGAACAAACGCACGAAAAGAATCTAAGCTTACCTTCCAGCGTAAACTACTTAATAGGACCATGCGTCCGAGATAAGTCTGTGTCGGATTCAAAGGTTTATATACCTTAATGTGCTCGAAGAAAATCCTTAATTCCGTCATGATAAAACGAAACGTGGCTAAGACCTGACCAAGAGCTTTTCAAGAACTGGATTCACTCTGGGCACAAGATTAAAAACCAGGCCATTCCTAACCAATGAAGAACGACCATGAAAATTACCTAAAACCTACCCAAGAACAAAATAGACCTACCTTAAAGACCATGACCAAGAGAACCACCCTACCTCCCAGAAACCCTAGACCTACATTAGACCTAAATTCACCAGGGATGGTGAATATTTTAGGAAGGGGGTACTGTTATGTGACATATTCTACTTATATTTATAATGCACATACAGCATTATAAGTGTAGATGGAATGGGTCGATGACACAAAAGAAAAATGCACGCGCTGCATTCTTGTCAGCGAGGCAACGCCCGGGCAAGACCGCAGCAGCCTTGGCAGTCGTAATTAGAGTTGAGTCGCGTAAAGACGGATTGATTCTTTATCAGATCTGTAAGTAGTAAGGTTAAATACGTAAGTCAGCGCGTGAGAGTTTACTCTTTTGTCGGAGAAACTCTATTATAATTAACTTTAAGTGTTTATCGTTTATGTGCGCGTCGTGTAGCACGGTAGCCAAGAAAAGGTGTATTAAGTTTGTACCGAACAAGGACTCAAATAAATAACGTGTGAACAGCGAACCCTCGTTGTAATTATTTCACTTCCCACTCTGCAGCTGACGTAGAACTAGGACGCCGGAGCCTTCATCAAATAAGGTACAGTTCAATACAATTGATCCATAACGTAGGTACTAGTAAAGAATACTTCCTTCCTTCCGTCGACGTACGAGTGGGGACCGTGATCTCCCGGTATCTTTCCCTTCCGAGCTGTTAGAATAGGGATAACGTTAGGTGTCCGCCAACACCTAACAGTTTGAATTAAAAAAAGACGTATATTTTGTCTGGAACTTCAGAGAGAATTTAAGTGAAAGCTAGGGAAGATGTTAGCTTGGTTGCGATGGAGGATTAGAGTGTTTCATATAAAAAAAGACGTATATTTTATCTGGAACTTTAGAGAGATGTTAAGTGAAAGATAAGAGTGTTTAAATAAAAAAAGACGTATATTATATCTAGGACTTCAGAGAGAAGTTAACTGAAAGCGGGGGAAGATGTTAGCTTGGTTGCGATGGAGTGTTAGAGTGTTTCAATTAAAAAAAGACGTATATTTTATCTGGAACTTCAGAGAGATGTTAAGTGAAAGATGGGAAAGATGTGAACTTGGTTGTGATGGAGTGTTAATTTGCTTTGATGCATGGTAAAGCTTGTTGACACTTGTTTTAACGATTGCGGGCTAACAAATGAGTTTCAGGAGGTCTTTTTCGGCGTTAAGAAATGAAATTTATAATCGTTTAACAGTCTTAAAAACTCTCGAAAAGTTTAATTCTGTTGTCTGCTGGACTTTAAATTGTTGAAATTAGAAAAAGGCGTATATTGTATCTGGAACTTCAGAGAGAAGTTAAGTGTGGGAGGTTCTGTGGTCCTTGTGACCTCAGAAATTTAGCAAAGTATATATAGATTCATACGTGTATAAGATTAAATGAGGGGAATATATGGGTCAAAATAATACTTTTTTAAAAAACCGTCCGCACGAGGTTCACCGATTTTATTGCAATTTTTTTGGGCAAAAGTACTATTCAATAGAAGACTTTTGCCGCAAAACAGAGGTCTCTATCTTATTTCTGCTTGATGCTAGATTTTTTCAAAGATTGAAAAATGGCCTATTTTTAAGCTGTTTTAAGCAATCTAAAGGTATTTTCGAAAAATTCTAACTTTTGATTAAAATGAGATAGAAACCTCTAGTTTAAGGCAAAATTTTGTTCAAAATAAGTTCTTTTTTGTAAAAATACTTTGACAACATAGTTTGGTTATTTTTATGATAATACAGTCCTACACAGATATTGCTATTTTTGCTCATTTGCAGGTATCTTCAAACGACCATAGCTTTTTCTAGGCTAAATTTTTGTGGATATTAAAAAATTGTTAAATTTTTTTTATGAAAAAACAAAAATTTTGCGACCAACCGGAACCCTGTACGATCTTCCGCTTCCAAGATACAGCTGTTTAAAGTTGTCAAAAAACACAAAAAATGCGTTTTTTACGATTTTCACACGCATTTTTGAACGGTTTCGACCTTTTTTTTCTCTCAAAAATATGTGGAATCTTCTTTTCATATGTTTCCAAACAAGCTCCCATAGTAATTGTAGTGCGGATTTGGGGTTTTAGTTGATTCCAAAGCATACACTTTTGACACATTTTATGTGCTAAACTAGTGTTTTTTTAACAATATACACGCTACATTTAACTTTTCCGTTCATTATAGATGTTTTGAAATTATTTTTTGACTAAAAACTATTCAAATTCCAGCCAAAATTAGGGGTTCCATGACATCAAGCGGGAAGCGACATTTAGCGGGAAACAATTGAATCGGTTGTCAAGGGTCGTGAGGTTCGTTCGAGCGGAAAAAAATTTGGCAACGCTGCCTTGACAATTATATTATATATGTATCGAGCGCTTAAGAACCGGAACACCGGAACGGAATCGAACGCGCAGAATGATAAATTTAAAAAAAATTAAAACTTTATAAATTACTTTTTTGAAATTTTTTAAAAAAACAATAGATCCTGGATAAGGGTTGCTACCTGGGGTAGCTACCCGCTGTACGAACGATTATGCTCTAGAGATGACTTAACCAGGAAGTTTTTGTTATAACCAACGCAGATCGGGTCTGAGTAGATAACTAGTGCACGGGATCGGGTATTACGCCATGGGGACGATTTCCCAAAGATTTTGTCGCTTTAACCAACGCAGATAAGGCCGGGGTAGGTACAGGGGCGGACTGGCCATTGGGAGGTTTGGGAGGTTTCCCCCTGGGCCGCGAGCTTTGGGTCCCCCGGGGCCGGTAGGTACAGGCCACAGGGCCGCAGATTGTTCTCAAACATCAAACCACCGTAATCCTGGGGGCCCGAGTTTTTTCAATAATTAATAAATAATTCCCCAAGCGGCCCAAGCCCTAAACCCCCAGTAACCCTGGGGGCCCAAGTTTTTTAAATAATTAATAAGTAATTCCCCAAGCAGCCCAAGCTTTAAACCCCCAGTAACCCTGGGGGCCCGAGTTCTTTTAATAATTAATAAGTAATTCCCCAAGCGGCCCAAGCCCTAAACCCCCAGTAACCCTGAGGGCCCAAGTTTTTAAAATAATTAATAAGTAATTCCCCAAGCAGCCCAAGCCCTAAACCCCCAGTAACCCTGGGGGCCCGAATTCTTTTAATAATTAATAAATAATTCCCCAAGTGGCCCAAACCCTTAACCCGCAGTAACCCCGGAAGCCCGAGTTCTTTTAATAATTAATAAATAATTTCCCGACCAGCCCAAGCTTTAAGCCCCCAGTAACCCTGGGGGTACGAGTTCTTTTAATAATGGTGGACCCCAATGCAAGAACTGCCTTAGCGCTCAATTGATGAATAATTTGTCAACCGGCCCGCCCCAACCCTTTCCGGCCCCTTAAAGACCTCAAAGTATGTGGACGCATACTTCGCATGCTTAATTATTTTTTATATCTTTTAAATTAATATTTCAAATCATGCTAACAAAATGCAGTTTCATAACTCGGGCCCCCAGGGGTACTGGGGGTTTAGGGTTTGGGCCACTTGGGGAATTATTTATTAATCATTAAAAGAATTCGGGCCCCCGTGGTTACTGGGGGTTTGAAGCTTGAGCCACTTGTGGAATTATTTATTAATTATTAAAAGAACTCGGGCCCCCAGGGTTACTGGGGGCTTAAAGCTTGGGCTGCTTGGGGAATCATTTATTAATTATTAAAAGAACTTGGGTCCCTAGTTAAAGTCTTTTTTTTTTTTTTAGCTGTTTTTTGGCCGCTGTCGCTGGTTTGTAGGGCCGCTTGGTCCAAAAGTCCCGGGCCGCTTAAATTCCCAGTCCGCCCCTGGGTAGGTACCTGGTGCATGCGCTCGGGTATTAGGCCACGGGGACGATTTCCCCAGGGTTTTTTTTTTTTCTTTCACCAACGCCGATAGGGTTGGGGTAGATTCCTGGTGCATGCTCGGGTATTACGCCCCGGGGACGATTTCCCCAAGGTTTTTTTTTTCTTTAACCAGCGCAGATTGGGTCAGGATAGGTACCTGGTGCTCGGGGTCGACGATTTCAGCCTGAGGATGAGTTCCCCAGGATGTTATATATCAACAAAGCAAGATAGCTCTCTAGAACTAGGAAGAGTGCTGCCAAATCCTCCAAAGGCCCGTGCCCGCACCAATCAGCCAGCTCTGCAATGAGCCCCCATCAGTCACAGCGAAGATTACTTGTAAAATTTTAACACTGTTCGCGCAGTTTTGACCGCACAAGCATAAGAGTAGAGGCGTGAGCCATTGCAGGGATCAAATATATTAAAGTAGTCGACACTCAGACCTCTGGTCAGCAAATGTCCTTTGGTCAGTGAGGATTATTTTTGGCTATGTGGATGATTTTACTCAGAACTTTGTATTTTACACCATATATGTCAGTTTTGGCAAGTACAAAAAAAGGGTCATCTTGATCACTGATCAGTGCGGATTCTGGCTCGGGGATGATTTTACTCAGAAGTTTGCAGAAGAAGTCAGTTTTGATTTTCTCAATAAAGAAAAAGTCAGCTTGACCAGTGGTTGGTGCCCAAATTTTTTTGCTTTGAAGATTTTTGTAAAATATATTGCATGTACAAAATATACCTTGATTTCCCAATAACAGTTTTTGATCAATTTTTTTTTTTTTTTTTTTACACATCCTAATTACTATCTTTTTAGGAAAGAATGTTCATTTTGGATTACATAAATTCGATATATGAGCCGATAATCCTGAAGCGGGCCATTAAAAATTAAGTATTTGATAATTTTATTTTTTTACAGGATACTGTAGGTTCATATGCCAAGAGAGATCTAATTCAAATTCATTTCTTTAAGTAAAAAAAGTAACATTATTTTTTATAAAAATTTTTTGAAGTCTCAATATGAATTTTTAGTTAAAAATTACAAAGAGAATTTTTTCCACTACAATTCTTCCTTAATAAATAAAATAGGCCCCCCAACCCCTCGCTGTTGTATTGGTCAGCGATGACGGTCGAGGTTCACTTCTACGAGTAGTTTTGTATCGAGTTTTGTATTTTATCATTAGATCTTGGGATAGGAAAACAACCTGTAGCACAGGGTATTGCGATCACATTCTTTTAAATGTTTTTATAAGAAGTTTTAGATGAACAATTTTCAGATCAGGAGAGCTAGTTTACGTTTTGTGAATGACTTTAGCACAAACTCTAGATTTAGAATAGTAAATCTTGGAGAAAAATATTTCAGCTTCGTCTATTTAACAGTAAGTATCAAATATACTATTATACGAGTATTGAGCCATAATTAACGAAAATTGGTCGTGTATAAATAGTCGCTAATAATTTTATCGATTACTTGTTTTGAACAATAACCACTTACTTAAAGAGTAGAAAAAAAAGTAAAAAATATTAACATATGTAAGAGTTTTTGAAAATCTGTTTAAAAAAAATCCATCCTCTTAATAATACTCAAAAAATTAAGGGGTTAAATTCACAGGTGGGCATGAAGCTAAGCATTTAAAGTAAACAAAATTTTCGGAAGTAATATTGATGCCTCTAAGAAGACCTAAAAATAAAAAACATTCAAAATTTTATTCGACGAATAAAATTTTCATTTTTTTACACCTTTGCGTTTTGAAAATTCTAATACGAATTCATTCTGGTCAAAAACTTAATTTTTTTCAAAAATTTATTTGAAACATTTATCGTTAAGTGTTAACTAATGTATTTTAAGCTGTGACCATATAACTAAATCAGTTTTAAATATCGACAAATCAAAATTGATTAAAATTTCGAAGGTTTATTCATTTACATCTTGGTATATTAAAATTATTATTATTTTTTTTAATTTTACTAGAAACTAGATTTTGATGTAATCAAAAAAAGTTCAAGATTCCAAATAACAAAGAAAAACATCGAGAAATACAATAATAGTTCTCCAGAGTTCCAATCAACTTTGAAATGTCACAATTGATTTTTTGAGATGTACATTCCAAAACTAAACCGACGAAAAGCAGTTTTTTTTAATTATAAAGTCAAATATAATTAATCATTAATAATTTAATTTTAAAAAAGATTATTTTTTACATTAGACAAAAATTTTATTATTAAAATTTATAAGTTTTTCATTTCTAACTATAAAAAAAATCAACATAAAGCGAAAACTACAGAATAATAAATAGAAAAAAAATCGATTATTTCTAAAAAGTGCTTCGATAGAAAAAAAACGATTCTCCTAAAAAAATATTAAACGCTTAAAAATATTATATATCACCCATCATTGTTACATTCGATTGTTTTGAACTTTGATTTTGATTCGAAAAATCGAACATAAATGTTCTTAACCTTACTGTTAAAGTGAATTTTTGGTTAGTTAAGAAGTTAATGATCAAAATACTACTATGATTGAGGAATCATCAACCCAAATTGTCGATGCAAACAGGTAATTTTGCTATAAAATTATTTTGTAAACGTTTTATAAATTTTCCTAACTTAAGACTTTGAGCGTTTATAAAAATTTTTTACCATTCTAAGCCAAGAGCAAAAAGAATCAGCGGTTGTAATCGACTGCCACTCTCACAATGAAAGTACAGATCTGAAAACTGTTTCAGAAAAGCCTGCACGTCCGAAAAGGTTTATTATTATTATTATTATTATTATTATTATTTATTTATTTTTTTTTTTTAATTAAAATGAAAATTTTATCATCATAAATTAAATATAAATTATTTACTTAAAAGAAAAAGCAAACAGAAATCTGATAATGTTGCGACTGCTACTTTTATGGAGACATAGAAGAATTCTACCAAGAATCGATGGTTAATAAAAATCCTTCATGCTCAAAGATTCCACCCAAAGAGGCAGCTCACAAGAAAAAGAGGTAGTTATTTTCTATCAAAGAATTTTTTTACACATTATAGTTTTTAAACAGCGCGATGTTTCAACAATTTTCTATAAATTTTTATTTCGAGTTCAATTTTAGGTATTAAAAAAAAAGATTTATATTTTTAAAAGTTAAGGTAACGACCCCAGTTATGAAACAAAAATCGCTACTTTTCATCATTTTGAATTTTATTTAAAAAACAAAGCATGTTAGATTAAATTTTTTTTTAAATACTTAAATTTGAGGTTCTTAGGAACTTATATAAATTTTTTTTATATGAAAATTGTATTTGTTTATAGAATAATTAATGTTTAAAGTCAAGACCTTTTGACCCTAGTTTATGAGACGACTTCAGCTTTGGCCCCAGTTTATGGAACACTTTTACACGTAAAATCCCGTCTACATACCTCAGTTAATGGAACGGTTTATCTAATTTTTAGGTTTGATTTGTAATTTTTTCTCGTTTAAGAATGATGAAACTCCCGAATTTTGACGAATCCGATCCATTAACTGTTTATACTTTTTCCTCTTTCTTGTGTGGAATGCGAGAAAAGAGAATCGAGGATATATATAAAAAAAAATAATTTCCGGGTGGATTGTGATTGCGAAATAAAAAAGCACTGAATAAAAAAGTGTCATATATTCCAATACTACTATTTACAAGTGCGGCTCGCAGGCAGCTTGCGCGAGGAGCCGTGAACGCGAAAGTTTACTAGCCGCGCGATCGTCGACCGTGTGTCTTTGGCCGAATCGGGAAGATTTATGTAAACGATGCGGAAGATGCCGATGAACCCCCGGGGGTTCTTGTCGCAAAAAACCGACGCGTCGGCCACAAACCAGGCGAAGTTTCACGAGCACGGGCCACGAAATCGCGGACAAAAGATTTTATCGGGTAATTAAGGGCACAGAGAGAGAGAGAGAGAGAGAGAAGCTTTTTATGCCGTGGTAGCAACCAGACTGACCGGGAACGCGCATGGTCGATAACTAGCGGTTTCGAGAGTGCATCTTTCTCGCGCGTGATCGCGCTGTTTGTGTGATTCTCATTTCGATTGAGAATTGCTCAAACATTAACTGAGGTACACAAGTCACAGACGGGATTTTACGTGTAAAAGTGTTCCATAAACTGGAGGCCAAAGCTGAAGTCGTCTCATAAACTGGGGTCAAAAGGTCTTGACTTTAAACATTAATTATTCAATAAATAAATACAATTTTCATATAAAAAAAATTAGTTAAGTTCCTAGGAACCTCAAAGAAGGGGTTGCAATTTGGCCGAAATTAAAAAAATTTAAATTTAAATTTTAGAAGAAAAGTGGTAAAAAAATCCGTAGAGGGCCCTGTCATCATAAACATAGCTCAATCTTCTGTGCAGAACGCGGATGAGGAAAACTTAATGAAAGATAAAGCATGTAGAAAAAGGTATGATTTCTTTAAGCAGGTAAATTAAAGTTTGGAAATGTAACATCTTTTGAAATAATTTTACACTGACATTCGAACAAAATACGTAACCATCTTTTCTTGCGAAATAAGGGCTCGCACTGCCCTCGAATAAATATTTTTTGTCATGTAATAATAACCATTTCAACGCTTTCTCGTTTTCTCGTTCGAAAAGTACCCTAATACATGCTCCTATTGAAAAATATACTATTTCAGTCCACCCGTCGCACCGGATAGATGCCTGCGTTAGCGGAATGAACCTCCTGTGCAAGCACTGATTAAACCAAACCCGCAACTTTTCTATCCGAGTTATAGAGCTCACATCTACGCGCAGCCCACATTATACAGCTACACAGACGCGGAGGCGATTGTACAGAAATCTCTGTTTCAAGCGTGTATCTTACCATGGGTGGAACACGTAGCTTTTCTTTTCGTGTAGTCTTGATATCTTTATTGAATTTTATTTGTTTGTTTTTTTTTGTTTTGTTTTTTTTGTTTGTTTTTTGTTTTTTTTTTTTTTTTTGTTTGGTAAAAAATAATCGTAAATTAATTTTGTTTCATTAAAATCACTACAACAGCTCCAGGAACTGAATATTCAAAAAAATTTCAAAGAAAGATTCACCGATGGATAATTGAATTGAAACCGAAAATTTTAACGCTACACTCCCCTGATTTGATCAGTATGTGGAGCGAGATTAAAAACTGCAAATCTGCTTTAAAGCATATTTATTCGTGTGACAGCGACGAGAAAACCATTCAACTCACGCAAGTATTGTTAAAGGTCGACGGAAACCCCCACTTAATCATGTTTGATGAACAATTTGTGCACGAATGCTCGGATTCCAAAAGAAGTTTCATCGACGCAACTTTCAGTGTGACGCCTCCTTTATCAGATGTAAAACAGATGGTCACAGTCATGATGGAGATGTACGAAAAGGTGACATTAATAGTTTTATCTACAAAATATATAGGGCTCATTGCTGCTTACGTAAAGCGATTCAAACAATCATCAAACTGAGCATAATTCTTCGTGTACGTAAAGAAAAAAATCCTTAGATCTTTGCGTGAGCTACGAGTCCCTCGTGTACGCAACATTAAAAAAAAAAGTATTCATAACCGATACCAATCTTTCGCGTTCGCGAAGATCTAGGATTTTTTTTTGTACGCGAAGAAGTATGCTCAATTTGGCATTTTTTTATCGCTTCGCTTTTGCGACCGTGTGCCACTTGTAAACACATAGTTCGACGATATTGAAGTTATGTACAATAATTGATTTTAAAAATATTTTTTAGGCAGTGCCTGTTTTTTATGTTCTAATGTCGACTAAAAGCGAGGAGGATTACGTTGCGGTTTTTAACTAGATTAAAGAAAAATTTCCAGAACTCTCTCCTCAAGTAGCCATGTCAGATTTCGAAAAGGGATTGAGAAACGCGATTAAGAAAGTATTTACAACGGTGGATAGTGATATCCGAATTGGTGGATGCCTTTTTCATTTTTTTCCAGTGAGTATCAAATTAATTTATTCTATCACATATATCCTGTATTATATTCAGATCTTTTACCGTTGTCGACTTAGATTGGTTGACTCACTTTCTTAAAATAGTAGACTCCGAAAGGCAAATTCAATATAATTTAGCACCCACATGTTTTTAAAGACACTAAACATTTTTTTACTAGGTTTATCGAGTGGAGGTGCGTCTCAAGGGAAATGAAAAAAATTTAAATTGAAAAACGTAAAATGAAAACAATTAGCAATTTAGATAAATTCACGCAATATTTTGTACAAATTATTTTCAAAAGATTTGTTTCTTCGTCATCGACTTATATATACTTTCTTTCCTAGAACTCAGATTGAAAAATTTAATGAAACTTTATAATCGCATGTTTTTTGATGACATTGATTAATTATCTGATGATGATTTGCTAGAGATGCCCCGTGGTGAGGAAAACCTCAACTCTTCTCGACTTATTCGATGCGAGGTCGAGGCGAGGTAGTATGTAGACGAGGCACGAGGTGAGGCAAGGCAGCGCACCAGTTTCGTCAAGGCTGTCAAAAAACCTCTGACTACGCGAGCCGTTCAAACGCAGAAATTTGCTTTTATCGCAAAGGGCTCGACCAGCCCTCGAGGGTCCACACGCTGGTTCCGGTTTCCAATTTTTTTTTTTTTTTATTTAATTTCAATTTTTTTAATTTTTAGGAATTAAAAATGTTGATTTTTCGTGACAAAGCTGATCTAAAACTTATTAAAATTGAAGTTATTAAAAAAAAAAAAAAAAATTCTTCGGTTTTTCAACTATTTTTGATTTTGTATTTTCATATTTCAACCAAAATAAGAAAGAAAACAGTAATATTAAGAATAAATTAACTGTATTAAACATAAAAATTTGTAAAATTCTAGTAAATATACATACTTTAGCATGGAGCCTCGGTGAGGACGCTTTGCGATGGAACTAGGCGAGGCGAGGCAAGGCGAGGCAGTCCTCGCCTTACCTCGCCTCGTTCTTCTAGTGGCACCCCTGTAATTTTTGGACGGCTCCATCGAGTGGAGGTGCGTCTCGTGGGTGGAGGCACCACAACGGTTTTTTAGTTTTTCGAAACAATTTTTTTTAGAAAAGTCATCTTATGGGATAAATTTAGTAAAATTCACGCAAAATTTATATTAATATTTTTTATACTTATAAATTACATTTCCTTTCTCAGTGCATTTATAGAATGGCAAAGAAACTCGGACTGACTAAAAAAAATAATAGACAAGAACAACCAAAAGTACATGCTGCGTTGACAATTCTCATGGCTTTGGCATACTTGCCAGGTGACAAAATTGACGCCGCTTACGAATATTTCAAAAAAGAAATACTCCGCAAGTTTCCTGAAGGCGACAAACTCAGGAAAAAATGGGAAAAATTCCTGAATTATTTTGAGCGTGAATGGATGCGAGACCCTTATAATTTGTCTGTTTACCAGTTAAAACACGTTTCAAACAACTTGATTGAACGATATCATCGTTTTATCAATGAGTACATCGGAAAACATCCTAGGGTATTGGTCAATTTTACAGTAAGTAAATTTTATTCTTTATTTTATAATAAGTAATTATAAGATATTTACATTTATTTACATTTATCTATATTTATATTGATCTCTAAATTATTTTGAAATGTGTAGTTAAAAAAAATTTCCATTAATTTACAGAAAAATTCAATATTGAAATAAATTAAAACCTCATAAATACCACATAAGTATTTAGATGCATTCTGCTCGAGAAGGAGTAGATGTGCAAATTTTAAGTGACCACGGGGTCTTTCTTTATTATAAAAGAATGGTATATTACTGTAAACGCACGAGAACGGTAGCGTTTCTGAGGAAGTTGGATGTTTCAATACTCGCGCGCTAGCGCACCCTTTCGAAAACACGCCAGTCGAACTGAAAAAATCCTACTTCAGCGGGAACGCCACTGTTTTGTGCTTTTACTGGAATGTGCTTAATTCTCAAATTTGACGCATACTCATGATTGCTCCGGTAATTTTATCTCACGCACTAATACACATGATTGAAAAATAATATCCAGTGTCGCTTACACGTAGCTTATCGCTCCGAGAATAGCTATAAACTGTCAATTGGTTGACGATTCTCGCCTCTGATGCGAGAAACTTTTTATTTGAGAAAGATTTTTTCTCAACATCATTTTTATACCATTGATGAGTTACAACAATGATAAACCTTTGATTTTTTTTCTAAGGCGATGTTTTTCAATACTAGTGTGGTAGTAATGGGATTTTAATTTATTTCCTGCTAATCAAACAAAATAAATTTACAATTCAGGATAATAACACGATTTTTGTGTGGTGGTTGTAAACTAGTGTAATTTCGAACGGGGTCTCTTTAAAAAGTGGAAGTGTCTAATAATCCTGGATAATTACTTTGAAAAGTTTTAAAAAATCTCGAAATAAAAAAATTTTTTATTTAATTTTTATGTCCTTAAGCCGTTTATTATAATTCTTATTTTGTTGTAATCAATGAAAGATTTTATCATTAGTACATCTAAGTTTAAAAAAAAATTTTTGTCAACATTTATTATAATTTATTTATTTATTTATTTTTTTTTATTTATTTATTATCATCAACGGACACTAGGTATCCTTTTACAAACATAACTTAACAAAAATAGAGTATGGTAATTTAACAGAAATATAAAGTATAATATAATAAGTTAATTTAAATTCGAGTCGTCTACAATTTGATGGTTAAGTATATCTATAAACGAAGGATTTACAATTCATTTTATATTGACTTATATTTTCACAATTTCTCAATTCAATCGGTGAAGTATTCCACTCTCTTCTCATTCTATTTATCACAGCAAAAAATTCAAAATCTGTAGATGATTTTCTTTCCAATAAGGATCTAAGATTTCTGATATCAACATACACAGAGCGATACACAAATAGGTCATTAATAGCATCAATATTAACAAAACCTCTCAAGATCTTAAAAGTGAGAAATAAATCATTATTTAAATGCTGGGATTTGATAGAACAAACATCAAATCTCTTCGCAATAAGACTATAATCATGGTTAAAAAAATTCATAGGAGTCCCTGCTTTGAAAGACAAGTAACGAAGAAATTTATGATTCACTTTCTCAAGCTTATTAATATTGCTTTCATAGCAGGGAGACCAAATTTGAGAAAAATAGAGCAGGTAGGGCAAAACTATAGTTCTATAAAGATACAAAAATGTTTCAGGCTTTTTGAACTGCGTAGTAGATCTAATAATAAAGTTCAACATTTTCATGGCTTTAGAAACTACTGATTCAAGTTGCAAATCAAATTTCAATTTAGAATCAAAAATAACTCCAAGATCAACAATAGAATCAACATTTTCTAGCAAAATATCATTTAGATAGTAATTACTGTTAAATTTAAGTTTAGTCTTACAAAAAGAGATGCATTTACATTTAAATAGATTCAATTTAAGTTTGTTGGTATTAGACCAAGTATAAATAGAGTTCAGGTCACTTTGTAATTTATTGTAGTCATCAAAAGAGTTAATACAATAAAATAACTTCACATCATCAGCAAATATCACTAAATTAGCATATCTCAAAACATGCACTAGGTCATTTATAAACAAAAGAAACAAAAATGGCCCCAAATGAGACCCCTGAGGGACACCAGAAGTGACCTCAATAGGATCAGACAAATGACCTTTCACTTTAACTTGCTGAGTTCTTCCAGTAAGATAAGAAGATAGCCATAATAGAAGGTTATCAGGTGTACCTAAAAGATGTAGTTTATTCAATAAAATATTCTTATCAACACTATCGAAGGCCTTACTGAAGTCTAGATAAATAGAATCTACTTGAGATCCTTTCGAGATATTACTAAAAATGTAATCACTGTACACTAGCAAATTCGTCAAAGTAGATTTCCCTTTCCTGAATCCATGTTGTTTCGATGTTATGTGATGACCAAGTAATGTATTCAATTTATCAGCCATAATTGCATCAAAGAGCTTAGCAACAGAGCCCATTATAGAAATGGGTCTGTAATTGACGATGTCCCGTTTATCACCAGCCTTAAATACCGGGGTTACGTAGGAAAATTTCCAGAGAGAAGGTACAATGCCAGACGTTAACGATTTGTTAAATAATATTTTTAAAGGTTCAACCAACGAAGTATTACATCCCTTTAGAAAGTTTGTCGGCAGGTTGTCCGACGTAATGGTGCAGCTATCATTCAGGTTTTTAAGTGCTGAGATTATATCTTCATTATCGATTAAAATAGATTTAGCCGGATCACTAGTTGAATTAACCAAGTTTATATTTTGAAAACTGCTGTCGTTACACTCCGTATGGACTGATTTAAAATGCTTTGCAAAGAGATTACTAATATCGACAGGAACAGATGCATTATCACTTTGAAGAAACATGTCATTTGGTATTTCATTAGATTTGCTTAAACCATTTATGTGATTCCAAAAATGTTTAACATTCTTAGAAGATCTTCTTTCAATAATATCTCTATGTTTTTCTTTATCAATCCTAGATTGACGGATGCACTGTGCTCTAAGTTTTTTAAAAGTTATTTCATCATCTAAACAACCCAATTGAAGCATAATCTTGTGACTCTTCTCTTTACTAATAATTAATCCAATAAGTTATTTAGAATACCATGTTGGATATGAAGTGTTTACTTTCCTCTTCCTAGGCACATATTTTCTACATATAGAATCTAAAGTTTCATAAAATTTAGTTATGGCAGAGTTTATATCTAAATTACCAAGAGTTATTCTTCAGTTAATTCTATCTATCTCACTTATTATAGCAGCATAATTTGCTTTATTAAAATCATAGCAATATAATTCAGATTTAATGTTGATACTGGTTAAATTTTTAAATTGGAAAAATAATGGATAGTGATTGAGTTTTTCAATTTTAGTTAAAGAATCAGGTGATTGTATAATATTCAAATAAGTGATTGTGAAGCAAATAGTAAATCTAACGTATAACCTTTCTCTTCATGAATAGGATAATGTTGTAGGAGACCAGCATTAGCATAACACTTCTCAGTAGTAATTACATTTTTCAAAATATTGGCACAGTTACCATAATATTTGGCTTGCAAATATTCCCCATTTAACCAAATAGTATTATGTAGATTTAAATGACCCACTACAGCAAAGTCACAGTCAGAAAATTTGGTTTTCAGTCTTTTCACAGTCTTCTTATGAGTTATATACTAACTATTATCACTGTTAGGTGGAATGTAAACGCCACCAACAATTAAACTAAGATTATTAAGCTTAATTTTAATAAATAACTGTTCGCAATTTGAAATATTGTAATTTACTAACTTGACTAGGTCCAATTGACTACACTGAAGAGAATTATCAACAGCAGTAAGTATACCTCCCCCGGGTGGAGGGTTAGAATAATTATGTCTATCTCTCCTGAAAATAGTATAACCGGTAAGACCAATTTCACCATCTAATATATCAGGATGTAGAGAAGTTTCAGTCAGTATAATAATCTGTGGTTTAGGACTAATAATGTTAATATTATTTCCAATATCACTAAGTTTAGTACGTAGACCATTAACATTTTGGTAATAAAAAGTGATTGTTAAAAAAGTTATTAATCTAAAAAAATTCATCCTTAATATAAAATTACAGCAAAATTGATGAGTCTTATAAAGCTCAAGTGGATGGCCTTGGAAGAATATTTGCAAACTAAGAACCCAGATGATGAAAAAAAAAAAGAAACGTTAGAAAGACAAGCGTATGTTGAGTCATTATGGGAAAAATTAGCTAACACACGATTGAGACCGACTGAGCTTGTAAAGAAGATGGCAAAATTAATTTTTGATGAGGATGATTTCAATGAAGTAGAGGACAGTGATGAGAGATCCAATGATGGAAATGAAGATGTAGATGAAAATGTAAAAGAAGATGAAGAAGAAGATTTGGAGAGCGATGACTGTGATTCCAGCGATTAATTTGCTATTTATAATGAATAAAGTAAATATTAATACGAATACCATTTTGCATTTTATTTTTTTATTTTTTTAAAACTAATTTATTTTAATTAATAATGATATAATTTAATTCCTAGACCCTATCTGCGTTGGTTAAGGCGACAACACCCTTAGGAAATCGTCCCCATGGCGTAATACCCGACCCCATGCCCCACGTATCTACTCCGGGCCCTTTTGTGCAAACTTCTGGGTAAAATCATCCCCGAGCCAAAAAGAATCCGCACTGATCAGTGATCAAGATGACCCTTTTTTTTGTACTTGCCAAAACTGACCTATATGGTGTAAAATACAAAGTTCTGAGTAAAATCATCCACATAGCCAAAAATAATCCTCACTGACCTGTTATGTATTAGTTTATTAATAAGATATAATCTAGTTTTTATATTTATTTATTTTAATTTTAATAATATAATATTACATAATATAAATATATGCATAACTAAGATATAGAGTTATTTATAATTTGAGACATCTTTATGATTATTATTTATTTTATGTATAAATAGATATGACTCCAGACCCGATTTACGGTAAAAATTAATAGGTATGATTTTACTTACGAAGTGGCCAGCTTCGGAGTCCCGCAGCTTTACTGACCAAAAGACTGAAGCTTGCCTCATTTCGTGTTTACTTATAGCATAAAAATGCTTGGTTAACGAAATGTGTCTTTCATGACACAATATCTTATAATTACAAAATGTGTCTTCGTGACACAACACCTCCCCCCTTTAGATGTTTATCTCCACGTTTTTGTTTTGTTTTGGTTTTTGTTTTTATTTTTATTATTATTATTATTATTTTTTTTTTTGTTTTTTTTTTTTTTTTTTTTTTATAACATAGCATCCTCTTCTTTAAGTGTTTATTTTGACTATACTATTGTTATCGCTTTCTTGTTAGTTTTTTATAAAATGTGTGGATAAAATAAGTAATAACAAAGTAATCTGTGAGTTTTACAACTTAAGTTTATAAATAGTATATAAATTTTAAAAATTAAATAACATATTGTTAGTGGTATTATAACATAGATACATAGGTTTCCTTCCCTGATAAAAAGATTTTTTGAAAAACTCTAAGGAACAAGTCAATCAGAGAAAAAGAAGAAAAAATTATAAACTAAATAAACCGTAATTTTCATTCTTAATTTTTTTTACGGAAGGTGTCTCTTGTTTGATTTTAGTTTTATTTTGGTTAGGAAGTGTGGATGGTAATGGTGGAGGAATTTAAGGTGTGATTTTAATAGGATCTACTTTTATTTCTTGCAGTTCCAAGTGTTCTGCCATCTCTTTAGTTCTTGTTTGTTCCTTGCCCAGGATTATAAAGAAATGCGTTATTGAACTTGACACTGCAGCTAGAAGATGTAAACCACAGCCGTATAATTGTTGCAATAGATAGGCGTTTATTATAGTATCTATAGTTATTTTTATTAGATGTAGCAAGAAAATTATCATAATTATTGCAGATGAAATTGATTCACCTTTAAATATTTTAATGTGTTTTGTGATAGTTGATGTAGATCCATAATAATCACTTATTAATAAAAAACGAAAAAAAAACGTTTAGTTTTTGTGAACTACACAAACTTTATTCATATGTCGGCTGTTTCGACGTCTTAGCGTCTTCATCAGATTAAATACAAACTGTAACTTAAATGTAGGTTTACAAACGTTTATATAGTATAATTTTGTGGGTGTGGTAAGATCATTCTTCCAATAATACTTGTAATAATGTAAACATAAGAACTTGTAATCAAAACAGATTTAGTAAAGGTGAGTTATTTAGATCTAGCTGATTATTTAATAAACATCCTGAGTTTTTTAATCTATTAATTTCAAGAGACTCTAAAGCATTAAGTAAGCTTCCTTTCTGGCAAATATGCAATACTTCATATTCACCGTCAAAAACATGGCTTTCCTCATTAAGGTGTTTCGCGTAATTCGAATTGTCTCCCCTAATATTAAATTCATACAAATGTTCTCTAATTCTCTTTTCAAATTTACGCCCCGTTTGTCCTACGTAAACTTTATTACAACTACCACAATTTAATTTATAAACACCAGATTTTGAATCAAATTTATTTATTCTATTAAGGTTTTTATTGTTTTTAACAAATGAACTCAGTTTTTTATCTGTTCTAAAAGACAAAAAGATATTCGGATTTAATTTTTTAACAATATCATAAATTACAGATGAGTATTGACCCATAAAAGTAAATGAAAAATAAAATCTTTTTTCTTGATCAGAATAAGGATAAATAATCCTAATCGCCATCCTTTCATTCTTATTTTTTAGTAATCTATCAATTAATTCTAATGAGTAACCGTTATTGATTGCTAATTGTTTAATTATATTCAGTTCTTTCGTATAATTCTCACAGGGCATGGGGATTGACAATAATCTATGTATATAACAATTACAAGATGCCATTTTTTGTGTATGAGGATGACAAGAATTATAATGTATAACTGTATCAGTCTGAGTAGGTTTATGAAATATTCCTAATATCAGGTCACTCTCAAGAGAATTAATTTTTCTTTTTGTTATACTAAGATCAAGAAAATTTAAAGAGTTTTCAATCTCTTTTTCTAATGTAAATTTTATGTTTTTATGGATCTTGTTAATATTATTAAAAAATACATCAAGTTGCCTTTTAGAACCTGTAAAACAAGCAAAAATGTCATCTACGTATCTAAACCAGAATTTAAATTTATCAAAAAATTCAATGTTACTTATTTTAGATTCTAGGTCATCCATAAATATTTCAGATAAAATAGGGCTTAAAGGGTCAATTATCAAACCGTCTTTACTAACAAACAACTTTTGATCAAATTCAAAATAATTCTGACTTAAAACTGTAACTAGTAATTGCATGATATCTTTAATAATTAATGGGTTAATTCTTTTCTTAAATAATAATCTTTCTATCAATTCTTTAACTTCAAGAGGATCAATATTAGGAAACAAATTAACTACATCAAAAGAGAGTAAAATGGAGTTATTAGGGATTTTAATAGTTGATATCTTTTTTGATAATTCTATTGAGTTTTTAATACTAAATTTAGATTTGAAATTTAAATATTTATTCAAAATTGAGATAATAATTTTAGATAATTTATATGATGGTGAGTTTATAAAAGAAACTATTGGTCTTATTGGATTATTCTGTTTATGCAGCTTAATAAGTGAATAAAGTCTAGGAACTTGAGGGATCATACAAACAAGTCTCAAACATTCTTCCTCCGAAAAAAGTATACTATTCTTTAGAGTCTCTTTTACATCAGACTGAAACTTCGTAGTTAAATCAAAACCAATTTGTGTAAATTTAGTTGGGTTCAAGAATTCCATGGTTTTTTCAACATAATCCATTCTATTAATAGCAATTATAGTATTTCCTTTATCTGCCTTTGTCAATATAATATCATTATTTTTAATTTTTTTAACAATTGAATCAATTATGAATTTATTTTTCTTTAGAATATTATAATTATTTTCTAAACTAGTTTTCTTACTATATTTCATATTTCTTCCCAATAGTATTAATATTAAATATATTTGAAATTCTATTTAAAATTATTTCTGATCAACTCCTAACCTTTCAAAATCTTTTTCTCTCTTAGGCAAATATAAGTTATAATTAAAACCTATGTTTAACAAGTTAATTTCTCTGAGATCCACCTTTAATTAAATTGTCGATACTACTTGACCACAGATCTGCCAAGATTCCTTTTATAGTCGTACTCGTAAACAATTTACTTATGGATTCTTCGTTATAATTGTGTTCTCCAGCCATTTGCCTTGTTAAAATATTGAGTAAGGCTGGTTGTTCCAGAGGAAATGTGATCTGTTGTTGAGCTCGTTGAAGCTGAGATGATGAGTATACCCCGGAGGTGGCCAGAGCTTCTATCAATTTATAATTCCAATGAATTTTTGTTGATGGTTGAAATATGTGTGGAGATTGTACGTCATAAGTTGGATATGGATCTAGTTTGATCCATTTGTCTCCTATTTTATAGTATCTTGGTAAGATTTTATTACAGGTGACTTGTTTGCCTGTCTTAATAAGAACGTGTGTTTTTGGTGTTAAAAACCACGTCTCGTTTTGTAATGTCACTGGAAGTTGTTCATAACATTCTTCCATGTGCTTTATTTTTACAGGTCTTGGCGTACATTTTATAAAATGCACAGCTTCACCCGCTATCAAGGAAGTGTATCCTGGTTGTTTCATTACTGTGTATGCAAATTCATCTGGCGATAAAGTAGTCTCAAGATTACACTTTTCCGTAGTTAAATTTATATATAAGTCATTTAATTCTATCCTTAGATGTTTTTCTACATAAATGAACTTAGAATTAATATATGTAAAAATATCTAGATTTATAGTATTCTCTTTGACAATATCGTTATCATAATACAAATTATTAAGTCCTAGTTGTGATTCGAAAATTAGTAGTTTAGGATGTTCAGTTGTAATAAATTGTCTATTGCATTGAGTTATCGCGCCTTTTGAGGATAAAGCAAAAGTTATATCATTAGAATTTACCGCATAAGTAATCTGATGATCAATGTCGTTTGTAAATTTAGTAGCTATTCCCTTATATAATATATCAAAAGAATTTTTAAAACATTCGTTTACAGGTAGAATATCCCAAAAAGTATGCCCGTATTCTAAATCTATACAGTGTTTATTTGAAAATGTACATATTGTACCCGTAGTTAATCTAATTTGATCTGTATCAAGACTTACTTTAGCTATAGTTGTATGAGTAAGATTTGTATGGTGCCATGTACAAAAACCTTTGTATATGTGTTGAATTTGTCTGCATATGATGCTCCGGAACAGGATTTGTCTGCTGCACTACCCGCGAAGTCCACTCCTACTGTCATTGGTGTTGCGTTGACTTTGATATCGGCTATGATATGCGTATCGTCGTATTTAAAAATGCCTGTGTCATGTAGTAGTTTGCATTTTTCCTGAGATAATTCGTAAAGGTACTCTTGTTCACCGTTCTCCACAGGTAATAGATGTCCAAAAATGCCGCAGCTATTAACTGTGCGATGGATGATTATTTTGCAGTGAATCGTATTCACTTCTCGAAATTCCGCAAGTTGTACCAGCTCGATTGTAATATTTGTCGAATTTGGTCTTATTTCATGGAAGTCGCATTCGCCCGTGTCCAATAATGAGAACGTTGTGATGTTTGGTGTGGTAGAGCCACACTCATATCCAATAATTTGTGCGTATGATTGTATGATGAATGAGAATGTGATTAGTATGAAATGCATGTTATTTTGTTTGCTTTCTCTTTCTCTTTTTTTTTTTTTTTTTTTTTTTTTTTTGTTCCTAAAACAAAAATTAAATTAGTTTTTTCTCATGTAAAAATAATTTGTTAGGATGAACTTGTTTTTGCTTTCCTTTGTATAAAAATATAATATCACCTTTATCCGTAATATTTTTTATTTCAAATGGACCTAAATTTTGGTCTTTCTCTAGTTTTCCTGGCTTTGGCTGCTTTTGCCAGTACACTTTGTCGCCTACTTCGAAATTTACTGGATTAGCAGTTTTGTCATAGTATTTCTTTGCTTTATGTTTAGATATAATTAGATTTTCTCTTGCCAAATTGGCTATATTTTTCATGTTATTCAGTAATTTTTCGAAATAGTCATTAAATGTTGGCAATTGTTCTGACTTTTTTAAAGGTTTACTAGATGGTAATCTAGGTGGATATGCAAAAACAACTTCATATGGTGTAAATTTATGAGAAGAGTTAACTGAACAATTTAGATTTAATTGAGCAAGTTCAAGAAACTGATCCCATTCTATATTTTTATTTGAAAAATTTCTTAAAAAGGTTATTAATGGTGCGTGTTGTCTTTCTAGCGACCCATTAACCCATGGTAAAAAACTTGTGGTTTCTATCTTTTTTATTTTGAATCTACGTGACAGTGCCTTCATTAATTTCGAACAAAAATTTTGTCCTCTATCTGATAAAACAATTTTGGGACTGGCAAAAATACAAATAAATTTTTTTTAAAATGCGTCAGCAATTTTCTCTGCTGTCTGATCTTTAAGTGGAGTTACTATTAAGAATTTTGACAAATTGTCTTGGATAGTTAAAATATATTTATTGTCTTTCTTTGTTACATTGAGTGGGCCAACAACATCCATGGCAATTTTATCAAATGTTCTCAAAGGGGTGTTTGTTATTACTAATGGTTGTTTCGTTTTTCTAAGTTTAATTTTATTTTTCTGACAGTCATCACAATTTTTGATTCTTTTTTGTAAGTCTCTTTTAAGATTTTCCCAATAGTAATTATTTTTAATTTTCAAGTAAGTTCTATGCACGCCTGCATGTCCTCCTATAGGACTTGTGTGCATTTCATTGAATATTTTATCTCTATGGTTACTTTCGATATATTTTATTGTATTTAAACAAATTATAACTTTTACTTGTGATTTTTCAAAAATGTCTCTTAATATTTGTTCTATTTCCTCCCATTTAACGTTTATAATTTCAATATCTTTTGAAATACTTATTGTTGCGATATTTTTTTGAATCATTATGTTTTTCAGTAATTTTAGTGATAGTGATATATCATTTAATATTAAATCTTTCGATTTTGCAGTGTCTAGATATATGCTAAACAGTTTTTTATTTTTTATTTTTAGGATTTCAATCTCTCTCGGTTGTATTTCACTGTCGATCAGTAAGTTATTTGATTTTACGATTTCATATGTTTTAGAGTCCAATGGTATTTTACTTTTTGTCATGAAGTACATTATATTATCTTGTCTTAGATTTATTATATCTTTTACTTTTACAATATTTTCAGTTAGGTTTTTATTTATTGTATCGTTACATTTCTTTTTATTTATTTTTTGTCTATTTATTTTTCGAGAATTTCTTTCTTCCGATTTTGCATAAATGTCTTTATTCATGGTCTGCGGAGTTATATATTTTTTTGCTTGCGCGCGCGTTATTACAAAAATTTCATTCGAGTCATCAATTCCTCTACTGAGCGCGTCTGCATTCGTATTTTTTGATCCCGGTTTATAAATTATATCAAAATCATATGATGCTAATTTTAAACTCCAGTTTTGGACTCTGGTGTTTTTATCGGCTGACCTAAATTTCAATAATGGCTTATGATCTGTATATACAGTAAATTTGTTTCCGTAAACATAATTTTTGAAGTAAGTTATTCCCCAAAATATGGCTAAAGCTTCTTTCTCATAAGTGTGAAATCTTAATTCCGACCCTTTTAACAGTCTACTTGCGTACGACACTGGTTTATCTTCCGGTACTTTACCTTGAGAAAGAATAGCTGCGATGGCCCAATTATTTGCATCAGTTGAGATTATAAATGGTTTTGTAAAGTCTGGAAATTGTAAAATCGGTGCATTGCATAATGCGTTTTTTAGCTTTTCAAAAGCTTCTTGCTGTGCTATACCCCATGAAAATTTAACGTTTTTCTTAAGTAAATCATTCAAAGGTTTTGATAAGTTTGCGTAGTCATTTATGAATTTTCTAAAGTAATTAGTAAGTCCTAAATATTCCATTATATTTTTTGCGGTTTTTGGAATTTTGAATTTCTTTACTGCTGATGTGATTGATTCATTCGGTCTAATACCCTTTTCGGAAATTATATGCCCTAAAAAATTTATTTCTGTCTTAAGAAAATTACATTTTGAGGATTCGAGTTTAAGGTGTGCTTTTCTCAATCTATCAGCTATTATTTCGAATCTTTCTATCAGTTCTTCTATAGTATTTGCGAAAATTATAATGTCGTCAATTTAGACAAAGCAAATTTTTCCTATCAAACCCTTCAATACTCTATTCATAATTCTTTGAAAAGTTCTGGGACTATTCATTAACCCAAAGGGCATCACTTTAAATTCTAACCTGCCCAGTGGGTGAATACTAAATGCTGTCTTCTTCGTATCTTCAGGTCTTTGTTTTATCTGATGGAATCCTGATATTAAATCTAGTGTAATAAAAAACTTAGCTGATCCCATTTCATCGAAAATCTCTGTAGTGCTAGGGATAATGTATGGGTCAGGGCTTGTTAATTTGTTCAATTCTCGATAATCTATCACGAGACGATGTTTAGGTTTATTTTCGGGGGTAAGACCCTTTTTTGCTACCAAAAAAGCTGGAAAATTATATGGACTATGGGATTCTCTCACCAAATCATTCTCTATCAATTTTTTGCCCTCTTGTATTGCAATATCTCTTAAAGCGAATGGCAATGGAAATTCTTTGACATAAATCAGTCTGTCATGTGTAAGATTTATCTCATGTTGCTCGACTGTGCATCTCTCTAACTTATCGCCTTCACAGTAAAATATATCATCATTTCTCTCAATTAAATTCCCGATCAACCTTGCATTTTTTTTGGACAAATGTTTTAGATTTAATTTATTTAATATTTTTTGAGTTCTCTCTCTCTTATCGACGTTATTATCATTGTTAACATTGTAAATTTCTATAGTGTCGTTAAAATCGATCTCGAATTTCATATTATTTTCTTGTATGTTGTGTTTAAGATGTTTTCTATCATTTTCATTTGGGTTGAAATTTACATTGTTATCAAGTATTTTCAAAAAGCAAGGGTAGTCTAATACTTTATTTTCGACATTTTCTTGACATATTTCACTCTCTAAGGCACAGTTCATTTGAGCTACGAATGTTTGCATATTATTTTCCGTTTCTATCACTCTGCGTAAATTTGGTTTACTATTATTAGGCTCTGTCTCATTATTTTTATAGCTGATTTCTGCTACTGTGTTCAGTAATTTTTTTATCTCTTCTGTGAAACAAGTGTCTTTTTCCGTGTTTATCTCATCTGTATTAAAATCAAGTTTCAAAACATTCATTACCTCATCGTTTTCATTTTCAAAAATTTTTTCGCGATCATGCGATGTAGTGACTTGCAAGCTAAGCGAATCATTGACCAAGTTTTGCGTGTCATTTATGGAATTTTTATTTTGTATTTCGTTGACCATCCTATTCTTATTTATTAACAGCTCGAATTTTACATTATTTATTTCTAGATCGCCCTCATCTAATCTTAATTTACCCTCAGTTAGTAATTCTATACCCAAAATACCATCGTAAGGTAAATAAAATGCATCGGAAGCTACATGAAATTTATAAAATAAACCGTTAATAAGTATATTTGTAGTACCTACAGTTTTCATAATTTTATTCGATATTCCTGATAACATGATTTGATGTCTCGGATCAATATCTGTCTGTCTAACTTTATCATTTTTAATTATATTTAATTGAGCACCGCTGTCTACTAAAAATTCGTATGTATTTTTCGGATTCACGTCCTCGACTCGAATATGTTTCAAGAGGTTTTCCAACTTTACTACGTAAGTTGGTATTATAATATTTTCTTCACACGTATAGTCTTTTACGTCTGTTAATTCTATCAAATTTTCACAAGTATCATTTAAGGAATTTTCGGCGTTATCGTTCAATAATTGGTTTATTTTCTCACTAGATTCTACGTCTGTAGAAAAATAATTTGCTTCCACCGAATATTGTGCACGTCTACATTTTTCAATAGTATGCCCGATATTTTTTAAATTTGGATTAATTTTAAATTTGGCGCGTCTGGCTGGTTCACACTTTTGAGAGGCCTGAAAGGGGGCGCTCTTGCTCCAAGAATCAAAGATCAAGTTTCTATTCGATATATCGACTTGACTTTCTAATCGAATCTCTCATTCTCTTTTTCATAAGTGGATATAATTATAAGTAGAATGTAGATTGGTAGATTGTTGCATGCTTCATAGCATTCAAAAAATAACATTTTTAAATTGGACTCATTTTTTTCAGAGTAAGCAATAGTAATCCATAGATGGCTTCACAGTGGAGGGTATTAGCTACGTAAATATGTAAATGTAAAAAATTTCTAGAAAAAACAAAAAATAATAACTAGGAAGTCACTTGGAAAAAAAAATTAATTTGACAAACTAACTAGGCATTTTATAGAAATAACATTTTCATCTAACTAGGTAGTCACATGGATAAAAATTTATTTAACTCTATGGTAGACCTACTAGTATATAGTAGTTTTTTGCAATGATTTGGATAGTAGTATCGAAACTAAGGTTTCCCGATTAAATATTAAAAATGACGTCATTCAAGCGGTAGAAACAAGAGTAGGTTCAGGGGTAAAAACAAATGTAAAAACGAGGGTAGGTACGTGAGTGGAAACGTAGGTAGGCACTGTACTAGGAACGAGGTTAGGTTCAAGGATAGAAAACTAGGTAGCAAATCTGGTAGAAGCGGGTGTATGAGCAAATATAAGAACAAAAGTAGAAATCTAGGTAGAGTCAGATGCAGAAACGAGCATTGCTTCAGGGTTAGAAATCTGAGTAGAAAAATTGTAGTAACAAGGGTAGAAACTAGACTAGGTGTGGAAGCAAAATAGGTGTAGTAATGAGAGTAGGTACATGGGTGGAAATCTAGGTAGAAAAAGGGTTAGGTATAAGGACAGGAACAAGACTAGTGAAAAGGGTGAACATGAAAGTAGGCACAAGCAGAGGAACAAAGGTAGGCACTGGGGTTGAGATAATAGTAGGTACAAAGGTACTATAGTAAGTTCAAAAGTAAGTAAAGGAATGGGAACGAGATGAGACACAAGAGTAAGCACAAGGATAGAAATGAGGGTAGGGAAAGAAGTAGCCCAGGGGTAGGAGTGAGGATTTTGATTTGATTTGATTTATTTATTTCGAGCAAAGGGAGAACCCTACCATGCTCGTAGATGCTGTTACATTGAGTGTATTTTACAATAATCTAATTATAGTATACAAGTGTTACAATTATTGATTAATTTTTTTTTTTTTTTTTTTTTTTTTTTTTTTTTGTAACTACAAAAGAATTATAAGTGAAAATTGTTGCGTCGGTCTTCTGTGTGCGAGTAAATTGAGGGTGAAGCTAGGGGGATCAGAGTCGGGCAGGGGGAGGATGTAAGATGGGGGAAAGTATGGAGTGTAAAGGGGGAGGGATGAGTGTTAGATTTTCGGTGTGGGCTCTATGTATCCACTCTTCACAGTCAAGCTTGAAGAGTGCGGATTTGAGGGAATTTTTGTAGTTTTGAATGGTTGTGAAGTTGGAAAAGATGGAAGGAAATCTGTTTATTGTGTAGGATGATTTAATTGTGAATGAGTTTTTGTAGGATGAGGTACGAGAGTTGGGGATAATGAGGGGGGGTCGCGGACGGCGGTTTGAACGTCTTGCTGCGGCTTCTCCGGGGTCAATAGTAAAGTTGCTGAAAAGGTGGGGGGGTTTTTGTGTTTGGATGATTGTGATGGCAAGAGATGTGGTGAGATATTCGCGCCGGGCCGCTGCTGAAAGCCAATTCATGGAGAGTCGATAGGGGGTGACATTAGCCATGCGGGGGATGGAACCGTGAGCAAATCGGGTGCAGGCATTTTGTAGGGTGTGTAGTTTTGTAGACTGTTGTTTGTTCAGATTGGTTAGGATGGGTGTGGCATAGTCGACGAGGGGTAGTAGCAACGATTTGGTGAGGAGAGTGCGGGTGGGTCGTGATAGTGATTTGCGGAAATGACGCAGGGAGTAAAGGGCGAAGTGAAAACGTTTAGAGGTCTCTTTAATTTGTTTCGACCAGTTTAGGGATGAGGTGATGTGGATACCTAGTGATTTTATGGAGGTAGAGTATGGGATGTGTTTCCCATTTATGATGAGGGGAGGGAGGGTGTTGGGGTCAATTTTAGATAGGTATTGTTCACTATGAGCATGAGGGTGGTTCAGCTATGAGCATGAGGGTGGTTTTGCTGGGGTTTAGTTGTAATTGATTTTGGGATGCCCAGTTGGCAACCTATTGGGCATCTTGAAAGAGAAGGGAGATGAAGTGATGAAGTTGGGAGATGGGGGCATGAATGTAAAGCTGTTGATCGTCGGCAAAGATGGCATAATAGGAAAAGAGTATGAAGAGTCTGAGGTCGTATATAAATAGGATAAAGAGGAGGGGGCCAAGTACGCTGCCTTGGGGGACTCCAGAGGTGGTTGGGAGCCATGTTTCGTGTTGGCCATTCTCAAGACGTACAGCCTGGCTTCTACCGGTGAGGTACGAGTAGAACCAGCTTATAACACGGTCCGAACAACCTAGTTTGCGAAGTTTGGTGAGTAGGATGTGATGAGGGATGGTATCAAAGGCTTTGGAGAAGTCAAATGAAATGAGGATGGTGATTTTACGGTCGTCTATGGCTTTGCGGGTGTCTTCGAGAATACCGAGCACTGCGGTTTGGGCGGAGTGGTGCTTTTTGTATGCATATTGAAAAGGGTCGGTTAGGTTGTGTGTTGTGATGAAGTTTGTAATTTGGGTGGATACTATTTTCTCTAGAAGTTTGGATAGTTCTGGAAGTAGGGCTATGGGTCGTGTGTCTGAGGGTGAGGTGGGGTTGGGGACTTTTGCAATGGGGATGATTGATGCTTTTTTCCATTCGGTGGGAAAGAGCCCAAGGGAGAGGGATGAGTTAAAGATGTAATCTATTTGGGGTAGCAGGGTGGGGAGGGCAAGTTTGAGCATAGTGGATGAGAGGTGGTCGGCGCCCATACCTTTCGAGCTAGAATTTACGAAGGTTTGCCATACTATGGTTACATCGACGGGGAAAAAGTCAAATTGAGGGAGAGGGGGTGGTGGGGGAGGTGTAGATAGGATTTGTCTGAGATGATATTCAGTTAGCGGTTGGGAGTTTTGAGAGATGGAGGCGAAATGAGAGTTGAGAGTGGTACTATCGAAGGTTGTGAGAGGTGAGGGTCGGGGAGGCGGAAGTATGTTGGTTCTACTTATTGCTTTCCATACTGAGTGGTGATTAGGTGAGTTTTCGATGATGTTGGAGATGTGAGAGTCTTCAAGGTTCTTGAGGTCATTTGTGATTTTGTTACGCAGTGCTCGGTATTCAGAGAAGAGTTTGTTGGAGTGTGATCTCACAGCACGCTGGTAAAGTCGGTCACGATTGTCCATCTGAGTGCGTATTGTAGGGGTGATCCAAGGTTTGTCGTGGGGTTTTATTTTAAGTGGTCTATTAGGTGCAAGGAGGTCAAATGACTCCAGTGTGAGTTTTGTAATGGATTTAACTGTCGAGTCAAGGTTTAAGGGTGGAGCACAGGGTGAGGTAATGGTGCAGTTCACAAGGCGTGGGGGAGGGGGAAAGCGTTCGATAGAGGGGGGTTGATCGCTACGGTTACCTTGGGGGTTGCGGTTGTTGTTTGAAGGTTTGTATTCCCAAATTCGTATATTTTGAACGTGATTTATTGCAGCTGAGCGGTCTAGGAAATCAAGTAAGGTTTTGAGAGCAGACATGGGGTTTGAGGTGAGGTTAGCGGGGATGCCTGAGAAGCGTATTTCGCATGGATCTTGCTCGAGAAGGCGGTGTTTAAGGGTGTTGATATCATTTTTTAGGGTGGCGACTTCTATGGAGGTGTTTACCGTGATGGAATCGAGTTTATATAATTGGGGGGCAAGGATAGAGGCAAGGTCTTTGATGTACTGGGGGTTCTCCAAATTGTCCAGAAAGGCCTGGACATCTGGGGCAATTCCCGTGTTTGTTGAGAATTCAGCAACAGGGGTTAGGTCACAAGCGGGGCGGCGGCGGTCCGGTTGTTGTTCGGGTGAATTTTCAGGAAGACGTTTCCGCGAGGTTTAAGGTGGTTGGATGTGTTGTAAGGAAAAGAGCGAAGGGATGGTTGATGAGGGGGTGGAGTCAAGGGGGGTACTATTGATGGGGTGATGGTGGGGGGAGGAGGGGGTAGTTGTGGGAAGGTTAAATTGTTGTTTTGAGTGAGTAAGGTTAGGTTTTTTAATTATAGAGGATTATTTTGATGGGTTTGTTTTGGTGTAGCAGTTGGAACAAAGGAAAGGTACGGATTTGTTAGCGAGGCTGGGGTTGCAAGCGGAGTGTGAGAGGGAGAAACAATTTCCGCACTGTTTGAGTTGTTTGTGGCAGACTGGACAGGTACTGGAGGAGGTGACAACACTCATGTTTACTGGCGCTGGAAAGAGTTGGCGGTGTAGTGTAGTGTGGTAGATGGTGGGCCGCAGTATTTAGTGGCGCATGGGCTCGCAAGCGCACTGTAAGTAGGTGTTGTAGTAGCGTGCGACGGTGTGCGGCGGATAGCGTGTAACGGGCCTGCAAGGGAGCTCAGCGGGGGCAGTGGCGCACAGACGCACAATGCGATTGGTAGGTGATAGTGTGCAAGAATGTTGGCCAGAGGTGAGCAGCGTGTGACGGTGTTTGTAGCAGACGGTGGCGTGATGTGAGATGGCAGTAGGCTTGAAGGCGGTACCGCGCAAGCGTAGTGGGGTCGGCATAAGCACGTTGTGGTTTGCAGGTGGGCAGGCTGACAACCAGAGCGTAATTATCTCCTCGCTGGTAAGTGTTGCCAACTAAGTTTCGTCAAACTATAAGCTGGAAGTTAACCTCAAAACTTGGAGCCAGATTTCTCCGAGACCTCTAGCACGAGGCACTATAGACGAAAATGCTGATTTTTCGGCAAAAATAAGCTGACGAAGACGATCGCACGAACAGGAAAATGTAATGTATCAGTTTTTTCTTCATGTAATTATCTACAAGAATAGAGGTACAAACCATGAAAAAGTGACGATTAAATCCTTGTTTTTTCAGCCGAAAGTTGAAAAAAATGAAAAAAACGAGTTTTTTCAAGTTTTTGCTAGTATTTTAAAACGAGCTCGCACTTTTTTGACTTTTTTAGATGCACCAGGATTGTGTATTTTTTTATCACGAACACGAATCTGGGATTTAAATTACGAAAAAATCCATTAGTACCCCTTGAAAATTGAAAAAACCAAAATTTTTACCCAAATTTTGATGTTTTTTTACTTTATCGATCATTTTAGAAACTACACAAACTTTTTTAATTTTTTAGATGTACCAGGATTGTGTATTTTTTTATCACAAACACGAATCTGGGGTTTAAATTACGAAAAAATCCATTAGTACCCCTTAAAAATTGAAAAAACCAAAATTTTTACCCAAATTTTGATGTTTTTTTTACTTTATCGATCATTTTAGAAAATACACAAACTTTTTTAATTTTCTTGATGTACCAGGATTGTGTATTTTTTTATCACGAACATGAATCCGGGATTTAAATTACGAAAAAATCCATTAGTACCCCTTAAAAATTGAAAAAACCAAAATTTTTACCCAAATTTTGATGTTTTTTTTTACTTTATCGATTATTTTAAAAACTACACAAACTTTTTTAACTTTTTCGATGTACCAGGATTGTGTATTTTTTCATCACAAACACGAATCTGGGATTTAAATTACGAAAAAATCCATTAGTACCCCTTAAAAATTGAAAAAACCAAAATTCTTACCCAAATTTTGATGTTTTTTTTTACTTTATCGATTATTTTAAAAACTACACAAACTTTTTTAACTTTTTCGAAGTACCAGGATTGTGTATTTTTTTATCACGAACACGAATCCGGGATTTAAATTACGAAAAAATCTATAAGTACCCCTTTGAATTCAACATTTCGTTTAAAGTAATACCTCTTAATGAGCAAAATAAAAAAAAAATTTAGTTAAAATAATTTTTTTAAATATGAGGTATAAAAATATGTTCGCTAAACATAAGAAAAAATATCTTGCCAGAACTAAAAGTTCTTAACCGAAAATACGTAAATCGAACGTGAAGAATAACACAAAGTATAAGAAATCTACACCTCGATAGTCGCCCCGCGGGATATGTTTGCTATACCGCGTTAACCATACAATTCCACGAATTTCAATCAATTTTTAAGGGGTACTAATGGATTTTTTCGTAATTTGAATCCCGGATTCGTGTTTGTGATAAAAAAATACACAATCCTGATACATCTAAAAAATTAAAAAAGTTTGTGTAGTTTCTAAAATGATCGATAAAGTAAAAAAAACATCAAAATTTGGGTAAAAATTTTGGTTTTTTTCAATTTTTAAGGGGTACTAATGGATTTTTTCGTAATTTAAATCCCAGATTCGTGTTTGTGATAAAAAAATACACAATCCTGGTACATCTAGAAAATTAAAAAAGTTTGTGTAGTTTCTAAAATGTTCGATAAAGTAAAAAAAACATCTCAATTTGGGTAAAAATTTTGGTTTTTTTCAATTTTTAAGGGGTACTAATGGATTTTTTCGTAATTTAAATCCCAGATTCGTGTTCGTAATAAAAAAATACACAATCCTGGTACATCTAAAAAAGTCAAAAAAGTGCGAGCTCGTTTTAAAATACTAGCAAAAACTTGAAAAAACTCGTTTTTTTCATTTTTTTCAACTTTTGGCTTAAAAAACAAGGATTTAATCGTCACTTTTTAATGGTTTGTACCTCTATTCTTGTAGATAATTACATGAAGAAAAAATTGATATATTACATTTTCCTGTTCATGCGATCGTCTTCGTCAGCTTATTTTTGCCGAAAAATCAGCATTTTCGTCTATAGTGCGAGGGTAGGAACAGGGGTAGGTACAAGGGTAGGCATGAGGGTAGAAACAGGGGTAGGTACAAAGGTAAGCACGAGGGTAGGTACGAGGGTAGGTACGAGGGTAGAAACACGGACAGGTACGAGGGTAGGCATGAGGGTAGGTACTAGGGTAGAAACAGTGGTAGGTACGAGGGTAGAAACAGGGATAGCTACGAGGGTAGGCATGAGGGTAGAAACAGAGGTAGGTACGAGGGTAGGTACGAGGGCAGGCACGAGGGTAGAAACAGGGGTAGGTATGAGGGTAGAAACAGGGGTAGGTATGAGGGTAGAAACCGGGGTAGGTACGAGGGTAGGTACGAGGGTAGAAACAGGGATAGGTACGAGGGTAGAAACAGGGATAGCTACGAGGGTAGGCATGAGGGTAGAAACAGAGGTAGGTACGAGGGTAGGTACGAGGGCAGGCATGAGGGTAGAAACAGGGGTAGGTATGAGGGTAGAAACAGGGGTAGGTACGAGGGTAGGTACGAGGGTAGAAACAGGGATAGGTACGAGGGTAGAAACAGGGATAGGTACGAGGGTAGAAACAGGGATAGGTACGAGGGTAGATACAGGGGTAGGTACGAGGGTAGATACAGGGGTAGGTACAAGGGTAGAAACAGGGATAGCTACGAGGGTAGGCATGAGGGTAGAAACAGGGGTAGGTACGAGGGCAGGCACTAGGGTAGAAACAGGGGTAGGTATGAGGGTAGAAACAGGGGTAGGTTCGAGGGTAGAAACAGGGGTAGGTACGAGGGTAGGCACGAGGGTAGAAACAGGGGTAGGTACGAGGGTAGGCACGAGGGTAGAAACAGGGGTAGATACGAGGGTAGGCACGAGGGTAGAAACAGGGGTAGGTACAAGGGTAGGCACGAGGGTAGAAACAGGGGTAGATACGAGGGTAGGCACGAGGGTAGGCACGAGGGTAGGTACGAGGGTAGAAACAGGGATAGGTACGAGGGTAGGCATGAGGGTAGAAACAGGGGTAGGTACGAGTGTAGGCATGAGGGTAGAAACAGGGGTAGGTGCAAGTGTAGGCACGAGGGTAGAAACAGGGGTAGGTACGAGGGTAGAAACAGGGATAGCTATGAGGGTAGGCATGAGGGTAGAAACAGGGGTAGGTATGAGGGCAGGCACGAGGGTAGAAACAGGGGTAGGTATGAGGGTAGAAACAGGGGTAGGTACGAGGGTAGAAACAGGGGTAGGTACGAGGGTAGGCATGAGGGTAGAAACAGGGGTAGGCACGAGGGTAGGTACGAGGGTAGAAACAGGGGTAGGTACGAGGGTAGGCATGAGGGTAGAAACAGGGATAGGTATGAGAGTAGGCACGAGGGTAGAAACAGGGGTAGGTACGAGGGCAGGCACGAGGGTAGAAACAGTGGTAGGTACGAGGGTAGGTACAAGGGTAGGCACGAGGGTAGAAACAGGGTTAGGTACAAGAAATGGACATCGAATCATTTCCTCTTTTTGAATTAGTGCGAAAAAAAATGGCTGACCTACCTTCCTAACCTGTAGGAAGACAGACATTTTTCCGAGTGGCAATGTTGAAAGGGGAAATGATTCGATGTTCGTCCGTAGTACGAGGATAGGTACAGGTGTGTGTGTGTGTGTGTGTATGTTTGCGTGCGTGTGTGTGTTTTAAATTAACAAGTATAATTATTAATTTGGAAACAACTTTATCATTGTTCTTTAAACAATATGAATTTTTTCGCTGAATTCTTTACGCCTTGTTTTAGCTTTTGATCAGAAGTGATGAAAATGAAACAAAATAAATAAAATCATATAGCTTTTTTATTAATTAATTCATGTGTTATTAATTAACAGTCATGTGCTTGCACGCAATAATCTAAGCTATTTTTGGTTAAGATTTTAATTGAAAAACAAAAGTGTAGTTTTTTTTCAGATTTTTTAAAATTGTTAAATCATTGTTCAAAAATTTACATGATTGGTTGTATTAAATTTAATGTTAAAAAAGATAAAAGATGTCACGTGTAATATTACCTTTTCCATTGTTCAGGCGATTTTAATACTTTCATAAATACAAGTTTTATCATGAACCAAAAATGATCAAGCTTGTTTATTTTAAATATGTATTTAAAAATTAAACAAATGTATGAATTATAAATTGTCATTTTTGGTAAAAATAAAATTTCAAAATTGTATGAATTGATACCAACCGAATTAAAAAAAAGATCCCACTAAAATAAAAAAAATAAAATAAAAAAATTAGAACTCCATTTTTTTGAATGATTTTGCTATTTGAATAATGTTATTCCACCACAGAAATATATTTTTTTTATCATAAAATCTATTCAAAGGAGTAGTTTTTTTTTTTTTGTAATTCTTCGTCAGAAAATCATTTATGTATTCATAAATTTATTTCACAAAAATGATTTCAAATATATTTGAGAAAGCGATTTCATAATTCAAGAATAGATTATTTTAAAATCGATAGATTACAGGTTTTCGTCTGCTGATCAATTTGCAGACTATAAGCAATAGCAGTAACTGCGCTGCAGTTTAGCTTGCTAAAATTATAAAATATCATCTGTTTGAGTCAATTTTCATTTAAGAAATCGTTATAGAAAAAAAAAAAAAAAATGCACTTGGTGTAGCTGCACTCATTATTGTAAATTTAGATTAGTATAATGTTGATGTGATCTATTAATTTAATTTTCAAGCTTTGTACATTGGATTTTATTTTAATTTTTAAAAGTAAGAAAATCTCCATTCAAAAATCAATAAAAAAAATTTACTAAGTGAGTGTGAAATTTTTTTTTTTCTTTTCAAACCTTGTTTACAAGTTGGATAGTGTATACTTGTCCATATGGAATATATGACTTAAAATGTGTGAATGCAGAAAAAAATTTTCAATTTATTTTTATCAATAATACGGCTTGTGTCAACAAGTGCTTTTAGTTTTTATGGTAAAATGGGCCAGAAAGGCTGAAAAAGTTTAATTAAAGCTTATTTTATGATTTTCAATTAAGTCCAGAGTCTGGAGTACTTGATTCAAGACAATAAATATTTATGTAAAGATGATTTCCAGTAGTAAATGGTTTTACACATATTGAGGGCCCGAAGAATGTGTACGAGTAATCAATGTATCAATTGCTCAAGGTTATTGATTTTTTTACATCTTTCCTGACAGTGTGTTACTTGCAGAAGTTAATTATGAATTAGAAAAAAAAAAAAAAAAAACACATGGTGTAGCAACTCATTATTTCATATTGTGAATTAAAATTTAAATAAGTATAATTTTGATGTGATCTATTAATTTAATTTTTGTTTAAGTTAAAAAAAATAGATAGCCATCCAATTTAATGTTTTTAATACCTTTCAAGTAATAATCATCTTTACATACTGTATGTAAATGGGATAATTTTTTATAAAAAAAATATACTATTGATTATGATTACATCAACAAAATGTTTTTATTAAATTGTCTACTTAAGGGTCAAATAATATTTATAAAAATTACACTTAACAATCTTTCATAATCATCAAATAGTTAATGAAAGAAATCATTTTATTTCACATTGAACGACCCCTCAATATTAATAAATTTAACTCTTGTTTTTTGAAATTTTGATTTTAACTATTCAAATAAAATATGTTATGCCTTGAAACATGAGCTCATAAAACATAAAAAAACCTACCTGCCTACCCTCGTACCTACCCCTGTTTCTACACTCGTGCCTACCCTTGTACCTATCCCTGTTTCTACCCTCGTGCCTACCCTTGTACCTACCCCAGTTTATACCCTCGTGCCTACCCTCCTACCTACCCCTGTTTCTAACCTCATGCCTACCCTCGCGCCTACCCTTGTACCTACCCCTGTTTCTACCCTCGTATCTACCCCTGTTTCTACCCTCGTGCCTACCCTTGTACCTACCCCTGTTTCTACCCTCGTGCCTATCCTCGTACCTACCCCTGTTTCTACCCTCATGCCTACCCTCGCGCCTACCCTTGTACCTACCCCTGTTTCTACCCTCATACCTACCCCTGTTTCTACCCTCGTGCCTACCCTTGTACCTACCCCTGTTTCTACCCTCGTACCTACCCCTGTTTCTACCCTCGTGCCTACCCTTGTACCTACCCCTGTTTCTACCCTCGTGCCTACCCTTGTACCTACCCCTGTTTCTACCCTCGTGTCTATCCTCGTACCTACCCCTGTTTCTACCCTCGTGCCTACCCTTGTACCTACCCCTGTTTCTACCCTCGTACCTACCCCTGTTTCTACCGTCGTACCTACCCCTGTTTCTACCCTCGTGCCTACCCTTGTACGTCCCTTGGTTCTACCCTCGTACCTACCCCTGTTTCTACCCTCGTACCTATCCCTGTATCTACCCTCGTACCTACCCCTGTTTCTATCCTCGTACCTACCCCTGTTTGTACCCTCGTGCCTACCCCTGTTTCTACCCTCGTGCCTACCCTCGTACTTACTCCTGTTTCTACCCTCATGCCTACCCTCGTACCCACCCCAGTTTCTACCCTCGTGCCTACACTCGTACTTACTCCTGTTTCTACCCTCATGCCTACCCTCGTACCTACCCTCGTACCTATCCCTGTTTCTACCCTCGTGCCTACCCTCGTAGCTACCCTCGTGCCTACCCTTGTACCTACCCCTGTTTCTACCCTCGTACCTACCCCTGTTTCTACCCTCGTACCTACCCCTGTTTCTACCCTCGTGCCTATCCTCGTACCTACCCCTGTTTCTACCCTCGTGCCTACCCTCGTACCTACCCCTGTTTCTACCCTCGTGCCTACCCTTGTACGTCCCTTGGTTCTACCCTCGTACCTACCCCCGTACCTACCCCTGTTTCTACCCTCGTGCCTACCCTCGTACCTATCCCTGTATCTACCCTCGTACCTACCCCTGTTTCTATCCTCGTACCTACCCCTGTTTCTACCCCCGTGCATACCCCTGTTTCTTTCCTCGTACCTATCCCTGTTTTTACCCTCGTACCTATCCCTGTTCTTACCCTCGTGCCTACCCTTCTACCTACCCCTGTTCCTACCCTCGTGCCTACCCTTGTTTCTTCGCTTGTTCCTATCCCTGTATCTACCCTCGTATCTACCCCTGTTTCTATCCTCGTACCTACCCCTGTTCCTACCCTCGTGCCCACCCTTGTTTCTTCGCTTGTTCCTATCCCTGCGTCCACCCTTGTACCTATTCTGGTAGCTTTTCCTGTGCCTACCTCTGTTTCTACCCTTGTACCTATTCCTGTGTCTTCCCTCGTGCCTATTCTTATTTCTACCCTTGTGCTATCGTTGTTCCTATCTTTCTGCTCACCCTCGTATTTTATATCTTGCCTGTCCTTATGCCCACCCTCGTATCTCATATGATGCCTGTCCTCACACCTACCCCTGGGCTACTTCTTTCCCTACCCTCATTTCTATCCTTGTGATTACTCTTGTGTCTCATCTCGTTCCCATTCCTTTACTTACTTTTGAACTTACTATAGTACCTTTGTACCTACTATTATCTCAACCCAAGTGCCTACCTTTGTTCCTCTGCTTGTGCCTACTCTCATGTTCACCCCTTTCACTAGGCTTTTTCCTATCCTTGTACCTAACCCTTTTTCTACCTAGATTTCCACCCATGTACCTGCTCTCATTACTACACCTATTTTGCTTCACCACCTAGTCTAGTTTCTACCCTTGTTACTACACTTCTACTCAGATTTCTAACCCTGAAGCAATGCTCGTTTCTACATCTGACTCTTCCTCGATTTCTACTCTTGTTCTTATATTTGCTCATACACCCGCTTCTACCATATTTTCTACCTAGTTTTCTATCCTTGAACCTAACCTCGTTCCTAGTACAGTGCCTACCTACGCTTCCACTCACGTACCTACCCTCGATTTTACATTTGTTTCTACCCCTGAACCTACTCTTGTTTCTACCGCTTGAATGACGTCATTTTTAATATTTAATCGGGAAACGTCACTCTTGTCACCTTAGTTTCGAAACTACTATCCAAATAATTGCAAAAAACTACTACATACTAGTTGGTCTACCATAGAGTTAAATAAATTTTTATCCATGTGACTAGCTAGTTAGATGAAAATGTTATTTCTATAAAGTGCCTAGTTAGTTTGTCAAATTAATTTTTTTTTCTAGTGACTTCCTAGTTATTATTTTTTGTTTTTTCTAGAAATTTTTTACACTTCCATAGTTACATAGCTAATACCCACCACTGTGAAGGCACCTCATGATTGTTTTATCAGAATAATTGATAAACTATGCTCAATAATTTGTAATTTCAAAAATAGAAAAAAATAAATAAACAAGTGGTATATTATTTACAATATTTGAACATAGATTTTTAACGAATCGAAAAACTAAAAAACTGAATAAAAGTAGTATATCATTTTGATATTGAGATCAATATTTCGTTGAGTATCAATTTTTTCATAGCAGGTGACCTAATTTTGGCTGGAATTTGAATAGTTTTTAGTCAAAAAATTATTTCAAAACATCTATAATGAACGAAAAAGTTAAATGTAGCGTGTATATTGTTAAAAAAACACTAGTTTAGCTCATAAAATGTGTCAAAAGTGTATGCTTTGGAATCAACTAAAACCCCAAATCCACACTACAATTACTATGGGAGCTTGTTTGGAAACATATGAAGAGAAGATTCCACATATTTTTGAGAGAAAAAAAAGGTTGAAACCGTTCAAAAATTCGTGTGAAAATCGTAAAAAACGCGTTTTTTGTGTTTTTTGACAACTTTAAACAGCTGTATCTTGGAAGCGGAAGATCGTACAGGGTTCCGGTTGGTCGCAAAATTTTTGTTTTTTCATAAAAAAAATTTAACAATTTTTTAATATCCACAAAAATTTAGCCTAGAAAAAGCTACGGTCGTTTGAAGATACCTGCAAATGAGCAAAAATAGCAATATCTGTGTATGACTGTATTATCATAAAAATAACCAAACTATGTTGTCAAAGTATTTTTACAAAAAAGAACTTATTTTGAACAAAATTTTGCCGCGAACTAGAGGTTTCTATCTCATTTTAATCAAAAGTTAGAATTTTTCGAAAAATACCTTTAGATTGCTTAAAACAGCTTAAAAATAGGCCATTTTTCAATCTTTGAAAAAATCTAGCACCAAGCAGAAATAAGATAGAGACCTCTAGTTTGCGGCAAAAGTCTTCTATTGAATAGTACTTTTGCCCAAAAAAATTTCAATAAAATCGGTGAACCTCGTGTGGACGGTTTTTTAAAAAAGTATTATTTTGACCCATATACAAAAAAAAAAAAAAAAATGCAGTCGTTTAGAAATAAACAAGTGATAATTTAATGTCCTAAAAAAAAGAAATATTCACAATGTTTTTATATTCTACGTATATGAGGAAGCTTCCAACGATTTCTTGCAAAAAATCAATTCGTAGCGTAAAATAAAGAAAAGAGACCAAAAGAAAAAAAAAAGGTTTTTGATTGCTCGATTATTCAAAATTTTCTTACTAGATTGGCTACTCGGTCAGGTTGCACTTACGACTTTCTCGGTTTACCGGTGTCGGTTAATTCGAGATAAAAAAAGATTTTGTATGAAGGTACTCACCACCGGAATCGTTGTTTCACTGAATTATTAATCACAACTTACTACGCTACACGAATTGGGTGCGGTTCAGCTATGATCAATTATTTTCACGATAGAATAGGCGAAAAGAGAGTCTGCAATAAATAATCATTTCGCTAAAAGTCTAGACTGTGCGTAGTCGATTACAATTCAGACTCAAAAAAAAAAGAAGAATCAAATAAATCTATAATTTTTTATAAACATTTTTATAAATAATTGTTTATAAAAAATTGATGAATCATCGCTCTCCCAAGCGCTATGGGGGTTTCAGAGCTTGTTGGTTAATTGATTGTTTATAAAAAATTACTTATTTATAACTCCCCCCAGCGTTATGGAAATTTAGAGCTTGTCAGTTTAATGAATTGTTTATGAAAAATAATTTATTTATCGCTCTCCCCAGCGATATGGGGGTTTAAAGGTTGTCGGTTTATTCAATTGTTTATTAAAAATTAATGATTTATCGCTCTCCCCATCGTTATGGGGGTTTCGAGCTTGTTGGTTTATTTAATTGTTTATAAAAAATGATCAATTTATCGCTCTCCCCAGCTTTATGGGGGTTTAGAGCTTGTTGGTTTATTTAATTGTTTATAAAAAACAATTTTTTTATCGCTCCCCCCGGCGTTATAGGGGTTTATAGCTTGTCAGTTTAATTAATTGTTTATAAAAAATATATTATATATCGCTCTCATCAGCGATATGGGGGTTTAAAGGTTGTAGGTTTATTCAATTGTTTATAAAAAATTAATGATTTATCGCTCTCCCCAGCGTAATGGGAATTTAGAGCTTGGCGGTTTAATTAATTGTTCATAAAAAATAATTTATTTATCGCTTTCTCCAGCGTTATGGAGGTTTAGAGCTTGTTGGTTTATTTAATTGTTTATAAAAATTAATTTATTTGTCCCTCTCCCCAGCGTTATGGGGGTTTCGAGCTTGTCAGTTTATTCAATTGTTTATAAAAAATAATTTATTTATCGCTCTCCCCAGCGTTGTGGGGGTTTAGAGCTTGGCAGTTCAATTAACTGTTAATAAAAAATAATATATTTATTGCTCTCCCCAGCGTTATGAGGGTTTACAGCTTGACAGTTTAATTAATTGTTTATAAAAAATTATGTATTCACCCCCCCCCCCCAGCGTTATGGAGGTTTAGAGCTTGTTGGTTTATTTAATTGTTTATATAAATTAATTTATTTGTCCCCCTCCCCAGCGTTATGGGGGTTTCGAGCTTGTCGGTTTATTTAATTGTTTATAAAAAATTAGTTATTTATCGTTCCCCCCAGCGTTATGGGGGTTTAGAGCTTGTCAGTTTATTTAATTGTTTATGAAAAATTAGTTATTCATCGCTCTCTCCAGCGTTATGGGGGTTTAGAGATTGTTGGTTTATTTAATTGTTTATAAAAAATTACTTATTTATAACTCTCCCCAGCGTTATGGGAATTTAGAGCTTGGCAGTTTAATTAATTGTTTATAAAAAATAATTTATTTATCGCTCTCTCCAGCGTTGTGGGGGTTTAGAGCTTGGCGGTTTATTCAATTGTTTATAAAAAATTATTTATTCGCCCCTTCGAGCGATAAATAAATTATTTTTTATAAACAATTAATTGAACCACCAAGCTTTAAACCCCCTTAATTTTTAATTAATTGTTTATAAAAATCAATTTATTTGTCACTCTTCCTAGTGTTATAGGGGTTTAGAGCTTGTTGGTTTATTTAATTGTTTATAAAAATTAATTTAATTGTCCCTCTCTCGAGCGTTATGGGGGTTTAGAGCTTGTCAGTTTATTCAATTGTTTATAAAAAATAATTTATTTATCGCTCTCCCCAGCGTTGTGGGGGTTAAGAGCTTGGCAGTTCAATTAACTGTTAATAAAAAATAATTTATTTATTGTTCTCCCCAGCGTTATGGGGGTTTACAGCTTGACAGTTTAATTAATTGTTTATTAAAAATTATTTATTTATCCCCCCCCCCCCTCAGCGTTATGGGGGCTTAGAGCTTTGCGGTTTAATTAATTGATTATAAAAATTATTTTATTTGTCCCCCTCCCCAGCGGTATGGGGGTTTATAGCTTGTTGGTTTATTTAATTGTTTTTAAAAAATTATTTATTTATCACTCTCCCCAGCGTAATGGGAATTTGGAGCTTGGCGGTTTAATTAATTGTTTATAAAAAATTATTTATTCACCACTCTCCCCAGCGTTATGGGGGTTTAGAGCTTGTCGGTTTATTCAATTGTTTATAAAAAATTAATGATTTATCGCTCTCCCTATCGTTATGGGGGCCTAGAGCTTGTTGGTTTATTTAATTGTTTATAAAAAATTATTTATGTATCACTCTTCCCAGCGTGATGGGAATTTATAGCTTGGCGGAATAATTAATTGTTTATAAAAATTAATTTATTTGTCGCTCTCCCCAGCGATACGGAGGTTAAGAGCTTGTCGGTTTATTCAATTGTTTATAAAAAATTATTTATTCGCCCTTTCGAGCTATAAATTAATTATTTTTCATAAACAATTATGTGAACCGCCAAGCTCTAAGCCCCCTTAATTTTTAATTAATTGTTTATAAAAAATTTATTATTTATCGCTCCCCCCAGTGTTATGGGGGCTTAGAGCTTGGCGGCTTAGTTAATTGTTTATAGAAAATAATTTATTTGTCGCTCTCCCTAGCGTTATTGGGGCTTAGAGCCTGGCGGTTTATTTATTTATTCATTTATTTATTTATTAATTATTTGCAACGGTTTCTGGTATTCAGCTTGCAAACTTGCGCGGTTACTGTGACGGTCAATCTTTCCAAATAAAGCGGGGGGCACCAGCCACCATGTCTATGACTCCCGTTTTCGGCGGCTACCGACTTGAAACTATCGCTCTGTCGACCGTTTGCGACTTTCTTTGACCTGAAATGAGTGCTTGGTCCCCATGAGCAGATTCTCGAATCCATCGCTGAGTCACAGAGCACGTGTGATATTCTTTTATCTCCCCCTTTGTTTACAATATGCCGGTGCGTAACTAAGATTCTCTTTTACTTTGCCCCACGTTGTTAGGCGCCATTTGTAAAAGGGTGAAGTAAAATGAATAAATAATTTTTTTTATCAAAATTATTTTATTTATTTACCAGGTTATTACTAAATTTAAAATTTTACAATATCTTACAATTTATAATACGAATTCTCAGAAGAGGTACCTAATGAAAATCTTTTTCTTTTACTCTTCATTTCTCTGTCGCTGTCTATTACTTCTTTCTTCTTTCTTCACTATTACTTATAATTTTATATTCTTGTATATTCTGTCCATATTTTTTCTAAACGAAAAAAAAGGTTAGTAATTCTCTGCTCGTAGTCAAGAGGTTAAAACAAGTGACGAAGGAATCTTCGTCACACAATATTTTGACAAGATAAAGCCTCATATCTATAAAAAAAATTTTTGTTTGTTTTGCTAATAATTTGAAAACTATTCAATATTTTTTCACAAAAAAAATCCTTTTTATAAAATTTTATACACAAAATGTCAAACTTTTGCTGATTTTAAATTAATTTATACAATTTTTGTGATCAGGGAAAATAAAAATAAAAAAGTGGTTTTCTGCATTTTTCTCGGAAATTTTGAGGTTATGTAAAAAAAGTGTCGGAAATAAGTTTTAGATTTTTTCATTAACGACAAATTTTTCGTTTACACTTTTTCGATAAAACTCATAGTTTACTTCAAAAAACGCAAAAAACCAAAACTCACCCCTAAAAAACCCACCCTCACTAACATTTTTTAATTTAAATACTTGAAACTTTTTCCCGTCAAATGGTATCACATAAACTATCGTTTCTCATAGTCAGTTAGTAAGAAACAATTTTTCCATCTAAAAATATTATCAGTACTGAACTATTAGTTTAACTGCCAAAACTCAGTCATTTCTTCGTGAAACGTAAACAAAGTTCAACTCAAAATGTAAGAAATGTTTAATCATTTCTGAGCAAAATGTAAATAGAAACTCAGCCATATAAGTGAAAAAATAAAATACAATGCACTCTAAAATTTAAACAAATCAAACTTGAATTAATCTAAACTACAGTTAAATTCAAAGATAGCAATATATTTTTTGAAAATGAATTAATGAAAGAAGTGAAATCAAAAAATTTATTACAGACGACTTGAGGCCGAATTACTGATTGTTTAAAAATAATTTCTCTTCTAAAAGATGATCATATTATGTTGAATCACCTTCAATATACGTAAAGTTAACAATTTTTCAATTATAGCACATACATGGGAAAACACATGCAAATTGCACACAACTCAAACACTTTTCAAAATTAAAAATTAAAATATGTTGTTAAGAAACACACTGAGCATTCAAAATATAATTTAAAAAATACAGGTATCAATGATTTTTTTCGAGATAATTTAGTTCAAAGAATATTAAATTTTTACAGGTCAAGTATAGCCATACATTGTGATTTAGTTGATTTCTAACTTAATTACAACATATTTTAATTTCAAAAAGTGTTTGAACTGTGTGCAATTTGCATGTGTTTTCCCATGTATGTGCTATAATTGAAAAGTTGTTAACTTTACGTATATTGAAGGTGATTCAACATAATATGATCATCTTTTAGAAGAGAAATTATTTTTAAATAATTAGTAATTCGGCCTCAAGTCGTCCGTAATAAATTTTTTGATTTCACTTCTTTCATTAATTCATTTTCAAAAAAAGATTATTATATTTAGCGTATAACTTTTTATTTAGACTTCTTTTAAAAAAACCAATCGCCGTAAATATTACTTTTTTAAAAGTATTTTTTAAAGATCATACTTAGCGTATAATTTTATGTTTAGATTCCTTTTTAAAAAACCAATCGCCGTAAATATTACTTCTTTAAAAGTATTTTTTAAAGATTTTATTGCGTGAATTCGATAAATATTTAAATGTATTTCCTTTTTGTCCACAAGTTCAAAAAACCAAACTCCATAAATAAATCATTAATATTGTTGAAATATGTCTTAATAAATTATTTCACGAACTTAACAAATTCTAAATAGTAGTTAAGGCTATACCGATCCTGGATACACTACCTCGGAACCCACCCCCGTTCGGAGGGGGTTGAAAGGGTAATAGGGGGTGGGTAAGGTAATTGTGGGGGGTGGTTTCGCTATTGGATTTTGAGTGGACCGTTGGTCTATGAGGGGTGGTTTTACTATTCGATTTTTGGATTGACCTATTGTCTATGAGGGTTGGTTTTACTATTGGTGAAAAATGATTATTTTACTGTTCGATTTTTTAATTGACCGATTGTCTATAAGGAATTTTTTTTTTTTTTTGGGGGGAGGGGGTGGTTTATTATTGGTGAAAAATAATTGATGGTTTTCTTGAGTATGAATTAGTGGCGACAGCGGCAGCAATAGCAGCAACGTTACTAGGTATAGTCGATATATGCGGTAGCTGCAGGCTGCAGCAGCATGGTATAGTGTGCGAGTGTATCCTCGCACTCTCTACAGCGGCAGCAATTGCAGCAACGTTACTAGGTATAGTCGATATATGCGGTAGCTGCAGGCTGCAGCAGCATGGTATAGTGTGCGAGTGTATCCTCGCACTCTCTCGCTCTCGATCGTTGCGCGCACGCGTAGCGTCTTGTAGCTAAGCAACGGAGTGTGGATGGTAGAAATGAACGCTGAAAGTTCTGTCCTCTCTCCGAATGCATGTACCACGATGTCGGTTGAGGTGTTGCGTAGTAATTTTTATCATGTGCATGCGAGTTGTATCATCTCGATGGTAACCAACAGGATGTTGTGTCTCGGGATAAAATTCTTTTTTCACCCGTCACGTGGAAAATGTCATAGTGAACAATGGAATAGTTTTTGTTTTCTTTTTTTAACTCGTTATAGAGCAAAATTCAAGACATCGATACAGGATGCTGTGTCGTCTTATCGCTTGAAGACGAATAACAGTAGCTCGATCTTTAAAATGTTTTGTCTTTGGATAAAATTTCCTTCTCGTTTGTCCTATGGAAGGGATTCATAGTGCAGTGGCTTTTGTTTTCTTTTTTTAATTTGCCTTATTATAAAGTTCGCGAGATGATTTTCATGCCACAGTTGTGTGTCGTCCGTCGGAAAGTTTGTGTCGGTAAAGTTTTTAGAAGTTAACAAATTTTTAGTTTTAACTCCCGTGAACATGGACTCAGAAAAAAAAAGTGAAAATTTAGATTCTAGTGTGGAAGGATCTGCAAACTGTGATCAAAGTAGATCAAGGAGTATATCAAGATCATCGTCGTCCTCTGGTTCCTCGTCGTCTGATTCATCAGGATCGTCATCGTCGTCAGCCTCTAATAAAAATGAAACTATTGACATTAAAGGATTCAATAAATTGTTAAAGAAAATAAATAATCAAATTATCAGAGTAGATAAAAAGATAAATGAAGGTATAGTAAAATGAATAAATTAATTCAACTCTAACTTAAATTTTTTTAGTTACAGACGATGAAGCTAAGACATCGGCAAAAATTAATAAAGAACTTGACACAAGTAAGTCTAAAAAATTATTTAACTTATATTAAAAATTAATGAAAAAAAAAAAAAAAATTTTTTTTCTGTTTCAGTTAAAAGGGATCTTATAAAACTGAACGAGTCGATAAGTGGTGAAAATAGGATAAGAACTAAGTTATTTTATATTTATAAACTAAAATATAAATAACTTTTTTTTTTTTCAGTTGTGGAACAATTAAAAGCTGACTCTGAATTGAAGACAGTACTAGAACAAAGTAAGTAATTTTAAATAAATTCATATCAATTCTAAATAATAATAATAATAATAATAATAATAATAATAATAATAATTTTATTTTAGTATGGCTACGATCATGTGGAATATTCAACATTTTGAGTAGAATGCTTGAAGACATTAAAATACTAAGATTTCATGCAGAAAAAAAGCTAGGTAATAAAAAAAAAATAATAATAACATTAATAATCATTGAATATATTAATATAATAAAAATGAATAAATTTATTTTCCAGCGGATGGTTCACCATTCATAGATGCGGTCAAGGCGACCGCAGAAAAGATGACTAAGAAGAAAAACAAGGTAAAGAAACCAGTGAAAATCACTCGTTCCTTAACAATGAGTTTTTCGGACCCGAAAGCCATTGAAAAGTCTAGTCTTAATCAGGTAAAATTTTTGTTTTTACTTTTTTTAATTATTTGAAATTCAATTTTTTTTTTTTTTTTCATAGAACAATATACGTATAAAATCGGATATTAAAATACCTTCAGAACTTGCAATTCAATAAGAAGTTTTAGAAAAAGTAAGTAAAATTTTTAATTTTTGAATCATTAATTGAAATAAGACTAACGAATCAATTTTTACAGTTACATGCAGTTGGTCAACAACAAAGACTTAAAGTTGAATCAACTAATGCAAACACAAAAAATATAGTAAGTTTCATATAAAATATATTTTAAAATTATATATTATAAAGTTGTATCTTATAAATTATATTTATATAATTTGTCTAGATTCAAAAAGCATTTGAGTATGCTCAGGGGCATGAGCAACAAGCACAACAAAAACAACAAGAACAACAAGAAGATTTAAAAAAATCGGTAAGTTCTTATGTAATAAAATAATAGTTTATAAATTTTTAACTCAATTTTTTCTTTTCTTTTTTTTTTTTAGACTGGTGATTCTTTTGAGGAAGCAATAGACTTAACAGATGAGTTGCGCGAACTCATGGACCAAAAAGGAATAGTCGAGAAAGCAGAAGAAGAAGAAAAAAATACATCATCGGTGAAAGCAGAAGCAGAAGCAGAAGCAGAAGCAGGAGAAGAAGATGGAAAGAAGAAAAGAAAGATGAAAAGAGAACTAACTGAAGAAAAAGAAAAAAGAAAACATTAGAAACAGAAGAAAGATAAAAAAAATAAAGAGTGATTGACGCTTTGTCAAGCACTCTTTATTTTTCTTATACTTTTACTATATTTTTTAAAAATTTTCGCGCCTATTTAATACTATTTTTATTTTTCTATTTTTAGCATTATTTTAAAAAAATTTTTCGCACTATTTTAATACTATTTTATTACTATTTTTATTTTTCTATGTTAGCATTATTTTTATACTTTTCTATTTAATTTTAACACTATTTTGTTATACTTTTAAAAACTGCTTTCTAGTTATTTTAAACATATTTATCAATATCTTTGAGTAGATGAATAAATAATTAAAGTTTTTTTTTTTTTAAATTTTCATGCTATTTTGAAACTATTTTAGCATTATTTTTATACTGTTTTGTTCTATTGTAACACTATTTTTGTTATACTTTTCAAGACTGCTTTTATAAGTATTTTATACATGAACTTATTTATCAATATTTAAGGTTGTTGGGTCGGTGCGAGAGAGAAAGAGATACTAGTGCGAGTCGAACGGAGAGATTCACGGCGCTCTCTGTCTCTCTCGCACTCATGGCACAACATAGCACCTAACCTAAGATTTTAGTGTTTGATTATTTTTTTCTCAGCTCATAAGGTCCACTGGTAATTGCTTTTAATTGATAAGTGTTTCAAAAAAATTTTTCTTTTACCCTGAATTTTTTCATTAAAATATACTTGTCAGCTCCTATTAAACTTTCAAGAAAACAGTGATTCCCATAAGCTTACGTGTTAAACAAATTTGGCAATATCTTTTCTCCCAAGGTTCATTTTGCCCTAAAAATTTAGTGGCATCAATAAGAAGCAATTACCTACAAAATGAGTACTTTTTTGTTAGAATCTACTTGTCAAATCATGGACCGACCCAACAACCTTAAAAAAAAAAAATATTTAGCGTTATTTTTAGACTATTTTTATAAATATTATTATTATTATTATTATTATTATTATTACTATTTTTTTACTAATTGCTTTTAAAACTATTTTATACACATACATACATACATACATGTTCATACATTTATACCAATGTCTTATAATGAATAAATTAATAAATAAACAATTTTATACTCCTTTTTACTTTCTCTTTATTTAAAATTTCATTTGATCTTTACAATTTCATGAAAAATATGAAAAAGATCGTAGTGAAGAACTTAAAAAATCATTACATCCTTCATCAATCTCATCTATGTCATCTATTATTCGAGGTTTGTAAATATTGATCCAAGACTTCAGTTTAGAAGCGTTCTTTGCAGCACACTTAAAAAAAGGTGAATAATCCTTATGATTACAGCAAAAATCATCCTTAGAACAGCCAAGACTTTTGAGAGAAGGACAACCATAGATTTCTAAATCAATTACTAGTCTGTAATTTAAAAAAAGAAAAAACGATTGATATTTAAATTAAATAAATAATCATTAGAATAAGTATGTAATTAAAACTTACGTTTGAGGTAACATTTTTTGAAGAAAAATCTTTTTCATGTTTCCCTCGGTAAAAATTTTTTTTGCACCATCTAAATATTTTCTCAATACATCTGTTAATTATTCATAAACTATTTCACCATAATTCCATTGAATACAATGAAAACACTTTTGCAAATAACGTGCAGTACCTTTTTCTTCAGCTGTTAAATTATCTCAAGAAAATGGTGGTTTAAAAGTAAAAACCAGCGGTAGAGTAGAATCGTCTTAGTTGAAAATAGCCAACTCTTTCACAATAAAGTCGTTTCTAGATTTTTGAAAGCCTTGAAAGTCTACAAAAAACTGCATTTTAGATCTGCACTTTTAAACAATTTCAATATAACTAGATGGATAGCTAAAACTTTAACTTCTTTTATAGTGATTCCCCCTCTCTTCTCCTATAAACTATTATCCTAAGCTATTATTATTATTATCCCTCCTATTATTATCCTAAACTATTTCCTTCTCTCCTCCTCATTCTTTGATAAAATATAATGCAGTAAGTGTTCATCGGTCAGTTTTCTACTCCTTCTTTCAAGTGTATCATCTCTCATTATTGTGAATTCATAAACATTTAAGTAGCAGAAGGTTTAAAATTATAAAAATAAGTTTATGTTATTCAATAAAAAATTAGTGATTATTAACTTAATAAAATTAGTGATTAGTGATAACTAAATTTAACCATGGATACCATTTTAGATACATTGCATCACTTAAATAATGCAATCGTGTCAATAAATTCAGGTCTTGCTCAAACCAATGTTATTGAGGGGTGGTTGTCTATAGCAGAACTATCTATTGATATTTTGACAGACATCAATGTACAAAATAAAACCGATTTTTTGGCTAAATTTCTAATAATTAAAAAAAAGTTTAGAAATTTTTTAGAAAACTCGTATCAAAGTCATGAAGAGAATAATATTGACAGTGAATCAACGAGTCAAAAAAACGATGATGAATCATCAAATCCATTGGATGGATTCGAAGAATTGATTGAAGATTTTACTGAAAATTCTGACATAATTATAAATAATCAAGACTTAAACGAGATTCAAAATAAGATTCATATATTAATTCAAGAGATTGATTTTCTACAACAGAAAATGCGATCTCTCACTAGACCTGAAAAAAAGAAGTGTGAAACTTTTTTAATCAAACTTATATCATTGAAACATAAATTTGAACATGCTATAAAATTTGGTGGTGGTGGTGATTTAGATATAAAAAAGGAGAATATTCGATATGATGACTTCGACTCAGCTTTTGAACGTCGTATACGAGCGGGTAATTTTATTTATTTATTTAATATAAACTTATTTAACTCAATAATTCTTTTTTTTTTTTTTTTTTTTTTTTTCTATTATTTATAGGAGTAATATCAAACCTTGGTCATAAAGATTTAGACTCTTTTTTGGTAGATGCTTATAAACCCTTCCAAGACAAGGTTAAACAAGCTGTTGAAGAATTTGATGTAATCAATGTTAATGTTATGTTAACGGCAGAGTTTGAGCTTCAGAAGAATGATACACCTAAACGCGAAGTAAAATACTTTTCTACGGAGAATGGAGTCGTAGTTGCTCTGTCAAACCTAGAACGTTTTTTCGATGAGAAAATTTCTTTACCGTTGCAACGTGATATACAAGAGTTTGAGACACGTGATTCTGGTTGGAGTTTAAAACAAATTATTAGTCTTACAATTAACATAAACAAACATGAACCTATTAGAGGAAGTTCTTACGTCAAACTACCTAAATCAATTGAAAATAAACATGCCGTTGTCAATGTGAGAAACGAATTTGATAATTTTTGCTTTAAATGGGCAGTCTTATCAGCATATTATCTTCAAAAGCGAAATACTAATTATCTTCTGACATATCAAAATAAAGAAGCTTTAGGTGAAGTCAACTTTGAAGGACTGTCATTCCCAACACCACCTGAACAAGTAGAAATTTTTGAAAAAAATAATCCTAATATTTCAGTACATCTTTATATTTAAAAAAAAAAAAATGATAAATTTGGAGTTTACCCTTACTATCACACTCCAGAGAAGAAAGATAAACACTATCATTTATTGATAGTTTATCCTGAAGAGTATTACATTGACGAAGATGCTGATGATTATATTGAAAAAAGTTTCGAAAACTCAACGGCAAATTTTAATTATCATTATACTTGGATTAAAAATTTACCTAAACTTCTTGGGAGACAGTACTCTAAAACAGGCCATAAAATCTATGTTTGTGACAGATGTATTCACTTTTTTCATGAAAAAAATAAGCTAGATACTCATGAAAAGGATTGTCGACTCATTAATAAATGTAAAATAACATTACCTAAAAATGAAGCTGAAGAAACTCTTTCTTTTAAGAATGTTAACTATGCAGAGTGGGTACCAATTACTATTTATAGTGATATAGAATGTCTACTTAAAAAAATAGAAGTGCATCCTGAATCAGTTAGCGGAAAGTCCGTCAAAATTCAAGAACATCAAGCACATAGTATTGGATTTTACGTGAAAAATCGTTTTAGCAATGAGCTTAATGGTTACAGAAGTTATCGACAAGAAGAAGAAAATCAAGAGACTCCTGCTCAATGGTTTGTAAGATCATTAGAAGAACTGTGTCCAAAGATTCAAAAAGTATTCTCTACGAATGAGGCTATGATGCTTACATCACGCGATAAAAAAAACTTTAGGAGAGCACAAAAATGTAATACATGTAAAAAACCTTTTACTAAAGATTGTATCAAGGTTAGAGATCACTGTCACTTCACTTCAAAGTAAGACAAAAAAAAAAAAAAAAAAAAAAAAAAAAAAAAAAAATTATTTTTAACATTAAAATGTTTAATTTAATTGCAGGTACCGCGGAGCTGCTCATCAAGTTTGCAACCTTTTCTACAAAAACGCTAGATATATTCCAATAATACTACATAACCGTTCAAATTATGATTCGCACTTTCTCATCAAAGAAATTGCAAATGATGAAATTTTAAAAGGAAACGTTCGAATCATAGCACAGAATGGAGAACGTTATATCTCTTTCACCAAATATGTTCAAGGAATGAATTTGAGTTTTAGATTCATTGATTCATTTAGATTTATGCCCTTGTCATTAGAAAAATTAGCTGGGATTGCAAAAAACTTTGAAATATTGGATGAAGAGTTTGCCAAAGATGGTTTTACAGATACTAAACTTTCGAAAAAAAAGGAGTCTTCCCTTATGAGTACATACAAAGTTTTGAACAGTTACGAGAGAATAAATTACCAGCTCCGTCAGAGTTCGCAAGTACTTTGACAAATAGTCAAATAAGCAATGATGATTATGAACATGCTACAAAAGTATGGAGTATGTATAACAAAGACAAGACTTTAGGCGGTTATTCAGATGTATATTTAAAAACAGATGTCTTGTTGCTTGCGTGTATATTTGAAAACTTTAGATCGACATGTATGAATTATTATAAATTAGATGCAGCTCTTTTTTTAACGACACCCTCGTTGACTTGGAACGCGATGCTAAAACATACAGAAGTTGAACTAGAACTTCTTCAAGACATTGATATGTTAATGTTTATTGAGAGAGGTAAAAAGATCTTAAATTTTTTTTTTTTTTTTTTTTTTTTTTTTTAATAAACTTGAATAAAATACATTTTTACCGTAGGTATTCGAAGAGGAGTGAGTCAATGTTCGAACAGATACTCTAAGGCTAACAATATTTACATGGGAAAAGAAAATTATAAGCCCAATGAAGACGATAAATACATAATTTTTCTAGATATAAATAATTTATATGGTAAAAATGATTATTATTGCATTGTTTTTACTGCTATTAACTTATTTTTCGTTTCTAGGATGGGCTATGACACAACCGCTTCCTTATAAAAACTTTGAGTGGGTAAAAAACCCTGAGGAAATTGATCTAGATGACTATCCTGACGAATTCAATTTAGAAGAATGTCCTGATGAGAGCAGTATTGGTCTCATTCTTGAAGTTGATTTAGAATGTCCTAATAATGAAAGGTATCACGATGATCACAAAGATCTACCGTTCTGTCCAGAACATGGATCAGCGCTAGGGTCCACGCAGAAGAGATTAATGACACAATTAACAGACAAGAATCGATACGTTATACATTATAGAGCATTGAAGCAAGCAATAAAAAATGGACTGATACTCAAAAAAATACATAGAGCTTTAAAATTTGAACAAAAAGCATGGCTTAAAAAGTATGTAGATGATAACACAGATATGAGAAAAGCAGCTACCACAGAGTTTGATATTCTCTTTTTCAAATTTATGATTAATGCAGTCTATGGTTCGTAGTAAAATTATTATAACTATTTATAATATTTCATGTAAAACTGTAACTATTTTTTTCTAGGAAAGACCATGGAAAACAAACGAAACCATGAGGAAATTAAAATGGGTAATAAATGGGATGGACGTTATAGTGTTGGTGCTATGCTTTCAAATACTGCATTTAAACGCTGCACAATTTTTTTTGATAAGCTGGTAGCAGATCACATGAGGAAGTTAGACATTTACATGGATAAACCTATATACGTAGGTCTATCTGTTTTAGACCTCTCTAAAATCAAGTTATATGATTTTCACTATGAATTCATGAAGAAAAATCTAAAAGATCAGGCCAAATTATTGTACACAGACACGGACAGCCTTCTGTATGAAGTAAAAAACGTTAACATATATGATGTTATAAGAAAAAATCCTAAAGAGTTTGATACGAGTAACTATTCAATAGACAATGAATTTGGAATCGTTCCGGGCAAAAAAAAAGTATTAGGTATCATGAAAGACGAATGCGGAGGTAAAATCATTACTGAATTCATAGGGATTCGCAGTAAACTTTATAATATTCAAGTTCAAGGGGTTAAACCTATTATGAAAGCCAAAGGTATTAAAAGTTGTCTTTTAAAGTCATGCTTCGTCAGTGAAGAAGTTAGAAAGTCAATCATTATTCCTGAAGACTTTAAAAAGTGTCTCATCGATAAAACAATTAAAAATGTTGTTCAGTGTAATATCCGTTCTAGAGATCATATTGTAAAAACTGAAAAGGTTAACAAGATTCCATTAGATCCAGCTTACGAGAAACGATACTTGATCCCAGGACGTACCGATACTCTACCATGGGGTCACTATAAGGCAATCGATAAAGAAAAATTTAATGAACTAGACGAAGAAGACTTGGATTTATTGGGTACTATTGTAAATATAGATAATGATAGTCTTCTCCCCACTCTTTTTGAGGAAGAGGTGGTGGGAGAAACGTTTGAAATACAACCACATCACCCAGCAGAACTCATTCATCAGTGTCACACTCAGCCAAGACATCTCAAACGAAACTTAAACTTGTTGGAAGCGTCTACAGCAAAAAAATTTAAAGGTACTTTTTATTTTTAATTTTCTCATCATTATTTCAATATCACAAAGTACTTTTTTGAAATATTTCTTAATAAAAAAAAAAAAAAAATTCTGTTCTATTGTTTTAGATGGATCTAACAAAACTCAATGAAGCAGGTTGCCGAGACAAAGCAACAAGCATCAAAGACTTAGATGTAACTCGCTCTTATATGGTTGTAGAGCTTAGAAACGTGGAAACTCAAAGATATGGACAGAAAATTGTGGCTGAGTTGGATGGTGGGATGTTTATATTCCTCCCAACCAATGTTTGCAAATACTTACAAAAAAACTTGACTGAATACATATAGCTCCAAGAAGCTGCAAATAAACTCAAGTTAATAGTTAAACCACTTGGTGGTTTTAAAATTAAATTTGAAATTGTATAAAATCAATAGACTAACTAGAAAAAATGTATACTCATTAAACCACTTGATAGTTTTGAAATTAATATTAATATTGAAATTATATAGAATCAATAGTTTAACTAGAAAAATGTATACTCGTCATAAAAATGTGATTATGTTAAAAAAAAAAAAAAAAAAGTTTTAAAATAAATTGAAAATTATCTAAATATTGTGTTTTCATTTAAAATTCCTTACTCAATCGCAACTAAATAATGAAATCTAATTCTTGATCATTTACTTATTTATTTAACAATTTTAATTGAATATTTTTAACTAATTTTAGGATTATAAAATAATGAAGCAATTTTTTATTTTCTAATCATTTATTTAATACAAATTTCTTTTTTACAAATTAAATAAAATACATTTTTTATTAATACACTTGTTTAAAATCACTTAATTTTTTTACAATAACTTTTGTTTTTGATTTCAAGTAATTTCTTTTCTAAAATAGAGTTAATAATTAATCCAACTCTTTTGATTCTAAAACAAAAACGTTCTCCATCACGAGCTGCTTGCTCCCACTCTCCTTGACGTGCCTTCTTGTGAGCATAAGCCAGTGATATATCGTACGTATTTGAGGATCTTCCTCAAATCGTACTTTTTTTTAAATTTTGTCATTACTGTACATAATGACTTTCGTTAAGAAGGTCTAATGATGAAATGAATATACCTACAATGATGGATACAAGTTTTATAAAATTTTCTTGTCAGTCCAACTGTTGTGAGAACTGTCAAATCCTAACCACTTAACGTATGCCTGCTGACCACGTCTTCTTAATACTTTTTCCACCAGATATACGTCAGAATACTTCACTTTTTGTAGTTCATGTTCATAGAATCCACCTTTGATTGGTTGGTCTTGATAATCTTTGAGATAATACATCACTGGATCGTATGTACCTACACGTTCTATAGAAAATATCTCTGTTGACCAATTGGGTGTATATCCTTTTTCAAAAATTTGTTTGGCTTTACTGATTCATACCTTATCGTTTAGTTTAAGCTTTTGTTTCTTTACTTTAACTCGACATAGATGTGAAAATTTTTTCAATACTTCAGTCTCATTTTCTTTTCTAACAACGATAGGTTTCATACCTATTGTTCGATGGTTGCTGTTATTGTAATTCTTAACAAGTTCACTTAACATGTTCAACCATTTAAAGTTACCATTCAAACTAAATTTAATCCACATTTTTCTTTTGAGGGTACGATTGAATCGTTCAACGATAGAAACTTTGAGATTAGAATAAGTAGAATATAAATGAATACCATATTTTTTCATGAGTTTCTCAAAGTATGAATTATAAAATTCTTTACCCTGGTCTGTATGCAGATTTTGAGGCACACGCCCTTGTTTTAATATAGATTCCATAGCTTCTGTGACATCTTCACCATTTTTACGTTTTATAGGAACGGCCCAAGAATACTTTGAAAATACATCCATGACAGTCAACATATATCTATAACCTTTATTTTCACGAGTATAAGCTATCATTTCAACGAGATCCGCTTGCCAGGTTTCATCATATCCTCTAACATCAAATTTTCGACGTGTATAATTACGACGCGCAGGTTTATGAAGTTCTTCAACGATTCTTTTTCGTTCCATCTTTGATTGCTAGTGAAATTTCATCCAACTTTTGAGCAAGTTTTTCAATCTCAGTTTGAAAACTCTTCAATATTTTTTCTGCAATTGAATTTTCTAGCTCTTGTGACAGCCTAAGAATCAAAGCCTCCAAATTGTTTGTTAAATCTTCTGTTATTTGGATATTATTATCTATCATTCGCTTCTTTAAAATATGTAAATTTACTGCATCGTATTCGTTTGATGAATCAGCAAGATTACAAAGTCTTTTTCTACCGATATCATACTGACCATCTTGGGTAAGCTTATAACCAATATCAGGTGGACCTCGGGGAGCTGTCACTGTAGCTGATTTTGTATCAGTTCGTCCGAACACGTCAACACTCATTCTGATACTGATAGAAAACATAAGAATTAGAATCTAATATATCCAGCCTCTAGAAGTTCCTCAATGATAGCTAAAATTTCATTGTCATGATTATTGTTGCCAGCATTTCTTTCTGCTACAAGTAAACGAAGTCGATCTGCTAATTCATTTGGGTCATCCCAAAATTTGTAATCAATAACTGAGTGTCTATTGGCAACCTTGAATGATGATAAAGTTTTCCTATCAACAGTGTTCAACTTTGATAAAATACCACTACCTTTTGGATTAAACATAGGAGCAATGATATCATTGTATTTAGCACTGTTTGAATGATATCGCATGTCTCCTTTTTTATTCAAATGTGCTCCCGATTCTTCTAATATTTTTTTATAATTTGCTTTATCATTCTTTGTTACAGAATCAATAGGTGGACGTTTGAGAACAATCAATTCAGTTTGTCCAACCGTCCTTGGATATTTTTTATTACCAACAACAATATTATTATTTGTGAATGAAATTGGTAATTTACCTAGTTGAAAGTTACCATTAGGATTAACATATACTCCATAGATTTGATCCGTTGTAGTATCTTTTTTTTTAATAAGTCGAGTGTAATCTTCATCGACAACAACAGAAGAGCTAACCTTTGGTTCAATTTGTTGTTCTATAATAGATTCATCTAAACTTGATTTAGAAAAATTCATTAGTTCATTCTCACCAAATTTAAATGAATTCTTTACTGGAGTACTATGATTAAATGAAGGAAGATTAAATTTAGAACCATTTGCATCAAGTATTGGAGAAGTAAAATCTTATTTTGGTTTTTCAGATACACTTTCGGGTTGATAAATTTCACTTTCATTTTTGAATAAAATATTTTGTTGAGTATCACTTTTGAGTGTTGGTTTTTTTATGATATTAGACGCAATTTTTTGAAGAGGATCAACAATTGGTTGAAAAGTCTTTTTTAACACATCTTCTTCATCAGCTTTTTGATATTTTATCAATTTGTATTTTTTTTAATAGAATCTCTTGCTTTTACAAGCTTTTGAAGACTATCTTTTTGTTTCTGTAACTCTTTCATGTTAACACTTTGATGTATAAATGACGACTGAATAGACGTATTGAAAGTTTTATGTATTTATTAAAAAACAGTCAAATCCTTTTCTATATCGACCATCATTAATGGGATCATCTTTGATTATGACTAAAAAACCATATTTACTATCATTCCAGCACGTTGAGCACAGATCCTTGAATTGATTATAAACCATATCAGTATTGACATGATCATCGTAAATATGTTTTAAATTAAGTTCATCTAGTCGAAATACTATTAACACATTTACATCATCTCGAACTAAATGTTTAGGTATACGAGTATATGATTGGCATAAATAGAAACAATCAACATTTTGATGTCTACCCATGCAAAAGAAAGCTCTTACATTATCTTGTTTTTCAGATGCTATATCATCGAATATCATCATAGAATTTGGAAGAGTATGGTTTGGAGCGTGAACTTCATCGTGCTCACTGAAAGGAAAAAACTGTATACCTTTTAATGGTTCTAATAATTTTTTTAAATACACATACACGGAGAGAAAAAATACAGAAATTTACTGTGGAGGACACGAGAAACTTGTGTGCTGCTAAAGCACGTAAATTTTCTGCGAGCGCCACACATAAAAATCGTGTGTTAGCTTTACGCAGAAAAAATCTTAAGCGCACTGTATTGGAGCCAATCAAAATCACTCCGGTCGCACCTGATTGGTTCCGCTACAGTGCCGCTTAAGATTTTTTCTGCGTAAAGCTAACACACGATTTTTATGTGTGGCGCTCGCAGAAAATTTACGTGTTAGCTTAACACAGTAAATTTCTGTATTTTTTCTCTCCGTGTACTTTGGTTGATTAAGAGACTTTGAGTATAGGTATATATTTTCAAACTGAACACCATTAGGCTCAGTAATTAGAGACATTAAGGTATTTGTTTTTCCACAGTTTGATGGTCCGCAAAAAACGGCTCGTATACTGTCTGGAAGTAAATTACCGTGTCGTTTGATTTTTTTATTTTGTTCCATTACAGAATCAAAATTATTTATAGGTAACTTGGAACTTTGTTCTTTAAAATTCATGTTGATTTGTTGTAGACTAATCAATGAATGAACAATTAAGGTATAAATATATCACTTTTATACAAAATTAATTCAGTGCTAATAGAATCTCCTTCGAGTGATGATCATTCACGGTAAAGGATTGGTAAACGATTTGATCAACAAACTACCTTTCGAAGCTCATATTCCAGGATATCAATACTGTGGACCAGGAACAAATTTAAAAAAGCGACTTGCCAGAGGAGACACGGGTATTAACCCATTGGACGCTGCTTGCAAGGAGCACGACATTGCTTACTAACAAAATTCAAATAACATTGAGCTTCGAAACTCAGCAGATCGAGTTCTTGCAGATAAAGCTTGGAGACGAGTTTTAGCCAAAGACGCTAGTTTGAGTGAAAAGGCAACTGCTTACGCTGTTGCTAATATGATGAAGATAAAAAATAAATTAGGGATGGGTGTTTCATTCAATAAAATAGTAAAAGCTGCATCTGTGGCAAAGTCGAAAGATAAAAAAGCTTCGGTTTTGATCCGCCAGGCTTTGAAAAAAGCTCGAAAGACTGTAAAAGGTGTTGGTGGGAAAAAAAAAGTTAAGTTTCCTCGAACTCTTTCTATTCCAAAAAATAAAATTGGTGGGTGGTTAATACCTTTGTTTGCTGGATTAAGTGCGACAGGTGCACTGGCAGGTGGTGCAGCTGGTGTAACAAAAGCTGTCAATGATTATCATTCAGCTAAAGAACAGTTAGATGAGGCACGAAGACATAATAAAAAAATGGAGGCTATAGCTCTCGGTAAAGGAATGTGTCTTAAAAACTATAAATCAGGTTATGGTTTGTATCTTAAACATCAACAAACAGGTTATGGACTAAAACGTAAGAATTTGAAAAAAAAATCTCCATAGAAAATTTGAAATTGCCAAAAAGGGCACTAGCAGACTGGGATATCATTCAATATGCTAAAAAGTTAAAAATTCCTTATTTTAGAGGAGTATTCATGCGAGATTCCTTACCATCTACAGGACCTCTCATAAACGAGTCTGCTGTTTGAAATCTTGATGATTCCGAAGGATCAGCAACTCATTGGGTTGCATACAAGAAGCGAGGAGATAACGTCGTTTATTTCGATAGTTTTGGTGACCTACAACCAACAATAGATCTCATGCTATATTTAAGAGCATCAAACATCAAGTATAATTATGATAGATATCAAGATTTTGGCTCATACAACTGTGGTCACTTGGGTTTAAAATTTCTTTCTGAAACTATATAAGCTTAGTTTCAAGTTTATTAGTTTCATTGTTATTCCAACTGTCATGGATGGAACTTTGTCATTAATACTCAGTGGCAATTCATCAGTTTAAGCATCTCGATATTTTCCACCAATTGAATTATCTCCTGATAAAAATTATTCTCTAGGATTGGTTGAGTTTTTAACTTACAATTCTATTCCAAATATCGATACAGATAAAAACAAATTTTATATCGGTAATATTGAAATTACTATTCCTATTGGTGCATACGACATTGTCGACATAGAAAAATTTTTGCAAAAAGAACTCGCTCCAAAAGGAATAACTTTGAGTTTGAAACCAAAAAATAATACATTACAGGCTGTTATAAAGCCAAGCGAATCCATCGACTTTACAAAGAGTGACTCCATAGGTTTATGGTTGGGATTTTCACCGAAAATTCTTGAAAAAAATATTAAGCACGAATCAGACTTACCTGTAAGTATTCTTAAAGTACAATCTGTTAGAATAGAGTGTAACATTGTCGGTGGATCATATTTAAACGATCAAAAAGTTCATACTATTCATCAGTTTTTCCCAAGAGTGAATCCTGGTTTCAAAATTATTGAAGTACCTGTGAAAATTATTTATCTTCCCATTACAGTAAAAAGTATTGATTACTTAGAACTACGTGTAGTTGATCAAAACGGAAATTTGGTCAATTTTCAGGACGAAGAAATAACTATTAGAATTCATATTAAATCTTTGTAATGGGTATTGTTTATGATTCGAAGAAAAAATATATAAACGAATCAACATGGAAATCGTCAATCAGTCAACATCGAAAAGTCAAGGTGTTAACACAAAAAAATCTCAGTTTTCTTAAAAGGATAGGATTAAAAGTCATTCGTAGTGGTGTTGCTTAATTTTTTGTTGCAATGGCCGAAATTCTAAGTATTCAATCTCCGATCGTCTTCGACGATTCCGTAAAAAATTATGAGTTTCATACTCATCAGCCTTATACAATCTCCGAGTATAAAAATACCGATGAGATTCGAATATCCATTCAACATCAGGACCTGTGTGTTCTTTCTTCGCAAAGCTTATTGCATATTAGTGGTAAAATTACTGCTGAAAATGGTACTCGTTTAAGCAATACGCAATTAGTTAATAACGCTATCTGTCATCTGTTTGAGGAGTTTCGTTATGAGCTAAATGGTGTAGAGATTGATAAATGTAAAAATCCTGGTATAACATGTACTATGAAAGGAGCATTATCGTTTACACAAAGTCAAAAATATATGTTAGAAAATAATGGTTAGAAAATTGAAAACAATTCTAATATTCCAGATAACGAAGGTAACTTTGATATTGTTATACCTTTGAACATGCTCTTTGGATTTGCAGATGATTACAATAAAATTGATGTGAATATGAAACATGAACTCACTCTCGTTCGATCGAGAAACGATTCGAATGCTGTTTTACAAGTTAACGTAGCAGCGACTCCAAAAGCACCGGTTAAATATGAAGATTTTAAACTGGTTTTGAAAAGAATTGAATGGTTAATGCCCTATGTAACTGTATCTGATAAATTCAAAATTAATCTTTTAAATTTCCTGGGTAAAAATCATTCCATTGACATGAGTTTTAGAACATGGGAACTTTATGAGTATCCCCAGCTTCCAACTTCTAATCGTCATGTTTGGACGGTTAAAACTTCTAATCAGTTAGAGAAACCTAGATTTATTATTTCAAGTTTTCAAACTAATCGTAAAGATCACAAAGGTAATAATGCAAGCTATTTTGATCATTGTAATGTTAGTAATGTTAAACTCTATCTCAACTCACAATATTATCCTTATGGTAATTTAAATCTTGATTTTAGTCATAATCAATACTCTATCTTGTATGATATGTTCGTTAAATTTCGAAATTCTTATTACAACAAAGATCCTGAACCTTTTATAACAAAGGAACATTTTAAGGAACATATGACCCTTATAGTCATTGATTGTTCTAAACAAGATGAATCCTTGAAAAATGCTCCAGTTGATATTAGACTTGAATTCGAAACTAGAGAAAATATCCCTGCTAATACTGCTGCATATTGTCTTATTCTTCACGATCGTATTGTTCAATACAATCCTACGTCGGGAGATGTTCGAAAGCTTGTTTAAAAATGTATAAATACAAAAGTTCACAACATTATACATTCATTTGTTCATCATGGAGCGAAGAGAACTCAACTCTCAAAAAACCCCTTTAATATCTAATGATTCGAAGAAAAATTATAAAAAATATGATTTTTTGAAAGAATCTGTGAAAAAAGAGGAACCCCTAAAAAAGTATGACTATAAAATATATACTATAGTACGAAAAAATGAAACTTGATGGTCGTTCAGAAAAATGCGATGATGGTTTGCGAACTAAAACGTACATAAGTCAATTTAAAAACTCGTAAGTAATAAAGAGAGTAAATTGGGGAGATAAAGCAAGTAAGGATGTATCTCACAGAAAAGAGCGTTGGTCGGAGCTCTTTTCACTCTCTCTATTATTACTAATCCACTCCTCATACACAAACAATAAATCTAAAAATCAAATAGTAAAACCACGCTCAAAATCAACTTCTCATAGACAAATAGTCAATCTAAAAATAGAATAGTAAAACCGTCCCTCAGAGACAAACTATCTCTCAACAACCCCTCGTAGACAATAGGTCAATCCAAAAATCGAATAGTAAAACCACCCCTAAAAACCCACTACTCATAGACCAACGGTCCACTCAAAATCCAATAGCAAAACCACCCCCCACAATTACCTTACCCACCTCCTATGACCCTTTCAACCCCCTTCCGAACGGGGGTGGGTAATCATTTTTCACCAATAGTAAAACCAACCCTCATAGACAATAGGTCAATCCAAAAATCGAATAGTAAAACCACCCCTAAAAACCCACCCCTCATAGACCAACGGTCCACTCAAAATCCGATAGCAAAACCATCCCCCACCATTACCTTACCCACCCCCTATTACCCTTTCAACCCCCTCCGAACGGGGTTGGGTTCCGAGGGGGTGTATCCAGGATCGGTATAGCCTTAAACACTCTTAATAATTTAACAATAACTAAGATATATTCAATTATTCTGATGTAAAACCACGACGTAAACCAGAACCTATAAAAGTCCTAGGGAAATCAATTTTATAAGTAAAAAAAAAAACTTCAATTTGGTATTTACCTATTTTTTAAATGTACATTGCATAACTTTATTTTAATGTAAATTTACATTGAAATGTAGCAAATACTCATTTGTAACCTTAAAATGATTAAAAAAAAGATAAAAATTTTCAATGATTGGTTCATGTTAACTTAGATATATCTAGTTCTTATGTTTAAAATTACTTTTATATAATTTTATCATTATCCAGAACCCATAAAAATCATAGACATAATTTATTGTTATGAACTACTTTTGAATTCGTTTCGCATACATAATAGATGGACAAACTAAATCCACTTTAAAAATAATGGAGCAAATGCTCATCCATACTTTAAAAATCCATGCCAAATAGAATTCATAATTTTTGGTCCACTGGATACCTAGACCCAAAACTATCTATTTCTATTCTACTTTTTAATTCTTGTAAAAAAAAATTAACCAATTTTAAAATTAAAAATCACTTTGGCCGCATAACTTAAGCTTGCTTACAGAAAACAAAAAAGATAAAAATTTTTAATTATTGATTCATGTTGACTTGGATATATCTAGATCTTTAGGTTTAAATTTCTTTTATATAAATTTTATCATTAGTCAGAACACATAAAAATCATAGACATAATTTACTGTTATGAAGTACTTTTGAATTCATTTTGCATACATAATTGATGGACAAACTAGATCCACTTTGAAAATAATGAAGCAAATGCTCATCCGTACTTTAAAAATCCATGCCAAATAGAATTCATAATTTCTGGTCCACTGGATACCTAGACCCAAAACTATCTATTTCTTTTGTACTTCTTAATTAACCAATTTTAAAATGTAAAATTACTTTGGCCGCATAACTTAAGCTTGCATACAGACAACAAAAAAGATAAAAATTTTTAATAATTGATTCATGTTGACTTAAATATACTTATCATTAACACCCTGAGTGAATGTAACAGTTACAATCAAAATTAAAATTCATTGTCAGACATCAAGTTTATTTTAGAAAAATGGTGGGATTACAAAACTTTCAGACATCCAGTTTAATTTTGAAAAAGGGTAGGATTACAAAACTTTAACAGTTCAAGTGTATTGGCTCAGAGCATATACATTTCTATGATGATTCTATGAAATTAAGCGATAATGCGTATGAAAATGACATTATGTGCTGCAATTGCACCTTTTGCAATTTGCAAGTTGGGTGGATTATAAAAAAGTAATTTGCAAGTTCAACCTGACACACACACACACACACGCGCGCGCGCACACACACATTCAGAAAAAACTTTATTTTTAATATTGCCAATATGCACCTCCAGCCATCAGGTCCCCAACACAACCACAGCACAATTATTATCAACTCACAGGGCACACCACAATAATTGAAAAATCTTTGATGATGATGATGATCATAGAAAGACTGTACAGATTATTTATTTCATACTCTTTTATTGAAATTAAACAAATTAATAATTATAAACTCTACCACTTATTTAATATAAGGTAAGTGTGCCTAATATGGCCCTGTGCCTAATATGCCCCCCCTGTTATTTTGAATATGCTCGATATGCGGCATCTCTACAAGGTAGGGAGAAGTCAAAAACACTGAATCATGAAGTTTTCAGTTGTTTAGAACATTTTAAAATTATTTTTGCGCACGCCTAATAGCTAAAACTCGTTTCGTATACCTCCGTTATTATTTTACGTTGTAATTAAGTGGTCTGCCAAAATATTTAGACGCACCTGAACAAAATTTTCATAAGTAGCTTCGATTCGTTATCGTTTCAGCTTTAAAACGCGACCTTAGTTTTTGTTCAACTCGTTTTCTAACGGGTTTTATTCTTAAATAACTTTTTATTCTGCAGTGTACCCAATATGGCCCCCCACGAATTAGTAGAAATACCGATATTAAGAGTCCTTGGTTTCATGTTTACTTCTTAGAAAATCCTATCCTAATGTTATTTAAGAAAAATAAATTTAATTGTTTCAACGCTTTTTTTCATTTTATAACTAAAAAAGCATTCTAGCTCAAAAAAAAAACTTTGATAAAAATTTTAAGTTGAAATTTTTCTTCTGGCTGCAAAGTTTCAAAAAAATTGTAAAAAAGGCTCAATTTTTAAATAAATTATTTTTAAAATGTTAAAAATTTTGAAGTTTTTTTAAATCTCATATTCTGATTGATTTAAAAAATAGGAACAAATTGCAATTAATTAATTACTTCAAGGGGGGCCATATTAGGACACAAATTTTAGGTGTCTTAAAAAACCGTGTTTTGGTAAATCCTCTGGCATTTGAAGCTCATTGATCAAAATCGAACGTGTAGGATTTCATTTTAAAGCTCTTGAATTAAGCTTTAAAATGAGACCTTTCCCGTCAAGAAATGTTGATTTGATTCGCCACAATGTTGATTCTCGCTTAGGGGGGCCATATTAGGTACAGGTACCTTATAATGAAAATAAGGGTCTTCAGTACTGTTTTTTCTATGACAATCAATTATTTATGAAAAAGTTATTGCTCATAACACATTACAAGCTGCTCTACAGTCAGCTGTAGTCAGCTCACGAGTCAGCTGTAGAGAGCTGCTAATTGATACAGCGCCACCAGTCGCCTCATGGCTACAGGCTCGGACCTACATGCCCCCGTCTGCCGCTGTAGGCAAGCAATAAGAGTGAGACAGCAAAAATAGACACGCCCACCGCACACGTCACGTCCGGTTAAGTCTACAGAGAGCGCAGTCAGAGAGACCGGATGCTAGAAACTGAAATCGAATTCCCCTGACTACCGTGAGCCAAAGGAAATCAGCGTTTCGAAAAATGAAACGTTCATAACTTTTCAATGTGGGCTTTGTTTGGGATAATTTTTTTTTTAAATTACTCAGGGGATCATCAGCTACGCGCAGGATGTATAATATAAATGAAATAATCATCCTAAAATAGTTTTTCTTTGAAGCGTCCTAACCTAAAACCAAAAATCAAAGTATATAAAGCCCTGCAGGCTTTCACGGCAGTCGGTTTAAAAAAAACCAAATCACCGTTAAAGCCCGATTGGGCTTTAGGATCAATAACATCTGAGATAAAATTTATTTTACTCAGTATTATTTGACAATTAAATGTCAAAATAATGATATCTCCAGACCGTTAAGGAATAAAAGATAAATATAGAGAAAAGGAAAATTTAAGGGAAACGACAACCTTACTTCTGCTCCAATGATGGTCTGTGTAAGCTCCAATTTTACGCTCGTAGATATTACAAGTCCAGTTGTACTTGTAATACTTTTCTCTCTATCAATTGAGCGGCTCTCAGTGCTCGATATGCTGTTTTATGTTTTATTCTTCAATTTTCTTGATATTCTCTTCTTCGAAGAACCATTGATGGTTTTCTTCTTCAGGCGCTGCTTTTCTTTTATTTATTTAGCTCGAAGGCAACCAAAATGTTTTGGATTGAGGGTAGAAAATTGAATAAACACGATAAACGAACTTTTGTTTCAAAAGTTAGTTTCATAATTTTAAAGAAATAAACAATTTATGATACTTTAATTATTTACAGTAAAACTTAGCAATCAGGACACTGTAATAAATAAATTATTATTCATAAACACAAGGAACTGAGCAGGTCTTGATTTAGTGTATAAAATTTATGAAAATGTCATAATCCTAAAGCCCAATCGGGCTTTAACGGCGATTTGGTTTTTTTTAAACCGACTGCCGTGAAAGCCTGCAGGGCTTTATATACTTTGATTTTTGGTTTTAGGTTAGGACGCTTCAAAGAAAAACTATTTTAGCATGATTATTTCATTTATATTATACATCCCGCGCGTAGCTGATGATCCCCTGAGTAATTAAAAAAAAAAAATTATCCCGAACAAAGCCCGCATTGAAAAGTTATGAACGTTTCATTTTTCGAAACGCTGATTTCCTTTGGCTCACGGTAGTCAGGGGACATTCGATTTCAGTTTCGAGCATCCGGTCTCTCTGCCTGCGCTCTCTGTAGACTTAACCGGACGTGACGTATGCCGTGGGCGTGTCTATTTATGCTGTCTCACTCTTACTGCTTACCTACAGCGGCAGACGGGGGCATGTAGGCTCGAGCCTGCACCTAGCCATGAGGCGACTGGTGGCGCTGTATCAATTATTAGCAGCTCCCTACAGCTGACTCGTGAGCTAACTACAGACTACAGCTAACTGCGGAGCCGCCGAGCAGAGCAGCTTGTAATGTGTTATGAGCAAAACGTTTTTTATAAATAATTGATTGTCATAGAAAAAAACAGTACTGAAGACCCTTATTTTCATTATATATTAAATGAGTGGTAGAATTTATAATTATTAATTTGTTTAATTCCAATAAAAGAGTATGAAATAAATAATCTCTACAGTCTTTCTATGATCATCATCATCAAAGATTTTTCAATTATTGTGGTGTGCCCTGTGAGTTGATAATAATTGTGCTGTGGCTTGACCTGACGACTGGAGGTGCATATTGGCAATATTAAAAATAAAGTTTTCTCTCTCTCTGTGTGTGTGTGTGTGTGTGTGTGTGTGTGTGTGTGCGTGTGTGTGTGCGCGCGCGCGCGCGTGTGTGTGTGTGTGTGTGTGCGCGTGTGTGCGCGTGTGTGTGTGTGTGTCAGTGTGGCCGATCCCGGCCCCGGTGGTACCGCGAAATTTGAAAATCTTCCGGCACAGATCAGGCAAACAAAATACTCAATAACGCTGGGCGCCCAGCTTTTTTTATAAACTAATAATTCAATAAATATAATTCCCCCTAATTTTACAACCCGATAACGCTGAAGGTAAGAGTTTTTTATAAATAAAAAAATTATTAAACAAATTAACCCCCAAGCTATACAACCCAATAACGCTGGGCGTCGAAGTTTTTTATAATTAAAAAAAATAATAAACAAATTATCCCCCAAGTTAAAGAACCCAATAACGCTGGGCGTCCGAGTTTTTTATTATTAAAAAAATTAATAAACAAATTATTCCCCCAGTTATACAACCCAATAACGCTGGGCGTCCTGGTTTTTTATGAATAAAAAAACTAATAAAAAAATTATCCCCCAAGATAAACAACCCAATATCACTGGGCGTATAAGTTTTTTATAAACAAAAAAATTAATAAACAAATTAACCCCCAAACTATACAACCCAATAACGCTGGGCATCCTCGTTTTTTTATCGATAAAAAAATTGATAAACAAATTATCCCCCAAGTTAAACAACCCAATATCGCTGGGCGTATGAGTTTTTGATAAACAAAAAAATTAATAAACAAATTATCCCACAAGCTATACAACCCAATACACGCTGGGCATCCGAGTGTTATATAAACAAAAAAATTAGTAAACAATTAACCCTTTAGCTGTAAAACCCAATAACGCTGGGTATCCTAATTTTTTTATCAATATGAAAATTAATAAACAATTTATCCTCCAAGTTAAACAACCCAATAACGCTGGGTATCCGAGTTTTTTATAAATAAAAAAATTAATAAACAATTTATCCCCCAAGCTATACAACCCAATAACGCTGGGCGTCCGAGTTTGTTATAACCAAAAAAATTAATAAACAATTAACCCCTTAGCTGTAAAACTAAATAACGCTGGGCATCCTAATTTTTTATCAATAAAAAAATTAATAAACAATTTATCCCCCAAGCTATACAACCCAATAACGCTGGGCGTCCGAGTTTGTTATAACCAAAAAAATTAATAAACAACTAACCCCTTAGCTGTAAAACTAAATAACGCTGAGCATCCTAATTTTTTATCAATAAAAAAATTAATAAACAAATTAACCCCCAAGCTATACAACCCAATTCACGCTGGGCGTCCTGGTTTTTTTATCGATAAAAAAATTGATAAACAAATTATCCCCCAAGTTAAACAACCCAATATCGCTGGGCGTATGAGTTTTTGATAAACAAAAAAATTGATAAACAAATTATCTCACAAGCTATACAACCCTATACACGCTGGGCATCCGAGTTTTTTATAAACAAAAAAATTAATAAACAAAAAACCCCTTCACAGTAAAAATAAATAACGCTGGGCATCCTAATTTTTGTATGAATAAAAAATTTTTTATAAATAAAAAAATTAGTAAAAAAATTATCCCCCAAGCTATACAACCCAAAACCGCTGGGCGTCCTGGTTTTTTTATCAACAAAAAAACCAATGAAAAAATTATCTCCCAAACTGTACAACCCAATAACGCTAGGCATCCGAGTTTTTTATAAGCAAAAAAATTTATAAACAAATTATCTCCTAAGCTATACAACCCAATAACGCTGGGCGTCCTGGTTTTTCTATCAATAAAAAAACTCATAAACAAATTATCCCCTAAACTATACAACCCAATAACGCTGGGCGTCCGAGTTTTTCATAATTAAAAAAATTAATAAACAAATTATTCCTCAAGCTATACAACCCAATAACGCTGGGCATCCGAGTTTTTTATAAGCAAAAAAATTAATAAACAATAAACCCCTTTCCAGTGAAACTAAATAACGCTGGGTATCCTTATTTTTTTATAAATAAAAAAATCAGTAAACAAAGTATCCCCCAAGCTATACAACCCAAAAACGCTGGGCGTCCGAGTTTTTTGTAACTGAAAAATTATTAAACAATTTACTCCTTATCTGTAAAACCCAATAAAGCTGGGCATCCTAACTTTTTTATCTAGATAACAAAACTAATAAACAAATTATCCCTTAAACTATACAACCCAATAACGCTAGGCGTCCTAGTTATTTTATGAATAAAAAATCTAATAAACAAATTATTCCTCAAGCTTTACAAGCCAATAACGTTGGGAGTACGGGACTTTTTCAAATTAATTTAACAATTCAATAAATGAACAGGCTTAATCGTTAAACCTAGTGAAAAATTTGGGGCTCTTTATAAACAAATATATGATTGAATAGACTATCACGAGGCACTTATCTTTAATATTCAGAAAAACTGCAGTTGATATGTCCAGGATTAAATTACCGTTGACAACAACAAAAAAACAGACGCCCAGCGTTATGGATGTATAGCTTCGATATAATTTGTTTATTAGATTTTTTTATTGATTAAATAACTAAGATGCCCAGCTTTATTGGGCTGTTTAACTTGGGGGATGAGTTGTTTATTAATTTTTATATTGATAAAAGAATTAGGATGCCCAGCGTTATTGGGTTTTACTTATAAAAAACTCGGACGCCCAGCGTTAATGGGTTGTTTAACTTGGGGGATAATTTGTTTATTAATTTTTTTATTTATAAAAAACTCGGATACCCAGCGATATTGGGTTGTTTAACTTGGGGGATAATTTGTTTATTAATTTTTTTATCAATAAAAAAAACTCGGACGCCCAGCGTTATTGGGTTCTTTAACTTGGGGGATAATTTGTTTATTATTTTTTTTAATTATAAAAAACTCGGACGCCCAGCGTTATTGGGTTCTTTAACTTGGGGGATAATTTGTTTATTATTTTTTTTAATTATAAAAAACTTGGACGCCCAGCGTTATTGGGTTGTATAGCTTGGGGGATAATTTGTTTATTAATTTTTTTATTGATAAAAAATTAGGATGCCCAGCGTTATTTAGTTTTACAGCTAAGGGATTAATTGTTTATTAATTTTTTTGGTTATAACAAACTCGGACGCCCAGCGTTATTGGGTTGTATAGCTTGGGGGTTAATTTGTTTATTGGTTTTTTTATTCATTAAAAACCAGGACACCCAGCGTTATTGGGTTGTATGACTGGGGGAATAATTTGTTTATTAAATTTTTTAAATATAAAAAACTCGGATGCCCAGCGTTATTGGGTTCTTTAACTTGGGGGATAATTTGTTTATTATTTTTTTTAATTATAAAAAACTCGGACGCCCAGCGTTTTTGGGTTGTATAGCTTGGGGGATAATTTGTTTATTAATTTTTATATTGATAAAAAAACTCGGACGCCCAGCGTTATTGGGTCTTACAGCTAAGGAGTTAATTGTTTATTTATTATTTTATTTATATAAAACTCGAACGCCTAGCTTTATTGGGCTGTTTAACTTGGGGGATAATTTTTTATTAATTTTTATATTGATAAAAAAATTAGAATGCCCAGCGTTATTGGGTTTTACAGCTATGGAGTTTATTGTTTATTAATTATTTTATTTATAAAAAACTCGGACGCTCAGCTTTATTGGGCTGTTTAACTTGGGGGATAATTTGTTTATTAATTTTTATATTGATAAAAAAATTAGGATGCCCAGCGTTATTGGGTTTTACAGCTAAGGGGTTAATTGTTCATTAATTTTTTTGTTTATAAAAAACCTGAATGCCCAGAGTTATTGGGTTGTACAGTTTGAGGGATAATTTGTTTATTAGTTTTTTTAATTGATAACAAAACCAGGACCCCCAGCGTTATTGGGTTTTATAGTTTGGGGGATAGTTTTTTAATTAATTTTTTTATTTATAAAAAAAACCAGGACGCCCAGCCTTATTGGATTGTTAAGTTCAGAGGTTAATTGTTTATTAATTTTTTTAATTATAAAAAACTCGGACGCCCAGCATTATTGGGTTGTTTAACTTGGGGGCTAATTTGTTTATTAATTTTTATATTGATAAAAATATTAGGATGCCCAGCGTTATTGGGTTTTACAGTTAAGGGGTTATTTGTTCATTAATTTTTTTGTTTATAAAAAACTTGGATGCCCAGCGTTATTGGGATGTAGAGTTTGGGGGATAATTTGTTTATTAGTTTTATTATTGATAACAAAACCAGGACGCCCAGCGTTAGTGGGTTTTATAGCTTGGGGGTTAATTTGTTTAATAATTTTTTTATTTATAAAAAACTCTTACCTTCAGCGTTATCAGGTTGTAAAATTAGGGGGAATTATATTTATTGAATTATTAGTTTATAAAAAAAGCTGGGCGCCCAGCGTTATTGAGTTTTTTGTTTGCCTGATCTGTGCCGGAAGATTTTCAAATTTCGCGGTACCACCGGGGCCGGGATCGGCCACACTGGTGTGTGTGTGTGTGTGTGTGTGCGTTGCAGCACATAATGTCATTGTCATACGCATTATCGCTTAATTTCATAGAATCATCATAGAAATGTATATGCTCTGAGCCAATACACTTGAACTGTTAAAGTTTTGTAATCCTATACCCTTTTTCAAAAATAAACTTGATGTCTGAAAGTTTTGTAATCTCACCTTTTTTTTAAAAAAAACTTGATGTCTGACAATGAATTTTAATTTTGATTGTAACTGTTACACGGACAGAAAAAAAACAGGAATTTACTGTGGTAAGCTAACACGAAAAAATCGTGTGTTAACCTTACGCAGAAAAAATCCTAAGCGCTACTGTAAGAGAGCCAATCAAAATCACTCTGGTCACACCTGATTGCCTGATTGGTTCGGCTACAGTAGCGCTTAGGATTTTTTCTGCGTAAGGTTAACACACGATTTTTTCGTGTTAGCTTACCACAGTAAATTCGTGTTTTTTTTCTGTCCGTGTACATTCACTCAGGGTGTTAATGATAAGTATATTTAAGTCAACATGAATCAATTATTAAAATTTTTTATCTTTTTTGTTGTCTGTATGCAAGCTTAAGTTATGCGGCCAAAGTGATTTTACATTTTAAAATTGGTTAATTAAGAAATACAAAAGAAATAGATAGTTTTGGGTCTAGGTATCCAGTGGACCAGAAATTATGAATTCTATTTGGCATGGATTTTTAAAGTACGGATGAGCATTTGCTTCATTATTTTCAAAGTGGATTTAGTTTGTCCATCGATTATGTATGCCAAATGAATTCAAAAGTACTTCATAACAGTAAATTATGTCTATGATTTTTATGTGTTCTGACTAATGATAAAATTTATATAAAAGAAATTTAAACCTAAAGAACTAGATATATCCAAGTCAACATGAATCAATTATTAAAATTTTTTATCTTTTTTGTTTTCTGTAAGCAAGCTTAAGTTATGCGGCCAAAGTGATTTTTAATTTTAAAATTGGTTAATTTTTTTTTACAAGAATTAAAAAGTACAATAGAAATAGATAGTTTTGGGTTTAGGTATCCAGTGGACCAAAAATTATGAATTCTATTTGGCATGGATTTTTAAAGTACGGATGAGCATTTGCTCCATTATTTTTAAAGTGGATTTAGTTTGTCCATCTATTATGTATGCGAAACGAATTCAAAAGTAGTTCATAACAATAAATTATGTCTATGATTTTTATGGGTTCTGGATAATGATAAAATTATATAAAAGTAATTTTAAACAGAAGAACTAGATATATCTAAGTTAACATGAACCAATCATTGAAAATTTTTATCTTTTTTTTAATCATTTTAAGGTTACAAATGAGTATTTGCTACATTTCAATGTAAATTTACATTAAAATATAGTTATGCAATGTACATTTAAAAATTAGGTAAATACTAAATTGAATTTTTTTTTTTTACATATAAAATGGATTTCCCTTGGACTTTTATAGGTTCTGGTTTATGTCGTGGTTTTACATCAGAATAATTGGATATATCTTAGTTATTGTTAAATTATTTAGAATTTGTTAAGTTCGTGAAATAATTTATTAAGACATATTTCAACAATATTAATGATTTATTTATGGAGTTTGGTTTTTTGAACTTGTGGACAAAAAGGAAATACATTTAAATATTTATCGAATTCACGCAATAAAATCTTTAAAAAATACTTTTAAAGAAGTAATATTTACGGCGATTGGTTTTTTAAAAAGGAATCTAAACATAAAATTATACGCTAAGTATGATCTTTAAAAAATACTTTTAAAAAAGTAATATTTACGGCGATTGGTTTTTTTAAAAGAAGTCTAAATAAAAAGTTATACGCTAAATATAATAATCTTTTTTTGAAAATGAATTAATGAAAGAAGTGAAATCAAAAAATTTATTACGGACGACTTGAGGCCGAATTACTTATTATTTAAAAATAATTTCTCTTCTAAAAGATGATCATATTATGTTGAATCACCTTCAACATACGTAAAGTTAACAATTTTTCAATTATAGCACATACATGGGAAAACATATGCAAATTTCACACAATTCAAACACTTTTTGAAATTAAAATATGTTGTAATTAAGTTAGAAATCAACTAAATCACAATGTATGGCTATACTTGACCTGTAAAAATTTAATATTCTTTGAACTAAATTATCTCGAAAAAAATCATTGATACCTGTATTTTTTAAATTATATTTTGAATGCTCAGTGTGTTTCTTAACAACATATTTTAATTTTTAATTTTAAAAAGTGTTTGAGTTGTGTGCAATTTGCATGTGTTTTCCCATGTATGTGCTATAATTGAAAAATTGTTAACTTTATGTATGTTGAAGGTGATTCAACATAATATGATCATCTTTTAGAAGAGAAATTATTTTTAAATAATAAGTAATTCGGCCTCAAGTCATCCGTAATAAATTTTTTGATTTCACTGCTTTCATTAATTCATTTTCAAAAAAAAGATTATTATATTTAGCGTATAATTTTTTATTTATTGAAATTATTTCAATAACTTCTTAAATAGAAGTCTGTAGGATTTACTGAGTTTTTGGGTGTCTTCCTTGTTGTTTATTGTACTAAGTGTACTTTTAATGAATAACATATCTGAGATCAACCACTTCCTACAATTCGGATCTGTATCGAGAATTTTAACATCATCAAAATTAAAATCGTGGTTGTAACTGCTTGTAACATTACTGTTGGAAATATATAATCCTGGGACGGGTATTAAATAAAATCCACTACAGAGTTATTGTGAAGCGACGAGAGCTTTATTTTATTATCAAGCTATAATTCTACAAGGCACTCTAATTTGCAGTTGCTCGCTTGGTGCTCGCATAGGCAGCAAGCCGCTGCGCTGCTGTAAGAGTGCGTCACCCGCGCACTCTGCTATCCTTTCTTAAAAAATAGTATCCTCATCAGTGAAGCCGATACAGCATTGGCTAACCTAACCAAAATAATTCATGTCATTGTTTGTAACCAAATGATTCGCGTCATTGGACGATCTGAGAGAGTGATTGTCGCATGCACAGTAGGAGAAAAAAATATATTCAAAAAATGTAACTATAAATTAAACAAAATTTCATTTTAGGCGAGCGTAGCGCGAAAGTTAGCGCTAGTATATATATATTAGATTACTTCACTCTTCAACAATTACCCTTATCAGACAGATATTACAAGGCCAGAAAAAGATACCACTAATAAAGACAAAGAGACAGGTTCGGCTTATAAAATTTCTTGTAATAACTGTTAAGCATCATATGTATGTTGGTCAAACAAAAAGAGCTTCGGAAAAAAGAGTGTCGAAACATAGAAAAAATGCCAATCCAGAGTTTGTTGTTGACAAACATAAACTTGATTACAACCATGATTTAAATTTTGATGATTTTAAAATTCTCGATACAGAACAGAATTATCGGAAGTGATTGATCTCGGAAATGTTATTCATTAAAAGTACACATAGTACAATAAACAAGAAGGAAGAAACCCACAAACTCAGTAAATCTTACAGACCTCTATTTAAGAAGTTATCGTATGAGATTTATCGTATCATATTAATGTATGAGACACACCCATGTTAATTTTGAACACAAATTTCTGTAATTTCAATGTTACCGACTGAGTAGACGATTTGCTCTGATAGAGTAGAGACTTATTATACCTAGGTATAAATCACCCTCCTTTTTTAATGAAAATTGTTTATTTGTAATGTATTCATGTATTTTTCACCGTGTTTTCAATTTAATTTAATAGCCTGAAGTGGTCCAAAAAAACAGGTGGACGAAACGTCGCAAAACAAAATAATAAATTATCAAAAATTTGCATGATTTTGCATTTTATTCCTTACCTCTCCACGGATCAAGTTGTGATTACAACAATGTACCAAAATTAAAACAGTCTTCAACCTTCTATCGTTGGAATTTTTTAATTTTCAACCCTTTATTGTGACTGATCCTCTGAGAATCCTATGTTGATGAGATGAGATTTTCTGAACTATTATGGGTATACTTAACCCAGAAGCATTATTATGCTAGGGAGATACAATCCACGGAAAGCAGGATTTAAAATCCAATAATCCATTGTTGAGTCAAAACCCCATTTTAATCAAGAGATGGTTGAGAGTGAGTGGTGGATTATCTCACTCAAAGTTAGATCCTGATACTCAGCATACTTTGATATTGCCTTAGAACGCAAGACTAACTCATTTTGTCATATCAGGTGCTCATGAACTTACACTTCACGGCAACACCCAGCTAACTCTAGCTACTATTCGACGAAGATTTTGGATTTTGAGAGGTAGATCTACTGTGAGAAATAATATTCATATGTTCTTTACCTGCAAAAGGTATTCGAAGCGTTTTAATAGCTAGCTTATGGGCGAACTCCCCCAAGCCAGAGTAACTCCAACTTTGCCTTTTGTAAAATCCGGTGTTGATTTTGTTGGCTCTTATCAAATTCAATTGTCCAAAACACGAGGAAAGGGGACCATGAAGGGTTATATTTGCATTTTTGTCTGCATGAGTACACGAGCTGTGCATATTGAGGCTGTTGAAGATTATTCAACTCCAGCCTTTATTGCGGTCTTTCATCGTTTAACCGCACGTCGGGGTCATTGTTCCGAAATTTTTAGCGACAACGGTAAGTGCAGATAGACAATTGAGAGAAATGTTTAAGGAGACTTCCAGTCAGTTCAGACAAATTGCCTTCTCATTAGCTAAGGATAAGACAAAATGGAATTTTAATCCACCGGGTGCCCCTCACTATGGTGGTCTTGGGAGGCCGCAGTGCATTTACGTAAATATAATTTGAAAAGGCTCATAGGTACCCAGGTTTTTATTTTTGTCAATTTCGTGACTTTGCTTACAAGGATCAAAGCTTGTCTAAACTCTAGACCGTTATTACCCTTTTCTGATGATCCTTTTGAACCTCCCTTTTTGTCACCTGTCCATTTCCTTATCCAATGGCAATCTTTTTTAGTTTCAGAATCTGATGTCACTGCAATCCAAGTTCCAGCTGAAAGAAGATAGTTGCACATTACACAATTAGCACAAGAATTTTGGTACAGATGGTCATCTGAATACCTTACAAGCTTACAACCTCTGGATAAATGGAAAACAAAACACATGTCACTCGCCATTGGAGACCTAGTCATTTAAAAAAACGAAAACACACCTCCAGCAAAATGGTCCGTTGGTCGCGTCATTGAAGTAGACCCTTCTAAAGATGGTGTGGTTCGAATCGTTACGGTCAAGACTTCGACTACAGCTTCAGACCGATATGCAACAAAAACAATTTTGTTTGCAACTTGGCAAACAAAATTGCCTCGACGCAATTTGGCATATTCCACTTTTCCAAGAAGGACACTGCAATATGCTTTCATTCTTCCTCTGTTGTCTCAGGTAAGTGGGTTCCAAAACTCGAACAATCACTCCACAAACTTCTTTGACAATTGCAGCTAATCAAAGAGCTTCGTGTGAATTTTTAATCTATTTTTACCTTGACATTCATATGATTTACAAATAATAAATTTCAACGTTCAGATGGACACGAAGGACGAACTCCTGGTAAGTGCTTAAAGAGCACGTTACAGTATATTCTTTGGTGAAATTGCATAAGGTAAATAATCCGATTCGACCTGTAGTCTCTTTTATTAACTCCCCATCATATAAATTATCGAAGGAACTTGTTCTTATTTTGAATAAGTATTCGAATTTTGAATCCAGATTTTGAATAAAAAACTCGATTGAATTGATTGGGAAGATTAAATGTCTGAAATGTGGACAAAATGAAGCTATTAAAGGTCAATAAATCTCACCCGCGTAACGTAAAGACAAAATTTGAGAGAGAAAAAATTTCGCTTCCAAGCTAGCATTTGACCTGCGTGTTATGTGACAAATATAATGCACATAATAGTACCTAAATTAGTTTAACCAAGTTAAGATTTTGGGCGAACTTTTTTTTTGCAACTCAGCAGGTCGCTACTGCTGAGTTAAACGAGACCCAAATCACGCCATGGCTCGAGTCGTGGCAGGGGAAAAAAGCACCGGCCGGTCGGTACTAGAGGAGGAGAAGCTGCAGAGGGGCAGTATGAATTAGACCTTAATAAGAGCGATATCGCGCAATAATAAAATAAACGTTGTTCTAACACTCTGAGTATATAATTTAATATTCTCGATCAGTTTGTACAAGCTTTTGCTAAGAAAGTTATCTGTATTATTATATTTTCAATTGATCACCAAGTGTATTCTATAAACCAGACCAACTGATAAAATAAATAACCAATGAACTATAATCATATCGAGCCTAGCTTGATTAGAGTCCATCAACCTAATTCAGGTAAGATCTACAACTTTAAATAATAATTTAGGTTAAGATAGCCCCTTTTCTGTCTCCATGCAAGAGTGGCAAGCGCGCCGGTTTTTTCTTTTTTTACCGTTTCACCGGTCTGCTAGAAGTAAACGGGAGTTCAAGTTATTCTCAAGAATTAACTTAACAAAATGGTAGCAGAAAGCGTGGTCGCTGCCACCCACGAAAAGAGGGTAGAATAAAATAGTAGAAAAATAATTTGGAATTAATTTTGCCAAGACATTGTTTCTCACCCAACGGTCTTGTAGTTTTAAGGCTTCAATAATTTTAAGTTGAAAGAACTTAATTTTAAGCTCGAGATTTGCTCTCTTATGACTTTATTAAAATTTTAACTTCTTATTTAAATCAATTTAATTAACATATTATATTAATTTATTCTTGTAAGTATTTATAAATATAAATCAAAATTCGAGATTTCAACGCAATAATTCTTATAACTCTTCATTTGGGGTGAATTCTTATTAGTTTTTAACAAACTATTAACTTTAATAGATTTTTACAAGTATTTAATAAGTCATCAAATTCGATAAAATTGTGGGGAATTTTAATTTTGGACCGAATTAAAATAAATTTTAAAGTTTCGGGTCTTTCCGTATAAAAACGAACCTCAGAGTAAAAAATTAAATTATGAAAAAAAATTATATAAACCGATTTTTCTGGTCAGTAATTATTAATTATATGTAGTTAATTAATAATTATATGTAGTTTCTGGAACTATACTGGTTCCGCCACTTTTTTTTTAATTTCAAATTTTTTAGCCTGCTGTCAAATCTATGAACACCACCGGCCTGACTTGTGTGATTCTAGTGCAAAGTTGGTAGCACTGTAAATCGTTCGATGTCAACAAAGATTTATAAGTTATGTTTCACTCTTAAGAATGCAGTGTGATTGAACTCTCAGCAAAGTTTTAATTTGTTTCGGTAATTACAGAAAATTTTGTGCTGTGGTAAAGATCCTTATTTCTCTGTAACACCCGAAACACTAAAAAGGGGTATTGTTTGTATAGTGACTTGAGTTTTCAATATTTTTACTCAGCTTCTTGTTTACAAAGCTATCTTAAGATAACTAATCCCCCCCCCTACTGTAGAAATTTTTTTTGAGACTCCTCTTTCCAAAAAAATGCGTTCCGGGCGTTACATGCCACGGACGTTGCTGTTAAAGTGCACTTGAATCTTTCAGAATTAATACATTATTCAAGCAGAAAAAAGAATAATATTACTAAAGCATTAAAAAGAAACAATACAGATATCTTTTTTTTTCACTTTAAAACGTATTTTACAACATTGGTCTTTTTGCCTCCGTTCAATCTTATACTCCGGCCGCCACGGTAGGCTCGACTGATTTTCTACAGATGCACGGTTTTTTTAAACTTTGATGATTTTTTTCTCGAAAACTATTGACTTTACAAAAAAAAAAGTCCACTTACATTTTCGACTTATTTTTAGCTGAAAACAAAAAAATTTTTCATCGTTGTTAAGAAGAACGGCACGCTTAACCCCCTCCTTATTGCACAGACCCGGAAAGGAGAAAATCTTCTAAAGAAAACCGGGGCGGACGGACACCCTCGTGTGATGACGGGAAAACACGCGAACTACTAATCTAATAAAGTAAAAATTTTATACTAAACTTGTTACCTAAATTCTGGATCCAAAACTTGCAGGTAACTGGTCGATGTTTTCGTATTCTGTCTAGTCTCTCAGACGTAGGTACAATAGGTTCAATTATTTTATTTACTCACTGGCAAGTTTACTTTTAAAATATGCTTTATTAGGTCAAAATAAATACACTGGGTTACAATTATCGAACGATGAGATCAATGAATCTATAATTATTATGGAATAAAATCTAGAATCAAAATCTTAAGGGTCAAAATATGCAAATATAGAATTACGTACTTAGGTTCACTTTAAAAATGCTCGTGATCTTTGCGCTTTTTTATTCTATTTCATACTGTCGCGCCTCGTAGCCGCGCCCTCAGCCGAAGGTCCCACAGCAGCAGCCTCACCTCTATCTTGTTTTCCAGGATAGTGCTAAGTCTGCACTCCGGGCCCAGGTCGAGGGCACGAGCTGTGGTCCGACGGCGTCAAATAAATACCTGCATTTATTTATTGCCAAGTTATGTGACTTATCCTAAAGGGCGGTAGCCCTTGAAGGCGTGTGGGTTTTTAAAACCGACTACCGTGAAAGCGTACCGCTTTATATACTTTGAATTCCAGTTTTAGGTTAGGTCGCTCATGAAAAAAGCACTATTAGGATGATTATTTTTCCTTGACCATACATTCTACGCGTAGCCTATGATCCCCTGAGAAGATTAAAAAAAAAATCATCCTGAAAAAGTTCTGCGTTAAAAAGTTATGACTGTCTCAAAATTCGAAGCGCTGATGAATTATTAATAGATGTCAGTAAGTAGGAATCATCTTTGAAGTGTACGGTTCTGAGCTGATAAGGTTTATTTTGTTCTCACTTTATTTTTCAAGATGAATTTGTATGAGTATCAAGTTTAATTTTAGTTTTATCCGCTGTATACCAACTGCCTCAACTTGATCATTGACATTTGCTGCATTTAAATTTGATGGTGATCAATGTCTCATGGGGTTATTCAAATTGTCAGACAAGTAAATACATTTAAATCATTACTGGAATTTATAAATTCTGAGTCAATACACTAACACGGATAAGGTTTATTGTTCTCAGTTTATTTTCCAAGATGAATTTGTCTGACTATCAAGTTTAATTTGAGTTTTATCCGCTGTATACCAACTACCTCAACTGGGTCATTGACATTTGCTGCATTTAAATGTGATGGTGATCGATCTCTTATGGGGTTATTCAAATTGCAGGCATGTTGCCAAAATTGTTAATATAATAAATTTTATCGCCAAAAATTTCATCGGTACAGTATCTGTTATATAACTACAAATCACAATATTTTTGTGAAACCTTCAAATTGTGTGAGATTTAAGTCAGTTTAGTCATAGTGATGTGTTTTAAGTTATTTTTTTTTTTTTTTTTTTTTACAAATAGATAATATTTTGAATGAAACTATTATGCTTCAAGCCTGAAAAGTTAAAATTTAGAGTATATAAAATGATGAAATAAATATAAAACAATCTAGTAAGATCAGAGATTTGAGAAAATATTTTTGACTGCGTAATAAAAAAAAAAATCTCAAAAAATTCATTTAAGCATAGTTTGGTTCTTACGCCAAAACTCCTTTTGCAGAGAAACAACAACACATAACTAAGCAAAAAAAATCTTTTCAATTTATTTTACCCTCATTTTAATTGAGTACTGAAAAATAAAAAATTAAAAAATCAAAATAAACTAAATCAAAATAAAATAAAAAGTTAATAATTATTAAATAGTTTGAAAAATAAAAAATTGATAGTAATTAAAATATCATTTTTTTTTTAAAGCCTGGAGATAAATAAAATTAAAAAAATAAAACATTTAAAAATGTAAGATACCAACGGCAACTTGGGTTTTTACTGCTATAATTGCTATAACAGAATTATCAAAATAAAAATTTTTTTTTATACTTGATGTTTAAAAATCAGTAAAAAAAGTATACAATAAAATCAATTCATTTTAATTGTCCTTCAATATCGATAAAATCATTCATCTCAATGGAGTCATAAGTTGTTTGTTCTACTCAGGTATCAATTGGTAAATTTTACCATTTTTTTTTTTTTGGTTTCACCTTACACATAGCGAAAGAAATGAAATCTTTAAAAAGAAAGACCTTTAAAAAGGTAATAATTTACGGCGAGTGGTTTTTTTTGGACAGAACTAAAACAAAAGTATATATGTTGTTACTTTCAGCTCTATGTTAATATTAATCAATTTATCCCGAAAGATACAAACAGATGAATAAAATAAAAAAAAAAATAAAAAACCATCTTTCAGTAGAGTTACAGTGAATTCTGTTTATTTTTTTTAACTTTAATTATAAATTAATTCGAGTATCTACTCTGATTTTGATATTATGTTTTTGGGGATACGAACAGATAAATGAAATGAAATCAAAAATCGTTTTCTGGACGAGTTTTTAATAAATTTTTTTCAGTTTCTTTAATTTCTCAGTTTATTTCTTTAATTAATTTTTACTCAAATTATTTAAAATTCCTACTCTGATTCTGCTATTTTTTTTTTGGAATATGAACAGATGAAGGAGATGAAATCAAAGAATCATCTTACGGACGAGTTTTAAGTAAATTTTTCTTTTCTTTTTTACGCATCTTTTTTCTTTTTTCTTTTTTAAACTTGAATTCAATTATTTTTTAGTAAAATTTTACTACCAATTTATTCAATTTAGGTGTCGTTCAATATCGTTAAAATCATTCGGACTTGACGGAGCCGCAGATTTATTAATTAGAATAATATTACTTTTCAAAGGATCAATTAAAAAAAAAGCTCTTAGATTTCTAAGTCGGTGATGCATGAATATCTTTGGTCGACTGTTAATCGTTAATCTGCGGCTCCATCGAGTTCGAATGATTTTAACGATATTGAACGACACCTTAATTGAATAAATTGATAGTACACTTTTACAAAAAAATAATTGAATTCAAATTTAAAAAAAAGAAAAGAAAAATTTATTTAAAACTCGTCCGGAAGATGATTCTTTGATTTCATCTCCTTCATCTGTTCATATTCCAAAAAAATATCAGCAGAATCAGAGTAGGAATTTTAAATAATTTGAGTAAAAATTGATTAAATAAATAAAACTGAAAAAAATTTATTAAAAACTCGTCCGGAAAATGATTTTTGATTTCATTTCATTTATCTGTTCGTATCCCCGAAAACATAATATCAAAATCAGAGTAGATACTCGAATTAATTTATGATTAAAGTTAAAAAAAATAAACAGAATTCACTGTAACTCTACTGAAAGATGGTTTTTTAATTATTTTTTTTATTTTATTCATCTGTTCGTATCTTTCGGGATAAATTGATTAATATTAACATAGATCTGAAAGTAACAACATATATACTTTTGTTTTTTTTGTTACATAAAATATGTCACATAACAGCATCCCCCTGTTAGAATGTTCACCGTCCCTGGTGAACTTAGGTATAAAGTAGGGATAGGTTCTTTGGAAGGAAGGGTGGGTATAAGAAAATTGTATAAGATGAGGTTCGTTTTGTGTAAGGGGGAGTAAAGGCGCTTGGGTTGGAATTATTTGGTCGGAGACATGGTGGATAACCTATTGGCTCTGCCCGTGTTCTCTAATATTCTTGGGTTATATTATTATCATTCAGAATAATTGGTTCGGCGTTACCTTGGTAGAGGAGGACGCTACACCTTATTTAGGGATGTACATCTTACACATAAGGTTACTCAAGGTCCCATGTCAACCCACTCACACCTTAACCACCAGACACTGAGTACCGGTGATTAGGGCTATGATGGGTAGCAAGTCGCAGTCTTGAGCGCTACAATTCCGCTCTTTCTTTTTTTTTTTTTTTTTTATTCACATTTTTCTTTCTTCTTCTCGGTCCATTTGGTTAGGCCTTTGGAAACGACGTATGTCACCGTTGAAGATACACTTCCGGCATCCGATAGTTGTTCTTCTTGGCTAGTTTCGGAGTCAAGATCGCCGAACGGGTCTTGTTCCGGGTCATTGACGTCCAATTTACCATCCCGAGTCCAAACCAGGTTTTGTCGTTGGAGATTTTGGTGGTCCTTTAGGTCGAGTGGGTGCATTTGCACTTGACACCTCTTCTCGGTAGAGGATGACGCTACACCTTATTTCTGGGATGTACGTCGCCCAAATAAGGTTACTCAAGGTCTCATGCCAACCCACTCACACCTTAACCACTGGACACTGAGTGCCAATGATTAGGGCTATGATGGGCTGCTAGTCGCGGTTATGAGCACTTATATCCCCCCTTTTTTTATTTATTTATTTATTTTTTTATTTTTTTTTTTTCTTTAGTTGAGTCCGGAGGGTTTGGAGGTCGAATGGCCGGTTAATTATGATTATAACTGTGTTTGGTGCGACTAGGTCTTTTGTCAACGCACGCAGGACGAATCGCTGACCGTGCGAGTCTATTAAGGGCTTTAATGCCTGGTTAGGCTCCAACATCCTTGGTCTCTGAGTTTCGATAAAGAGAATTGAATATAAGGAAGAATTTTAGTTAGGTTGGTACGTGAAATTATAAGGATCGTAAAGGAAATGGTCAGGTCGGTTGCTCGCTGGTAAAGAAGATTATATATGGAAAGACATACGGGGGGTGTAAGGTTTCGGAGGTTGTGGGACGACCATTATGCTTGCAACTGGATGAGCATTATCCAAGATTCGATGGGCCCGAGTTCGGGCGCCCAGGGTTTCGGGGGCTTAGAGCTTGGGGGGTAGCCAATCAGCTTTTTTGTTGAACTAGAGCGCTCCGGGTTTTAGGGGTTTAGAGCTTGGGGCATAGCCGATTAGTTTTTTTGTTGAACTCGGGTGCCCAGCGTTATGGGGGCTTAGAGCTTGGCGCTTTAATTAATTGTTTATAAAAAATAATTTATTTATCGCTCTCCCCAGCGTTATGGGGGTTCAGAGCTTGGTAGTTTATTTAATTGTTTATAAAAAATAATTTATTAATCGCTCTTTCCAGCGCTATTGGGGCTTAGAGCTTGGTGGTTTATTCAATTGTTTACAAAAAATAATTTATTTATCGCTCTCCCCAGCGTTACGCGGGTTTTGAGCTTGGTGGTTTATTTAATTGTTTATAAAAAATAATTTATTTACTGCTCTCCACAGCGTATTGGGGCTTAGAGCTTGTCGGTTCATTTATTTATTTATTTATTGATTAATTATTCGCAATGGTTTCTGTTATTCAGCTTTTAAATTTGCGTGGTAACTGTGACGGTCAATCTTCCTAAATAAAGCGGGGGGCACCATGTCTATGAGCCACGTAAATTGTAAAAGTTGAAAATTTGAGCATAAATCTGTTGGAATTCCAACCACCATATAATTTGTGCACAAAAACGTGCACGAGTAATAAAAAAATAATTTGCAAATTTTTGTGTTCAAAAACATGTACAAATAATCTGAAAACTATGATTTCAAACTTGTGCACATACGTCCGAATTTTGTGCACAATGTTCATTCATGTGTTTTAGTTTTGGTCAACATACACCTAACAATTAACTCTGTATTCAATAAATGTACACTTATTTTTATTCGTTCTACATACTATTTTATTCCTAGCACACACCGCGTAATAAATACTAAAAAAAGTCGAAATGGTTTTTTTATGGGTCACTCTTACACTAAGGTCTATAAGCATTCGCTCAACTTGCATTCTCTTTCTCTCCATTTTGTTTTTGCTTTTGTTTTTTCCTATAACACTTAATTCTCTAAACGGTCTTTAATTCTTGGTGGAAGTCCTCTCTCTTCTGCTGACGAGGGGTTTTCTTCGCCACTGGAGCTTTTGGTCTAGTTTTGGTCTCTTTTTGGGATGATTTGGGCTTCTTTCGTTGATATTTCTTCGTCGGGGAACTGTAAGGTGGTCGCTGTAGGGTTTTGCTTTTCAATTTCCATATTGGTTGGTGGTGGGTGCGGGGGTCCGCTGGAAGACGGGGGTTTGGTTGCCTGGCCTTTGATCTGATTGGATTTTCTTCCTTCCCGTGTTGTCTCCATTTCCATAATGGGAAAAATGCGAGAGTCTTCATTGGCTTTGGTCTTGACTCTTTCAATCGATTTTCTGTGGTATTCTGGTGGTGTTCGATACGGGACCATAAAGGGTGGCTCCCGGGATTTCGCTTCGAATTTGGGTCAGATAGTCATTCAATATTAGTTCTGGAGCAAGGTTTTCTCCCTGCCCCATTTGATTTGATTTGATTTTGATGATTTTATTAATTGTACATTATGTTGTACAAAATACACAAGGTGAAAAAGTTATACATAAAATTAAAATTACAAAATAAAATAAAATAAAATAAAATAAAATAAATAAAATAAAGGTATATAAAAGGTATGTAAATATAGATAGATAATATAAAATAACAATAACAGTAATAAACAATAATCATAATAATAATAATAGCATTAGTAACAGTTAGATGAATGTGCAACAGGTACACAATTTAACAACGGCGTACCAGACTCAGTCTTCTCCCTCAGCAGTAAAAATATGTGTTTTGACGAGATGTTTGAAACTGGACAGGGATGATGATTGGCGTATATGAGGGGGTAGTGTGTTCCATGAGTAAGTAGCCAGTATATGAAAAGATCGTTTCAGACAGTCCGTACGAGCAAAGGGGACAATCAACGAATCAAGTGCATGCGGGTTCGCCATTCTCAAGGGACGTGAGCTGAGCTTCTCAACAAACAAATTCGCCAAATAGGAGGGAGTACCTGTGAGAAGGATTCTATAGAGCAAGCAGGCAGCAAAATAATCCCTGCGGCCCGCTACTCGAAGCCAGCCAAGCTCACGTCGGTAGGGTGTAACGTGATCACTCTTTCTAATCCCAAAGATGTACCTGATCCCATGATTGAGCAAACACTGTAGTATGAGATCCTGCCCACCCGAGATATTACAGTACACCAGTGAACAATAGTCAATAATAGGAAAAAGCAAGGTCTGCACGAGGTGTTTACGCAGTTCAGAGGTGGTGCTGCGTCTGAAATGGTTAAGACGGTACAAAAGAGAGTTGGCTCTACGACAAACATACCGAACATGGTCTTTCCAGTTCAGCTTAGAGTCCAGCACCACCCCCAAACTACGCGCAGAGGGGACAAACGGGACTGAGCAGCCACCAAACCGCAGGTCTCGAATACCCAAATCGTTAAAGGCATTGACATAGAACGGGGTCCCAAAAATCATTGCCTTGGTCTTACCAGCATTCAACACCAGCTGATTAGTGGCAGCCCAGTCAGCAATGTGTTCAGCACCCCGGCTCAGTCTTCCAAGAGTGGCATTAATGTCCTCAAGTCGGCCCCGCACGTAAATCTGCAGGTCATCCGCATAAATCACATGAAAGACACCAGGGCCAAGGCCTACAGCTATGTCAACAACAAACAGAAGGAAGAGCAGAGGACCCAACACGGAGCCCTGGGGCACGCCCTTATTAAGGGGGCGGAAAGAAGTAAAACTGCCGTCCTCTGTCCTTACTGCTTGCGAGCGGCCAACCAGATAAGAGGCAACCCATCTCAAAACCCCATGCGAAAAACCCAAGGACTGTAGCTTCCTGAGCAACGTTACGTGCGAGACCGAATCGAAGGCTTTACTAAAATCAAAAAGCAACAGCGCGGTCATTTGTCTTCTGTCCATACTCACCCGAATGTCTTCCGTGAGTTTCAATAGTGCTGTCTGTGTGCTATGCCCTGCTCTGAAGCCCGCCTGATAATCGTCCATCAAACCCTGCGATTCAACAAAGGCAGTAATCTGGTCATGGACCAGTCTCTCAAGGATCTTCGACATAAAACTGAGCAGGGAGATAGGACGAAAATCATTTAGACAAGACGGAGAGGGTGTCTTATTGAGAGGGATCACTATTGACTTCTTCCACTGCTCAGGAAAGGTCGATGTGGATAGGGAAGTATTAAAAATATTGCAGATGAAAGGACCAATGGAAGGAAAGGCTGACTGAATAAAGCTCTGCGGTAGGGAGTCAATGCCCACCGCCTGGGATGTCGACTGGCACATAACGCGTGCTATCTCGTCCACCGTCACATCCACAAACGCAAAGCCACCATGATCTGTCTCTTTTTCCAAGTTATTCAGAAAAAGAGAGAGATCTGGTGCCATATTATCAAAAGAGACAGAGGCAAAGTGAGCATTGAGATCCTCCACCGAGAAGCTACCCAGATTGGAGTCTGCTTTGGAAGAGATACCAAGATGCCTTAGTTCCTTCCAGAGCTGTTGAGGATCAGTGATGTTCTTAAGCCTTTGCCAATAGAAGTCGAGTCTCGCAGACTCAATCCTCTCATGTGCAAAATCACGCGCTTGCCTGTATAAAAGTAGTTCAATATCGAGTCTCGAGCGTCGGTAACGTCTGTAGAGTCTGTCTCTTTCAGTCAATAGGTCACGGTGGTATGCAGTAAACCACGGATGACGATTCTTTCTTTGTTTGAGGGTTTTCAGAGGAGCAAAAATATCAAGAGCAGCGTTGAGGTTAGAGTACAAGCAACCCACCCTCTCACTAAGCGACTGCGTTTGATCCGTGAATACTGACCAATCACACCCTAGCAAAAATTGATTCAAAGCTCTAGCATCAACAGATTTGAAGTCCCTGAAAGTAAAGTCATTCGTCAAAACTTGGGGGATTTGAATGTCAAGGGTGACTGTCATCAGGTCATGTCCCGCAATAAAAGGTGTCTCTGTCTTCCAGTAGCTAGTCACAGTGTCCAGTGCGTCAACGAGAACCAGGTCAAGCCAAGTATCCGAGTGGGAGGTGTGATGTGTAGACCCAAATGGGACCGAAAACAGAGAATTCTCATCAATAAAATCACGCACAAAAATCGCATCAGGTGAGTCCGAGAGCTGGTCTGCATTAAAATCACCAAGGATGACCTTAGTGCCATAATCATGCATATTATCACGCAGGTCGGACACAAAGTCAGACCCGAGGACAAATGGGGCATGCGGGGGCCTATACACCACACCTACAAATATGGGGTCAGTGCCTCCAAGAGAGACCTCAGCTAGAAGATACTCAGGATGACCAGGCCTACCGTTCCACTCAGTGGAAGACGAGCAGAGGTGTTTAACTGACAGAGATTGATGAACATATAACGCCACCCCGCCCCCCTGGTTATTACGGTCATGACTTAGAAGAGTATAACCCTCCAAAGCAACAAGCGCATCCTCAATCGAAGGACCCAAATGGGATTCAGTAACAGCGATCACGTGTATCATGGGCTGTGATAAAAGAAACAGCCTAACCTGCTCGATATGTCCCTTAAGGGAGTTAGCATTGAAATGGCAGACACGCAGCATCATGCCCTTGCCACGCACGGACCTCTGGTGTAAAGAGTGTGTCGGAGGTTGGGAGAATGATTGAGAATGAGATGAAGAAGAACTAAAGAGTAGCGGTTTGAAATAGGATGTAGTAGAGGAAGAAGTAGTTACATGTGAGGTGAGAGATGAAAGATGCATACTGTGAAGAAGACTGAAGTGATAATATGAAAATGTAATATTACCGCGAGAGAGAAGATGTGTCAGCATACCTGTTATTACAAAAAACGATTCAAATCTTCAATGCTGGAGATGAGTGTAGGGGTGTCTCCCTTCTTCCTGCGAACGTAGATTCGGCCACTGCGGATGAAGCTGATGAATCCAGAGTCAGATTGTCTCGCCTTCTCACGTACAGCACGATGCAAATCAAAAACTTCCTTAGGAAGGAATTCGTTCAGGTTCAGCAGTCCAGGCAAGATTGAGTTGGGATCAATCTCAGGGGGTAAATTCGATGACAATGCAGAGGTGTGCAGCTTACCCAACTTAATTTTGCTCTGGATAATTTCTAGCATGAGTGCTCTGGAGTGAAGTGTAACCAGAATCGATGGTGGGCGACTTTGCTGACGATTCGTAGGCGAGGTTGTGGTTGGAGGTTGAGTTGAGGACGTTGCAGCGTTTGAAGTGGAAGTTGACGTTGCTGACCTTGTGGTGGCCTTGCTGATGAGCATCCTTGCACCCACTATATCTCGGGCTTCAGTATCCGGACGCAGAGTCTTGAGTACTGAGAGAACAAGTGATTTCACGTTGGCACCAGGAGGAGTAGCAAGACCTCCAATTACCAGCTCCGAGGAATTTGTAGCACGTGTCGTCGCGTTCAATCGAGCAAGATCAGAGCTGAGAGCGGCATTCTTTTTCTCAATTTGTTGAATTTTATTTAACAGCTCAGTATCACAGTGGAGGGTGGCAGACAGTTCCGGATTTTCAAACTTCTCCTTCAGCTCAGCCAGTTCACCTTTTATATCTTCCAGCTGGTCCTCAACAGTGTCAACTCGAGCTACCAACTTCGGGATGACATCCAGATCAGCAAGTTTGTTGTCAATTCCATCGAAGCGCTCCTTGAAGGAAGTCTTCAGGTTTCCAAGCTCATTCAGGATACTTCTCAAAAGTGCCTCATTGGCTACTGGCTCAACATTCTCCGAAGTTGCGGCATTCGAGGTATTAGATGAAGCAGATGAGGCTGAGTTTGTGCGCAGACGAGTGTTCACTGCGTCGTTCAACCTAGTCTTGTCAGGCGCGGCCTGGGTGATGCAGAACGTGCAGGCTTTCGCTTGCTTACCATGCAGCATAACAGTTGCTAATTTAGCACACTGCGAATGGTAGAGCTTGCTGCAATTGTCGCAGCAGTGTAGTTTCGCATTTGTGCGCGCGGGCCCGTGACAAGAGCCACAGAGAGGAGTATCTTTCCCGTTCATGACTGTAGTTTTAAGTATCACTGGCTACTCTTAACCTCTCAAGCACACAGTACTGCACAAAGAGCTAGCGAGATGACGGACAAGAAGTACTAGTCAACCTGTGGTCAGGCCACAGGTAAGTGAAAAGGCCAAGAAATGGTCAGACCACTGTGTGGTATAGACCACCTAAAGAGGCTAGCAGGTAGTAGAAGACTATGAATAGTCAGGCCGTAAAACCGCAGATAAGGGGTGACAGTTGCCAAAACAGTCAACCAGTGTAAGGTGATAGTATACCGTACAGGCTCCAAGGTATGCCGGGTTGCCAGGTATCAATTGCGCAGCCTAACTATGATTCAAAAATTCGCGCGGATTTGCTATGGCTATGCGCGCACTATTGTAGATAGAACTTAAGGCACTTTGCGCGGCTAAACACTGATGCCGCCAAAATTTTGCACTAACCTCACTTTGCACTGGTGTAATTTAATTAGTTTTTTCAAAGTTAAATTACTATGAGCAACACCACAGTAAACAAAAGTCAATCACTCCACTTAAACTAGCACGAGAACCGCTATACTAGAAAAAAAAAATCTCTCAGTGAACTCGGGAACGAGACTCAAACATTGGGAAAAAAACCGAGAGCGTGTGTACGTACGTCCAGCCGTCCAATCCGCCGTCCAGCCCCATGGTACACGGACAGAAAAAAAAACAGGAATTTACTGTGGTAAGCTAACACGAAAAAATCGTGTGTTAACCTTACGCAGAAAAAATCCTAAGCGCTACTGTAGCCGAACCAATCAGGCAATCAGGTGTGACCAGAGTGATTTTGATTGGCTCTCTTACAGTAGCGCTTAGGATTTTTTCTGCGTAAGGTTAACACACGATTTTTTCGTGTTAGCTTACCACAGTAAATTCCTGTTTTTTTTCTGTCCGTGTAGTTATTTGTAACATTTTTTGTGTACTTCCACCAACTGGTTTGAATGGCGCGTTAGATTTTGTTTTTTGTTTTTTTTTTTTTTTATTTCTTCAATCTTGCGTTCTACGTCAGAGTCTCGTTATGAAGCTCGGACAAGGCACCGATGATGATATGGACTAGTTCCTTTTGTAATTCAATCAATTGTTTCTGACCTTGCTACACTTGGTTGATCTCCTTGATGAGCTCGTTATATTCCATCCGCGGTGGCTAGCCAGAACAAGCTTTCACTCAAGGAGCCATTAATTCCAAGCAGAGCCATTCGTCTGTTGCGTTTAGTTGCAGTGTTTTCACCATCGGTCTTTTCTTCGATCTTTAGGTCATTTATTAGGTCGGTAAATTTTTTTTTTTTGGTCCAACCTCTGTAGGGTCTTATACATATTGGTCAAAAATTCTAGGTCAACTATCTCCTCACAAGGATCCTCTACATGATTGTGGCACCGTCGGGTGAGGTACATTATTTGGTCTCCTACGTCCAGAGTATGAAGCAGTTTCTCGGTCTCTACAGCAACGATTACCATCCAATCGGCTCCTTTAAGGTGGATTACCCCTACTTTTTCATAGTAGAGGCCAGGCTTAGTCTGGAACTGGGTAAGGTAATAGATCCCATTCACGGAAATTGACGGAATTCCCTATATAATAAGGACTAGATAGGCTTACATCTGTAATCATACAAAAGGAATATTAATCATTCATGTCGACATTTCGGGACCAGATGGCACGCTCAAAAGTTTGTCCATGTGTTTCAGTATCCTTTTACCGTTGGGATTCTGGAATTATCCAGAATCACATTGTTCTTTCCCGCAATCTCAACAATTTTCAACGGCCTTTCGTAGTAGCAATCGAATAATAAATCAAATCCGATGACGCCGTACCACTTTGAATTGTATTGATTCGATTGGATTGGATGGGATTGGATTGAATTGAATTGCATCGGATTGGATTGGATCGCATCAGATCGCATTGAATTGGATTGGATTCGATCGCATCGGATCGGATTGAATCGCATTGGATCGCATCGCATCGCATCGGATCACATTGGATCGCATCGGATCACATTAGATTGGATTGGATCGCATTGTATCGGATTGATTTGCATTGGGCATCCGAGTATGAAAATTGTAAGGGAACCTAAAAATACCTCTAGCTGAGGTAAAAAAAACGAGAAGCATAATTGCGTGCTGTTTCTGGTACCTTTACGGAAATAACACAAGTGGATATTACTCTGACAGTAATTAATAAAACCAAACTTGAATATGAAATTATGAAAACTTTTCTGTTTAAGTCCAAAGCGTCAAGACCCGAGTCAACGAGAACCAGAGTTCTAAAGCAAATGTTGACAGAAGTCAAAACAAAAGTGGTACAAATGTCTATTACCACTGTAACAAACCCGGATATTGGAGAGACGGATGTCATCTTGAAAGCCTAAAATTTGGAATTGTATACAGTGTGGCGAGAGAGGCAAATACCAAGAACTGTCATGCCCAAAAAATCTAAAATAGTAAAGGCAAGGATAAAAATCCTAACAAAAATAGAGGTGGTGGAAGTAATTTAAGTTGTAAGAGTGGGGAAGGCGGAAAAGACAAACTCAAAGGCATCAATAAGAGCAAAAATGGTCGCGTTAGAAAGAAGAACAAATTGAGGCGACACAACCAGAAACAACAGCAAAAATCGAGCGGAAAAAGCAAAGGTATGTTGCGTAGAATTTATTCACCCCATAATGTTGTGAGTTAGTTTTGGTAGCTGATTCAGATGCTACTAATCATATTGTGAATAACAGTTTAATTCTAACGAATTTTAGAAAAATGCAAGGTGAGCTTATAAGGTGTGTGAATAAAAATAAATCCGCAAAACGTAGAAATAACCGGAAAAACCGAGAAACCGACTTATGTTATAGCAGTTTCAGTAGTGTCCGAAAACTTAATTTCAATTTACTGAGGTTTCTGTAGCTGAATGGATGAAGAGTTCTTGGTCATACATGTTAAAGAAACAGGTGTGAGTTGTATGACCAAAAAAGTCAGTGGGTAAAAAAACTTTTTCCTCTTATTCAACAAGTCAAGGAAATTGTCATCTCGATTCAGCTGAGATGCTTTTTAAAGGATCTTAATCATTGTCGATAACACTAGAGAGTCTGTGGGTTAAACAATATTATTAATTTATAAAATGGTTTAAATAGTGCAAACATAAGGATTTACTAGCTTATTTTCGTTTTTTTTTCGTACGAGGTGTTAAAAACATTTGATCCTTCGTAATATAGTCTAATGTGTTTTAAAATAAAATATATTTTTGAAATCAAACACACTGTTCTTCCTAAGTTAACTTCAACTTACAATTTAAACACTTTTTATAACATTTGATACTATTATTATTACACTTTTAACTATAAGCAGATTTATATTTAAGTAAATATACTTCAACTGCTGATTATTATTTTGTAAAATATGATAAGCAAAATCTACGTAGCCTCACCGCTGCACGCAACACAACTTGATGGCCGAGGTTATGTACGTTTTCTTTTTAACTAAGTAGACTTTTTATAAAAAGAAAAAAAAAACTTTTAATAACTACCGATACTTTTTATTTTTATTTTTATTTTTATAAAAAAGTATTATTTTGTAAAATACACGGACGATTAATGATATGAGCCACAGGCCGCAGCAAGACACTTGCAACAAGCAAAAGCAGCTAAAACCAAATGTGCCTGCTGCTCAGCTTTAAATTTAAATCAATAGATGGCCGCTCTATCAACATGAGCACAATCATAATGTGCGATTTTACACACTCAAAATAGCTCTTTTGAATGCGTAAGATACAGATTTTAGAGTACTGGTAATATAAATATATTTTCATCATAATTAAAATGGTGAAATCAGCAATTACTTAAAAACTAATAATTTCATAAAAATTTTCATATTCCTATCAAATAATACCAAGAACATACTGCATGAAATTTTTTAAATTATAATTTGAAAAATGTTATTGTAAGGTATGATTTTTAGTAACAAAAACTATTTTTTTGATAACTTAATTTAATTTTTCATTTTAATAACAATAATAAGACTTAGATTAGTAAACAGGTTAAAAAGTGTCATGCATTATCCGAGTATAAAAATTGTAATGGAGCTATACCTCTAGCTGAGGTAAAAACACGAGAAGCATTATTGCGTGCGGTTTCTGGTACCTTTACGGAAATAACACAAGTGGATATTACTCTGACAGTAATTAATAAAACCGAGCTTGAATACGAAATTATGAAAACTTTTCTGTTTAAGTCCGAAGCGTCAAGACCCGAGTCAACGAGAACCAGAGTTCTAAAGCAAATGTTGACAGAAGTCAAAACAAAAGTTGTACAAATGTCTATTACCACTGTAACAAACCCGGATATTGGAGAGACGGATGTCATCTTGAAAGCCTAAAATTTAGAATTGTACATAGTGTGGCGAGAGAGGCAAATATCAAGAACTGTCATGCCCAAAAAATCTAAAATAGTAAAGGCAAGGATAAAAATCCTAACAAAAATAGAGGTGGTGGAAGTAATTTAAGTTGTAAGAGTGGGGAAGGCGGAAAAGACAAACTCAAAGGCATCAATAAGAACAAAAATGGTCGCGTTAGAAAGAAGAACAAATTGAGGCGACACAACCAGAAACAACAGCAAAAATCGAGCGGAAAAAGCAAAGGTATGTTGCGTAGAATTTATTCACCCTATAATGTTGTGAGTTAGTTTTGGTAGCTGATTCAGATGCTACTAATCATATTGTAAATAACAGTTTAATTCTAACGAATTTTAGAAAAATGCAAGGTGAGCTTATAAGGTGTGTGAATAAAAATAAATTCGCAAAACGTAGAAATAACCGGAAAAACCGAGAAACCGACTTATGTTATAGCAGTTTCAGTAGTGTCCGAAAACTTAATTTCAATTTACTGAGGTTTCTGTAGCTGAATGGATGAAGAGTTCGCTGAGTAGACGGCGTTTTATGTTAAAAATTTTTGATAAATAGGTCAGAAAAATCTTCCACTCTTTTATAAAATGTGATAAAATTATAGCAGCTTATTTTTAATAATTTATCATAAAGGTCGCAACTTTGACGTGGAGAGCATAAGTAATCAATCGTTACTTCGTAAGTACTTTTAACTGTCTTTCAATTTGAAAAGCTGCAGAAAAAAGATTTTTCTCTTAAAATATTATCATCTTATAATGGAAAATGAATTTAAAAACGAAAATTGAGAAAGAAAAAAATTCGACTCCAGGACCAGGATTTAAATTTTATTTTTTGTTAAAATACGTCTTATATCTATTTTCTTACGAAGTAATTGTCTCGGATTTTATCATTGCAGATTTGAGGTTAGAAAAAATCTAAAAATGACCCAAACCGTTTAAATTTGATGCCAAAAATAATTTAAAAAAATAAAGATGAACTACATTTTTTTAAAGAAAATTTTGCCGCAAACCGCATGTCTCTAGCCCTTATAGGTTCAGGGGTACAAATTTAAGTTAAAAAATCACTATTTTAGACCCTAGGGTGGGAATAGAGAGCTGCTGTTTGCCCTAAAAATTTTTTTTTTCTATTTCTTTTCGAATGATATGTATATTGTAAGGATTTGCCGTGGGGGCCGATTCGACTGTCGTAGGTTTAGGTTTCGGGTGGAAGGGGTTAGCGGTCCCTGCTCGGGAACATGCAACCTCAGCACTCAGGTTTACAACTATTGTGCTGAATTCCTTGCCTTACTCACTCCTTGACCATGGCTCTGTCTATGGAGCCAATTAACGTCATGATTGCCGATTGGCTGGCTTCCCTCAGATCCTCTGGATCTATGATGAGTCTGCCAAGCCTACTGGTCCAGAGTGTAGCCCAGGTGAGACACTCACATAAGAGGTGTCCCGTCTTCTCGGCTGCTTCTCCGCACGTACATTCTGAGACCTCCCCTATCCCTACCTTGGATTAATGGTGTCTCATCTTCCAGTGGCCCGTAAGCCATCCGATGACCAATCTGAGTTTCCTCCCACCAGTCTTCTTTAGATCACGTAGCCATTCCTTAGGTGGCCGTTCACTGATAACAGCTTTTCTGAATGCTTCAGCCCCTGATAATCAGCCATGAACGTCGAGCCATAGCCCACTTTTGACGCCACTCGCTGGACCCCCTTGCTTGCTGTCAATACGACAGAAGTACCACTGCCACCAAGAGTCCAGACCCATTCGACTGATCAGGAAAAACAAGCCCAACGAGGCGGAATGGGAGAAGCATAATTCGGCTGAAGCTGCCCCCACGCTATGACCACCTCTATGTAATCATTAATCCCGGCTTGGAAATCGGTTCGCCTTTGGTAGATCTTACCCTCTCATACGAGCACCACTGGGGTAACAGCTTTTGACAATCTATTGTGGGATTATGCTCTAGCCCGATTGAAAGAAGTTGGCTGTTCCAAAGCTGATCTAAAACTGTGGCGAAGTTAATTTAGCGACCAAACGGTATATATGAGAAGCGCTACTGATAATGTAGAAAGGAAAGCCAAGCGCGGGTGTCCGCAAGGATCCATCAGCGGACCTACCATCTGGAGGCTCTGTAAGGATGAGCTACTGAACCTTTTAACCAGACTCGGTATAAGGTTCATTGCCTACGCAGATGATTTGGTTCTCATAATTGAAGCCTGTACCAGGGCAGCTCTTATCGCAGCCATAGCGGAAATTATGCGCCGAGTCTACGACGAGGGGGCAGAAATCTGGTGTGGAGATCTCCGAAACCAAGACAGTAGTCATGGACCTCGTGAGAGATCTCACCAAGACAAAAGCGGTCGAGGTCAAGAACGAGAATGGCGATACTGTGGCTAGGCTAAGTTTTAAGAGCAAAGTAAAGTATCTTGGCATAAGCTTCACTGCTGGCTTGGGCTTGGATTCTGATCATAAGAAATTGGAGAGAAAAGTCCTTGCCTCGGTTGGTAAGTTCAGAAGGGTCCTGAGGAGGGATTGGGGACTGAACACCAAGACTTCCCTCTTCATCTTCAGGGAGACTCTGCTACCTGCAGTAATGTACGGAGCGAGCGTCTGGTATAGAAGATTGTGTGACAGTAAAAAGCTAGCTGAGACGATGCAGCGGTATCAAAGGAAAGTGCTTTTAGCAAACCTTAATACCTGCAGAACCGTCTCTTCTGAAGCTTTACAAGTTCTCGCGGGAAGCCTCCCATGGGAACTTGATTGTATAAGACATGCTTATCTATACAAAGCCCAGAAAAACATGCTGATACAAGAAGGTGATTTGGTCACGACTGCTGAAATTACTGGACTCAAAAGCGATTGATAAATGACAGAGCAGATCTCAGATAACAGCAGAGGTGGGATGCCTTGTAGGGTTTGAAGTGTTGGTATACTTAATTTGGCAGGAGTCCCTAATCTCCTGGTGCAAGTCGGATGTATGAGTAATAACATTAGATGTGTAATAATTATTGGATTTATTTATTGTGCTTAATGTACTAAGGCTGTAGCTCGAGGAGCGTTCAGCGTGGATCACTGGCAGGCTGGTAGGCTAGCGAGCTGCGTGCCGTGTTCACTCTTTCTCTCTCTCTCTCTCTCTATCACTCGCTCTCTCACTCACACCAACGTAGTCTTGCAGTGTGGAGCCTACAGTACTCCCCCCCCGAAACAAGAAAAAGCGCGAGCTTTTTCTTCAAATCGCGCGAGATCGCGTTGAGAGGTTCGTATATGGGTGCTCGAAGTGCACTCTCTTTCAGGGATAAGGCTTCTCGCTGGTCAGGCGTACCGGTGCAGGACCGATTAGAATAAGGTGCCGGGCGCGGTATTCGAAATTGCGAGTGCACGGGGGTAGTTGAGCTGAGCGATTGGGCTTTTCCTCGCAACGCGATGTCTTGACCGGATCTCGATGCGGGTGGGAAGGTACCGTAGGATTCTGGGATTCCGGCGAGGGAGGACGAGGTTCTGAAAAAATCGGGGTGAGCGGAGAAAAACCAAAATCGGCCGGAGAAGGCCCGCGAGGTGGAGAAAGCTCCGAAGCGGTGGGATTCGGTGTCTCGAGGCTCAGTGACGTTTCCGCCGGTCCGGGAATTTCCATGGTCTGTCTAAAATCTCGGTGGGTATCACTTGAAGGGCTGACGGCCGGAGATTCAAGGACTGGTCCGAGAATCTCGTCGGCAAAATCCTCCAGGACAAAATGAGCTTGTTTTAGACGCTCGGCATTCACAAGCTTATGGGTTCCGCCCATGTTTATCAAAAAATCGAATCTGGACAATCAAGAGATAATTTTGTATGGGCCATGATAAGGTCTTTAACGTCCACGATAAGGAGCCATTGACGGGTTTCAACCGCATGTGTACATGAGTACACATAGCCATGTCCTTAAAAACGAACGGACTATACTTTCGAGCAGAGGGAACGGGTTTCACTTCACGCATATAATTGCGGAACTCCTCCAAGAAAAATCTGCGATCCGGCTCGAAATCACCGGGAATACAAAATTCACCGGGAATGCGGAGGACGGTCCCGAAGACAAACTTGGCTGGATTTGCGTCCAAATCCAGGCGAACGCGGGTGCGTAAGCCGAGGAGGATTGAGGACAACAAGCGAGACCATTCGGGGTTGTGGTCGTAGCACATTATCGCGGCCTTCAAGTCCCGGTGAAAACGCTCGACTAGGCGGTTCGGCTGAGGCCGAAAGGCTGTGGTCCGGATTCGGTGGCAGTCGATCAGGTGCAAAAGAGCCGTGAAGAGTTGCGATTCGAACTGCGAACCCTGGTCAGACGTTAAAATCTCGGGGGCTCCGTAGTGTGAAATCTAGGTATCGAAGAACGCCCTGGCGACGGTCGGGGCTTCCATATCAGGAATGGGAACGGCCTCGGGCCATCGTGAGTAGCGGTTGACCATAGTCAAAGCGTAATGATTACCGTGGCTTTCGGTCATGGGACCAACCAGGTCGATGTGAACGTGATCGAAATGCCCGTTGGGCACGGGAAATTCCTGCGGCAAAAATTTGTTATGTCGAGTCACCTTCAACTGTTGACAGGCTATGCATGCCTTGCACCATTGAGAAATGTCGCGCGACATGTCCGGCCAGACATAACTCCGGCGGATGAGCTTGACGGAGACTTTGGCGCTAGGATGACAATTCGAGAGAAACAAGTCATAAATGCCTCTCCACAAGGGGGCTGGAACGTAAGGTCGGATCGTTTGGTCGAAGGTGTCGCAAAAAATAGGCGTATGGTTTTCACCAAGCGTTAGCTTAATCCACCTGAGAGGGTGATTTGGATCGGCCACGGTTTCCCGGAGCTGAGCATCGGACACCTGCTCGGCCGCCAACTGAGCGAGCGAAAAGGTAGTCGGGAGTCGGAATGCGTCAATCTTCGCCAAGATTGACTGAATAGCTGGTGGTTGAATCGAACCAATGGATGAGGCGCTCCAATCCAAGACTGCAAGGGATGTGAAGGAGGGTGCACGGGACAGAGCGTCCGCAACAACATTTTCTTCGCCCGGAAGAAAGTGAATCAAAGTGGAAAATTCAGAGATGTATGAGAGTTGACGCTGACGACGCATTGGGGCGTGAACGGGGTCTTGCCGCAGTGCGTGAATGAGTGGCTTATGATCGGTGAAAATCTTGAACTCATGGCCCTCGAGAAAGTAATGAAAGTGCATCAATGACTCAAAAATGCCAGTAAGTTCGCGGTCGAAGGTGGAGTATTTGATTTGAGCCGGAGTTAATTTACGTGAGAAAAGACTTATCGGTGCCCAAGGAGCTTCATCCCTCAACTGTTCGAGAATCCCTCCGAGTGCACCGTCATAGGCGTCCGTTACCAATCGAACCTCAGCCTCTTCGTCGGGGTAAACCAGACAGGCGCAGTTTGCACGATCGGTCTTGCATTTCTCAAAGGCGCGTTCAGCCTCAGAAGTCCAGGGGACTGGACAAGTGTCCTTTTTACGAACGTCTTTAAGGAGGGCGTTCAAAGGCTTTTGAACAGCTGCTGCCCTATCCAGGAAAGGACGATAGAAATTAAGCAAACAGAGGAAGCTTCGAAGATTCTGAAGGGTTTCAGGCTCCGGGAACTCACGAATTGCAATGACTTTCTCCGGCGCGGGGCGAAGTCCCTGTTGACTGACAATGTGGCCGAGGAATGCTACCTCAGCCTCACCGAAAATGCATTTCTCTAAATTTAAGTGAAGGTGGAACTTGTCCAATCTCTGGAAAACGATTTCAAAGTGCTGTTCGTGCTCCTCGGGGGTAAACGAGGCAATTACCATGTCGTCAAAGAAGGAAAAGACAAAATCTAGATCACCAAGAGCCATTTCCTAATATCGAAGAAGGGTCTGGCCCGCGTTGCCTTCGACCATGACCAAAAACTCCCACAGACCGAATGGGGTTATGACGGTGGTTTTTGGAATGTCATCTGGATGGATGGGGATTTGACGGTATGCACGAAGCAAGTCCAACTTAGAGAAGACCTTCCTGCCATGCAGAGAGCCGGTAAAATCCCTAAGGTTCGGAACTGGAGTCCTGTCGGGGACTGTGACCTTATTGACGCCACGGTAATCACCGCAGATTCGCCAACCGTCCCCCTTGGGAACCATGTGGATCGGAGAAGCCCAAGGACTTTTCGAGCGCCTACAAATCTCGTCCCGCACGAGACGATTGAATTCCTCGATCGCGAATTTACGTTTCTCGGTTGAAAGAGGCCGGGCACGGTGTGCCACTGGCGGACCAGTGGTTTGGATGTGATGATAAATCCCACGCTCTTGGAGCGGAGTGGATGGCTCGAGGCAAAGGACTCGGGGAAATCTCGATAGAATATGCAAGTACTTGTGATTCGGGCTGACTGAGCTGACGCCAAAAACCGAGGGCTCGCGGAGAGTTCCGGGTGTGTGTAATTGGGTCAAATTGTCGATCAAGCGTTTGCGCTTTAAACCTAGCAATAGGTCAAAGTGATTGAGCGCCGAGGATAGAATAGGGTATGTCGGCAACATAAAGGTTCCATGACATAAAACGACGTTGACCGAGGTCAAAAGACTGTGACCACACCGAAGGTCGCGATTTTGGTCCCATTTGCTGCGTGCAGCGAAAGTCCACGCGGGCATTCAGTGTGAGTTGAGTTTTTGGCAATGATTGAGACCTCGGAACCAGTATCCACGAGGAACTGGCGCTCGGTTTTTATATCCTTAACGAAGAGGCGAAGTGAATTCAAGCCCACGACATCCACCTCAAAAACGGGCGGGCACATTTTTTTTTTTGAATCCATAAGTTTTTTGTACTCCTGATAGTCGACTGGAAAGGAATTTTTTCTTGCAAACTCGATCCAGGACGGGCATGGGGGACCGCGACAACTGGTACAGTTCTCGCGGTATCTGGAATGGGGGTAGCAAAGAGGAGGCGTTTCGCCATCCCTACTTTTAGACCTGCCACGGCTATTAAACCTACGGCGATTACGAGACCTCCCATGATTATGATTCTGGGCTGAGTGTTTCAAGATTTCCGCAATCTGAGAGGAGAGCTCACCAGGATCGGTGATCGAGCCAACAAACGGATCAGGCGTTGTTCTATGCTTGGGAGTGAGGTGGTCTGCCTTATCGGCAGCCTCAACTTCCTTCAGCTGCGAGACTTGAGAATCAATCGCGGAGGAAACACTGTCGGGAAGACGCTTCGACCAAAGTCGCAGAGTTACGGAAGGACTGAGCTGACCGTCTCCAAGAGCCTTCATCTTTGCGAGAAGCTTGGAAGGGCAGAGATCACCGAGATGACAACCACGAAAAAGCCTGTCGAGCTTTTCGTCACCAGATTCACCAAAGCGACTAACAAGGATTTTCTTCAAGCCCCCATACCTGTCGTCACGGGGAATCGCATTAATTATCGCAGCGAGGTCTTCGGAGACGTTCTGAGGGAGGTTTTGCATAACGGACCAGAAACGATCGCTGTCGGTAAGAACGTCGTCATCCTCAAAACGGTCCTCAAGCTGCCTAAATCAAAACTCAGGATTGCGCTTGGAAAAAGGCTGAAAGGTGAAATTACGAGTCTTCCCGGGTTTAATTTGACCAGGGTAAAACGAGCCTGGATTAAAAAAAGACTGCGAAGGCAGATGCTGTCCCTGGGAATTCATGGGAATTCCGGAGAGCAGCGGAGCCGTGGGGACGTGGAGGTTAATGTCAGGGCACAGATTTGTGCTTCGGGTAGTGCTTTTTTTAGCGAAAGTGTCTTGTGTATCGCAGTGGGGTGTCGGAATCGCGGTAGACTGCCCTTGCCTTCAGAGTGTCACGTTTTCGGGAACAAAATTCGGAGCTTTGGAGTTTGGTAACTTTGGAGTTACCGTGCCAGGAGGTGGCGGTTCCTTGAAGAGATTATGCACTTGTGCCTCGATCTCGAACGTGTTAGAGTCTCCCGGGGGATTATAAAAATTCCCGGAACCCTGAGTTGGCATCAAAGGCGAATTTGATGAAAAAAATTTTGCGAGGGCGTTAGCAATAGCGTCGTCAAGGCTTGTCGGGGACAAGCGGCTATCAAGGGCTTTGAACTTACGCTGAAGGTCCTGCAAGGACAGGGGATTTTCGTCCTGGCCAGTCGGACTTCCATCCCCCTTGCCATTGGCGGCAAGGTCGTCCACAATCTCGTTGGAATTTGCCAGGGAGTGAGTCCCTCGTAAATTATTTTTCCTACCTGGCAGTGTCAGGTCACCTGGGAAACAGTGAAATAATTAATTTGTTTGTTTACTTTCCCAGGTGATAACCATGCCGCTTTCTCGCGCAGCAGAAGCCGACCACGTGGCGATGGTCGCCGTCGGCTGAACGCTGCTGTAGCAACACGAGCACACGGCGCGCGCACGACACATACAAACACACATATGTTCACCACCCGGGAAGGCTCTCCTGACCCAGGTCGCGCATGTACACACACATACACCACACATGGGTTCCGATTCTCCGTCGGGGAGTTTTCGGCGACGGAGGAGGTGTGCGGTGCGTGTCGGCACACAACGCAACTGCGTCGGCAGGCGCGTGAGCGCATACTCAACACAGTAGACGCGGGCGTGAGTGTAGTTTTATTTTTTATAGTACTCCTGGTCACTCTAACCTCAAAATCGAAACTTTGATTGGTGTTTTCGGTGACTCGTACTATAAAATAGTATATAGCACTGGTGCAGCTCGTCACCAGAGCTCTTAAAGTACCTCGTGCATCGCTTCACGATGCACTCAGGCCTTTAAATAAGCCCTGGTGACGATGCCGCACCCGTACTATAATATACTATTTTGTTTTTGTGCGTTGCGCGGACAATGTGTGCGTGTAGGGGAGAGAGAGAGAGAGAGTATGTGCGAGAGGAATAAAGTTAGAGTAGTGAATGACTCGTGTGCGTTACTTTAATTTTTTTGGATTTTCGCGCGTAGTATAGGTGGCGTGGCGATCACCACCGGAATATTGTAGACGGGAGCGTGATTGGGTGTTGTGGCGTGAATGTATCTGATTGGTGGACATATGACGTGAACGAGGCTTGGTTAGATTAATTTGTGTTGATTGGCTGAGAGTGTTTGGAGGGAATGGTGAAGAAGGAAGTTGAGTCAGAGAGACGCGGGGAGCGTCACTCTGTTCTCAGTAGCCACAGTGTGAGGTAGTATTTTGAGAGTGTGATTTTAAATTTCTAAGTTCTCTTCTCGTAGACTTGTTTAAGTTTTTTTTTCTTTTTTTGTTTCTTTGAGTTGTAGACATTTTTTTTTTCCTTATTTATTTATGGCTAGATATCAGATTATAAAAAAAAAACTTGGGTTAATCCATTTCACCTTGAGAGTTGGAAAGCAAATTAATAAAAAAAAGAGAGTAATTGAAGTGGCCATTTTGGAATAGAAATTTTTGGTAAAAGTAAGGTTTTTACATTATTCTATTGAAAATTTTATAAAGCATGTTTTTTTTGAAATTTTGGGTATTGGTACGCTAAATGAAAATTTTGTTTATATATTATTGAAAGTGTCTTATATAAATTCGATCGAGATTTTTTTTTTTTTTTGGCGCGGCGTCGTTACCCGCCATTTTGTAGACTACTTTATAGTTTTGTTTGTTTCCTTTGTTCTCAAATTAAAATTTGTTTTTGTAAATGTAGACAATGATTTCTTAGAAGATAAGAATAAATGATACTAACCTGAAATTTTGTAACAATTTATTTCTTCTCTCTCTAGCTCACCAACCATTCCCGGAGGTTTTCTCTCCATGGAAACCCTGACCCCAGATTAAGGAGTGTTTCCCCGTATTATTTTTGAATAGAATTTCCTTGTAACGGGAGGGCCCGGGAAACTCTCTTAATTATTTAAGGGGGGCCCTTTTCTTAAGAAATACTCCGTCACAAATTGGACATCCTGGAAACCACAAAAGAGAGACAACGATGGAACCCAGACGCGGCCTAGTGCGATTGACTCGCGAGTTTGATGTCGAGTCCGCGACCTAGTGCGAATGGCTCGAGGAGTTAGAGAATGAGCCCGTGACCTAGTGCGAATGGACCTGGGGGAGTTGGTCAGGCGACCTACGTTCGTCGATACGCTCGAGAGGCTCACAAGGAATCTCAACTACGCTCACAGACGCCTCACATAGATTTTTACGCAAGTTTTTGTCCTCTCTCGCGCCGCCGCGATCGCGAGCTTAACTCACGCAGTGAGTACCAATCCTTCTTTCTTTCTTTCTTTCTTTCTTTCAAATTTTTATGTTTAGAGTCGACCGTGGACGGTAAAATACGATTTACGCACGCGAAAACGTAGAAAACCTAACACTTACTTTATACAAAATTTCTCTTTGAGAATAGAAAACTATGGTTGAATATCTAAAGAAACGAGAGGAATTAATTTTCTGTCGCAAGAAAAAAACAAAATCCGGCAGCCGGAATTCACGGACAGCCACCAGTCGAACGAACTTGCACTGCCTTGCTGAGACAAAAGAATCCTGGGTGTCTTCTTCTGCGTCGGGGTCACCACTGTAGGGTTTAAAGTGTTGGTATACTTAATTTGGCAGGAGTCCCTAATCTTCTGGTGCAAGTCGGATGTATTAGTAATAACACTAGACGTGTAATAATTATTAGATTTATTTATTGTGCTTAATGTACTAAGGCTGTAGCTCAAGGAGCGTTCAGCGTGGATCTCTGCCGTACGGAGGCTAGGCAATCACTGGCGGGCTGGCAGGCCTTGCTCGAAGCAGCGAGCTGCGTGCCGTGTTCACTCTCTCTTTCTCTATCACTCGCTCTCTCACTCACACCAACGTAGTCCCGCCGTGCGGAGCCTACATGCCTCGTCCAAAGGCAGAGTGACTGAAAGGGTAAAATCTACCAAGAGCGAACCGATTTCCAAGCCGGGATTAATGATTACATAGAGGTGGTCATAGCGTGGGGGCAGCTTCAGCCGAATTATGCTTCTCCCATTCCGCCTCGTTGGGCTTGTTTTTCCTGATCGGTCGAATGGGTCTAGACTCTTGGTGGCAGTGGTACTTCTGTCGTATTGACAGCAAGCAAGGGGGTCCAGCGAGTGGCATCAAAAGTGGGCTATGGCTCGACGTTCATGGCTCTGCATGAAATTGCGCGTGAAGGTTGCGTCTAGCCTGGGGCAGACTCGTCGTCGCCCAGGTCAACCGGGTTCCTGGCCTGTCATAGCTAGGATGAAAGAGCACTCGATTGGTGTGACATGCGAAAACCCAAACAAAGGGTCCGTTCAACTGTACTCACTTACTTTTGATCGGAAATTTGTAGGCGAGCCAAACGGATGACCTTAGGTTGCCCGAAGAAGTAAGCCGCGCCGAAAAACGTAGTCCGAGACCCCGTTGGCCAGGCGGCTCCTGCGGGTGAGCTTCTGCAGGTACTGCACGTTAATCCAATGAACATTACATTACTGTGTCACCCTACAATGGGTGCTGGTACATTCGATGATCACAGGCAACGGGAAGGCAGATAGGCTTGCAAACCGTGGTGCACAGGACATCAGGGCCGACCACTGCAGTGGGGGAATGCCCGACTGTTCACTGCACAACGCCTTTGCCTTCTAGATATCAGAGGAAGAGGATCGAAGATGGGCTGATTATCAGGGGCTGAAGCAGTCAGAAAAGCTCTTATCGGTGAACGGCCGCCTAAGGAATGGCTACGTGATCTAAAGAAGACTGGTGGGAGGAAACTCAGATTGGTCATCGGATGGTTTACGGGCCACTGAAAGATGAGACACCATTTATCCAAGGTCGGGATAGGGGAGGTCTCAGAATGTACGTGCGGAGAAGCAGCCGAGAAGACGGGACACTTCTTATGTGAGTGTCTCATCTGGGCTACACTCTGGACCAGTAGGCTTGGCAGACCCATCATAGATCCAGGGGACCTGAGAGAAGCCAGCCAATCGGCAATCATGACGTTAATTGGCTCCATAGACAGAGCCATGGTCAAGGAGTGAGTAAGGCAAGGAATTCAGTACAATAGGAGTAAACCTGAGTGCTGGGGTTGCATGTTCCCGAGCAGGGACCGCTAACCCCTTCCACCCGAAACCTAAACCTACGACAATCGAATCGGCCCCCACGGCAAATCCTTACAATATACATATCATTCGAAAAGAAATAGAAAAAAAAAATTTTTAGCGCAAACAGCAGCTCTCTATTCCCACCCATTATAAGATGATAATATTTAAAGAGAAAAATCTTTTTTCTGCATCTTTTCAAATTGAAAGACAGTTAAAAGTACTTACGAAGTAACGATTGATTACTTATGCTCTCCACGTCAAAGTTGCGACCTTTATGATAAATTATTAAAAATAAGCTGCTATAATTTTATCACATTTTATAAAAGAGTGGAAGATTTTTCTGACCTATTTATCAAAAATTTTTAACATAAAACGCCGTCTACTCAGCGAACTCTTCATCCATTCAGCTACAGAAACCTCAGTAAATTGAAATTAAGTTTTCGGACACTACTGAAACTGCTATAACATAAGTCGGTTTCTCGGTTTTTCCGGTTATTTCTACGTTTTGCGGATTTATTTTTATTCACACACCTTATAAGCTCACCTTGCATTTTTCTAAAATTCGTTAGAATTAAACTGTTATTTACAGTATGATTAGTAGCATCTGAATCAGCTACCAAAACTAACTTACAACATTATAGGGTGAATAAATTCTACGCAACATACCTTTGCTTTTTCCGCTCGATTTTTGCTGTTGTTTCTGGTTGTGTCGCCTCAATTTGTTCTTCTTTCTAACGCGACCATTTTTGTTCTTATTGATGCCTTTGAGTTTGTCTTTTCCGCCTTCCCCACTCTTACAACTCAAATTACTTCCACCACCTCTATTTTTGTTAGGATTTTTATCCTTGCCTTTACTATTTTAGATTTTTTGGGCATGACAGTTCTTGATATTTGCCTCTCTCGCCACACTATGTACAATTCTAAATTTTAGGCTTTCAAGATGACATCCGTCTCTCCAATATCCGGGTTTGTTACAGTGGTAATAGACATTTGTACAACTTTTGTTTTGACTTCTGTCAACATTTGCTTTAGAACTCTGGTTCTCGTTGACTCGGGTCTTGACGCTTCGGACTTAAACAGAAAAGTTTTCATAATTTCGTATTCAAGCTCGGTTTTATTAATTACTGTCAGAGTAATATCCACTTGTGTTATTTCCGTAAAGGTACCAGAAACCGCACGCAATAATGCTTCTCGTGTTTTTACCTCAGCTAGAGGTATAGCTCCATTACAATTTTTATACTCGGATAATGCATGACACTTTTTAACCTGTTTACTAATCTAAGTCTTATTATTGTTATTAAAATGAAAAATTAAATTAAGTTATCAAAAAAATAGTTTTTGTTACTAAAAATCATACCTTACAATAACATTTTTCAAATTATAATTTAAAAAATTTCATGCAGTATGTTCTTGGTATTATTTGATAGGAATATGAAAATTTTTATGAAATTATTAGTTTTTAAGTAATTGCTGATTTCACCATTTTAATTATGATGAAAATATATTTATATTACCAGTACTCTAAAATCTGTATCTTACGCATTCAAAAGAGCTATTTTGAGTGTGTAAAATCGCACATTATGATTGTGCTCATGTTGATAGAGCGGCCATCTATTGATTTAAATTTAAAGCTGAGCAGCAGGCACATTTGGTTTTAGCTGCTTTTGCTTGTTGCAAGTGTCTTGCTGCGGCCTGTGGCTCATATCATTAATCGTCCGTGTATTTTACAAAATAATACTTTTTTATAAAAATAAAAATAAAAATAAAAAGTATCGGTAGTTATTAAAAGTTTTTTTTTTCTTTTTATAAAAAGTCTACTTAGTTAAAAAGAAAACGTACATAACCTCGGCCATCAAGTTGTGTTGCGTGCAGCGGTGAGGCTACGTAGATTTTGCTTATCATATTTTACAAAATAATAATCAGCAGTTGAAGTATATTTACTTAAATATAAATCTGCTTATAGTTAAAAGTGTAATAATAATAGTATCAAATGTTATAAAAAGTGTTTAAATTGTAAGTTGAAGTTAACTTAGGAAGAACAGTGTGTTTGATTTCAAAAATATATTTTATTTTAAAACACATTAGACTATATTACGAAGGATCAAATGTTTTTAAACACGAGCAACTACCTCAGTTTTCTGGCTTGAGCACCGGCGGAGACCGCGACTTCAAAAAATTAACGTCGGGAAAAATTAGGTTTAGGTAAACAGTAAATACCGAGACAGCGGCCGGCGGCGGCAGCGTGGAGAAAGCAGACGACACTGGTAGCAGCTGTGTTTTGATGACCTTTTGTGCATTAGTTTCGACGTTAGCATTTCTAAGTAAACAAATCAAGTGATGCTAAATCGTGAAATCTTTTCTCCTTACAAGTTGACAAAGCGCTGTTGTGAGTTCGAGTTCGAGGCCGCGGCGTGAAACGTTCACTATAGCAAACCCATGTATATAGTGTACAGCTAAAACCAAAGTACCCATGCTTGCAAGAACAACTATGGCGGTCTGCTAGCAGGATCTAACCTATCAATCTAAAAATTTAAAAGTTTAGCCAAATTCTGTCAATAAATTCATACTTTTGACGCATTTTTAAGTACTCGTAATATAAAATAGTATACATAATGCGTGCGTATACTGCATTGTTTACACACTTGTGCAATTGGCGTCGGCTTTGCCGACGACAGCACGCGTGCGTGAATGATGCAATTTACGCACTTATTATATAATAGGGTGGGCCGAAAATAAAAAATTTTGGAATTTTGACACGCCTGAGGTCTCAAAAGTTGTCTTTTAACATGAAAATAAGAAAAAAAAATTTGTACACGCAAAAAAAAAATTTCAGGTTTGCCCAAAGCCCTTAAAGTTTTAGAAAAATCTACTATTAAATAAGAGCTAGCGCCATATTGCGTAGACTTTTTATTCGTGAGCTGATTGATGGAGAAGGTTTTTTAAAATATTCGAAAAGTGCAATTTAGGGGTCATTCATAAAGTACGTCACCACAGGGGAGGGGTTTTTGAGATGTTACTATTGGCGACTTGGGGAGGGGGAGGGGTTAATATGATTGTTACGTCACAAAAAAAAAAAAATTTTTCAGAAACAAAAGTTTTTTTTAGAAATGATTTCTGTTGAAAAAGATGAATATTTTTACTGAAAAAATAAATAAAAAAATCATACTTACATGAATCTTGTTGATGAAAATTTAAAACTAAGTAAAATTGCACATGCATACAATTTTTTTCTTTTCTTTTTCTTTCTCAAGATTTAATCGCACCAAAATGAATTGCACGTCTTCTAAAAAGCATATTAAAGAAACGCACAAAAAAACATCGGCTCATGCTACCAAAATTCGATCCGTTAAAATTGCAGCTCAACGAGCACGCAAATTAATGATTATAAAAAAAGATCAAGAAACAGGAGCAGAAGATACTGGATGGATCGAAGAATCCGATGTTGAGTATGATTCTTCAAATATGGATAAAACTGATCCATCAAATAATATTCCTGTAATAGAATCTATTGAAAATTCTATGGAAAATCCTTGGCAAGATGTAAAAGAAAGATAAAAATTGGTTTTGTATGTTACCGTCAAAATTTATCAGTATTACTAAAAAGCAGGCGCGCAACAACGGGGGTGGGGGGGGGGGGTGGAGGTGTCCTGACACCCCCTAAGCTAGTAGAGGACATCCTTTAGAATTACTTAGGAGTGTCCAAGACTCTGGGCCCCCAAGTTCAACAAAAAAACTGATCGGCTATCCCCCAAGCTCTAAACCTCCAAATACCCTGGGCACCAGAGGTCAACGAAAAAACTGGTCGGCTAGTCCCCAAGCTCTAAACCCCCAACTACCCTGGGCGCCCGAGGTCAACGAAAAAACTGGTCAGCTATCCCCCAAGCTTTAAACCCTCAGATACTCTGGGCGTCTGAGTTCAACAAAAAGACTGGTGGGCTCCAAGCTCTAAACCCCCAAATACCATGAGCGCCCGAGTTCCCCCTTGGGGGATAGCTGACCACCATTTTTTTTGTTGAACTCGGGCGTCCTGAGTTTTGGGAGGTTTAAAGCTTGGGGGATAGCTGATCAGTTTTTTCGTTGACCTCGGGCGCCCAGGCCTTTTGAGGGTTTAGAGCTTGGGGGATAGCCAACCAGTTTTTTTGTTGAACTCGGGCGCCCAGGGTATTTGGGGGTTTAATGCTTGGGGGATATCCCACCAGTTTTTTTGTTGAACTCAGGCGCCCAGAGTTTTGGAAGGTTTAAAGCTTGGGGGATAGCTGATCAGTTTTTTCGTTGACCTCGGGCGCCCAGGGCTTTTGGGGGCTTAGAGCTTGGGGGATAGCTGACCAATTTTTTCGTTGACCTCTGGCGCCCAGGGTCTTGGTGGTTTAGAGCTTGGGGGATAGCCTACCAGTTTTTTTGTTGAACTTCGGCATCCAGGGTCTTGGTGGTTCAGAGCTTGAAGCATAGCTGATCAGTTTTTATATTGAACTCGGGCGCCTGGGGTATTTGGAGGGTTTATAGCTTGGGGGATTGCTGATCAGATTATTTATTGAATTAGACGCCCAGGGTTTTAAGGCTTTAGAGCTTGGGGGATAGCTGATCAGTTTTTCCGTTGACCTCGAGCGTCTAGGGTATATGGGGGTTTAGAGCTTGGGGGATGATTAACCAGTCGATTTATTGAACTCACATTTTTTTTTAGACGTCAGTTTCATCGGGGGAGAGGGGGGAGGTTTAGACCTCAGGACACCCCCTAGCTGGAAGGAGTTGTTGCGCCCCTGCTAAAAAGTATTATAGTTTTAATTTACTTTAAGGATGTTTGGTACTTACAAAAAAATGCATCCATTTTGTCAATTTTAATTGAATCTTCTAATAATTTATATAAAAATAAACGTTGGATTTTTCTCCTATTTTTCTCCGTTTTGGTTTTTCAAAAATTGAAATAGCTGTTTAAATAATTGAACACGTATCTTATAAAAAATTTTATTAAATAAAAGAAATTTCAAATTCAATATTTTAAAAATATTAAAATTTCTTTGAAGTGTCACTGAAACTACCTCACAGTTTTTTCAGCGATCTCTGCATTTTTGAGAGAGTAACAAGTGATTAAGAAAAAAAAATGCTTGATTTTTTTAGACCACCTCTTCAATTGTTGAAACAAATAATTCGATTTTTCCAAAATCTAAGATGGACAAAAATAGGCAACAACTCCAACGATTATTTTGATATAAATTATTAGGAGATTCGATTAAAATTGACAAAACGGTTGCATTTTTTTGTAAGTACCAAACATTCTTAATAAACTATTGATTTAACTCTAATGCACTAAGTATTAAAATGAAAATGAAAGTAATAATAAAATAAGTAACGTTATAATTATGACTAAAACTTAACATACCATCTAAAAGTTTTTGTTTTCATTTATTATTACTGTTAATTTTTTAAACACTTATAAAAAGTTATTATAGTTCATTTCCCAGAAAAAGGGGGGGGGGTTAATGATAAAACGGTGACGTACTTTTAGGGGGAAGGGTTTGCGAAGATGTGACTATCTGTTACAGGGGGGGAGGGGGGCGTCAGAAGTGTCTAAAAAATTGGTGACGTACTTTGTGAATGATCCCTTAAGGTTAAAATTGTTTTTTTCCTATGTGAGCTTGCAGCGCGCTGAGGAGTCCTAGTTTGTTTAAAATGAGCTAATTTAAAAAAACATGTTTTTTTTTTCAATACTCGATTTCATTGCGAAAAAAAATCGTAGAGACGCGAATAAAAAAAGAAAATAAAGCTCTTTAGTTGTAGTTTAAGCCTCTTGAAATTAAAACATCATAAAAAAATTTTGGAAACAGTTTCGCACGCACAAACTTCATACTTTTTTCTTTGTTTGTAGTGGTTGTAACCCGAAAATCGCTGAAATGCGATTTTTTTTTTAAATATTAATAACTTTGAAAAAAAAACCGTTGAGATACGAATAAAAAAAGAAAAGAAAGCTCTTAAGTGGTACTTTAAGCCTATGTAAACTCAAATACCATAAAAAAATTTTGGTAGCTGTTTCATGAATGGAAGTATGCTATTTTTTTGTAAATTTTTTTTTTTAATGGTAAAACTCGTATATTTTCTTTAAACTTCAATATCTCTGCTAGAAAAATTCATGGAAACACGAATAAAAAAAAGAATTGAAGCTCTTTAATTGAATTTTAAGCTCACGTAATACAAAATCGCTTAAAAAATCGTAAAACTAGTTAATAAAAGGTTTTCGTCAATATTTCTAGTTATTTTGCCAAATTTCAACATATTTGTATGAAAAACTTTAAAATTTTTCTACTTAAATGATCGTTTTGAACGTTTGACTATTGACATTTTCACTAGTATTTAAATAACTTAACAGTACTTTTTCATGAAAAAACCCCATACTTATGAGAAATGGTTTATTACTTTATTTATAGATTTTTAAAAAACTTCGCCACATAGGAAAAAAATTTTTAACTAATGTTTAGTTATGACTAATAGTTTATTACTTTTTTGTACGAATAAAAACGCCATCTATGAAAAATTGTTCAACTAATGTGTATAAAAAAGTAAGAAATGTACGGATTTTTAACAATTACATGAAAATTTTCGAGTAAAAACAAATAAACTGAAAAAATATATGAAAAAACTTTTTTCGAAGATTTTATAGAAAAAACGATCATTTAAGTAGAAAAATTTTAAAGTTTTTCATACAAATATGTTGAAATTTGGAAAAATAACTAGAAATATTGACGAAAACCTTTTATTAACTAGTTTTACGATTTTTTATGCAATTTTGTATTACGTAAGCTTAAAATTCAATTAAAGAGCTTCAATTCTTTTTTTTATTCGTGTTTTCATGATTTTTTCTAGCAGAGATATTGAAGTTTAAAAAAAAAAAACGAGTTTTACCATTTTAGAAAAAAAATTTTCCAAAAAATAGCATACTTCCATTCATGAAACAGCTACCAAATTTTTTTATGGTATTTTAGTTTACATAGGCTTAAAGTACCACTTAAGAGCTTTGTTTTCTTTTTTTATTCATATCTCTACGGTTTTTTTCTCAAAGTTATTAATATTTAAAAAAAAAAATCGCATTTCAGCGATTTTCGGGTTACAACCACTACAAACAAAGAAAAAAAAGTATGAAGTTTGTACTTGCGAAACAGTTTCCAAAATTTTTTTATGATGTTCCAATTTATAGAGACCTAAACTACAACTAAAGAGCTTTATTTTCTTTTTTTTTCGCGTCTCTACGATTTTTTTTCGCAAAGTAATCGAGTATTGAAAAAAAAACATGTTTTTTCAAATCAGCTCATTTGAAACAAATTTTACTAAAACTTCAAAGGCTTTGGGCAAACCTAAAATTTTTTTTTTTTTTTGCGTGTACAAAAATTTTTTTCTTATTTTCTTATTAAAAGACAACTTTTGAGACCTCAGGCGTGTCAAAATTCCAAAATTTTTCATTTTCGGCCCACCCTATTATATAATATACTATAATTTTATCAAAAAATTTATTGAACTTCAAGAGTAAATTTGTAAGTATGTTCATTCGCTTTGTATACTTTTACTTGGGTATTTTTTGTTTGGGTTATGAAGGCAGGTATATATTTTTGAAACGAAAATAAACTGAATTTAAACTGAATACTTTATAAACTTTGAATTTTATACTACATAAAACTTATAAACAGTCAATTTAGTTCATAATCAATTGATAATTTGAATTAATGAGTACGAAGTGCTTTGTTTAATCAAGAAAATGTATAACAATTTTGAAACAATACTAAACAGAAATAGTATAAAATGTTTTTATAAAATAAGCTTACAGTTTTTAAACATAAGTGCATGTTATCCAGCACATCCCAATCTTCTGGTGCATATTTTACAGAATACTATAAAAAATTTGTACAAATGATTTTTATAAAATTTTATAAAATAAATTTACAGTATTTGAACATTAGTGCATGTTATCCAGCACATCCCAGTCTTCTGGTTATTTTACATAATCTTTCTGCCAAGGGACTTCTCCTTGGGGGGTAGAAAAATAATCTTTCAAACCATGACGCATTACTTCACCATCTTGATCCAAAACAATAAAATTTTCATTTTCATCTAAATTTTCTTCAAAATTTGAAACATCGTACATTCTTTCACAAGGATTTTGAGTTATTTCTCTGATTCTCAAAAAATTGTGAAGACATACACCTGCTAAAATAATTTCGTCTACAGCTACTGGAAGTAAACTTTATCGCCGATTCAAAAATTCGAAAACGAGACACAAGGATACCGAACGCTTTTTCAATATCGCAGCGAGCTCTACTTATCTTGTAGCTATACATTCACTCCTCTGGTTTCAAGAAATGTCCAGAGATGGGCTTCATCATCCTAGTGGTCAGCGGGTAAGCATCGTTACCCACAAAAAAACATCGGGTGGCGATGTTACTCTCAGGAAGAGCAGCAACACCTCTTGGCAAGTCCAGTTGTTCATTTTCAATGAGTGGGCCAAAAGTATCATCAAAAATTCCAGCGTCACTGCAACTACTAGGTTCTCCGACACAAACCAGGGTAAATACATCATTTGCATCATAAGCAGCTATAAGAACAATGCTAAATCTTCCTTTGTGATTGAAGTCAATACTTCCTGAATGTGGAGGAGCTTGGATTTCAAAATTTTTGCCGTCGAAGGCACCGACGCAATTTGGCATATTCCACTTTTCCAAGAAGGACACTGCAATATGCTTTCATTCTTCCTCTGTTGGTTGTCTCAGGTAAGTGGGTTCCAAAACTCGAACAATCACTCCACAAACTTCTTTGACAATTGTAGCTGCAGTAGATTCGCCAATTTGGTGACATAGGGCAATTGTGAATAAACTATCTCCAGAAACTAAATACCTCAATGCAATGATTAATCTTTCTTCGGGGCACAGAGCAGCTGGATGATTTTTTTGCAAAAATGGTGAAAGCAACTGTAGCAGTTCATTGAAGGATTCCAAATCCATTCCAGAATAGCGATGAAAGATGTAAGGATCTTCTTTTATCTCCTGCCACTGGGTATTAAAAAAACCGAAAAAATGCCGAAGCTTATTTAAAGGACGTTGCAGCCACATACGATGTAATCATCTGTCACCTTTTCTGCGTAAAAGCATTAAAATTAGTACCACCACAAAGACCATTCAGAAAAATATTGGATCCATTTTTTTCTAAAATCTTGTGTTTTTATCCTAATATAAAAATAAAATTATTAATGGTTTTATTATTATCTATAAAAGCAGTAAAATTATTAATACATACAGATACAAGTTAAGTTATAATAAAATAATCATTATAAAATCACAAATGAGCTTATTAAAATCAACATTACGAATTTGAAGTTACAGTGTTTGTTTTAAATTATGATTTTTCAAAAAGGTTGTTACGTAAAGTACAATAAATCTACTTACGTTTATTAAATTTAACTTTTATATTTCTCATTAATTTTTAAACTTTGAACAGTAACTTTTTAAAATTTGATATACAATTTTTAATGATTAAGCTACAAGACTTTGTTTACAGCAGATGCACAACAACGCGCACAACGCGGGAATATAGTTGGACGGCGAGACTAGGCGAATGCGGGAATGGGCGAACGGGCGATGGGCGACGGGCGATTTCTCCCATCGCCCGAGTTCCTGTGATGGCCTTTTACCGACGCAACGAAGCGTGCGGTCAGTCCTTAGGGTAGTGTGGGGTAATCGTGCCACTGGGGTAATCGGACCATTTATTTTTATTTTTATTAAAAATTTCTTTTTTTTTCATAGTTTATAATAAAAACTATGAAAAATAATAAGAATAATAATAATAAAAAAAATAAAAAGAAACGGCCCGATTACCCCACTGGCACGGTTACCTCAAAGTTGGTCGGCCACGCCTTGAAGAAGATCAGCCCAATATATTACTAGACTTTATTAAAATAGCAATGCTTGGTAGTGGTGCCGATGATCGAAGAAGAAGCGAAATTACTAAATGCTGTAAAACTCTTGATGATTTACATGAAAATTTAACAGCTACTGGTTATAATCTCAGTAGATCTGCGACTTATCTGTGGCTGATACCGAAAAGAGCAAACACAGAAGAAGGAAAAAGGCACATTAACACAGTTCCGGTCAAATTAACTAGAGCTCAGACTAGCGAACACAAGCAACATATCAATACAGAGTTTGTGGTGGCAGCTATTCGAGCTTTAAAAACTATTGCTTCGTTTTTAGGGCCGAATGAAGTGTTTTTCTATGACAAGATGACAAGGCTCGAGTGCCTTTGGGAATAACCGCAGCTAATAAGCAAACAGCAATACTCATGCACTTAGATTATCGAGTTAGTTTGCCGGATCATGACTGGATTAAAGGGCAAAAGCACAAACTTATTCCATCTGCGTATGCAGGTAACGAATCGCAACAATTTTAATCATAATAACTTTTTTACGTTTGAAAATAGGTAACAGTAACAATATAATATTGTCGTAAAAATCCATAAAAAAAATTACTCCGACTAATTCAAATAAAAATTATATAATTAAAACTATTTACATTTAACTTGTAAAATACCATCGATCTTTATTTCGTATAATATTTATAAAATTGGAAAATAATAAAATTATTATTCTTATTATTATTATTCACAGGGATTGTTATAACAGAAAATGAGATGAGCGACGTAAGCGCCGCATACTGTTGGGTCGGGTCTGTTTTTTTGTAGAAAAAGAATAGACCCGTGGAAAATAAAGATATCCGAAATCGGTTTTAACAAAAATCTTCTATTTTAACTAAACTTTCAGAAAAGCTGCATTTATCTAGGGATTTTATAAATTTGACCCTTAGTTTTGGACCCTTAAAGAGGTTAAATCGCTAAAATCGAGATTCTTTTTCTATTGAATCAGTGAACCGTTATGAAAATGTCATGAATTTATAAGATAATGACAAATCAGGTTTAATTATATTTTACCTTTAAATTAACAGTAAAATTTTCAGGTAGGGCTAGTCTGGTCCTTCAAAATTCCAAAAACGAGAGAATTCATGGAGAAAAAAAAATACTAAGATCTGACTCTAATGGTGTTTATGGATTAGTAATCTGTAAAAAATATATCTTTAACATTTACCTACTCAAAATCGACCCCTACTTTAAATATAGGAGTCAATGAACCCTTGAAATCCAAATAAATGTAAATGACTGATGAAAAGAAGTGATATTCTCTAGATTAAGAAACGAAAGTTCGAAGAATCTATTCATGTATTTAAGGTTTCTATAGCTTTATCCAATGATCACCCTTGGAATCAAATGTAGAAAAATTTCGGCTTCAATTATGAAAGTTTTCATAATGTGTTAATTATGAAAATTTTTTTAACTATGCACCCGAGAAAAACAAAAAAATGATCGGCTATCCTCCAAGCTCTAAACCCCCAAAATCCTAAGTGCCCGAGTTAAAAAAAAACTGATCAGCTATCCCCCAAGCTCTAAATCCCTAAGACTTTGTGCGTTTGAGTTCAACGAAAAAACTAATCAGCTAGCCCCCCAGCTTTAAACCCCTAAAGCCCTAAGCGCCCGAGTTAAAAGAAAACTGATCAGCTATCCCACGAGCTCCGAACCCCAACAACCCTGGGCACCTAAGTTCAACAAAAAAACTGATCAGCTATCCCCCAAGCTGTAAGCCCCTAAGACCCTGGGTGCCCAAGATAAACAAAAAAACTGATCAGCTATCCTCCAAGCTCTAAACCCCTAAAACTCTAAGCGCCTGAGCTCAAAAAAAGAACTGATCAGCTATCCCCCAAGCTCTAAACCCCAAAAACCCTGGGTGCCCAAGATAAACGAAAAAACTCATCAGCTATCCCTCAAGCTCTAAACCCCTAAAACCCTGGGCGCCTGAGATAAACAAAGAAACTGAATAGCTATCCCCCAAGGTCTCCAGGGTTTTGCGGGTTTCAAGCTTGGGGGATAGCTGATCAATTTCTTTGTTGAACTCGGGTGCCAAGGGTTTTAGGAATTTAGTGCTCGGATAGCTGATCAGGTTTTTTGTTTATCTCGAGCGCCCAGGGTTTTACGGGTTTGGAGCTTGGTGGGTAGCTTATAAGTTCTTTCGTTGAACTTGAGCGCCCAGGGATTTAGTGATTTAGAGCTTGGTGGGTAGTTGATCAGTTTTTTCGTTGAACTCGAACGCCCAAGGTTTTAGGGGTTAAGAGGTTGGGGGACAGCTGATCAGTTTTTTTGTTGAACTCGGGCGCTTAGGGTTTTGGGGGTTTAGAGCTTGGGGGACAGCTGATCAGTTTTTTCGTTGAACTCGAGCGCCCAGGGTTTGAGGGGTTTGGAGCTTGGAAGGTAGCTGATAAGTTTTTTCTTTAAACTAAAGCGCAAAGGGTTTCAGGGGTTAAGAGCTTAGGGGACAGTTGATCAGTTTTTTTGTTGAACTCGGGGGCTTAGGGTTTCAGGGGTTTAGAGCTTGGGGGACAGCTGATCAGTTTTCTTGTTGAACTCGGGGGCTTAGGGTTTCGGGGATTTAGAGCTTGGGGGATAGCTGATCAGTTTTTTCGTTGAACTCGAGCGCCCAAGGTTTTAGGGGCTTAGAGCTTGGGGGATCGCTGATCAGTTTTTTTTGTTGAACTCAGGTGCTTAGAGTTTTAGGGGTTTAGAGCTTGGGGGATAGCTGATCAGTTTTTTGTTAATCTCAGGTACCCAGGGTTTTAGGGGCTTACAGCTTGGGGGATAGCTGATCAGTTTTTTTGTTTTCCTCGGGCGCATGATAAAAAAAATTTTCATAATCAACACATTATGAAAACTTCCATAATTGAAGGGCCGAATTTTTTCTACATTTGATTTACAGGGTGATCCTTGGATAAAGCTATAGAAACCTTCAATACATGAATAGATTCTTTCCAAATCTAGAGAAAATGACTTTTTTTCGTCAGTCATTAACATTTATTTGGAATTCAAGGATTCATTGACCCCTATCTCAAAGAAGGGGCCAATTTTGAGTAGCTAAATGTTAAAAATATATTTTTTACAGATTACTAATCCATAAACACCATTAAAGTTAGATCTTCGTATTTTTTTTTTCTCCATGAATTTTCGCGTTTCTTGAATTTTGAAGGACCATACTAGCCCTACCTGGACATTTCACAGTTAATTTTATGGTAAATTATCATATTTAAACCTAATTTGTCAATATTTTATAAATTCATGACATTTCTATAATGGTTCACTGATTCAATAGAAAAAAAATCGTGATCTTAGCGATTTTACCTACTTTAGAGTCCAAAACTAAGGGTCAAATTTATAAAATCCCTAGATGTATGCAGCTTTTCTGAAAGTTTAGTTAAAATAGAAAATTTCTGTGATAACTGATTCCGGATATCTTTATTTTCCACGGGTCTATTATTTTTGCGCAAAAAAACAGACTCAACCCAACAGTGAAATTGTTTCAATTCAACAGTGTGCGCCGTAACATACTCAGGTTTGACTTACGTAGCTGTTCGAAGTGGTAAACACAATTCATCAACGGACATCAGGTTCACCTGGTGATACGTACGCCTTGAAGAGGGTTTCCTCAGGAAGTTTCGACTCCGGAAGGGTCAGGGTAGACACCTGGTGTACCAGGCGATACTTACGCCTTGGAGGTGGTTTCCCCAGGAAGTTTCGACTCTGGATGAGTCAGGGTGCACACCTGGTGCACTTGGTGATACTTACGCCTTAAAGAGGATTTCTCTAGGAAGTTTCGCTCACAGTTGACAGTGTGATAGTAGATTTCACCCCTGGTAGAACCAGGTCAACCACCAGGTAACCGGAACGTTTTCCCCAGGTTGTTTTACTCGTAGTTGAAGGTATGATAGTAAATTTCACTCTAGGTAGCACCAGGTCGACCACCAGGTAACCAGGACTTTTTCCCAGGAAGTCATACTCGTAGTTGAAGGTGCGATAGAGGATTTCTCCCCAGGTAGCACCAGGTCGAGTACCAGGTAATCAAATCAATTTTCCCAGGAAGTTTTACTTGTAGTTGACGGTGCAACAGAGGGCCAAATCGAAGGTCCATTTTCAAAAACTAATATCCCCTAGAATTTTCGGAGTAGAGTAAACATCTTGGAGACGTTTTCTTTGTTTGGTGGAGTACTTTTTGAAAAAGTCCCGCTTTGTTATAAAAATTGTTACGAACAATTGTTATTGCAAAAAAACTTTTGAAAAGCCAACGATAAAGTATATGAAAAAATCGTCTAAAAACAAGCAGTGCTATTCTCCTGGATTTTTTTACGTCAAGATATTGATTGTAAAGATTCTAAGTCGCACAAAATTTTCCGGGTCGTTTAATCATCGGGAACAACCCCAACGAGCTGCAGAGAGGGGGATGAAACGTTACATAAAGTTATAAAATGTTAAAAAGAAAAAAAGGATTGCAATTCTCCAAGCCCCCAAAACCCTGGGTGCCCGAGTTCAAAAAATTACTGATTGGATAACCCCCAAGCTCCAAGCCCCCAAAACCCCGGGCGCCCTAGCTCAACATAGAAACTGATTGGCTACCCCCCAAGCTCCAAGCCAATCAGTTTTTTTGTTGAATTCGGGCGCCCAGGTTTTTTGGGGCTTGGAGCTTGGGAGATAGCCAATCAGTATTTTATTGAACTCGGGCAGCCAGGGTTTTGTGGGCCCAGAGCTGGGGGGAGGGGGTAGCGAATCAGTATTTTGTTGAGCTTGGACGCCAAGGGTTTTTGGGGCTTGGAGCTTGAGGGGGTAGCCAATCAGTATTTTGCCGAACTCGGACGCCCAGGGTTTTGGGGGCTTGGAGCTTGAGGGGTAGCCACACTGGTCAAAAATTGGGGATGACTTTCCTCACTTGTCGGGTATGGGGATCCCCTACGCACAAACGTTCCACGAGCAGCAGTTTGTATACCTATATATTTGGGTCTACGACAAAATATCCAGGTGACAAAATGTCCAACGACAAAATACCCGCGACAAAATAACCGCGACAAAATAACCGCGACAAAAAATCCAATGACCCAATCCGCGACAAAATAACCCTTACAAACATCCCTTATAACAGAGAAAAAAAAAAAAATTTATTCGAACTAGATTTTGATTGGAACTAAATTTTATGGCGCGCCTCTGCGGGGGCCCTTCGGGCCCCACTGCGCGCATTGTTTTAAAAAATAACCCGTTAGTGTTTTATTAAAAATCAATTTTTTTACGTAGTAGGAAAGCAGGAAAAATAATAAATTTTATATTTTACAACAACCCAATGGTAATTTAACCTCAAAATTTTACCATTCCTCTTTTCAGAATCAGTTTGAACTTTCACTTTGCACTTTAATTTAGAGTAAGAATTGCACCGCCAATTAACTACATGCTCTGTTCTTGAATGCACACCATAAATAAAATTATTATATAGTAGTTGACGTTGGCCTTTTTGGCTTAATATAAATTCTAAACCCATTATTTTTAATGTCAATATTATGAACTGAACGGTACAAACATTAAATACATACTAACCATATTCTAATCAAAAGAAACTTCATAATAACTATTTCTCCCCGAACTAAATTTTAAATATGAAAAGGAGTGGGAGTATTTTGGAAATAGTATAGAGAAAAAGAAGCGGGAATTTTTGAAAATTTTAAATAGGTAAATAAGTAGATATTTTTTGATTTTTTGCTGCAGTTATTTTGTCGTTAGGATATTTGGTCGTGGGTATTTTGTCATTCGGATAAAATGTCGCGGTTATTTTGTCATTTGGATGATTTGTCGTTGGAAATTTAGTCATCTGGATATTTTGTCGTGGATATTTTGTCGCGGATATTTTGTCGCCATGATATTTTGTCCCGCACCCATATATTTTTAGCAATCACCGAGTATCTTAGCGTAGTCAAACCTCAAAATTTGATGCTTATCGACATTATGTTGGTTATATATGTGCCAAAATATGTAATTTCATTGGTAATACGTCTTGTGCTTTACAAGTCTTTCGAGCCTTGAGATTGTCCTAAAGTAAAAATAGCACGATTTCAACAATTTATGAAAACATCACGCAAAGTTTCTGTGTGGATCGTGATACCCGCATATGGGTTTCGCTGTTCCCACAGCGTCGTGTATCCTCATGCATGACACGTGAGATGAGTCGTCCTCAATTTTTTCCCAGTGCCATCAGTATTTTGTTGAACTCGGGAGCCCAGGGTTTTTGGGGCTGAGAGCTTGGGGGGTAGCCAATCAGTATAATGTTGAGCTTGGGCACCCAGGGTTTCGGGGGATTAGAGCATGGGAGATAGCCAATCAGTATTTTGTTAAATTCAAGCGCCCAGGGTTTTGGGGGCTTAGAGAATTGCAATCCTTTTTTTTTTTTACATTTTTATGTAACGTTTCATCCCCCTGTCTGCAACTCGTTGGGGTTGGTCCCGATGATAAGACGACCCGGCTAATTTTGTGCGAATTAGATGCTTGATAACCAATATCTTGATGAAAAAAAATCCAGGAGAATTGCAATCCTTTTTTTTTTGATTTTATGATTTTATTCAACGTTCCATACCCCTCTTTGCAGCTAGTTGGGGCAGTTCCCAATAATCAAACGATCCGGTAAATTTTGTGCGACTTAGATGCTTGATAATCAATACCTTGACGTAAAAAAATCCGGGAGAATAGCACTACTTGTTTTTAGACGATTTTTTCAAATACTTCATCGTTCACTTTTCAAAAATTGTTTTGCAATAACATATGTTTTTAACAATTTTTTACAACAAAGTGGGACTTTTTCTCAAAGTACTCCACCAAACGAAGAAAACGGCTCCCGGATGATTACTCTACTCCTAGAATTCTAGGGGACATTAATTTTTGAAAATGGACCTTCGATTTGGCCCTCTGTGACAACTTCCTGAGGTAATGGATCTGGTTAACTGGTAGTCGACCTGGTGCTACCTGGGGTAAGATCCACTATCTCACCATCAACTGCGAGTGAAATTTCCTGGGGAAATCCTCTCTAAGGCGTAAGTATCACCAAGTGCACCAGGTTTCCGCCCTGACCCATCCGGAGTCGAAACTTCCTGGAGAAATCATCTCCAAGGCGTAAGTATCGCCAGGTGCACCAGGTGCTTGCCCTGATCCCTGCGGAGTCGAGACTTCCTGGGGAAATCCTCTCTAAGGCGTAAGTATCACCAGGTGCACCAGGTGTCTGCCCTGACCTATCTGGAGTCGAAACTTCCTGGGGAAACATCTTCAAGGCGTACGTATCACCAGGTGCACCAGATGTCCTTCTTGACCCGTTCGTTTTCGAAACCGTTAAAATGCCGAGGATTTCGCTGAGGATTTCACCGAGGATTTCACTGTTAAGATTCACCGAGGATTTCTCCTCAAAAAGTGAAGAATTCACCGAGGATTTCACTGCAAAAAGCGAGGAATTCACCGATGAATTCATCGATGAATTCATTGCTGATTTCACCGAGGACATTTGCAATGGGGATGCCAAAGATATTGAAGATATTTTAAATAGTAATTTGTTCGAACCATTCAGTAGATCTGGAGATGGACTAGTCAAACCAATAATTATTGTATCGGTAGATGGAGGACCTGAGGAGAACTCTCATTACCAAAAAGTGATACAACATAGTATTCAACATTTAAAAAAATATAATTTGGATGCTCTTTATGTAGTCACTAACTCCCCAGGAAGAAGCGCGTATAATCAGGTCGAGCGCAGGATGGCTCCGCTAAGTCAAGAGTTATGAGGGGTTATTCTTCCTTTTGATCACTTTGGGAATCACTTAGATAAAGCGAATAAAACGATTAACGAAGATTTAGAAAAAAAAAAAATTTCGAGCACGCTGGAAATATTTTGTGCGAAATATGGAGTCAATTAATTATTGATAAACATACCGTCGAAGTGAAATATAATGCAGAAGTAGCATCAGACAACGTTGACACAAATATCGATCCTTCATGGTACATGACGCATGTTCAAGAATGATAATATCTCTTGCAGTTTGTAAAATGTAATTCAGAATCATGTTGCGGTCTTCAAAGGAGTAGTCTGAGAAAAATTTTACCAAGTGGATTCTTGCCTCCATCAATGAAAGTTCTTGCAGTTATCTTTTAATTCAAAGCATGATGCACCTGGGTTTAAACAGGTAAATTTATAGTTTTACATGAAAATAATTAAAAATCAATTATGAGTTTTTAAAAATATTTTTAATTTTAGGTTCCGTACGAAATGCAATGTCCTTCTATATCCACAGATCTCAAAAGACGAAGTTGTAAATATTGAGGTTTGTATTTTTCTTCCATAAAGTCGGCTGCTTGTCATGTCAAAAATATCCATAAAAAACCTTCAGATTATAGCAGAGTATGACCTGTCCGAATCACTACTTATCGAAATGACGAGGCTTTATGCGTTATAAGAGATGATTTTGAAGACAAAAATGTAGAATGGATTAACATAGAAGATTTAGAAGATATTGAAGACATCGAAAATGAGAACGATCAGGATGATGAAACTTCAGTGCCAGTGATTGCTGATTTACAGGATTGGGTTGTTAGTACATGGTCAAACGAATGATGTAGTTGAATAAATGAAAGATATTATTTTCTGTTTTGTATGATATCATTTTAATTGCTTGTAATACCACTGATTTATTATATGAAAAAAAATGTATAGAAAATTTGCGTATGAAATTACATGTTTTAGTTTTACATTACATGCAAAATTCAATTTAAAAACCATATTTAATTAAAAAACATTAATTTTTATAAATAAATAGTCAAAAAGAGGAGGGGCGGGGGGGTCTAACGTGTGTTACGTAATTTTATAGGCCGGGTCTGAGATTTTGATATGGACCGTTATCAGGGGGGAGAGGGGGTCAAAATTGTAAAAAAATTACGTTACGTAATTTATGGATGCTACCTATAAGGGCTATAAATAATATGATATTTCTTATGAAAATTTTAAAATAAAATATTTTTCTGTATCAACTATTTATAATATGTATTTTGTTTTCGGGTTTTATTTTAGATGATTTAAAAAACTATATTTTTAAACTTTTTGTTTTAATTTAAAAATAAAATTTTTTACTTTCCAAATTTTTATAAAGAAAAAGAATGTTTAGAGATTTTTTTTTTATTGTTTCATTCATCTATTTTAATAACCACCGATTCTATCAACTCTCCACCTTGACTTCCTCTTAAATGGTATTGAACACTCTAACATAACAATAAAATTTTGATGCCGAATCGATCGAAAAAAAAAAAATTTGCAGTAAGTGTTAAGAGTGAAAAAAGTCTTGAGTTTCGTCCCGTGACGTGATTCTTTTCGTGCTGACAGTGTTGCATGTGCAGCATATTTACACGACTTTTTTCAAAAGTTATTTTATTGCGAGTCATTTTTCCGTCAACGCACGACTGAGGCCCCGATCCCTCGATTCTTCCCTTTCCGAGCAGCTAGAATCAGGGGTTGTTAAGTGTACTCATCGACACTTGGCACAAGAAACAAACTTCTTCAAATCTTAATGGACTAAAACAATAGATTTTTTTAATGCAAATTTAATTTAAGATTTTACTTAAAATCAACATTATTATGAGAATGGCTTTTTGATTCTTATGAAAGAAATTTTTAAAACTGGTTTTTTCTTGAAATGTTAATAAATCTTTAGCCTGACTATTTTTGGTGAAATCTTTTTCCAAAATGTCTTGAATTCGCAGATTTGAAATTTGCTCAATAATTTTAAAAACGTTTGAAATATTACATCGCTTTGATAAAAAAAGATTATATAATTTTCCCATGAAAGAGTAATATCTTTTTCGCAATAAAAGCTCATGGTTATTCGTAACTGAGGATTGTGCCTAAAAAAAGTTAATACTTGAGTTACAAGTTCTAAGATACTTTTTATATAATAATTTAATACTATCAGACCAGCTCCTACTCAAATTTTCTACAATAAGCTGATCCCTAAATTTTCTTAAAAGAAAATGTTACTTCTTATTTCGAACAAGCTTTCCCACTCGTTTGCATAGGCGCATTAAAAAAATTGATGTATGAAAAAAATTTTTCACGTCTTAAGGTTTTGATACATGAAAAGATTTTTTTTAATTCAATAACCCACCTGGGTATATACAAACAATTGTTTTTATCACAAATCTGTTAACCCTCATTACCTAGATTAACGGGGATACAAGTTTTAACCGTAATTCCAATGACTGACCACAAATAACCCTTTTAGTTTCACACAGGCACTCGTTTCTACCATAAATTTAATAGCTCATCCAAATTAACCCACCAAGATTTACGTGGATACTAGTATTAATATGAAATCCAATAATCCATTCCAAATAACCCTCCTAGGTTTACGTGGATATTAATTCTAACATTAAATCGAATAACCTATTCTAAAAAACCCTCTTAGGTTTATGTGGGTATAAATTTGAACATTAAATAACCCATCCCAAATAACCCTACTAGGTTCACCTGAATACTAGGTTTGATTTTCCATCCAATAACCCATTCCAAATAGTCCTCCTAGGTTTACGTGAATACTAATTTTAAGCTTAAATCCAATAATTCATACCAAATAAACCTTCTAGAACTATATGTACAGGCACATGGATTTTCCCTTAACTTCTAAAACCCATCCCAAATAACCCAACTAGGTCTGCACGGACACTAGCTTATCTGCATGAATCGTAATTTTAAAATTTTTATGCATGAAACATTGTCTAGGGAAATTTTTTTGATTGACACGAAAAATTTTTCACATGTGAAAAAGATTTTCCAAATTAATTAAAATTTGAAAATTTGAAGAAAAAATTTCATACATGAATTTTTCACACATGGAAAGAGTCCCTTGGTTTTTGTTCGAACATTCCGCTTTCATACATGAAATTTTTCGTACGTGCAACTGCTCGCCGAATAGACACTCCGTAAATTTTTTTAAATCTGCCGTATATGAATTTAAAATCAAATAAAACAATCAAACCTATTTTACCTAGCTTATTAGGAGACGACGAGTCTTTTGGAAAACAGATATTTTAGCCCCTCTGACCTCAAAATCGGAACTTTGCCCCTTATTTTCGGTTAGAAGGTTAAAAAGTTAAATTCATCCTTTAGGCAAGAGTGGTTCTTTGGTCATCTCGTTGCAACCCTCGTCTTCGGCTCGGGTTGCAAACCTCTCGGGTGTCCATTCGAACCTTTTTGTTTACGTGAGAAAAATACTATTACGAACTTTTGGGGATAATTTTCTAGTACCAAGTAATGAGTAGAACCATCAATTTTTCCTCAGAATGAGCTTGTCTACCAATTTGCCATGCAAGTATAAGTTATTTTTAGCATTTTTTTTATTTATTAGGTATTTCGTTAATAAAATTTTGTTTAAAGCCTATTCAACCGTAGCAGTGTGTTATGTGACATATTTTATGTAGCAAAAATAAGTCACATAACTTGGCGATGAATAAATGCAGGAGCATTTATTTGACGCCGTTGAACCACAGCACGTGCCCTCGACGTCGCACAGTGAACGGATCCGAAAATCGTTGGAAAGAATCTATTGAAATGAAGGAAAATAAAGCTAGAGAGATGTGGTCAACGACAATCAAAAGCTAATTTAATAACAATCATAGGAAAAATATAAAAATTATAGGTTTTCCATTCCTAACCCGAAAAAATGCAGAAAAAAAAAAAATCACGAATGTGTAATTTTCGTCCAAAATCTGAAAAGAACGAATACGATTGTAAAATCAATTTTTTTTTAGTTTATGGCAAAAATAAATGATTTTATAAACATTTCTTCTACTGTTTTTAATTAAACATGTTTAAATCGTAATTATCGATAAAACAAACTATTTTTTAAACATAAAATTCATGTAACTTCATAAAATATACTATGTAATTAAAATATATTACGTGAAAAATGTAAAAAATCATGCAACCCTATAACTGAATTCGTCAGACTTCTACAACCCAATAATCGAAATTATCAGGCTCTTACAACCCTATAACTGAATTCGTCAGACTTCTACAACCCAATAACCGAATTCATCAGGCTCTTACAACCCTATAACTGAATTCGTCAGACTTCTACAACCCAATAACCGAATTCATCAGGCTCTTACAACCCTATTACTGAATTCGTCAGACTTCTACAACCCAATAACCGAATTCATCAGGCTCTTCCAACTCCATAACGAAATTCGTCAATTTCCTACAACCCTATAACTTAATTCATCAACCTTCAATCCTTCAAACATACAACTCCATAACCAAATTGATCAGATTCTTACAACCCCATAACCGAATTGATCAGACTCCTACAATCCATAACTGAATTCGTCAAATACCCACAATCCTATAACCATGTTCGTCAAACTCCTACACAACCCCATAATAGAATTTGTCATACTTCTACAACCCTAACTTCGAAATCATCAGACTTCTATAACCTATAAAAGAATTCATTAGACTTCTACAACCCCATAACCGAATTAATAAAGCTTCTGAAACCAATAAGCAAACTTGTTAGACTTCTACACACTCATAACCAAATTCTTTAGACTTCTATTTATTCTTCAAGCCTACAACTCCTTAACCGAATTCGTCAGACTTTTACAACCCATAATTAAATTCATGAGACTTCTGCATATTCCTTAAGCCTAAAACCCCATAACCAGGACTTCTAAAACTCCATATCTTAATTCGTTAGATTTCTCAGTATTTCTCAAGTCTACAACCCCGTTAACTGAAATAGTTTTAATTTTACAACCATATTCATCAAGCCCCTACAATCTTGCAACCAAATTTATCAGACTTCTACAACCCCATACTTGAACTTGTCGTATTTGTAGAACCTAATGGATTTCCCTTTACTTCTACAACCCCATAACCCAACTCATCTGACAAAAAAAATTGATTAAAATCAACAAAATTCGTAAAGAATTATCAATGATCCAAATCATTGGTTTTTGGACTTATGGTAAAAAAAAAAAAAAAAAAAAAAAAAAAAAAAATGATAAAAATGATAAAAATGAGCCTTATGATCATTTTATGAATCTTTGGGATCTTTAAAAATGATTATAAGGATCATTTTGTGATACTCACAAATTCATCGGATCATTCCAAAAATTTCACAATCTTTTAAAATAATTCGTACAATTATCAACTAGGATCAAAACTTTGTTTTCCATGTATTATCTTTCTAAAATAATTGTTCATTGCTATTATCTTTTAAATACATTTTTACTGCGTAAACTTTATAATTAGAATCGGCAATAAATGGAAGTTTTCTATCATTGGAATTTTTTTTGTCTACCGAAAGAAAATTTATTTTCTCTCTATGTAAAATATATTCGGCAATTCAAATTTCGATTGTTGGAAGTTTTCAATACTTGGAAACATTTCAAAAATTCTTAAGGACAATTTTTAACCACTTTAATTCGAAGTGATTTAGCTTGTCCTGACCATCTTTTGTTACGAAAAGTATGGCATACTCGGAAATTATTGAACTTGTGGACGCGTTAAATCTGATAAAGAAGATGATTGTAAAAATATAATCGAAATAAATTGTAGAAATAAAACGAATTAGGTTATAGAGTTTTTAGCTTGAGGAATAGAAGGTTGGTGAATTCAGGCATGTAATTGGAGTTTGCTGAGTCGAGTTATAAAGTTGTTGAAGTCTGATCAATTCGGTTAGGGGCCATCCATTAATGATGTCACGTTTTTATGATATAGTCTGCTAATACTGTAGCGCTACGAGACTATACCAAATTAGTGTGACATCATTAATGGATGACTCCTTATAGAGTTGCAGGAGTATAAAAAATTCAATTATGAGGTTGTAGGCTTGAAGAATGGATTGTTGTTGGATTTGCGATCACTTATAGGGTTGTAGAATATTGACGGACTCAGTTATGGGGTTGTAGAATTCTGACGAATTTGGTTATGGGTTTGCAGACTTTAGGAATAGAAGTCTAAATAGGACTTCTAAAACCCCATAGCTTGATTCGTTAGACTTCTATGTATTCCTCAATCCTACAACCCTGTTGAATGGATTTGTCATAATTTTACAACCCTATAGAAATTTTTGATATACTCCTACAACCCTATAGCCGAATTCATCAGACTCTTACAACCCGTCTAGCTCCTGCAATCTCATAATTAACTTTATATGCCTTTGCAACCCCATAACTAGATTCGTTAGACCTTTACAACTACATATCCAAATTCATCAAGCTCCTATAACTCCATAACTGAAATCGTCAAACATCCACAACCCTATAATCATATTCATCAGATTCCTACACAACCCCATCATAGAATTTGTCTGACTTCTTCAACCCTATACTCAAACTTATCTAACTTCTACAACCTATAGAATTCGTCAGACTTCTACAACCCCATAACTGAATTAGCCGAATTCCTTTAACTCCATAACCGAATTCATCAGCCTTTTATTCCTCAAACTTGCAATCCCATTACCATTTTGATCAGGCTCTTACAACCTCATAACTTAATTGATCAGATTCCTACAACTACATAACTGAATTTGTTAAACGCTCAAAATCTTATAACCAAATACGTCCTTTATATGTAATTCTCAAGCCTATAATCCCATAAATGAATTCGTCAGAACTATATAACCCTAGAAGTATATTTGTCACATTTTCATTAAGTCTAAAAATCTATGATTTGGTGGATCATTGATAATTCTTGTTACACAGCAAATAATTATAAAAAAAAAGTTGAATGAATTCCACGATAAAGTGCAAAAAGAATGCAATAGTAATACAAAGTGCACAACAATCAAAATGACATGAGACATCGTTGTTTTACGAATTTTGTTGATTTCAATCAATTTTTTTTTTGTCAGATGAGTTCGGTTATGGGGTTATAGAAATAAAGGGAATTCTGTTAGGTTCTACAAGTACGATAAGTACAAGTATAGGGTTGTAAAAGTCTGATAAATTTGGTTGCAGGGCTGTAGGAGCTTGATGAATATGGTTGTAGAATTTAAACGATTTCAGTTAACGGGGTTGTAGACTTGAGGAATACTTAGAAATCTAACGAATCAAGATATGGAGTTTTAGAAGTCCTGGTTATAGGGTTTTAGGCTTAAGGAATATGCAGAAGTCTCATGAATTTAATTATGGGTTGTAAAAGTCTGACGAATTCGGTTAAGGTAGTTACGAAGCGTATATATAGCTAACCTAAAATATAGTTATAGACGCTCGTTGCCCCCACTCTGACGCCACGCGCCGCCGTCGCCACCGCTGCTCGAAATCATGCTAAAATCATGCATTTTTCATTCTTTTCGATTGTATATCTCATAAGTTAATATCGCTTGCTATGTTTATCTTTGTACGATACGATTTCTAAGATCTTGCCCTACAAGAAAACCTGTTTTTAAAAAATATTTTAAGAAAATTGAGTTTGCAATGAGAGAATAACCTTCAAAATAAATATGAATTCACGCGCTCAGCATAGGAATCCCATGTAAAAAATTGAAACTTCTGAGCCCAATATCTCAAAATTAAGTATGGCTTGGGGGTTTAAGAAAAATACCAGCGTGTACAGGACTCAAAAATCTACCTCTGTGCAAAATTCTAGAGATTTTTTAAGAAACTCAATTTTTTTGGGAACTACCTTAAGGAGTTGTAGGCTTGAAGAATAAATAGAAGTCTAAAGAATTTAGTTATGAGTGTGTAGAAGTCTAACAAGTTTGATTATTGGTTTCAGAAGCTTTATTAATTCGGTTATGGGGTTGTAGAAGTCTAATGAATTCTTTTATAGGTTATAAAAGTCTGATGATTTCGAAGTTAGGGTTGTAGAAGTATGACAAATTCTATTATGGAGTAGTGTAGGAGTTTGACGAATATGGTTATAGGATTGTAAGTATTTGACGAATTCAGTTATGGATTGTAGGAGTCTGATCAATTCGGTTATGGGGTTGTAAGAATCTGATGAATTTGGTTATGGAGTTGTATGTTTAAAGGATAGAAGGTTGATGAATTAAGTTATAGGGTTGTAGGAAATTGACGAATTTGGTTATGGAGTTGGAAGAGCCTGATGAATTCGGTTATTGGGTTGTAGAAGTCTGACGAATTCAGTTATAGGGTTGTAAGAGCCTGATGATTTCGGTTATTGGGTTGTAGAGGTCTGACGAATTCAGTTATGGGGTTGTATGATTTTTTATCATTTTTTACGTAATATATTTTAATTATATAGTATATTTTATGAAGTTACATGAATTTTATGTTTAAAAAATATTTTGTTTTATCGATAATTACGATTTAAACATGTTTAATTAAAATCAGTAGAAGAAATGTTTATAAAATCATTTATTTTTGCCATAAACTAAAAAAAAAATTGATTTTACAATCGTATTCGTTCTTTTCAGATTTTGGACGAAAATTACACATTAGTGATTTTTTTTTCTGCATTTTTTTCAGGTTAGGAATGGAAAACCTATAACTTTTATATTTTTCCTATGATTGTTATTAAATTAGCTTTTGATTGTCGTTGACCGCTTCTCTCTAGCTTTATTTTCCTTCATTTAAATAGATTCTTTCCAACGATTTTCGGATCCGTTCACTGTGCGTCGGCCCGGAGTGCAGACTTAGCACTATCCTGGAAAACGGGATGGTGGTGGGGCTGCTGCTGCAGGGCCTTCGGCTGGGAGCGCGGCTACGAGGCGAGTTAGTATGAAATAGAATAAAATAGCGCAAAGATCGCGAGCATTAATAAAATTAACCTAATTAAATAATACTATATTTGCATATTTTGACCTTTAAGATTTTGATTCTAGATTTTATTTCATAATAATCATAAATTCATTGATCTCAGCGTCTGATAATTGTAACCCAGTGTATTTGATTTTGACCTTATAAAGCATATTTTAAAATTAAACTTGCCAGTGAGTGAATACAATAATTGAACCTATTGTATCTACGTCTGCGAGACTTAACAGAATACGAAAACATCGACCAGTTACCTGCAAGTTTCGGATCCAGAATCAAGGTAACAAGTTTAGTATAAAATTTTAACTTTATTAGATTAGTAGTTCGCGTGTTTTCCCGTCATCACACGAGGGTGGCCGTCCGCCCCGGTTTTCTTTAGAAGATTTCCTCTTTTACGGATCTGTGCAATAGGGGGGGGGGGGTTAAGCATGCCGTTCTTCTTAACGCACACTTAACAAATGATAGCAGTTGCGTAGTTAGGCCCCCGCGGAACGCGTATTAAATTTAGAGTTTTTAGTTTGTTTTATTTAGTTTTAGTTTGTTTTTAGAAAACAAAATTTAGTTTTAGTTTTGAAATCTGCGAGGACAGAGCGTAGGCTACTTTTCTGTAGTTTTAGTAGTTTAGTTGCCCAAGTTTTAGAAGCTAAGTAGTTTAGACAATTTAGTAGTTAAGTAAAATATAACAACAGTTTAACAATTAAGAAAAGATAGAATTAATAAGTTCGTGCACGGACTAATAGACAAGGTAAAAATTCCAGAACTCGAAATGGCTCAAATTATCATCCGGCGGCGGAGAGTATTTTTTATCTGCTAACTCTGTGTGGCACGGCCGTCTCGGTGCATTCCTAGAGACTAAGAAATTTTTTTAGTCACGTTATTTTGCGCATATTGTTATAACTTACATGAGTTTTAATTTTGCAAAATTCTGTCAGCTTCCAAAAGTTCCAATTTTCCTTTTTTTTTTTTAATTCCCCCAATTTTTCAATTTTTTTTCTCTTCTTCTTATAAATTGAATGTTAGTTAGGGCTATTACAGTTAACTTAACGTGAACTTTTAGAAAATTTCTGCAAAATATCGAGTGAGTTTGAGTAGTTGTAAAATACGTAGCGTAGAAAAATTAAAAAAAAAAAAAACTATAAAATTGGAAGGAGAGAGAAACCGGGTAGTATCCGTTTGCAAAGTCGAGTTGCATTTTAGTCTGTAGGAACCACTGCTGACGCAGTGGTTCACACAAAGTATAAAATTTTCCAAGTATTAATTTTGAGTCTTCAACCTTTTTTTGCAATTTTCAATTTTTTATTATTTGTTTGTTAGTTCCTCAAAGGTTTAAATTTTCAAAAGAACTTCAATTTTTAGAGTAAAATCAGTGTTAAGAGTAAAATTTTTCGAATATTAAATTTTTTTTCAACCTCTTCAATTTTTTAAGATCTGAAATAGAATTTTTTTTTCCTTTTTTCCTCAGCTATTTTCAATTTTGAATTTAAAGAGGAAACAGAGAGAAGGAAAATTTCAGTAAAAAGCTGAAATTTAGGAGAGCCAAGTGACCGAGAGAGGGAGTGCGCGCAAGTAATGGTCGTTTCACTTCATTCTCTCCTCGTTCGTATTCCCCCACCGTGCAGTCCTCACCGCGGAGCCGCAGTAGCTCTAAGCCGTCTCTTCTTTGTGCCGCTGTCCGCTTATCGGCGTTTCACTCCATTCTCTCCTTCCGAGCGCCGAGCTGACTGAATAAACACGAGACGTACGACCGAAACTATTTCTAAGATTTTAGACGCTTCGGTAATTTTATTTCTTCAAGAAAATTTCTTATTAGTTACGGGCCGTTCATTACTGATGTCACGCAAATTTTCGGCTTTTTAGACCCCCACCCCTTTGTCACTGTTAGTCACAAACCTAAACCCCCCTCCCCCCTGGGGACGTCACGGGACGCCTGTAGACCCCCCTCAAATTTTGATTTGAAAGAAAAGTATAATTTGAAAAAATTGATTTTATTTACTCTTTTATGCAAATATAATATAAGGTAGGTGTACCTAATAAGGCCCTGTGTCTAATTTGCCCCCCTTCCTCCTGTTATTTTGAATATGCTCGATATGCGGCATCTCTACAAGGTAGGAGTCAAAAACAATGAATTATGAAAATTTGAGTTGTTTAGAACATTTGAAAATTATTTTTTCGCACGTCTTATACCTAAAACTCGTTTCGTATACCTTCATTATTATTTTACGTTGTGATTAAATGGTCTGCCAAAATATTTAGACACACCTGACCAAAATTTTCATAAGTAGCTTCGATTCGTTATTGTTTTAGCTTTAAAATACGATTTTAATTTTTGTTCAACTCGTTTTCTAACGGGTTTTTTTCTTAAATAACTTTTTATACAGCAGTGTACCTAATATGCCCCCTGACGAATTAGTACCGATATTAAGAGTCCTTAGTTTCATATTTACTTTTTAGAAAATCTTATCCTAATGTTATTTAAGAAAAAAAAATTGATTGTTTTAAAGCTTTTTTTCATTTTATAACTAAAAAAGCATTCAAGCTCAAAAAACAAACTTTGATAAAAATTTAAAGTTGAAATTTTTCTACTGGTTGAAAAGCTTTCAAAAAAATTGTAAAAAAGGCTCAATTTTTAAATAAATAATTTTTAAAATGATGAAAATTTTGAAGTTTTTTTAATCTCATATCCTGATTGATTTAAAAAATAGGAACAAATTGCAATTAATAAATAACTTCAAGGAAGTCATATTAGGTACACAAATATTTGGTGTCTTAAAAGAACGTCTTTTGGTTAATCCTCTGGCATTTCAAGTACATTGATCAAAATCGAACGCGTAAGGTCTCATTTTAACCCCCCGGAACTTCGCCGGCAAAAATGGCCTTTTTTGGAAAAAAAAATACCTCGATTTAGGCCCAAAATAGCACAGTAAAAAAAAATATTTTTCCAAAATTGCACAGTTTTTGCCTTTTCAGGAAAAATATTTTTCACTTTCAACCCTAAAAACGTCGATTTCTGAGTAAACTACCCATCCGATCGAGCTAATTTTTGCACTAAAAAATTGCACACTTGCTCCCATAAATTGCACAGTAAATTAAAGTTCGATACTCGCATTAGTTTTTTAATAAACTAAAAAATACTGGTTCACGCTCTGGGCTCTGGCATCTGGCCAGTCAAGTGAGCGATGCGCAGGCGCGGCCAGCGGAAACAGCGGCAAAAGTCCGAGGGAGCTTTCGTTTTGAATTATATATATAATTTTATATTTGATATGTGATATATATATGGGTCAAAATAATACTTTTTTAAAAAACCGTCCGCACGAGGGACACGGATTTTATTGAAATTTTTTTCGGCAAAAGTACTATTTAATAGAAGACTTTTGCCGCAAACTAGAGGTCTCTATCTTATTTCTGCTTGGTGCTGGATTTTTTCAAAGATTGAAAAATGGCCTATTTTTAAGCTATTTTAAGCAATTTTAAGGTATTTTTCGAAAAATTCTAACTTTTGAACAAAATGAGATAGAAACCTCTAGTTTGCGGCAAAATTTTGTTCAAAATAAGTTCTTTTTTGTAAAAATATTTTGACAACATAGTTTGGTTGTTTTTATAATAATACAGTCCTACACAGATTTATCTATTTTTGCTCATTTGCATGTATCTTCAAACGACCATAGCTTTTTCTAGGCTACATTTTTGTGCATATTAAAAAATTGTTAAATTTTTTTCATGAAAAAACAAAAATTTTGCGACCAACCGGAACCCTGTACGATCTTCCGCCTGCAAGATACAGCTGTTTAAAGTTGTCAAAAAACACAAAAAACGCGTTTTTTACGATTTTCACACGCATTTTTGAACGGTTTCGACCTTTTTTTTTTTCTCAAAAAAATGTAGAATCTTCTCTTCATATGTTTCCAAACAAGCTCCCATAGTAATGGTAGTGCGGATTTGGGGTTTTAGTTGATTCCAAAGCATACACTTTCGACACATTTTATGTGCTAAACTAGTGTTTTTTTAACAATATACACGCTACATTTAACTTTTTCGTTTATTATAGTTGTTTTGAAATTATTTTTTAACTAATAATTATTAAAATAAAAGTAGTAACCTTTGATTTAAGTCGTTGCAGAAAGATAAAAAAGCTTTGAATCCAAACTTAAGGCTATTTGAAAACGAGTCAATTATCAAAGTATTGCAATGGTTGACGAGTTTTTTCAAGCTATCCACGTATAAAAAGTTGAGATGAAAAAAAGATAAAGTAAAAATTATCTTAAGATAAATTTCAAAAATGGCTGATTTAGGGACTTTTTAAAATGAATTAAATACAGTTTCTGATTTTTTGATTCTTCACCTTCCAAAAATATTAGAAATATTCTGGAAAGATAAACATTTAACAACATTTTTCCAACGATTTGTATGACAGTCATCTCCGACTATTTTATTTAGACAACAATTATCTAGTACTGACATTATTATAAATAATCACAGAAACTTAACTTGGTACTTTTCAAGATGCAGCGTAGAAAGTAAACAAATCATAACGTTATGATTTTCTCAGCAGAATCATAATAAAAAGGCCTCGGTGAAGAAGGAATTATAGTCTAGGTGATAGTAGCCTGTAGCAGATTCAAAGTACAACCACTGAGTTACTACATTCCTGTTGGAAACGATTGTTCTTATGTCCCCTCAACTGACAAACTTTAAGTTATACAAAAGAATTTTCCTCCAAGTGATCAACTTCACTCTGTTTACAAAAAATTAAAAGTTTGATTTTTTAACTTGGAAATATTTATCTATTACCTTTTTATATTATTATTATACTTTATTGTTATGATAATCTATAATTGATAAAAATCTATAGTTTTTAGAAATTCAAGTTGTTCATTAGTTTAAATAAGTAAATTAAATTAATAAAATTTAGGAATTGAGATTATCAAAAAATTATAATCTACATTATAATACGCAGCATCCGTATTTTTTGTCCGTCCGTCCGTCCGTCCGGGATCAACTTTAAAAATTTGATTACAACGCTCCTAATCATCGGATTCAAATCAAATTTGGTATACGGATATTTTCGAAGATGTATATTATGAATTTAACTTCCATTTTTTAATTTCTATTTTTTTTTTTTAAACGACAAGCATTTCTATTTTATCGATTTTTGTCATCAGTTTTATTTTAAAAATTTAACATGGCTCTTCCAATACATCCGATTTTTTTAAAATTACGTATATTTATGTTTTCAAGGGTGCTGATTACAAATCGTCGCCTTGAAATAAAAAGGTACTATCTCAGAAATTTTTATAGAAAGATACTATCTCTCTATAAAATTGATACGAGATAGTATCTTTCTATAAAAATTTCTGAGATAGTACCTTTCTATTCCAAGGCGACGAAATATCACTTTGAATTTTTAATTTGTCTTAAATAAAGTGCTTTTAAATAAGGTGAAATTATAATTCTATTCTAATATATTGGATTTGTACGAAAATTTGTTTTCGATGTCTTTTGAGGGTCAAGATTACGAATCTGATTCTCAATTTTAAATTTGATGACTCTAATAAGGTCTATACTCAAATAAAGTTGATTTGAAATTTTTGCCCCATGCATCTGACTTGTAATAAATTTTGTGTATTGGGATCTCTAATGCTCCTCATTTTGAATATGACCGTAGATTTTTATTTTACCCTAGATAAAGTTTACTTATATAAGGTAAAATTTTCCTTTGTTCTCAATCTATATTAGAACAATCAGAAATTTCGTATACACCTGTTTTCAAGGGTGCTGATTACAAGTATCACTTTGAACTTTTAATTTGCCTCAAATATTTTTAATTTGCCTCAATATTTAAGTACACTTAAATAAGGTGAAATTATAATTCGCGCCTAATACATTGTATTTGTTCGAAAATGTCTATTCTTTGGCTTTTGAGGGTCCAGATTATGAATCTGAACTTCAATTTGAATCTAATGACTCTTATAAGGTCTATACTCAAATACAATTAATTTGAAATTTTTGCTCCATAAATCGAACCATAATAAGTTTTTTGTACTGGGATGTCTAAGGTTGCTCATTTTAGGTATGTAAGTATCTATATTCGAATAAGCCTAGACATTTGGAAGACTTTTTTTGTTTTTTTGTTTTTTTCATCAGTCATATGGTTGTAGATTTTTGTTTTAAAATATTTTTGATTAAAGTTATACTCTAAATAAAATTTAATCATTTACGTAATATCATAATATCATAATATATGATATTATTGAATATATTTGTCTATGCGCGAGCGAGCGAAGCGAGCGAGCGTTTTATGCTAGTTTATATTAAAATTAATCCTAACATAAAAAAATAAATGTTCCTATATGTAAAAAGATTAAAACATTTTCAAAGTCAGAGACAGGTTCTATGTGAAGTTAATCACATATGGAGGGAAATTTCTCTTGTATAACATGAAGTTTGTCGGGGGGGGGGGGGGGGGGGAAGGCATAGGAACAATCGTTTTCAACAATAGTTGTCTACACTGAGAGAAGTGATTTCTTGTTCCAAAGGGGGCGCTCTTGCTCCAAGAATCAAAGTTTAAGGTTCGATTCGATATATCGACTCGACTTTCTAATCGAATCTCTCATTCTCTTTTTCATAAGTGGATATAATTATAAGTAGAAAGTAAATTGGTGGATTGTTTTATGCTTCGTAGCATTCAAAAAATAACATTTTTCATTTAGACTCATTTTTTCAGAGTAAGCAATAGTAATCCATGATTGTTTTATCAGAATAATTGATAAACTATGATCAATTATTTGTAATTTTCAAAAATAGAAAAAAATATATAAATAAGTGGTATATTATTGAACATAGATTTTTAACGAATCAAAAAACTAAAAAACTGAATAAAAGTAGTATATTAATTTGATATTGAGATCAATATTTCGTTGAGTATAAATCTTTTTAACCTCGTTGATCACAAGTAATAACTTGTGTCCCTCCGACGCAAGCCAAAAGAACGAAATGTACTCCCTGTGCCATCGACCAACGCGCACCCGGCCTACTGCATGCCCTCGCTAGCGCTCGGGCCGCAACATGGCGGCCGGCTGCGTGTCGGCCGCTGGCGCTTCGGGAGTACATTTCGTTCTTCTGGCTTTAATCGGAGGAAATCAAGTTATTTTTTGTGATCAACGGATTTTTAAAAAGTGCATATATCCCTCAAGACTAAAGTTTGCTGAGGAGGCCCACGTATTTGCAGCCCTCGACTTCGTCTCGGGCTGCAATGACAGCGGGCCTCCACTGCAAACTTTAGTCCCTCTGGGAATAATATACTATTTCATAGCAGGCGACCTAATTTTGGCTAGAATTTCAATAGTTTTTCGTCAAAACATAATTTCAAAACAATTATAATGAACGAAAAAGTTAAATGTAGCGTGTATAATGTTAAAAAAAACACTAGTTTAGCACATAAAATGTGTCAAAAGTGTATGCTTTGGAATCAACTAAAACCCCAAATCCGCACTACCATTACTATGGGAGCTTGTTTGGAAACATATAAAGAGAAGATTCCACATATTTTTGAGAAAAAAAAAAAGGTCGAAACCGTTCAAAAATGCGTGTGAAAATCGTAAAAAACGCGTTTTTTGTGTTTTTTGACAACTTTAAACAGCTGTATCTTGGAGGCGGAAGATCGTACAGGGTTCCGGTTGGTCGCAAAATTTTCGTTTTTTCATGAAAAAAATTTAACAATTTTTTAATATGCACAAAAATGTAGCCTAGAAAAAGCTACGGTCGTTTGAAGATACATGCAAATGAGCAAAAATAGCAAAATCTGTGTAGGACTGTATTATTATAAAAACAACCAAACTATGTTGTCAAAATATTTTTACAAAAAAGAACTTATTTTGAACAAAATTTTGCCGCAAACTAGAGGTTTCTATCTCATTTTGTTCAAAAGTTAGAATTTTTCGAAAAATACCTTAAAATTGCTTAAAATAGCTTAAAAATAGGCCATTTTTCAATCTTTGAAAAAATCTAGCACCAAGCAGAAATAAGATAGAGACCTCTAGTTTGTGGCAAAAGTCTTCTATTAAATAGTACTTTTGCCAAAAAAAATTTCAATAAAATCCGTGACCCTCGTGCGGACGGTTTTTTAAAAAAGTATTATTTTGACCCATATATATAATTCATGAATCAATTTTTTAATTCATAGTGCATAAATTTTTGATAACAATTTTTTAACACATTTCATCATTATGTAGTCGGAAACTGCACAGAATTAGTAGTCCTAAAAAATCAATTAGGTGTTGTCATAAAATTTTTTTCTGAATACCTACACAAGTGCGCGTAAGGTGAATTGCAGATGTATACTCGTTAAGTAAAAAAGAAAAAAAATAAATTATTATTCAACCGAAGTGAGGTTATGTTATCACCTCTATTATATTTTTCAAGAATGTAACGCTATACCCCGGTTGAACGGGGGACTCAATCTTGTCGGTTAATTATTTTTATCATAATTATTTATTATTTATTTTATTAGCTGCTTATTAAAAAAATTTCTTGTCCCGAATCACATTTTTGAATTGCGGCGGGGTCGCCGTCTGCTGCACTGGTGAAGTATACTTTCGGCCGTGAGCAGTCAGCACTCTGTGCTCACTCGGCTGCTCGTGATTTTTACATTAAATATCAGATTTAAACAATTTATTCGTAATAACCGCGGTCCATTCAGAAAAGTAAGTTAAAATAATATCTTAAAGTTTATTGCACACGTGTTACTGTCATGAAAAAGTTAAGTCTTTGTTTAGAAAACTGTATAGTTAAAGACTGAGTGATACTTGGGTTGAAAATTAATATAAATCAATAACTTTATCAATTATTATGGACTATACATTATTTTGTAACCTGGTTCATCTTGTTTATTCAATTTAATAAGTCCAAGTTGAGTGTCAACTAATAAGTTATTCCATGCATAAATTAAGGAGCAGCATCTGTTAAATTAATTGATCAAATAAGAAGTACGTCACAATAGAAACAAGAAAAACCTATGCAGTGGTGAACGTGGAGTCAATCAATAAATATTATTAGTTTCAAGTCAGAAACAACTTGTTCTTCAGCACCATATGATCAGATAAGTTATTTTAGTGTTAATTATTGTGTAAAACTAATACTTTTTTAATCAATAAAAAAGAATGTGATCCTTTGTTTTTTATTTTATTTTTATTTTTAGACTATGTTCAACTCCAATACAAAAACTGGCAAACTCATTTATTACTTGCACAAGTCTATCACCCTACTTAATTTTGGCTGGCTGTACTATGTGAGGCCGACAAGGTCATGGCTGTTTTTCTGGATGATGGCATTCATAAGGTCTGCGATTGCTTTTCCAACTTTCTCGTCTCTGGTTGCAGTCTTCTTCACCTGGAGTGCTTAAGTAACAAGAATCACCCTTATCAGTCTGGAGAAGGGTGTGCTTTATAAGGGAGAAGGTGTGCTGATGGTGAACCTCAATGGTAACTCCAACTCGACTCCCTTTTCACTGCTCAATCTTAAAATAATAAACAAGCATTCAGTATGATAAGCCAGCAGAAAAAGTTTTGGGACAAGTTAATATTACTTATAGAAGAGGTTTTATTATACCGGTGGTGACTAGGGACATTTTTTATTATATTTAAAAACAGTAGAATTAAAGTACCTAGAGTAGACAATTTTGAAAATTTGACCATCAGTATACTTTCAAAGACTTGAATCATTTTTTTGCATTTTATTTTTCTTTATAAAAGTATACGGGTTAATGGCTCATTTTTTTTTTTTTTTTTTTAATATTAGCATTTATTAACCTTTCTTAGTACAGATTTTTATGCTTACATTAGTCATACAAAAGAAATGAAAAAAAAAATATATATATAAAAAAAAAAAAAAAAAAAAAGATAAAAAAAAAAAAAATAAATAAATAAATAAATAAATAATTTTTATAATTATGTTACATGTAGTCGTTCGTAAGTACAAATTATATCTTAAGATTACATTTCTTGAGGAAATTCGTCATTATTTTACATAAACGTGTAGTAGGTTGATACAAAAATATGGTATCGATAAATGGCGGGAAAATTTTTAGCCTGGCGAGATCAGAGGTCATACCAGAGCGCCAACGGTCGTAAAGAGGACACTGCCAAAGTACATGATTGAGATCTTGTACCCCGGAACCACACTGACATTTCGTCTCGCTGACTACCCCAATCTTGGCCAATGAACAAGCCAGGCTGTAATGACCCACTCTGCATCGGTTGATAGTGGTTATGGTCTCTCTGGGCAATTTTAACCCATTGAACCAGGGTTTTTTCTCCGAGCTAAAGAAAGTTCGCATGTAATGAGTGCCCTTGCTGAAGCCTTCGGAAATAATGTGAACCAGTGTGTCAACAAAAGCGTGATTTTTGCCAATGACGTTGAGGTCTGTGCAAGGTATCAATATAGATAAGTCTGACTCGCGAGTGGAGGCAGCTTTCGCGAGACGATCAACCTCCTCGTTCCCTCCGATATTTTTGTGAGCAGGTACCCAAAAAACCCGGACAACGAAGCCAGTTTCCTTATGGAACTGATACGCCAAATTTTTGATCTCAAGAATATATGCACTAACACCGACGCTGAGGGTGCGGGAGTTAAGGGCCATTATAGCACTCAGTGAATCGGAGAGAACGATGACGTCTCGATCTTTGTTCTTGACACCCATTTTCAAAGCATCAAGCATGGCGATGCATTCAGCTGTGAAAATGGAAGCACGGGGGTCAATACTTCTTGTTACAGTGACGTTGTAACCAGGTGATCGACAAGCAGTACCGACCGAAGGACCCATTGATTTACTCCCGTCAGTAAACCAAACCCGATTATCTCCCTGGAGGAGAATGTCGTTCAAAAGTTGATCAGGGTTTTCGTTCCAGGCAAGTACCCCTCCCAACTGAGTCTCGGTACAGACCTCAAACATAAGGGCTTCATAAGGCACTGTGTACAAGCTAAAATTATTAACTCTTAGAATACCGTCATCAAAAGCGTTTGAAATCCGAATGCATTTCAGTAAAATCCTTCCGTGGAATTTGTTGGCGTTTCTACGAATTTTAATTTTCTTACTCATGCGTAAAATAGTTTTGTGAACTGCAAGACCAGTGTTTGATGCCACCTTGTTGAGGTATTGGTGACCCAAGCACGCTGCTCTATCCGAAAGCCGAACAAGTTTCGATTCGGCTAGCAATAAGTTCTTGGGTGTACTCAGTCTAAATCCTAAGGCTAGTCTCACCGCAGAGTTCTGTATTGACTCAAGTTTATCCTGAGAGGATTTTCTTGTAGGGAAATAAACGAAAGATCCATAGTCAAAAATCGAACGAACGAAACTCTTATATAAAACAAGCAGCGTGCTTGGGTCAGCTCCCCACCACGTACTTCAAAGGAATTTAATGATGTTCAACGCACGGAAGCACTTCCTGTGAATTTCTTTAACTTGCAGATCAAAATTTAGTTTGTAATCAAAAATTATGCCCAAGAACTTGGCCGAGTGACTGTTCTTTATTGAGGCTCCCTCAATATCAAGCGTGATCGATCCGGGCTCAATACCCAACCTATTAAAATAAACTAGCACAGTCTTCCCCGGATTTAGCTGGAGATCAAGCTTTGCCAAGTTATCTCGAATCGTCTCAACGGCTTTTTTTATCAGGTTACAGCTGGCTGAGAGAGAGCCCCATTTACAGCGAACGTGTCGTCCACAAATTGCGAAACGGTCACGCTCTTGGGCACCCCCCTGCTGATGTACATGACGTATATAATGAAAAGCAACCCACTTAAAACCCCTCCCTGAGGAACCCCTCTGCGCAGGATCCTAAAATCATTCCCCAAATGATCATTATAAATCCGTCTTTCAAAAGTGGAAAACTTGACATACTTAAGAATGTTAATCGAAATGCCCAAATCCGAGAGCATTTGAAGAAGGACCTTAGGATTTACATTGTTGAACGCAGAGCTAACATCAAGAAAAGCACAGAGAAGCCCCTTCTTAGCTGCAAAAGCCTCTTCTATATCCAGCGTAAGGCCTACAAGACAATCAGCTGCAGAGTGACCCTTCCTGCAACCATTAAGGGTTGGGGGAATTTTGTTATGGAACTCAAGCCACCATTGTAGTTTATTTTTGACCATAGTCTCGAAAAGTTTGCACGTGCAGCTGATTAGACTTATAGGCCGAAAGCTGACTCCATCAGATTTACTTATAAAATGAATAAATGATTTATTCCAATCATCGGGGTACTCGCCTGAAGAATACATCTCATTAAAAATGTCAACGAGGATGAGTTTATATTTTATTGGAAGGTTCTTGAGGACGGCGTAATCTATCCCGTCCATCCCGCAGGCTGACCCATTGTTTTTGCTCTCAAGGGCGATGTTAAGCTCCAAGAAGTTAAAAGGAGAGTCAAGAAAAAGGTTTGGCTGCCAATTAGGCATCCACAAAGGGTCAAGCCTGCTGGAGGGTATGGAAGGGCAAAGTTTGTCAAGGGCACTCATAATTTTTTCCTTCTCCTGGTGGTTTTCCGAGTGTGAAAGAGGTTGGACTTGAACCCACTTATTTTTAAGAACCTTGCAAGTGTTCCAAACGTATCCCAACCCAGAAGATTTGCTGATGCTCTCAGCGAATTTCCTAAAATGAAATCTCTTTTTGCATTTAAAAAGTTTTCTAGCCATGGCTGAAAACCTTTTAAAACTAATAAAGTCAGTGAAAGATCGAGAGAACTTAAAACGTTTGAATGCTGCCCTTCTGAGTCTTTTGGCTCTTTCACACTCCGAATCCCACCAAGGGACTGGGTTTCTATGTCTAGCATCGGAAACGATCTTCCTAGCTGGCGTGCAAGATCTCAAAACGGAGGTGATGAGAGAAATAAAGAACATGTACTTATTACAGGCCGAAGCATCGGAAAACTCCCTTCCCAAAAATTCGACATAACCCTCATCAAGCTCCGCCCTAAATTTATCCCAGTCAGTCTTTTTTGACTTAAAATTAAAGGACTTTTTACGGTAAATGTTTCTCGCGACCGAGAGGTCAATAACCAAAGGGTAGTGGTCGGAACCCAAGGCGTCGTCGAGGACGTGAACACCGATTGAATCGCTAAAATTATTTGACGAAAAAACAAGATCAATATTCGACTCTTTAAGGGTGCTAACGTCCAAACGCGTCTTGGTGTCGATATTATGCAAAAAGAGATCATACCGACCGATAGTCTCGAGAAGGCGCGCGCCGTCGGAGTCGACTCTCTCGCAGTTCCAGTAGGTGTGATGGGCGTTGAAATCGCCTAGTATCAAAGAGTGTTTATCACTTTCAAGATTAGCAAAAATCTCATCCCACTGAGCCTGCGAGAGAGACGATCCGGGGACTTTGTAAACGCAAAAGATGTCAACCTGAGGGTTAGTGTTGGTGATCCTGATGCCTGCAAGTTCGACGACTCCATTGTTGCTTTGAAAACTCCGTATCTCACGAAATGCCAGATTGTTCCGAATCAAAAAAACCAGTCCACCTCCCTTCCTCTCGAGTCGATCCCTGCGGAAAGTTTTGAATCCCGGGAAGGAAAATGAGACGCCAGGCTTGAGAAACGATTCAGCACACACGAGAATGTCAAGGTTTTTAATAAGGTCAGGAATGTCAATGTTATTTCTCACAACACTGCGAGCGTTCCAAAAGATGATTTTTAAGTCACTATAAACACTAGTGTCGTTTGATCCAGATGCAATATTTTCATTTATTCTCTCCATTTTATGCTCTCAATTTTTTTTTTATTTTATTTTTTTTTTCATACACCAGTACTTTCACTTCCACCTTTTTTTTTATTCAATTTTTTTTTTTTTTTTTTATATGATTTAATTTTCAAGGGCGGAATCCAAATCTGACGTAAATGAGGCGTCGGTTTGAGAGGATTCAGCGGGGTCTTCTGAGTCATCTTTCAGAGCTTTTTTAAGAGACGTTAATCTAAGTTTAGTCCCCTTGTCGACCACCAATTCATATACTTGATTTATGCAGATTACAAGGTTACTCAGGTTTGAGCAATAACTCAGGGCCAAGCTTTTCTTTCCAGCTGTTTTCACGTAAGAGCATTTTACGAGAAGTTCGACGAATTTTTCAAAGTCCAGACCGTGCTGCTCTTGTGACGATTCAAAATAAATTTTTGCTGCTTCCAGTTTGTCCTTCACCGATAAAGATAGTTCTTTAGTTTCTTTTTCTTTTTCAGATTTACACTTTCTTTTTTTTCTTTTAGGCTTGATGAATTGATTTTCGACAGTACCTGTCTGACTAACTTGAGAATCGAGATTTTTTGTATCCTGTTGAGACGGAGTGCTCAGCTCCGACTTGTCACTTGCAGACAGAGACAGAGAAATTCGCCTTTTTAGCAAATTAATTTGGTTATCAGTAGCTTCGCTTTCTGAAGGAAGAGTAGGCAGCGCGTAAGGTTTACTAGGAGCTAGAGGAATATCCGATGCAGAGCTGGATTCAGCGGCAGCGGTAGTGCCGAGATCTGTGAGAGTGGGGGGAGCGAGCGAGATAGAGTTGTTTACGTGTAGCGGTTGGGAATCGCTAGCGAGAGTTGAGTTTCGATGTAAACAAGACGAGTAATCTTTTTCGCCGACACTTGAAGTTTCAGGCAAGGTATTTTTATTATTTACTTTTTGAGAGTTTTGATGGGCGTTCGGGCATGCGTTTCGAAAGTGTCCGGTTTGAGCGCAAGCAAAACATTTGGGTGACTCAAGGTCGAAGAAAACATTGAAGGAGATGCCCGGAGTTGAAAACCTGATTGGGCCAGTGGGTAGTTTATTGACGTCTTCAGGGTGGATATACACTACACGCCGAAAGCTTAGCGTCTTCGTAAAATCCTTGCCATCGGGATCCATGTTTGCTTTTAATTCTGAGACGCTCGATGCTGTCCTTATTCCACAGTTTTCTTTTAGGAATCGTTTGATGGATGAGTTCGTAACACTGTAGCCTGCGTTAGAAATAATAACTTTTACCGATTTCCCGACAAGGAATTTTATGGGGACGGTTTCATTTTCGATTGTGATATTGCCTATCTGATTCACAAAAAGCTCAGCTTGCTCGGGTTTTTTTAAAACTACGCATAAGCGATCCCCTGATACTCTCGAGACTCTTTCGAAACTGTCATGATCCTTGATGTATTTATTCAGCTCTAGGCAATAGCGGTAGTTCGGAATGTCTTTCTTGATTGGGATGACGATTACTTGGTCATCACTGGGGCGTTTTTCACTTGGGTCACTGTAAGAGCGAACGGGAACAAAAAAACCGGCTGGTAACGAGGCTGCCATTTTGAGGTTAGGATTGGGCTTTTCTAACAAAAAGCGCACCGAAACTCAAATACGGGGGCAGAATTAGCTCTAACAAGCTAATGCTGCTTAGAAAAGGGGGATATACTCGCAAAAAGCAGGCCTACTGGCCAAAATACACGAGAAGGCTCACTACACTCTGACGAGACACGTGAAGTGCGCGGAGCAAGCAGAAATCGACCGTTGCCTCGAAGGGCTGCGGCCAGACTGTTAATGGCTCATTAAAATATAATTCTCAAAGAATTCTTAATGAGTAACAAAGTATAATAAATCTTATAATGATATAGAAACAGAGTACAGATTAACTATTTATTTAAATTTATATATATTTAATGTAATTTATAAATTTCAACTTTGAATGTTCAAATACTTGGTATAGTGTAACACTTTGTCTTATTTTATATTTTATACACTTTGCACAATCACCACTGAAAACATTAAATTAAATTTATTTTGGGTACTAAAAATTTTTTTGATCATGAAAAATTCAGCTTCTTTGTTCAAAAAATTCTTTACATAGTGCTTCAGTTACTAAATCTAAAAGCATTCTTTTTTTTTTATTTTTTTTTTATAGCTTTATATTTTTTTATTTATTTTATTTAAAAATTTTTTTTAGTTTAAACTTATTGTGAATTGTTTTTTTGACAGTCCAAGCGGTACAATCATGGGATTCAGCAGGCATCAAGGCTTTTTTGCATAGGATGAGAGTAGAGCAGGCTCACAAATTCAGCTACACCACGCAGATCTGTTTTCATTTGTAAACTTGTCTTCATTATAGAAAACTTTAACTTGATTCACACTAGAAATCCAATAATTTCTAACATTATTTTCTTCTCTATCGCAGGATGTATCAACCGCCAAGGATCACCAGCTCTGATAATGGACCTGTAGATGAGTGACGAGGACCGAATGACGCAGACTGTCGCAATGTCATTGGACGAGTCGGAACCCCGGAACCCAACGGAGGAATCCGTCGAAGAGACCAGCAAGATCATAGGTGATTATCCAGACTACCCTTAACGAGTGTCCTGCTCTCCAGATCATAATGCCCGGCGAACAAACGAAAAAACGACTCCTACGACCCTCGTGCGTGACTCGACACAGCGTTAACGAGGACAGCGACATCCGCTGGCCCATCACCGCTGGCAAACCCTCCGACCAACAAAACCGCCGAGGAAATCACCGCCCCACTGCGACTGCCGTGACCGAGGTGCTCATCGCGTCGTCCGGTATCACCACGGACACAGAAGAAATCGTACCCGCGAACAAAAGCGGTGCTGAGGAAAAGAAGAATCCAGTGAGAACCCAAAGAGAACCTCGAGATAGTCCCCGGGTGCATAAAGCTTCTGGGCATACCTTGAGCAGGAACTGCAAAAACTTGAAGATCTTTGCAAGGGAAGGTGGAGTGAAGCTTATTTTGGACAAGACCCAAGCCAGCAGCTTCATCGAAAGCACAACCCTGAGCGCGCTTTGATAATTTGATAAGCCACGCCCTAGAAGAACCGCTAACGCTTTGATTACCCAAGGAGAAGCTTGCGAAGTCTCGCATCCAGAGCAACGCATCGCGAGCATACAAAGAGACTTTGTTCAACGCCGCCGACGTAGCCAACGATCCTTTGGAGAACGACGACCAAGTCTCCTAGATAAAACCTCTGCAGACGTTCACGGGTCAGTCTGCTCCTGCGAAGAGGTGCTGATGTGATCCTCAAAGGTAACTCCAACTCGTCTCCTTTTTCACTGCTCAACCTGAAGATGATAAACAATCAGCGAGCATGAATCATCAGAGATTTTATGACTTTCATACCCTCTGCTACTAATTGAAATTCTTAAGATGTCCAAGGTAGTTAACAAACTGGCTCATATCACTAAAAATGATTCAAGGCAAATTTTTGGATCAAGTTAATATTGCTTTAACCGGACTCGTGCGAAATTTAAATCTACGAGGACAGTGACAACAACACCACCGAGGAAACCATCGCACTGCGACTGCTCCGATCAAGATGCCCTTCGCGTCGTTCGACACCATCAGGGATAGAGAAGAAATCGTACCTGTTAACGAAAGCGGTGCTGAGGTAAAGAAGAACCCGGTGATCCAAGGACTGGATCCCAAGGATCGTTTCTAAGAAAAGTGGAGTAAAGCTTCTTTTGGTCAAGACCCAAGCCAGCAGCTTCATCAAAAGCATAACCATGAGCGCGCTTTGATAAGCCACACCCTACAACAACCACTAACGGTTTGGTTAGCCTGGGAGAAGGTTTCCAGGTCTTGCACTACCAGCGTCTAAAGAGACTTTGTTAATGATCCGCCAGTTAAGCAGCGCAGTGTGCAAGCACCCCGAGACCGACAAGCAAGTTCGTGAGATGATCCTTCGGGTGGACGTGAGAGTGTTCAAGCGCGTCGACGTAGACAACCGTATGGTGGTAAAGTTTCTGCCTTCTACTCTCACGATTTTCCTTCCGATGATCTAGGAGGTTTCCATCGATGTAGTCCACAAAGCCTCAACGGCTTCATAAAGCCCGTGCTCATGGTACCGGAGGATCACTCCACCGCCAGGCCCAGCAACGGAAGCCCCGAGAAGAAGAGCAACAGGAACCCTGTAACCAACAATACCTATCCCGCCACGTCAACATCTCTAAGAGGGTAGAACTACTGAGAAACGCGACCACCTAAGCCGCCTACGATCGTTTGGAGGAGCACGTCGAAGTATTCCAGATAATACCTCTGAAAATGTACACGAACGTGGTTAACAACGGCAACAGTGGCCCGACTCGATGAAGCGAACAAGCCCCTGCCCCTGTTTTCCATGATAAAAAAACCTCGTGGAGTCGGTTTTTATGGATTGGCTGACCAACCTCATTGCTGAGTATTGCTTGAAGATGAGATCTTTTTTAAAGAAATTTTATTTGTAGTTAGAAAGCTTAGTTAATTAATAAGTAAACAAAAGAGAATAAAAAGATTCTCATTTACATAAATTATCCTAAAAGCAGTAAAGTTAAAAAAGTTACCGTTAAATAAAAGATTATACATTTTCAAGTTATCGTTGGAAATGTATAATTATTTATTAACATTTGCATATTCTGTATAAAAATTTGACACATTCAATGTAGTTTTTGCTCAACTGGTTAAAAAACTTTTTTACTTAATGGTTTTTATGATTAGTTTTTACTTCATTTATTTATAATTGTTATATTATATTATTTATATTGATTTTGTTTAAAACTTTTGCACTGTATAAGAAATGAAATTTTTGAAGACGCTTTTTTTTCATAAAATTTAATCAATTTTAAGTCGATATTTTAGAAATGAACTTTTTAAGCGAATTGATACATTTTGAAGTATAAAATTTATTAGTATTTATATGAGATTTTAGAAGTTATGGGACAAATTTTTAGATGTTTTAAATACATTAAATAAAATAGTTCACTATTATTTTTTCTATTTTTTTTACCCATATTCTTGTGAAATCATATGTATGTAAGGTATAATTTTAACATTTAACATGTCCATCAATTCAGATCATTAATCTTGTTTGTACTAATTTAAAATCAAAGAATTTATTAAAAAAAGGATACTTAATAGGCATTACATTTTCTTGACTAAGTCCAAGGAACACCATATCCATCAAAGAACTTTAGTAGCAAAACTGACACTTCATTTACAGTCTGCTTAGCTGCACTATTTAATATTTTGACTGAGCGATTATTATTTTTAATAGAGTAATCATTTATACAAATTTTCTTGTTTTTAATCATAATAAACTATCAAAATTTGATGACTTTGCAAAGGGATAATTAATTTAAATAAGAAATATAATTATGAAATTATATTTCTAAATTATTTTCCATTTTTATTTTTACTTTTATTTTTTTTCAAATGTAGACTAAGACATTTAATAAAAAATTTTTGAATAACTACTTTACAAAACATAGGTATTTAAATTCAGCTATTTCCAAAATATTGCTGTCAAATTCTTGTAGTTACTTTTTTATCATATTTTTGAGTATGAAATTAAAGTTTAATTGATACTTATGATCACAATGTAAATTGTCTAATTTTTGAAGGTGTTAAAATGTTTGGAAAAAATATTTTTTATAAAATTTACTTACCAATTGACTATTATGCCAATTTTATAGACTATTATGTAATTTTAATTTAGTCCTTGACACAATAAAGTTTATTTAAGCTAATTATGAAAAGTGTAAATTGTTATACTAAAGCTGACTACTCATTTCAGACCAAAGGGTTGCGCAGTTGATCCTGTTTAGCTGGACTATCAGACAAAAATATTATCGTAGTCCTGTCCAGTTCAAGAAGGCCAGGACTATGCAAGACTTTTAGTTATAACAGGATTAAGTGAGTAGCTCCTCATATAAGATTATGAAATTTTGGACTTGATAAATGAGTTCAAAAAACTTTGAGTAGACTTTCTCCAAGTATACTAAAACTTCTTGTTGAAATAATTTAGGACATTAGAATAATTTTATTATTATTTTATATATTTGAAAAATTTGATCACATTTACATTCAAGCTGTTATCATGTTATTATCATCAATTACTTCTAATTTTTTATTATTTTCTTCATTTTTTGTATCAGTTGGTTTTATACCTTTGTTTTCTTTTGATTTGGTACTTTTGAAAAAAAAATTATTTTTTTTTTTTTCTGCTGATTTTTTGGTTTAGGACGATGTATATAGTGAAACATGATTGAGGCTGCCTTTTTGTTTTCCTCTTCCTCCCGAATTACTTTCTTTTGAGCAGCTGTCTTGTGTTTGTAGCCACCTTTCTTTCTTCTGTTGTTTACTTCTGGTCTATTGGTGACACTATCTGAAGAGTTATGTTGCATACTCGAGTGCTTAGCTGCAATGCCAGAAGGATGATCAGGCTCAACCACAGTTTTTTGTACGTCAATTTGTTGAGTTGCCAACAATTCTGCAACTGTAAAATGTAAAAATCAAATAGTTAATAGCAAGTATTACTCACCAGGAAAAAAAGTGCAATTTGAAGACACTGACCTTGAGCTGGATTCAATTTTGATAACAAATTCTCCAGTTGAATTTTAGCTTGTTGCAAAGCTTGATCTGTTAATTAAATAAATTTTAGGTAAAAAAGAAGAAGTTTAAATTGAAACTTTATTTTTTTCAACTTAAAAGTTAAACTTAATTTTAAAAATTGTCTGTGCAAATTAAAGTAACTGTGTTTTATGATTTATATTGATTAATTTTTTTACATTGGAAAAACATAAATTAAAGTTTGTCTTACTGTATAAATAAAAATTTTTTAAATAAGGCCAGATAGCTAGCACACTCAAGTGTCATAAGAAATGATTGAAACGTTGATAATTGAGCAAATATTTTAAGTTTACTATTTTGTTTTATTTTTTTTGTATGGTTCGATTGAAGAATAAAGGTATCTCTAATTTATTAACTTTTTAAGCTCAACAATCATAGGCAACTATCAACAAAATGTTACCCATTAAAATTATTTATTATTAAACTTTTTTGTAACGTTCTAGTTCTAACAAAATTTTCATGGCTAATAAAATTACGATTCGCGAGTCAAAGCAAAAGTATCTATATACATTTAATTTTAGTTCCACTTTGGTAACTGTGCAACTGTTATTTTGACAATTATTTTAGTAGATATGTTTTACAAAAAAACTTACCACTCATTGTACGGCCTTTATCTTATTAGATTAAATTTAATAAACAAATTATTTTCACACTTTGGGCTCTCTTATTCAATCTCCGGAAGTAACAGTAGGAAACGCACGTGTTTCAGTTTTCTTAAGGTCCGAATCCCACTTTCGCACAGTACAACCAACATAAAAAAATTGAAATCGAAAATTAATATCTGTATTTTTAAACATTACCACTTCTCATTATAATATTTGTTACTCTATAATTATAGTAACAGTAATAACAATAATGATAATAATATAATTAAAGATAACAATAAAATTTAAGCGTTGTAATATTACTGTCAAGAGCAAACGATACAAAGTTATTTTATTTAAAAAACCGAAAAAAATTAGTTAAAATCAATCGTAAACTTTCGAAAAACCCGAAAAAAAAAAAAAAAAGTTCGAATTGACAAACGATTTTTCGAAAGTTTACTAACTACTCGATCTAATTATTTTTAACTTTTTGAAAAAATCTGACTTAGGATCGTTCACCAACCCTGGACAGGAGTGATCAAAGCTCATGTAAATGTTATTTTCAGTATCATCATCATTATTATTAATAGTTTTATTATTATGCGATTTGTAAATCATTTTTTCATTCCATTCTTTAATACTGAATCAAATTTACAAATATTAAAACAAAAGGAACTCTTGCAAAATCTGATTTTTAGGATCCAAAAATGCACAGTTTCGATTATTCTAAAATTTTAATATGTTTCTTGGGAGCTTAAAAAACGGTAATTTCAAAACCATTCTGAAAATGAGCCGGTCTTCGATGACGACCCTGAGGTTCCACCAGTTCACCAAGAAGGTGTATCTGTTCTCGGAGTAAAGGACCTCGGGTGTGGGGTACTCTGCGGCCCCGCGTCGAGGTCCTTGCATCCCGAATCTTACTTAAAGGAGATGGTTTGTCCTTTGGAAACTGTATTTTCATGAAACTTTGCACAAAGCTTTTATTCATCATAACAACAAGCTCTTCAGTGTTCTTTTTCCAGAATGGGCCTTTTTTCACCTATTTCCCATATGGCTCCTTTGTTAACAAGTAGACTGGTTCCAAAAAATCCGTTTTTAGCCTCATTTTCAAAAAAATCCTACTTGGACCATATTGCACTTAGAAATATTTGGAAACTTGCATTTTTTCGTTTTTCTAAGTATTTTTGAAAAAAAAAATTATTCAAAATATTTTTTGAATGATTTTGTCCAAGTATATTGTAACCCAAATCGACTAAAAATTGGCTTTAGAAACCTTAATTTTTCATGGATAAAATCATTTTACATTTGAAATTTTCGATAAAACATGCATTTTTTTTTTAAACTGTTAAAATTATTGTTCACTTCCTCCCTAAATATCCAAGTCGAAAATTGATGAATTTTTTTTCTTTAATCAGTATTATATTTACTTACTTTCGTAACCAGATTGTATATTGTAATTTTCTTCTGGAAATGTATTATATTGGTAGTTTATTAGCAGTTTCAAAGATGCATGTAGTCAACGCGGTCTTTTGGCGCCACCTTCACCAAAGAGTAAAGACGTTATTTGGTTGGTATTATCGTTACGGCTACATTTGTTTCCGCATGCACGTGTTGAAGCCTAATTGTTGTGTTAATTTAGAAAAAAAAATTTATTACAGAATCCAGATCTCATGTACATTAATAAATCGTTGTCTACTTCTACAGGTACAAATTTTGTAATACTTTATTTATATCATTTACTTATGAAATAGTTTTGAAAGTATATATTTCGATGGAAAATTCCCAACCAATGCTTTCATGTGTATGTACCTCACATTTGATACTTTTTCAACTGTAAAAAAATATTTAGTGTTACACTTCCTAACCGGTGATCTTGCAAAATTGGTGCTTTATAAATTAATTTCCAATTTTTTAAAAATTTTAATAACAAATCTAAGTAGTAAAACACCCGTGTTTAACTATACAAATGATTTATCTTTTTTAAAATATTCTTGGTTAATTTTGGAAGCTGTATTTTTCAAAAACCAATTCTCTACTCGTAAATACCCTGGTCGAAGTAGTGAACACCCTCGAGATCAAATTTTTAAATTTTAACAGTACTGTTCCGCGGTTGAATTCAAAACAAATTTTTCAATTAAAATCATCTTTAGTTCAGAATGGCACGTGGGGTGACGATACATTTATACGAGGGGCTATGCACTCCAGAATCCTTAAATAATCACAAAAGAATCATCAGAATCAAAAAGAATCACTGGAATCATAAATAATAAAAAAAAATTAAAAGAATTACTGCTGAGAAATTAAAAAAACTTGTTTATTACCGAGAAATTAATATTTTTAAAGTTTTGTCGAAGATAGAAACGTAATTTACCTGCATCTTTAAAACTTAATCTGCATCAAATAATTTTTTGTCCCTTTTCAAATGCTAATGGTTCTAAATCTTTTATTATTATTTAATTTTTCGAGTCGCAGCTGTTTGTCGATCGTATTAATATTTTGTCTTTATAATTTTTGAACATTTATTTAATTAATTTATTTATTTATATAACGCCTTATACCCAGACCTTTTAACATTTAATTACTCGGATAGATTTATAAATGGAAAATCTCATTTTTAGCTGCATGTAGTAAGTTTCATGGTTAAAATTTAACCATAAGGAAGCATAACTTTTAGCATGATTATGGTTAAATCCGGCAGTTTTTCATAGAAGTGTTACGTGACCTACAAAAAGGTTTATATATTCTTCGTTTCGACTCCATGAACTCGTTAAAATTGTCAGCAACTTGATTACAATCTTTAACTGAAAACCTTTGATAAACTTTACATCTTACCTGTAACTTACCGAATAAACTTGAATATATTTTAAAAACATTGGTCACATTTTCTAGCAATTTTAAATCTAAGATCTTTGTTTTTGTTTGTTTTTTTTTTAATGTATTTTCAGTTTGAATTTTTTTAGTTATTTTCAACTTTACTTATAAAATTAGAATAAGAATTGAGATTTTGTTCGCTTTTTACTGCATGGGGGCTTTAAGACAATTTCAACGTAAAAATTTTCATTTAAAATTCGAATAATCTAAAAATTATTATTCACTCAATTGAAAAGAAAAAAAAAATGCCGATAATTTTTATAATATTACTCTCCATAAGGAACGGCTAATATCAACTGACTTATAGAAATACTAATAATTACTATATTCAAAATCAGAAAAATTCTTTTTAAGTTTTTGATAATTTATCAACTAAAGCTTTTTTATTTATTTCAATAATATAAAAACAAATAACCTTATTTTCACGAAACAACAATCTATTAATTGACAATGAAAAACATGCTGTGTCGCAAAATTTAAGTATATTCACTCAAAACACCAATATAAAAACGGTATAGCCAAAGTAAAGAAAGAAAAATGTAAATGAACAAATAAAAAGGATTCATAATTTTTTTATTTTTTATTTAAGTTGCTTTTGAAGTTTGAAAAAATATTTTTCCGTACCCCGGCCGGACAGGCAGTCGCACTTCCTGGACCCGTCGTGCGAAGGTCGTTACTAGATTGAACGGCTCGTTTAGAGAGTGCCGTCATAAGTGTTAATACAGTAACACTTTAAAATTAAAAAAAAAAAAAAAGCGAATTTTGTTTCAAACGGTTTTTCTCTTGGCATCATAAAAAAAAAAAGTTATTTAAACCAATTTTATGTATGAATTGAAGGTTTTAATTTACAATGATTGGAAAACGAGGGGCAAATCGAGCAGTGGAAACAGAGATGAGATAATTTAAAAAAAATTCTAACTTAAGTTTCTAGTGGGGTATTAACACGCTACTTACTATAAATTTTATTCATAGTAAGTATATACTTTCAAAAAAATATATTTATAATAATTTTTGGAATCATTTTAACTGTACACGGAGAGCACAGTTCAGTCAGCCACTACTAAAAAGTTTGGCAATTTCTGCTAAACTGAGTTAAGTAGCGTGTTTAGTGGCTTGCGCTAAAAAAGTTTGGTAGCCAGAACCAAACCTAGTTTAAAACAGCGGCCACAGCTAGAGTTTTTATACATGAAATCAATATAAATGAAAAAAAAAAAGATGTTTTAGCTTATATATCGATAAAATAGTATTATTCAATAATTTTTTCTAAGGCATGCTAGTCAATTAAAAATTTTTCAGAACTGTTTTCCGTCGAATAGTCATGATTATAAAATTAACCTCAAAGTAGCGTGCCTTATAGCGCTCGAATGCAGTTTGGCTCTGGCTAGCAAACTTGTTTAGCGCAAGCCACTAAACACGCTTCTTCACTCAGTTTAGCAGAAACTGCCAAACTTTTTACTAGGGCTGACCAAACTGTGCTCTCCGTGTACTCCATGGGCACTAAATTCTTCACAATAAAGAAAAGCATGTAATAAAATGGATTTGAGTTGATATGAATCATTGGAAAAAACTCACCAAATCTGAATTAGAGGTTCTCGTGATTAAAAACAAATTTTTGTTCAATTTTAAAAAGAGTTATGGAATTGTCCCTATAAATTATTAAGAAATTTATTGAAATAACTAATTTTTTGAATCCATAAAAAAACCAAAAAAAAAATACAAATTTTAACATCAATATTAGAGAAAAGGAAAAAAAATTGACAAAACTAAATTTTTTAATTTTTTTTTTTGTCATGACAAGAAAATTTTTTAGATAGCTAATTCTCTGCAATAACGACTACCGAGGTCATAAAACACGATTTCGAGAAATCATGGTTTAAATTTTGTAAAGCCCACTAGTTTAGACGTGGGCTGCATTCAAATATTCACCAAACCTTCAATTTTCTATATTTTTTAATAAAATTTTGTGGGCAACTCGCAGGCGCGCCGAGGCTCACATCCGAAAAGTGCTGATTATCATTAAAGCCGCACCCTGGGCCCAATAATACAGCTATCACTAGGTGGGTGGCACAGAGATTGATCGAATCCACACAAAAAAGCTATCAAACAGTAACACTCCGCAACTTTTGATGGTGAAACTGCAGGTGGATGCACTTTTCACGCGGTGTTAACGGTTCGGCTGCACGAGCGCCTATCGCTGTTGTAAATATACATAAGTTATATGTTCATAAATAAGTAAATACAATTTGATTTACTTTACTGGAGACAAAATTAAACAACTTTTTCAGGTCAGGTTCGTCCGACTTATATTTAAAGGCTACGTTTTCCACACAAAATTCACAAAATTTTTCGAAATCAGCAGCTCACTAGTAATGGCACTTCAACATTTTATTATTTTTTTTTAAACAAGGAAGATTTAATGGAAATAAGACAACATAAAAAGCGTTTCACTTATTGTTTCACTAGCGATCGAGTATTAGTTGACCCTAAACTGATGTGCGATAAGTTCAAATTATTTCACTTTTCGTTTATTTCGGTTTCAAAATTGGCCCACACCAAAATCATCAATACAAATCAAAATTATGGCTTTTGAATAAAAATTTTAGTTGAAATATCAACTCAAGAACTTTATTTAACACTTTTGGGATAGTTATAATTTGAATTTGTATAATTAATAAAAACGATTGAAAGCGTCATGCCTAAACGGGAATTTGGTGAGATTTCGAAATGAAATAGATCTCGACATCGTGTGAATAAACTCAATTTTGATTGATTTTTTACAAACATATCAATGAAAGACGCTTAAAAAAGCGTAAAGTTACACGATTCGAGATTACAGATAATTTTTTTTTTTTAGGTCATTTAAAATTATTTTTGAACGAATTATGATTGTTTTAGTAAACCAATTCACTACTAGGGTATTTTTGAAACTTGTACACTACTAGGGTATTTTTGAAACTTGTTGTAGTGTTGCTTTTAAAGGAATAAAACATTTTTTTTTGAAACATAATGATTAAATATATTCTGTGCACAGTGAAAAAGCTACACGGAGAAAAATAAATAGGAGATTTCACAAATAGTTGATGATATTCGGCAAAAAAAAAATTGGATATTCTCCTATTTTTTTTTCTTAAATCTCCGTTTCGAAATTGTACTTTTCAATAAATATATAGGTTAAAAAATCTTAGAGATGATCCTCGTGAGATGTGCGAATATCATAAAGACTATTACATATTATACACCGCTGCAGACTCGGGTTAGATACAAGGTCGCAGATGAGGTAAGCCCGGGACGACCAGGGTGTCGATGACGGGTATACCTGGAGATCATCTTCGAGAATTTTTTTAAATTTCCTCGATGGAGACATGAATTTTTGGGGATACTTTGGACGGCGTATCGTACCCGGACTAGCAGGGTGCCAATGACGGATATACCTGCTAATCATCCTTGAGGTTTTTTTAAAATTAGATAAAGACGCATATGTAAAGTATTACACAATTGTTAATTATCTTATAGGTACTTAGAAATATCTCCTGATGCACCCAGTCGGCTTTACCTGGGACTTATTCTCGTAACCGGTGCTCGGATCCAAGAATACCCGGTGCCCTGGGTCGACTCCTGGTGCACCCAATCGACTTCTCCAGGAATTTTTCCTCGTAATCGGTACTCGGGATCTAGAACAAGGTACAGAGTGCCCCAGGTCGACTCCTGGTGCACCCGGTCGACTTCTCCAGGAACTTTTCTTCGTAACCGGTGCTCGGGACCTACAATAAGGTACCTGATATTCTGGGTCGAATCAAGGAAATATCGAAGGAAAAGTTGATCTCCAAAAGTGATATCCAGGGTTTCCTTGGAATTTTTCTTCTATCTCTTATTTTATGAGTGGAGAATTTGACTAGTTTGATTAACTTGTTTAGGAATAAAGTGGTGGCGAAATTCACATCTTGGATCTCAGATATATCAGTCCATTGCTCTTGTGAAATTAAGTTGGACAGTTGTCTATAATTGATTGAAGAGTTATGTGTAGCTGTCTTTGTGATAGGTATATTAAAGTTGATGTCCAAGTAAATGCTGTAATGGTCGGTAAAAAGGTTTTTAAGGATAATTGGAGCCAACTTAAAAGAACCTTTAACAAAAAAATTATCAATACATGATCCATGATTGTAGCTATGTGTACTTGGCCGTGTGATACCATTAAGGCAGGGTTTGAGACCATATATAGATAGTATTTCCAGAAAACGGAGGGTGTTACAATTTTCACTCAATGTATCAATATTAAAGTCACCGGTAATAATGTGATTCACAAATTTTGATTTTCTTGCCAGGTAGAGCTCGATAGCTGTTGTAAATTCATCAACATGAGTAGCAAAACATCTGTAGATCGAGGTTATCAGAAGTTGTCCAGCACCAGCGCCAAGTGAAATAGTTGTATTAAGAAATTTAAAACCATTGTGAGTGTCTATGGTAGTCACCTCATTCAGACTGGAGTTAACATAGATGACAAGACCGTCATTTTGATTTTGTTGACTATCATTATAGTACAGTTTGTATCCTTCAATAGAGTACAAGTAAGGATTAGGCAAATTTCTAGTTTCAGAACAAACTATCACATCTGGTTTGACAGTCAATCTGTCAAGGTGTACTAGAAGTTTAGCAAAATTCTGGTCTAGGCTTCTTACATTAATACTTAAAATCATCAGTCTAGAGATGTTACTGGTTATACTTTTAGATAGAGCTTCATTCAGGGACGTCATATCATAATATTCACACATGAAGTCATCCAGGTCAATATCAATATCATGAAATGTTATTTTTTCTTTCTTGTAGAGTTTGTGGGAGCTGCGCCCTTCACATTTTCACTATTAACTATTTTGTTTTTGAAAAGTAATTTATCATTGAATATCGTCTTGCTATTAATCAGGGGATTAATAGGATAGTCTATCAAGGAGAGTAACTTATTTATTCTACCTTTAAGAGATTCACACAAATTTAGATCACTAGGATTTGAATACCGCGCTTCGCGCGGCGATGATTTTGATTTTGTCACACATTTTCATTATTAAAATGTATTTTTGAATATTATGTACTTAAATTTTTTAAGTTCATATGTTTAAAATTTTTATTTTAAATGATTAATAATATGATTTTGTAATTGAACAAAATAATTATTGAATTATAAATTTTATGTATATAATTCTTTGTATACGTAATTTTTAACTGTTATGGTTTCTCTATGACAACCTAAGTAAATAATTAATGAATCCCACGATCGAACTCTAGACATTGCTACGTACAATTGTCCATGGTTAAAAACATCTCTTCGCAAATCTATTCCTATTTTTTTAAAAGTTTGACCTTGGGACTTATTTATAGTCATAGCAAAAGCTAATTTAATTGGAAATTGTCTTCTTCTGAAGGTAAATGCGTATTCATTTTCACAATAAAGAGTTACTCTGTTTAAAAACACTATATTGTTACATTTATCTCCCGTTAAGATTTTACACTTCAATAAATGATTTGAAAAATCAATAACTTGAAGTCTTGTGCCATTGCATAAACCTTCATTAATACTTATGTTTCTTATCAACATAACTATGCAATGTTTTCTCAGTCGCAATTTATAAGGTGGTAGGCTTGGTGGATTCAAAGTATTTAGATACTCTGGTAAAAGTATATCATCTAATTCACCATTGTTGCAATTCTCAACGCTGTCAATCCCGGTATAAATATATTCAGCCGATTTATTTAATAAATTAGTTACTTGTTCGTTTATATCGTCAACGTCAACATTTCTGGCAGATAATATCGCGCATTCACTCATTTCATCATATTTTTTTTCTTCTATAAGATTTCCAAAAACCTCTTTCACAATACAACCATCAATTGGTAGTACACAGTTTTCTGGTAATTGAATGTTATCATTTTGATCATTTAAACTTCCATCTCCAACACTTAATAAAAATTTTGCAAACTCTTGTTCTTGTGGTAATGCTCTCATATTTTTTGTAAGCTCAAATTTTTTGAATTGTTTCCATAATGTACTGTATTTTATTGATAAATTTAATATTTCACATCGAGTTCCATTTTTTTTTACTGGAAGAAGTTGTCTGAAATCTCCACCTAAAAGCATAATTTTTCCTCCAAAAGGCAAGTCGTTGTTCATAATGTATTTCAACGTTCTATCTACTATTTCTAATGCATATCGTGGTGCCATTGGTGCTTCATCCCAAATAAAAACTTCAGTTTTTTTCAAAAATTTGCCTTCTTTTGACTGTGCTTTGATATTTGATGAGGAGTCGTGAAACATGGGAACAGGTAGTCCAAAAGTTTTGTGAACTGTTTTACCATTTGGGAGTAATGTTGCAGCAATCCCAGTATACGCCATAGAACTAACTTTTTTATTTTCAGCAGTTAGTATATTAAAAATAGTGTTATACACGAAAGTTTTTCCTGAACCACCTTGTCCTTCTAAATAAAAGCACTTTGGATCGTTGTAATTTTCTTCTCGACATGTTTTGAGAACTTGATCAACTATACTTTTTTGTTCTGCATTTAATTTATTATATTGCTCCATACCTGTATTCAAAGTTTCTTCAAATGTTAGATTATTATTATATTCTATTGTTCTGATGACATTTTGTTCCATTGTTGGGAAATCAGCCAAACTTCGACCTTCTTTTTGCAACAAATCATTTATGTTACAATAGGCCATATTGTAACTTATTTCATCGCTGTTCGTTCGTGAAAAGTCTTCGGACATAGCTCCTTTAAATTTTTCCCATAATTCTTCAGGGTGAACTGGTTGACAATGTATAAGAATTCTAACAAATAAGAGACGTAATCTTTGAGGCATCATCCAATTTGTTCCTTCTTCCATCGCTCTAATCCATTCTTCATCGTCCTCAATAAGTCCGAGGGCTAAACATGTTGCTGTGAATGATGGTTGTAAAACATTGTTAACTATTTTCAAATCATCAAAACTTGCTGCACCTTTTACATGTAGCAAAATTAGTCTTAGATGAAATAATTCTAATTGAGTTGGACTTACTGAAAACATTCTACCTATGCAATTAAAATGTTTTTGTCGACGACTCCAAAATGTTGTCGTTGTATTATTAATTTTTGTTTTCTGATAAGTAAAGTGACTGGGAATCTCATTATAAAAATATTGTCTTGCTTCGACACATCTTTCGTTTAATTTGAAGTAATCAAGTAACATACTACTTGAATTATTTAAGTTAACCATAGTGGTTTCATTGTCTATATTTTCTTGGATTATAATGCATTGTTCATTAGGTAAATGAACTGGTAATCTTTGAATCGAATGACTTTTATCTTGTAAAGGTTTACTTAAAATACGTGTGCAAGCTTCGACTGGACCGACGTATCGAGTTTCAATAAAATTATGTATTTCGTCGTGATTAATTGTATTACTTTCGTTTGCTTCACCTATTATTACTGTAGCTGCATCATGTCCTTTATAAATATATTTATATAAATATTTTACAGCTAAAATACTCGAAACAATTTCAACGTTAATGTGACAATTAAAAATTTGTAAAAGTTCTGGAGAGTATGGAACAACCCACTTATTATCTACTAAATGATTTGTACTTCGTTGATACGTCTTACCAGAGTCTCTTCTACGGTACAAAGGATATCCATTTTCATCTAAGGTTGTTTCATTATTAAATTTTTTAGGAAATTTTTTAGAACATTCATTATTTATAGAACACCAATCACCACACGGACCATGAATCATATGTTTTAATACTACTTCATGTAAGTGAGGATTAGTTGTTTCGTCTGGAATTTCAGCAGATATAAATTTATCGACAATATCAGATGTTGTAATTTTATACCCATGTTCTAAGGTAATTAATAAATGCATATGTGGTAGTCCTCTTTTTTGGAACTCAATAACATATACGTATGCTGCAACTTTTCCGAATAAATTTTTTTTAATAATAGAATCAAGTAATCTGTTTTTTTTCAAATGAAAAACTCGAGCAACAATATCTGGTCTGTCTGAAACTTGCTGACCATGTAAAAGATTTTCCTGAATTTCACACCAATTAGGATTACATGTCATTGTTAGAAAAATATCTGGTTTTCCTTTTTTATTGACAATCGCCATAGCATCCTGATAACACTGTTGCATATGGCGGGGTGATCCAATAAATGTTGAAGGAAGAATTACAGTCTTTCCTACATTTCCTGCTATATCATTAGCCGAATTTCTCAAATAATCATGCAAACCTTTGTAAGTATCTGCTTTTAATTTTTTTTGGTGATCTTTGCAATATTGAATTCTATCTTTTTCTATTTTAACATAATTATCTACCACCCACTGTTGATATAATCTACGTCCCCTTATAAAAGGATTAAACTCGTCTTGCCTTATAGCCATTCTGTACTTTGTGTATGCCGTTCTCGTTATTCGTCGTTGATCATTATTATTACGCATCATGTATCTATGCCATCCTTGAGTTCCATATGGATAAAAAAGAGGATAGATCCATGGTTCAACATTTGGATCCATAGAACTAACAAATTCTAAAGCCTTTGTATTTTTATTACGTACTGTGACGTAAGATTCAGGAATTTCTCCATCGGCTGTCGTTGAAAAAATAGCAGCAACTTCATTTACTCTTTGAAAATTATATCTTCTTAAATCTTGTCCTGGTTTTAATGAAAACAGCAACTGTAACTCTGAATTTTGTTGGTTAAAATTTTCAGAAGAAATTTGTGTAATTATTTCTTGATGCATCATTTCATAAGATTTTGCAAAAACGTTATTTTTACGTATGATGGAATCTAACATCGATATAAGTTCATAATCTAATACTGGATTTTGATTTATACGATGAAATATTGCTTCTTGTTGGTCAATAATAAATAATTGACCATTTGTTGGATTCTCTCCATCAGAAGGATATAAGGAGGTGTTTATTTGGTAATAAATTTGTCCTTGAATTTTAAAGCAATAAGGCCCAGGTCGACGATTATGAAAATTAATTAAATTAGCATTAAACAAAGCAAATGCCAAAGAATTATTATAGTAACGAATTCGCTGAAAAAATTGATTTGATTTTTCATGTTCTCCATTTAATAATAAAAATAATTCTCTTGGAATATCTGGCAATGGATCTAAAGAAACTGAACCGTGACTACAACAATCATTAAAAGATAATCCTTTTTTTTTTACTTTCTCATCTTCAAAGTGTTTTGCATTACAGTGCGTGCAGAATATATTCATAGTGCCTAAATAATCTTCTTTATTACGATTCTCATCAAGAATTCGTTGTCGCGCTGCTTGTCTTCGTTGTCGTTGACTTTCGGCACGTTGAACTCGTCTCTCCTGTTCAAATATAATTTGTTCTTCTTCAGTTCTATTTGATCTAGCCGGCATACTTAATCAAATTTTATTTTTTTTATTAAAAATGAATCTCATGTAACTATCACAATTTTATTTTATTAAGTTATTGAAAAAAATTTGTATTAACTATATAACTTATGAAAAGTTATTAAAATATGACAAATATACTACTTTTAAGTTTGTATCACACGTATGTTGTTTGAAATCTTGTAATACTAATAATATTCTGATTGTTTATGTGAATTATCGATTTAAAAAAAATAATCAATTTTATGTATGTCATGAATTTATAAGATATTTTGAAGAGTGAGATTAATTTTAATTTTTGAATAAGTTCTGATATTAAATCTTTTTTTTAAATTTAGTCATGATTTGTTTGTGTATGCTTGATCAAAAATTTGATTTTAATTTAGTTTTTTGTTTTGCTCAGTTTTATTTTTTATTATGTTAAGTTAATCTTTGTAAGAGTGATATTTAGTTGTAATAATATAAATTATAGTTTTCATACATTACTCAAGTTCATAGTTGTGTTGATGTTTTTGGTTTTTTTTTGGTTTGGTTTTTGGTTGATTGTTTTGGTTTTATTTTTGTTTTTGGTCTTATTTAAGGTTTTGATTTTGTTTTTGGTGCTGGTTATGATTTGGTTTTTTTTTTTTTTTTTTTGTAGGTACTAAAAATTATTCAAAAAATAATTTATGAACTAATAAGTAGACATATTTATGAAAAAATAATAAATCTTTATTTAAATACAATATTATTTTTTAAATAGAATAAAATGAAATAAGTAATTTTCTTTGAAGTACTACAGAGAGTTGAAGTATTATTTTATTACACTTAGCCTCTTGAAACCTGAAAATTTAAAAAAGAAAAAAGTTTTAGTTACAAATTTTAATGAGAAAGATTGATAATTTTTTATTTTAATTAATCAAAAAATATTTTAATTCAAAATATATGATTAGTAATTCTTTAAATAATTATTAATAAACTCTAATTATGATGTGTGTATTTTATTCGGGCAACTTGAAATAGTATATAAAGAATTTTTTTTTTAAATGTATTCAAAGTATATCTTTAAAATTTATTATAGAAAAACTTTATTAGTAAACAAACATTATGATTTGTAATTTTTATTTGGGCTACTTGAAGATTACATAAAGAATTCATTTTTTAAGTGCATTCAAATTATAATTTAAAAAATTTATTGTAAGTAATTTTCAAAGTAATTAATATGATAATCAGTTTTTATTAAAAACTTGTTAGCAAATATGAATATTTTTGTTTAGCATGTATAAATAAAATCAAGGATTCAAAGTATAACATTGAAATTTATTGTTGAAAAACTTCAGAATAATTCATATTATAATTGGTTTCAAATCACAAATTTTTAACTTATAAATCTGAATATTTTTATCAGCGTATAGAAATCAAATCATAATTTTATTGAGAGTTTTTGTTTGTATATGATTTGCTATAAAAAATAACAAATTACTTACAAATATTTAAAACAATTTATTCTGAACTTCTCAGGAGGTTGATGGCAAATTATGCATAAAGAATTCACCAATTCTCAATTTTTTTTTTCCACTATTTATATTTAAAATATTTGAAACAACAATTCTTCATGAAATACTAATGAACCATGCATGAATCTGAAAATTGTAAAATTGATTAAAGTTTTATTGTGAAAGTACAAATTTAAAATGTTTAACTATATATTAGATTATAAATTTTATATATTACATTCATAAAAATCACTGTTGATAAAATAATTTGTAAAAAAACAGAAGCATAATTTAGAAGATGACAATTAGATTTATTTGATTTTATCTTCTAAACTATAGGTTATTTTCATTTTTATAACTTTTTTTTGTAATAAAAATCTAAATTAAATGTGAAATTTCAATAACAAATAAAAAAAAAATGTAAAACTAACCTGTTGCATTCACTGCGAAATGACTTAGTTTGTAGTATATTCTGTCTTTTTTATACTATCACAGTTTAACCTTATATCTCGCCTTATATTTGCTCAATTTCTGGAGCAAGTATTATCACACACAATTTTTATTGTTATTTTTGTTTCAAATTTTAGCAATGATCATGATATTGGTAAAAAATGCATAAGATCATTCAGTATAATCAAACAATGAAAAAATGGTGGGTTGCATGGTTTAATCACTTGCGATTATCACACACGGAAAGACGGTTGTTCCATAAAAATCGTGCTTCAGATAGCACAAAGAATATTAGTGACCTTCACAATCTTTTCAGTGCCAAGCACTGATTTTTTGATGCTGTGCACCGATTTTAGGATGCAATGTCGAAATTTTTCGAGGTTCATGCGATGAGCGCTGCCGGTAAGGAAGTTAACCCTTGTTGAGGTTATAAGTTTTTTTTTTGAAGTTCTTTGCAAACCAGACAATATTTTCTTGTTTTTTTTTTTTTTTTTTTTAATGCTTTTTTATAAATTTTCAACTTAAATAAAAGGAATATTGACAACAATTACGAGAAAAAAAGATCGAATCAATAACTTTAATGAGCCAACTTTTCTATTACTAGCAGACGCCACCATAGTGCTTCAGAAGTCAGAGACTGTGGTGGGTACGTCAAAAACTTGAAGTCATTTATGACGTTTCTGACGTGTCAGAAACGTCATAAATGTCATGTCAGATAGAGCGTGTCATAAATATATTTTTGACGTTTATGACATTCTATTGGCGCGATACCTAGTCTCGACAGTGATTATGATTTATATAAATTAAACAGTAAAATGTAAACCACTAAGATGGGTAGACCAAAAGGGGCCTATTTTGCCGAATTAAAATTTACAGAAGTCTATGATCCTGATGGGCAAAGAAAAGCTCTTTGCTCGGTTTGTGGTACAAGTTTGACTAATACAGGAGAAAAAAGGTTGAAAACGCACAGGTAACCTAAAAAAGTATTTTTAATCAAAACAACACTCACAAAAGAATTATTAATTTTTTAAAAACATTAATAAAAACAATTTTTTCTTAGCTTTGATCATTTTGTTTTTCGTTTTTTAGGAACACGTGCCGTATCACAACTGATTACACTACTTACCAAAATGAAGCTCCCAAACCATCACCTGATACAAATACAAATCCAACTAAAGAAATAAATCTCAATGATCAAGAAAAACTAACAAGCAGTTCGAGTTTTGTTGGTTTAAATAATGTTAATTCAGCTAGGCCACCTGCAATTGCAACTACTAAAAAAAAAATAAAACAGAAATCACTGAGTAGTTTTTTATGTGAAACAGATATAAAGAAAAAAAATGCTTTGGATAGAAAAATGCTAAAATTTTTGATTTTCAATAAAATTGATTTAAATGTTATAAATTGCAAATATTTCCAAGATTTTCTTCGTGAAATCAGACCTTCATATTTATCACCAGACTATCAAGAACTTTCTACCTCTATTTTGAATCAAGAATTTGAAGATGTCAATAAAAGTTTAACTTTAAGTGATAGTGTAATATTATCAATAAATAAAGGAAATGATAATATTTATATTGCTACGATTAAACATGACAATCAAGTTTTTTTTATCAACAGCAATTCAGCCTTGGACACTTTAGAAAAATTTGAGAGTTTTATTGAAAATGTAATAAATGATTTAGAATCCAAGTATAATACTAAAGTTAATATGGTTATATCAGACCATCCTGATTATGAGCTAGTTGCAAAAGACTACTGGTTCTTCCAGTGTTTTTCTTTAAGGATCAAATCTTTGTATAAGTTGTTGTTAAGTGATAAACTCTATTTTGAAGTTAAAAAAGTGATTCAAGAGTTTCAGTTACCATCAGTTAAAGATGCCCTGCAAAAAGAAAACGCTGATATATTTTTGGAAATGAGTGAACCTGATATTAAAAGTTACAAAATAAACCTCGAGTCAATTTTTAATAATTGTAATATTCTAAAAAGAATAGCGGTTGAAAGTGATGAGATCTCAATTGATATAAAATATAAACTTATTGATAAAAATTTTCTTTTGGAAATAGAAAAAATTTTAAAGATAATTAGTGTAATTCAAGAAAATTTTTTAAAAAAAAGTGATTATCTTTTATCTGACATTCTTCATAGCTGGTTAGCTTTAAAGCTATTAATGGATGAAGGGATATTTGAAGACTTTTACAACTCCACTAGCGAAAATTTTCTGGACATGGCTGCACTTACCTCCTACTATCTTCATCCAGCTTATAACTTTGGTGAAAACTTGAAGTATCTACCAGACGTAGTCTCTGAAAAACTACATGACTACTTGGTAATTACTTTTAATGAAAAACAGTCAGCTTCCCTGCACGAATATGAGGATAAAAAAGGAATCTTTAAAACTTTATTCTCTCAAAATTACTCAGATCCACAGACATTTTGGCGACAAGCTGGGAGAACTCATACAGATTTCTATAAAGTCTGTCAAAGATTTATCGACATTCCAGCATTTACGAATTGTTGGTCTGAAGACGTGCGTAAAAATACTTATGTCACTGACAATCCTGTTCTAATAAAGAAAATTGAACAAATTTTTTATAAATTAAAAATAGAAGAGTCTCGACTCAATTTGACTGATTAATAGATCGAGTAATCTGATCTTTGATTTTTAATGTTACTTAAAATTAAGTATGAAAATTTATTTTATAAATCATAAAATGATTTTAAAAATTCGTTTTTAAATAGGTTCCTGAGTAAATACAAAGTTTAAAAAAAAAAAAAAAATCTTGATGTACTGTAACATTATAATAATAATAATATATATTGTCTTTATGTTTTTTATGTATAGTAATAATATTAATATTCCTTTGTGTAGAAAATTGAAAAAAAAAATGAATGTTTTTTTGTAAAAACATTATTTAAACGTATTTTTGTGAAAGCAGATGTCAAAGTAGTTAGCACAATAACTTGCATGATTGTTCATATCTATAAAATTTTCATTGTATTACGATGTTATGTTTTAAAAAGTTAAATTTATTAGTATTCTTTACGAAAACTTTTTAATTTATAAAAATAAATACTTTAGTAAAAAATATGATAGTAAAATAAGTGAATAATAAAGATTGAAATTCAAGATATTGTTTAAAATTATTTCAACACATTTTAAAACTTCTAAAAACTATTGTATTGTTAGCTTTATTTATAAGAATTATTAGAAAATAATGTGCGATAATCATATTCACCCACCACATATCATACTCAAAATTCTGAAAATAAAATTTGAAAAATTGAGATTCTTATAATTTCTTTGAGAATCTTTCTAAAATTACCTCTGGTGGAGAAGCAAAATCTCAAATTTTATATAATTTTTTAAAAACTACCTTACTTAAAAAAATAATGATAATAAATTCAAAGAAATTAAACATGTGATTTTCATTTTAATTTACTCTGATTCATTAACAATTTAACTTTTATCAAAAAAAAGAAAGCCGGTTGAAAAAATTTTCAGAATTAACTAATTATAGCAGCTTATTATTTAGAGTTATTAATTTATTTTTGTTTTACGATGTATTTATTTTATTTTTTAATTATAAAATTTGATTGCAAAAATTATAATCTTTTTACCTATAAATTATACATAAAAAAATTTTGAAATTTTTTTACAATGGAGTAATTTTTTAAAACAAAAATGTAATATAAAATGCAATCACCAGAATGTACTAAAAACTGATTTAAATTGACTTAGCTAAATTTAAATTAATTCTTTACAGTATTTACATCTTTCAGAAAAGTCAGAGTATAAAAAAAATAAGGATTATTAAAGATATTCTATTATTGTTCATCTTCACTGTCTTCTTCTTCATCTTCATTTTCTTCTTCCTCTCCATCGTATTCATCTTCTTCGTTTTCTTCATATGGTAACTGAACATTTTGATTGATATGCACTATAGGAATGACATCCAACATTTCATTATTATTAACAAAAACTGATCTCAATGCAAAATATATAGCAGCTAATTTAGCTGACCTTTGGAATTTCAGCTTGTTTCTGAGCTTGTTATGAACTATGGCCCATTGCGAGAACAATCTTTCAATATTCGCACTTGCAGCTGGAATTGATAAAAGTCGCACAGCTAATTTCGACAATTCAGGGTAATGACGTCTAGCGTTCCTCCAAAACACTCTCCAAGAAGTGTAACCTTGGTTAAAAAGTACCTCAAACCAGCCTGTTTGATTAATATATGCATCTAATTGCACTTTGCCTTGTGCTGAGAGATTGTGCTCAAAAAACAAATTCATGGTGTCAATATGCTGATTATTATTAATAAATTTTCTTCCTTTGTAAAGATGGCACAAAAAGTTGGCAGCCAGACCAAATTGATTAATGACTTTCTCCAATCTTTCTGCAAGAGCTAATTCAAATCGATGGTTATAAACTGGTAACTTAAGTGCAAACCAGTATTCAACAGCATATGCGATACTGCAATTACTTTTTTGGCAAGCATTCACCAACTTGCACACTGGATCCAGAATACTTATTGATAAATCTAATTTTTCTTTGAACTCGTCATCGAAAAGTAAATTAACCACTTCTGGCTTGAACTCATAACGCCCATCTTCAGGGAGGGTTTGATTATGAGTGTATATATCTCTCATAGCATCTAAACTAGAATAACACCTTTCATACTTATTTCTAACACTGCACCAACGTGTTTTGGCCGACTGAATCATTTTTTTCCCAGTTCTTTCAACTAATTCAGCTTCCAACCAAGAAGATTTGAATTCCTTGACGAGTAGATTAACTTTTATGTTGAAGCTTTTGTTGACTAATTTTTTGAATAACAAATCACCAGAGTGACTGTGGCATGTTGTGTGCCAGATGTTTTCCAACTGTTCTCCCATGCTATTCATGTTGGAAGCATTATCAGTGACTGCTGCGTATATATTTACATTGTATCTGAAAGAAAAAATCACAGTTAATAATTATTAAAACTTTAACATCTTAAAACACAAAAAAAAAGAAATTTATTATTAATTATTTGAAAAAGTTTATAAAAATATACCTTTCCATTCCTAAATTTTTGCATTGGTTGGCAAAAACTGCTAATGCTCCCCCAGTTTCTTTGATTCTACTAAAGTCCCACGCTTCCAAAAACATACTTTTTCCACTTGTCGTTCGTACCATAGAGACAACATTTTTTGTGTTCGCTGGCTCACACTTCCAGCCATCTATTGACATTACACTATCCTTCACTTCATCCTCTTTTATGTCTTGAATGATCCAATCATAAAAATTATCTAATAATGTAGTTGATAAAGTTTTTCTACTAGGTGGAGAGTAACCAGGATCCAAACATCGAACGAATTCCTTGAAAAATTCTGATTCTACAGCAAGAAAAGAAATACTACAGCCAAAAAAAAATTTACACAATGCATGATCAATCCGCTGCTTCCTAAAAAAAAATCAAATAGTGTATAATTTTTAGTTTTAAATTTTAATTTTTAAAAAATGAATAAATTTTCGATTAATATACTTTGTTATTAGAAAAAAATAGCTCTTTAAACTTTGAAGCTTACCTGTTTGCTTCCATTTTCTGTATGTGAATAGAGTATAGACTAATAATTGTTTGAGAATTTTGAAAAATGAACAATCCCAATGTAAACAAACCGAGCAAGTCACTTGATCCAAGTCAATCCAACGAGTAAAATTTTTTGGTTAGAGTTCCTGACATAAATGACACTTTATGACATAGATGACATAAATGACGTATTTGACTGTCACGTCACGTCATTTAGTTCATTTCTGACATTTACCCACCACAGGTCAGAGATCAGAAAAAATATTAGTGACTGTCACTAACCTTTCAGTGCCAAGCACTGATTTTTAGATGCCATGCACTAATTTTTCGATGCAAGGAACGATTTTTATGGAACAACCGTCTTTCCGTGCAGAGCACTCGTGTCGCCACTACGTTGACCGTCAGAATCCACCATAGTCAGAATCGTCACTATGATTACTGGCCACTGGGTCTATGCATATTGCTGCGCGGTTATGTTTAATTTTGACAATTTTTTTAAAATCATTTTTATTTTATTGAAAATAATTATTTTACAAAAATAAAAATTGATAATAGTAAATAATATTACATATAAATTTTATAAAATTTTTTTTATTATATTAACAAATTTTTTTTTTTCAAATATTTTTTTCAACACTTAAAAAATTTTTAAAATAAAGATTTTTTTTATTCAGAAATGTATTTATTTTAAAATTGAATCAAATTCTCTAAGCTAAATTATTGAAAAATAGTATTGGAATAACTCGTATAAAGCTTAAAACGGCGCTTACCGTAGACCAATAAGATGAAAATCCTATAAAAAATAGTGGGAGTATATAGCGTCCACAGGCTCCAAACTCCAAATGAGAGCATAAAGCCAGCAGTCAATGGACATGCGTCAAAGTGACTGATTCCAATTTTCTTATTAGTCCGAAATTTTTCTTTGTTAAATTTTTTTCGTATTTCGAATAATTAAAAATTTTTAAAGTTCGATTGTCAATTGAATTTGTGTTGAAAGAGTGTTTGTTATAATTACCTGTTTAATTTTTTACATCAAGTTCGACTTTTTTATTCAAGGTAAGTTTTTTTTAAATCTTTGTCAAACAATAATTTATTATTAGTAGAGTTATTTCAAACTTTGTTTTATTTGAAAAAATAAGTTACATACTAATTATTAATACATATTTTGTAATCCCAATATTTTAATTAATTTCAATATACAAACGTTTGTTTATGATTTTGTAAATTAATTAAACAGTAATTTTTTTTGTTAAATTATTCTTATCTAAAGCATCATTTAAATAATAATTAATATTGTTATGTAAATATTCTTGTTAAATTATCACGATTTTTACACAACTTTAAATTATAAAGAAAAATATTTAAAAAGTGACGCATTTTTCAAAAATTATAAAAAGACAAAACAACTACACGTACGGAACAAATACAGGAATTAATTGTGGACCTTGCACGAGAAATTTCTGTGCAAGGAGAGCGCGAAAAAACTGTGGTTGAATTATTCGAATGCTGTAAAAACGTAGAGTCTTTGTTAAAAAACTGATTTCAATTCCAAAAAAAATGACCCATAGTAAAAATTTAGTTCGAACTTGAGTCGAGGCCATTGATGGCGACCGGAAAATGATACACTTGATGTTTTGGTTTTCGTTCCCTTAGCCGGTATAGCCAAGCGTTCTTTCCTGGAATTTTATCTGGGTCGTAAAATTTGAAACCGAAACTTCGAAACGATTATAGATCTCTTTTAGTAAATTTTTTTTGTTATAAAACTTTTCAAATAATTAATATTTTCAGCATAATGCATAGTGCCGACGAGATAATGTACTCAAGTAACGAACAATTTGACGAATTAGTGGACAAAGATAAAGCTGTGTGAGTATATTGAACGTTTATTAATGTTGATTTAATATTTTCAAATGAGTTGTATAAAGTTTAATTTTCTCAATTTTCACAGGGAGATTATTGGATACGTCGATGAGCTCAATGCGCCGACTGAAGTTGGCAAAACTACGAAGTATAGCTTATTTAAATTTGTATTAAATAACAATAGTGGCAGACGAATAACCTGCCTTGTATGGCGTGAATTGGTGGCAAAATATAAAGATGAAGTAACTATAAATAGGGTAAGATAATTTATTATTTTAAAAGTAATTAAACTTTTTTTTTTTAACATACGATATTTTTTGCATAAATATTACATTTTAATGTTATTAACGTTTCGTATTAAAGAAGAAGAAAAAATTATTTTTAAATTTGTTATGTTTTATTTATAAATTTTATATTTATTATTTTAAAAGTAATTAAACTTTTTTTTTTACATACGATATATTTTGCATAAATATTACATTTTAATATTATTATCGTTTCGTCTTAAAGAAGAAGACAAAATTATTTTTAAATTTGTTATTTTTTATTTATAAATTTTATATATATCTACATTAGTAACATTCTATCATTGATTATTTCTCATTTTTATAATAATTTTTATAAGTTTTTATTAATCTTTTAAATGAATTCACAGATTTTACACATAGATGGTGGTCACTGTAAAGCTATCTCAAATAATTACTACAAAGAATCGAGTAATTTAGAAAAATTTGAGATTATCATTCAAGCTAGCACAAAAGTTCATTATAAAGGATATCACAGGGCTGCTATTAGTGATTCAACATTATCGCCCCCTGTACCGAAAGTTGTCTCATTTGAGAATATTAGAGAATCAAATGGTCTTATTAGTAAGTAACACTATTTATATTTTATAATTCATTTTTCTTAATGTTCGTGAAGTCTTTGTATTGTGAAGTATTTGTATTGTTGTTGTTTTATAAAGTGTTGTAAAAATTTAATTATTTTTTGTCCTCAGGAATAGTTGGATACATTAAGACTAATTTCACTGTAGCTCAAAACTTTAACAGAACTATGACTTATGGAATAGGATCAATTACTGATGGAATTTACAAAATAAATATTCAGGTTGCTACTTTTGAATGTAGCAACTACGAAAAAGGAGAAAAAATTGTTGTTACCGGAACAGTCGATGAAACAGATGGTCAGTAGATTTTTTTTTTTTTTTTTTAAAGTGAAAAACAATTTTATATTATAGTCTTTGTAAATATGTTTTTATCAATTTTAATTTGTCCATGCAGAGGGTCCGATAACAGTTTTCTGCAGTGACATGAATTGCATTGAATTGGCTGAAGATCTAGAAACAATGACTGAAGCTCAAGTATTAAGAGGATGCAAAACTCCAGCGAAAAGAGCTCGCTTGGAATAGAAATATTATATACCAGAAAGTTGTGTTACTTGTTCACTTTTTGAAAAAGTGCAAGATGAAACCCAACTGAAAAATTTACTCACTGTAAAAAGAATCTGGAAATTTTTCAACTCTTTTTTCAGCAAAATTTTCAATTGGGTATCATTTGGCACTACTTTCAAAAAATGACCAAGAATAACCCATTTTAAGATTTTAATTAAATCTAATGACTGGTTTTCATGATAATTCACATCATTTCTTCCAACAGTATAGATAAATTTTTTAAGTTTAAATTTTTAACTTTATTTTCTTTAAAATATGATGGATATACTTATATGATAATTTGATTATCTTAGTCTAAGTTTGAATAATTTGAATTATATCAGTTTACGTTTTTAAAAAAAGCTAGACTGAATTATTTTATTGTATAAGAATCATACATTTCTCAACGTTTTTGCATCAAACCGTAAAAAATCTCTTTAAAAATTTTGAATGATTTTTTTATTTATTTTAAGTTTCAATAATTAGAGTTTTTAAGTTTACAATTAATTAACTATAGTTTGTATGTTTAAATTATATGAAACTTGTCTGAAAACCAAATTTTGAATATAGATACTGTAGTTTAATTTATTTCTGTACTCCGGCCGGGAAGCTCCTCTTTCGTGGTCGCTGCCTCCAACGAAAAAGGTGCTTCCCGGCTGCGTCGTGCAGAAAAATAGTGTACACACCTTGACCATGAAATAAGAAAGCCTCAGATCACATGTTTTATTTTCTGACAATTACATGTGATCTGAGACATTTCTTACTTTCGTGGCCTAGGTATGTAATCTACTATTAAATTTTTTTAATTAAATCGTAAGATTTTTTCCAAAAACTGTAAAAAATCTTTTTAAAATTCTTGGAAAACCAAATTTTGAATAGAGATACTGTAGTTTAATGTATTAAATTTTTTAATTAAATCACAAGGTTTTTATAATCTAAGTTTCAATAATTAGATTTTTTAAATTTATGATTAATTATTTTATATACAATATTTTAAGATTATGTACAATTTATCTGTAAGTTTTACTGGTTTGTTGCATTAAATATTATATTTTAGAGTTTTTAAATTTACGATTAAATTTATTTATACGCTTGACTGATTTTAATGTTTATAGACTAATAATTTTGAATATACATATTGTAGTTTAATTTTTTAATTTTTTTTAATTAAATCATAAGATTTTTATACTGTATTTTGCATGCATTTTATTATAAATTATATGACATTGTACCAATAAAAATATTTCTTACAAAATTTTGAATTTTAAATTAATCTTACTAACTCTCTCTTTTAAATTTAAAATATTATCCATGAAAATTTACATAAATTAAATTATATTTTGGAAGGGTCGAAATTATTGATTACTTTGAAAATTTTTTTTAATTACTTTTAATAAAAACAAAATCAGTAATTAAATGAATATGTAATGCAATTTCAGCAAAATAACTTAAAAACTATTCTAAGTTTCAATAATTAGAGTTTTCAAATTTAAGATTAATTATTTTTATACAATATTTTAAGATTATGTTCAATTTACCTGTATTATTGATTACTTTGACATATTTTAGTTTAATTTATTAAATTTTTTTAATTAAATCATAACATTTTTATACTGTATTTTGCATGCATTTTATAAACTCACATAAATTAATATATTTGGAAGGGTCGAAATTATTGATTACTTTGAAAATTATTTTTAATTACTTTTAAATGTAACAAAATCAGTAATTAAATGATTATGCATGACACTATTTCAGCAACATAACCTAAAAACTTAATCATTGCATTACGTATTTTAAAAGTTACCGCGTGATATCGCAATCATAATGCGCATGCGATAGCCAGAGTTGAACCAATCCAACATCTGATATCGCGATCCTACTGCGCATGCGATGAGGCTTCACTTTTTTGGGTTCTCTTTTTTAAGAGAGGATAAGCTGCATGGTCAGTCTTATAATTCTTTTGAAAATTCTGGTTATAATAAAGACAGTTTGAACATTTATTGTTATATTTACTGAGACAATCAGTAACTTTATGTTTACCAGCACATCTAACACAGGTAACTTGATTAGTACATTTTTTTGCGCCATGTCCAAATTGTGCACAATTTCGGCATGGTTGAATATTCAGAACATCATAGACTTTAAGACACTGGTGACCAATAAATAATTTGTTATTGTTGGATCTAATTCTTGTGTAAATTTCAGGGGTTACTTCAATAATAGCAGATCTAGGTTTCTTTCAGAAGTATTTTATTGGCTTTCTTTTTAGCTTTTTCTCTAGCCTTTTCTTCAGCTTCCTCTTTCTTAATTTTCATAGCATTTTCTCTTATTGACCTTCTCATTTCTTTTTCTTCTACTTCCTTCTGTTTGGTATTTTTAGAAAATTGTTTTAGTTGCTGCCACTTTTTGCTGGATACAACAGTTGGAAATTTTTCAGTTTTTTATTTGTTGGTTTCTTTGTTTTTGACATCTGTTGTTGTTGATCAGGATAATAAAATACATCATCGAAGGGGTTTGTCTGGATAGCTGAGTTACCTGAAAATATTATTGTAATAAGTTACTGTTTTTTTAAGATTTATAATTTTATTAAATTTGGAGTTTAACTTACTTATATTTTGTTCACTTTCATCTTTATTAGCAGCATAAGTTGCAGAATTGATTCCATTATTCTCTGATGTTTTAATTTGCTGTTGAACTGAGCCAAGTATTAAAGTTTGTTTTTCAACTTCATCTAGTTCGAAGGAGACCTCAACTAAATTGGGTTCTTTCTCATTCGAACAATCATAAATCAACTCAGGGCTTTCATCCGTTGCATGAATTTTATCACTGTCAGAGAGCACAATTATGTCTAAGGAATTTGTCAATTACATTTTCTGAACTTGCACAATTTTTAGGACCAATACCTGCATGAACATCAACACTAAGATCTTCAAGCATACTCTCATTCGTTAATACAGGACTGTCAATCATAGATACAGTATCCTATAATAAAAATAATAAAAATACTGTACTTAAACAAAAGCTTAAAAAATTGTAAATACTACATATAATTTTATCTGTGACAATGATTTTAAATTTAATATTATTTATAAAATTGAAACCTTTGTTATCTGCTGCCCAGAAGCCCTCTTTTTACATTTTGACCATACTGAAAAGAGTTGCTATTATTGTTCGTCTCCTTCCCACTCAGTGTTTGTTGCTTCAGTCAACACAAACAATTGCAAAATATTTGCATTCAGGTCACTTTCAATTGATGCCAAGGCATACTTTGCTTCAGTGATACTTTCCTGGTCAACAACAGAACTGATTTGAGATTCAGGTGTTTCTCGAGGCAAATGAAACAGTTTGCTGTAGTCTGAAGCATTTGCCGAAAATGGAAACAAACCACATTTTCTGAAACCACTTTTGAGATTTTTCTCATAATCAATCTTGTCAATGGCTCTTTTTAAAACAGGAGCAAAATCAGCTCTCTGTAAGTTAGCACCATCATTTTCCAATCGAAATTCTACTACACATCCTTTCCATTGATTTTTTACAGAATGAAAGTAGGCAACATCCACAGGTTGTGATACATGCGTTGAATTAGGGTATAAAGAGATAAGTTCTATATGATGCTAAGAGCAGAAGATGCTATGTGGTAAAGTTGCATGACTGCTATGGCCATGTACAGTAATAATGGAAAAGGAATTTTCATATCAACACACCAAGGGTAAAAGACATTAGCAATACATTCAGAAAAGGATTCAGCGGTCATCCATCCATTCTCTGAATGCCCAAAGCTCCATCCGTCAGGAATTTTGTCAAAAAGAGCTGCTGGAATCCTTTTGTATGGAAACATTGTAAGTGGAGGAGCTAATTGTCCAGCTGCATTTCCTAAAATAGAAAAAAAGTTTCAAATTCATTATAGAAAAATTAAATGAAAATCGCAATAAATCATCTGTACCTGTAATGAGAGCTGTTTAACACTCTTTGTCATTATTGCCAACAAGAGTGTGTGCTGATCGAGACTTTTTTGTAACAAACACCTTTTTTCCCTTAGGATTCAAAAAAAAAAGCTGACTCGTCGCAGTTAAATATCCTGGATGGATCAATATTTAGCAAATTCTTTGACTTCAAAAATTCTTCCACTTCTTTGAACCACCCTCTGATATTTTCTTCACTAACATTCGCTCTTCTTTGGTTAATATTCTGAGGAGTTCTCAGCGAAACATCTGGGTGTCTTTTTAAAAAGCCTTTTAGCCAACGCCTTCCAGGTCTTCCATTGGTGAATGGAGTACTCATTTTACATTTTATTATGTAAAGAGAAACACTATCCAATAAGCGATCTTTCGTTACTGCAAATCCCTGCCTGTTCATGATTTTCATCCAATTCACAATTTTCTCTTCATCTTTACTACATATGACAGTTCCATGACCACTTTTTTTGTTAAGAGAACTAATTCCTAGATGTTTTTTTTTTACGGTTGTGAAAGGTATATCAAACATTGAGCTTGCAGCTCTAATGGGCATTCTTGAAGTTACAGCAGCTAAACATTTTTTTAGCGTTGTTTTTGAATATTTCAAGTAAGATCTTTTCTGAATGTTGGTTTTATTTTTTACCATTGGAAAATTTTCTTGATAATTACACATAATCTGTAGTAATTAAAATTTTAAACAATTTATCAATTTTTTTCTTAACATATATTTTTACTAACTTGATTTATTTTTAGAGTACTCAAAAACAAATATGTTTATTCAAAAATTCGAATCAACTCTAATAAAACTACTGTACTCAAGTGGGTTCTTTTGATCCCATTTGGGAACCTGAGCTGATCCCAAATGGGGTCAAGTCTAGCCAATTAATTTTTTTTTTTTACTTACTTTATGTATACACTAAAAGCCGTTGACAACTTCTTCTTAACTATTAACTCGATAGACACTGTAATTAACTATGCTATAAGTAACAAGAACATTAACCAAAACGATTTTTTCTCGAGTGTTCTAGCTTAAAATCGAGCAAATTTTTTTTGGTTATGTCGCTAACGCTGACGCTATTAAGGAGCCAACAGCTATCCCGCTAATTTCAAATAATTTTCTTTAGAATTAATTTTGAGTTTTTAATGATTCTGATGATGTTTTCAGTAACTAGAACACTGAAAGTTTCTTAAAATAATTTTTATTTTGTAATCTACAATTGAATCTTAATAATTAATCAGTCATATAATAAATTTGATCCCAAATGGGCGGCCGATCCCAAGGGGTCACTCACCTTACTATAAAAAATAGGAGAAACTCCTATTTTTGGTGAGAGATTCTACCATCGGATACGGCTCAGAGCGCCTCCTATCTTAAATTGGAGAAACTCCCATTTATTTTTCTCCGTGCTGTTGCAAAAATCGCTTTAAAAACATAGCCCCCCCCCCTTACCTCATTAAAAATTGTAACGTTTTCATCTTTTTGAATTTATAAAGACTATGTTTTTATTATTATTTTTTCCACAACTACATTGTTTTATCAGCTTATTCTAACTGGTTATGACAAGCATGGTTCGGAACTAGTACACCATAACATCAAAAGTTAATACGAAGTCATTTGCGCTATATGCACTCCAAGACTATATAATTAATAATAAAATAATCGTTTTCGTTTTATAAAATGTAATTTATTTTTCACAGCTTGTACTAAAAACTTCAAAGTAAACAACGAAGATTTAAGTAAGTATTTTTTTTTTCATTTATTTTATTTATTACTTGAGTGGTTACTTTTTGCCATTTAAATACGGTGCCTCTTGCGCTGGATTTAAAGTAACTACCATTTGAATCTTTTCAAAGATTTATGGTAATCCGGAAGCTTTTGCGCTGGATTCAGGTAGATTTCTCTACCAAGCATTTTTAAATCCGGAAGCTTTTGCGCTGGATTCAGGTAGATTTCTCTACCAAGCATTTTTAAATCCGGAAGCTTTTGCGCTGGATTCAGGTAGATTTCTCTACCAAGTATTTTTAAATCCAGAAGCCTGTTGCGCTGGATTGTATCATTATTTTTAATTAGTATCTAATTCTGCTAATTCGACAAAAAATTGTTCACGTATAAAGCTGTTAATTTTTGGTGAAAAATGGCAACAATGGAAGGTCCTTCTTTGAAAAAAAGAAAATTAGCTACTGCAAAAAAGGGTTCAGATGTCGCTGAAACAGTGGAAGCTAAAAGAGGTGTCAGACCTGCTGTACCTTCTGGCAAAATTCTCGAAATTCTTTTGAGATACGACATCTACGACGAAAAAAAAAATTTGAAACCAAGAGGTGATCCTGTTTGGAAAAATATTTGTCATGATTTAGATGACTTAGTAACCCCTGTTAATGTGTGGTCGAAGGTCAAACAAGACCGACATAATATTCATGCATATTATCGAAAATTAAAAAATATTGAAGACAATCTCGATGATTATGTTGATAAAGATAAAAAAGAACTCCCCGCTGATATTGAAGGGGCTGAAGATGCAGTTGCTATCAAAGATGTTGGCAATGGGATCTCTGATGAAAGTAACGGAGAAGAAAATAATAAAAACTCAAAAAATGATAAAAAATTAAAGAAACCTTTAATGAATATATCAGTTACGATAGAGCCTAACGAGTGGGAATGGATACGCCCTGAAAATAGAAAACGAGAAAGCGGTAGAAATTACCGATGCTTGAAGGAGGGATGGTCCTACATGATTCAAAAAGCGCTTTATAACGTTTTTCCGTTGCCATGTGCATTCATTTTCCCCGGAATGAGTCAAAATTTTGACCATTGGCAAGCAGACATATTGTTGAAGGGACATTGCAAAGAATGTGACAACCCTTTTATAGCTAAGTGCCTAATAGAGCCTACTCCTGGTAAAGCTGCAGTTTTTAAAATTACTACATCAGACACAAATGGTATTCCTCACTGTCAAAAAGTTATCGTGAGAGGTGTAGTAAGAAAAAAAATGAGCGAAGAAGCGATGAACGCCAAAGCTAAACCTCAGGAATTTAGATATAATTTAGCTAAAAAGCTCAACCTGAAACCTGAAGGCCCACTGTGCCCTCTTGTTCCAAGCAAGAAAGCTTCTGAAAAAATTATTCAGGAAGGTAAATATGACAAGTTAGGCATTAAAAAGGGATCAAAAATGGCCGATTCTCTTGAAGAATTACAGAGAACCAAATTGAGTGGTTACATAAAAGACATTGGTCATATTCCATTCAAAGTAATGTACTGGTCACAGCCGCAAATAAGAGCTCATAATTTGATTCAAAAAAAATTAGGGCACCCTGTTGAAATCGACTCGACTGGAGGAACTGATTTAAAGGTAGCTAAAGAAAGTGCTCCATTACGCGATATTCTGCTGACTCAAATAGTCTCGTACGTTGACGACGACATTGTGCCGCTAGCTCAAATGAGATCAGAGAAAAACACAGCCTCGTACTTTGGACATTTTTTTGATGAGTGGTTAGCGGATAATGCAACAGTCCCTAGATCTGTCGTTTCTGACATGAGTAAAGCATTACTCAACGCAGCTTGTAAATCATTCAATGGGATAAATTTTAGTCTTTACAATGAGCATTGCCTACGATATTTACAAGGTTTGTATGCTATACAGTTGAATACTCATGTGCGTATTGATATTGCACATTTAAAACATGCAGTCTCCAATTGGAAATGTTTCAATACCGCTACCGCAGAGGGAAAGAAACAAAAAATCTTTTTTACAAAGTCCATCGGTTTGATGTCGACTATACGAAACTTGGAAGATTTTAAAAAAACTTTAGTTTGGGTTTTTACATGCGCCATCAGTACTCATAGCCATTCCAATTTTTTGGATTCCTTCAATCAACTGTGCGGTAAAGTTGAAACTTTTGAGTTTGACACAAAGGAATCTTCAAATAAAAAAGATGTTAATGATAGTGAAGATCTTATTCTAAAAGATAACGAAAAAAAGGGCTACGTTTGGAACTACATTAACAAAATATTGGAAGATGTTCGTGATGCTTGTTCCAAAACAAATTGTTCAGAGTTTACTCCATCAAATGAATATCACTCACCAAAATTTGCAGAGCAGTTGGCTGTACTATGCAAAGAATTTTGTTGTTGGACGTGTGTCATGAATGAGTACTTTGAGACTCCCGAACATCTTGAAGTGCCAACATCAGGCCACATTGAAGGATATTTTTCCAACTACAAAGAAACTGTTTTGAGCAATAAACAAAGAGGTAGAACTGATATAGAATGTGTTAAACATTGCGAACAGATCGATGCTCAGCTTTCATTAGTGCTTCCACGTCTTGAACAGCTTAATAAAAAATGCACCAGAAGCACACCTCTTGTAAACATGGCCCAGGAAAATCGTGAAAGCGAACATTGGAGAGGGCTGAATATTGATGTTAATGATTACGGTAAGGCCGACCAAAACTCTTCATTAAATCAATCAGTATCTGATAGAAGCAACGACTACTTGCTTCAGAATAATTCAGACATCATTTCTGGTTCAAAGCAGTGCTTGACAATTATTTCAGCTGAGCCCACTGGATTGGATTTAACAACATCAAGCTCGAAAAATGCAAGTAACGATCATAACTATTCTAATTTTAGCGATGAGATGACACTAAATGTAGTATCGACGTCATGTGTTGAAATTAGTCATCCTCCTGAAGTTCATGAAGTTAATAAAATAAAACAAAGAGCGCCAGGTGTTTCTGCTGATCCAGAAATTCGTTTGAAATTAGAAAATGCGAGCAAAAAATCTCAAGGTAAAGGTAAAAGTCAAGGAATAATAAAAAACGGCAGTATTTGTCGAGGCCCAAAAAATGTTAATGGAAGCATTTATTTTTTTAAAAACACTTGTGCTTATGACTCCATAACGGAAATTTTAGCAGATGCTGTTTGCTTCATCGTCTGCTTTAGAACATTTCTTGCTAGTTGTCAAATTCCAAGTTTGAATTTTTTGTGCTATCCAAGTGCAATAATAAACTACGCCACCAGTGGCCCTTCTCCAATTTCAAATGTGTACGTCTATCGAGCTCACATTTTGACGAAAATTGCCACTGATGACAGTAGCAAGAATTCTCAGACCCGGCTGGCGAATTTCATTGGTAGCACGATTGATTGTGTAACAAACACCGGTAGATTATTTCAGCGGTTGATGAATGGATGTCCTGGTTTCATAGAAGAACGTTCGTGTGAAGACTGTGGTCTTAAATTTGATATAAATAGTTATGTTTTGGAGTTACCCAATGTTTTTGTAATAACAATAAATAACTATAATGGTTTTCAAGAGAGTATAAACAATTTCTTATCCGAGGTTAAACATTATCCATGTTCAAATTGTGAAAGTACTCTACAAGTTAAGTACCGTTTGGGTGCGTACCTGTGCATTGACACTCACATAGCGTACACTCTAAAGGAAGATGAAGTTTACAGTACACTTGAAGAACTACCTGTCGATTTAATTATGCCCTTATGAATAGTAGTAAATCTTATGTGTATAAATTAACAGGAGTCATTGAACTACAAATTAACTATAAAGTTATAAAAGAAGAAAGGTCAGTACCCCATTATGTTGCTTACACCAGAAACTTGAGTGGAAAATGGTTTCAAAAAAATGATTTGGTTGGAACGTCTCAAAATGTCAAGAAAACCGACATGGCAAAACAAAGACAGTTTGATTTGTTATTTTACACTAAAGTTGACGAAGTTGAGAACACTGAAAGTGTAACTAATCAATCTAATGAAATTGTCGACCTTGTAAGTATAAATAACCATTAAATGTCGTCTAATAATTTTTCACAGGCCGAGATGAGCAATTTATTTAGGTCGATGGCACTGGATGTTGATATGTAGCTCTAGGACCTGAAAGCTAACGCTTTTTTTAAATTTATTTTTACAAATATTTTTTTCTTTAATTTTTCATTCACTTTAATGGTTTCATCATCATTTTTTCAATTTTGTATTACGAAATCAATAAATATTGTTGATTTCCATTTTCCTTTTTTGAATAATTCAAAGAAAAAATCATAATTTACTCACTTCTGTAATATAAATTTTTTTATCTTAGCTAGACTTTATTCTGTTCATAACAGTACTCCAAAATCTAATTTTGAAGCTACTTCAACAAATAAGAAAAGCGGTTTGGTGAACATAAATTTTTTTCCAATGTTTGTTAAATAAAAATGAAATGCTCAAGATTGGTAATCAATCCTATGTAAACATCAAGTTTAAACGAGTATTTAAATGATTAATAGGTTTTTTTTTTTAACAAAATCGAGTACGAATCTTTTTATTTGCTTGCATTTAACTAGTCTTAAAATATGGAGTTCTCGATTGTATCTTCTATTTTAATTAAGGTTAGTAACTTAATAAAATGAATATTACTTTTCCAAGTTTATTGAAACTTTCTAAAGTTATTTTTTTCTCACACAGATTTGTTATTGCTCGATACATCGATCACTGATTATTACAGCAGTACCTATCAATTCAAATCTTTTACTAGTTACCTCGTACTGAAAATCTAGTGATTTCAGAAAAAATAATGTAGTCTAGAAATGCTACGTAACAATGCATATTTGAAATAAATTCTAAAATATCATGAGACTACGGTACGCCGACGCCGTTTATGGTGTAAGAGTCTTCACGAAGAGGGTGGTCGCCATTGGAGACAATATAAGGAAAAACTTCGACGATGTCATTTTCCGGACGCCTGCGCAAAGTAAATTATATTTTTTTTCTTTTCTAATATTTTTTTTTTTTCAAAAAATTTCTGAATAATAATATTAATTTAAAATCTGTAACATAAGTCACGATAACTTTTTAATTTACAGAGCTTCTTGAGTTGGTTGCATGTTCCCACAACGTGACGGTACCACGTCCCGCAAAAGTTTGCCGGTCAACACAATGAATGCAAGCGGCGATATGATGTGGGTTTCATGTACCGTAATCTACGACCGGTTCGTGGAAAATATGTACGACATCTGGATCAACAGACTCAACTCAACGATGATAGATGTGGGCTGAAATCTTGACTGCTCCGATCAAATTGAAGTAATCGAGGGCTTCAAGATCTACTACAGTCCTATAGTATTTCCCTTCAACCTCAACTGCAATGGACCCATGTTGAACACCACCATAAAGGCCGACCTGAACACTAAGGATCGAGATCGCCGGATTTATGAATCCGTACACTACCTATACGATTGCCGCTGCTGTTTTGTCCAAGGCGAGTTTATTTTAAGTTGTATATTACTATTACGAATAGATCACATTATTTTTTTCTCACAAAAAAGAAACTAAATATGGTGACATCAATATTGTTCTTTATTTCTTTACCAGAGTAGAGATTAAAATTAATTCTGATCTCAAACAAAATTTTATGTTTACATTAACCTTTAGATTTAGCTCTTACAAACAATGATTTTACACTTACAAGGATATAATTTGTCCTTTGGGACCTGGATTTTTTAATAATTTGTTTCCAAAAGTACTTAAAAATACGAGAAAATCGCGAGGTTACAGATATTTCTAAATGCAATACGGTTCAAGCAAGGATTTTTAGAAAATGAGGTCTAAAACGGCTTTTTATTAGAACCAGTCTACTTGTTAACGAAGGAGCTATTTGGGAAGTAGGTGAAAAAGGGCCTATTCTTGAAAAAGAACACTGAAGGGCTTTTTTTTTATGGTGAATGAAAGCTGTGTGCAAAGTTTCATGAAAATACAGTTTCCAAAGGACAAATTTTCCCCTTGTTAGATCAAATCGAATCGTCAAGTTAACAGAAATTTAGTTTTATTTATCTAAATTTACGTCTTTTTTTCAGAACGAAGACGGACAGCTAAAAGAACTACTCGCTTCAATACGACCCTAAAGGTGAGCGACAGGCCGACAACATAGTCGTCCGCAACGTAACCAACATCACAGTGTTCATCGAGTGGACCAAGCCAGTAAACATGAACGGCGTAGTATACAAAGTCCAGTGCAGACAAGCAGACCATCAAGGTCTAAGAACTGTCCCACGTCGAGTTCTTTGGACTCAAGGCTAGTCAAAACTAGACTGCACAATTCGCGTGGTCCGCTTACACCGTTAACTGCAGCCACAAGTCCAATCCCGTACAAGTGGACACCAACACGGGGTACCGCCCAAGCTGTCTTCACGTTCGGTTAGGTTCGTAAACTCGAGCCGAAGTGGAAGAAACCGGGTAAGCCCGCCGGACCGGTCAGTTGCAACCACTACCAGATCATGATCAACGACGGGAAGATTCAGAACTTTACCAATTATAGTGAGTACGGAGTCACGTTTGAGCTTTAGACTTAATTAAATTCTGATTGTAGTACCCTTCTTATCCCTGACTCGAATTTATTGAGATTCGGACAATTTGGAGACTTATTTTTATTTTAATTTTCTAAATATGGTTTACGGTTGAATAAATTTTTTTTTCGGTTTTACAGAATCTTCGCTGTTTTTTTCGGTTTGTAAGACCGACCGCAAGGAGAAACTGTAAAAGTACGAAGTAAGGTCTGCCAATATCTCGGAGATCAACGACGTGCACCCTTTTGAAATCTTGTCTGAGCCTGGTAAAGGAAATTGTACGTCATGGTTCAGTTATGGTATGTTGATCTTGCGTACATAGCCATTGTACATTCATTTTTCTAATTGAAAATATTTTAACATGATAAACTTTTCAACAAGTCCATCTTAACAAGTAATTGTTGTCAATTGAGTCATTGGAAGCATCTTCAGTATTATGTTTGTTTTCTGCGTATTCATCCAGCGGATACATACGTAACAATTTTTTGAGCTGTTGGCATGTATTTTTTCTACAAATAGCTTACTGAGTATTTATGCTTTTCCAAATTGTGGATCAAGTACCAAAAGACGTAACAGTTAAACTAACCCCTGGTTTAGCTCCATGGTAAAACATGGTAAACATAAAATTTTTAGTTTTAGAGGATACTTTTACTCTTAAAAAAGTGATAATTTCTAAAAGTCGAAAGTTCAAGTTATTTTAAATCATAAGTGTACTTTATATAGTCATAGGCGTTTGTTTTGATTTCATTATCAGTTTAATAACTACGAACTCCTGTACGGAACAAAAAAAGACACATTCTAAATTAGTTTCATTGAGGTATATTTGAAAATAAAAATAAAAATAAAAGAGTTATAATATTAATGCTAGCTTTTACTAATTTTTGAAGTCATGACAATTTTAATGAATTTTTGTATGAAAATTTTTTATTTTAATATTTTGAGATATTTGACAATTTTTATTCTTTCAGATAAGCATGAACAGATTAATTTAAACATAATTTTTTATTAAAGCGCTCTAAATCCGATTTTTTCAAGCATTCAAAAAATTTTATTTAAATACATTTTTGATAAAACATGGAAAACCTCTATTAAATTCAATTATTATACTTCAGTGATCTGAAAGAAATATTAAATTCAAACTTCGTAACCACAACCAAATTATCTTTCGCAGAAATGGTGAAAACCACCATCGTCGTCCAACGACCGACTCGATCGGCTGTACCAGTAATTTAGAGTCGATAACCTCGTCCTCCTCGACCACTTAGTACTCGTGTGTGTCTACCGACAGCAGTGCGAAACTCGAGAGCGGGATTTGAGTCCTCATCAAACAATACCTAACGAGCAATAGGAGCTTCAACTACGACTCCAGGCACAATAATTCGAACGGCAAGTTGTATGTGCATACTATGACTACTTCGTACCAGGACTCCAAGAAATCGAAATCACTGATCACTTAACACGAATCAAACCTGGACATGAAAGAAGAAGAATTTTATCAGTTCAATCTGAGTTGGGCAAAAACTCATGAATCGAAAATTCGAATCTTATTTTTATAAAGGGTAAGACTGAATTTCCGAGTCCAAAAATTGAAGTTCCCATCTTGAGACTTAATTTTGGGACTCTTTAAAAAGATTAACGAGGGTAAAATTCTACTCTTTGGGACTTGTGAACACGAAAATTGAGTCTTCAGACTCGAACTTGAAAATTTCAAGTTTGTCTTGTTCAAAATTTTAAGTATGATCCTTAAGACTTAATTTTTCAGACTTATGACTTAGTCTAAAAATCAGGTCCGAGTACTAAGAGTCGTATTTTGGACTTACGGGTCATAAAAATAGAGTATCTTAATCCTAAATAAAATAAGCATTAAAATGAAATTAATTAATACAAAAATAAAAAAACTGTAGGTAACATAACCATGCCATCGTCAGAGAAGACATCCGAAAACTCGTAGAGTCCATTTCCTAATAAATACCCAACATTGGTTCCTATAACGTCATAAGCATGCCGGAGAAGTTTCCGATGAGTAGTAAACCAGATGACTCTTCAGTTATCAAAACCGCATGTACGAGACTTGAACTCAAGTTAAATCTTTACGTGACTCTAGCGTCTTCAGATCATGAAACTTAGGTAATGTTCAAAATTTATTTTATTTCTCATAATATTTATTTTTACAATAAATTATATCAGTTTTATTGAAATATATATATATATTTCAAACAACCATTTTTATCTCTGTCTAAAAACATGAAAATGTACGATCAGAGATTAGCATAAACAGTATCAATACAATAAGTAGTCGCCCCAATTCAGAAAAGTGCTAACTCAAAACTCTCACGTTAAACGTGCTAGCTCACAGCCGGTTTACTCAGATTCAGTTAAGGAAAGTGTAATCTCAGGTCAAATTACTTTTTCAAAGTTGTACTACGTGTAAAATTAAAAAATAAAATAAAAGAATCTAGGCTGGGATAGCAAATTTCTAATCAGAATTAAGTTAGCATTTTCTAAACGGCCTACTTAATTTTAAGAAACATTAATTAAATAAAGAAGCAGACGTTTATGGATCATCAAATTTTTGTTTACTTATGTATTTATTACTTTTACAGAAACAATTTCAATAACGGATGACAAGCTAAGTAAGGATTGACCTAAAATTTTCAGTCAGATTCCATGTCCAGAAAAGTATATAAAACGAAGCCTTACCAATAGAGTTGTTACCATAGAGTTCAGGCCTTTTAGGAAGGTTGAGCACTTGTATCGAACGTTGTCGTTCGTACTCGTGAAACGACCCCGGCCGTATTTCCTCGCAACGAACAGCGTCACCTTGGGCTGAGATACGAGCGGCTTTGTTGGAAGCTTCGGATCACTTCTAATTTGTTGTTTCATAATGAGTATCATAATTGAAAAGCTTTCCATATATTACATAAGAATAAAAGTTGTAATTTTCTATTGTCAGTAAATTTTTTTGTAACCTATTTAAATTTATTCATTTAAAAGCTATGAATTATTAATAATTTTATTACAGTAATCTTGTGCAAAAATAAATTTGTGTAGTCTTTGAAAAAACTTTACTGTGTTTTGTTTTAATTCAACCTTGTTAAAGTAATCTTGCTTTGCTTAGTATATTTTTCTAAATAAAAGAATTTATTCTGAATTTTAAGCAAGTTCTTTTAAAATAATCAAAATGGTCTAGTCATCCAAAATATTAATTTAAACAAAAAAGTTTTCATACTCAATAAAAAAGCTTTTCTCATTTTATTTTTATATCTACTACATTTGACTGTACCCAAAGATACTATTACAAAAATTAAAAAACTAAAGTTTTTATTACGAATCTTTAAATACTTTACATTCCATTCAATAATTTTTTATGCCATTTATTATTTGCTTAAAAAACAATAATCTGTTGCAACAATAAATGAAAATATATCTTATTAACATAAAATAACATCTAAAACTGTTTAGAAAAGTAAGTACATACAATAATTTCACACTTATTATATTTTAGAAAAAGATAAATTTAAATATGAAAAATCTTGCGAATACTTATACACAATTAAAAAATAATTTATTTCTACATCAGTAAAAATAAATAAATAAATAAATGAAGAAAAAAAAAAAAAATTAAAAATTAAAAATTATAATTTCATTCTTTTGATTTTATTCTCTCTCTGTGAGAAATCATCAATTTTTCATAGTTTCTTATAAAAACAATAAAATCTGTAAAAAGTATTACTTTATTATAAACAATGCTAAGATAAACCAGTTTGATCTTTGAAGATCACATCAGCACCCTTTCACAGGAGCAGACTAACATATATGACTGTTACTACTGAAGCACGCCTGTCAAGCTACTTTTTTAACTTTGCTTCTTTTAGGATGAATGAAGCTAATCATAATCGTTTTCTGCTCTTTTCTTTAGAAGGCCCAAAATAAGCTTCACTCCACCTTCCCTTGCAAAGATCTTCAAGTTTTTGCAGTTCCTGCTCAAGGTATGCCCAGAAGCTTTATGCACCCGGGGACTATCTCGAGGTTCTCTTTGGGTTCTCACTGGATTCTTCTTTTCCTCAGCACCGCTTTTGTTCGCGGGTACGATTTCTTCTGTGTCCGTGGTGATACCGGACGACGCGATGAGCACCTCGGTCACGGCAGTCGCAGTGGGGCGGTGATTTCCTCGGCGGTTTTGTTGGTCGGAGGGTTTGCCAGCGGTGATGGGCCAGCGGATGTCGCTGTCCTCGTTAACCTGAGTCACGCACGAGGGTCGTAGGAGTCGTTTTTTCGTTTGTTCGCCGGGCATTATGATCTGGAGAGCAGGACACTCGTTAAGGGTAGTCTGGATAATCACCTATGATCTTGCTGGTCTCTTCGACGGATTCCTCCGTTGGGTTCCGGGGTTCCGACTCGTCCAATGACATTGCGACAGTCTGCGTCATTCGGTCCTCGTCACTCATCTACAGGTCCATTATCAGAGCTGGTGATCCTTGGCGGTTGATACATCCTGCGATAGAGAAGAAAATAATGTTAGAAATTATTGGATTTCTAGTGTGAATCAAGTTAAAGTTTTCTATAATTAAGACAAGTTTACAAATGAAAACAGATCTGCGTGGTGTAGCTGAATTTGTGAGCCTGCTCTACTCTCATCCTATGCAAAAAAGCCTTGATGCCTGCTGAATCCCATGATTGTACCGCTTGGACTGTCAAAAAAACAATTCACAATAAGTTTAAACTAAAAAAAATTTTTAAATAAAATAAATAAAAAAATATAAAGCTATAAAAAAAAAATAAAAAAAAAAGAATGCTTTTAGATTTAGTAATTGAAGCACTATGTAAAGAATTTTTTGAACAAAGAAGCTGAATTTTTCATGATCAAAAAAATTTTTAGTACCCAAAATAAATTTAATTTAATGTTTTCAGTGGTGATTGTGCAAAGTGTATAAAATATAAAATAAGACAAAGTGTTACACTATACCAAGTATTTGAACATTCAAAGTTGAAATTTATAAATTACATTAAATATATATAAATTTAAATAAATAGTTAATCTGTACTCTGTTTCTATATCATTATAAGATTTATTATACTTTGTTACTCATTAAGAATTCTTTGAGAATTATATTTTAATGAGCCATTAACCCGTATACTTTTATAAAGAAAAATAAAATGCAAAAAAATGATTCAAGTCTTTGAAAGTATACTGATGATCAAATTTTCAAAATTGTCTACTCTAGGTACTTTAATTCTACTGTTTTTAAATATAATAAAAAATGTCCCTAGTCACCACCGGTATAATAAAACCTCTTCTATAAGTAATATTAACTTGTCCCAAAACTTTTTCTGCTGGCTTATCATACTGAATGCTTGTTTATTATTTTAAGATTGAGCAGTGAAAAGGGAGTCGAGTTGGAGTTACCATTGAGGTTCACCATCAGCACACCTTCTCCCTTATAAAGCACACCCTTCTCCAGACTGATAAAGGTGATTCTTGTTACTTAAGCACTCCAGGTGAAGAAGACTGCAACCAGAGACGAGAAAGTTGGAAAAGCAATCGCAGACCTTATGAATGCCATCATCCAGAAAAACAGCCATGACCTTGTCGGCCTCACATAGTACAGCCAGCCAAAATTAAGTAGGGTGATAGACTTGTGCAAGTAATAAATGAGTTTGCCAGTTTTTGTATTGGAGTTGAACATAGTCTAAAAATAAAAATAAAATAAAAAACAAAGGATCACATTCTTTTTTATTGATTAAAAAAGTATTAGTTTTACACAATAATTAACACTAAAATAACTTATCTGATCATATGGTGCTGAAGAACAAGTTGTTTCTGACTTGAAACTAATAATATTTATTGATTGACTCCACGTTCACCACTGCATAGGTTTTTCTTGTTTCTATTGTGACGTACTTCTTATTTGATCAATTAATTTAACAGATGCTGCTCCTTAATTTATGCATGGAATAACTTATTAGTTGACACTCAACTTGGACTTATTAAATTGAATAAACAAGATGAACCAGGTTACAAAATAATGTATAGTCCATAATAATTGATAAAGTTATTGATTTATATTAATTTTCAACCCAAGTATCACTCAGTCTTTAACTATACAGTTTTCTAAACAAAGACTTAACTTTTTCATGACAGTAACACGTGTGCAATAAACTTTAAGATATTATTTTAACTTACTTTTCTGAATGGACCGCGGTTATTACGAATAAATTGTTTAAATCTGATATTTAATGTAAAAATCACGAGCAGCCGAGTGAGCACAGAGTGCTGACTGCTCACGGCCGAAAGTATACTTCACCAGTGCAGCAGACGGCGACCCCGCCGCAATTCAAAAATGTGATTCGGGACAAGAAATTTTTTTAATAAGCAGCTAATAAAATAAATAATAAATAATTATGATAAAAATAATTAACCGACAAGATTGAGTCCCCCGTTCAACCGGGGTATAGCGTTACATTCTTGAAAAATATAATAGAGGTGATAACATAACCTCACTTCGGTTGAATAATAATTCATTTTTTTTCTTTTTTACTTAACGAGTATACATCTGCAATTCACCTTACGCGCACTTGTGTAGGTATTCAGAAAAAAATTTTATGACAACACCTAATTGATTTTTTAGGACTACTAATTCTGTGCAGTTTCTGACTACATAATGATGAAATGTGTTAATAAATTGTTATCAAAAATTTATGCACTATGAATTAAAAAATTGATTCATGAATTATATATATATATATCACATATCAAATATAAAATTATATATATAATTCAAAACGAAAGCTCCCTCGGACTTTTGCCGCTGTTTCCGCTGGCCGCGCCTGCGCATCGCTCACTTGACTGGCCAGATGCCAGAGCCCAGAGCGTGAACCAGTATTTTTTAGTTTATTAAAAAACTAATGCGAGTATCGAACTTTAATTTACTGTGCAATTTATGGGAGAAAGTGTGCAATTTTTTAGTGCAAAAATTAGCTCGATCGGATGGGTAGTTTACTCAGAAATCGACGTTTTTAGGGTTGAAAGTGAAAAATATTTTTCCTGAAAAGGCAAAAACTGTGCAATTTTGGAAAAATATTTTTTTTTACTGTGCTATTTTGGGCCTAAATCGAGGTATTTTTTTTTTCCAAAAAAGGCTATTTTTGCCGGCGAAGTTCCGGGGGGTCTCATTTTAAAGCTCTTGAATTAACCTTTAAAATTATTCGTTACACGTCAAAAAATATTGATTTGATTCGCCACAACGTCGATTCCTGCTTAGGGGGGCTATACTAGGTACAGGTACCTTATAAAAAATTATAAACTACTTAAACTTTGATTAAACAATATTTACACTAAATTTATTTAATAAATTCTTAAAGAATAGATGAGAAAAACACTTTTTTATTCGTTTTCCCATGGACTAGTTATCCATTGAGAAAGGGTTTGGATGATAGGAAAGGGATTATTATTGGAATTATTTTGATTAGTTGTTTCCACACTGCTACAGTCATCTTCAGTTGAAATATCAAGTTCATCCACATTAAACCTTTCAGCATCTTCACTGCTTTCATCAGTACGAATAATGCAAAGCGCTTCTTGATTACGCCGATCAATAATATTAATTAAATAAAAAATATAGTGAAAAAAAAAATCGTTTCCAACTCTGATTTTTGTGAGCTTGATTGAAGGCTTAAAATAAATTAAGGTTTTCTTCATGTAAATATATTAAGTAAAAAGTTAAATTTTTTTTTTCAAACGTGACGTTACAAACTATTACTCCCCCCCGTCACATTTGGTCACGAATTAACGACCCCCCCCCCTCCGACCGTGACATCATTAATGAACGGCCCCTTAGTAGTATTAGTAGTAGTAGAAGGCAGCAATCCCTGTAAGTTTGATTAACTTTGTAAGTTGAAATAAGCTCTTACACTTGTACGTCATTCTAGCAAAAAAAGGTAAAAATAATAATAATAGTAATATTTTTCTCTTCATGTCATACCTCCTTTTGATTAAATTAAAATCACGGAGAGGAGAATTATTCACCAATAAACAAGTTAGGGATTATAAATAATACCGTGAATATCACAGAGCGTGAGACCGGGAGCAAATAAGAGAGGAGGAGTCGCGCGCCTATCGCCGTTACACTCCATTCTCTCATCCGTAGTCCCCCACTAACTGTCGGCTGACCAATTACGTGGTCTGACTACTTCTCGGTGGCTGACCAAATACGTGGTCCGACCACTTCCCAACCTCGTGTGATGACTGACCTTACTATTGACCTATTTCACTTGTCACCCTTTTGATGTCTGACCACATATTGAGTTTCTCCACTCACCTGCTTTCGCTGTCTGACCATATTGCCCTACTTCACTCGCCTTCTTTCGCTATCCGAAACTCAAAGCTTATTAGCTTTCGCAAATATTAACATTTATAGAATTTTGTTGTCATTCTCCTATCACCTTATGTGTTCCTTAACTCAAGACTGACCAAAACGCGCCTCTTATTCCAAACGTGCCTGACTTAAAAAAACCCGGCCAAGAGACGCGTCATTAGAGGTCCCGTCGGAGAGGACTCAATGCAGACCGGCGCAGTGTGCATTTACAGCCAAGAGGGGTTAGCCATTGCGTTTTTGATCTTCCTGCGCAACAGAGAGAAGTTGAGGATCATCCGACTTGAGTTGATCCTGTATATGGATGACATAATTGTTTATCACCGGTAGATTTAGACCCAGTCAGAACCTCTAGTTCGTGCACCAATATTTCTTCTGAGCCCTCTCTCCCCCGGACGGTGATGTGGCAGTTAGGCTGGTGTCTTTTGGAATCCTACGAGATGACCAACGGAAGAACTGCCAACGGACAGGGTTAGCAGGACCTGACTCAAACCATGGGTACGACGTTGATGGCCCTGACTAGCAGCCTCTGCCTGCAGAACGCCATCGCGGGTTTGAGCACGTACGATGGCAGCAATATACCCCTCAAAGACTTCGTCCAAGATGTCCGGAATGGAGCAGCCTACGTCTCCGAAGAGCTGAAAGAGGGCTACAAGCGAGCTGTTATGAGCAAGTTGAGAGGTGCAGCGAAAGATTGCGCTTGGGGACAAGATTTTGCCAATGTCGAGGAATTATGCAGCCACCTAAAAAAACGCTTTGCCCCTGGAAAGGGCTTCGCATATTATAGTAATGAACTTCACACTCTGTATCTAAAGCAAGGTGATACGTTCGGAGGATTTAAAGACCAAATCAACATTCTCCTCGATGTGCACGCACGGCTCTGAAGGAAGAATACCACGAGAAGATGATGGTACCTTTGACCGAAACAGCCATGGACGTTTTCATTAAAGGACTTCCTGCGAGCCTTAGCAAATGGGTCGATGCTAGGAAACCTACCACTTTGGAGGAAGCGTATGAGGAGGCCGTGAGACTCGAATCAAGGACGGACGCGCGTATCATCCCAGATGACCGCCAAAGATCCAACTATTACCAACACGATGGTCGGAGACAAAATACCCGTTCCGGACCAGAAGACCGAGCTGCCTATGTAGGATGGGTCCAAGAGGGAGAGGATGCGGGTGAATGGTACCAGTGACCCAAACAAAACCAGCCACAAGACCAGGGTGAACAATGGCAGGAATTACCTCCTCCGGTTGTTGAGACAGCCTGTGAGGTCTTCTACCAATAGCCCCAGCAGGCTTATCCGAACCAACAACCAAAGTATGCACCTCAAGGACCTCCCCAGCTCCAAACGCTGAATGGATCACCGCTACCGCGACAGCAATACCCCCGACCTCTGATGCCGAACATGCAGACTCCGCAGGGGTACTGGCAACCGCCACTGGGATATAATCCCAATGACGGACCACCCAGGATGAATTACCGACCGGTTGGCCCACCCCGACCGAAAACTTATGACTCTGATCGTAGTCAACCGAATAAAGCGCCCAACTACCAATATCCCCGATATGGGCCCCCTCAGGGCTGGCCTCAAGGCCCACGTATGAACGCTCCGGTAGGTCAATCTATGATGGCGGGACCACCTCCCATGAACCGTTACCCAGCTATGCCTCCTGTACAGTTTCAACCTGTGGCCACGGAGGACCTTAACCTACGACCTACTCCCCCGTATTAGCAGACTTTAAACTGGCCGGAGGCTCGCCTGACCGTGGTGGCGAGCCAGCGTCACGGACTTTCCGGACCAACGATGAACCAGCCAGGCTCCACACAGGCAGCACAGACCATGCAAATTCAAAGCAAAGGAACCCCACGATCCACCTTGCTGTCTGCCCGTACTCTGCAGAACTCGCAATAGACCCAGACCCAGGTACCCACATCCGAGTGTACCTCCCTCAGGAAAAGCGACATCTAGTGCTTATGCTGGACATGGGCTCCGCCGTCAATTTAATCAAGCTTCAAGCACTTCACCCGGACCCAGGTGGAAACAGCTGCCGCCATCCCCTTAGTGGGAATCGCAGCCCAGGAAGTAATGACGCTAGGCATAACCTGGATACCCATCGGTAACCAAACTACCCTTTTCCATGTAGTGCCAGACCAATTCCCCATTCGGTACGATGGTATACTGGGTAGAGTATTCTTAAAGCAAAATGAGGCTGTAATATCTTATTATAAAAATAAGATAATGATCAGTGGCGACTTTATGAACCTTATACATTTCCTAGACTCAGAAGGTTATGGAATGATTGACCAAGAACGAGGTCTAGAACCACGAGACCCCATGCAGGAAGGAATCCACAAGGTGGAAGTGGGAAGATCCTCCCAGATAAGAGCGAATTTGGCTGAGTCCCCAGTTGAAGAAGAAGGACCTAACGAAGCCAATTTGGAGGCCAATCGAAGCCCCAAGGATGGAAGTATCAAATGGACACTGAAAAAGCGATGCCAACAAGTTATCAGCGTTAACTTGGTTAACGCTCATACGGGGGTAGGATGCTTACCTGCCATTAGCAAATCCCAGGAGTATTCATCGGAAATGCACTCGTCACCAGCGAGAATGGGAGTTGCAAGGTTTTGACAGTGAATACGACTGAAGAGGACGTAACCATCGAAGTTCATCCCCATGATCTTATTCCCTGCGAGTACGATGCACCTCCATTCAATCCCGATTCAGAAACCGAGCCAGAATGCGAAAAGATAACTGACGAAGGAGAGAGAATACAACGTGTGTTAGAGCTGTAAGTCACCGAGCTGTTAAACCCTGAAGAGAGGAATCAAGTGCAGCGTGTCGTGGAGGAATACTATGACGTCTTTTTGTTACCCGGGGATAAGTTGTCCTGTACCGATCTGGTGGAGCACAAGATACCTATTGAAGATAACGCCCCCGTTCATACTAAACAATACCGCCACCCCCCAATTCATCGAGAGGTAATACGAGAGGACATCAAGAAGAAGCTCCACGATGACATCATAGAACCCTCGACCTCTCCGTACCAATCTCCCGTGTGGATTTTGCCCAAGAAAAGAGACAGCCAAGGGCGTCCAAGATGTTGTATGCTGGTGGACTTCAGAGCTTTAAATTCCAAGACAATCAGGGACGCCTATCCACTCTCGTGTATTGCGGAAATCCTAGACCAATTGGGCGACTCAGTATACTTTTCTACCTTCGACCTAGCCAGTGGGTTTCACCAGGTTCCCACGAAACCCAGTGACAGACCGAATACAGCATTCTCCACGATAATTGGACATTGGCAATTTAAAAAAATGCCCATGGGACTCAAAAGCGCACCCACGACCTTCCAACAATTAATGGATCCCATCCTGCTGGGACTCCAATGGAGATGCTGGTATATCTAGATGACATCATCATATACGCCAATAGCCTTAGCGACCATTTACGGAAGGTACGATTGTTGTTTGACCGACTAAGACATGCGAAACTGGTGTTACAACCCGACAAAGTACTCTTTCTCAGGCGAGAGGTAGGATTCCTGGGACACATAGTGTCCGAAAAGGAGTGTGAACCAGACCCTGACAAAATCCTGGCAATGAAAAATTTCCCCAGACCTCGCCATGTAACCAATATCCGGTCGTTAACGGCCTTGACAGGATATAACCGAAGGTTCATAAAAGACTTCAGCAAAATCGCGAAGCCTTTGTATGACCTCACAAAGAAAGATACTAAGCTCGTGTGTACCGATGCCCAGGAGCCAAATTTCAATTTATTAAAACAGAAACTTTGCGAAGCTCCCATCTTAAAATTTCCTGACTTTAATAAGAAGTTCACACTTTCTACCGATGCTTGTGACTATGCTGTAGGAGCTGTACTTAGCCAGGAGAAAGATGGATTCGATCATCCTGTTGTCTATTTGTCTCGGAGTTTGACGGAGGCCAAACTTAATTGCACCACCACTGAAAAAGAATGCGCCGCGGTGCTGCACGCTTTCCACAAATTCCGGACTTATTTGCTGGGTAGACGATTCTTGCTCGTGAGCGACCACGAACCCTTGAGCTGGATGTACAACCAGGAGGACCCGGGCAAGAGAATGCTCTGATGGATGTTAAGATTCATGAACTTCGAGTATGATTTCAAGTACAAGCCAGGAAAACTCAACAGCAACGCCGATGCCCTCTCGCGAAACCCGGCAGATCGGCCGATGCTAGAGGATGAAATTAACACCACTTTACCCATGATCAAGGTCTTGGTTATAGAATATAAGAATAAGAGGGACTAAGATGAGGCTTAACGGCCCAAGAGGCTTATCCAGAGCCCTTCGGGAACATGGTCGATAACTCACGCCCTAGTGCCTCGGGAGCAAGACTGAAACAACCAACCATGAATAAAGCGAAGGACGCATCGAATGCAACTACCTTGGCCGCTCCTCTGTCACGACGAGAGCGAGCAAGATCCGTGGATAAAGGAATAAAGCCTCGTCGGGGTCGACCACTAGGAGCTAAGACGAACAAAAATCCGCCCGCATTGGACCATAGTACAGTAGCTCAAAGTACGAGGTCCAAATGAACCCTAGCCCTCCCACCAGGACGAGGCAGTTCCCTACCTCCACCTCCGAAGTTAAGTCCGATACCTTCACACCTGAAAGAATTTTCCAGCCCCGGCAAGGGTGACGCAGCAAAACCCCGGTCTAGCGACGACAGTGATGCCGTCGACACGAAGAAGGACGAAGAGACTCGAGGCGATGGGACTGTGGACCTTACAAGCGATTTGGACACGTCGGATACAGGAACCCCGGTTGTTGATCTGAAGAACAGTCGCCTGCGAGATGAGACAACTGAAGAAGTTTCTTCAGAGGAAGACAACCCTCCAGGTGATCGCGAAACCTATATTGACCCCACCACCACAGAGGTTAGCGCTGTCACGCCTAGCGAGACGGAGACGGTGGGAGACACGGACGCCCCTGAAGAAACTTTTGAGGATCCGCAACACTCCATTAGCCTGCAAGACTTGCAGGAGAGTAGCGATAAATTAACCCAAAGCTTGTTGGACTACTATAAATGTACCAACAATTGGTATGGGCTACCAAATCTCGAAGAAGACTAGTGGCCAACACACTTTTCGGATGGAGATGAAAGAGTGAAACCCCCCGAACAGGTAGGCAAAGACCGGTTCTCAGAAGGGGAGGAAGTCGACGAGGAACTGCAGGTCATTCTAAACCAGGCCGACCCATATGATGCAGAGACTTTGGACGACAGCGTGATGAGTTAAAAAGTGCAAAAGTTGATAACCAGCGCTCAAGCTCGTACCGATCGAGAAATGGACCGACGAGCCTCGGCAGTCTCTGACACTGACACTGATGATGAAGCTGATGAGGAGGGAGAGAAAGACGACTCCCCCGGGAAATGACCAGTGAAAATGGGAATTTCAGTCGACCCTGGATTCAAACCTGCCACCCCCAAGGGTAGCAGCACCCCTAACCTGGGGCGTCGAAGGTGAGATGGTCAAAGGCGCCAGAACTAGAAATGGTTCAGGAAGCTACGGCGGACTCCACGGTGAATCTTGAATTTAGTAAGTCCGCTACAGAAGACCTACCTTTCTTCCTCCCCGAGAGGATTTGGGCACCAATAGACCCACCAGACCATAGTAAATGCTGGGATCCAGATAACCAAAAAATTCCAGCGCTGGAAGGTACATCCGACCTTGCGGGTAATCAGTCTAACCTCCCAGTAGGTAAAATCGTGCGAAGCAGAAACTGTTTGACCTATAAACGAAACAATCTCGTTCACTTCCTCTCAAAGGACTGCGTTCCTGTGGGACCTATTGATTGACTAGTGACTAGTTGATCGCATCAAGGTCTACGAGTAACCTAGCAGGTAAACCAAGGTGTGCTCAGGCAAAAGCGCCCCCGAAAGGGACAGATTATGATTACGCCTTACAAGAACCATAACATCCTATCCCTGATAGTGAAGAATCATTATTACGACTCACTAGACATCGGCACGGTGAGAAGGTGCTAAGAGGGTTTGAAAAGCGTGTTACTTAAACGGAACCTCAACGGCTTCAGAATCGCCCGGAAAGGTGATCTAGTGAGCCAATTGGAGCCAGGACTATTGGAAGAGCTCTTACGCGACATTTTTGGTTGGAGCCCGTTTGACATAACCCTCTGTTTCGGTACCGTTTTTATGCCCGATGCTACCCAACGCCTGGGAATTATCAAGCTGCTACATGACAGTCTCTCCGGTGGACACAAGGGCATAAACCAGACCTATCAGAAGATCCGTGAAAGGTGCTATTGGAAGGGCATGCGAAACGATGTGCTCGACTACATTCGTCGATGTAGTACTTGCCGAGAAATGAAGATCGACAGATGCAAGACTATAGAGGAGCTGATACTTACACCTATTGAGGCGTTCGACAAGGTGTCCATATACACGGTCGGCAAATTACGAACGACCCCGTCGGGAAACCAACATGTGGTGACGATGCAATGTAACCTTACCAAGTACATCATTGCAATCCCTATCTCTGACCTACGCGCCAGCACGATAGCCGACGCGTTAGTGAGGCATCTTTCATGCCAATTCGGACAAAAAGGAAATACACTTAAATATTTACCGAATTCACGCAATAAAATCTTTAAAAAAATACTTTAAAAAAGTAATATTTACGGCGATTGGTTTTTTAAAAAGGAATCTAAATAAAAAATTATACGCTAAGCATGATCTTTAAAAATAACTTTTAAAAAAGTAATATTTACGGCGATTGGTCTTTTTAAAAGGAGTCTAAATAAAAAGTTATACGCTAAATATAATAATTTTTTTTTTGAAAATGAATTAATGAAAGAAGTGAAATGAAAAAATTTATTACGGATGACTTGAAGCCGAATTATTTATTATCTAAAAATAATTTTCTCTACTAAAAGATGATCATACTATGTTGAATCACCTTCAATATACGTAAAGTGAAAAATTTTTCAATCATAGAACATACATGCGGGAGAACACATGCAAATTGCACACAACCCAAACACTTTTTAAAATTAAAAATTAAAATATGTCGTTAAGAAACACACTGAGCATTCAAAATATAATTTAAAAAATACAGGTATCAATGCTTTTTTTCGAGATAATTTAGTTCAAAGAATATTAAATTTTTACAGGTCAAGTATAGCTATACATTGTGATTTAGTTGATTTCTAACTCATTTACAACATACTTCAATTTTTAATTTTAAAAATTGTTTGAGTTGTGTGCAATTTGCATGTGTTTTCCCGCATGTATGTGCTATAATTGAAAAATTGTTCACTTTACGTATATTGAAGGTGATTCAACATAATATGATCATCTTTTAGTAGAGAAAATTATTTTTAAATAATAAGTAATTCGGCCTCAAGTCGTTAATCAATTTTATACTAAAAAAAGAAAATTCAATTTAGTATTTACCTATTTTTTAAATGTACATTGCATAACTTTATTTTAATGTAAATTTACATTGAAATGTAGCAAATACTCATTTGTAACCTTGAAGTGATTAAAAAAAAGATAAAAATTTTCAATGATTGGTTCATGTTAACTTAGATATATCTAGTTCTTCTGTTTAAAAAGCTCAAAAAACCTAAATGTATGGTCCCCCTGTTAGATTTGGATCGGATGTCGATGAGCAAAGATGATTTCAGTAAAGAAGAACCTTTGCTGAAAATGTGTCGAATATTAATAAAAGTTATCAACAAGAGGCTGAAAAGAATAAAAAATTAAGAAATAATCAAGAATATTAATAAGTTGGTACCCAATAATTCAATAACCCAATATAAAATATTTTTTCCGATTTTTTCATTCATTTTAGCTTTGTATAAGTTAATTGAATTAACTGATTTTCGGCTAAGGTTTTTCTTCGCTAAAACCATTGATATTTGGGTCACCGATTTCGATGAAACATTTGGAATTGTTTACTGGTACCAAATGATAAGCAGAACCACCAATATTTCTTCATAATAGTCCTTTTTGATTATAAATAATTTGTCTTTCAAAACAAAAAAATTCCAAAAAGTACATTGAGAAACATAAATTATTCACGTTTAAATTTTTTTAGTTAAGTTTTTAATATATTTTTCCTTTAAGTTTGTGAAAAGGCAAAAAAATGCAAGGTTCCGCATTTTTGTGAGTACGTTGACTACCAATTCTTTTTCAAATAGGCATTGAATACAATTTGTTAGAAAATTACAAAAATGAAAAAAATAACATGCTGGGTGTATAAAAAAAGCAACGTTCAACTTTAAAAAGACGCTTTTTGTATAGCACATGCATTAGGAAAGTTTCTTGTTAAAAAATTTCTGATTAACTGAGCCCAAAAAATTCAGACCTGGGGTCTTATTTTAGGCCTTTCAAGTGGTAACTTTAGTTTTTTAATTGAGAACCCCCATTTTTTAAGCCACATTCGGAAAGAGCGAAAAATTTTACAATTTGAAGATATTTTTCAAAACTTTTTGGGCCCCCCCTGGATTCTTGTAAGTTCCGATAAAGCCCGTTCATCTCCGGAAACAGTACTTCCGAGATAAAGGCATTTTTTGCACAGCAAACGCATCGGGAAAGTTTCCTGAAATCAAATTCTCCTACAAATGGGCCAGAAAAATTGGAATCTGGGATCTTAGTTTGGTCCCAACCTAAAGTTCGTTTTAACTCTTAAAAAAACGGAGTCTCAAGGGCCCAAATTTTTCGGGCCATTTCATAGTGAATTTTTTTTTTAGAAAACTTTCCCAAAGTATGTGCTGTACAAATAAGGTGCATTTTTGGAGTTGATTTGAGTGAAAGAAAAATTTGCCCCACACGACTATTATAAGGCCCAAAAAATTTTTGAAAAATTTCTTAAAATGTAAAATTTTCCAACCATTTCATATCTGGTATAAATGGGGGTTCTCATTCCAGAAACTGCAGTGTTGCGGTAAAATTTTTAAAATTTTTAATTTTTAGATTTAAATTGAGTGAAAGTGTATCATAGAATTATATATATGGGTCAAAATAATACTTTTTTAAAAAACCGTCCGCACGAGGTTCACCGATTTTATTGCAATTTTTTTTGGCAAAAGTACTATTTAATAGAAGACTTTTGCTACAAACTAGAGGTCTCTATCTTATTTCTGCTTGGTGCTAGATTTTTTCAAAGATTGAAAAATGGCCTATTTTTAAGCTGTTTTAAGCAATTTCAAGGTATTTTTCGAAAAATTCTAACTTTTGATCAGAATGAGATAGAGGACTCTAGTTTGCAGCAAAATTTTGTTCAAAATAAGTTCTTTTTTGTAAAAATATTTTGACAACATAGTTTGGTTATTTTTATAATAATACGGTCCTACACAGATATTGCTATTTTTGCTCATTTGCAGGTATCTTCAAACGACCGTAGCTTTTTCTAGGCTAAATTTTTGCGCGTATTAAAAGATTGTTAAATTTTTTTTATGAAAAAACAAAAATTTTGCGACGAACCGGAACCCTGTACGATCTTCCACTTCCAAGATACAGCTGTTTAAAGTTGTCAAAAAACACAAAAAACGCGTTTTTTACGATTTTCACACGCATTTTTGAACGGTTTCGACCTTTTTTTTTCTCTCAAAAATATGTGGAATCTTCTCTTCATATGTTTCCAAACAAGCTCCCATAGTAATTGTAGTGCGGATTTGGGGTTTTAGTTGATTCCAAAGCATACACTTTTGACACATTTTATGTGCTAAACTAGTGTTTTTTTAACTATATACACGCTACATTTAACTTTTTCGTTCATCATAGATGTTTTGAAATTATTTTTTGACTAAAAACTATTCAAATTCCAGCCAAAATTAGGTCACCTGCTTTGAAAAAATTGATACTCAACGAAATATTGATCTCAATATAAAAATGATATACTACTTTTATTCATTTTTTTAGTTTTTGATTCGTTAAAAATCTATGTTCAAATATTGTAAATAATATATTACTTGTTTATTTATTTTTTTCTATTTTTGAAATTACAAATAATTGATCATAGTTTATCAATTATTCTGATAAAACAATCATGGATTACTATTGCTTACTCTGAAAAAAATGAGTCCAAATTAAAAATGTTATTTTTTGAATTCTATGAAGCATGCAACAATCTACCAATCTACATTCTACTTATAATTATGTCCACTTATGAAAAAGAGAATGAGAGATTTGATTAGAAAGTCGAGTCGATTCATCGAATCGAAACTTGATCTTTGATTCTTGGAGCAAGAGCGCCGCCTTAAAGGCCTCTCAAAAGTGTGAATCAGCCAGACACGCCAAATTTAAAATCTTCAGGCATGCTTGATTTGAATTTTTTGTTTTTTTTTTAATTAATAAAGTGAGTAACGAAATTTAAATTTTTAATAGACAAATAAGCGGACAAGCTTACAACCCCATAACCCTAGGCGTAGGGAATAACAAATAATTAACTTTTGTAATAAACAAGTAAGTCGATAAGCTACAACTCCAAAACTCTGGGCGTACTTAGTAAAAAAAATTAATTTTTTTTTATAAACAAATAAGCCGATAAGCTACAACACCATAACCTAGCGCGTGGCTAAAAAAAATGTTAATATTTTTAATAAACAAATAAGGTGATAAGTTACAACCTCATAACCTTGGGCATGTCTAAAAAAAATGTTAATATTTTTAATAAACAAATAACGCGATGAGCTACAACCTCATAACCTTGGGCACGGCTAAAAAAAATGTTAATATTTTTAATAAACAAATAAGGCGATGAGCTACAACCCCATAACACTGGGCGGAGTGAATGAGAAATAATTAAATTTTTTAATAAACAAATAAGCCGATCAGCTGCAACCCCATAACATTGGGCATGGCTCAAAAATTTTTTTTATCCATGTCCAAGGTTATGGGGTGGTAAACTTATTTGCTTAGTTGTTTATTTAAATATTCACATATTTTATATTCGCTGCGCCCAATGTTATGGGGTTGTAGCTCATCAGCTCATTTGTTTATTAAAAAAATTAATTATTTTTCATTCACTACGCGCAATGTTATGGGGTTGTTGCTCATCGGCTTATTTGTTTATTAAAAAAATTAATTATTTTTCATTCGCTACGCCAACCGTCATGGGGTTGTAGCTTATCGCCTTGTTGGTTTATTAAAAATATTAACATTTTTTTCAGCCATGCCCAAGGTTATGGGGTTGTAGCTAATCGGCTCATTTGTTTATTAGAAAGTTTAATTATTTTTCATTCACTCTGCCCAGTGTTATGGGGTTGTAGCTCATCGCCTTACTCGTTTATTAAAAATATTAACATTTTTTTAGCCATGCCCAAGGTTATAAGGTTGTTGCTCATCGCCTTATCTGTTTATTAAAAATATTAACATTTTTTTTAGCCATGCCCAAAGTTATGGGGTTGTAGCTTGTCGCCTTATTGGTTTATTAAAAATATTAACATTTTTTTCAGCCATGGCTTATTTGTTTATTAAAAAAAATTAATTATTTTTACTAAAGTTAATTATTTGTTATTCACTACGCCTAGGGTTATGGGGTTGTAAGCTTGTCCGCATATTTGGCTATTAAAAATTTAAATTTCGTTACTCACTTTATTAATTAAAAGAAAAAAAAATAAATAAAAATCAAATCAGGCATGCCTGAAGATTTCAAATTGGGCACGTCCAGCTGGTTCACACTTTTGAGAGGCCTTTAAGGCGGCGCTCTTGCTCCAAGAATCAAAGATCAAGTTTCGATTCGATATATTGACTCGACTTTCTAATCGAATCTCTCATTCTCTTTTTCATAAGTGGACATAATTATAAGTAGAATGTAGATTGGTAGATTGTTGCATGCTTCATAGAATTCAAAAAATAACATTTTTAATTTGGACTTATTTTTTTCAGAGTAAGCAATAGTAATCCATGATTGTTTTATCAGAATAATTGATAAACTATGATCAATTATTTGTAATGTCAAAAATAGAAAAAAATAAATAAACAAGTGGTATATTATTTACAATATTTGAACATAGATTTTTAACGAATCAAAAAACTAAAAAAATGAATAAAAGTAGTATATCATTTTTATATTGAGATCAATATTTCGTTGAGTATCAATTTTTTCAAAGCAGGTGACCTAATTTTGGCTGGAATTTGAATAGTTTTTAGTCAAAAAATAATTTCAAAACATCTATGATGAACGAAAAAGTTAAATGTAGCGTGTATATTGTTAAAAAAACACTAGTTTAGCACATAAAATGTGTCAAAAGTGTATGCTTTGGAATCAACTAAAACCCCAAATCCGCACTACAATTACTATGGGAGCTTGTTTGGAAACATATGAAGAGAAGATTCCACATATTTTTGAGAGAAAAAAAAAGGTTGAAACCGTTCAAAAATGCGTGTGAAAATCGTAAAAAACGCGTTTTTTGTGTTTTTTGACAACTTTAAACAGCTGTATCTTGGAAGTGGAAGATCGTACAGGGTTCCGGTTCGTCGCAAAATTTTTGTTTTTTCATAAAAAAAATTTAACAATCTTTTAATACGCGCAAAAATTTAGCCTAGAAAAAGCTACGGTCGTTTGAAGATACCTGCAAATGAGCAAAAATAGCAATATCTGTGTAGGACTGTATTATTATAAAAATAACCAAACTATGTTGTCAAAATATTTTTACAAAAAAGAACTTATTTTAAACAAAATTTTGCCGCAAACTAGAGGTCTCTATCTCATTCTGATCAAAAATTAGAATTTTTCGAAAAATACCTTGAAATTGCTTAAAACAGCTTAAAAATAGGCCATTTTTCAATCTTTGAAAAAATCTAGCACCAAGCAGAAATAAGATAGAGACCTCTAGTTTGTGGCAAAAGTCTTCTATTAAATAGTACTTTTGCCAAAAAAAATTGCATTAAAATCGGTGAACCTCGTGCGGACGGTTTTTTAAAAAAGTATTATTTTGACCCATATATATATAAATCGCTTAGTTTGTCTGCGTATCGTATGCATGTCTGTCTGCGTGTTTGTTTGGGGTTAGCTCAACAAAAAATGCATATTTTTCAATATGGTTTTTGCTATTATCTTCCAAACCTCTCCAAAAGTAAAATAAGCTATAGCAGATTATTCAAAAAAATCCAGACTTCAAAAATTTTAAAAAATTTGGATTTCAAAACTTAATTTTTTTTCTTTAATTTTGAATAAGTTTTGAAAAAATGAATATATTTTTGGGGTCTGAGTTATTTTTTTAGTTTTGCTCTCAGAATTTAAATAAGCTATATAAAAATTTCACATGTTCCAAAAATTCCAAAAATTCGAATTTGAATTTTTTTTTTTATTCAATTTTGATAACTTTTTGAAAAATAATTTTTGTTAGCTGTGACCTCGGACTGTTGATTATTAATTTAAAAAATAAAATAAAATAAAATAAAAATATGAATAAATAAGAATAAAATATTTAATTGGTTCTTTCAAGGGTAATTATAAGTTTGCTTTTAGGCCCGTAGGGCCTGGGATATGTCAATGAACTAGGGAAAACAGATTATATAAAAAAAAGGGAACAGCAACTCTAACTCAAAGAATTAGTCACTCTGTAAAACAAGCTCGCAACTGCAAATCAACAGCCACAAAGCTAACCTACTGTGTACACAGCGGGTTCAAGTTTACAGAGGAGAAAGAAGTAGAAATTAAAATAGAAATATTAATAAATTATTAAAAATTGACCAATCTATGAATTAAAAAAATGGAAAGTAAAACAATAAACATTTTTTTTTTTTTTTTTTTGACTTTTACAACAGTAGTAATAATTAAAATAAAAATAAATTTTAACGGGTTTCACTGTTCAAAATTTTTTTTATTAAACCATTAAAATTCACAACGTTTCGCTTTTTTTGTAAATAAAAGCCTCTTCAGGTCTAAAAATGTAAATAATATAAAATTAAATTGAATTATCACATGTAAAAAAATATATACAAACAATATAAAAATTAATTAATTAAGTAACTCACATCTTAATACAAATGATTATCACAGTACTCAGCCAAAGCTGTCAGAAACGTTGTGAATTTTAATGATTTAATAAAAAAATTTTTGAACAGTGAAACCTGTTAAAATTTATTTTTATTTTAAGTAAAACATTAAAGTTTTGAAGTTAATACTTTAATTTTAATACTTATTTATTTGCGCTCAACCTTTCCCAAAATACTAGTTGGATACTGCCCACTCTCGGTCACTCTCAACCTGATTCTTCAGCTTGATTCTCAACCTCATTTTTCAGTGTCAAAATAAATATAAAAAAAATTTTTTGCATTATTTGAATGATTTTATATGTAAATAACAATAAGAAAAATTCAAATTGTTTTTTTTTTTTTTTATTAACCGCCCGCCATGGTGGCTTACAAAATAAATATATAACAGAAAATAAAAAATTCTTAACATTTCAAGAAAACTTAAGCTTCGAAACAGTAGCTTAATAAATCAACTGATCGGACTCGTCACTTCTCACTGAGACTGGTAACAGGCACAGCTTATGAATTGGACGCGAGAGCTCACCGGTAGCCGTTTTTACTATCACCGCGCGAACTTTTCCGTCGGGACCAATATTGATCGATCTGACGCGAGCGAGTGGCCACTTAGCCAGTGGTGTGTTTTCATCCTTGACCAGAACTAAGGAGTCGAGTTTTAGATTCTCCCCAGAATAGCACCACCACGAGCGAACTTGCAAGGTAAAAAAGTATTCCACCTTCCAACGTTGCCAAAAATCATCGCGCATTCGCATTAAAAGATCGTATCGTTTTGAAGGGGTGGGATCGAAATTTACTGTTCCCGGTTCTGGGATTATCGTCAATGCATGACCGACGAGAAAATGCCCAGGAGTTAGTGGAGCAAGATCCTTGGGATGACTACTTATATCGACTAACGGGCGTAAGTTCAAGCAAGCTTCGATTTGACACCATAATTTCTTTATTTCCTCAAAAGTGAAGGTCGAGCTGCCGATCACATGTTTCTAGTGGTGTTTAGTGGATTTCACTGCTGCCTCCCAAATTCCACCCATGTAAGGAGCAGAGAGGGGTATGAAAGTCCACTCAGTACCTTCATTAGCAAGTGAAACGCAAGCATCTTTATAAAATTCTGAAGCTTCATGGAAAATTTTGCGAAGTTCCTTATCTGCACCTTTAAAATTAGTGCCATTATCACTGGCAAGGGTTTGAATGTGGCCGCGTCTTGAAACTAATCTCCGAAAGGCGGCGAGAAATCCTGGAGTGGTCAAGTCGGAAACAGCTTCAAGATGAACAGCCTTCGTGGCTAAACAAACGAATATACATATATAGCCTCTATATGCTTTATGACCTCGACCTTTCGTGGTACGTAACATCACAGGCCCAGCATAATCTACGCCGGTAGCTAAAAACGGTCGAATCGCATTGACTTGGAACTCAGGCAAGTTACCCATAATTTCAGTCAGCGTTTTTGCAAACAAAACGAGCACAAAGTACACAATCACTATATACTTGCTTAGCGAGGACTTGCGCAAGAGTAATCCAAAACTTTCGCACGTTGTGACTGACCATCAATTGAGGCCCACCATGTAAAGTTTTGTCATGTAATTCGAACATTAATAAATAAGCAAGACGACAATCTTTATGCAGAATTAAATTGAAGGTGCTGTACACCGAAACGATCGTAACGACAATAATTTTGTATAATTAATTGTTAATAAAAAAATGAAGATTGACAAAACTCTATATTTTGTTTTACTATGATTATTTTATTATGAATCTTCATCAAGTAGATGCCAACTCAATCCAACAGAATTATAGGGTTTTTTTCTTCAAAACTTAATCCAGCGCATTGAAGACAACCTCCAACACGCACTAAATTATTTTCATCCAAAAAAGGACACAATGATCTTATGGACGAACCAGATGGAAGTCTTCGATTTTTCAGAAGAGCGTCTATTTTATCTTTGAAAAAATGTCCTTGAGCCTTTAAAATCAAAAGTCGAAGTGCTTCAGAAAGCTTGACAGTTTTCAATGGTCCAATTGAATTATTTTTGGAACAAGTTTTAGGCGTATCTCGTCTTTTCAGCTTTTGTAAATAGCGTAGCCAATAGTCGATTATTCTAATAGTTTTATTTAAATCAAAATATCTATGGAAAAGTTTTATACTCATACATGAGTTTTATACATAAACAGTGCTTACATTGCATCTTTTGAGCTCAAGAGAGGTTGTGACATAGCATTCATCCTTACCGGGACCAAATTTAGGGTCGGAGGGCCAGTGTGGTCCATTCCACCACAATGAACTGGACGTTAACTCCTCTGGGGTTATACCTCTTGTAGCAAGGTCTGCGGTGTTTTCACCGGAGCGCACATGACGCCATGAATCGAGGTGTATTATCGATTGGATTTTACTAACATGATTTGCGACGAAAGGTGTCTACTTTGACCCATGAGCTTTGATCCAAGCTAAGGTGATTGGAGAATCAACCCACGCGTAGGCAGGAACCTGTTCATACTCTAGTTTTTTACGTACCTGATTAACCCATTACCGCCCATGGAAAAATCAAAAGTGATGTAAAAAAACTAACTGTTTGAAAACCTGTCTCATGAAAAAATAGTAGATACGTGTTTTTTCTTTTTTCAATTTTCATTGTTTAAACATTATTTATTTAAACAAATTCGTAAAAAAATTTAATTTTTTATAAACTAATAACGGCATTCAATTCTTCGACCAAAAATAAGGCGAAAGTCATCCAAGTAATTTTTTGATCAGACGCTTAGATCTTTTGCTACGAGCGCTCAAACATGTAAAAATATTGTCTTATAGTGGTGAGCTCCGAGGCACCGCACCGAAGATACACTTTTACGAGTCAGAGCTCACCACTATAAAACCATATTTTTACATGTTTGAGCGCTCGTAGCAAAAGATCTAAGCGTCTGATCAAAAAATTACTAAGATTACTTTCGCCTTATTTTTGGTCAAAGACTCGAATGCCGTTAGTAGTTTATAAAAATTTAAAATTTTTTCCTAATTTGATTAAATGAATAATGTTTAAACAATGAAAATTGAAAAAAGAAAAAATACGTATCTACTATTTTTTCATGAGACAGGTTTTCCAACAGTTAGTTTTTTTATATCACTTTTGATTTTTCCATGGGCGGTAATGGGTTAACGAGCTTTGCACCAAGAAGTGCACCGCAATGCTCTAAACGAGGGATGCTAAGGGTTTTTACAGGGGCAACTTTTGTCTTGACCTGGAGTGATCTGGCAAAACTAGCTGTTTGCTTTTTTGTACGCAGATAAACCGTAGCAGAGTACGCGCGTTCTGACGCATCAGTAAAAACATGAATCTCTATCTCTGAGGCAATATCAGTACCCAACCAACGAGGTATGGCGATTGTTTCGAGTAAGGGTAATTTAGTTTTGAAATTCTCCCAAAGCTCTGAAAGTTGTGGAGAGAGTTGTTGATCCCAATCACGATCCAGCAACCAGATATCTTGAATCAGAATTTTAGCAGTAACTAAAACTGGACTATACCAGCCAAGGGGGTCGAAAAGTCTAGATATATCTGACAGAACAGAACGTTTAGTAGCTTGAACTTTTTTAAAATCGTTCATATTTACCTTCAAGGAAAATGTGTCAGTTCAAGGATTTCAAATAAGACCAACTGTTGTAACTGGATCGAACTTAAATTCCTTAACATCATTTTCTGATTTTGGACAAAGTTCTGGGGCATTTGAGGCCCATTTGCTTAATTCAAAACCACCAGCTTTAAGAATACCGATTAATTGATTCTTAACCTCAATAGCAGAATCTAAGGTATCAGCACCATCATGAAAGTCATCAACTTATGATGCTTTGCGGATGGAACAAGTACCTAAAGGGAATTTATGACTCTCGTCTTCCACCAATTGTAAAAGCGTTTGGAAAACAAGCCAAGGGGCACAATTCGTATCGTAAGTAACGGTAGTTGGAGCGTATTCTAACAATTTTCTCCATGCTTCAAAACGGAACAAAATTTTTTGCCAAATAATATCATCAGAATGAACATTAATTTGTCTGAACATCTTGACAATATCAGCTGTAAAAGCGAAGCGAAATCGTCTGGCACGAGTAAGAACTGCCCAGAGCTCAGATTGAGCTCAGGTGATGTCAATTCGCGGTAAATTCCGTGGTGAGGCAAAAAAGTACCTTCATCTGATTCTGACAAAATTAATTTTTGTGTTTCATGTCAAGATACGTTGACATGAAATTATTGTATTCAGACTTGAAAATAGGATTTGACGCTGCTTTCCTCTCGTTTGAGATTTGCAACCATGCAGCAGCCTGTCTGTTAAGCAACAAGTTTTCATGTGGATTTAACCGGAAAGGAAGACGTACGGTGTACCGACCAGTCTTATCGCGAGTGTGAGTGTCATGTAATATTTTCACGCAATCTTCTTCCTCCTTTGAAAAGAATCTCTCGGAAGAAATCTCGTCTATTTCCCATAGACGTTGAAGATCGAAAGATAAACAGACGTTATAATGGCACAAAACGATTTGATTTGAAAAATGAAGTGCATTTTTCAAGTTTAATGATGGGTGATCAAGATCGTTATCAGGATCCCAAAAATTTTCAAAAGAAAACTCATTTGGTGATCGTATTACGTGGATCAAGTGTGAACGACGAACGTTCGTATTTTCAAAATCAACAGGGCCCATCAAGACCCATCCAAAAGGGGTTCGACAAGCTACGGGCTCATACAGTGAACCAATTCGTTTAGGGAGCATCCATAAATTACGTAACGCTTACACGGGGGGGGGGGGTCCCGAAATTATTATGAATCGTTATGCGAGGGAGGGAGGGGGTTGAAAGTAACATTACGTAACGATATCAGTTCCGGAAATTTTAATATAAAATTTCATAACTTTTTATATCCAATAATTTTAATTCGATGAAATTAGATATTAAGAGGTTGCGTTCGAGAATTTAAAGTGTTGAGAGTTTTGGTAAAATTTGTGAATCGAAAATCTAAGAAATTTTGCTATACAATTATATTCTGCGAAACAATAGCCACTCACCGCGCGCGCACTCTTCGGCCACATGATGATTTCAGCACACTCCCGCGGTGTGCAGCAGCGTCATTTTTTTATGTTTTGTTTACTCTAGTAAGATTCGGCTGCTTTTCGAGTTTAACATATCAGCGTACTCTGTGCTAGAAAGAAACTGTAAATTTGTTTGGATACGTTTTTTTGAGGAGCATTTTTATTTAATTTCTTGTATCACGTGTAAAATGGTTAAGAATAAATCTGAATTATACCAAAATCTTTACGCTGCTGTCTAATTATCTCATGCCAACTCGACAAATGCAGTGCAACAGACAAAAACAAATTCAATATGGAATGATTCGATGTCACAAACTCAAGATTTAGAACAGTTCTACAAAATAACTGAAGCAAAAATAAAATCGTTGAAAGAAAAAGCTTCTTCTAAAAAACGAGCTTTTGCAAATTTTTTCCGTGAGGTACTTATGATCATTATATATTTTCTGCTTCTTTAGCCAATTTTTGTGAATTATAAATGCTTAGTTTTGATTGTTTTACTAAGAAGTTTTTTGAAATTAGTTTAAAAATAAATTACCAATTATTTAATTTTTTTCACTTTTTTAAAGACGGAATTTAATGAAGTTAAAAGTAATCTTATTAATTAAATCATAAATGTAACGAGAAAACTATTAATTTTTTTGAAATGACGTGATTTATTGATTATAGGCAGCTAAAAAAAAGGCGAGTAGAAATTCCGGAGTGTGATGTTGAGCAGGTGTTAACAGAAAATAATTTATAAACATCTGAACGAGTTGATAAGGATTGCTATAGTGAATCTGATCATTCATCTGACAAAGAAAGAAATAATTAATAGAACTGGTGTTTACTTGATGAAAATTCATTTTAACAATATTAAAATAACTAAGTGTGTTTTCCCAGTGTGACTATCCCTCAAGCTCTAAGCTCCCAAAACCCTGGGCGCCCAAGTTAAGAAACTGATTGCCTACCGCCTAAGCTCTAAGGCCCCAAAACCCTGGGCGCCCGAGTTCAACAAAATACTGCATTTTCAGGTCTTGTGCGACAGTGAGGTCGTGGTAAACGGCACACGCGTAATCGAAGTGAGGAAGAATAAGGGATTGAATGAGTTCTTACCGGAAGGATCGCGCGAGGGCATGCCTGTAGAAGTGGAGGCTGTGGAGGGAGGCGTAAACCCGCGCGGTGATCGAAGAGAGATGTTCGGTCCAGTTTAGCGAGGGGGTGATGATGACTCCGAGGCTCTTCGACTTGTCGGCGAAGGGGACGGGGGTACCAGCGACAGAGATGAGGGGGGTGGGTAGAGTGCTAGGGGATTTGAGGTAGTGATGGCTACCAAAAAGCGTGGCGATAGTCTTGCCAGCGTTGAGCGTGAGCCCGTTGACTTCGGCCCATTCAGCAATTGAGGAGACATCGTAGGAGAGCTTGCGAATGAGGGATGCAAGGCCTTCGGGGGTGGCTGCAGCTTCAAGGTAGATCTCTTAAGGTCGTCGGAAAACAATTTGTACAGCGCATACAGCAGGGAAAGTAGGAGATTTAGAACGAAAATGAGGAATAGTACAGGACAGAGGATGTGCAGAGGTACGAGGTGACTAGCTAGGTAAGAGGGCTTAAGTAGCTGGGAAACCCTGAAGGCGAGGTTGCCTATAAAAAAAATTCCCGACGACGACTCACTGAGAGCCGATTGACTGCTATTATGTAGGGGGTGACATGCGCAGTCCAAGGGATATTGCCAAAGACGTATCGGACACAAGCGTTTAGCAGAAGGTGAAGTTTCAGGTTTTGCTGGTCGGTGAAATGATGGTACACAGCGCTGGCGTAGTCGAAATGAGGGTTGATCAGTGATTCAACGAGGTGTTTTTGAGTGCTGTGTTAAAATCAGAAATGAATAAATTAACACTGTTTTTATTAAATTGTGTCTGTCTCAACTTTTATTTGACAACCCTCCCCTACCAGCTTTTAATCCGGCAAATAAAAATAAAGTTAATGAAGCAGTAAATCCGCAACATTTGGTCCTTCGAGCCAGATAGCTGGTAGGTGGCTGGGTTTTTCTTGTCTTCTCTGCTCTTCCTTGCTCTTCTCTGTTCTTCTCTTAGTCAGCTCTGAATGAAAAGAGTCGTTTGACTCATTTATTTGGGACATCTCCAGGTACTCTCAACTTTCCTGCTAATTTGGTGCTCGCTGGTGGTTCAACATGGATGAGAAGCAGAGTGCAGACACCAAAAAGTCCTCCAGGAGCAACTCACCAAGTCTCAGCAAGGAGTATTGCCAGGTGATGCTGGCACTACTCCACAGGTCAAGGTTCATGACCTTGCTGATAACACTCAACTCTGGAGTAACTCAATTGAGAACACCTCTGGAGTCCAGGCCAATTCAAAGGAATCTCTTCAAATTACTGATGGTTGTCAACGGCGCACAAGGTCAAACTCAGGATCGGTGTCAGCTGACTTTCTGGTGAGAAAGCTCTCACGGACTGAGCGGTTGCAAGCTCTTACCAGAATCTTAGAAAGGATCACATCACATGAAGGCGTCATTGGGGCCATGGTATTGGATTCTTGGGAAAATTCAGCAACGACCATTATGACTAATTTTCGACAGGACCACTCACAACTGGTCACTTTCTGTCCTTCTGTGATGGTAGATGACGACTATTTTACTCAAGGAACACTCTCTCAGATGGAAAATGTTATGTTTGACATTCTCACCGCTCTGGCTGATCTCAAGGACAAGCTCCCTCCAGTTGTTCCTCCGGCAAACTCAACAGAACCTCGAGACACTTCTCACGGTGCTAAGCTCCCAGAGATCAAGCTCCTATCTTTTCTGGATCATATGCAAAGTGGCCAGAATTCAAGGCTTCTTTTTTTGATTTGGTTTTAAACAGCTCCTGACTTGGAGCATCACAGAAGCTCCACTATTTGCGGAGCTCATTATCTGGTGAGCCTTTAGCACTTATCAACTCTTTTCCCATTACTTCTGAAGGTTTGGATCTCGCCTGGAACACTCTGCTGACCCGTTATGAAAATGAAAGGTACCTCATAACCGAGCATATTGGCAAGCTCAATAGGCTATCTCATGTTCAACCAAAAAGCTCGGCCTCTCTCAACTCAATGATCTCATCGTTGTCAGGCATCAGAAAGTCGCTGATGACTCACGTCTCACGCGAGGAGTTGGGAGATTGCTTGCTCACTGCAAAGGGCATCAGCCTCTTGGATCGTCTCTCCGTGGAACAATGGGAAACTTCTCTGGCCAACTCATCAGAATTTCCTAGCTTTGAGAATCTCGAGCAATTCCTTATGGGCAGAGTTCGAGCCTTGGAGCAGGTGGAAGGTGCTTCTCACGGCAGCGTCAATCAGTCTGGTGGAAAATCTCAAGGAACATCTCAATCTACCAAAGCGATGAAGGCTCCTTTTGGAGCATCTGGACCCTCTCACTCTGCTGCTGATCCCAGGAAAACTCAACCTGCAAAGCAGTACCCTTGCTCCTTCTGTGACGGCTCACATTTCATCGTGTTTTGCCCTGGTTTTAAGAAACTCTCATTGACAGCTCGCAGGCACATAGTGGTTGAAAAGGTGCTCTGCTTCAATTGTCTGGGCAAACACGCAGCCAGGAATTGCAACTCAAAAGTACGGTGCAAGACATGTGCACAATCTCACCACACAATGATACACCCTGAGTCAGGAGCCAATCCTGGGGCTTCTACTCAAACCAAGGCTAACACATCTACTCAATAGGAAGCAGGCGCAGTCACATTTGGTATTTCTCAATCTCTGGAACACTCACTCCTGGCTACCATAACACCTTCAGCTTCTCATTCAGTAAGACTTCTCATCGATCCAGGCTCAGAATTGTCATTTATATCATCTGAGATTGTGACAATGCTCAAAATTCCTCGGACTCACTCATCTGTTCCCATCATTGGCATTGGTGGATCAAAGTCAGCTCACACTCAAGGAAAGGTAGTCATGACTCTCAAGTCCATTCATCGCAACGTTCAGCTCAAACTCCACGCTCATATATTGAAACAGCTCACTTCTACGTTACCGTCTCACCCGTGCGATGAATCAACTTGGCCTCATCTTAGCAAACTCAACTTAGCAGACACTCTATTTGGTCAACCACGCAACATAGACATCATAATTGGTGCAGATCATTATGGCTTAATCATCTTGCCAAACCTCATCAAGGCAGCCCCTTATGATCCTATTGCTCAGCTGTCTATATTTGGGTGGTTGGTTCATGGACCTTCCTCACAGTCAAATTATTCACCACGACAAACCTTTCATGGGGCAACAGTTCATGACGACACCTCACTTCTGGAGATCCTGACAAGGTTTTGGGACTTGGAAGAAGCTCCACACTCTTCAAAGTCAATCCTCACACCAGAAGAAGAGGAGTGTGAACAACATTTCCTCAAGACACACTTAAGGGACCCGCAAGGACGCTACATCATCAGATTGCTACTGAAGATGGATCCTTCTTGTTTGGGTGATTCTCTCGCTCGCTCAAGGGCATGTTTAAGAGGAATCATGAACAAGCTTCAACGCAACGATGATTACAAGCAACTGTACGTTGCTTTTATGGAGAAATATGCTCAACTGGGTCACATGGTTCCTGTGCCAGCAGAGGAGCTCAAATCATCTCCAGCTTACTATCTACCTCATCATGGAGTGCTCAAATTGGATAGTTTAACAACAAAGTTGAGAGTTGTATTTAATGGGTCTGCTGTCACATCATCTGGTTACTCTCTCAACGACATCATGCATGCTGGACCCAATTTATTGCTCAACATCGACGACGTACTCACATGGCTCAGAACTCATCAGTTTGTCTTTGCCACAGACATCACGAAAATGTACAGGCAGATCTTGGTTCATCCCGATGATCAAGATTTGCAAAGGATAATTTGGATCGACAGCGAACTCAGGGAGGTACTCATCAAGTTCATTACGGTGACGTATGGCACTCGGGCAGCTCCTTATTTAGCCATCGGGTACTGTTGCAACTCATCCTGGATGAGGTTATCGGTATCCACTTGCCATTGACTCAGTGGAAGTTGGCAGATACGTAGACGATATCTACGGGGGAGCTGACACTCTGGCGCTTCTCAACAAGAAAGCTCATCAGCTTGAAGGTTTGTGCAAGGCAGGTGGAATTCCCTTGTCAAAATGGACCTCCAACCACCCTGAATTCTCAAAGACCGCTCACACGGACTCTCAAGGTGACAGCACCATCTCATTTAGTATCTGCACTGCCAAAATTCTCGGACTCATTTGGACCCCTCAGCAGGACTCAATCACATTCACTCTGGCCTTACCTCCAGTCAAGGAGACACTCACCAAAAGGACAATTCTCTCAGAAGTGGCTCAAATCTTCAACCCCATCGGCATCATCTCACTTGTGGTCATAAAAGCAAAAATCCTCCTGCAAGAGTTATGGCTACTCAAGCTGGCCTGGGACGAACCAGTGTCAGAGTCAATCAAGGCCAAGTGGCGCGAAATCAGGGATTATTTTCAGAACTTGGATAAGGTCACTTCCTCGGTGGCTTGGAACCCTGTCACACTCCGCCATCGAAATTCATGGTTTTTCGGATGCTTCTCAATATGCCATGATTGCTGTTTTATATGTGCGCACTCACGGACCCATAGGTATTTCAATTTCATTTCTTTGTTCCAAAACAAAGGTGGCCCCACTCAAGCCTGACTCAATCCATCGACTGGAGTTAATTGCTGCTCACTTGCTCAGCAAATTGGTTAATCACTTTGCTGGCTCACTCAAATTAGAGGTACGCTCTGTGACACTTTGGACAGACTCAATGGTAGCACTCACTTGGATCAACTCTCACCCATCTCGCTGGAAGGAGTTTGTGCGTAACAGGGTACATTCCATTCAGGAACTGACATCATCTGCTCAGTGGAGGCATGTACCGGGAAAATGTAATCCAGCTGATTGTGCTTCTCGAGGATTGCTAACATCACAACTCATCGATCACAATCTCTGGTGGAATGGCCCTGAGTGGCTAAAACAATCAGAAGAACTCTGGCCTGCCAAACGAGAACATCTTGATGAGCACACCCTTTCAGAACTCAAGAAAATTGTTCCAACAACAGCTGTTGCCACTGTTAGGGAGCATTGGGATCTTCTCTACAGGTATTCATCGCTCAACAAGTTATTAAAAATTACTTCTTTGTGCATGGTGGCGTGCGAACGGTTCAAAGGAGTCTTCATTTCTCACTCACCAGTCATCGCTGCGGAAATGCTCAACAAAGCCAAGTTATTTTGGGTTAGACAATCTCAAGAAGTGGATTTCAAGGACGAGATTCGCATGGTTTCTAGCTCAACACTTCCAACGTCTCATGCACTCAACCGGCTAACTCCATTTGTGGATGCCGAGGGAATTCTCAGAGCAGGAGGTCACCTTAACAAGACGAATCTGAGTTATTCAATCAAGCATCCTGCAATTCTCAACCAAAACAAACCTCTCACTAAGCTCATCATAGGTCAGGCCCATCTGGACACACTCCATGGTGGAACTCAGTTCACTCTTGCCAAGATACGGCAAGAACAGTGGATCATTGGTGGACGAGCTACTGTCAAGTCTCACATAGTGCACTGTGTGATTTGTGCTAGACAGTGGGGGACTCGAGCTCGCCAACTCATGGGACAACTACCCGTGGCCAGGGTAACTCCCACTCGTCCTTTTTCTCATACTGGGGTTGATTACGCTGGTCCACTCAATATCAAATCTTGGAAGGGACGAAGTTCAAAAACCTACAAAGGTTGGATATGTGTGTTTGTCTGTTTTGTTTCATCAGCTACTCATTTGGAAGCAGTCAGCGATTATTCTGCAGATGGTTTCATTGCAGCATATAGACGCTTCACATCTCTACGTGGACTCCTTTCTCACTTATACTCAGATTGTGGAACTAATTTTCAAGGAGCGGACAAGATTCTGAAAAAACTTTGGCATCAAGCTCAACAGGGAAACTCAGCTCTTGGAATGTTGTTGGCTAACGACAAAACTCAGTGGGAGTTCAATCCACCAGCTGCCCCACACATGGGTAGTAAGTGGGAGTCAGTGGTAAAATTAGTGAAGTTTCATCTCAATAGGACAATTGGTGATACCCTTTTGACGTTCGAGGAGCTTGCTACTCTTCTAGCTCAGATTGAGGTATTCTCAACTCACGCCCATTGGAACCTCTCAGCGACGATCCTGATAACTTGGAGGGACTCACACCTGGACACTTTCTCATTGGCACAGCACTCAATGCAGTTCCAGAACCCAGTCTTTTAAACTTGGCAACATCTCAACTGGACCGCTGGCTATTGCTTCAGCAAATGATGCAGAGCTTTTGGAAGCAATGGTCAACCCATTATCTACATCACTTGCAGACGGTTTCAAAATGGCAACATCCTTCTCACAACATCAAGGTCAACTCATTGGTTTTGCTCACAAATGAGAACATGCCACCAAGCAAATGGCTTCTGGCAAGAGTAGTCCAACTCCATCCAGGGCCAGATGGTTTGGTTCGTGTGGTAACACTTAGGACAGCTTCAACAACACTCAAGAGACCAGTGGTAAAGTTGGTGGTTTTACCGGTCTGCTCAGCTCAAACTCAATCAACCAGTCGGTTGATGGCGGGCGGCAATGTTGCGGAGCGAACAATAATTTCACTCCGTTCGAAAAACATTCATGTCAATGTATTATTACTTTTGATTTTATTACTTTTGATTAGAAGAAGAAAAATTTTTTTTTTAGGTTAAGTGATTTTTTTATTATTTAAATTTATCAGTTATAGATTTTCACACAGTTTTTGATACTTTCCATCTCTCATACTCTTCTCGAACATGTAAAAAATGCATAAATGTTGATTTCAAAAACTTCAAGTCTGATGAAAACTGAGCCAAGAGTATCGGACATTAACAGGCGCTCCTCGAGTGAGTTGCGTAGCGCTTAGCGCCTATGCTTTTTGTCAATAAAAAAAAAGTACTTCAAATCAACAATGACATAAAACTTGTTTTGCATATTGTTGAATAGATCCCAGACAACGAGTAAACCCTATAATCTTGTGAAAAAATAATTTTTTTCACATAGTATTTGGAAGTCAAAAATCGTAAGAATCGCATTTTTTAAAACTTTGGCGATTTTTAACGCAAAAATAACCTTGGGGATGGCTAAAAAAATGTTAATTTTTTTAATAAACAAATAAATTTGATGATTAACATTTTTTTAAATAATTTGATTTTAACATTTATAAAATTAATTATTTTTACTAAGTACGCCCAGTGTTTTGGAGTTGTTACTTATCGGCTTATCTGTTTATTACAAAAGTTAATTATTTAATAGTTAATTATTTGTTATTCACTACGCCTAGAGTTATGGGGTTGTAAGCTTGTCCGCTTATTTGGCTATTAAAAATTGAAATTTCGTTACTCACTTTATTAATAAAAAAAAAAAAAAAAATTCAAATCAGGCATGCCTGAAGATTTCAAATTTGGCGCGTCTGGCTGGTTCACACCTTTGAGAAGCCTGAAAGGGGGCGCTCTTGCTCCAAGAATCAAAGATCAAGTTTCGATTCGATAAATCGACTCGACTTTCTAATCGAATCTCTCATTCTCTTTTTCATAAGTGGATATAATTATAAGTAGAATGTAGATTGGTAGATTGTTTTATGCATTCAAAAAATGCATTTTGTTGCATGCAAATGCAAATGTTATTTTTTGAATGCAAAAATTGCATTCAAAAAATAACATTTTTAATTTGGACTCATTTTTTTCAGAGTAAGCAATTGTAATCTATGATTGTTTTATCGGTCGTTATACCCCTAGTGCTTGAAAATTGTCGAAAATTTTCCGACTGTGTTGTGTTGTACAGCAACGAGGGGGGCAAGTTTGGCAGTTTAAAAATCACGAGCGTGAAGCGCGAGTGATTTTTTGTCAAACTTGCCCCGCGAGCTGCTGTGCAAAAAAACTGGAGGAAAATTGTCTAAAATTTTGAAGCACGAGGGGTATTCAGCTGGATTATTTTTCCCAGCTGAATTTCAACTCATAGAAATGCTGTATTTTACATTTATGCGGTTATAGTTCTATTACCATTTATTGACTATGAATGTAATAATGAATACTCATATATAGGTATACACCGCAGTGACTCGGGTCTAACCCAAAAGCTGAATCGAGTAAGTCCAACAATTCGAGTTGCTATGCGACTTGAAATGTTCAAATTGGAAATAACCGAAAAATTATCGAAATAATTTTACCCACACCCCTCTGCCAAATGTCAAATGTGGCGTTCCTATTGGTTGAAATTTAGCTCGGGAAAATAATCAGAATAATTGATAAACTATAATCAATTGTTTGTAATTTCAAAAATAGAAAAAAAATAAATAAATAAGTGATATATTATTTACAATATTTGAACATAGATTTTGAACGAATCAAAAAACTAAAAAACTGAATATAAGTAGTATATTATTTTGATATTGAGATCAATATTTCGTTGAGTATCAATTTTTTCATAGCAGGCGATCTAATTTTGGCTGAATTTAAATAGTTTTTAGTCAAAAAATAATTTCAAAACATCTATATTGAACGAAAAAGTTAAATGTAGCGTGTATATTGCTAAAAAAACACTAGTTTAGCACATAAAATGTGTCAAAAGTGTATGCTTTGGAATCAACTAAAACCTCAAATCCGCACTACAATTACTGTGGGAGCTTATTTGGAAACATATGAAGAGAAGATTCCACATATTTTTGAGAGAATGCGTTCAAAAATGCGTGTGAAAATCGTAAAAAACGCATTTTTTGTGTTTTTTGACAACTTTAAACAGCTGTATCTTGGAAACGGAAGATCGTACAGGGTTCCGGTTGGTCGCAAAATTTTTGTTTTTTCATAAAAAAAATTTAACAATTTTTTAATATGCACAAAAATTTAGCCTAGAAAAATACGGTCGTTTGAAGATACCTGCAAATGAGCAAAAATAGCAATATCTGTGTAGGACTGTATTATTATAAAACTAAATAAACTATGTTGTGATAATATTTTTACAAAAAAGAACTTATTTTGAACAAAATTTTGCCGCAAACTAGAGGTTTCTATCTCATTTTGATCAAAAGTTAAAATTTTTCGAAAAATCTGTTAAAATTGCTTAAAATAGCTTAAAAATAGGCCATTTTTCAATCTTTGAAAAAATCTAGCACCAAGCAGAAATAAGAAAGAGACCTCTTGTTTGCGGCAAAAGTCTTCTATTAAATAGTTCTTTTGCCAAAAAAAATTGCAATAAAATCGGTGAACCTCGTGCGGACGGTTTTTTAAAAAAGTATTATTTTGACCCATATATGTATATTGTGGGGGTTTCTGCATAAAAAAATTTGGCCTACCTGACCTAGATTGAAAATAACTTATTTATACAATTGTTGAGTGATGAACATGGTTGACCTAGTCTCGTTAGAGGTATTAAAAATTGTTTTTGCAAAAACCCTCACAATATATATATGTGAAAGGACTTGAAAAAAAGGAAGCTTTTGGCGCAAACCGCAATAATTGCATATTGTAGGGGTTTCTGCATAAAAAAATTTTGCTTACCTGACCTAGATTGAAAATAACTAATTTATAACATTTTTTAGTGATGAACATGTGCTGCAGATTTACTGCTTCATTAATTTCATTTTTATTTGCCGGATTAAAAGCTGGTAGGGAAGGGTTGTCAAATAAAAGTTGAGACAGACACAATTTAATAAAAACAGTGTTAATTTATTTATTTCTGATTTTAACACAGCACTCAATTCACAACAAAATTCAAATAATTATAAAATTACACTTAGAGAGGGTATACAGTTTAATAAAGATTAGTTTAAAGCAAAAAAAAACTGAGAGGTGGAAATATTATAAGTCTACATTGAGAATTTTCCAGAATCAATTTCCGTGTAAAGAAAATTAATTAATGTGAGAAAAGCCCAGTAAAAATTCTTTACGGATTTGATTATATTAATTCAAAAACGTAAACAAGAGTTAAATAGAATAAAGGTGATATAAACAAGCCAACAGAGAATGGCCTTGAAAAGAGAGAGAGAGATAGAGAGATGGCCCCGAGAAAGTTACGTAGCAGCAGAGAATGGCCTTGAGAAAAGAAAATGGCTGCGTGAAATTAGCGCGTTTACCAAAAGGAGAAACCCGCACAGTAATGTACTTACTGCACACAAAAACAATGAGAGGCTCAGGTAAATTATTGTTACTTGAGCCGAAATACCTGGAGATGTCCTTCGGAGGTGGTTTCCGGAGAGTACCCTGAAGAAGAAGTCCTTGCTTTGTCCACCAAAGAGAAGATGAGGTTGCCAGTGAGCGCGCCGGTTGCAAGATCGAATGATTGCTGCAATATTATTGATTGCAACAATCGAGATGAGCTGGACTACAAGATCACTTCAGCACAAAAAACTCACAGGAAAAAACACCAAGATAAATAGAAAGTTAACCCAAGAAAAGCTTAGATGAAACTTAAGAGAGAATTCTCCGCTGCGTGCTACGAGAAGCGCCAAAACGAGAATAAAGAGAGAAGAAGCAGCAAGTCAAAAGTGTATGCTTTGGAATCAACTAAAACCCCAAATCCGCACTACAATTACTATGGGAGCTTGTTTGGAAACATATGAAGAGAAGATTCCACATATTTTTGAGAGAAAAAAAAAGGTTGAAACCGTTCAAAAATGCGTGTGAAAATCGTAAAAAACGCGTTTTTTGTGTTTTATGACAACTTTAAACAGCTTTAACTTGGAAGCGGAAGATCGTACAGGATTCCGATTGGTCGCAAAATTTTTGTTTTTTCATAAAAAAAATTTAACAATTTTTTTGTATGCACAAAAATTTAGCCTAGAAAAAGCTACGGTCGTTTGAAGATACCTGCAAATGAGCAAAAATAGCAATATCTGTGTAGGACTGTATTATTATAAAACTAAATAAACTATGTTGTGATAATATTTTTACAAAAAAGAACTTATTTTGTACAAAATTTTGCCGCAAACTAGAGGTTTCTATCTCATTTTGATCAAAAGTTAGAATTTTTCGGAAAATACCTTAAAATTGCTTAAAACGGCTTAAAAATAGGCCATTTTTCAATCTTTGAAAAAATCTAGCACCAAGCAGAAATAAGATAGAGACCTCTAGTTTGCGGCAAAAGTCTTCTATTAAATAGTTCTTTTGTCAAAAAAAATTGCAATAAAATCGGTGAACCTCGTGGGACGGTTTTTTAAAAAAGTATTATTTTGACCCATATATATCTTTGAAAGGTCTTGAAAGCTTTTGACGCAAACCGCAATTTTTTATTCCCTAAACTGCGCATGTGCGGAGCAAAATAGTGATTTGACAACTATAATTTTTATCTCGAGATCTAAGAGGGATAGAAAAACGCGGCTTGCGGTAAAATCTTGTTTACAAAAAATGTAGTTCAGCGATATAAATGTTGTTATATTTTAATGCAGTATGCAGCCGGTAGGTGGTAATTTAGATAAAAAATTTCAATAATTTGGACTAAAAAGTGTCTGCCACCACTTCAAAAAATTTGAAAAAATTTGTAAAGCTATTTTTTCTTAAAATACATAACATATTTTTTTCTAAAGAGGTATGTATCACCGTTTTTTTTATTTGCATTTTTTAGGGAAACAAATTCGAAAAACAACCTGAATAATTTGAATTTGGCGCCAAAAATGATTTAAAAAAATATGGTTGAACTACATTTTTTGTAAACAAAATGTAGCCGCAAACCGCGTTTTTCTAGTCCTCTTAGATTTTGAGATAAAAATCAAAGTTGAAAAATCACTATTTTGGACCGCGCATGCGCAGTAGTGGGTATTAAAAATTTTGGTTGGCGTCAAAAATCTTCTTTTTTCATGCCCTTTTGAATGATATATATATATTGTAGGGGTTCATGTTGGGAGCCGATTCGACTATCTTACCCGGCTATACCCTTTTATAGAATTAGGAAGCTTTTTTAATCACGATTTTAATGTTTAGAAGCACAATAATTGATGCATTTATCGTAACGTTATCAAAGTTTTTGCGCGCACGCGGAGATCGGATGTTTTTGCGCGCACGCGGAGATCGGAAGTTTTTGCGCGCACGCGGAACATCATAAGTTTTGCGCGCACGCAGAGATCGGAAGTTTCTGCGCGCACGCGGAGCACTTAAGTTTGCGCGCACGCGGGATAATTTAGTTTGCGCGTACGCGAAACACCTAAGTTGCGTGTACGCGCAAATTTTTGTTTGAAAGGGTAAGTTTGCGCTTACACGGAGACTCCTCCGCGTACGCGCAATAACTCACGCAGTAAAAGAAATATAGAACCTTTCGATGGTTCAGATTATCTTATCTGGAAAAGGCAAACTCGTGCTCATTTGAAAGAGCTTCAATTGTTATACATAATAGATGACAAGAAGCCTCTAAACTCAACTGCACAATGGATTCGAAATAATGACAAGGTGGTGAATGAGTTAATGGATTACCTGGAAAATTCCCATATTACATTCATTGAAGGAGATAACTCGTATGCCAACCAAATTTTTCAAAAGCTAGATTGATTGATTGTCTATAATTTATTGTCGACCTTGGGGTAGAACCCTATTTGGCCGCTAAAAGTAATACAAAGAAATTACATTAAATATAGGAGCAATACATAAGTAGCATTAAAATTACATATTTGTTGCTTAGAACTGGTAGTATATAAAACAGTAAATAAAAATGGTATTAGGTGCTGCAGCGCGTGGGTTGAGTGCGAAGTGAAGGCCGTTGACTATTGACGTGAGGAGGTAGTGTATGTAAATGGTAGCATAGAAAGGTAAAGGATCGAACAGGATCAAATGCGGGCTCGTAAAGAGTGGGGGAGTATAGGGGCTTGAGGGAGGGTGGGGGGTACGGTGACAAGGCGCTCACGAAGAGAGCGGGTGGCCCAGTCGGTGCGGTCGCGTTTGAGGAGGGTGTCACGAAGCAAGGTTTCGAAGGCCTCGGTTGTTATTGTGTTGAGGTCGTGGCGGCCGAGAGAGTTAAGGATGCGGACTGCACAGCTGGCGAAAGAGTGGCGCAGGGTATTTGTACGGGTGGGGGGAACGACAAAGTAGCCAGTGCCACTGCGGGTGAACCTTGAGACCGGGGGAAGCAGGTCATATAAATAGGATGGTTGACGTGTGGTCACAACTTGGTGGGCGAGTGTGCCGATGAAATATTCCCTGCGGCGTTTGGCGGAGAGCCATCCGAGGGCGAGTCGGTAGGGCGAGACGTGAGCCATCCAGGGGATGTTGCCATACACGTAGCGCACGCAAGCTTTAAGGAGGCGTTGAAGTTTGAGGTCTTGGGCAGCGGTGAGGTTATGGTAGACGGCGCACGCGTAGTCGAAGTGGGGGGAAATGAGCGATTCGACGAGCTCAAGCCGGACGAGCGGATCATCGTCAAACGGCTCCTTTACCTCTTACTCATCAATGCGCATGCTCGCGGACTTTAACTAAGAGCGGAGCAGCAGATGCAGTTGCGTCTGCTAGGCTGTTGATCTGTGTTGATCATCGCGTCATTAAAGTTTGTCTATTGTTATAAAAAACTTTGCCTAAAAGTAACAAAATTTTAAAATTAATACTCGATATCTACTAATGATATAAAAATTAGTCAAACTTGTGGTCTTATATAGGTGCAACACATTTCAACATAAATCGGCTTTTTCGATTTTAGTATGCTGTATGCATGTGATTATTCGTAGTTAATGATTTTAAATGGAGAAAAGATGAATAACAACTGTGAGAAAACATTTTCTTCTAAAAATAATTCTGTTCAACCGATTATACAAGCAAATTCGACCAATTCCAAAGTAAAAACTGAAAAATTTGAGTGTAGCTTATGTGAAGAATCATTTACTCAAAAAGGAAGCTTAACTAGGCATCGCAAGTCAAAACATCCAGCAGAAGGCGATAATGCAACAGCATTATTTGTATGTCCTTTGTGCAAAACTGAATTTACCTGCAAGGATAATTTATTCAAACATTTTGTGCAGAAACATAAAGATGAAGGTGGAGCTAATTGTGCAAAGTAACTTGAATAATTTTATTTGTTAGACTATAAATAATTATAATAAAAATCTTGAAATTTACTTATGATGAGCTTATAAATTGTACTTTTGCAGAAAATATATGTTTTTTATTTCTATATAAAAAACATATATTATCCTATAGGACAAAAATTTTTTGTTAATATGAATAACATGACATTTTGATGTCAATCACTCAAGGATGCTGATAATTCAAGGCTACACATTTCCAGTGAGAATCAAAACATACAGACTTTAGATTGAAGCATGTGCTTTATAGAGTTATAAAAATACTTTTTAATATTTAATCTGCATGTCATTGAAATTTTATGATATAATATCAATTATAGATTATGCTGAAAGCGATTATGGAAGATACTTTTATTATTAATTTTTTTAACTATGCAAGTCTTTACTACCTTAGAATGTTATGCACTAAATCACTTTCTGTTCATGCAATTCATCATTCAAATCATTGCTTGTGGTTTTATCAAAATTAGTATTTTTGGAAGTTTTTGCTTTGCAAATTTATTTAGTTCATACTTGTATAATTAAGTGCTTGAAGTTTCATTTCAGGTTTCCATTGGAGAATTGGTGATAATTAATTCTTATGATTTTACTTTTTTTGCATGCAATTTTAAACTATTTTTTTGACTGGCTAATGGCAAAAATGGTGGAGTTATTTATATTAAAAGCTAACATTTTATCATTTAAAAAAATTTTAGAATTATTTACCTGAGCTACAGATTACTAATGATTGACAAACTTCATTTTGATGGTGCATTCAACTTTTTAATAAATTATTTCTTATTTACCATTTATATGATATAATATTCTTTATTTCATAATTTTAATGCTTGATTCTTGCATGCAATGAATATTTTTGGAATTGTATAGTTTAACCCTTAGTAAATTTTTACTTTTGTTATAAAATACCTGAATTAATTCTAATAATGTTTACATCCTAGGTGCAATGAAGAATTTTTGGATCTCAAAGCTCTTTTTGTTCACATTGAAGAAAATCACAAATCAATCATTAAAAATAATGAAAGTCTGTCCAAAAAATTTCAATGCCAGTTTTGCGATAAGGGCTTCACAACTAGAAATAATCTCAACTGACATACAGAGAACATACATAAGGTTCAAAGTAAAAAGCAACCCACAGTAATTTGTGCTTTATGTTCAGCAGCATTCCAGACTGTGGTTATTTTGGAAACACACTTAAAAGAAAGTCATGATCAGAAGCTTAACGAAGGGGACATAGAATTTGATTGCATCGAGGGTAATTATTTTTTATTAAATAATGCATTGATTAAATTTTAAAAAAGGGTTGTTGATTTTTTAAATTTGCAAAGACACATTTCTCAAATCACCTATTTGCCTAAAAATTGTTGGGAAAAAATAGTTTGGTGTACATATTAACTGTAAACTGTTTTTAAAACATAATAAATTTGTAAAAAAAACTATAGAATTTTAATTTATTTTTTGAAAAAGGTTTGAAAACTTTATCAAAATATATAATAAAGTACCAAATTAACAACCAAAGTAACAAATTGAAAATACTCTAAAATACATAAGAATTGGTAATTTAGAAAAAAAATAGATAAATGATATTTAATATTCAAAATCTTCTGAAAAATAAAATTTATTTAAAGATTAAACTGTAATTAATATATGTTAATAAAAATATTTTAACGACTAATAATTCTACTTGATTTTAGATTTTTATAAATGGAAAAGAGAAATCGAAAAAGAAGATTTAGCTTTTTATTACTGCAAGACAACTACTGAAAATAAGACTTATTATGAGTGTCATCGATCAGGATGTCGCAAAACCACTGCTGCTGGTGTAAAGATGCAATGGGCAAATCGCACAAAAATTGGTACAAATTGTCCTGCTAGACTAATAGTAACTCATATCGAAGGCTGCATTCACGTACATTTTCAAAGGACACATGTTGGACACGTACCAAGTGTACGTTTTTTACATCTCACAAAAGAAGAGCGGGATGAGTAAGCAGCTAAAATAGAAGCTGGTGTCGATTTAGATAAAATTTTAGACCAAATCCGTTCATCGATTTCTTCTAGTGCAGATCTGAAACGTTTGCACCTTGTAGACAAGAAGGATCTTCGTAACATAATACGAGACTAGAAGTTGGACAAAGACATTGTTCATAAGGATGACGCGTTTAGCGTTCAAACTTGGGCGCAACAACAAATGTCTCTCAAAGAGTTGTCACCGGTGTTGTACTATAAAATGCAAGGTAATGAAGATGATGGACCTTTAGAAAAAGAAGACTTCATGATTGTGATCATGACTCCTTACCAAAAAGAAGTACTAATCGATTATATGTCCGATAAAGTGTTGGTAAATAGTACCCATAAAACGACGGCCCACGATTTTCAGTTGACTACTTTAGCAACAGTAGATGATTATGGAGCGGGTTGTCCAGTTGCATTTTGCCTTAGCAACAAGGTTGACCGTACGGCAATGAGTAAGTTCTTTGGCTCTCTTAAAAAAAAAGTCGGTCAAGTCGACGCTAAAGTTTTTATGACTGATGATGCTCCAGCGTATGTTAATGCATGGACAGACGTAATGTCAAAACCAGATCATCATTTGCTTTGTACTTGGCACATCGATAAAAATTGGAGGGAAAACTTGGCCAAAATCAAAGGTGAAAATAGGAAAAAAAAACAATCTGAAGTTTACCAAGCATGCCGAATGCTTATGGAAATTCTTGACGAGGAAGATTTTTTGAATTCTTTGGAAGGATTTCTTGTGAAACGGATGAAGATACTAAAGCATTTGGCGAGTATTTTGAAAAGCACTATGCTGTTCGTGCCGAAAAATGGGCATATTGCTACCGAAAGGGTCTTGGTTTAAATACCAACATGTTTCTGGAATCTATGAACAAGAGATTAAAATATGTTTATATGCAAAGTAAGCAGAACAAAAGAGTGGACAAGGGTATTGGATGTCTCATGCGTTTCTCAAGGGACATGATAGTTGAAAGGACTATTAGAATGATGAAGAATAAACTAACCTATAGAATGGAAAAAATAGCTCAAAGTCATCATCGAAGCAAAGAAATCAAAGAGAGTATGATAAAAATTGTTGCTGAAAACAAGTGGATTGTCGAGTCATCTACACCAGCTAGAGGGCCATACACAGTATGTATCAATCGTTCAAACGAATGTACCAATTGTCCTTTGTCTTGTCCAGACTGTCGTGTATGTGTACACCAATTTACATGTACTTGCATAGATTATCAAATAAAAGCAAATTTTTGCAAACATGTACATGCTTGCTTACGCCTGATTGAAGATCCTTTCGTTTCTCAAATTGATGAAGACGATGTAACGTCTACGTTTGAAAAACATGCTGATTTGGTTCTCTAAGCTGTTCAAGGTCAATCGGTTCACCTTAACGATTCTGTTTCATCAGGTGCTCGAGTCCAATCCCTCCTAAATATTATTTCAAGTCTTGCACGGACAGCACCAGAAGAAGAACTGGCTAACGCTGTACCTATATTAGAAAAGATGGCAAATTCTTTACGGAAAGTTCAAAGTCACCCAGAAATTTCAACTGCTCCGCATTTTCCGCCATTACCTTCTAATCGACCTAGTCATCAAAACATCGAACATCAACGTTTCCATTAAACACAAAAAAAACGTGTAAGCAAAGCCAGAATACCGAAACCAACCGATTCACAAAAATCTTCTCTAAAAACTGCTTTAAACAATACTGATAGATCTAGCGAAGTTATCAGAACAAACTTTGATCATCAAAATCATTTTGTTAAAAAAAACATTAATAAATTCATTTGTTCTAGGAAGCAGTTAGAAGAGAATGAAAAGTTAGATGTGCAATTATTGGAACTTTAATTAACTTGAAGAATATAACATGATCTGTCAAAAAGAAAAAAGGAATTGTTTGATTACATGTATTAAAAATTTTAATTCGAAAATTTGGTTTATTAGATTGAAAAGTGTATTTGGTTCTTTCTCCAAAATCTAGTTGTTATTTAAAAAGCATAAAAAAAAAAAAAGTAAAGAATCTAAAAGAATTAATTCAGCGTTCAAAAACATGATAGTTACATGATTGGCACTAAAAGCAGAGGGTACACTTACTTAATACAAGAATAACTAGATAAAAATTTAATTTTTTCCATTTGAAATGTTTGGTTTTGCTCTTGATATCAATATGTAATCATATTTTATATTTGAAGAGCATTAAATTTTTAAATGAAAGTTTTATTAAGTATGATTGTAAATAACACATGGATTGTCATAATAACGCATAAAATAAATTTAATTTTTGATGTCAACTTAAAGAAAAGTTTTGTATTGTGTTAAAAGTGTTCGGTTTTGCTCGTGATATCAGAATTTAATCATACAAAAGCGGAGGGTACACTTACTTAATACAAGAATAACTAGATGCAAATTTAATTTTTTTCATTTGAAGTGTTCGGTTTTGCTTGAAGAGCATTAAATTTTTAAATGAAAGTTTTATTGAGAAGGTATGATTGTAAATAACAAATTGATTGTCATAGTAAAACATAAAATAAATTTAATTTTTAATGTCACCTTTAAGGAAAGTTTTGTAATGCGAACAAAAATATAAAAAAATTCATCTAATTATACTTTTACATCTATTACACAATTTTTTGGAGGTATGATACAAAATAAAAAGTTTATAATCAAGTTTATTTATTGGTATGGATCAATACTCTTTATTAGTTTATTACTTTTTCAATGTTTTTAATGATTAACGATCACACTGTTTTTATTAAAAAGTTTAAATCCTAACTTAATGAATATGTTTAACTTTTAACGACTTCATTTAGTTAATAACTTTACAAATTCACACTAAAATGCAAAGAATCCAATTAATGTTGAAAGTATGTACTTTAATTTTCGCTGATAATACTTCAAAACCACTTGCACTGATTGTATTAATCATAAGTAAATATATTAAGTTTTGATTACTTTGAGTCAGAAGACATAATTAAAATAGCCCACCACTAAATTTTAAAATTCAAAGCTTTTTAATGTTTATAATCGAAATGTATTATTTTTAGTCAGTAAACATTAAAGATTGAGAGTCGTTCAATACAGATCAACAACCTAGCAGACGCAACTGCATCTGCTGCTCCGCTCTCAGTTAAAGTCCGCAAGCATGCGCATTAATGAGTCAGAGGTAAAGGAGCCGTTTGACGATGATCCACTAGTCAAGCCGGAGGGGTCGGGCGATCTCATGTCAGCTGAAGGAACTTTGACCGAAAATGATAAAGTCACCTATCTGCTACATAGTATGCCAAAATCTTATGATTCAGTGCTAGATGCAATAAAAATCCTATCGGACGATGACCTCAATTTGCAGTTAGTAAAAAGCAGGTTGTTGGATAAGGAAACATCTTCAAAAGACGAGAGTAGTGACACCAGCTCTAAAGTTCTTTTCGCCAACGACGAAAAGTCAGGCCAAAATCAACAGAAAAGCGAGGATTGTGATGGATCATCCACAGGACGTGGATCATTCAGAGGACGTGGCTCATTGAGAGGACAAACATCATTCCAAAGGGGGCGAGGCCGTCCTAATTTTAAACATCATGGCAATCAAGACTACGACTTCAATAACAACTAAGGATACACTCGATACAAGGATACACACGATCAATAATATGCCATTTTTGTGGCAATGTTGGACACAGGCTAATTGATTGCCAAATAGCAAAGAGGCGAAGCTTCGAGTATAAACAAAATAAAAATGAAATAAAATAAATAAATGAATGTAAGATAAAGGTTATTCAGTAAAACAACAGCGATAGGATTCGTCTAAAAATAGAGTAATTATTAACAATGCTTACAGTATATACAATATAAACATAATAAAATGTGATTAACTAACCTAAAAATAGAGAATCAACAATCAAGACTATTGCTTAACGGATCTCTAAACAATCATACAGTATTATAATTAATTATATTGTGTCAGAATTGTTATAACGATTCTGACCACTTTCCATCAACCTCACTCGTTTTAACTAAACGTAATGTTTATGCAAAGTTTCTATCTCGTGCGTCCAAGCGTATGTTATCTTTCTCTGTTTAACTCTTTCATAAGGCTCGTGTCGTGCATACACTGTAACCGGCACGAGACCGTTTTCTGACAGCACAACCAGAGATACGCACGAAGCTTACATCTCCCCCCAAGACACACAATAACATAACCTAGATGATTTATCAAGAATTATAGTAAAAAACTTTTTGATTGTAAAGTAATTGATTTAAAAAACCATTTATTGAAATCACTTGATCTTGTTGATTAATTGATACAAGTGTCAACTGTCAAGATCAAGATCAACACTTCATAATTTTATGAAATTATTAACTAACTCAGCTGCTTACTCCTGCTGTCTGCACTCTGCAGTGCGTGTACAATGCATTGTGCGCCGTGAGAGACCCTTGGCCTTTTGCCTACGCGCACCTCGCCTGCGCAGCCTGCTCGCATACCTTGATGCAGGCTACAAGAGTAAGACAGAGTGTCTAGTGCTCCGTAACATCCGGTTTCGGCTGCATGTAGCCCATGCAGAGAAATTGGATGCTCTCATCTGAATACGGAAATCGCCTGACGCCTAGACGAAAAGAAATCAGCGCTTCGAAAATGAAATGCTTATAACTTTTTAGTGTGGGAACTTTTTGGGACAGTTTTTTTTTTAAATTATTCAGGAAATTATCGGCCATGCGTGGGATATGTATTCTAGAAAAAAATATCATCCTTATCGCGTTTTTTTCATGAGTTACCTAACCTAAAACCGAAATTTAAAGTATTTAGATATTTAGAAAATTTAAAGTATATAGATGTCCTGTGATGAGGGTGTCCCGTGAAATCAAAAATATGGTCCCCCTGAAGCGCTTTACAGTCGAGCCCACTGATACAAGAAAACGAGAAGAATTGACTGAAATATTATTGATTGCAATCACGAAGCTACGCTGGACCACAAGTTACACTTAACCAGAAACACAAAAAAAAACCAAAGGTAAACTCAACAGGAAATCACAAGAAAATTGACTCAAAGCAAGAAGAAATTTTCTGCTGCTAACTACTAATCGCACCAAAACAAGAGAGAACAATGAATAGAGAAAAACTACTAAGCCGGGGGCAGTGGCAACAGTCCCAACAGAAGCCTCAGACTCAGCTGCGCAGGCGCGGCACGCGAGCATCAGTACTCAGTACCTTGTAGTTTTTCGTAATCCGTACTCCGTACCTTGTAGTTTTTCGTAATCCATGAGATGGAGCCACATTGTCTACAAATTTACAATTTTGAGTTTACGACAATTTGTCCAAAGTGAAATTATTGTTCGCTCCGTAACACAGGTAAACACTTTGCTTCATTGAAACGAGGTTTCAAAAAATTTGAGTGTTCTTTGTATTCCACTTCAGTGCTATAAATTGTTAAGGCTCAACGAGATAATGTCAGCTCACCCCTGTACTAATAGTTAAACTAATTACGATCAGCTAGTTTTTGTATCAATCAAAAAAGGTAATTTGATTAAATAAGTTGTTTCAAAATATTACACTAAATTATCTGTTCATTTATTCAGTACAAACTTCTAATTACAAACTAATAAAATTGTATAAATTCAATGAGTGGAAAAAAATGAATTTGTGTTTTATGACTCTGAATCGAGAGGTGGTTCCTCGTCGGCGAGTACGTCAAATCTGAGCCCTGCTGCTATGCGAGGGAGTATAGGAAGTTTGTGTCGTTAAAAATCGATGACGTATGCATGAATCATTAATATAGAGGGCCAGTATACTAAAGATCAGTTTTACGACCTTTTACAAATAGAAGGGTTTTTTTGCGTTGCCTTCAAAATCCGTTAATAAATTTGACATATTCTCATGTACAACAAAAAATGTGAGTGTTTGAGTTTATCTAAATTTAATGTGTCTCATGATTGTGTAAATTTAATTGAACTATAAATTAATTGAGTCTTATTTTGCCACTCGTCTTGAACGATCTGATGTTCAATGGACGCTTAATAGTTTATAATAAATTTTAATAAAATTGCAAAACCATACGATAAAATGATTGCTCACTTAAATAATTTTATATATTGAAATAGATTATGATGATATCTTATAAATTAATAAAAAAAATAATAATTAATAAAAGTATAAAAAATTGAAAGTAAAATAAAGTCATTTGTCACTTAATGTCTCTATTGGTAAAACACAAATTTGTCTAACGCTTCCTTTGTATTTTCCAGCTGAAATCTGGACTTTGATTACTCGAACGATGTTGTTCTCAGCTGAAAAGAGAAAATAACGTGCGTTATATGTCCAAGTTTCCATATTAAGGGTGGTAAATTATGATCTTTTACGATTAGAATTGTGCCAATTTTAATGTTCAAGTCAATATTTTTTTTCGATTCAGTGCGATTATTGGATTGATTTATGTATTCTTTCTGCTGTCTTGACTAAAAATGGTGTTTAACCTTTTATATGCTGCCATGTTGATGAATTATTAATTTTCGTATTGTAAAAATCATGCTCAGGAACGCAATTAAATAGATCACCTATAAGGAAGTGACTGGGAGATAAAAATTGTAAATCATTAGAATCGGATGAAAGGGGAGTTAAAGGTCGTGAATTTAAAATGGCTTCGATTTCGATTGCGTATGTGTTTAGTTATTCGAATGTAAAATGTGTTTCACCTACGGTTCTGACTAAATTATGATTGAATGATTTTAAGGCTGCTTCAAATAAATGAGGAGTGCGTGGTGTATTAAAATGACATTCGATTGACTTATTGGCTAAAGTTTTTCGAATTATGTCATTGTGCGTAGTTGACTGTAATAAAGTTTGAATTTCTTTGGTCTCGCATTTTATAGCAACGAAATCCTTTCTATTATCTAAGTATACTTCGCTAGGCAAGCCTCAAAGTCCACTAAACCTAGGGAATGCTGCCGAAAAGGCTTCCGCGGTAGGATCACTGACTATTTCTATGTGTTTAGACTTCGTTACAAAGCATATAAAAATTGCTGCATATGTTTTCAATTTATTGCGATTTTTTCTTTAATGTAAATTCTTTTTCTTTAATGTAAAAAGGCACACAATAATCGACTCCAACCTTTGAAAAGGGGCGGGCTTGTTGAACTCTGTCTTTGGGTAAATTACCCATCAATTATTTACCTTCTTCAGACTTTGCTTTTAAACAACTTATATACTTACGTATAGTTTTCGGACTGTATTATTCATATCTACAGGCCAATATTTTTACCTCACTGCTGCTCTTGAATCCCTGAATGAAAAATATTGTTACTATCTAATTAATAGTTCTGTCATATGATCTTTAGGTAATGAAATTTGATGTTTCTGGTGAAGGGTTATATCTGTGTTTTGTAGTCTTTCACCAACACGTAAAATACCTTTCGAACCCAAAAAAAGTTTCAATGAAAATATTTTGCTTGATTGATGTACTTATTTATATTTCTCAAATGGTTTAATTTCCTGAGAAAATTCTGACTGTATTATTCTTACTAATGAATCATGAGAATCTTTCAATTCATTCACGCAGAGGGGACCTGACATTTTCAATTTTTTACATTTCATGGATATAAATCGGTTGCAATAAGCAATTATTCAAACAATAGTGGTTAATGAAGAATATCGTGAAAATACTTTCTTGAAATTCGATGCTGTAGTGATTAATGTAAATTTTGGTCGTTTTTCTTGCACAGTTATGAGTTTTAATTCAAAGCTTGGCCATCGTTCAATAGCCATAAAGGTCGGTGTAGCCATAAATTATTTTCTAAAAAAGCTGAAGGTTGCTGGCCTCCAGAAATAAAGTCAGCTGGATTATCTGGAGTTAATACGTGCCTCCAATTATTTATTTGAGTTAATGTTTGAATTTTTGCAACTCGATTTGCAACAAATGTTTTTAATTGATCAGATTGTATATTAATCCAATGTAATGCATTAGTCGAATCTGACCAAAAGGTAACAAAGGTTATTTCTAACTTCTTAACAACACTCTCAAAAAGCTCTAACAATAAAACTGCTGCACACAACTCTAATCTAGGTATAGATGTTGCCTTCAATGCTGCAACACGTGATTTTGCACACAATAAATTTGAATATCTTACATCATTATTATTACATGATAAAATGTAAATTCATGCACCGTATGCCTTCTCACTTGCGTCATAAAACCATGCAACTTAAAAATTACAGTGTCGTCAATTTTTATTTTCTGAGGTAATTTGAAATTTTTTTATTTATTCAACTGATTTTTAAACTCAGTCCACGCCTGCTAGACTTCAAAAGGAACTGATTCGTCTCAATCAATCTTAATTTCCTATAAAGTTTGCATTATGATTTTTGCTGCAACAATCATAGGACCCAGGAGTCTTATAGTGGATCATATAAAGATGCTATTTGTGATAAAATCAATCGCTTTGTAAATTTTCCTGATTCATTATCTTGCTCGACTTTGTAGGTTATTTCATCCTGTCTTATATCCCACATGATCCCCAATGTTTTTATAACTGACGAAGAGACCAACAATAAATTATTATCTGTTAAATTTTTATTTTTCTAGACTTCTACTAAATTAAATTTCAACAATTTTCAATGGCTTTCTATAATAGTGATCGAACTTTGAGATGCGAGGTTCAAACAAAACCCAAGCGTATCCGTTCGGCTTACCGCAAAATTTCTTGGTCTTTCGATCATACCGTTCGTTGGTCTTTATTTTATCCGCGATCTCTCTCTCTCTCCTGCGGTCAGTCTCATTTTGTCTAACCTGACGATAAGGTCACGCAAATAAAGGTTGTAGGTCCGTAGCTTCTCTTCATTCGTTATTTCAACGGGGAATGCAGCTATTCTCCCGTATACCAACTTGAACGGTGTAAAGTTGGTGCGGCGTGCACACTGGTGTTTTAAGTGAACGTGGTGAAGGAAACAAATCGGTCCCAGTCATTATACTTCTCCGAATACAATCGGATGAAGTCCATGAGAGACGCATGGCTTCTTTCCAAACTTCCATTTGTTTGTGGCCTATAGTCGGAAGTAGTAAGGAGATGGCACTTTGAATAATCTCAAAAACTCATCAATCAGTGTGGAAAAGAAATTTTTTCTTCGGTCCAACAAGAGCGCCTTCGGGGTTCTAAATTAGCATACAAGATGCCTGAATAACACGTCGGCTATCTTGCTGGCACGTATATCAGGGGTAGGAGCGGCAATGACATACTTGGTGAGGTTTCACTGCATAGTCAACACGTGTTGATTGCCCGATGGGATCATTCGCAACTTTGTAGCGCTTCATCAAAACAAACATGGTCAACGATCGTCATTCCTTGTTTCTCTCGCTCAGCTGCACAAGCACACACACTTACGCTCGCTTGGAAGTGAGAAGTTTTTCGCACCAGCGCTGCGAAAATTCAAATAACAAAAATAAGCCCAAATTTTTGAGTTTTTTTAAGCCCATTTTTATCCTAACTTTAAGTACTCGCCAAAAACAGAGTTTTTATTACTTTTTTATGAATGATCTCGCAAAATCATCGTTTTTCAGTCAACTTTTTGGAAAAAATTTTCTTCTAATTATGGTGAAAATTTTGATGCAAGTGCTGTTACAAACGCTAATACTTATAAATTCATCAATTTTGACGATTTTGAGTGATATTCAATCGGCTTCCATTTAGTTAGGATCAGAAATTTTTTTTCTGGTCAGCGGAAATTGATTTGTTTATTCAAGACGTTTAATTCTTTTTTTTTAAGCGATTTAGAAACTTTAAAATTGTCGTAGTAACGGCCTTTCAAAAATGATGAAAACTGCGAAAAACGCGAAAAATGCGTTTTTTGCTTGTATTGAAACTGATGGCATTTTTTTCTACCAATTTTTTTTTTTTTTTATGAATTTCTGGAAAAAATTTTTTCATACGTAGTATAACAAGTTCTCATAATTTTGTGCGTATGTAACCCCTTGCTACAAGCCACTTTATTACATATTTAATTAGAGCTGTACTTTACTCAGTTTATTAAAATTCAAAATTTATTGACAAACAGAAATAACCATAAATAACATGAATAAAACAATGTTCTCCCCCTTTCTCTCTCTCTCTCTCTCTCTCTCTCTCTTTTCAGTCTCCGACAAAAGTGGTATTCCCACGAAAATCTGCCAGACATGTGCAACTGCGAATGTCACCGAGTGTGATGAATCAGCATCTACCACAGCTGGTATGCCTAATTCGGAAGTGCCTGCTACCTCCATTGAAGATACTTTCCTGCTACTCCTGCAAGAGATGAAAGACCTTAAGTCCTCAGTTAATTGACGTCTTGATGGGATAGACACGAAGCTTCAGGGGCTCGACGTTATTCCTGGCCTGATCATGAGAGTTGACAATGCTGATGCTCAGCTCGATGAACTTAAACGCGAGCTCGATGAAATCAAGCGAAGACTCGAGTTGCCACAGGATCAGCCAGATTCGCATGGCAATCCAGAGCTTCTCAACAAAGTTCTTGAGCTCAAGCGAAAAAATGCGGAGCTGCCTACGCTCCTCGCTCAGGTCTCTTACTCTAGACCTGCAACATCCACCGAAATGGTAATTGGTGGTATGTCTGTTCCAGATGGTGCATCCCTGGAATGCTTGATTCTTGCTGCTCTAAAATCTGTCCATGCAGATATCAAAGCACGCGACATCATCTCGACTCGTTAATTCTTTAATTGAGTCTTGTAACTACTCGTTAGTTCTATTATAGTTCTCTTTAATTGAGAACTATAATAGAACTAAGAGGACTAAAAACACAACAAAATTAAATCAATTATTCAAACACCAATAAAAAAACCTGTAAACTATAAATTCTATAAAAAAAAGCGGAACTCGGGTTCCGTGGAAGGAACGAAGTTCCCTACGCTTTACCCCTTCAGTAATGTGAGTGAATTTCAGGCGAGATAAAAGAATTCAATTAACTTAAAAATACAGATATCTACACTTCATCTGAGATCCACTTACGTTAATGCAGGGGAAAAGCGTCAGGAACTTCATTCCTTACGCAGAACCTGAGTTCCGTTTCTTTTTAATACATAAATGGACCCTACGATCCTTGTAGTTCGTATGCATCTTGAATCGATGGTTTCAGCTTCTATTAGTCTTAAACTAAGGCTCGCTGGGTCAAAGTTGTAAATCTATTTTTTATTTCATTTTATTTCGCTAAAAAAGTGTTTTTTAATCAAGTATCTACTTCGAGATCTACCTTGGGGTTGAGATTTAAACTTTTGATGAATTTTTTCAAATAAACGGAGCTTGAAATCAAAAAATTTTCGTCGCCGAAAAAAAATCTCTTTTTTTCGTCGACGAAAAGGTGTGTATTCGTTAAGATTTTTCGTCGACGAAAAATTGAAACTTAAATTTTCCAAAAGAAAAATGTTTTCGTCGACGAAAAACTGAAAAAAATCCATCAGTTTTATTAGAGGTTTTCGTCAACGAAAAATTCAAACTTTTCGTTGGCAAAATTTTCCAAAAAGAAAACTGTTTTTCGTCGACGAAAAATTAGAAAACCAAGCAGTTTTCAATTGAGTTCTCCGCCGACAAAAATTTTCTGGTGTTTTCAATGTAAAAGTAACTAGATTTTCGTCGACGAAAAAATTTTTTCGTCGAAGAAGGAAGCCGAATAGCCTGACCATAGAAATAACCTCAAAGTAATTAATTACGAACTAACACAAGATCCACTATTCTGCATTACTACAATAGTAATGCAGAATATATAAACTTTTATTAGTTTATTTCAACAAACAAATAACAATTAATAAGTTAAATAAGAGGAGACGTTTATGTTTTGTGAAGTATTTAATTAAAATAATTTATAACATTTTACAATTGAGGATGTTAAAACCGCCTTAGCGGCCAAGACTCTCATAAATCGGCTCAGGCAGGCCCAACTACTTTTTCAAAAATGCTTTCATTTTTTTCTTACTTGAAATATTGCAGAAACATTACAGAAAACTTTTTCAAAGCCTGATGCAAAACTTCTCTGCTGGATGTTTTTATAAATATAAATTTTTATACTCTTTATTTTAAACCAAAGTTAGGTTAGAAACTGTTAATTTTTGATTTTTAATAGCTTATCATACGGCTGTTCAACGTTTTAAAAATATCCAAGCCATTATATTAGCAGCGAAAAGATATCAAATATATGATGCTAAAGTTTCATTATAAAATATTGGGTAGTTTCCGAGATCTTGCGAGTTGAACGAAAAATGCATACATCTAGAAAATTTTAACTTTTTGTTCAACTTGCTGCATGATCTCGGAAATTACTGGATATTTTTAATGAAACTTTAGCATCATATATTTGAACGCCTTTTTCTGCCAATAGCACAGTTTATATATTTTTAAAATCTTTTGGAAGCGAAGATTCACAATAAATTATTAAAAGTAAAAAATTAACAGTTTCTAACCTGAAACTTTGGTTTAAAAAAAAAGACTATAAAAATTTATATTTGAAAAGAAAATCCAGCGGAGAAGTTTTTCATTAGGCTTTGAAAAAGCTTTCTGCAAATTTTTAAAGCAATATTTCAAAAAAGAAAAAATTGACAGCATTTTTGAAAAAGCGGTTGGGCATGCTCGAGTCGATTTTCGAGTGTCCCGGACGCCCAAGCGGTTTTAACATCCAGGATCTCAATTATTATTATTATTGTTATTAATTGAATAATCTAAGTAAGACTGTGCGTATCTTTCTGTCTCTCTTTCTCTCTCTGTCTCTCTTGTGACTTGTGTCTCTATGCAGGCCTAGACGCGCGCGGCCACATCAGGCGTCTGCGTGGAGAAAGAGAGAGAGAGAGATTTGATTTTTTGATTTTGATTTTGATAAGATTATTGATTGTACATTATGTTGTATAAAATACATCAGTTGGTCAACAAGTAATTCATTAAAGGTTAACAATAGTAAATAATAAATAACAAAATAAACATGATAATAAAATAATGAAAATAAAGGTATACATCAAGATATAACAATATTTGGTAATCTAACTTAATTTAATCTAATCTGTGCGTGCAAAAAGTCATTGCAAATCAGCCACTACAAATGCTCACACAGTTTAAGCACAAGTTGTTCCGCGGCACATAGTGCTCAACCTTCTCCCTCGATAGTAAAGATGCGTGATTTAATGAGATGTTAAAAAGTTGCAAATGATGATGCCTGGTGAATATGAAGAGGTAAACTATTCCAAATGTAGGCAGATGATACATGAAAGGAGCGTTTCAAGCACTCTGTGAGGCAGTAGGGAATGATCAATGTATCCCAAGCCTGCTGATTCACCACCCTCTTTGGACGCGAGCTGTACTTTTAAATAAAAAAAATTCGCCAAGTAAGAAGGATTTCCTGAATTCAGTATTCTATAGAGCAAACAAGCCGCAAAGTAGTCTCTACGACCCGACACTCGAAGCCAGCCAAGCTCACGTCTGAAAGGAGTAATGTGATCGCTCTTCCTAACCCCAAATATGTATCTGATCCCACGATTGAGCTCGCGCTGCAGCATCAGGTCCTGTTCATCTGAGATATTCCGATAAACAAGACAGCAATAGTCAACGATAGGAAAAAGGAGGGTTTGTATGAGGTGCTTCCACAGTTCAAAGGTGGTGGTGCGTCTGAAGTGGTTAAGATGGTACATGAGAGTATTAGCTCTGCGACAGACATACCGAACATGATCTTTCCAGGTCAGCTTGAAATCCAGCACCACCCCCAGACTACGTGTAAACGAAACAAACGGGACAGTGCACTCCCCAAATTGCAGGATGCGAATACCCAATCTGTCAAAATCATTGACATAAGACGTGTTACCCAAAATCATGGCCTTAGTCGTGCCAGAATTCAAAATCAGCCCATTCGCGGCAGCCCAGTTCGCAACAGCACCTCGGCTCAGTCTGTCCAGAATGGTACGTATATCCTCGACTCGGCCGCGCACGTAAATCTCAAGGTCGTCCACCTAAATTACATGACAAACACCAGGGTCGAGACCCAGGGCAATGTTAGCGACATACAGAGTAAAAAGCAGGGGACCCAATACAGAGCCCTGGGGCACACCCTTATTGAGGGGACGAAAAGAGGTGAAATTCCGGTCCTCAGCTTTCAATGCCAGTGAGCGGCCTGACAGATAGGAAGCAATCCATTGCAAAACCCTGCGCGAAAAGCCAAGGGATTGTAGTTTCTCGAGTAGCAATACGTGAGAGACCGAGTCGAAGGCTTTGCTGAAATCAAAGAGCAACAGTGCGGTCACCTGCCTCCTGTCCACACCCTCTCGGATTTTGTCTGTAAGTTTCAGTAATGCAGTCTGTGTACTGTGCCCTGCTCTTAAACCTGCTTGGTGCCCATCCATCAGTCCCTGCGATTCAACAAAAGAAGCAATCTGGTCATGGACCAGCCTATCAAGTACTTTTGACAAAAAACAAAGCAGGGAGATCGGACGGAAATCATTCAGGCAACATGGAGAGGGGACTTTGTTGAGAGCAATAACAATAGACTTTTTCCATCGCTTAGGAAATGTTGATATGGATAAGGAAGTATTGAAAATGTTGTGGATAATAGGGCTTACAGATGGGAATGCTGTTTAAATAAAGCTCTGTGGAAGAGAGTCAACACCCACCGCTTGAGATGTCGACTGGCTAACAGCAGTAGCGATTACGTCCATTGTCACAGCAGAACAATCAAAGACAGCATCATATCTCTCATTTTCTAAGTTGTTTGGAAAATGAGAGAGATCTGGTGCTGAGGCGTCAAATGAAACAGAGGCAAAGTGAGCGTTGAGGTCCTCCACAGAGAAACCACCCAAGTTGGAATCAGGACTAGGGGAGATGCCAAGGTGTCTAATTTTCTTCTAGAGCTGTTGAGGGTCAGAGATGTCCTTGAGTCTGTGGTAGTAAGAGTTGAGTCTTGCAGACTCAATCTGCTCAGGAGAAAAATCACGTGCCTGTCTATATAAGAGTAATTCAATATCAAGTCTCGAGCGTCGGGAGCGTCTGTAGAGTCTATCTCTCTCAGATAATAATGAGCGATGATAGGTAGTGAACCACGGATGGCGATTCTTCCTATGTTTGAGAATTTTCAGTGGAGCATATACGTTAAGAACAGCATATAGATTAGAATACAAACAATCCAACCTCGCACTAAGAGAGCTCGTCCCATCCGTGACAACCGACCAATCACATTTAAGCAGGTAATCATTCAAAGTCGAAGCATTCACGGATTTAAAGTCGCGGGAAGTGAAATCATTAGTCATCAGTTGTGGCGTTTGAATGTCAAGAGAAGCAGTCAGTAAGTCATGACCAGCAATAAATGGAGTATCAGTCTTCCAGTATTCAGTCACAGAATCAAGAGCATCGACAAGACACAGGTTAAGCCAGGTATCCGAGTGAGAGGTGTGGTGAGTAGCCCCATATGGCACAGAGAATAATGAGTTCTCCTAAATAAATTTACGCACAAAAACCGCATCTGCATCTGAGTCTGACAGCTGGTTAGCATTAAAGTCACCAAGGATAACATTGGAGCCATACTCGTGCATAGTATCATGCAGATCAGACACAAAAATGGTACCAGCAACAAAGGGAGCCTTAAGGGGTCTATACACCACACCAGCAAACACAGGGTCACTCCCCCTAGTGGAAACCTCAGCAAACAAATACTCAGGATTACCCGGCTTACCATCCTATTCCATATTTGACGAGCAGAGGTGCTTTACCGAAAGCGATTCTTGCACAAAGAGTGCAACCCCACCCCCCTGAGTATTGCGGTCCCACCTAAAGATGACATAACCATCCATTGCAACCAGCGGGTCCTTAATCGAGGGGCTAAGCCAGGTCTCAGCAACAGCTATCAGATGTATCAAGGGCTGCGTCAAAAAAAAAAGCCTGGCCTGCTCAATATGGCTGCGCAGACAGTTTGCATTAAAATAACAGACACGAAGTGTACCCACCTGCTTCCGCACAGAGTTCTGAGAGGTGTGAGGTGAGTTTGAAAGTGAACAGGGAAGTGTGTAGCTTGAAGAAGGATAAAAGGGTGAAGGATGAATAAAACTGTAAGGATATGAAAAGAATGTGATATTACCGCGAGAGAGAAGATGTATCAGTATACCTGTTATGCTAAAAACCGCATGAGATCCTGTTCAGGAGTGATGAGTGTAGGGACATCTTCCTTTTTTCTCCTGACATAAACGTGACCATTACGTACGAAAGTGATGAATCCAGAGTTCGGAGCATGCGACTTTTGGTACACAGTGCGGGGAAGATCAAAGATGTCCTTAGGTATAAACTCATTGATGTTAATGAGAGCAGGTACGAGGAACGTAGTTTCGATGCCAGCAGAAAGGTTGGATGTCAGCGCAGAAGTATGCAGCTGACCAAGTTATATTTCTCTTCTGATGACCTCCAAAAGCAGTGCACGGAAGCTCAGAGCAACTATGATTGAGGGTGGTCGGGGCTGGCGTGGAGATCTTGCAGGTCCGGCAGAGGAAGAGGTAGAAGGTGGCTGCAGGGGACAACTGCCCGGCTCATTTGTAGCTGCCTTGTCATGAGCAGAATTAGCAGCAGCTTTGCTGATAAGCAAACGCGTCTAGACAATGTTGCAAGCATCGATATCTGCATGAACAGATTTTAGAGCAGCGAGAACCAAGCATTCCAAGAATGCACCATCTGGAACAGACAAACCACCAATTACCATCTCGGTGGATGTCGCCGGTCTAGAGTAAGAGACCTGTGCGAGACGCGTAGACAGCTCTGCATCTTTCCGCTCGAGCCCAAAGACCTTATTGAGAGGCTCTGGATTGCCATGCGAATCTGGCTGATCCTGTGGCAACTCGAATCATTGCTTAATCTCATCGAGCTCGCGTTTAAGTTCATCGAGCTGAGCCTCAGCATTGTCAACTCTCGTGACCAGGCCAGGAATAACGTTGAGCCCCTGAAGCTTCTCGTCTATCTTATCAGGACATCCATTAACTGAGGAGTTAAGGTCCTTCATCTCTTGCATAGGAGTAGCCAGAGAGTGTTTTCAGTGGAGGTAGCACGTACTTCCGAATTAGGCATACCAGTTGTGGTAGATGCTGATTCATCACACTCGGTGACATTCGCAGTTGCACATGTCTGGCAGATTTTCGTGGGAATATCACTTTTGTCGGAGACTGAGAATTTGGTACAGAGTGTATGAAACAGTAGTTTACACTCTGAGCACGGATGTATCAGGTTTCTGCTACGCTTTGGTAGTTTACAGACCGATCAGGTATCTTCACTGAGCTTCGTGGAACGAGTATAGTTTGAAAAGTCCAACAGAAAAAGATGTCAAAAATGCAGAGAGAAAGAGAGAGAGAGAGATTGCCTGCTGGCTACGTGGTGGTCACCCCCCACTATTAGCCTGGTGTCGTTACTTACAATTTTTTTCGTAGCCCCCCGCGCCAGAGCCTGCGATAAGGAACTTCATTCAAAAAAATTTCCCTAAGGTAGATTTGAACCCACGAAGTTCAGTTGAAGTTATTTCAGCTATTTGGTCACTTTGATTACCAATGACTTCATGAAAATGGAAAAAAGCTGTTTTATAAGGTATCAAAAGAGTAAAATACATGTGAATAAGATAAAGATAATTGTTCTTTTCACCTTGATTAAATATATTTTATGCAAACACACCCTGAAGACGATTTCACTAGGAAATTTTGACTCCGGAGGGGTCAAAGCAGACATCTGCTGCACCTGGGGATAAGTACATCCTGGAGACAATTTCTCCAGGAAGTTTAGACTTCAAAGGGTCAAAGTAAAGACCTGGGGCACATGGTAATAAGCACACTTTGGAGATGATCTCTAGGAAGTTTTGACTTCAGAGGGGTCAAGGCAAGTACCTGATGTATACCCACACGTAAAGTTTAAATAATAATTTTTTTTTAGAAATGTCCAAAAGGTAAAAAAGGTCTAGGTTGCACCTGGTCGGCTACCAGGTACTCGGATCGACTTTTCCAGGAAAATTTTTCAATGACCAATGTCCAAAGGGTAACTAAGGTCTAGGGTGCAATAAATCAGCTACCAGGTAAATAAATCAATTACTTCAGGACGTTTTCTTAGTAACCGACATCCAGAGAAAAGATTCAGTCCTGCCTGAATGCTGCTTTCTTTTATCCGGGAGACTATATTCTATTTGCTGTGTAATTGAAATTGTTGATTTACACATACCATTATTTCTATTACTGTAAATAATATAAATAAATTTTCTATGTTTCTAATAAACTACTTATTTATACAAAACCTAAGCAATCATCTCCATAACGAGTCGTAATAGCCGACCCCGAGCTCCAGGGAGTCATCCTGGCCTGATATGTATCGAATAATTCCGAAATTTCCTGGTGTAGTCTTCTCTGAGACGTAATCACCAACTCCGAGGTCCAAGTAGCCATCCTGGCCCGATATGTACCGAATAATTCCGAAACTTCCCGGGGAAGTCTTTTCCGGGACGTAGCCGAGGGACCCCAAGTTCCAGGTAGCCATCTTGGCCCGATATTTATCGAATAATTCTAAAACTTCCTGGGGAAGTCTTCTGCGAGACGTGATCACTGATCTGGGATTTCAGATTATCATAACTTGCTGGGAATTTTGTTTAGTGTTCGTTGCAAACAGTTAATAATTAATCTAATTTTTTCGGAATTATTAAAGCAGCTTCCTAAGGAGCTTGCTAGGTGTTTCAATGAGGCAGCTGCTTTCTTTGCCGGGGTTATCTTCACACAATGTAAACACGTACTACAAAAAGAAAAATTATTTTGTTGTTGTTCACGGCAGCAGTACTTAAAGATGACCTGTACAGGACGCTAAAATAGAACCTATCCTCGCCACTCATAGAATTGCGAGTCAAAGATATGAATTTTTTTTGTATTATAAATATACAATGTAATACGAAATATATTTTTGCATTACGCATTTATTTAAAAAAGTCATTTTATATTGTATATTTCTATTAATAAATAAATAAAACAATCGTTTTCGATTTTTACAATTTATATATTTCTTATAAAAATAGTTAAAATGTAAAATCGTCAACTCTTAGTGTAGTGAACTATAAATAAACAATTTTCATAAAAGTATTATAAAAAGTTCGTTCAAGAGGTTTTAAGTTTTCTAAGAAGTGTCAATCGATATTTATTAACCTCTCGAACTCTCGACTCTAAACTGTAAAAGATGAATAAAATGGTACAAATCAGCTGCTTGAAACAATGAGAAAATGGCCGAAGAAGTTGACCAAAATTATGAGAACTTGTTGTACTACGTATGAAAAAGGTTTTTCCAGAAATTCAAAAAAAAAAAATTGGTAGAAAAAAATGCCATCAGTTTCAACAAGCAAAAAACGCATTTTTTGCGTTTTTCGCAGTTTTCCACATTTTTGAAAGGCTGTTACTACGACAATTTAAAAGTTTTTAAATCGCTTAAAAAAAAGAATTGAATGTCTTGAATAGACAAATCGATTGCCACTGACCAGAAAAAAAATTTCTGATCCTAACTAAATGGCAGCCGATCGAATATCACTCAAAATAGTCAAAACCGATGAATTTATAAGTATCAGCGTTTGTAACAGCACTTGTATCAAAATGTTCACCATAATTATAAGAAAAATTTTTCCGAAAATTCGACTGAAAAACGAAATTTTGCGAGATCAACCATAAAAATGTAATAAAAACTCTATTTTTGGCGAGTATTTAAAGTTAGGATAGTAATGGGCTTAAAAATATTTTAAAAAGGGCTTATTTTTGTATTTCTAATGGCTGCAATTCGGGTTCTATGGTATATTTTGAGCTAAAATTTTGGAAAAGTTCCTAAATATAGTTAAGCTTGAACATATTAAGAAATTAGAAAAATCGGTCGACCTCGCGCCCATGGTTATGCTGGAATGACCCATATGAATGTTTTCGTTGAATTTTTAATACTCAAAGCATCAAGCTTCTCAAATTTTTCGAGAACTGTTACTATTTTTTTATATCCTGTTATATTTTTTTATATATACATTAAAATTCGAATCACATAAGTATTTATTATCCTACCAGTTGCTTCAAATGCATTGCAGTTGCAATAAGTTTTGCTGCTTTTATAACGTAAAAAGGTATACAAGATATACCTGCAATTGCCAAGCCATAATAATTAATGATTGAAACGCCAATTTTAACTTTATATGTATACATCAAAGAGAGATTACTTTGAGAATGTGTAGAGCAATCCAAATTTAAACTAAAAACAATTTGTTTATGTTAGTTTCTTCAGTAGTTGAGACATTTTAACATATTTAAAATTAATAAACTAGATCAGAAAAGGGACCATTAAAATGTAACATTATTCAATGAAATCAATTTTTATTTTCACACAGTTGTTTGTTATATGGTTATAAAACAAATTCAAATCAGGTGAACTAAAGTATGAGCATAATTTCTTTGATACTTCGAACAAACTAAGCCCCCATCGCAACCAAAGCTGATATATAAATAGCATTCAAAATTGAATAATATAAGAGAGAACAATTGACCTAAGGTGGATTTGAACTCACAACCTTTTGCTCTCCAGGACAGCACGTTCAACCACGCAGTAGTTGTGCTAAGAGAGAACCAGGCCAAATCGAATATTATAAACTCTGTTTTCGTTAATTATTTTCAAGAGTTCTGAGACTGTTATATCTACAAAAAATCTCTTATCGAAATTATTACAAACTTCTTGATGAGGTTCTTTACAATAGAATTTGGGACAAGTATTCCAATAACTATAAGCATGAGTATGTCTTATGCATACTTTTCTTTTGAAACTTGCAAATATGGCAACATAGAAAGTTGACTCCATTTTATTTTTTATTAGTAATCCTTAGAATTTCACTAATTTCTTGTTCAAATGTACTAACCTTTGAATTATTCTATGCAATGCTAAACTCTCCAATGATTTTTTGTATTCCGGATAATATTCACAACTAGGAATATTGAAACTGGTTTCTCTGCAGCACTTGGAGATTACTTGAATCTTTGGCATCTTGAGGTACACTAAGCGATCTTTCGGACGTCTCCACTGATAGAATTGTACTCGACTATTCGATCATTTATGATCAAGCAGTAAGCAGCTTTAATTCCTGGAAAATTTTCACTAGATTCAAATTCCAAACAAGCATCCACTGGACCGTTCTTCAGAGATTCGTTCTGTTTAGAGCAGTCCAGAACAATAAATGGAATTTTTTTAATAAAATTCTCTTTACTCAACAATGGTTCTGATTCTTCACCATAGTACGAATTCTAAAAATTGGCGTACATATCGTAAAGCATCGCATACTGGTTCTGACTGATATCCAAATTCAGATTACTGTAATGATATTACTGAGAATTGAGAAAAAATTTCGCATTTCTGATATTACACTGAAAAAATTGACTCTAGTTGGAGAGAAATACTTACGGCATGAGCCATTCGACTTTAGGTAATTCAATTTTCCAATTTCCCTATTTATTTTCTGCTCTCTCTTTATAAGATGATGATTTTATTGCATTGATATCTGTATTGGATCTTTGAAGAATCAATTCATGTTTTGTATTGACGACAATCTATCGATAATCCTCTGCAAAACTTAGAACGATGCTGAGAAGGATAAATATATCGAAATGACCTTTTAAGTTATTTTGATTTTTTTGTCTACATCGATCACTTCCAGCATTTTCCAAGGTTTGTCTGGGATTAAAAGATAACCAACCTCTTATGAGTGATGTAAGCCAACGTTTTTGCAACGGTCGATCTTGATCGCATTAATTTTGTATCAAATTTCATCAAACAAGTGACAATTTCCATTGTTGAAAAAATCAGTATGAGCTCATATACTACTGTCTTTTTTTATTAATTTTCCGCAAATATGTAGAGAGCTTTTAGATGTTAATAAACACAAGTCTTGACATTGAATTCATAGACGGATTTGATCATTGTTGTTGAAATAATCACCTGTGTATGGCTGATGAGTGTGTACTTCGTAATGCGAAAAACTATCATCGAACACTACAGGTGTCTCACCCCTCGCTGACATTGTTAGTGCGGTGGCCACCTCTACGAGCTGCTTCAAATTGATTCCACAAGGGCATCACATATCGTGGCGGAACAGCTCTCCTTCTGCCTCTTCCCGGTCGACTCGCTATGTAGTATTCATAGAAATATGAAAAGACTGGAGCAAGATCTTCTTCAGCAAATTCTTGCAGACTTTCGAATGCAGCTCGAACATCATCAGGTGGAATAAAAGCTAAGGCCAACATCATATGCGTATGGATTTTCAATTCTCCACTATCAGGGTCATTATAAGCTTCTTGCAAACCACTATCTAGAATTTTTTTGTATACGTTCTGCCCTTAATAAAAAAGACAGCAAGACTTTTCGACACCGGGGAAAACTGATGAGCACGCTTTTAGGATGCCGAGTTCAAAATCTGACATGAATCTTTAATTAGGCGAATCGAACACGATGTTGTAGTCTGCTGCAGCTGATCTTACAGTTTCGAGAACTGCCTCATATTGTTCTGTTGTCTTGCGTGTGAGCAATGAATACACAAAAGGACAGCCACTTCACTGGAGGTAGTGCTTGCAGCAGGGTTTCAAGGAATTTTTGGCATGGCACCCAGTATCGTGAAAATTTGAGTGCAAACAGTCGGAGCAGTCTAGAGAATTTCGCAAATATTAAATAACTTTTTTGAAATACTATTATACTATCTTCAACTTTTTATCTTGAATGTCCCATCAAGAAACCCGACAATCTTGTAAAAAAAAAATAGTCTTAAACTATATTTATAATGCTGGTTTTTATATTTTATATCTTGAGTCGGCATTAGATGAAAAGGGAGTCTGAAAAAAAAGATTCGGTAAAAAGGATAGTCGGTAAAATGAACATTCGGTTAATTGTCTATTCAGTAAATCGGAGTCGGTGTAAAGGTATTCGGTAAAAAGGACAGTCGGTAAAATGGATTTGGTAAAGTGGTCGGGTACTGCTATAGCAACACTTTTAATAATATCGCTGAGCGTACGATTGAGCGTTTTCGAAGTCACACGTCCTTCTAAATAATCTAAACCGTGTTGATTTCTTATCAGCAAATTATTCTCTTTGCGAACTTCACTGGGTACAGAATTTACCCGATGCACAGCACTAACAATACAATGCGCAACAAATTCATTTTTCAAAGATACTAAAGCTATTTCTTTTGGAACTAACTTGTTATTTTTATCTTTGAAAAATTGAACATCCGCAATGATTTCCATTGTAGGACTTTTTTTCGTTAACTTACTCGTTTTTTATCAATGCTAATTTTATATTCTTAAAAAGCGACATCTTGTGGTTCCACCGCTAAAGTCTACAGCCTCGATGGGTCAATTTCTAAAATATTGTCATATTCTGAATAAACCATACAATTTACTGTTTCAGTCAACGGGTCGTCAAATCTAACACCTATTCTAACGCTACGATGTTTACTTAAATTACAATGAGTACACTTATTTGCAGTCAAGTCAGGTGTTAAATCAAAAGCAAAAAGGCAGTAGCCATTAGCGTAAGACTTGCAAGATATGTTATTGCCTTCGTTAAGAAAATGAACCCTAGTACTCGAAAATAAAGAGTGATAACGATCTATAAGCGCGCTGTTTGTTTTGAAATCAGGCTGCAAAGGTTTCGACGGTACCTGTACGCCGTCAACATACAGGCATAGAAAATTAATCTTCAAATTAATCTTCAAAGTTAAATGGATTAAGTCTACGATCACCGTTGAAAGCTTTAACATTAACAAAACTTAAATCTATTCTTTTTGGCAGTTGCCCTAAAATGACGTTATCTGTTTCGCCGTGAATGCAGCTGTGCATCGTAATAGATTTTGTTTCTACGAGCGTAAGAGGATACTTACTGGTTGACTTTGAAAGCGCTGTAGCATGAGCTAACAAAACACTAGGACTTATTTTTACACGATGCACTAATAAAGACGCTTCTACGATATAAACAGAGTCACATCCTGCAGGATCCATAAGACTAAAAGCGTCTCTCGATTTTACCAATCGACGCAGTTTATTAATGATTTTTTATGATTGAAGACATCTTTACATTTTAAAGCCGTGAGGATAAATCTTCTCTGGTTTTAAAATATCTCTTATTGTAAACCGGCTTGCAAATCTTGATTTTGCTTTGTGTAATTACTTCGTGAAAAGCTGTTCTGCGTATATTTAAAGATTCTACAACGACATTTTTAATTTTTTCTGTTACCATGTCATTTAAGACACAAAATTAATTTTTTGTTTGTTTTGAAAATTTAGTCTGATGCCTTTTACTTTACACTCGTAATCCTTGCTACCATCTGGTTTCACGTACTCAAAAGCGTAAATTTAGTGCCTCCTGATAAAAAGTTCACACAAGCGACACTTTTATTAGCTAACTCAACCGTTACTTCTCCCAACATGGAGCCAAAAGGAAAGTCTTTCATACCAAGCTTGCTGATGTAAACCACTGAATCTGTGTCAGAATAAAGGACTTTTGGCCCCAAAAAGTGTAGACACTCAAAAAGTTTCAATCATGCTTTCGCAGTAGTAAATGCGGCGACTACAACGTTCGTAGATCGTGAAAGTGTAACCGCTTCAGATTTGAAAGACCAGCTTGTGTACAGCAATTCGTCATTTACAGGTAAGATACTATTTACATTTATTTCTTTACGTGTAATAACTGGATTAGTTTATTTGACAAAGTAAGCATTTCAGTTATTTGTTTATTTTGCACTTATGCAAACGGAGTTGATGGCCAGTTTCGCAACTAGATTAAAATTTATAGCTTCTTTATCTAGTTTGATACCTTCAATTTTTTCAAATTCCGAAATATATCTTTCTTTATCTTCTTTGATCTTGCACTCGGGGGGATAACCTGAAGCTTGCGTTTTTTAAGTAAAAAATAGTGTCTACTCGTATGTATTCGGCAAATATTTCCCTTTTTTTAGTTAGAGTGTTGTGTCACGAAGACACATTTTGTAATTATAAGATATTGTGTCATGAAAGACACATTTCGTTAACTAAGCATTTTTATGCTATAAGTAAACACGAAATGAGGCCAGCTTCAGTCTTTTGGTCAGTAAAGCTGCGGGACTCCAAAGCTGGCCACTTCAAGTAAAATCATTCCTCTTAATTTTTACCGTAAATCGGGTCTGGAGTCATGTCTCCTTATACATAAAATAAATAATAATCATAAAGATGCCTCAAAATATAAATAACTCTATATCTTAAGCTATGCATATATTTATATTATGTAGTATTATATTATTAAAATTACAATAAATAAATATAAAAACTAGACTATATCTTATTAATAAACTAATACATAACAAAATGGTTCCGATACAATTGAATTTCGAGTGCAAAAATAATAAAAAATCGTGTGAGAGACGGTTAAATTGTGAAAAATCTAAATAATAATTAATCGTGTGAGAGACGGTTAAATCAGTGAAAAATCAGAAGTAATAATTAATCGTGTGAGAAACGGTTAAATCTGTTAAGAATCTAAAGTGATAATTAATCGTGTTAGAGACGGTTAAATCTAAGTGATAGTTAATAGTGTAAAACGGGTCATCGATGAAAAATTTTAATAATAATAAAATAAAGTAAAATAATAATAATTAGTCATCGTGCGAAAGACGAAGAGAGGATACATCTATATTTAAAAAATTGTAACTAAATATGAAAATAAATGTATTCCGTACATCGTACGCCGGAAAAAAAAGCCGTGAATAATACAAACGAGGATAAAGCAATAACGAAAAGCACGGTAAAAAATAACCCGGAATTACGTGAGAAGATCTTACCGGGATTAGACAACGTAAGTAAAAAACGAAACCCATCAAACAGTTAAATTTAAACAAGTGTACCGATGAAAATGCGTCGAGTACATCGACAGATCTAGTGTCAGGGGATTCATCGTTTGTGAATTCTCAAGATCCAATAACAAATATAGAAAATTTTATACCAGATAAAACGAATCAAATACCAAAAATCGGCGGAAGAGATAATTAAATACGTGACAGAAGTAGAATCATTAATTGCAAACGACGACATTCCAAACTTTCTAAAATATCTAATTTTGAGAAAATGTGTTGAATCAGCGGAAGAATGGTTTACGGATAAAAAACCAACAACAATAAGAGAATTCATAACAAGTATTAAAAATTCATTCCCGACAACAGAAAACTACTATTCTTATTATAACGATTTATTAACAATAGCGCAGAAAGAAGACGAAGACGTACGTAACTATACAACGTGGTTGAAAAAATTAGTAAAAAAAATTAAAGAACTAAAAAAATTGACCCCAAATTTAGAGAATACAGAGTATCAAACTTTTGAAACTAAATTAGAAGCTGACGCGCTGAAAAGTTTTGCTGATGGTTTTAAATTTAAAATTAATGTTCAGTTAGACAAGACGGGAGATTTTTCAGCAATATTAAATAATGCACTGATCTTAGAGAAAAAACTAAATTTAATTGAAAATCAAAATAACATACAAGTAAATCATTGTGCTAATAATATGATGAAGAAAAATATACCGATCTGTCAAATTTGTACAGAACGCAATCACGAAGCTTTATTTTGTCCATCCGCGGCGTGTGTATACTGCAAGTCGCAGAATCATAGATATTTTGATTGTAATAGAGCAACTAAAAAAATTAAACTACTGTGTAATTTATGCAGTAATTACGGTCATTCAATTAGCGCATGTGAATTTAATAAAATCGGAAGTAAAAATTGTCAATTTTGTCAAATAGCAGGTCACCAAGTAGATCAATGCGAGAACACAAAAGAATTTGAACTTTGTTGGAAATGTTTTAAACACGGTCACACTTCGTATTTGTGCCCAAATAAGGAAGAAAATCGCGAAAACTGCGAAAATTGCAAAAAAACGGGTCTTACGGTTAATGAATGCCCCGAAGTTATTTGTCAAAAATGTAACAAGAAAGGTCATGCTATAAAAAATTGTAATATTCAAGAAAATAAAAACAGATATCGTTTCTGTACTTATTGTGAAAATATTGACCATGAACTAAATGACTGCATTCAAGTGAAAACTTTAATAACTCAGCAAAAAAATAAAAACTCAGTAATTTGTCAAATTTGCGATAAATCGGGTCACAATGCTAAAGATTGCTTTAAATTTTTGAATATTACTAAAAATAAACAACAAAACACTCAAACTTATACCTATTATAATAAACGGGATCAAAATAGAAATAACGTATCACAAAAAATATGCGAATATTGCAATTATAAAGGTCATGATCTCGATATGTGCACTAAATATAAAGCCTTAAAAAATTACACAAGTAACAATCCTGAAAATTGCCGACACTATAACTCTCTGGGACATTCGTTGCGAAATTGCTTAGACCTGCAAAATTTACAAAAATTAGCCGGGAATTTTTGCTCAAATTGTAAAAATATCGGACATACTATTGAAAAATGTAGACGTGCACAATATTCGGTGGAAGCAAATTATTTTTCTACAGACGTAGAATCTAGTGAGAAAATAAACCAATTATTGAACGATAACGCCGAAAATTCCTTAAATGATACTTGTGAAAATTTGATAGAATTAACAGACGTAAAAGACTATACGTGTGAAGAGAATATTATAATACCAACTTACGTAGTAAAGTTGGAAAACCTCTTGAAACATATTCGAGTCGAGAACGTGAATCCGAAAAATACATACGAATTTTTAGTAGACAGCGGTGCTCAATTAAATATAATTAAAAATGATAAAGTTAGACAGACAGATATTGATCCGAGACATCAAATCATGTTATCAGGAATATCGAATAAAATTATGAAAACTGTAGGTACTACAAATATACTTATTAACGGTTTATTTTATAAATTTCATGTAGCTTCCGATGCATTTAATTTACCATACGATGGTATTTTGGGTATAGAATTACTAACTGAGGGTAAATTAAGATTAGATGAGGGCTATCTGGAAATAAATAATGTTAAATTCGAGCTGTTAATAAATAAGAATAGGATGGTCAACGAAATACAAAATAAAAATTCCATAAATGGCACGCAAAACTTGGTCAATGATTCGCTTAGCTTGCAAGTCACTACATCGCATGATCGCGAAAAAATTTTTGAAAATGAAAACGATGAGGTAATGAATGTTTTGAAACTTGATTTTAATACAGATGAGATAAACACGGAAAAAGACACTTGTTTTACAGAAGAGATAAAAAAATTACTGAACACAGTAGCAGAAATCAGCTATAAAAATAATGAGACAGAGCCTAATAATAGTAAACCAAATTTACGCAGAGTGATAGAAACGGAAAATAATATGCGAACATTCGTAGCTCAAATAAACTGTGCCTTAGAGAGTGAAATGTGTCAAGAAAATGTCGAAAATAAAGTATTAGACTACCCTTTCTTTTTGAAAATACTTGATAACAATGTTAATTTCAACCCAAATGAAAATGATAGAAAACATCTTAAACACAGCATACAAGAAAATAATATGAAATTCGAGATCTACAATTTACAATGATAACAATAATAATTACGTCGATAAGAGAGAGAGAACTCAAAAAATATTAAATAAAATAAATCTAAAACATTTGTTCAAAAAAAATGCAAGATTGACCGGGAATTTAATTTAGAGAAATGATGATATATTTTACTGTGAAGGCGATAAGTTAGAGAGATGCACAGTCGAGCAACATGAGATAAATCTTACACATTACAGACCGATTTATGTCAAACAATTTCCATTGCCATTCGCTTTAAGAGATATTGCAATACAAGAGGGCAAAAAATTGATAGAGAATGATTTGGTGAGAGAATCCCATAGTCCATATAATTTTCCAGCTTTTTTGGTAGCAAAAAAGGGTCTTACCCCCGAAAATAAACCTAAACATCGTCTCGTGATAGATTATCGAGAATTGAACAAATTTACAAGCCCTGACCCATACATTATCCCTAGCACTACAGAGATTTTCGATGAAATGGGATCAGCTAAGTATTTTATTACACTAGATTTAATATCAGGATTCCATCAGATAAAACTAAGACCTGAAGATACGAAGAAGACAGCATTTGGTATTCACCCACTGGGCAGGTTAGAATTTAAAATGATGCCCTTTGGGTTAATGAATAGTCCCAGAACTTTTCAAAGAATTATGAATGGAGTATTGAAGGGTTTGATAGGAAAAATTTGCTTTGTCTATATTGACGACATTATAATTTTCGCAAATACTATAGAAGAACTGATAGAAAGATTCGAAATAATAGCTGATAGATTGAGAAAAGCACACCTTAAACTCGAATCCTCAAAATGTAATTTTTTTAAGACAGAAATAAATTTTTTAGGGCATACCATTTCCGAAAAGGGTATTAGACCGAATGAATCAATCACATCAGCAGTAAAAAAATTCAAAATTCCAAAAACCGCAAAAAATATAATGGAATATTTAGGACTTACTAATTACTATAGAAAATTCATAAATGACTACGCAAACTTATCAAAACCTTTGAATGATTTACTTTAGAAAAACGTTAAATTTTCATTGGGTATAGCACAGCAAGAAGCTTTTGAAAAGCTAAAAAACGCATTATGCAATGCACCGATTTTACAATTTCCAGACTTTACAAAACCATTTATAATCTCAACTGATGCAAATAATTGGGCCATCGCAGCTATTCTTTCTCAAGGTTAAGTACCGGAAGATAAACCAGTGTCGTACGCAAGTAGACTGTTAAAAGGGTCGGAATTAAGATTTCACACTTATGAGAAAGAAGCTTTAGCCATATTTTGGGGAATAACTTACTTTAAAAATTATGTTTACGGAAACAAATTTACTGTATATACAGATCATAAGCCATTATTGAAATTTAGGTCAGCCGATAAAAACACCAGAGTCCAAAACTGGAGTTTAAAATTAGCATCATATGATTTTGACATAATTTATGAACCGGGATCAAAAAATACGAACGCAGACGCGCTCAGTAGAGGAATTGATGACTCGAATGAAATTTTTGCAATAACGCGCGCGCAAGCAAAAAAATATATAACTCCGCAGACCGTGAATAAAGACATTTATGCAAAATCGGAAGAAAGAAATTCTCGAAAAATAAATAGACAAAAAATAAATAAAAAGAAATGTAACGATACAATAAATAAAAACCTAACTGAAAATATTGTAAAAGTAAAAGATACAATAAATCTAAGACAAGATAATATAATGTACTTCATGACAAAAAGTAAAATACCACTGGACTCTAAAACACATGAAATCGTAAAATCAAATAACTTACTGATCGACAGTGAAATACAACCGAGAGAGATTGAAATCCTAAAAATTAAAAATAAAAAACTGTTTAGCATATGTCTAGACACTGCAAAATCGAAAGATTTAATATTAAATGATATATCACTATCACTAAAATTACTGAAAAACATAACGATTCAAAAAAATATCGCAACAATAAGTATTTCAAAAGATATTGAAATTATAAACGTTAAATGGGAGGAAATAGAACAAATATTACGAGACATTTTTGAAAAATCACAAGTAAAAGTTATAATTTGTTTAAATACAATAAAATATATCGAAAGTAACCATAGAGATACAATATTCAATGAAATGCACACAAGTTCTATAGGAGGACATGCAGGCGTGCATAGAACTTACTTGAAAATTAAAAATAATTACTACTGGTAAAATCTTAAAAGAGACATACAAAAAAGAATCAAAAATTGTGATGACTGTCAGAAAAATAAAATTAAACTTAGAAAAACGAAACAACCATTAGTCATAACAGACACCCCTTTGAGAACATTTGATAAAATTGCCATGGATGTTGTTGGCCCACTCAATGTAACAAAGAAAGACAATAAATATATTTTAACGATCCAAGACAATTTGTCAAAATTCTTAATAGTAACTCCACTTAAAGATCAGACAGCAGAGAAAATTGCTGACGCATTTTTAAAAAAATTTATTTGTATTTTTGCCTGTCCCAAAATTGTTTTATCAGATGGAGGACAAAATTTTTGTTCGAAATTAATGAAGGCACTGTCACGTAGATTCAAAATAAAAAAGATAGAAACCACAAGTTTTTCACCATGGGTTACCTAGCTGAAATAATCCATATGGAAATCCGTAAGGAAACCCGTACGGGGACCCATAAGGGTTCCTGTAAAGGATCCCATACGGGTTTCCGATACTGATATTTGGTCAGGGTTTCCGTACGAGTTTCCATACGGGTTTTTTTTTTTTTTTTTTTTTCTTTTAATATTATTTTTACACTATTTTTTTATTTATTTAATATTATTATTAGATATTGATATATTATTCTTTATAAGATTTAATTATTCATAATAAAATTATTTTGAATAAAATTATCGAAGAAAAAAATTTTGTTCGACTGAGATTCGAACCCATGACCCCAGGCATCACAGGCAGACACTCTACCACCTGAGCCATTGAGCTAGCATGCATCAAGACCTCAATTAAACTCCTTTAATATACAACTTATTGTCGGTTAAGCCCTTTAATTTAGATGAAGCTTCGACAAAATTTGTTTTAGATTTAGATAATGCAATACAATTGCTCGTGTTTGCGTGCTGAGAGAGACTAGTTAAAAATCAAATATAAAACAGTTGTTAAAGTAGTTTAATTAAAGTCTTCGAGCAAGCTAGCTCAATGGCTCAGTTGGTAGAGTGTCTGCCTGCCATGCCTGGGGTCGTGGGTTCGAATCTCAGTCGAACAAAATTTTTTTCTTCGATAATTTATTATTAATAATTAAATCTTATAAAGAATAATATATCAATATCTAATAATAATATTAAATTAAATAAATAAAAAAATAGTGTGAAAATAAAATTAAATGAAAAAATAAAACCCGTATGGAAACCCGTACGGAAACCCTGACCAAATATCAGTATCGGAAACCCGTATGGGGTCCGTTACGGGAACCCTTACGGGTCCCCGTACGGGTTTCCTTACGGATTTCCATATGGATTTTTTCAGCTGGGTAATGGGTCGCTGGAAAGACAACACGCACCATGAATAACCTTTTTAAGAAATTTTTCAAATAAAAATATAGAATGGGATCAGTTTCTTGAACTTGCTCAATTAAATCTAAATTGTTCAGTTAACTCTTCTCATAAATTTACACCATATGAAGTTGTTTTTGCATATCCACCTAGATTACCATCTAGTGAACCTTTAAAAAAGTCAGAACAATTGCCAACATTTAATGATTATTTCGAAAAATTACTGAATAACATGAAAAATATAGCCAATTTGGCAAGAGAAAATCTAATTATATCTTAACATAAAGCAAAGAAATACTATGACAAAACTGCTAATCCAGTAAATTTCGAAGTAGGCGACAAAGTGTACTGGCAAAAGCAGCCAAAGCCAGGAAAACTAGAGAAAGACCAAAATTTAGGTCCATTTGAAATAAAAAATATTACGGATAAAGGTGATATTATATTTTTATACAAAGGAAAGCAAAAACAAGTTCATCCTAACAAATTATTTTTACATGAGAAAAAACTAATTTAATTTTTGTTTTAGGAACAAAAAAAAAAAAAAAAAAGAGAGAAAGAGAAAGCAAACAAAATAACATGCATTTCATACTAATCACATTCTCATTAATCATACAATCATACGCACAAATTATTGGATATGAGTGTGGCTCTACCACACCAAACATCACAACGTTCTCATTATTGGACACGGGCGAATGCGACTTCCATGAAATAAGACCAAATTCGACAAATAATACAATCGAGCTGGTACAACTTGCGGAATTTCGAGAAGTGAATACGATTCACTGCAAAATAATCATCCGTCGCACAGTTAATAGCTGCGGCATTTTTGGACATCTATTACCTGTGAAGAACGGTGAACAAGAGTACCTTTACGAATTATCTCAGGAAAAATGCAAACTACTACATGACACAGGCATTTTTAAATACGACGATACGCATATCATAGCCGATATCAAAGTCAACGCAACACCAATGACAGTAGGAGTGGACTTCGTGGGTAGTGCAGCAGACAAATCCTGTTCCGGAGCATCATATGCAGACAAATTCAACACATATACAAAGGTTTTTGTACATGGCACCATACAAATCTTACTCATACAAACTATAGCTAAAGTAAGTCTTGATACAGATAAAATTAGATTGAGTACGGGTACAATATGTACATTTTCAAATAAACACTGAATAGATTTAGAATACGGGCATACTTTTTGGGATATTCTACCTGTAAACGAATATTTTAAAAATTCTTTTGATATATTATATAAGGGAATAGCTACTAAATTTACAAACGATATTGATCATCAGATTACTTATGCGGTAAATTCTAATGATATAACTTTTGCTTTATCCTCAAAAGGCGCGATAACTCAATGCAATAGACAATTTATTACAACTGAACATCCTAAACTACTAATTTTCGAATCACAACTAGGACTTAATAATTTGTATTATGATAACGATATTGTCAAAGAGAATACTATAAATCTAGATATTTTTACATATATTTATTCTAAGTTCATTTATGTAGAAAAACATCTAAGGATAGAATTAAATGACTTATATATAAATTTAATTACGGAAAAGTGTAATCTTGAGAGAGAAACAATCCAAAACTCCCTAGCCCTTGCTACTTTATCGCCAGATGAATTTGCATACACAGTAATGAAACAACCAGGATACACTTCCTTGATAGCGGGTGAAGCTGTGCATTTTATAAAATGTACGCCAAGACCTGTAAAAATAAAGCACATGGAAGAATGTTATGAACAACTTCCAGTGACATTACAAAACGAGACGTGGTTTTTAACACCAAAAACACACATTCTTATTAAGACAGGCAAACAAGTCACCTGTAATAAAATCTTACCAAGATACTATAAAATAGGAGACAAATGGATCAAACTAGATCCATATCCAACTTATGACGTACAATCTCCACACATATTTCAACCACCAACAAAAATTCATTGGAATTATAAATTGATAGAAGCTCTGGCCACGTCAGGGGTATACTCATCATCTCAGCTTCAACGAGCTCAACAACAGATCACATTTCCTCTGGAACAACCAGCCTTACTCAATATTTTAACAAGGCAAATGGCTGGAGAACACAATTATAACGAAGAATCCATAAGTAAATTGTTTACGAGTACGACTATAAAAGGAATCTTGGCAGATCTGTGGTCAAGTATTATCGACAATTTAATTAAAGGTGGATCAATTTCATCTGCAAAAATTATGATAATTTTCTTGCTACATCTAATAAAAATAACTTTAGATACTATAATAAACGCCTATCTATTACAACAATTATACGGCTGTGGTTTACATCTTCTAGCTGCAGTGTCAAGTTCAATAACGCATTTCTTCATAATCCTGGGCAAGGAACAAACAAGAACTAAAGAGATGGCAGAACACTTGGAACTGCAAGAAATAAAAGTAGATCCTATTAAAATCACACCTAAAATTCCTCCACCATTACCATCCACACTTCCTAACCAAAATAAAACTAAAATCAAACAAGAGACACCTTCCGTAAAAAAAATTAAGAATGAAAATTACGGTTTATTTAGTTTATAATTTTTTCTTCTTTTTCTCTGATTGACTTGTTCCTTAGAGTTTTTCAAAAAATCTTTTTATCAGGGAAGGAAACCTATGTATCTATGATATAATACCACTAACAATACGTTATTTAATTTTTAAAATTTATATACTATTTATTAACTTAAGTTGTAAAACTCACAGATTACTTTGTTATTACTTATTTTATCCACACATTTTATAAAAAACTAACAAGAAAGCGATAACAATAGTATAGTCAAAATAAACACTTAAAGAAGAGGATGCTATGTTATAAAAAAAAATAAATAAAAAAAAATAATAATAAAATAAAAAATAAATAAAACAATAAATAATAAAAAAATAATAATAATAATAAAAATAACAACAAAAACCAAAACAAAACAAAAACGTGGAGATAAACATCTAAAGGGGGGAGGTGTTGTGTCACGAAGACACATTTTGTAATTATAAGACATTGTGTCATGAAAGACACATTTCGTTAACTAAGCATTTTTATGCTATAAGTAAACACGAAATGAGGCCAGCTTCAGTCTTTTGGTCAGTAAAGCTGCGGGACTCCGAAGCTGGCCACTTCGTAAGTAAAATCATACCTCTTAATTTTTACCGTAAATCGGGTCTGGAGTCATATCTCCTTATACATAAAATAAATAATAATCATAAAGATGTCTCAAATTATAAATAACTCTATATCTAAAGCTATGCATATATTATGTAATCCCCATTGCAAGTATCCTCGGTGAAATCACCGATGAATTCATCGGTGAATTCATCGGTGAAATCCTCGGTGAAATCCTCGCTTTTTGCTGTGAAATCCTCGGTGAATTCCTCGCTTTTTGCGGTGAAATCCTCGGTGAATCTTAACAGTAAAATCCTCGGCAAAATCCTCGGCATTTTAACGGGATCGAAAACTGGTGCCCCTGGTGATACTTACGCCTTGGAGATGACATCCCCAGGAAGTTTTGACTCCGGATGGATCAGGGCGAGCACCTGGTGCACCTGGCGATACTTACGCCTTAGAGATGACTTCCCCAGGAAGTTTCGACTCCGGATGGGTCAGGGCGGACACCTGGTGCCCCTGGTGATAGTAACGCCTTGGCGATGATTCCCCCAGGAAGTTTTCCAAAGAGGCCAGGGTGGGCACCTGGTGCCACTGGTATTAATTAAGCCTTGGAAATGATTTCCCCAGAAACTGAGGACTCCGGAGGGGTCAAGGGAGATACCCGGTGCACCTGGTGATACTTACAACTTAGAGATGATTTCCCGAGGAAGTTCTGTCTCCAAAGGGGCCAAGGTGGACACCTGGTGCAGCTGGTATTAATTACGCTTAGGAGATGATTTCCCCAGGAAGTTTGGACTTCAGAGGAGTCAGGGTGGACACCTGGTGCACCTGTTGATACTTACGCCTTAGAGATGACTTCCCCAGGAAGTTTTGACTTCGGAGGGTCAGGGCAAACACCTGGTGCACCTGGCGATATTTACGCCTTCGAGATGATTTCCCCAGGAAGTTTCAGCTCCGCATGGGTCAGGGTGGACATCTGGTGCACCTGGTAATACTTACGCCTTGGAGATGATTTCCCCAGGAAGTTTCAACTCCGCATGGGTCAGGGCGAGCACCTGGTGCACCTGGCGATATTTACGCCTTCGAGATGATTTCCCCAGGAAGTTTCGACTCCGCATGGGTCGGGGTGGACATCTGGTGCACCTGGTGATACTTACGCCTTGGAGATGATTTCCCCAGGAAGTTTTGACTCCGGACGGGTCAGGGCAGACATCTGGTGCACCTGGTGATACTTATTCCTTGGAGATGACTTCCCCAGGAAGTTTCGACTCCTAAGGGATCAGGGCGAGCATCTGGTGAACCTGGTGATACTTACACCTTGGAGATGATTTCCCCAGGAAGTTTTGACTCCAGAGGGATCAGGGCGAGCACCTGGTGCACCTGGCGATACTTACGCCTTCGTGATGATTTCCCCAGGAAGTTTCGACTCCGCATGGGTCAGGGCGGACATCTGGTGCACCTGGTGATACTTGCACCTTGGAGATGATTTCCCCAGGAAGTTTTGACTCCGGACGGGTCAGGGCAGACATCTGGTGCACCTGGTGATACTTATTCCTTGGAGATGACTTCCCCAGGAAGTTTCGACTCCTGAGGGATCAGGGCGAGCACCTGGTGAACCTGGTGATACTTACACCTTGGAGATGATTTCCCCAGGAAGTTTTGACTCCGCATGGGTCAGGGTGGACATCTGGTGCACCTGGTGATACTTACGCCTTGGAGATGACTTCCATTAGAAGTTTTGACTCCGGATGGGTCAGGGCGGACATCTGGTGCACCTGGTGATACTTACGCCTTGGAGATGACTTTCCCTGGAAGTTTTGACTCCGGATGGGTCAGGGTGGACATCTGGTGCACCTGGTGATACTTACGCCTTGGAGATGACTTCCCCAGGAAGTTTTGACTCCTGAGGGATCAGGGCGAGCATCTGGTGAACCTGGCGATACTTACACCTTGGAGATGATTTCCCCTGGAAGTTTCGACTCCGCATGGGTCAGGGTGGACATCTGGTGCACCTGGTGATACTTACGCCTTGGAGATGATTTCCCCAGGAAGTTTTGACTCCAGAGGGATCAGGGCGAGCACCTGGTGCACCTGGCGATACTTACGCCTTCGTGATGATTTCCCCAGGAAGTTTCGACTCCGCATGGGTCAGGGCGGACATCTGGTGCACCTGGTGATACTTGCACCTTGGAGATGATTTCCCCAGGAAGTTTTGACTCCGGACGGGTCAGGGCAGACATCTGGTGCACCTGGTGATACTTATTCCTTGGAGATGACTTCCCCAGGAAGTTTCGACTCCTGAGGGATCAGGGCGAGCATCTGGTGAACCTGGTGATACTTACACCTTGGAGATGATTTCCCCAGGAAGTTTTGACTCCGCATGGGTCAGGGTGGACATCTGGTGCACCTGGTGATACTTACGCCTTGGAGATGACTTCCATTAGAAGTTTTGACTCCGGATGGGTCAGGGCGGACATCTGGTGCACCTGGTGATACTTACGCCTTGGAGATGACTTTCCCTGGAAGTTTTGACTCCGGATGGGTCAGGGTGGACATCTGGTGCACCTGGTGATACTTACGCCTTGGAGATGACTTCCCCAGGAAGTTTTGACTCCTAAGGGATCAGGGCGAGCATCTGGTGAACCTGGCGATACTTACACCTTGGAGATGACTTCCCCTGGAAGTTTTGACTCCGGATGGGTCAGGGTGAACATCTGGTGCACCTGGTGATACTTACGCCCTGGAGATGACTTCCCCAGGAAGTTTTGACTCCTGAGGGATCAGGGCGAGCATCTGGTGAACCTGGCGATACTTACACCTTGGAGATGATTTCCCCAGGAAGTTTCGACTCCGCATGGGTCAGGGTGGACATCTGGTGCACCTGGTGATACTTACGCCTTGGAGATGATTTCCCCAGGAAGTTTTGACTCCAGAGGGATCAGGGCGAGCACCTGGTGCACCTGGCGATACTTACGCCTTCGTGATGATTTCCCCAGGAAGTTTCGACTCCGCATGGGTCAGGGCGGACATCTGGTGCACCTGGTGATACTTGCACCTTGGAGATGACTTCCCCAGGAAGTTTTGACTCCGGATGGATCAGGGCGAGCACCTGGTGCACCTGGTGATACTTACGCCTTGGATATGATTTCCCCAGGAAGTTTTGACTCCAGAGGGATCACGGCGAGCACCTGGTGCACCTGGCTATACTTACGCCTTCGAGATGATTTCCCCAGGAAGTTTCGACTCCGAATGGGTCAGGGTGGACACCTAGTGCCCCTGGTGATACTTACGCCTTCGAGATGATTTCCCGAGGAAGTTTCGACTCCGCATGGGTCAGGGCGGACATCTGGTGCACCTGGTGATACTTACACCTTGGAGATGACTTCCCCAGGAAGTTTTGATCCCAGTAGGTTCACATCATCAAGTTGACGATTAGGATTGCATCTTCAGAGTGTAGTTATTACCGGGCACACCAAGTATTTTCCAGTAGCCAGAACGTCCAAGTAGTCAAAACTTCCTGAAGAAATCATCTCCAAGGTGTAAGTATCTCCAGGTGCACCAGGTGTCCGCCCTGACCCCTCCGGAGTCCTTAGTTCCTGGGGAATTCATCTCCAAGGCGTCAGTATCACCAAGTGCACCGAGTGTCCACCCTGACCCCTCCGGAGTCCAAACTTAGTGGGGAAATCATCTCCAAGGTGTATCACCAGATGCACCAGGTGTTTGCCCTGACCCTCCGAAGTCAAAACTTCCTGGGGAAAATCATCTCCAAGGCGTCAGTATCACCAGGTGCACCAGGTATCCGCCCTGACCCTTCCGAAGTCCTAACTTCCTTGGGAAATCAACTCCAAGGCGTAATTAATACCAGTGGCACCAGGGGTCCACCCTGGTCTCTTTGGAGTCTAATCTTCCCGGGGAAATCATCTCCAAGCCGTAAGTATCACCAGGGGCACCAGGTGTCCGCCCTGACCCATCCGGAGTCAAAACTTCCTGGGGAAGTCATCTCCAAGCCTTACGTATCACCAGGTGCACCAGATGTTCACCCTGACCCACGCGGGGTCGAAACTTCCTGGGGAAATCATCTCAAAGGCGTAAATATCGCCAGGTGCACCAGGTGCTCGCCCTGACCCATCCGGAGTTGAAACTTCCTGGGGAAGCCGTCTCCAAGGCGTACGTATCACCAGTTGCACCAGGTGTCCGTCCTGACCCCTTCGTTTTCGATCCCGTTAAAATGCCGAGGATTTTGCCGAGGATTTTACTGTTAAGATTCACCGAGGATTTCACCGCAAAAAGCGAGGAATTCACCGAGGATTTCACCGCAAAAAGCGAGGATTTCACCGAGGGTTTCACCGATGAATTCACCGATGAATTCATCAGTAATTTCACCGAGGATACTTGCAATGGGGATATTATATTATTAAAATTAAAATAAATAAATATAAAAACTAGATTATGTCTTATTAATAAACTAATACATAACAACCCATTCCTCCGCGTTCAGAACTGCGCTTAAGGCTTCGGAAAAATTAACAGGGTTATGGTTAGACATCTGATTACGGATAACAGAAGGTAATCCGCGAATGAAATATTCGGTAGCAAGGTCTTCGAAAAGGGCCTTATTATGTCTCTTAATGTCCTTGTCATCTACTCCCTCGTTTTTTAGTTTCGTGGCAGCGTGGACTATAGCTGAGAGTCTATCGTGAAAATTTAAAACAGATTCGTTCTATCTCATATAAGAGTCTGAAATAAGGTTAAGGTAATAGAATTTTGAGAAAAACGGTCCTGAAGATGTTTCCGGAGCTGGTCTAAAGTGTCAAAAACTTTTCCATCAAGACTTGTTTGAGCCTTGCCGGTCAAGCGAGAAATAACTCCTTGAAGGAAAAGTTCTTTTCGGGTTGCGTCTGTAATTCGTTGGTCGTAGTTTTCCACGTCCTGCAGCCATGGGCGCAGGGGTGGCGAACCAGTGTAAAAAGGGATTGCAGCAAGAGCGCTTTGCATCAGTGCTGATGCTTGAACATTCGCGAACGCGGTTCGTGACTCTTTTAACGTAGCTGCAATTGTAGACATATTTTCGGTTATCCGGGGGGCGTGATGTCATTCAGCCGCCTTCTTCTGGTCTTTGTCTGCAAGGGCTTCAATCTCGTCCAAAGTAAGGTTCGCGCGATTAGCCATATTGAATGCTTATAAATTTTACACAAAAAAACGAATCCAACGTCGCGATTATTCGCGAAACTCCAGGTAATTATAAAATCTATGCACTATAAGCGGGTCAAATTCTGCGTGACGAGCGGGTCAGATTTCGAAAGCGTTTGTGTGTGTAAATGTGTCGTTAAATAAGCCAAAAATGTCGAGGTCGGCAAAAAAAAAGTGTCACAATTTGTCTTGAAAGAGAATTTTTCTTTCAACCATTCGTCAAAATTGACAAGTATCAGATTGTCACGGATTTATAATCCTTGACGTTATTATTTTAAAAGGGGTAGGATCTTCGTCTTTTTGGAACAACTACTTACGTAGTTGTCCCGTCCCCTTGTTGTCTGGCTTTTGATTAGGTTAATAAAATGAAATAAAGTAAGGTCAGGTGATATTGTTTAATTGGAAAACAAATGGTGAAAGGTTACAATTTAATGACAGAGTTTAACGACAGAGTTGAATATTACAATAATCTACCTTAAAATTACCGGAGTATCCGGGCAGTTGATCGTCACGGGAGGTTCTCTGGACCTTCCGGGACCTTATCCAATGGTGATGGCGAGGCGATATTGCACTGACGGATCCTTGCCTGATCCGGCTCTGCTTGTCAAGGTGTGCTGCACGTGGTCTTCGATCGCTGCTAGCTTTCGGTCGAATCACTTGAGTGTCGGGGACGAGAGTGGTTTGGGAGCGCGGCTAAGCAGCGAGGGAAGCTACTTCGCCCCACCTGTTCCAGCAGAACGGAGGTGCCGGCTAGCAAAAAGCTTAGTTGCAATTTCCGTGGCCCCCTCCCTAACTCCTTTTAGGCGGATTATAAGTAAGTCTGTTGCAACTTGGGAATATGGGATCTTTATGGGGATCGATACATGACATGCCTCCCCTCTTAGTCCATTGTTGCCCTCGACAATGCAGGGCTGGACGACTGTACGAGTGCAGTCCTTGTATCGATGATAAAAAAAAAAATGTATCGAAGATAGGGAATGTATCGATTTTGCTTGTGTGAATCTTGGTAGATGGTGGTGGGCAGGCGCTTAGCAAAAGGTTTTTTTTTTTTTTTTTTTTTTTTTTTTTTTTTTTTTTTTGAATAACTATTATTTCAGAATAGTTAGTTCAAGTGTAACGTTTTGGATGTAATTTCTACCCGATGTTCAAAGAGATCGGTAGTTTTTATAATTGTTGTATAACAATGATCACGGGGTGGGAAATGGTTGGTTGAAAGTGGGTAAGAATATTGTAATTTTTGAGTTGTAAGCCTGAATTCTTGAAATTTTTAAACGAAAATTTCAAATAGCTAGTTGTTTAGCTAAATGCTAAATAGAAGTTTTTGTGTTGCTTGCGCAAGCCAGGTAACAGGGATTCAGACGTAATAAAATAATTATTGCTCTATATTGCGCGGTTATTGGGCGCTGGAGCAGAAAATTCTGTATGGGTTGGTTAATATTTAAGTGGGAAGTTGCATCGACGTATATAATTTTCATTAATTGCCAGGAGTGAGAGAAGTTCACAGTTTTCGCCTTGATTTTAAGATCGCTAATTAGTTTAGTCAAAAGTATTTAAAACATTCGATGAAAATTCTGTAATGTATACGACAGTATTGAGTGCAGCGGTTCTGTATATTATCCTCTAAGTTCCTAAACGGTTTGAGTTCCAATTTGTCGTTGTTCGCTATGAAACTTCAAATTTGATATAATTATTTTGTCTTAGTGTTTTTTTTTTTTTTTTTTTTATTAAATTTTTATGTCTAAATTTTTGCACTAAAGAAAAAAAACTATGAATTAGCGGGAAGTTTCGATGAAATCAGTGCTTTTGACACTCCGTTTGACTGATTTAGACTGAGTTTTGCCTTAATTGGTCGAAAATAGTTAAATAAGTTTCCGAATTTGTTTGATAAAATTTTTGAGTTTAGTGTATAGAACTAAATTATTCATTAATTGACGTAACTTAAATTATCGCAATAAGTCTCTTACATTGTGCGTGTTACTGAGAAGTTTACAAATGAAGCTTATCTTGAATTTCGATTCGTAGAGTTTGTACAATAAATATTAAAATTAATATTACAACAAATAATTTATTTATTTATTCACTTTTTATTATTATTATTATTATTATTTTTTTTTTTTTTGATAATGAAGTTAAATTAACTTGAGCAAAAAAATTTTATCAGATGTTAACAATATTTAAGTATCATATAAAAAGTAATTACAAAAAAAAATTATTGTCCAGTATTCGAGAGAGTTTTGTTAAATCTAAGATAATGTCCGAGTATGAATTAAAATTTAGATTCTGAAAATACACTCAATTTGTTACACAAAATTGTATGAGAAAAGTTTATATTTTTCTGGTGAAGCTGCTTCTGTTCTTGATGCGAATGTTGCTGTATCGTCCTTCTTGAAATCGGATAGTCGGCAGGTCGGCGGTTACGCACGAGAGTATAGTGTAAGTAGGTGTTAACGGTGACGTTGCAGCGGTGCGCTCATCAAATTATATCATGCGATGTTGCCAGTTATGATAAATGTGACTTTACTGGTGCATTCAGTAGGTGCTCCAGTCGGTATTACGTCGATCGGAGAGCTAGTTGGACTCGCAGTTCGGTCAATTTACAAGGGTTATTATCGCATATCCTCAACTCGTCGAGGTGCATTAAAAGGTAGATACTTTCACACCTGTTATCAATCGATCATTTTTTGTTTTAAAAAAAAAATTAAAACATCTATCTGATACCTGAGTTTCGACGGATAGCAAAAAAAAAAATTCTTTTAATCGGATTCGGCGAGTTTGTGAGTATAGTACTTTGATTGTTACTATTTTTATTAAGTATAATTGTCAGAGTTAAGTCGTCAACTGTCGTTATTTCATAAATTAATTGTTTGCAGGTTGTATTAAAAGATTCGTGGGTGTGGCTGTATAGTTGGGTCGCGTGCTGCAGGTGCATTGCGGGCGAGTTAGTGGAAGAGTCGCCTGTGTTGGGGGCATAGCGGGTCTGCATGCGACGGGCGCACTCAGCAGGCCAGTGGTCACGAAGATTCATGGTTATGGTCGAGTCTTAAGCGTGTTTTGAATGGACAGTTGGTCAAATTTGGTTTGAAAATGAAGTTTTTTTTTTTGTTTATTATTATTATTGTTATAATATTTTTTTTTTATTATTCTTTTTTTATTATTTATTGACGTTTTGTTTTATTTTTCATGGCTCTGCGACGTGAAGCGGTGGTTTTGTATTGGAGTTTGGTGCTTTTGGAGAGGTTGTGGGCATTGTCGAGATTTGTGGAGATGAGTCCACGTGGATTACAATGTCTGCCGACTTTAGAGTCGGAGGCAAGCTGTGAGTCTCATTAGGAGGAGTATCATCCTGATGATTATTTTTACATGTGCATGTTTTTCGGTTGGGTTCTTCTTTGTTTTTTTTGTTTTGTTTATATTCTTTCTTTTTGTTGCAGATAAAGAAGAACAAGGGTAGGATTTTCTCGACCTGAAGAAATTTATCTATCAAAAATTTTAGGACTAATGTTATCGCGATTGAGGATCCTAAGCCGATGGCTATTAATGAATGTGTTTGCTTCTGTTCCATCCGTCGAATATGTATCGCTCGCAGTTTATTTTCGATTTCGCTCAGGGGAATTGGGTTAAATTTTTGTAGTGATTCAGTGAGTTCTTTCTCTACTTCCATGGGGTATTTGGTTGCGTATTCATGTATCTCGGGTTTTATTATGTTCATTTCTGCTGACAATTCGGGATTATAATTGTATTCTGATATGAATGAGATTTTCCGAAGACCGTGTAAGGTAAAGCTTGATGTGTGTGCAGTACATTCGCCACTTAGGTAAAGTGAGCCTGTGCCATTTATGAGAAATTCATTTCGATGATTATGGCAGGTTATTGTGAGCTTATTTGGTTTTAAAGTTGAATATAACCATAAATTCGATGCGTGCAAGTGTGTTAGAATTATGGGCGTGTTTGGTATAATAACTGTCGAGCAGGTTTTTAGAGAAGAGGTTGTCGGTTGATTGAACATTGAATATTCACACGATGGGTGTGTCACTCCGTTGATTAAGGGTAAGAAGTCTTCACATAGCTTAGTGGGATTATAAGTGGAACAAGATTGAAGGAGTTCGTCATTTAAGAGAACATATGTCTGGTTTCTCGATAAGACAATATAATTAACTGTTGGTTTTATTGCTAAATAGCCTGTATTATCAAAGGGGAGGGTTATAGGGTTTGGAAAAGAGTGTATTTTGTACAAATCGAGGTCGTCATCCATTACTAAAGGTAGTTTTATAGAAACGTGAAGCTTTCCATTAGTGATAAAAATAGTCGTTTTCGCTACGTTGAATAGGTAGTGGGGTGTAATTACATCTGCTGCGTCTGGTATCCGGAGATTCGGATTGTTGTTAATTTTTAAGAGTAGATTGGACATTTGAGAAAAAGATAACAGGAGAGGGTGTAGATGTCCTCTTGCGGTGGTTTGAATTACTTCCATCAAGGTTTCATAACCCCTTTGTAGTTCGTCAAGTTCGTATGAGTAATCAAACCACCATCTGGTAACGTTTTCAAATTGCAGGTTTCTGTTTATGGCCAAGTTTTGTTCGGAGATGGCTTCAACACGACTGATTAAGCGTGAAATTTCTAGAGTTTGATTATTTTCTGATTTATACAGATTTTCGAGCTCTGATTTAATTAGGTGAGTTGATTCAATTGAAATTTGTGATAAGTTATTCTGACTGTCGTACAGTTTGTCGATGTCGCTATTGATTAGTTCGCGGTCTTTCGAGTCCATGATGCCGAATAACCATTTCGTAGCCCAACCACCGACTTCGATTGGAGCTCCTCGCGTTTTTCGATTATAGGGTCGGTTATCGATTTCTTGCAGGACGAACAAGCTTTTTATAGATTCATGTAGATCATTTATTGCGAATAATTTGCGGGTTATGTGAAGTTCCGAGAGTGTTGGTGTTATTTGGTCAGGGTAGACTCTATAATTCATTTACTAAATGTTTGAAATTTTTGTTTTCCGTTTTAAAGTTTCTGTCTAGTGGGGGACAATTTAAGAAAATATTAATATGAATTTTCGTTCTGACTAAATTAACTTTCCCGACGTGTTCATAGAAAATACCCGGATTATTGGGGATTGGTTGCGTTTCATAGAAAGTTTTATTCTCCGTGTGAACGGTACCGACTGGAGCGAAGCTCGTGAACCACAGCAAAATAAAGAACATTTTTCTGGAACAAAATTAGGGCAGATTTAAATTAGATAAGGCGATGATTTTTGAGAAAAAAGGCTTTTAGTAAAATTTTTTCAGACGGTCTTTACGAACTAAGATTTTTTTTTTGTTTTGGCTTTGCAAGAGGGCAGTGTTATTTTCGCGTACTTCTAGGACGTCGAAAACTCTGTTATAGAATTTATCTAGTTTGTTTTTATGCGGTAGTTTGTTGACGTAAACTTTGTCTCCGGGTTTTATATCTAGGGGCTTAGTTGATTTGTCGTAATTTCTTTTGTTAACATGTTTGGATGATTCTAAGCTTTTCAATGCCATGTCTCGGATTTCAGCTGATCTTGTTGCTAGATCGTAAATGTAACCATTATATGTGTCGTTATCGAAGTCGTCTAGGCATCCTGAAGGGGTTCTAGGATTTCGTCCCATAGCTATTTCGTAGGGGGTAAAACCTGTGGAAGAGTGGACTGAGGAATTGTATTCCATCATGGCAAAGGGAACTAGCTCGTCCCAGTCTTGATACTTAGGGGTGTTAGTCCTCAAGTAGTCTTTCAAGACAGCATGACTTCTTTCCAATGATGCGTTCGACTGGGGGTGGAAAGATGTCATCGTTTTGAGACGTCAGTCAAACATGCTTTCAAGATTTTTGAGGAGTTTATTCCTAAAGCTTTTACCTTGATCGCTCAAGATAATTTTAGGTACTCCATGAGCGGCTATATGATGTTTAGCAAGGACTTGTGCCACGGTTAGCGCTTTCAGATTAGGTACTGGTAATGCTATACAAAATTTTGAAAATAAACATTGCATAGTGATTATGTAAGCATTGCCATTCACAGTTCGAGGCATAGGTCCGACCGCATCGATAGCCATTTTAAAGAACTGTTCTGCGGGCGTATCGGTAATTACCATGGGTTCTTTGGTGCGATAACCTATGAGTTTAAACTCTTGGCATATTTGGCATCGATGAATGTAATCGACTATATCTTTACGCAAACCGGGCCAAGTAAATTTTTCCCTCACTCTTCTGTAAGTCTTCTCTACTCCACGATGTCCTCCGAATAGGCTATCGTGGCATTCTTTTAGGATGGTGTTGCGGGATTCGGGTGGTGGTGTTATGCAGACACCTAGACAGATCGTTACGTCATAGGTATGTTTTTGAGTGCGTCTTGGACTTCTCGGTATAGAGTTCCACGTGGTAATGCATCTGTGAGTTCGCCTTTTCGTGACATACGAACCGATGTAATTTCTTTTTCTAGTAGTAGATGATAAAGATTGTATAAGCATTCTTTCAAAGAACTTTGCTTAATAGGATTCCTTTCGGTTTCTGTAACTACTAAAGAGAAGATGGTTCGGCCTCGGGTTTTAGAGACAAGAACATTGCCAATCGTAGGGTTCAGATCTTTAAGTTCGCTTTTCGAAATTAGCTCCAACTCGGCAAGAAGTTGATTGTTAGGCGTGTGTAGGTTTAAATTCGCAGGGATAAAATGTATTGTGTTATCTTTATGTCCCGTGAGGGCGTCTCGGGTGAGTCTCACTGTCAGTCGTTTGGGGGGTTTCACCGGGGTGCAAAAAGGATTCAAGAGGGGGGTATAATTGGCGGAATGGTTTTAACGCTGGTGAAAATGTCATTATGAGTATTTGCCGTAGTAGGTTTTGGACTTCGAGGTATCAAATTTGAATTTGGTTGTTTTGTAGGAAGTGATTGCTGCGAGGATTGAAGGGTCGTTTTGGCGGTATCTCGAGGGTGAGTGACACTCTCTTGAGTGTTTAGAGAGTTTTCCGATGGAGCTAACTTATGATCTGGTGTAATTGTCTTCGTGGAATTTGTTGAAGAGTCGGAATTTTCACTAGACATGATTTTGGTGTTTTCGAGATTAAAAGTGTCATCAAAAATTGTTGGGGGTATTTTATGTGTGAGGAGAGTGGACGATAAGGGAGGATTTTTGAATCCTGAGTCATCGGTCAGTTGCCATTTATGTAAGTCTAACAGGGATTGTGTATTGTTCAGAATCTGTCTATCATTTGCGTCAATAAGGTCATTTCCCAAATAGCCTGGATCACTGTGGACAACAGAGTGATCCGCTTCGTGATAGTTAGATCCTAGGTCGAAATTTTCAAGAAGTTCTTCCCATTTTCCAGAGACCCACCACAAGGAATTAAATCCTTCGATAAACTCTTCTTTCTCCTTAGAATTGAAGTTGGAAGGTTTGAGCTGAGCTTGGAGTTCCAAATTTGATTTTACGGGGGTAGTCTCGTAGAATACCTTTCTTGATGCGGGTTTTTGGAAATGGGCGACTACATCTTCAAAACTATCCGATGGTACCATGGTTTCGTCGAACTCACTTATGCCAGAAATCTCATCTTCTTTTTGGTTGCTGATTTCAGACTCGGTGGCAGGAGATGTGGTTGTTGTGTTGAGAGGTTCTGCCAAACTAGGTATTAATGATCGGCTTTGCAAGGGTACAGGTGCGTCGGAGGCGCTTTCGGTTTCATCTGATGTTTCTATTTCTGAGGTAGAGCTTTCAGCGTTTGCTTGATCGACGGGTGTAGTATTTTTCGGATCTACCTGTTGATTTCGTCTGAGTCTTAGACGAGAGGCAATGGTATCGCCTGGAAGATTTCCCTGACCAGATACGTTCGGCGATGCATGAGTTTTATTTTTGGAGCCTTTCGGTCTACCTCTTCGCGAAGGGCCGGGTTGCAGGGCGTCAGAGAAGTTTTCTTCTTTGCTTTTATTGTATGCTTGTCGAGCAAGTGATGTTTTTGTTGATTTTGGTTTCTGAATAGGTAGTATGGTTTTTGTTTTGATATTTTTCAGGGATTGAGAGGCTATGTTTGCCGATTTTTCGTTTTCTACCTCTTTCTGGTCTATCGGATTTCTTGAGAGCCAATCGGCGTTAGTGTTAAGCCTTCCAGGTTTGTAACGGAATATGTATCTGTAGCCGCGCAGTCGGGCTCTCCAGCGGTTTAATCTTGACATTGGGTCTTTGATTGAATCAATCCATTGTAGAGGTTCATGATCAGCGTATACATAGAAAGTGCGACCGTAAAGGTAGTGTCTGAAGTGCATGATGCCTAGGACTACAGCTAAACACTCTTGCTCGGTGGCAGAGTAGTTTCTTTGATGTTTATTGAGCGTTTTTGACATATATGCAATAGGTTGATCATTATTTGGTTCGCCTTGACTCAAAACTGCCCCGACTGCGTATGCACTAGCATCGGTCGTTAGTATGAAGGGTTTAGAAAAGTCTGGGCAAATTAGGACTGGTGCCGTGCATAGAGCTGTTTTTAGTTTTTCGAAACTGGCTTTTTGGCTCTCCTCCCAGCGGAATTTACAATTTTTCTTAAGGAGGTCGTTTAGAGGTTTTGCAATTTCAGAGAAATGGTGGATGAACCGGCGATAGTAAGAACAGAGTCCAAGAAAAGAACGAACGTCCGAAGTATTCTTTAAGACGGGAAAATCCTGAATATCTTTGTTTTTTCCCCGGTCAGGTTTGACTCCAAATTGATCGATATGGTGGCCCAGGTATTTTACTTCAGGGGTTAGAAATTCGCATTTTTCGATTTTTAATCTCAATCAGCATTAAACAATCTTTGAAAAGCTTCATTAACCTTTCTCTCGTGGTCTTCAAGAGAGTTGGAGAAGATGATTAAGTCATCTAGGTAAATGGACAATTCGATTCCTTGTAATCCGGTCATGACGGCGTCCATCAGCCTTTGGAATGTCGGGGGAGCACAGCAGAGTCCGAAAGGCATGGCTGTGAATTCGAAGTGCCCGTAAGGCGTTGAGAAAGCGGTTTTAGCTCTGTCATCCGGGTGCATAGGTATTTGGTGGAATCCGTTAACGAGATCAAAAACTGAAAAGTATTTGGACTTGCCTAGGGACTCCAGTATTTCTTGAACGTTTGGGAGTGGATAGGCGTCTGGAATTGATACTTCGTTGAGCCTTCTGTAATCAATGACGAGACGATGTTGATTTTTACCGTCAGGGCCAGGCCGTTTTGGAACTATCCATAGAGGTGAGTTCCAAGGGCTGGAGGAGGGTTGGATGGTTCCTTTCTTCAGCAAGTCATCTACTTGCCTTCTAATTTCTTCGTGTAATTTTGGAGGATAACGATATTGACGTGTAAATATCGTTTTGTCACTGGTTAACGGAATGGTATGTTGTACTAGATGTGTGCGAGGAGGGTCGTCGCCAGGTAACATAAAGAGATATGGGAAACGTTCGACCACTCTCTTCAATTGAGCTAGGGCTGCTTTGTCATGAAGTTTTCTTTTCAGAAGGTCAATTATTCGAGTTACTCTTTGTTCAGGAGGGCAAGGCGTTCTCTCGACCTCGGAATTGAAGAAGTCGTCGGAACTATCGAGTTCAAAGGGATACAGATCTTGCACCGGTATTTCAACTTCTTGAGGTTCGTTTCTCGTGTTAATGGCTAACACGTAACATGAACCTTTTTCATGGGTAACGGCTGACTCGCCAATGAATATTCCGGTAGGGGTTTGTATTCGGGGAAGATACGCCTCCCCTCTTGGAGAGCTTTCCGACACGGGAATTTCTATCGCAATTTTACAACGCGCTGGCAACGTATATCTTGTGGACAGAGCTTTACCTTGCTTTCGACGAGCTTTATAATGGAAAATAGTCGAAGGTATTTTGCTGGACGTAGGTTGAATGTCGGGGATGGTGTTTTGACTTTGAGGTGTTCGTCGAGAGTCAGGAAATTCTGCAAGGGATTCGGCAGATTCAGACTCACTGTTGTCTGTAGCGCTAGAAAAACAAATGTCCCGAGTGCCATTTTGAGTGATTAATTGATTATTGGCCAAGTCAATTTGATCCTTTTCAATTTGTAGATAACGAGAGCCAAGAATGGCATCTTCTTTAAGCGAAGAACTTTCGGGGAGGACGTGCATGTGATGTTTTCTACCGTCTCTTTCTTTGAAAGTAACGGTACCGAGAGTGTAAACGGGTTCTGCTCCGATCCCGGTCAGTTGAAGAGTACGATTTTTGTTGATCTTACACGTGGGATTTAGGGATTGAATTTTAATTACGCTCACGTCTGCGCCGGTGTCAATTAAAATGCGCCCCTTTCCGGCTTTAAATATGTTATTAGTAATTTCGATCTTGGGTGATCCGTACGAAATTTTCTTTCTTTCCCTATGGTTTCTAGGATTGTAAATTTTAGGTGAATATGTGTCGGAATCGTTAGTAGATTTGTCTATATTAAAGGTGTCGCTACTCTGGGAGGTTGAATTTTCGGAAAAGGTTTCTGAGTCAGAGGATTCTGATTCAGAGCGATCTGAGTCTGGGGATAGGTCTTCAAGAAAAGAGTCGGGAAGATTTTTCATTTTTCCGGCTTGCTTAAGTCTCCGGAGTTTCTTCAAAGTTCTTTTGCTGATAACACCATCTTGTAAAAAGGGGGCATCGTCGTCAATGAGATGGAATATATGTTTTTGTTTACAAATACGAATCGTAATTTTTCCATGCGCGTCGACTTGAGGGTGAGGATAGTAGAAAACCGAGTCTTTAAAAACGGAAGCTTTGATGACGTTCACTTCATTGGTTTGTGCAGCGGAACATGTTACGACGCCCTTTTTGAATAGGTAATTTTTAATTTTTATGGTTGGTGCGGTTTTCTCGCCACAGACTTTCCGTACTCCCTTGTTTTGAATGTTTTCACCGATCGGCGCTCGGGGCTCTGAGAGCGCGGGAAGCTCGCGGGCGCGCCGTCCGGGCGAGCTTGTCTCCAGTTTAAATTCTCGCTAGAGGAGATATTTGCGGGAATATTCGTTGGGGTCGGGGCTCGTGGAGTAGGGCCGTAAGGACCTGGGGATCCGGGTCTACCAGGCGGCTTGTTGTAATAGTTTTTAGGGAAGTAGGCTGGTGTTGCGGCATTAGGATAGGGCGAGGGAAAAGGGGGCATAGGAGCTGGGGGGTAGTAGTAGGGCATAGGAGGATAATAGGGCATATAAGAATGAAAATTTGGATAAGGGAAGGGAGGGGAAAGGGGGCTTGTCGACCTATTAGGGTATCGGCCTCTAGGGCTCTTGGACCTAGGGCGGGAGTAACGATCTGATGATCCGGATCGTTGATCGGATAGGCTCTGTCTTTCCGGGTTTTTCAGAATGCTTGAAGGTTGTTCGTAACGCAGGGAAGGGTGAGCATTTAGTTTACCTTCTGCTGTGTAAGTCATTGTTCTAGGCATTTTTATATCGTTAGGGTCATAAGAATACGAGATATTTCTATCGAAGTTTCGCGGGTCGTTAAAATCGGAGAATTTAACGTTGCGCCGGTCGTGAGATGATTCTCTTTCAGGTGTCCCGGGTCGACCATAAGGGCTAGGAGAACGCGATCGCGGAGGCGGTTTTTGGGTGGAGGAATACTCTACATCAGCACGATTTGGTGCTCCGATGTTAACCCATTCCTCCGCATTCAGAGCTGCGTTTAAAGCTTCGGAAAAGTTAACAGGGTTATGGTTAGACATTTGGTTGCGGATGACAGAAGGTAATCCGCGAATAAAATATTCGGTAGCGAGGTCTTCGAAAAGGGACTTATTATGTCTCTTGATGTCTTCGTCATCTATTCCCTCGTTTTTTAGTTTCGTGGCAGCGCGGACTATAGCTGAGAGTCTATCGTGAAAATTTAAAACAGATTCATTCTGTCTCATATAAGAGTCTGAAATAAGGTTAAGGTAATAAGATAGGGATCGTTTTTGAGAAAAACGGTCCTGAAGATGTTTCCGGAGTTGGTCTAAAGTGTCAAAAACTTTTCCGTCGAGACTTGTTTTAGCCTTGCCGGTCAATCGAGAAATAACTCCTTGGAGGAAAAGTTCTTTCAGGGTTGCGTCTGTAATTCGTTGGTCGTAGCTTTTCACGTCCTGCAGCCATGGGCGCAGGGGTGTGGAACCAGTGTAAAAAGGGATTGCAGCAAGAGCACTTTGCATCAATGCTGATGCTTGAACGTTCGCGAACGCGGTTCGTGACTCGTTTAACGTAGCTGCCATTGTAGACATATATTCGGCCATCCGGCGGGCATGATGTAATTCGGCCGCCTTCTTTTGATCTTTGTCTGGAATGGCTTCAATCTCGTCCAAAGTAAGATTCGCGAGGTTAGCCATATCGAATACTTATAAATTAAAGGGATAACGTCGTTTGATAGAAGTAAAAATTTTATACAAAAAAAAAATGAATCTAAAGTTGCGATTTTTGGCGAAACTTCAGGTAATAAAACGTGAAATGTGTGCACTATAAGCGGGTCAAATTCAGAGCGATGAGCAGATCAGGTTCCGAAAGCGTTTGTGAGTGTAAGTGTGTTGTTAAATTAGCCAGAAATGTTGAGGTCAGCAAAAAAAAATATCGCGATTTGTCAAAAGAAAAGAATCTTTCCTTCAACCATTTGCCAAAAGTAACCGGTATCAGATAATAAAAGCTTTTTCCTTACTTCTTTTTTTTTTTCATTAATTTTTAGTATTATAAATTTTTGAAGGAAAAATCATCAATAAGAGAAAACCAATCAAAATATTCAGGCAACAAGGTTTAAGTTCCCCACAAGGGATGCCATTTATGTCATGGATTTATAATCCTTGACGTTATTATTTTAAAAGGGGTAGGATCTTCGTCTTTTTGGAACAACTACTTACGTAGTTGTCCCGTCCCCTTGTTGTCTGGCTTTTGATTAGGTTAATAAAATGAAATAAAGTAAGGTAAGGTGATATTGTTTAATTGAAAAACAAATGGTGAAAGGTTACAATTTAATGACAGAGTTTAACGACAGAGTTGAATATTACAATAATCTACCTTAAAATTACCGGAGTATCCGGGCAGTTGATCGTCACGGGAGGTTCTCTGGACCTTGCGGGACCTTATCCAATGGTGATGGCGAGGCGATATTGCACTGACGGATCCTTGCCTGATCCGGCTCTGCTTGTCCAGGTGTGCTGCACGTGGTCTTCGATCGCTGCTAGCTTTCGGTCGAACCACTCGAGTGTCGGGGACGAGAGTGGTTTGGGAGCGCGGCTAAGCAGCGAGGGAAGCTACTTCGCCCCACCTGTTCCAGCAGAGCGGAGGTGCCGGCTAGCAAAATGCTTAATTGCAATTTCCGTGGCCCCCTCCCTAACTCCTTTTAGGCGGATTATAAGTAAGTCTGTTGCAACTTGGAAATATGGGATCTTTATGGGGATCGATACATGACAAGATAGTAAAAGATTTTTCCTTTCTTTTTTTTTATATTAATTTTTAGTATTATACATTTCGAAAGGAAAAATTATTAATTAATTTTTGTTTTTAAGAAATATATTAACAATTTTAATTAGGTTTTTGATTTTAATTATTAAGAGAGAACCAATTAAGATAGTCAGGCAACGAGGTTTAAGATCCCCACAAGGGATGCCATTTATGTCATGGATTTATAATCCTTGACGTAGTTATTTTTAAAAGGGGTGAAATCCTCGTCTTTTTAGAACAACTATTTGCGTAGTTGCCCCGTCTCCTTGTTATCTGACTCTTAATGGGTGAATAAAATAAAGCAGAGTAAAAGATGATAGAATGATTTAGAAGCATTGTTTATTGGAAGGAGTGAAAGTTTACAATTTAATGATGAGTTTAATGTCCTCCGACAGAGTTAAAGATTACAATAAAATACCTTCTAAACTACCGGAGTTGTCCGGGCTGTTCGATGTTCTCACAAGGTTCTCTGGGCCTTCCGGGACCTTAACCTACTGCGATGGCGAAGGCGATTTTGCACTAACGGATCCTTGCCGGCTCCGGCTGTTCTTGTCCAGGTGTGCTTCACGTGGCTTAAATCGCTTAACTACTCGCGATCAAATTACTCGAGTGTCGGGGACGAGAGTGGTTTGGGAGCGTGGCTAAGTAGCAGAAGGAAGCTACTTCGCCCCACCTGTTCAAGCAGAGCGGAGGAGTCAGCTAACAAAGTACTTAGTTGCAGTTTGCGCAGCCCCTTTCCTAACTCCTTTTAGGCGGTTTATAAGTAAGTCTGTTGCAACTTGGAAATGTGGGATTTTTATGAAGATCGATACATGACAGGTTTATAAAAAAAAATGATAATACTTATAAAGCTTGACTAGTAGTTAGAGGTTTTTAACAGAAAGAATGCTTAGAAAATGTTTATTCGCCTGTCGGTAAAATGTAAACTTTGAAAATTCTATTAAGTTACAGTTGTGCGAATAATTAATTTGCTGAGCAAATGGACGTTGAGACAGCATTTTTAAATGGCAACATAAAATCTGAAGTTTAAATTTATGAACCTAAAGGTTATGAAACTGGTAAAAATAAAGTTTGTAAATTTTTAAAAGCTCTTTACAGTTTGCGAGAAAGCTCTAGAACTTGGTATGAATGCTTTAATAATTTTATTGAAAAGTTAGGATTTGGAAGAAGTAATTATGACTATTGTTTGTATGTAAATAACAAAGGCAAAATCCAATATATATTTTAGTTTTTTTCGATGATTTGTTGAGTATTTGCAAAAATCTTGATAAGATCAGGAAGATTAAAGCTAGTTTGATGCAAAAATTTGTTATGAAAGATTTGAGCGAAATCAAGAGTTATATCGGTATTGATATAGATTATAGTAAAGATAGGAAATTGATGACTTCAAGTCAAACAAAATATATTGAATCTTTGGCTGAAAAATATAATCTAGAAAATGCGAAATTGAATGAAACTCCAATCGAGAGTAATTTGAAATTAGATCAAGCGAGAGAGATTGACGAAAGAATAAAATATCGTAATTTAATTGGAGAACTATTATACATTAGTGCAGTTACTAGACCTGATATAGCTTATAGTGTAAATTATTTAAGCAGATTTCAGAGTTGTTATGATAAAACGCATTTTAAATATGCTATGCGAATTTTAAAATATTTATTTAAAACGAAAAATTTAAAATTAACATTTAATGATAAGAATGTAAATAAAGTAAAATTAGATTGGATGGTTGATTCAGATTTTGCAGGTGATAATATAGATAGAAAATCAACAACTGGTTTTGTAATTAGACTTTTTGGAAATTTGATTTATTGGAAAACGTGAAAACAGAATACGGTGACAAAATGTTCAACTTTTGCTGAATACACTGCTTTATCGGAGGCAGTAACTGAAATTTTATTTCTAAAAAATTTGTTGAATGAATCGTTTAATTTGAAAATAGAAAAACCGATAAAAATTTATGAAGATAATTCTGGTGCGGTAGCAATTGCAAAGTACGGTAATTTTACAAAAAAATTCGAAGCACATTGAAGTGCAATATCATTATGTTAATGAGAATTATGAAATTGGCTGATTGATATTATAAAGATAGATTCTAAATTTAATTTGGCTGATTTATTTACTAAGAGTTTAGATAAAACAAAATTTGTTAAAATTAGAAATGCGTTAAGATTGATTTGAGATAATTAGATTATAAGATCAGTTTGTAAAAATATTGTGTTGATAACTCAAGGAGGCGTGTTGAAATGTGTGAGTTACCGAACACAATAACAAGAGTGTGTGTGTGTGAACCAAGCGAACTCAAGCCTGCGAGATGCGCAAGGTGCGTGTGCGTACTACTCCGTTGCTGTTGCTTGTCGGGAACGCATGCTGTGAACATGCAGTGTATAATATTTGTTTTCCTTATTAAATAATTACATATAAAATAAACCAACACTTATTATTCATGATCCACTTAACCCTCTATTCCAACAGACTCGTTTACAGTAGTAAGGCTCCTGTCATACGTGGTGTACCGAATCAGTGCACCAGACAAGACCCCCACGATAAAACCGCGAGTAGCTGCTGGCAGCCGTCAACAAGCTGTGCGAGCTTCCAAGGTGATTAAACAGGTCCGTGCTCGCAACCATATCTCTGCACTAGGTGTAGGGTGGTTCAGCAGCGTCTAATCTGCACGATGCTCAGGCATGGCTCTCTAGTCGGCTGCCGGGATCCTACGCATCACAACTACCGTACCTGCAACGGCCTCGCGTTGACTTTACCTGAGATCCCGATGCTGCAGCGCAGTAGCAGCCAGTAGCGGAGCTTTGGCCATAGCAATATAAATCTCCGGGATCACACTATAAGCAGAGTTGGGCAAGTATCCGAAGTTGAAATTTCGGATACTTTTAGGCTTTCGAAAAGTATCCGAAAAAAGTATCTTCGGATACTTTTCAACTTGAAAAGTATCCGAAAAAAGTATCTTCTGATACAAGATAAATTTCATGAAAGTATCTACAGATACAAGATACATTTCAAAAGTATCCGAAAAAAGTATCTTCGGATACTTTTCAATTTTTTGAAAAAGTATCTTTGGATACTTTTTTTTTTTGAAAAAGTATCTTCGGATACTTTTCAATTTTTTGAAAAAGTATCTTCGGATACTTTTCAATTTTTTGAAAAAGTATCTTCGGATACTTTTTTTTGTTGAAAAAGTATCTTTGGATACTTTTTAAACTTAAAAAGTATCCGAAAAAAGTATCTTCGGATACTTTCATAATCTAAATATATCCGAACATACTTTTTGTGTCATAAAAATTTTATACAGTTAAAAAATTTAACTTTTTTACTAACGAGTCCAATAACCAAAATCAAATAAAAAAATAAATAAAATTATTAAAAACGTGATCGGAAATTGTTGGGGACGCTCGAACGGATTCTAAGGATTATAAAAGGATTGAAAATACTTCATTGCATATATTTTTTTGCAAAACAAAAAAAAAAAATTACTATTTTAACCAACTCTTGAATTCAATCACCGTGCTTCGTTTCAATAATTTAGTCGCGCAACTTGTTCACACGTTAATACAAGAGTTGTTACGACAAATTTTTTGTTTCAACCGGTCTCAATTCAAAGTTTTTTATATCTTTATTTTATACTTGAATTTTATTATTTTAGAAATGATTTACAAATTTGTCTCGCAACAACTCTTGTATAAGTTTCGTGACTAAATAATGGAAACATATTTACGTATTTAACAGAAGCTGATTGTAGTGAAGCACGGTGATTGAATTCAAGAGTTGGTTCAAAAAGTAATTTTTTTTTTGTTTTGCAAAAAATTATATGCAATTAAGTATTTTAAATCTTTTTAAAATCCTTGGCATCTGTTCGAGCGTCCCCAACAATTTCGGATCACGTTTTTAATAATTTTATTTTTTTTATTATTTTTTTTTATTTGATTTTGGTTATTGGACTCATTAGTAAAAAAAGTTAAATTTTTTAACTGTATAAAATTTTTATGACACAAAAAGTATGTTCGGATATATTTTGATTATGAAACTATCCGAAGATACTTTTTTTGGATACTTTTCAAGTTTAAAAGTATCCGAAGATACTTTTTCAAAAAATTGAAAAGTATCCGAAGATACTTTTTTCGGATACTTTTGAAATGCATCTTATATCTGAAGATACTTTCATGAAATTTATCTTGTATCCGAAGATACTTTTTTCGGATACTTTTAAAAATTGATAAGTATCCGAAGATACTTTTTTCGGATACTTTTGAAATGTATCTTATATCTGAAGATACTTTCATGAAATTTATCTTGTATCCGAAGATACTTTTTTCGGATACTTTGAAAAATTGATAAGTATCCGAAGATACTTTTTTCGGATACTTTTCGAAAGCCCAAAAGTATCCGAAATTTCAACTTCGGATACTTGCCCAACTCTGACTATAAGTATACTTACACAAAGAGTTGCGCGGGATGTCACCCAGGTTCCAGGAACAGTCCTGTGGGAAAACGTGCCATTGCTCCTCGAGCCGGTGACCTAGTTGTTGTTGTTGTTGTCACCTCATCCAAGCATCCAGGTTGCTCCTGCCAAGTTTTCAATTGATCACGTCGGGGTCACCATGTGGGGGAATGGACCCGGACTTGTGAGGGGAAATGAATCAGGTGTAAAATGAGAAACCTGAATAAAATTAATCAGAGTTTATTAGTAAAAGACTTGACAATATGCTTACACCACTGTGTGAATATGCTATCGACTTGAGTGTATGGAAGAGACTCGACTGGTTGCCACTGCAGACAGACAACAGTCACTAGTACATAGTACAATAGTACAATCTATACTCCTGATTTATGATTAGGCATAAAATCATAAATAAAAATCACTAAGGGTTATTTGAAAAAAAATGCGTGCCCTGGGGCCCGAAGAGGCGCGCCATAAAATTTAGTTCCAAGAAAAAGCTAATTCTATTTTGGTTATTTATGTACTGGCCCGATCAGAAAGATTGTCAGGGCGCTAGCTAGGGCCTCGTTAATTGCCCCGAGAGCATAGTAGGGCCCTCGTTAGAATTGTAACGGGGCATTCACGGGGTGCGACTTAGGGCCTAATAAGGTTCAGTTGAAATGGTATTTTTGGCATTAAGATTTCGAGGTAATGTCTAATTCCATAAGTAAAAACAACAATTTGGACAGTAAACTCTTGATAGTTTAATCTTATTTATTCACGTAATAATTCTGAAAAAATCGAAGTATTCATTGTTTAAAAAAAATGAAGTGGAAAATGTCACTAAGATGCTAAATAGTTTTTCTACTAAAACCACTACCAGGGTTACAGAATTTGTGAATTTTAGAATTAACAATTCAAATTCAAAATTTTTATTTCAATTAAAAAAAATTTAATTCAACGATTCAAATTAATTTTGAATTAGAAAAAATTTAATTCAACGATTCAAACGAATTTTGAATAGAAATATATTTAATTCAACGATTCAAATTAGTTTTGAATTAAAAAAAATTTAATTCAACGATTCAAATGAATTTTGAACTAAAATATATTTAATTCAACGATTCAATTTAATTTTGAATCGAAATATATTCGATTCAACGATTGATAATTGTAAATTAAATAAATTTTATCAATCTAAAATTTGTACTAAAAGTTAATTAAATTTAAAAAAAAAATACATAATAAATTAATAAAAATAATGAATACTTTCGACATAAGCATAATAACAAACTAAATACAGTAATATATAAACTCATTTGTTCACTTACTTCAAAATTTTGACGTATTTTGATATTTCTATTAAAACTGATAACTCTAAACTTCACACCAATTTCATTTACTGCATAATAAACATGCTTGAAAAATTTCTTTGTTACTTCGACCGGTGAGCGACTGATAATTCTTAAATTTCGAAAAGTATCACTAGGTATAAATTTCTTAAAGGTAATATGGCTTTGTTTGATATTACATTCTTTACAAGATTTC